>CM075650.1:61533705-62783705 GCA_037953625.1 Crotalaria pallida
TGGGGTTTTGGGAGTTAGGGTTTTGAAAGGGGATTTGGGATTAAAGGGTGAAAAGGTGTGATTTGGAGTGAAATAATGGTTAAACAATGATTAGAAAGTGATATAGAGATGAAATATAGTAAAAATTTGTGATGCAAAACGATTTTTGTAGAGAGAGAGCGAGAGGACTCGAGTGAGAAGAAGGGGTCGTGAAAAATGCTGGGAAAAACGCTGCTGCTGCATAAAAACTTCTCGATATACTCGAGTGTTTCAGAAAACACTCGAGTGCTCTAAGTAAAAACACTCGAGTCTTGTGGAAAGGACTCGAGTCTTTTTCATAGCCCGAAAGCAGCACTTTTCAGGAACTGAAATTCACTCGAGTGTTCTGAGAAACACTCGAGTGTTTTGAGTTACCCGAAAGCTTGCAATTTTTGAAAACTCGAATCACTCGAGTGTTTTTAAAAATACTTGAGTGAATTCATCAGACATGCTCAAAAACCTTTTCTAATTTAAAACTGATTTAAATTTGAATTTTTAAAATACTCGAGTAGTTTCAGAAGTACTCGAGTGAATTAACCAGAAACTCAGTTTTGAACACATTTTTAATCACTTTTGCACAAAACTAACACATTTAAAACCAACACAAACTTGGAATCAAAATCACTCACAATGAAAATCATATATTTCACAACATCTCAAGGTTCAATTGTTCATCAAGCATCAATGCACATTTAATTAGACACACTTGGTGATTTTTCAACAAAACACAAATCAATTAGCTAATGCTTGACTCATCTAAAATTCCAAGTTCCCTTCTTATGTGATAGAAGGTATCTCTTGGCAAAGGTTTTGTAAAAATATCGGCTAATTGACTTGATGTGCTAACAAATTCAATAGTAGAATCAACTTTTTGCACATGGTCTCTAAGAAAATGGTGTCTAATTTCAATATGCTTGGTCCTTGAATGATAAACCGGTTTCTTAGTTAAGTTTATGACACTCGTATTATCGCATTTAATGGGAACACTTTCTAATTTTAAACCAAAATCTGATAGTTGTTGTTTCATCCATAATAGTTGGGCACAACAACTTCCGGCGGCAATATATTCCGCTTCAACGATTGAAAGAGCAACACAAGCTTGTTTTTTAGAAAACCATGACACTAATGAACTTCCCAATAAATGGCAAGTACCACTAGTGCTTTTACGATCAAGCTTGCATCCTGCAAAGTCGGAATCCGAGTAACCAACTAAACTAAGATTTGCATCACAAGGATACCATAATCCGGTATTTATTGTCCCTCTAAGATATTTAAATATATGCTTAATCGCGGATAGGTGTGATTCTTTAGGATTAGCTTGAAATCGAGCACAAATGCATACACTAAACATAATATTCGGTCTAGATGCAGTGAGATATAGGAGACTACCTATCATTCCCCTATATTTACCAACATCAACCGGGGTACCTTGTTCATCCTTGTCTAGGTAGCATGATGTGCTCATTGGAGTGTAGGCTTCTTTGCATTTGTCCAATCTGAACTTTTCAAGGAGCTCTTTGCAATATTTCCCTTGATGTACAAATGTCCCCTCCTTGACTTGCTTTATTTTTAAGCCTAGGAAGAACTTGAGCTCTCCCATCATTGACATTTCAAATTCCTTTTTCATCAAATTAGAGAACTTTCTACAAAGAGACACGTTAGTAGCACCGAATATGATATCATCAACATAGATTTGTACTAACAATATGTCATCTTTAGTTTTATAAATGAATAGTGTATTATCAACCTTCCCTCTTTGAAACTTATTTTCTAATAGAAAGGAACTCAATCGATCGTACCAAGCTCTAGGAGCTTGTTTCAATCCATAGAGTGCCTTTTTCAATTTATAAACGTGGTTTGGAAATTCACTATTTTCAAAACCGGGGGGTTGTTTGACATACACCTCTTCATTTATAAACCCATTCAAGAAAGCACTTTTAACATCTATTTGATATAAAGTGAATTTCATGATTGATGCAAAAGCAAGTAACATTCAGATAGCTTCAAGACGTGCAACCGGAGCAAAGGTGTGACACCCTCAATATTAACCAAGTAATTAATACAATAATTGTACTATTACTTGTAATAGTTATGGACTTGTTAGTATTTAGAAAATGTAGGAAATAAAATTTTCTTTTTATTTTCTATAGAGGCGGGTGCACAAACCAAAACATGGAATTCTTGGAGTATGAAACCTTTATTATTTTGAACATTATACTGAGGTCGGCATTTTCTATAATAAGGAAATCTTTTCTCAAACCAGATAGCATCGGTACTTGGAAATTGTATTTATATCGTAGAAATTAAGCGATGCCATCCATTTGTACGTTTTGTGAAACTGATACCATTTTCAAATATTGTAGCCGAATCCTTTAAATAATCTATATCAGAGTAAGCGGAAATAGTAGGACTATGCACAATTGTAATATAAACATAAGTTTTATATATATATATATATATATATATATATCAGTAGGTCATAAAATACATAGTCCAAAGTCGTCTCCAAGAAGCAGTACAAGTCCATATAAGATCTATATCAAAAGAAAACCATAACCCTAGAGCTCTCAAAAGCATATCTACAATATATACATCTCAAAATAGGTAACTCTAGAGTTGGTCACATAGATCTGGTAGCAACAGTAGTAGTAGTAGTAATATCCAAGTAGCAGTAGTCTCCATCCAACATCACAGCAGCAGCATCAACTCCTCCACAGCATCCACCACATCGGATCCCCTAATCCTCATCATCTACCATATGCACATACCTAGGGATCATCGTCCCTCCACTGACTCCCGGTAGAGTGCACGACAGGCTCACCTCAGCTCTCGTCCTCCACAGGATCCTCCTCAATCTCATCCGATGGAGTGGGTACCCTACCACTGGGTACAGGGTCAGGTGATGGCGAGACCCTAACAGGGCTCCTCGGATCAGATGGGGGAGTCTCCTCGCGGACGACTCTCGAATAAAAAGGGTGTGAGCGGGTAGGTCGAAAACGAGAACTATGATATGAGCGAGCTGGTCGTGTGGGAGGTGGTCCATGGTAAGTGTAAAAGGGTGGTATGTACATAGTGTATATGATAGGGGTCCTAAACCTACGAGGACGAAACCGGATCAGCGGGTTCGGGTGGTAGAAGGTAACCTCTACCTCTCCCTCGAACACCGCACGGTGATCCTCGTAGATCCATATGCCACTAACAAGTGGCCGAATCTCGATGCAAGCGATGTAGCGTGACATCACCTACAAGGGCATAGGGGTAAGCAATTCTATACACATAATAAATAGAGCATAAATAAATGTGCAATATGAATATGTAAACATGCAGCAATATTCAACAACCACATTTAGCATTTAACAATGATTGGATGCAAGTAAGATGCTCACACTTATTTCATTTATCAACTTTAGGTTAAATGAGTGGCATGATGTATGAATCTAGCTCTCAAGCCTAACTCCATCATTCTATGTCACTCTCTAACGTCCATCCTTTACTTCGTTCAGCACTCAACAGTGTGTTGTACTCCTAGGTGTACAACATTCGTACATTCACCAAGAATGTACACGACAAGCTTGGAAATGGTACATAACGTGCTCCTCGAGCATCGTCCCGTCGTCTTAACGGAATAACCATATCATCGGCATCTCACTTCGCTGGCCACGTCGTCCACCATAACGTGTCATCAAGCAAGCCGTCAGTTGGCACTCCCAGAGGCCCTACTCATGTTACCAAAACATGATACACGATCTATAATCCGAACTCCATCATGAATGCAATGTCTTAACTTAAAGGAATTGATTGGTGTATTTCTTTTAATATTACATAACGTGCCACCCGAGCAACGTCTCGTTCCCCAAGGAAATCACCATATCATCAATCAATTTCTTTTAAGTCTTAGGTCAGTTGGATTATTGTCATTTAAGTATTAACAAAATGATTCAGAATTAAAAATAGTATTTTTAATGTTTTGGACAAAACTACTCGAGTGTTCTTCAGAATACTCGAGTGTTCTTCAGAATACTCGAGTGGTTCTTCAGTCTTTCTAGATTACTCGAGTAGTTCATGGCTACTCGAGTCGTTCATGCTTTCAGAAAGATCAGATATCAGATTCTTAAAATTACTCGAGTAGTTCATGAATACTCGAGTGTTCTTCATCAAATCCAGAATACTCGAGTGACTCATGCATTACTCGAGTGGTTCATCAGAAAATGTTCTTGTAAATCAGTCGATACTCGAGTTCTGGGCCTGGTACTCGAGTGTCTGGAACAAAAGACACACTATTTTATCACAAAATACTCGAGTATCAAGCCAAGTACTCGAGTCTTTTCTTACAGAACAGACTGAAACTTGGTTTTAACATACCATTTTCATTTCTAACCATTTCTAATCCAATCCAATGATCATCAGAGTTCATATACCATATATTGAACATGTTTAAACACTTAGAACACAACAATTTACAGATTTGACAGAGAATCATGAGATTATGCATAAAACATGAAAATTCACAACTTAACATATCAAATTGCAATAAACTCAATAAACTTGTGAATTAAAGCTCAAAACAGCTTGCATGCAACATATGGGACTTGCTCAAAACAACTTTAGAGCATAAGTTGGTCTCCAAACCAATTTCCCTATTCAATCTAAGTCCTTAGAGCCTCTTGGTGGCTCTCTAATTAAATCCATGAAATTTAAACTCTATCTAGTGAATAGAAAGCTTTCCCCTTACCTCACTGATGTGAATCAACAGAAAATTCGCAAGAGAAACTCCTCCAACACCAAAGACGACTTCAAGCACCACATGCAGGATAGTTTGAGTGGAGCACCAAAATGGAATTGGTTGACATAGAAAACAGAGATAAAATTTGGGGAAATTAGTATTTCTAAACTCTATGCAACATCTACTAACTATAGAAACCAATTTGAGACTCAGAGAATACGTGAGCTTACCAAAACCAGGGATCAAAGTAAGCTCCAGAATCAACTTGACAGAAACCAGCTCCAACTTCCAAGCTCCAATTCTTCCACCACACTCACTCCCAGCTCACGATTTTTATCTCTATACAAAGCTTGTGATGTGAGCTTTGTATTGGTGTATAGTTTGTGGCTTAACTCTAAACACAGAGGGAGAATCGATTGCTCAAACTCAGGAACCCTAAAACTCAACTCCTTTAACAATTTGCCAAAATACTCGATTCTCAGAAGCAATTGAGCTTAAATACAAGTGTGAGAGGTCCATGCACGGCGACACGAAGCCATTGAGGTGTTGAGGGTGGTGTTTTCGTGTCAACGGTGGGGAATCGTTGGTGGTGACTCACCAAACGCACTAACTCGTGCAACTCTGACCAGAACACTCGAGTCTTTTCAGAAATACTCGAGTGTTTTGACCAGTCTTTGAAAAATATTAATTTTATTTACTTTCCCTCCAAAACCTTTCCTATAATTACCTCTAGGTCCCAAATCAGGGACTAATATGCAAAACATTTATTTTATGCATGATTATACTTACCAAATAAATTCACACATTCACCAAGAACATAAACACAGATTTTAATCAAAGATTAAAATAGAAATAATTAATTATAATAAATTTTATAATTAACATTTCATTAATCAGGGATTAAAGTTTGGGGTGTTACAAAAGGTCTCATCATAATCAATACCTTCCTCTTGGTTGTATCCTTGAGCTACTAGTCTAGCTTTGTTTCTTATAATCAACCCGGATTCATCAAGTTTGTTTCTATAAATCCATTTAGTTCCAATTATGGTATGATCATTGGGTTTAGGGACTAGATCCCAAACTTCATTTCTTGCAAATTGATTCAATTCTTCTTGCATAGCAAGAACCCAATGTTCATCCTCAATGGCATTTTTAATTGAATCGGGTTCAATTTGAGAAACAAAGGAGACATAGTTGCAAATGTTTTGAATAGACCTATGAGTTAGTACTCCCTTTGACATGTCTCCTATGACATTGTCAATAGGATGAGCTTTTACCATTTTAGAAGCCGGAGCAAGTTCTTCTTTGACTTCTCCTTCATCTTTTAAAACCTCCTTTTCTTTCTCTTCTTTTGAAAACTCAAAACATTCATCACAAACATCACTCAAAACACTATCTTCTTTCGAAGACTCATTAAAAACAACATTAATGGATTCTTCAATAGTCATGGTTCTTTTGTTAAAAATTCTATATGCTTTACTATGTGAAGAATAACCCAAAAATATTCCCTCATTGGATTTGGAGTCAAATTTTCCGAGATGATCTTTTCCATTGTTTAAAACATAAACTTTTCATCCAAAAACATGAAAGTGAGATATATTTGGTTTTCTTCCTTTGTAAAGCTCATAGGGGGTTTTATCCAAAGAGGGCCTTATCAAAATTCGATTTAAAACATAGCAAGTCGTATTGACGGCATCGACCCAAAAATATTGAGGTACTTGAGAATCATTTAACATGGTTCTTGCAAGTTCCTCTAGCACCCTATTTTTCCGCTCTATCACTCCATTTTGTTCCAGAGTTCTTGGTGCGGAGAATTGGTGCTCAATACCATTTTTAGAACAAAACCTATCAAATTTGTGGTTTTCAAATTCACCACCATGATCGGTACGAATAATAATTACTTTTTGATTTACTTGGTTTTGCAAAAGTTTGACATGATGTTTAAAAGATCTTGTAGGTCTCACTCTTTGTAGTTAAGAATAGAGTCCAAGTAAACCTAGAGAAGTCATCAACAATCACCAATGCATAATAGTTGCCACCAAAGCTTTTTACTTGTGATGGTCGAAACAAGTCCATATGAAGCATTTCTAATGGCCTTGATGTGGACATCACCATTTTTGATCCAAAGGTGTTTTTAGTTTGTTTACATTTCTTGCATGGAGAACAAACACCTTCAATAGAAAAATTTAGCTTTGGTAAACCAACTACTAGATCTTTAGATTGTATTTTCTTCAATTGGTTTACATTTATGTGAGCGGTCCTACGATGCCATAACCAAGTGTAACTTTCTTTGCTCACTAAACAAGTAGAGACCAAAGAAGTAACTTTGTTCAAATCAACTAAGTAAAAATTATTTGACCTTTTTCCAACAAATTTGATGGATTCATCTTTGTCACTTTTAATGAGGCAATGAGTAGAGGTAAATAATACATGATTACCAATATCACATAATTGGCTTATGCTCAAGAGATTGTGTTCCAACCCTTGAACATAAAGCACATTATCAATAATCAAGTTTGAAGAGTTTCCGATATTACCAATACCAAGGATTTTGCCTTTGTTGTTGTCCCCATAAGTGACATAACCCTTTTTCTTCAGAGTAAGCTCAATGAAATGCCGCTTATCTCCCGTCATGTGCCTTGAACATCCACTATCTAGATACCACATTTCCTTTCCCATTCGAAGGCACACCTACAAGATGAAATCACTTGTTCATTTTGGGTACCCAAACTATGTTGGGTCCCTTAGGGTTAGTGTTGGGACTTTCTCCCTTCTTAATCCACATATAAGTGCCCTTTTTCATTTCAAATTTCTTAATATGGCACTCAATGTTGATATGTTCAACTTTTCCACAATAAGTACAAGTTTTCTTCTTTGATGAATTTTTCTTAGAAAATGATCCAACCACCTTGTACTTTTTGTTCTTTTTATGAACATATCCTAAACCGGTTTTGTTATGATTATGTCTTTGAGAGTTCAATAACCGGTTGAGGTTTCTATCACTATGTGAGATTGTGAGTTTGTTTTTCAACTCTTTCACTTCCTTTTCAAGTTCATCACATTTCTCACATGAAGTGATAGTTCCCTCATGATTTGCACAATCACTTTGATGACTAGAATTAATAAGTTCTAAGGATTCATTTTGAAGTTTCAACTTATTTATAGATTTTTGCAATTCATCAATTTCTTGTTGAAACTCCAAGATTTTCTTTCCTTTTTCCTTATTAGTTTTAGCAAGACTTCTAAATTGAATTAACATTTCATTGTAGGCTTCTTGCAAATCATCATAAGAAATGGAGTTTAAATAAGAACAAGAAGAACTAGAAGTTACCTCATCGTCACTTTCACTCATGTCATGTTTAGCTCTTGATGAGGACTCATTGTTGTTCTTGGCCATGAGACAAAGGTTTGCATTTTCATCCCCGGAGCTACTTGAGGATGATTCATTACTCTTCTCCGGAGCATCCCAAACAATGTATGCTCTCTTCCCCTTGGTCTCTTGGGTCTTCTTGTCATTCTTCTTCAAGAATGTGGCACATTCCATTTTAATGTGGCCAATCCCACCACATTCATGTCACTTCACTCCATCATTGGAACTCTTGTCTCTTTGTTTGGAGTCTTTGGTTCTTTTCATCTTTGATGGGAAACTACTCTTCCTTCCCTTGAAGAATTTGTTGAATTTTTTTACAAACATCCCAAATTCTTCTTGATTGGGCACACTATCGGAATCCTCACTTGTAGAGCATTCTTCAACTTCTTTTGAGACTTTGGTTGAGGCCTTGAGAGAGATGCTCTTCTTCTTTTTATCCAACTCCTCATGTGTGCTAAGTCTTGATAGCTCTATCTCATGTTCTTTGAGCTTGACAAACAATGTGGTCAAATCCATAGTGTTCAAATCCTTAGACTCCTTGATGGCGGTCACCTTTGGTTGCCATTTTCTATCAAGACATCTCAAAACTTTGTGAGTAGTTTCACCATCACGAAATTCTTTTCCTAGAGAAATCAAGTGACTAATGATATGTGAAAATCTCTTTTGTAAGTCATCAATGGATTCATTAGGGAACATGTGAAATAATTCATATTCATGAGTCAAAGAATTTAATCTTGCATTTCTCACTTCACTTGTTCCTTCATGAGTGACTTCCAAAGTTTCCCACATTTCTTTAGCCGACTTGCATTGAGAAACTCGATAAAATTCATCATGGGACAAGGCGGAGAAGATGATGTTTTTAGCTTTCAAATCAAAAGATACTTTCTTTTTATCATCATCACTCCAACTTCTCCTAGGAATTTCAACAACTTCTCCATTTATCATGTGTCTAGGAATATATGGACCATCTTCTATTGCATCCCAAATATCGGTATCTATTGCTTCAATAAAAACTCTCATCCGGACCTTCCAATAAGCATACCCTTCACCATTGAAGAATGGAGGGCGGTTTATTGAAGAGGATCCTTCTTGGTGATTGCTAGAGCCCATAGTTTCCAAAGGATCTTTTCGAAAAAGCTTTTACGCTCGATCTTTCGACCAAGCTCTGATACCACTTGTTGGAAACCAACAAGCGGGCTTAGCAATTACTAGAGGGGGGGTGAATAGTAATATGAAGGCAACAGTGACTAATTTTCGGATGTAATTAAGGAATAATTGATTTAGTGCAGATTTTTCTGAAACAGGGCAAAAATACTCGAGTCTTTTACAGACTACTCGAGTGAAATGGAAAGAACACTCGAGTCTTCTGAAGAACACTCGAGTGAATCGTGCAGAGGTGTTGAAGGTTCAGCGTGTTTCACGCAAGTCATGAAATTCATAACACACGCTCACCCCCAAGCGTGTATTATAAAATTTTAATTTTATAACACACGCTGAGGGGTCAGTGTGCATACAAAAAATTTATTTTTTTTCAAGCACGTTGACCCCTCAACGTGTGTTATGAAATTAACACGCTAACCCCTCAGCGTATGTTATAAAATTTAATTTTATAACACATGCTTAGGGGTCAGCGTGCTTGCAAAAAAAATAAAATTTTTGTATGCACGTTGAGGGCTCAGCGTGTGTTATAAAATTAAAGTTTAACAAACACGCTGACCCCTCAGCGTGTATTTTTATAACACACGATATAGGATCAGCCTGTGTGTTTAAATACTATATGAGAGGGGTATTTTGGGATTACACTATTTTAATAAGGTTATTATGAGATTTTCACATAAAAAAGATCAACAAATTAAGAGATGAGGTCAAAAAACTAACACCCTTTCAGTTAAGGCTGAGCCTGTGCGCCCATAAAAATTGCGAGCATTTTTGGGCAAGCAAAGGGCGGCCCACGAAAAATTAAAAAAAATTTGTCTCATTGGTCCAAAATGAACAATAGCCCAAACTTAATGTGACTCAGTGACTGACTTGAGTGATTTCACTTGAATCACTTCCCAAATTAGGGTCACTTCCTAGTTCCCACTTTCCTTGTGTCGCTGCTGCCAGACGAGACTGCTGCAGTGCTGCTTGTAGGATTCTCATGTTTTGATGCTAACAATCTCTCTCCAAGCAACAACATTGGCAACAAGCAAGCTACACCACATGAAGATTAGAATTAGGATTTTTATTAATTCTATTTCAATGTAATCTTTATTTTATGCAATGCATCTCATTGGTGTGGGTAGCTTAGGTGATTTTAAGAATATTTAAATAATGTTTGATTAAGAGTGAAGATACTTTAAATCTTGAATCTTGATTAAATAGCTCTATTAAAAGTTTTGTGAAAATCCTTTTAGAAAAACCTTGTTTTTATTCAGATTCTGATCAGTTTACTCGAGTAATGAGTATTGGATCACTCGAGTAATTTATGTCATGACAGGTTAATCGAGTAATGGTTTACACATCACTCGAGTAACTTAATCTGACATGTTTTAATCGAGTGAAGTTATATGGTTTACTCGAGTAATTCAATCAGTGTTTGGAAATATTTAAAAAGACTTAATTTTCTCTTTCACAAGAACATACATTCATTCTTACAATTTTCTATACACTTTCAAAAGCAATTCAAGAGCTATTTTACATCTTTTAAGAGCTATCAAGATTCAACAAGAAACTTTTCATTCTTCACTCTATTTCTCTCATTGTTCAAATATTCTTGAGATCATAATTTTGTTCTTAGTGGTTGTTGAAGATTTGCAATTTGTGATTGCATCATTGAAGTTTCAACACAAGTGAAGAATCTCACAAGGAAGACTTTGAGGATCAAATCAAAGCAAGAAAAGAGGATTGGTTGGAAGCATCTTCAATCAATTAGCAAGGAAATCTAGAATTCTCAAAAGGGGTAGATTAGATCAAAGTGTTTGGTACACACTTTGAGTTGGGTTTTAAGATAGGAGAACTAAGAATCTAGTTGCATCTTAAAACATTGTAAAATCTACATTTGAAGATTTCTAGTGAAGAATCTCTCTTGATTCAAGAGGGGACTGGAGTAGCTTTCAAGTGGGTGAAAGTGAACCAGGATAAATCCTTGTGTGTCTTTTATTTTCATTCCTTGTATTGCATTAATTCATTAACAATTGCATTTTTAGGTTAGAATTGGGTTTTTTTTAATTCTACTCAATTGATCTAAAATTGTATGTTAATATTACTTGAAATTGTTCATATTAATCATTCATAATTTGTTGAATCATCATAGCATTGTAATTCTTGAAGAACTCCATTGAAAACTGAGTTTTAATTGAATTTTACCCAGTTTACTCGAGTAAAGTTCTTGTCACTCGAGTAATCTGCTTTCAGTTTATGAACAATACTCGAGTAGGTTTTCTGTTACTCGAGTGATTTAAAAATAGCTTTAATAATACTCGAGTGATTTGCTAAATACTCGAGTGAAATTATTTTTGCTTGCGTATTACTCGAGTGAAGACTTGAGTTACTCGAGTAATCTGACTTGAATTTTTAAGAAAACTTATTTTCATAAAACCATTCTCTTAGGTGGACGAAAAATCTGTAATAAGGCTTCAATATTCTATTCACCCCCTCTAGACTATATTGAGCCGCTTGTTGGTTTCCAACACTGCTGGTTTGCTGGACTACTCCCTCAATTTGCTACGGTCGCCGGTTTGGTCTGCGACACTGCTTCGGTGCTTCCTCTAGCGATATCTCTAGGTGCTTAGGTGTTGCACTGCTGCTTGTTCTTTTCCTGGATTTTCATTTATATTTTTGCTCGTAAGGCACACCAATGTAGATTTTCGTTCTCCTTCCATTGGTGATTTTTATCGTAAGGCAATGATGAAGTGTTTTATTTATGCATGTTGATTTAATTATTATGCTGATTTTCATTTTTATTTTGGAATTAAAAAATGGGTGGCCCGCATGCCCGCCTATAAAAAATGTGGATGGATAAGGTATGGAGTTACTGTCCTAAACATCAAATTTACGGGCTCTTGCGGGTGCTGTCCATGCCAGCCCATTAGCCCTAATAGCTAATACTACAAATAATTATGTTTTTCAATCCATATTACTTATTGTGCATTCTCAATTATCTTGTTTCCCCATGTGGATCTACCATACCGCATGACGATCCATGTTCATAATTATGTTATCAATTGTCCTGTTGGTTAATTTGTTTTTTTTAATATTTTTGTATTGTTAATTATTGTGTCTTCCAATCTCATTTCTATGTTCATGCAAGATCTTCTTTCTTTAGCGTGTTGAGAAGCATGAAACTCGAAATCATTCTTTCTTTTTTTTTTCAAAACATTTTATCATCAATTTAGTGACATATATCAACTAAGATTATGTAATGTATAAAAAATATCATATCCACAAAGACTTTGTTATTGAGTACCAACAAATTATGTTAAGTTGTATAGAAAATATCGTATCCACAAAGACTTTGAATGGGCTTTGTAACATCCTGATTATTAGTCATAAGTATAATTAGAATAATAATAAGCTTGGGGCTAATGGGAATAATAATAACAAGTCATAAACAGGTGTTAAAAGGAACGTTTTAGAGATGGAAACATAGAACAATAGAAAATTAAGAATAAAGTATTTATGACTTTAAACACAAATTCCTCCGTTGGATGTGAAATTAGGAACCTTAGGAAGTTAACTTTCAAATTTGAGCAAGATCCGACGGGTAACGAAAGAGTTATGTCACTTTGAAATGCAAAGGAATGAAAAACTTAACTGCTTAATTGATTAACCAAGAGACTAATCGATTAAGACCTGATCAGTTGTAAAAATAAAAAAGCAGAATTACATGGGTTAATCAATTAAGGGCTGTTTTGCGAGAAAAAAAAATTAAAAGGGAACAAAAGGAAGTACATGCCCATACTTCCTCCCCACGTTATGAGAAACTCATCTTCCCCACCAATCTTCATGTCATAGCCAACTCCAAGCCCCCATCACCACCCAAGCTTTCTCACTCACTCTCAAGCTCTCTCCCTCTCTTGCCCCACATCACCCATGGATTCTCTTTTTCTCTCATGCCCCAACACACACAAGTGGTGCAAGTGAAACCCGTCCCTCCATCAAGCTCTCCCTTGGATAACATCCCAACTCACCTATTGGTTTCTCTCTTGCGGTTACAAACTAAGCTTTAGAAGGTTTAGGATCTAGAGGAACTGAAGGAAGGAGAAGGAAGCTCACAAGCTCTAGGTTTTACTTTCTCTTTCACTCTCCTCAAGGTAAGGAGGGGGTATTACAAATTACTTAGGGAATGAGTTCTAGAATGAATAAAGAGATAGCTAAGGGTAGATAAATAAGTAGAATAATGAACCTTAGGGTAGTTGATATTGCTAAAAATTGAAATATTTAAAGAAATAAGAGAAACCCACTTTTATATTTGTGAAAATATGTGTATGTGGTATGTCAGTTTGATACCTGGTTGATGAATGTGAAATGATTGTGTCTGTTTGCATGCTATGAATGCATGATAAGTGAATTAACTAAACTAAAAGATGATAAAAATTAGAAAGTAACGAAAGGCGCAACTTATTGATCCTTGGGGAACACTGACCCATTAGGTGCCATGTTACGTGTGAAATTGCCCATTAGGTAAAATTGCCCACTCAGGTGAAAATTGCCGTAAGTCCAAATGCCCGTTAGGTGTTTGTGTACTCAATGGATCAATATGCTGCACGGTAATCAAAATTAAAAAGTAAAAAGGGACAAAGGACAATGAAATTAAACTGAATGTGTAAAAGACCCAAGTTAAAGTGAGTGAAGTAAAATGAAAAAGGCCCTAACGGGTGATATATGGCCTACTAGGTGTAAAATTGCCTGAGGGGTGATTAAAATTCCTAATGGGTGAAAAATTGCCTAACAGGAGCACAAAAATCCTAATGGTACAAGGAAAAAGAATAAAGGAAAGGAATAAAGGAAAATAATACAAGGAAAATAATACTCCCTCCATCCTCTAAATATAAAACTCTCTTGACACTTTTATTTTGTTCCTATTCATAAAACCTCATACCAATTTTCAATGATCATTAATTACTTTTTTCCACAAACACCCCTATTTATTTAACATTTTTTAGATTCTCAATAACATTAATAGGGGTAATTTCGAAATTACATATCAAAAGTTCACATTTTCAATACAAATAACTAAATTATTCCACTTTCTTATGAACGTGAAATCCCCCAAAGAGGCTTTATATTTAGGGAAGAAGGGAGTACAAGGAAAAGAATATGGGAAAAGAATACAAGAAAAGAAAGGACAAAGAGAAAATGAGAAAAGAAAGGAAAAAGAGGAATGGAAAAGAAAAACCAAATGTGCATGTGAACTGAATGTGAATAAATTTTGTGAGCTTGACATGATGTGTTTTAATTGTTATAATTGTGTTTGACTTAATGTATCACTATGTCTTTTTAGAAATTATTTTGTAAGTATTGTGTAATGTTCGCCTCCTTGTTGTTTTAATACAGGTACAAAGACTGTGCTTACACCGTCACAGGCTGAGCAGGAGTACACTCCCCCTCGGAGAGTATAAGTAGTTAGTATGTTTGTCCTGGGCCATGTTTTGAGATTTTGATGTATATATTCTTTTGGTGAACTATGTATATATTTATTTTGATGCACAGAATGTGGCACACGGGTGGCCTAGGACTCCTCCTTTTGGGAAAGGAGTGATTTTGGGAAATTAAACAATTCCAACAATTTGTTTATATTCTGCAACAATGTTAATAGCATGCATGATGATGTGATATGCTTGTCTGGCTATTCTGTTGATATGAAAATGTGTTAATACAGGTTAAGCAAGAAAAACTAAATTTTAGAAAGTCCGAAAAACAAAGTAAATTTCGTCGAATTTTTACGAAAAATTTGCAAGAAACTAATTAGCCAGCTAGTTTTAAGTTAAGGGTATTATTAGTGAGGGTGTGACAGGCTTCGTAAATTACCTATAGTTTTGTTCTCTTATTTTCTCACTCTCATACCTAAAGTGGAGTGGACAGTACGCAAAAAATTGGTGAATATATGTCACTCTCTCTGTTAGGGGGGCCATATAAAATTATTGCGAAAATTTTGGCGAATAGATTAAAAGTTTCTCTAAAGAATGCATTCATTGAAAATTAATGTCTTTCTTCCTGGGAGACAGATTATGGATAGTGTTCTTATTTTAAATGAAGTTGTTGGTGATGCTAAAAGAAGAAAAAAGTCTTATATTATTCTAAAGGTGGACTTTGAAACAGAGTCACATAATTCGTGTGTTTTACATACGAATTACGAACTGGTACGTACCCGAGAATTCGCGGTTCGTTCGCGAATTGGTACAGATGGGTTCGCACATCAATTCCATGGAAGCAACGAATTGGAATTCTGCGGTTCGTTCGCGAACTGGTTCATCAAAATGTATGAACCGAAATCTAGAGTGAGAAGACGGAGAGAGAACGGGAATTGGCGGCTTCAGATGATAGAAAAGGCGAAGGGGACAAGTGCATCACCGAGTTAGAACTATTTAGGAAGAATGAAAGATTAAAATGAGAAAATAGATCTGACCATTGTTGAATTAGTGTTTCGGTAGTGTGTTCCTGGTGCTGCTGAAGATTTGTGACGGAGAAGAAGAAGTTGAACAAACACCGAAACAGAAGTGAAGAAGATGGAGGAATATAGAGTACTCATGGGGAATATGCTATTTTTTGGAGTAGAGAGTTTTATCTCTCCACCGAAGAAAAAAAATGTGAAGTGTTTCAGTGACTTAGATGAGATGGGTTCAAAGTCTTTCAAAAGCACTAAAGGAGTTATGTTTTCAAAGTACCAAAGTGATAAGGACTCTGCCACTTCACGTGCTCTGACACAGCTGGACATTGGCATTGGAACTCATGATAAAAAGGAATCCTATGTGCCTTCACATGCCTTCCCTCCAACGGCTCTAGGTTTGCCTCAACACAAAAGCCCTTCCAGTACCTCTATGGGGCCGGGTTTACCAGCCCAATCTGCAAGTTCCACTTTGCCTCCTTTCACCCTTGAGGACAAGGGTCTGCTTCATGAGGAGGGCAATGATGGGCCCTTGGTTAGGAACAGGAGGAAGCCCAAGTGGCTCTTATACTATGTTGAAGTTTTTCATCCAATTTATTTTCAATTCATGTTATTTTTTAATGTAATTTTAAATTTAAAAAAATATTGGAAAATACCGATAAATATAATAAAATGTGTACCGCGTACCCGTACCACGTACCGCTACGTACAGATTAAGTATACCCCCAACGTACCGCATTCTTAAGGAGGTCACGTACCGCGTACCCGTACCCGTACCACGTATTGGTACGTACCGCGAATTATGTGACTCTGCTTTGAAAAAATGGCTATCTTCTGAAGAATTTGTCTTTGGGAGGTAGGATACCACCTATAAACTCTTTTCATTTTAACCTTACAATTTATTATTTATCTTTCTTCTCTCTACCAAAGAAGGTAAATGATGTTTTAATTTGGTTAGGCTTCAAAGGAATTTCCTGTGGGGTGAGAGTGATGATAGTGATGATAGGAGAAGAATTGCATGGGTAAAGTAGGATATAATTTGCCGGAGCAAGGAAAAGGGTGGGCTGGGCATAAAAAGTCTATTATGGTTCAATCAATCCTTATTAGAAAAATGGAGATGGAGACTACTGTTAGAGGAGAGAGGCTTATGGTTTAAGGTATTGAGGGCAAAGTATGGGAATTTTGATGCTAGATTGTTAGGTGAGGAGGTTAGAAGGAGTGACGGGTCAGTGTGTGGGGGATGATTGGTTTACAAATTGTATATCTAAATAAATAAGGAGTGGGAATTCCTTTAGCTTTTGGGAGGATAAATGGTTAGGAATGCAGACACTAAAAGAACAATTCTCCCGCTTATTTCTGGTGTCTAATGAAAAACATTGTTCTGTGAAATATATATATATATATATATATATATATATATATATATATTGCAAGGATCTTCATTGACATGGAAACTAACATGCAGGTTAGAATTTTATTATCAATGGGAGGAGGAAAGTCTGCAGAATCTCTGCATGCTACTACTGGATATACGCCTATCGATGGAGGAGGATGATAAACTGGTATGGGGAATGGGGAACAAAGGTGTATTCTCTGTAAAATCTATAGACTCGGAGTTACTTCATACCCTGAAATTAGTGTGGAAGACAAGCTCCTCCAAAATTCAAGCTTTTACGTGGCAATTGATGCATGACAGACCTACAAAACAAAATCTAAGAAGGCATAAGGTGTTGATAGAAGACTTATGCCCACTATGTGAGGTATAAATCATTTATTTTTATCATGTACAATTACTAAATAGGTTTGGAGAGCTATATATTGTTGGCTTGAAGCAGAAATATCGGTTGCAATTTCAGTCCTTACGGCTTTCATGCAACATGGTTACTTGTTTATGGGAAATAAAGCAAGGCGACTAGGCTTAATGATAAGGAGCTAGCTGTACGGCTTGGCATTTGTGGTTATTATAGATAAACAATTTGATATTCATAGAAGAGCCTGTTATTTTTGCTGACGTGGTGGAAAAAATAATAAAGGCTAATACTTGGCACTTGTTTGTAGAGATAGGTGGTAGCAATGCCTCACATACTGATTGGTGGTTTAGTCCTGTGTCGTCTTGTATACATATGTTAAATAGGTGTGCTGGTGGTAGTGCTTTGTAGGATCAGCTATCCTCTTTTTCTCTTGACTAGAATTTCCCTCCGCCTTGTTTATATCAAGGTTTTTAAGGAGGTGCTGATCCTAAGAAAGGATGAATATGTTCAATTCATTTTTTTGGGCAGATTGGTGATGTAGAGATGATGTAACTATTGCTTCACACTTTGGTGAAGTAGATTGTATTGCTCTATGTTATTTGTGTTCTATTTTTAGATCATGATTGTGTACTCTTGTTCAAATTCTTTATGGAAGATGAGATTTAAAGGAATAATGATGCTTGATAGATCCTTTTCGTGCGTGGTAATAAAATCCATTTTGCTTTGCTTTATATATATATATATATATATGACATTTTACTAAAATATATAAAAAAATGAATAATGACTAACATATTCCCTCAGGTTCTATTTATAAATCATATTTAACCATATCACATGGATCAAGCAAGAAGGGTTTTTACCCTCTTAATTTACATTGAAAATTTCACAAATGTATCATCTTACATTAATGAACAAAACGGCAAATAAAATAAAAGAACAATCAATATTTCCTAAAAAATACAAACTGACTCATAAATAGGATTAAAAAATTCTTCTAAAAGATAATTTATAAATAGAACAAGAAGAAGTAAGAAATAACATGCATACTAATTATTATTATTATTATCTTGAACCACAAACATACTTCACCTTATCAAGTGTTAACTTATAACAACTCTTCGCTATATTCTACTATAGTTGGTAGATAGTTAAATTCCTTAAGCATATATCAAGTTTCGATAATCTTTTCGCTTAAAAAAAATTAATTTCTAACTATAAGCTAAAGGACACTCTTGGTTTAAAAAAATCACGCTTGTAGGATGGCAGATGTTTGTTATTTTAATGTAACAATATTTTAAGGAGATCAGATATAATGCAACAAATTACATGTTGGAGTTTCCAACATGATAGGTCCAATACTCCAGTGGCAACAAGTTTAGCGAAGCCACAATAAACACTTAACATAATAGTCCATGTTTTGTTTGGCATCTCTGTTGTAAAACGAAGGTAGCAATCCGAAAGCAGATCCAATCTTGTCTTTTTGACCGAACTCATAATGCCGAATCGGTGTGAAATATGCTGTGAGATCATGATCGCTGTCTTGCTTCCTCCTGTGGGAGTTTGCTTCCGTCATGGTTGCTGCAGTGTACGCTACTCCCTCTTCTCTCCTTTATATTTATCATACTAGTGTGTACACACGTATTATTGTGTTTGTCGATCCACATTCTTCCTTAATGTGGTCTTTCGCTCCACATTCTTACTTATTGTCGCAAATGATTATATATGTTTGTGGATCCGCCGTACTATTTGTGGTGTTTGTCAATATGTATTTTTATCATTATCATTGAGGATATACAATCATATTTTTGTTATCAATTGTTATGTTTGTCAATATGCATTTTTTTAATTTTTTGTCATCAATTATTGTGTCTTTCAATCTCATTTTTATGCTCAAGATCTCCTTTGAACAGCATGTTGACATGCACGAAACTCGAAATATTTTTCCTATGACATTTTATCATCAATTTAGTGACATGCATTCTTTACTTTTTTTTGTCAAGTTGTTACATTTGAAAGGATTCCCTTTCGTTCTACAACACTGCACTTTGCTTAATAAGTATTTAGGTTGGCTTGAGTGATTGTACGGATCAAAATTTGGAGAGCCAAAGTGTCTCAGATTACCCACGTAATTTGGCACTATATGCCTATATGCATGTTCTAATTAAGGAGAAAATGATAGTAACAATTAAGATGTGAGAGTTTTAAGAGTTACACGGACAGAAAGAGTGAGTTGCCTTTGATGGGAAAGAGTGAGATACTTCTAACCACAACTCTAAGCAAGATACTCATTCTCTCACTATTTAGTTACACTCAATATCTAGTAATGGATTAACTCTTAAATTTTAAAACTAACATGTTCATTATCTCTCAATGTATCCCAAATGTCTTTGTGCTTGATATTTTACCGAATCTATAAATTTTGTATTAAAAGTCTGATGCCAATGTAGCGTGTATCAATTATCGCATTGGATTGTTTTTTTAACTGGCATTGGATTGTTAATATCCACTAATCATATAAAAAATATCAAGACTCAATATCATATTTGATTATACTTGCTAAAATTGCTGCATAAGCAATTGAATTGAGCATAAGGTATATATAGTACAAAAATCTTGCTAGTAAAAGTGCTAAATGAATTCAGATGTATGTGCTACCATCAAAACATAAACAAATACTCGATCAGATAGATACATAGTATTTAATTACACTATAATGTATCATTATTCATTGCTTTTAAAATTCAATCTCAAAAAGAATTCCCACATTTAGTATTTTATGCTTTTATTCAAGCGACTAAGTAAGCAAAGTAATTATATAAGTTTTACAATTGTCAGAAGGATATAAAAAATACAACTGTACAATGATGATATATGATATAACAAAATATAAGTGCTTGAAAAAACCTGATCTTAAAAGCATGTATACCTTTAATTCAATTCTGGTTGAAAAATTAGTCCTAAAAACTTATTGAATGACTTGTTTAAAATTTTAGACACATTCTACATTACATTATCCCAACACAATAGTCTTGGTAGAAATTCACATAGCAGAAGAAGATAATGAATAAAAGTGAATCGGGAACTGTTGATGGGGTTTAGAGAACTAACATATTCCCTTGTGATTAGCGTGTTACATATAGGGAAGTTCTGATCAACTGTGGCTAATGTTGAATGGGCTTATCGCTAAGTGAAAAGTAAGGTAGTTAGGACTAATGAGTAGAATATTTCATGAAGCTAATGTTTATCACTTAATGAAGTTTATCATGTGAGATAAGCCTTTCAAGGATAGCGATTTGAACTCCCCCTATAAGTACCACACTTATCACGGGGGAATAAATAGGTTGTCTAAACCCAAGTTGACACTCTCACACAATTTTGATCAAGGAGAACGGGATGCCTTTAAGATATCAAAAATGTTATTCCTACATCTGTATTTGACATCAAACACAGACACCTACCTTTTTTGGTAAAAAGTGGTGGTCCTATAAGAAAGAGAAACTGCAGGACCCACCAGTTTTTGTCTAAAAAGACAGGTGTCCCGTATAGATGTCATCCCGTATAGATGTCAAATACAGATGAAATACAGATGTTTGAATAACAGAGTTGTTAAGGTATAGTATCAAAGAGTCATATACTCATACAAACGGCCAACGTGTTTGCCAATTCCGAAGTTACCTCGGCTCTGGTCCCCTGACAAGTTGGTACACATCAAAAAGTTTGTTAAAATTTCTTAAAATGAATTATGACAGAATGACAGAGACTGTGATTGTAATGTTGCAGGTTGAATTCATCATATGCTTGCTCCTCACTATACTGGGGTATATTCCTGGAATAGTTTATGCTCTCTATGTTATTGTCTTTGTTGATCGTGAACAGTATTTTGATGAATATAGGCGACCCCTTTATGCTGCAGAATAGTTCATGTTTGCCTTTTTTTTTTAAATTTTTTATCAGCGGTCTGTGATGTCATGTATCAAACTTTTAACATTAGATGGATCCCACTTAAACATTATTCCAATTGAGTCTAGACTTGCCCAATTTGTGATTTACACCATTTAACATTGCAATATGTTAGCTGATAACAGTATCTTCTGAATGCATTCAAATTTCAAGTGAACAATTTTCTGGTAATATCATTATTGATTGTATGGCTATAGATCAGTTACCCATATAATCAGATTATAAATTAAAAAAAAAAATCCATTTCAACTGCCCTGGATTTATCTTCCGGATAATAAATTGTCTCATGAATGGATTCTTGTCCTGCTTCATATTTCTTACCTCCACATTTTAATATCCCCAACCAGAAGGCCTCAAGTTTTCTACATTCCAATTAAACCATTATTACTACTAATGGATAAAGTAAGTGAATTGTGATTTTGAAGTTGGAGAACAGGGAACTTTCTTATTATTAATAGATTGCTAGAAAGTTCTGTCTCATATCATCCTTGATAAAGTGTGTGGCTTGATGCAATGAAACCATGTAGGTATTGTGGCATTTGGTTTGGTTATTTAACTCCTATCTATTCCAATGTAAAAAAGAATAGGTTAAAATTTAAAACTTAAAAGCAATCCATAACTTTATTTCCTTTAATTTTTCATAACTACATAAAACATCAAGGCCTACATGCATTATTAGTACCATAGGAATTTGGTTGGATTTAGGTCCACAAGCCAATACAAAGTATCAAAGAGGAACTTCCTACCAAAAGGAAAGTGTCACAAATGCATATATAACAACAATAGGAATTCAAAAAAAGTAACCAAATAGAAGCAATCCAGGAATAAGATGCTTGAATGCTCCTAGAAACAAGGATGAAGATTTGATTGAATAGGAGCTTGCACTACTACTCTTACTTTTACGCGGACTCTTTACGTTGTTCACTCCACCATAAACTGTCTTTGCTTTCTTTGAAGTCATTATTGTATGTTGGACAACATGAAATCCTTCATAAGCTTTTTGTGTGTTTGGTTTCTTTGATTCCATGATCACACCATACATGGCTGCATGCCAAAGAAACAACTTTAACTTTTTAAGTGATCAAAACGATAAATGTTTTGAGCAATTTGGATTTAATTTTGATGCACAAGATCAAATGAAATAGAAATCAAATGGAGGAAGAGAGAAAATATAGCAATGAAAAAGCTCAATATTAGTTACATTTAGGCTCCTTTTGTCGATTGCCAGTACTAAAATCATCATTTGCTGATGTGGATGTGCTGCCATAAGCCTGAAATATAAGGATGCTGATGATCAACAGAAAGAGCCACAGAAGTAGTGTTTTGATCATTTCTTCAACTTGTTTGGAGTAACTATGAAAGTAAAGTTGCTAGTGGGGAGGTAGGCAATTGAATTAGTAGAAAATTTCTTTATTTATAATGTTTTTCTGATGTGTATCATATGTACATGTTAAGAACATACTCCCTCCATTCCCTAATTTTCTACTTTTGGTTTGGACACACGTATTAAAAAAATGTTATTATTGTAAGTTTTATATGTATTTTGTATAAAATGTCCGTATTTAATTCTTATTGAAAATTGTAGTAATATTTAATTTTTATTAGGAAGTGTGTTCATTAATTAATGTATAGTGGTATAAAGATGAGGGAGATGATAAAAGTAGAATTAATTAGGAGTAAAAAAAATGATTGAATGGAGAGTTAAAGTTGGAAAGAAAAATATGTTTATGCACTGGAATTGTAAAAGGAGAAAAAATATAAAATGAGAAAAAAAAAAGGCCAAAAATTAAGGAGTGAGTATTAACCTTTATGGGAAAATGAGTTGTTTATTACTTTGAGATTTTTTTGTTTAAAAAAAAAGCTAAATAAAATATACTTATCATGAATATTGTGGTATACATTAAAAAAACTCCTATTTATAATGGGTTATTTGCTAATTAAATATGCTTACAACAGATTGTAAATTATTCTTTTTGTCTTATTTATAGGACATACTTAACTATGTCATACGGATCAAGGAGAGTAGTTAGGTTTTTTGAAACTTTAAAACAATACTTTAACATTACAATCTTACTCTCTTAACTTGCATTGGAAATTTCACATTGTATTATTTCACATTAATGGGCAAATGATTAATAAGAGAAAATAACAATAAATGCCTCCTAAAAAATACAAAGTCACTTATAAATAGGATCAAAGAATTCTTCTAAAATGTGACATATAGATAGGATTGAAGGGAGTATTTCATTAACAAGATAATTTTTTTTAAAAAAAAGGCAAATGCTAATTAATAAATGTCTTTGACGCATTTGTTAAGAAGATAAACATAGTAAAAACTCATGAGAATATGTAGTTTTTCATATTTCCTAGGCATGAAAAAATGTACACTTATATTTATTTGGAAAATGCTAACAAGTGTTCTTAGGTCACTGCTTAAGAAATTAATACCCCATCCTTTTCATATGTAGTTTTCATAGAGATTTTGTCTCATGTTTCATATGTAGTGTTTTTTTTTACAAAACCCCATACATAATGTTATTTTTCCCCACACACACCTCTATTTATTACACTCTCTTTTTCACTTTCAATATATTTCTCTCTCTCAAATAATGATTATATAGGGGCATTATATTCTAAACACACAAAATTTTAACATCATTTAATCATTTCTTAAAACTCGTGCATAACATTAAAACACTCTACATATGAAACAGATAAAGTAATAGATAGGAGTTGCTAAAAAAATGTGATTTTTATGTTTTTGATAGAGTAATGAACGTGGACTTATGAATTTTTATTTTTTATTTTTTATATTAAGCAACCTTAACAAATAGGACACTTATTAACAAGACCCTTTTTATTTTCCCATAATAGTATCCTTAACATACAAGTGCACTTAGAATGATAAGAAAAATAATAAATAATAACAAGATGCTCGGTTTTTGCCCACTTTAAAAGGGATTCCTTACAGGAATACGTTGTCTTGTTCACATGCTTTATTTATGTCTTGCCTGGTTCGACTGACTTTCAAATTCAAAATTTCTATTTTATAAAACTTTCAATTAATTCATTGAATTTAATTA
Source organism: Crotalaria pallida (assembly GCA_037953625.1). Taxonomy (NCBI): domain Eukaryota; kingdom Viridiplantae; phylum Streptophyta; class Magnoliopsida; order Fabales; family Fabaceae; genus Crotalaria; species Crotalaria pallida. The sequence continues at coordinate 61,558,202 of CM075650.1, forward strand.
AATTTTAATGGATTCTTTTAATCTCAATTTTTAGGATTGGAGATAACATCTAAAAACATGTATGTTTTATAAGAAATGATACACCTAAGATATATTAAGTTTGGTGATTAATGGATATGCATTGATAGTGCAAAGTTTTTTACACCATCAGTCCATCATTATTTGTATTATTTTTATCTAAAAATCAACAACCATAAGCAGATGAATAATAGATGATATACTGATAGTGTATAAAACCTTTACACTATCGGTGCATTATCTATTTTCTCTTAAATTTTATGACTTTATTTTTTAAAAAAAAACATGATAGATTTTCGTGTTTTATATTAAGAAAATTCAACTTAAATATAAAGCTTAGTGTTAGCTGATTGGATTCCTTGAGTGGTGAAAATAGGGTCAATATTCTTGATAAAAGAACATGAATAAGGCTATTTTCAACTGATCAGCTGGATTCGATAATGGCCCAAATTAAAAAAGAACATGTAGTTGAACATTAATGAATGAACGTAGACCTTAAAGAGAAAAAAGAACATGTTCTAGTAACCGAAAAACGAAAAGACTCAAAGAATAATGATCTTGTAAAAAAAGAGTAAAGAATATGTTCTTTATCTGATCACCAGAAGACAAGCAAGATTTGCATATGCTTTCCCATGGAGGGTGAATGGACGGTAAAAGTATTGAAGTCTCATATCTATAAGCCAATATTCATCTTTATAATTTTAAAGCGTAAATATGATTTTCGACCTTATATATGTATGTAATTTTATTTTTTTTCCCACATTTTTATGTCATTTTGATTTTGGTTCTTGAAGTTAGTTTTGGATAAAAAATAGTAACATGGTATATATAATATAAGTTATGTAAGCAGTGTCACATCAATGACACGTAGAAACATGACTTCATTAGAAAAATAAAAACTTATTTTAAGGGACTAAAAGCAAATTTTTTTTTATTGATTGGCTAAAAAAAACCTAATTTTGAGAGAGGCAAAATTTCGTTTTTGAGGGATATTAAAATCGAAAAAATTTAATTTTGAGGGACTAACAAATAAAACCTCGTACACTTTTAGTCTCATTCTTACTAATACAAACTTCTTCCTTCTTTCCTAGTAAGATAATTTTAAAAGCATGTTAGTAAGGTGGCGGTTCTACGATTCTGTGTTTGTAATGGCTTGGGCAAAGAGGTATAATTTGCAATGACTTTGGTAAGTGATAGAGATTGTTGTACTAAGGTGGTCGTGCGAAAAAGAAAGTCTTGAATGAGAAAATATAAGGAATGCCGTAAATTTTTATATTTTTAATTTTAATAAAAAATTAGTAGAATTTTGATTTTAGTCCCTCAAAATTAGGTTCTTTTGATTTTAATCCCTCAACAAAACAAATTTTGCTTTTAGACCATCAAAATTAAGTCTTCCTAATTTTAGCCCCTATACCCACGTGTCATTAACATGACACTGCTAATGTAATCTTCATTAGTCTATGTCAACATTTTTCGTCCAAATTAAAGTTGATATCAAGGGCCAAAACTAAAATAGCATAGAAATGTAGAGACCAAAATCAAAGAAAGAATTTCTAGAGACAACTTTTAAAGTCACATACATTTATAGAGACCAAAATCATATTTACACTTCTCTTTCATGATTTAGTTCTTGGATAGAATTGAGCCTAATTATCCTAATACACTCATCCATCACTACCATTTTTGATTGGGGTATTTTTTTGGAATTCGAGCTCTCTTATTAAAGAGTCAAAGAAATTGAGCACTCTAAGATATCTCATTTGACACATGAAATTATTTATTATAAAGACAAATATTCTTCCAATAATTGTCAATAATTTGATTCAGATTCTTAAATATTAGGCAAAATGTCATTCTCTTAGTTATTTGATCGATCAAAGTTTAAAAATAAAATTATTTTATTTCTCATCTTTGTCACACGCTCTTCTCGTAAATCTTTATAGTTAAATAAAGATATAATATAAAAAATATGGGCTTGTGTTGTATATAAAAGATGGCAAATAAAATTTTCCAAAGAACAATAAAGTTTAATATACTTAAGTTATAAAATGATTGTCTGTTGAGACGAAAAGAGCAAGAGTTGAGACTGTATATCGTGGTACACAAAATATGTTTTTCTATAATAAGGTATTAGTATCTCGACCCCATAAAGTAATGTTCTTTTTATCAAATTTAACTTAATATCAGAGTATGCGGAAATAATGAAAAATATGAACCTTGAGTTTATAACATCAAATTGACAGATGACCATATATATAGATGGAAGATAATATAAGTGTAGCATGAGTACATCAAAGTCCAAGGTCCAGGTGGTGCTAGTAAAGATCTCAAAAAAACAAGTCCATAAAAACTAAATAAAGAGATAGACCATCTCACTGAAATCTCTCAAAAATATGTACAATATAAATACAGATCCAAAATATGAAATCTCAGCGATGGTCTGATGATCCTCCTCAGGTCTCCAGCTGCTGCTCCACATGTCTCACATCCTAACAGTCCATATCATGCATCGCCCGGTGGATCCCCTACTCCCCACTGGCTCCCAGTGGAATGCTCGATTGGCTCTCCCTCACTCTCTGCCTCCTCGGGGTCCTCCTCGACCTCGTCCGACTGAGTCGGTACCCTACCACTGGCCATTGGGTCAGCTGATGGAATCCCATGAATCGAACTCATCGGACTAGGAATAGGAGTCTCCTCACGAATCACACGGGAAGCAGAGGAATGGGATCGGGTAGCTGCTCTAAATCGAAAAGTATGAAAATGACGAGGTGGTCGAGCCGAGGGTGGTCCATGGTATGTATAAAAAGAGGGCACATGTAGGGTATAGATAATAGGATGCGAAACCTACGAGGATGGACACGAGCCAAAGGATTGGGGTGATAGAGGGTCATCTCTACCTCCCCTCGAAGGCGGCTCTGTGGTCCTTGTAGTACCACACTTCACTAGGGGGCGAAACTCTATGCAAGCTAGATAGCGAGCCATCACCTACAATGGGCATAAGGAGTAATAAGGAGTAAGCAGTACAGTTCACATAATCGAATAAGAATAATTAAAGCAAGTAAATAATCACATATACCAAGTAGTCAAGTGATATGCAGAAACATATGAGCAAGTCAATTTCATTTATAATTAATCTCTTTAATTATATGGCATGATGCATGCTCACTATCTCTATATTCCTGAGATTCTCCAGCTATCACTTTATGGACGTCCATCCAAATAACCCAAATACATTCTCATAACGTATAGCGAACCTGCTCAGAACGTGATACATAACGTCACTACCGGTGTGTGCGCGTCACGTCGCGAAGACGTAATAACCACATCAACAACATCCCACAATGCTGGCCACATTACCAAAATGTGTCATAGAGCAAGTCGCGCAAACATGCTTGGAACGTGGTACTTAACGCCGCTACCAAAGTGCGTGTCACATCGCGAAGACGTAATAACCACATCAACAACATCCCACAATGCTGGCCACATTATCAAAATGTGTCATCAAGCAGTTGCAATCAATTTGGTACTCCCAGAGTACCCTCCTCATGTTCCTCGAACATGACAAACGATATCCTATCGCCTTACACTACTGTATATCGGACATTTCACATCTGTTTTTTTAAGACATTTCGCATCTGTTTTGGAAATGATGTCCTTGTGAGAGATGTAGATAGTTATGACTTTTTGCATCACTTTTTAAAACAGATGCGAAATGTCACAACTTTCTGCATCACTTATATAACTAACTGATGCGAAAAGTACATATAACTTATGTAGAAAGTATAATAACTGATGCGGAAAGTACACTTTTCGCATCTATTATTTTTTTAACAGACGCGGAAAGTGCACTTTTCGCATCAGTTATTTGCAAATAAACATCTGTTATTTGAAATAACAGATGTGGAAAGTGAACTTTTCGCATACATAACTGATGCGAAAAGTGAACTTTCCGCGTCTGTTAAAAAAATAATAGATGCGAAAAGTGAACTTTCCGCATCTGTTATTTGCAAATAACTTATGCAAAAAGTGCACTTTCCGCATCAGTTGTATGCAAATAACAGATGCGAAATGTTTTTTTTTTTTTTTTTGCAATTTTTATATATATCTAGTGACCTGCATTCTTTGCTTTGACTACCAAAAATAAAATTTTAAAACAAATGAATCCAAAAAGCAAAATATATATATATATATATATATATATATATATATATATATATAATAATTTCAATGCAACTACCAATAATTTCAATACAAGTACAAATTCTACCAAAACTATGTTAATTCAATGCTACCCAAATCTCTTAACCAAAATTATGCTAAGTCAATGCTACCCAAATCTCTTATATCCACTAAGTACAAATTCTACCAAAACTAATTCTACCCAAATCATTCTCATCAAAAGTTGAGATTGATGTAACTTTGTCATCTTCTTTTTGCATTTTACCTCATCCATAACAAGCATAAAGCAATCTTTCAGAACGGATACACCCTTCTTAGAAAGATCTAATATTCTTCCTGGAGTTCCAAGTATAACATCAACCGCATGGTAGAAAAATATGAAGAAAAATATGGTAGAACTAAGTAGTTGAAATACAATAAGAACTTTTATCAAATACAACAAGCTAACTAGGGCAATAGAGACAATACAGTGTTGATTGTGATTATGGGTGGTTCAAGCTCTTGGTCTGCCGTTGTCACAAACAAGTTCACTGGTGGAAGCTCAGGTACCCTGTTGCAAGAAAAAATAAAAGTGCATAAGCTTATAATCAAGCAAAAGTGAGTATTCAGGCTCGAAATTAAAATTTGTTACAGGTAGTAAGGTTAAAGTATAAATCTTAGCAAAATAGGGCATATATTGCTCTATTTGTATGTTATAAACTTATATACCCAAAAACAAATCACAAACATTAAAATCAAAAAGAGTAATTATTCCTTAAAATCATCACATAACCAATAATAAATAATACAGTAAAACAAATAACAAATTGAAATACTCAACAATGATTCAACAATTTTAGGATCAAAAGATAAAAGCTAACAGTGAAAAGATAAGGACTTTAAGTTGAGAAAAACTTAGAAGTTACAGAGTAGATCGAGAAAGGAAGGAGTAACAACATACCAATTTTAAAAAGGAAGGATTATAAAAGAACAGACCAAAAAAAAAGTATAGGAATGTTCTATGGTAAGATTCCTGTCATATTATCAACATAGCAAGTGTAGAATATAAGTGATTAAATTGGTGCAAACGACATTTGGTTGCATTTTGAACACACTATAACATATGACTTGTAATCTAAGGAAATAAATTTGAGCAAATAAACTATGTATGACAAGTAACGGTGTGTGTCCCTTGGTGGCTTTTATTTCGAAATTTTTCTAATTGAGATTTTCACTTGATTTACTTAATTAGTTGATATTAATGTACTATATAAATAAAATGTACTAATTACTATAATTGGCTTAAGCAAAGACTGGACATGGCACCAGGAGACAAGATTAAAAAAAAAAAAAAACGCTATTTGATCGTTGAAAACTTTCCTTGAAACTTATGTGTATGGAAAACTTAGTTTTTTTTTTGTGTTTGGCAGGGTTGAGGCAGCAAGAAACACAATACTCATAAGAGTTGCAACAGTGTGAAACAACATTGCACCCATTGCAAAAAATCATACAAATAAACAAAATGCACATCAAATTCAAACTCAAATTCACAATCACAGAGTGAGTTAGGAAAGCTAATAAAGTAAAGTAACTCTTATGCTGATATTTACTAACTATCTTTTATTATCTTTTATCTTTATATTTATCTTTATATCTTTATATTTACTAACTTATATAATGACAATTAAACTGAGGATAAGAAAATACACACACAAATAGGGTAACATTGCTACTTTGGAAACCATACATAAGAGAAACAACCACAGTTCTCGGAGAACAGCCATAGAAGAAACGAAAATGCAGAACAGCCATGGCTTTTAACGATTTAAAGAAAAAAAAAGAGTTCTCTTTTAAGAAAGGATTCACAGTTCTCATTCTAATTGTACTAGCTTACCAACCAATTCTACTGTCCTTGGCAGCAATCTGAAAAATCAAGACTAAGTACCAAATTAACAAAAGCTAAAGCTAAACAAGAACCAAAAATTTCACAATTTGACTCACTGGATCCCTGTGTATAGGATCCACCGGAACCTCTTCGCAGTTCAAAAACATGGCTTCGAATACTTAACTGATTTGATTGAGAAATTGAGAAATTCTTACCTGTTTTGATTGACAAGCATCCTGCACCATCTCCTCCTCTCGTTCTGGTAGGCTTACCCTACAATCTGCCAACCTAGCAGCGGATGATGATGTTTCTGCACTCCTATCTACCAGTAAATACTTGTGATCTTGATATCTTTTCCAAGCTTCCAAGACCTCTGTCCACTAGAATCCCCACGGTACAAGGAGCACTCCTCAGTAACTGTTCAACCAAATATTTATTTATTATTTGCACAAAACTACAATCCTTTCTTTTCTTTTCTTTTGGGTGCTTCACACTAACAAAAACAATGCAAACTTATTTTTATAAGACACTAATTATGTATAAACAATGATATTCTCACCAAGTTTTTACAAACACCTATTTTATATACATAAAATACACTGTAACTTGGAACTGTGTCATTACAACTTCAACATTCTAATACTTTCAAAATGAATGAAGAAGCAGTTGTGGTTAGTCTAGAAAAATTCGTCATTTGTATTTTTAATCTATCAGTTGTGGTTAGAAGTCATAATAAAAAATTGATGTTTGCTAGATAGTGGAGAGTTTGATATATTCCAATGGCAGACAAGATAGTGTTTAAGGCTTATTTACCTTAATTTTTTTAAAATGTATTTACATTAACTTTACCAAGTATACTTGTTTGCTTAGCTAAAGAACATTCATATGTTAGGATCATCTTGGCTATCTTTGGTTGTTTCATTGGTGTTTCTGAGATGAAATTTAACCTACAATAAATTAAACATAAATCAGGAAGAACAACTCTAATTTTCTGGATATGAACCAGTAACAAGCAAAACCTTAATAAGTCAATGTAACATGTTTATGAAAGACCCACATAATCTATGTGGATTATTTAATTTTCTTGCCATCAGACCAGAAGTTAGCACCTTTGCTAACCAAAGTGTGTGGTGTTAGCAACATAGAAGGACCCATTGCTGCTGCTTCTTAGAAGTTCATAAGAAACGCTATATAATAATAGATATACCCATCCATTATTATAACATAAGACAAAGTTGGAAACATCTTTCATCATATGACCAAAGGCAACTATAACCACTATTGTTTTATTCCTCTTGATGTGTTTATATAATAAAAAGAGAAGTATGTCAAAAATGACTAATTAGGAAAAAAAAATCTAGTATCAGAAAGTAATGATGGATCTATATCATCTAATTCATTACTCTTTGACTTACGATTTTAATTTTTAATCATTGGATGTTTTTGGTAATTCAAAATTTCAGAGATTTAATGATTGTAATTTTGGAAAAAAATATCAGATCATTGAAATTCATATGTTAGAAAAATGCATAAAATTACTGAGTTACAGGATTCTGACACAACTTGCATAAAACTTGTGTTTTCATTTTTCTTTGTGGACAAGAAGTGAAATTTTGTACACTAACCATGGAATATTTATTATGCCACGGTTCCAGTCATTTTTCTTGCCCCAAGTACCATGGGAAATACTACTATAATAATTGTTTATACCTTGGCATCTAGATCGAGGTTTATTCCCTAGGTTTGAGAATACTAAAAACAAAGAAGTGGAGCAGGGTGACATAACTTCAATTCCAAGTCCAGCAAAATCCATATATAATCCGTGATGTGTTGGTTTGGTGGTGGCTCTAAGAATTTGATCCGAGTTTTTTAGGAATTACACACACCAGGGAGGGAAGTAGTAGAAAGTTTGGATACTCTCATTAGACAAGTCACTTCAGTTAACCTCATCTGATTACTCATCAACAATAAGATATTAAATCCTGCATACCTTATTCAAATAAGATATTAAACCTTAAGGACAGTTTCAAATTTTTATCAGTTATTTTTAAACAAATATTAATCTATTATTACTTATGTAATTGTAGAAGGGAATTCTTGGAACAGTGGTTAAACTTGTTGTGGAATTAACCTTATACAAATACTAGCTAGTACAAGGTAAGACGCTCTATTACAAACTCACTTATTATGCTATGGCAAAATAACAGTGGTCTGAAATTGATTCTCTATACAGTACTAGTAGCAGTACTATCTCAGTTCAGTGGCAAAAGAATAAATGAAGAAAACCCACAAGAAGCAAAAGAAGTAAATACCTTGAAAAAGAGGAAGAAATTGACGAGATAGGGTTTGCTCCAGCTGAAGGGGGAGAGATCGTCGCCGTCGCCGCCGAGTAGAACCGCCGCCGCCGAATAGAGACCGTCGCGAGTGATGAACTTCGCAGAGAATAGAGACCGCCGCCGCCGAATAGAAGACCAACGGAGAAGACGAACTCGTGCCGCCACCGAACTCATGAGAAGAAGACGAACTCGAGGAGAAGAAGAAGGAGAACTCGAAGAAGACGAAGTTGGAGAAGAAGACGAAGTGAGAAGAAGAACTCGACGTGAGAAGAATGTGTTTTTGGCGAGGAATGAATTGCTTTTGGCACTTACTAATTTTTTAAGGACATTTGGCATCATCAACGTATCAACATATATTAAAATGAGCCAAGTTGAAGGGTGATAGTTTTTTCTCCAAATTTGTTTCTAATTCTAGCCATTCATTGCAAATAAATCACATCCGTTCATATCCCTCCTGAATTTCATTCTAATCCTACCCATCCATTGTAAGTAAATCACATCCGTCCATATATTTTTAATCTTTTCATTTTCCTTTCATTTTATGACTGCTTACAATTGAAACAGTTAGTATTTTTCATTATTTCCTTTCAATGTGCGATGCAACAAATGCTATTCTGACCGCTCACAATTGATAGTCATGGAAAGCTTGAAAAGTGACAAGGTTGCGTTAAGCATATGAACAGTTAGTAATTTTTTTTTTTTAATTCGTAGAAAGCCTTCCTTTCGATTAGTATTTTTTCCATTTTTTTTTGGGTATTTTTAAGTGTTTGAATTTTGCTCAAACATTTCTTAATACAGAGACTTGAGACTTGATGGTGCACAAAAGAAGATCAAAGAATGTGAAGAAGTAAGTGAAATTCTTTTCAATATTGTGTTGATCTTTAACACAATATTTCTTCTCAGTATTTCTTTTTCTATAATATGTTGATCATGAAAGCCTTCCTTTCAATTTATCATTTAAATTTTTGTTTAAACATATTACCTTGATGATTTCAATGAAATTCACTTCTTTGGTGACCAAACTTACAAGGTACTCATCAGATTATTATGCAAATTTTTTATTTTATCAAAGCTACTGTGTGCACCATCGTACATTTCCTGCCCCTCTAGGCCTCTACAATCTGCATATATATGTATAAATGCTTGGTCATTTTGTTTTCTATTTAAAGCTTATTTATTACCGGCCTTTCGTCTTTTAATGGAAATTTTTTTTTATTTTTGGTATCAAAATGCCACTTGCAAAAAAAAATGTATAAAGAAGGAAACCTTGGTTGTTTGAGCATATGAACAGTTAGAATTTTTTTTATTTTTTATTTTTAAAATTGGTGGAAAACCTTCATTTCAACTGAAATTATTTCCTTATTAAGTATATTTTATTTCTTTATTTGTCATAAACATTAAGCATATGAACAGTTAGTATTATTATTTTTTAATTGGTAGCTAGAAAGCTTTTTCATTTTTTTTTTTGGTATTTTTAAGTGTTTGAATTTTGCTCAAACATTTCTTAATACATGGATTTAAGACTTGATGGTGCACAAAAGAAGATCAAAGAATGTGAAGAAGTAAGTTAAATTCTTTTCAATATTGCGTTGATCTTTAACACAATATTTCTTCTCAATATTTATTTTTTTATAATATGTTGATCATGAAAGCCTTCCTTCCAATTTATCATTTAAATTTTTGATTAAACATATTACCTTGATGATTTCAATTATTATTATTATTATTATTATTATTATTATTATTATTATTATTTGGTATCAAAATGCTTCAAGTTGCCTCACAAAAGTTGTTGTTGGCATTTTTACCCAATTATGGATGCTGGCACGAATCCTCTTTCTTGCTTTAAATTATTCCTTTAATGCCCAATTAACTGTAAACGTGTGTGTATAATAATATTTCTTTTCAATATTGTGTTGATCTTTGACACAATATTTCTTCTCAATATTTCTTTTTTTATAATATGTTGATCATGAAAGCCTTCCTTTCAATTTATCATTTCAATTTATTCAATCACATGTAAATAAAATTAATGTTTAATGTTTGAACAAATGGAAAGCCCTTCAAAAAAATGGGAAGGATAGCAAAATTTAAGACCCGTGCATCGCACGAGCAATTTTCCTAGTTTATTTAAAACATGATGCGAAAAGTAGGAGAACTAAGGACATTTCGCATCATTTATTTACAACATGATGCGAAAAGTAGGAGAAACAAGGACATTTTGCATCAGTTACAAAAAAAAGATGTGAAGTGTGTAACTTATCCCATCTATTATATAAAACTGATGCGGAAGGTTTATATCTTGAATTTATTATATTTACAAGTTTGCCACCACACTAAACATTCCGCATCATTTATCTAAAACCTGATGCGAAAAGTAGGAAAATAAGACATTTCGCATTAGTTATCAGATAACAGATGTGGAATGTTTAACAAATTATTACTTTTCGCATCATTTATAAAAAATAAAAAAAACTGATGCGAAAAGTTTTTTATCATAGACTTATTTACAAATTTGCCACCTTGTTTAGTTTTTACATCTATTTTCTAAAACTGATGTTAATTAGGCGATGTAAAATCCTTATTTTCCACTAGTGTTATCACCATGTATGAATGCACATAAATATTCCATTTAAGATTATCCTTTAATCTCATTATGTGCAACATGTAATAAATTCATCAATGCAACATCATATCTTCTTTGGAACATGATTTATTCCTTATAAGTGTCATTAGGTTTTAGATAATCTTGCTATAATTGAAAATGGCATTTTTCAGCATTCTGACCAGGAAGACTCGAGTCTTTTGGAAAAGACTCGAGTAGTTCATCATTCTGTCCAGAATACTCGAGTGGTTCATATGAGACTCGAGTGGATCATAAGATTTCTGAAAAGTTTATGTTTCAGGTTTTCCAAAAATACTCGAGTAGTTTATAAAATAGTCGAGTCGTTCATCAACCCAGAATACTCGAGTGGTTCATGCAAGACTCGAGTAGTTCATCAAAAATGTTCATTTGTTGCATCAGTCAATACTCGAGTCTCGACTCAAATACTCAAGTGTTGGTGCTACCAGACGCACTGGTGCATCAGACAATACTCGAGTCTCGAGCCAAATACTCGAGTCTTGACTGACAGTAAACACTGAAAATTGCATTTTAACATACCATTTTCAATTCTAGCCAAATCTAATCAAAACCAATGATCAATAGAGTTATATTTATGTATAATAAACATGTTCCAATACATAAATTACATCAAATTACAATGAATCAAAACTGAGCATCAATTATGCATAAAAATCACATTTTGAGCAACTTAACATACCAAATTCAATTCCATACACATTTGGCATGAAAACAACTTGCATAATTCTCACATGCAACATAATAAACTTGCTCAAAATAAAGTTTCAACTCAGAGAGGCCTCCAAGCCTTAAACCTATTTCAATATATGCCCATAGAGTCTCATGGTGACTCTACACATAAAATTCAACAAATTAAAACTTATTCTAGTGAATATATAGCTTCACCCTTACCTCTAGGTCGAGAATCAATAAGAAATTTGCAGAGAAATTGACTGGAACTCCAAAACCCACAAAATCCTTTGCATGCAAACATGGTTGAACAGGGTTCAAAGACTAGAGATTTTAACATGAAAAATCGTTTTAAAAATTGGGGAAATTGGTTAGGACTTATTCTCTGCAACATAAACTAAAGGTAGGAATAGATTTGAGAGTCATAGGGTTCATGAACTTACCAAAACAGAGCTTGAAGTAAGCTCCAGACTTCAGTTTTCAGACTTGACAACAAAAACACCCTCTCTTTCGAGCTTCGATTCTTCCTTTACACAGATCCTTAACTCATGATTTTTGTGTCTTTGTAAAGCTTGTGATGTGAGCTTTACAATGGTGCATAATTCTCACAACAACTCTCAGAAACGAAAGAGAATGAAGAGAACGAAATGATGAACCCTAACTCAGAATTTTTAGAGCAATTTGGCAAAATGGAGTGGTTGATTCATCAACCAAGGTTTAAATAGACAGCTATCATGCTCATGCAGCTCGACACGAAGGCCATGAACGTGTTCTTGAGCTGTTTTCGTGTCAACTCGAGGGAATCGTTGAGTGTTCAATTCAATAAGAATTTACTAATTCCAACACCTAAATTCTATTCTAAGAGAAAAGAGTTCCTCCCTTACCTCTAGGGGATGAAAACTCAATTCCAATGCATTAAATTAGCTTGGTTGGCTTCTAAAACTCATCTCCTTTAATTGGAATGCAAGAGATCCTCAAGAACTTGGGTGAATCATAAGCATAAAGAGAAGAGGGAGGTGGGGCTTGATGGAAAATATAAAATTAAGGGTAAGAATTGATGGGAAGATGTTTAGAGGTGTTAATTTATGGTGTTGGGGTTGGATTTGTAGAGATTTAGGCTTGTTGGTGCAAGGAAATGAAGTTTGGTGCATCAAAATGGGAGTCTGGTGCGTGCTGAATGGATCTGGTGCGGGCTGGAGGAGTCTAGTGCGGCTGGCTGGAGGAATCGCGCACCATTCTGGTGCTGGTGCCTATTTAAAGGCACCGCGCGCCTGAGCGCGTGCCAGGTTTCCAAAATTTTCTAGCACCTGCGCTCATTTTCCTGGTGCTTCGCTCCGCGCGCGCCTGAGTGCGTCTTGTCCGCGCCTGAGCGCGCATCATTTTGTGGCACCAAAAATCCTGCACTGGTGCGTCTGGGCGCACCGGCCTATGCCCCGGCGCACCGGTTCGCCCCGAAACTCCGATTCTCGCATTTTTAACCCGATTTTATGAATTTTAATCATTCCTAACACTACATCAAACTCATATGACATTAATTTAAATTCCTAATTATTTTCATTGTGTTACTTTTCATCGAGCACCCATTTACAAAACTCCGAAAATTCCTATAAACGAGTCTCCGACCACATTGATAATTCTTTTTTCTTAACTGTATGGCTTAGGATACTCTTACCTCTCCTTTCTCCATTATATTAATCTTAGGGAAGGGATTAAATAACCGGATTATATACTAAGCTTCTGGATTATTGCTTGATTCTAAAAGTTTATTATACCTGATCGCAATAAAACTTTCCCCTAGTTAATGTTTTCTCCCTTCTCCGGTTTTTAACTTATACTTTGGTATTCTCTCCTTCAACTCCTAACTATCATCATGATACATATGACGCGTTCGTATTCTTGTGATTTAAGTACTTATATATATATAATAAGTCTTAATTAGGTATTTGTAACATCTATCCTAATTGTCATTCATCCAAACTACTCTCCACTCAGTTTCTCATAACTTAAATACACATATATAATTATGATTATCAAATTAAGAACTTTAAGTCGTTACATCCCTCAAGTCTTAATTAGTTTCACCATCTTGAACAGGTTATAATAACTTCTTTGGATCGAACACTTATTACTTTCTTAATTCTTATTCTATGTTTATACTCTTGTGTTATCCTTCATTCATCTGCTATTACCTAAGATGCCCCTTTTTCCTTGTTACTCATGCTTTTCTTTGCTTAACGACGTATATAATTTAAATGCTTATTAATTTACGCTATTCCTTCACATAAATTGAATAGATACACACATATATTATTATAATTATTAGGTTACGATAATTAGGTCGTTACATCCTCCACAGGTGCATCATCCAAAGTAGGGGTGGTGAGGACGGGCTTGAGTCGATGTCCATTAACTTTGAAGCTCTTGTCCGTGGACTCGCTCCTAATCTCCACAGTGCCATAAGGAAACACCTGAGTGACAATAAATGGTCCAATCCACTTGGAGCGGAGCTTTCCACTCATGAGACCAAGCCGAGATTTGTAGAGCAACACTTTCTGGCCAACCGAGAAATCCTTTCTAGAAATTGAGCTATCATGAAGCTTTTTCGTCTTCTCCTTGTAGAACTTAGAGTTCTCATAAGCCTCCAACCGGATCTCATCCAACTCACTCAATCTCCACAGGTAGGTGGCATGCCTTACCAAAGACAACTTGATTTGGTGACATCCCTATGGGTGCCTTGTAGGCGGTCTGATGTGCCCAAAGAGCATCCTCCAGTCTTGTGCTCCAATATTTCCTATTTGGGCGCACCATCTTCTCCAAGATCCTTTTAATCTCTCTGTTTGAAATCTCAGCTTGCCCATTGGTTTGGGGGTGATATGGTGTGGAAACTTTGTGCACAACCCCATACTTCTTGAGCAAGGCTTGCATGGATCTGTTGCAGAAGTGGGTGCCCTGATCACTGACTATGGCTCTGGGTATGCCAAACCTGCAAAATATGTGAGACCTAACAAAATCCACAACAACCACAGAGTCATTAGTCCGGGTGGCTTTAGCTTCCACCCATTTGGACACATAGTCCACAACAAGCAAAATATAATGAAAACCAAAAGAGACAGGAAAAAGGCCCATGAAGTCTATACCCCAGACATCAAACACCTCGCAGAACAACATAGGTTGTTGAGGCATCTGCTGTCTCTAAGAAAGTGTGCCTCCTGCTCTTTGACATTGCTCACATGAGTTGCATATGTTGCTTGCATCCTTGAAGATGGTAGGCCAATAAAATCCAAAATCCATCACCTTTCGTGCTGTCCTTTGAGTCCCAAGGTGGGCTCCAACTGGTGAAGCATGGCAAAACTGGAGAATTGATTGGATCTCATGATCTGGAATGCACCTGCGAATGACCTGATCACTGCAAAAACGCCACAAATAGGGGTCATCCCATACTTAATACTTGGCATCGCTCTTTAATTTGTCTCTTTGAGCTTTGGATGGCAAGGTAGGAAAAACAGAAGAAACCAGATAATTAACAATATCAGCAAACCAAGGAATTTGGGGAGGGGGATGGGGATGGGAAACATGTAAAGATAAAAGCTGCTCATCCGGGAAGTCATCCCGGATAGGAAATGCATCCTCCTCTCTCTCTATCTTGCTCAAGTGGTCTGCGACAAGGTTATGCGCACCACTCCGATCCTGAATCTCAAGATCAAACTCCTGGAGGAGCAACATCCACCTAATCAACCTAGGTTTGGAATCTGTCTTTTTCAAAAGATACTTCAGAGCAGCATGATCAGTGTACACTACAACCTTAGTTTGTACCTGTTCGACTTGAAAATGACATGTTTGTACCAGTTCGACTTGCTCGAAAGGGTTTGTTGGGAATCTTTGTTGGAATGGAGCTGGTGGATTTGGAGGTTCGTTTAAGAGTAGGGCCACTGGGGGTGCCCGTTCATCCAAACGCTCCCTGGCTTTGTGTTGGAGGTCAGCTATTGCTTGTCCCTGTTGTTCCATTACCCGGATCTGCTGCCTTATCATTGAAAGGATCTCGTCCTCTCGTCATCTGGCTAACAAGTTGGTTCCACGAGAACGAGATCGGTGAGAATGCTCTGGAGAGCGGCCATGGTCTCTGTGGTGGCGTTGTTGGTCAGTGGTATTTTCTGCGAGCTGGGACGTAGGTCCACGCGCTGAGTTCTTTTGGGTCTTGGGTTATTAGGATTTCTGTTTTGCTGTCTGTTTTGTGGTGAGGATTGTCTACACACCTCTGTATAGGGTCCACTGTGGGTATGTGCTGGGGGTGGTGGCGAAAGTGGGGGTAGTTGGTCGATTGTTTTGTTTGCTTGTAGGTGGAGGCGCAGGTCCCCTCCTAGCGGTGGAAACTGTTGCGTCTGTACCATCCTCCGGGGTCGACCCCTTCTCCTTCTTGCTTCTTGGTGTTATGTCTCAGCCATGTGCGGGTGGAAATATTGTATTTATTCGTATCCCCACAGACGGCACCAGATGTGATGTCCTAGACGGTGAATGTCCGCTAAGACCAGGGAATGGCCTAAGGGGAGGCCACAATCCAGGGTTACTGTAGGATTTGTAGGTTCTCCAAGTATCCAGTAGGGATACCTAGGGTTGCCCTAATCACAGAGCGTGTGGGAGTGCGATTAGGGTTAGAAGACGTACCTAAGCCCCTTGTAGCACGGATATGAACTATATCCTATGGGCCAATGGAGGCCCATTAGGGCTAGCCTGGATATGAACTATATTAGGATAAGAACGCTGAGTCACCTTATCCTTATCATGTACTGGTAGGTCGTAAGGGATGTCCTTGGACGAGATGAAGGCTCTTCTCGGTCCGTTCCTGGTATTCTGGTCGGACCTTGGGGATTGGTCTCGGCCAGGTATAAGTTGCCGTATTTGCGTCCCATGTTCGGCCTAAGGGTGCATGGGCTGGTCACGTGGCAAGTGATCTCGGCTGGAGGCAAGGTCCACCACATATATTAATAGCTTTCAATAAATTTGCTACAATTATTAATTAAATGCTTCTTTTAATAAATTTATCAATATTATTTGTAGCATTAGTGATTATAAATTATCGTTAATAAAATTCAAAAAAAAAATTATACAATTTTTGTGTCTTAAACATTGGGTATCGTATTTCTTCCGTGCGTAGCACGAGTTTGGTAACTTTTTTATCCAATCGAATAATGCAAGTCCTTACTAATTTTTTCCTTTAAAAACAAAAAATAAAATAACAAAATATTTACTTGAAATTTAAAAATATAGGTTTATTTAACATTTTAGTCCCTGAACTTAGGTGCTCTTTTCGAATTGGTCCTTAAACTTTTTTTTGATGCTTTGAGCCCCTGAACTTTGTTTAATTTTTGGAAATGGTCTTTTCATTACTTAAGTTGTGATATGACCGAGAATATGCCACGTCACTTTCGCTACATCGATAGGGAACGTGCCAAATGATGCCATGTGAATTTTTTAATTAAAAAAATTCGAATTTTATTAAAAATAATTAAAAAATGTATTTTTTTTAAAGAAAATGGAATCTTTTAATAAATTTTAAAAGAAATAATTTTTTAAATAAAAAAAATCATGTAGTGTCCTGTGGCTCTTCATAACACGTCACTTGTCGATAACGTGAAAGTGAAGTAATATGTCGTTGGCTATATCATCACTTAAGTGACGAAAGGACCATTTCTAAAAATTAAACAAAGTTCAGGGACCCAAAGCATAAAAAAAAAAGTTTAAGGACCAATTTCAAAAGAACACATAAATTCAAGGACTAAAATGTTAAATAAGCTAAAAAAATATATTTATTCCCGTGCGATGCACGGGCAAAATTACTAGTAATTACATAATTTAGGCATTAAAATAAAATGGAATGAATGGACACTTTGGCCCCTCAAGTTTTTCGACAGGGACACTTTAGTCCCTCAAGAAATTTAATTCATTTTTAGTCCCCAATGTTTTCCAAAAGTATCAATTTAGATAATCTTCAGAACTATAATTGCAGGATTTCAGATATTAGGAATTAGGAATAGCACATGGAGGTATTGACATAATGTTTTGATATTTCACCTTTTATTTATGTTAGACATTATTTTTATTTAATTTGGATGTTCTTAATGCTTATGATTGAGAAGTGTTCCATAATTGCATGATCACAGATATTAGGGGAAGAACTAAAATGTGACCTTTAGTATTAGAAAATACAAAATTAAACTTAGAAACGTAAATCACAAAAGTAGGTTTAATTTCTAAGAGGACACACTGAGTTATGAAAGAATTTAATAATGGATTTAATGTGCCTAATTACCACAAAAGTATGAATTAGGCATTATTAGATATGTTGCTAAGATTCTGAATGGAAAGAAACTAGTATTCTACAATATATAGGATAATTAACCTTTAAAATAAATTTAGCATAATAAAAAATTTATCACTAAACATTATCAATGAGAATATGTGGGTGAAACTAATTCTTAGAAAATTCAATTCTTATTTTATTTCAAATTCTTAAAAGTTATTTTATAAAATCACTCTTTTATTTTGTTTTTCTAATGTCTAATATATCGGTTTAGACAATCCATACTTGTAATTTGTGGATTATTAAATACAAAGTTTTTGAAAATACGATCCTCTCATTTTAATATTAGGATAACAGGTACACTTAAAGGCTATCACACCTCCACAACAGCATTTACCATTTATAGTAAAACCAATCAATAATTCAACATTGATAGTTCGCCGTTGATAATCTACACCATTTAACCATCACTTACTACGGATCAAAGACAATAAAATAAAATTTATTCGAATTCCATAATACTAATAATACGAAAGGAGTACAAATTGTTAAGACAAATAATGGAAAACTATGACGATATATCAACTGTTTTTATCCCTATCTTTTATTATTACTTTTTTCGTATGAAAGACGTATATTTGTCTACTTAAATAAGGAAGAAACCAAGTAAAATGGAAGTGCAAAAAATTGAGCCAGCCTGAGTTATTGACATTCCACTCTTAATCGCCGATGAATGCTTATGCTTCTTCTTCTTTTTCTTCTTCTTCTTTAAAAGCTTTCTGTCGTGAATGAAATGACCGCGGACCTCCAACTCGTCATTCTTCTCCATAGGCTGAGATTGATGGTTAAGAACCGTTGTTGTTTGTGTACTTAATGCTTTATCATGTCCCTCATTATCAGCCCAAGTTGGAAGCCAATGTGATAATAACAAGAGAGTGATAAGAGAGAAACACAATAAGCCTTTTGTTTGTGTCATTGCTAATTGCTAAATTCTATGTAAAACAAAATTGGTGTTATCAGTCACATTTGATTAAGAGTATATATATAGTATGTGCGTGGATTGAGATTTTGATATACCACACATTTGGATTATTTCTCGTGTGTTTCTCCTTTGACTTTGACAACTAGCTACGCATCTTGCTCTACAAGAAATTATATCCTATAATTTTGACATAGAGATAGTTATATGAAAGTTTCGGAGCTCATTGTATTGATTTAGTTACAAGTGACTACAACTTAGGAGGAATTAAATTGTGGTGGTCCGGGACTTGTGCAGTAATGTGGTTTCCCATGTACTATTGCAGTAATGTAGTAATTGAAAGAGGCTTAATTTTACGGGGGAGTTATCAATTGGTTTTTAGTTTTTTTTTTCTTTTTTTATAAACTTTCTTATTTTTTTAATTTAAATGTATTTATTTATTTAGATTTATTAATTTCAAATAGTTTCCCGTGCTACTGCAATAATATAGGTTTTTTACTTTAAAATTAATTAATTTTTTTAATTTAATTTATACTGACCATAATAGTCATTTTGGTCCATCAATTTAGTACCTGAAAGATTTTTTTTATTATTTTATTAGTCTCTCAAAAATCAACATGTCATCAAATAGTGTAAATTTTGATTCGCGAAAGATTCATATGGTCACAAAATAAATCTCTAAAAGAATCAATGTGATGTCATGTTAATCTTTGGAGAACTAAATTAATGTACAGAGTCCGAGTAAGACAGCCCAGTTGGTGGCTGTAGGGACACTTAGAATTTCTCCCTCCCCCAGGTCATGGGTTCTATTCCCAGACCTCCCATGTAAAAAAAAAAATTAATGTACAGAAGATTTTGGCAAATAATATGGTGGCAAAGATATTCTAAAAATTTATTAGGTAATTATTGATAAACTTTTAAGATTATTTTGTTAAAATATCGAGATAAAGAAAACAAAGTTAGAGGATTATTTGAGAGTAAAAGAAAAAGTGAAATATTGTATTGATGTTTTTATGTAACTACAAGAGGAGTGTTCTACTTGCAAAACAAAAATATAATAACATAAATCTAGCTAAATGATAATATAAAAACATAATGAAATTTAATCCGACATAACCTTAATTTTGTTAGATAATAAAGGTTCTAAACACACATAACGAGGGAGTGAATATGTGTTGTGGTTTTACACTTTTTAATTTCGCACAAAATATTCATGATAAGTAGAGTCAAATTAAATAACAGGTTGTCTAACTGGTTGCAAGATCAGTTCACTAGTTAATAGTGAGAAATTTAGACTGAAATGATTGGTTATATAATCGATTAACTGATTATTAGAACCAATTATCTGAGAGCAAAATTTACAAGAAATAAAGTTTTTTTTTTTTTTTGAACAATAAAGTTCTTTCTTTGTTAACAATTAATACCAACCAATTATTTAATCCATATTAACAGCTCTTAGAACATTTAAAACAGTTCTATAACACAGATTCAAGGAAGAAACAATTTCAATGAAAATCAAAACAAAAATCAGATTCAAGGAAGAAACAATTTCAATGAAAATCAAAACAAAAATCAAACAAAGTAAGCTATTCTAAGAGATAGGGATAGAAGATATGAACACTAACCTTGTTCAGTCTCTAACCACTAAGAGCTATTTTAGTCCTCCCTTTCTGATTTGGGATATTTGCTTTCCTCTATACTTTTGAAAATTATTAATTTGTACAAATAATACACGTTAGAGATACCTCACTAGACAAACTTTCAATTACAGAGGATAGCTCATCCTTACCACCACTGTACAAATCAACCACACAAATCTTCATAAACTATTATGAAACCTCTAATTCTATGAAGATTCTCATTTCCTAGAATTCTTCTTCTTGAAGATATCTAATACCTTTGGATTTCTCTACAAGATTTCTTATTGCTTTCTAGCTAATTACACCACAAGTGCATATTACAAGCCAAATCATGATGCATGTCTTTGTATAAAATTATTTATGAAATTCTAATGCATCATTTGAAAAGATTGGTTATGCAATGGATCATGTAATGACTATTAATCAATTAATCATATGAGATTCAATACCCATCCTAAGACTCTACCCATGCAAGCATGTTAAGGACCTTGGAATTTTAAATTCAAATGTAAGTACCAGTCGTGTATGTATAGACTTGATGCTTTGAGCCTTTGAGTCTTGAACTCTTGAACTTTGACATATGTTGTTTGTTGTATTAGTTGTCTTCATCAAAATCATGCTAGGACATTTGCTTCACAATCTCCCTCGTTTTGATGATGACAAACACTTGTACTTCAGATTTGAAAGATGCTCCCCCTTAATGTATGCGCTTTGTGAATTGTCAATTTGCAGAAGCTTTAGAAATCCCCAGAAAAACATTAAACAAACATTTCTTTCCTTTTTGGCATGATGACAAAGTATAATTGAATAAGCGAATAAACCCAAAAGAAAAGAAATACCCATTATTGTCATTAAAAATCAGTGGTAAGCAAATAGTGTAGTTAATTAATCAGTAATCAATTAAGAATTGGTTAACGTACTATAGATAACCGATCGTTAACCGATTAAGAACATGTTAATGTGCAAAATCTGATTTCAGATAATTGATAGATAATCGGTTAAGAACAAGTTATGACCATTGAATTGAAAATCAAAACACAGCAGTAGCAACATTAGAATCATCATGTATTAGCAGTAATTGGCTACGTTAAATATAGCATTGAACTGTATTATAGCAGCAGGAAATCAGAGATTTAATCAATGAGTAATAAGGTCAAATAAGATGACTCATTAATATGATTGCAAATTACAATTTAGCATAGGCATTTAAGCGTTAGAGCAATACATATCAAACCAAAAACTAAACATAACAGACCTTAAAGCTGACCCTGAAACCTGAAACTAAAACCTAATTACAACAACTAGAACAAACTAGAAGAACAAGTAGAAAAGACACTAGAACATGTAAAAAACTAGACCAACCTAAGCTAGGAACTATACATACTAAACAAAAACTATAAGATGACCCTATCCACTAGTCGATCCAGGAAAGCCTCCAAGGCAAGAAAGCATAGTAGTCAATGTTGCAATGTCTTCAGCCATGTGATCCTGTAAATGTTGAATACAAGCCATCACACACTCTTCCATAGCATCAATATATGCTTAATCAACTACAGCTCCTTGTGGTGCTTGAGGCACACCTTGCTCTTATTCCTTGTGAATATCATCTTGACACATCCATATCATGTTGCATTGTATTGATAGATTTCCATTTTGTGCAGCCTGTTGATCTCAATTAGATGATGTCCAAGAGTGACTCCAAAGGTTTCTAAATTGTCCATATTTACTCCCATATGCACTAAAATGCTTTTGAATTTTAGTTTGATCTTAAGTCTTTTAATTAGAGGGCTTAGGCGTGCATCATCTTGAAGACCAAGTGAATGATGAGAAGAGTTTTACTCAAGGAGGAGATGATTGAAGACCGCCTCTTGGAGTTCTCCTCTTCATGATTTCTAATTAGGCTATGTTTGGATTGGTGGCATTGGATGGAATGGAGTGGAATGAAATAAAATTAAATCAGGTTCCATTGTTTGGATTGTTCCAAGATTGATGGAGTGGGATGGTACATGATGGGATGAAATCTATCCAATTCCATCCAAAACCCCTCATTTTTGTCCCCTCCAAATTAGGGTGTATCCAATGGAATGCAAATTTTTTTCCCATTCAATCATGAAATATCCAAACAATGGAATAGTAATTTTGTTCCACTCCACCCTACTTCACCCCACTCCACTCCACCTCATCCCATTCCGCTCCATTTATCATTAGATATCCAAACATAGCCTAAAGGAAGAATGTAAAGAAATAAATTCAACTACAAGAAGAATCTAAAGCTTGATAAGTTTTTCATGAAGCCATAGCTATATTATCAATCAAGTCATCAAACTCGAGTAAAGTAGTGAAGGTTACAAGTTGAGGCATCAATGAGAGTTACAAGTGAATTAAGTGCATTAATGACTTAATGAAGATTGATTATTGTAAGAGAGAACTCGAGAAACCTAGGCTAATGAAAGGTTGCTTATGAAACTCTATATAATATAAGACTTGGCCTAAAGAATAAACTAGTTTTGATGCTTACGAAATTATATTTCAAAACCGTGTGAGAGCTTGGCTTCCTCCTTGGTGATTGAGAATTCGGTCATATCAAGAGTCTTTCTTGTGTGGAGACCAGAGGCATAGCAGTCTCCTTGATTGTGTGGTGCCTCCGTTTGATCTTAGGTATTTCAAAACTCAATTTTTTTTCTTGTTGTTCTTTCAAATGCAAACTAGATTTAATCTTGATACTGCCATGACTCAATTAAAAACAAACCTAGGGCCAAAACTCTTCTCCTATTCGGTTTGTTTATGAACAAAAGAATCTAGGCCTTGAGAGACTACACTAAATTGATTTCCAAGGAACTAGGGGTTGATTGATTTCATGAAAGCTTGAACCGTGACCTTGTTGCATTTCAAACTCAACAATTTGCTTGGTTTTCATTATAATCAATTCTTAGTGTTTAATCTCATATTTCCTTCATCAACTCTCAACAATCTTAATCTTGTTTTGATCAGACTCTTGTTTATCAAACCCTAGGCTTGAAAACGAATGCAACTCAGTCATAATCAACCAAGACCACAAGCCATAACCCTTAGCACCCTTAACCCTATGGCCAAACATCCCTTAACCCTTAAAGTTTAATTCGTTTTCATTAGTTTCATTTTTAAATTCAACCTTAGGCCCTTAAATTCTTTGAGAATTTGCTCGAGTCCTGGCTACCTCTCGGGCGGAGGCTATCTCATAAGATAGCTTATGACTGATTCTAATCAATCCCTCTAATTTTTGTTACAAACTCGTACTGGAATTTAGCTATAAAGAGACTCATAAAACATGTTTCCTGATTCTGGTGTGTGGTGGTTGTTGTTGAAGAACAACCCAGATTCTTCATATTTTTAGTCTTTCATTCTCTGTTATATTGTGTAAAGGTAAATGAGAAGTTAATCATGTTGCTAGGATGATAATTTATAAGCTGAAAGTGTAGAGAGCTTCCATAAGCTCAAGGGTAACTATATGCAAAAATTTGAATATAACCAACAACTTTGAGGTCAGAATTGAATATGAACAGGGTTGAACATGTTGTAATTAATGAACCTGAACTAAATCAGTAAAGGAAATATGAGTTTTGGCCTTAATTCAAGATATGTTGTATAAAGTTATGAATTAAGTGATTATGTTCATGAATATGTATTTGTTTAAATTCCTTCTTGTGAAACTGTTAATTGTGCTGTAACATATGTGAAATTGTGTACTTAGTTGAGTATTAGGCTTCAACAAAGATGTTACATGGTTATATAAAGAATTGATGCTGTAAACCAAAGTTATGAAACTGGTTTACGGTCAGATAACCGGTTAACAGAGGAGTTAACCGATTATCGGACTTAAATTTTGCAATGTCAGGTGAAATTTAACTATGATAACTGATTATCAGAAGTGATTACCGATTATCTTGAAAAAATTTACAGATACTGATTAAATCACTATGAGTAATCGGTTAATGGTAATGATTAATCGATTATCGACCTGAAACTTGTAAAATTTCACACTATGGATATACAAATTAATTAGGTAAAACTATTACATTGGTCCCTGATTGGGTCTAATATGTGATGTTTTTGTACTTTTTTGTCTTCCTTTTACATAGTAAGTGACTTGTTTCTTGAGTAAATTGGAATAAAACAATGGAATTTTGTCATTATAAGATTTCTGGAACCTTTTGATGTGTTTGGTATGTTTTCAGGTATTTAAACTCTTAAAACAATGATTTTTGCAAAGGAATGAAGAAGGAGAGCTTGGTACTTGAATTGGGAAGAAAAAGAGGAAAAAATGAAGAAAAGTTGACCGTGGCGCCCAGGCGCGGCTCCCACGCGCCAGGCGCGGGCTGGGGTCAATTGGCCAATAGTGAGATGCATTTGGTTGATTTTTTCAGACAGCTGCACGCTCAGGCGCAGGAGTTTCACGCCTGGGCGTGCAAAATGCGATTAAGTAACATTGTTCGCTGTTTTGATCATAACTTGAGCTACGCTTATCCAAATGAGGCGATATTGGTATCATTTTAAAGCTAAGGAAAAGATCTACAACCTTTTCAGAAATAGCCTTCCTCACATTCGTCCATCTTGGGGGTCAAAATCAATGCCGAAGTTTCTGTCAAACACAAATACGGGATTCTAGAAGGATTTTAGTGATAAATTCTATTTGTAAATGAGATTCGAAATATTAGTCTATTCTAATAGGATCTTATCATATTATATTCATATTTAGGATTAGTTTTATTCAAATAAAAATCTTATCACATTAGATTGAAAATTAGGTTAGTTTTTATCTATATATAATAGGATTAAGATTCATTCAAAGGGGAGAGGAAACACGTTTTTAGAGAGACCAATAGTGAGAGAGCTTTTGGAGGCAAGTTGAAGGATTGCACTTTGTGATAGGAGATTGGGGTAATTTCATGTCTTTTATTATGATTTTCATTATTCTTCTTTTTTCTTCTCTAATTATGTGTAACTAAACTCCTTTTTGGGAACATGTGGATTTGTATGGAACCTTTGTAGTTTTTGTTTAATGAATTAATGTTTTTCCATTAAGTATTGTGTTTGATTATGTTTTTATTGTTCATCATGAATTTGATATCGTTTATGATTTGGTAATTCTAATTGAATAGGAATATTGAATTAGGATTTAGACCTTTAATCAAACAATTCAATTGCATAGGGATATATTTATGTCTATGAATTGGATAACCATTTAATAATTTTGATTGAACAATAATTAGTAGATTAGGATTTAAGGCTTTGCTTAAGGAATTAAGAGAGATTAAATTACTAAGAAACAAGGTTGACCTAAGGAATTAGGCTGCTTTTACCTTTACAAAATTGGTACAATACTTAGAAAACTCATTGATTCGTTAACAATTGCTTTAGGAACCTACGATAAAACATGTATCCAAGTTTCCCCAAATTCTTTTACAACCACTTTTAATTTGCGTTTTTGTGTTACAATTTAATTTAGTTTAAAATTTCAGCAATCAATTGAATCATCTTTTGAATTTCACTTAATAACTACATCGAGGTGAGAATTGTTTTAATCGATTTTAGTCCTCGTTGGGAACGACATCCCACTTTCACTATTATTACTTGCACGATCTGGTGCACTTGCCAGAATCCCAACAAGTTTTTGGCGCCATTGCTGGGGATTAAAATTAGATTTTAATAATTTTTCGATACTAGGAGTAGTTATAGAGTTAAATCTGAAATGTACAATAATAACTTTTGAGGATTTAGATTTTTATAATTTTGTTTTGAATTCACCTCCTCTTACTTATGATGCAAATACCTCGATTTATGAGATTGAGGAATTGTATTTAAATGAGTATAAGAAATCTGTCATAGAGGAATTGGTACAAACGTATTTCGTTAAGGAAGACCAAAATACTAATTTCTCTGAAAATTTAGAAGAAAAGGAAATTAAGGTGCATCATGAGGTAGTAGAGGTGAAACATAACAAAGCAAACGAGGGTAGGATAATAGTAGAGAAATTTGACTCATTCTTGCGTGCTGAATTTTCTGAACTTAAAAATTGTGTTAAATCTCTTGCATGTTTGGATGATTCAATTTTTCAATTATGTTCAACCCATGAGTTTGCATGATATTTTTCTAAATCATCAACATAATTCATTGTTGTACCATGGGATGAATAAAGATCTCGAAAATGTGGTTTTTTTAATTCATGGAATTAACACCTTCATGAATGAGGAAAAATACAAATTGTTTGAGATGGTGTATGGAGTAAGGAATGTACCTTTTGACCCTGGAGGGATTGAACTTAATTCTAAAACTTTCTTACTCCACAATAATCCATGCTCATTCCCATGGGATATGGGAGTAACTTGTTATTCCTGCATCACATGGGCTTTAACCCATAGGATTTGGGATCCTGGTGGATTCTCAGTAGTTTTGTAGTAGTGTAGGATTTAAAATTTTAATTAGGAGATTGAATAAAGAGTTTAGAGTTTTCTATATGTAACTGCTAATGGGGTGCTTCTAGCACTATTTTTAGTTGTTCATGTGACACAGGTAAATAAGTTTGGGGGAGTCTCCTCCATGGTGCATCAAGAGAGAATGATGTGCTACAAAGGGAAGTCTTTAACTCCTTGCTTTTGTTTTTAGTTTTTAGTTTTTATTTTGTAGTTTAGTTAGTTTAGTTTGCTTGAGGATGTAACATCCCGTATCTTCTGGACTCAAATAGATCAATGAGGTTTTATTTAAAAAGAATTTTTGAGAAATTAAGAAGGATTTTCAGAAAAATGTTTTAGCAAATGATTTTTTTTATTTGAAGTTGATTTCATGAAAACCAAGTTATAATTTTGTTATTTGAGATTTCTTAAAGAAACGAATTTTCTTTTTATATGATTTGAGGTTTTTAATAAATGGTTTCTTTAAAAGTCTTTGATTTGTGTGAAAGTAAGATTTTATTTCAAAGATAAGCTTATTTTGAAATTAAATTGATAAGGTGAATTGATTTTCTTTAAAGTTGCATCTTTGGAATTTTTTGTAATATGAATGTGTGTTTTCTTATCTTAAGAAATAAAATTGAATGATAAATTTGAAATGCATGAATTGTGTGAATGTGAATGTATTTATGATGTATGTGTGTGTGTCGTGTGTTTGAGTAGAAAACATGAGGTGTCAAAGTGTTATATGCATGTTTAAGTATGTGTTAAATATATGCATCATTCCATGATTTAATGTTATGTGTTGTTGTGATAACATGAAGAGAAATTATATGTGTATGTGTGCATGTGTATGGTTCAGCCGTGAGAGGATGAGAGGAACCAGGTAGGATGCAATTTTCTTATACATTAAGAAATTAGAAAATTTAAGAAGAAAAGTAGTAAGAAAATAGGGTGGTGAGTCATGATGCCTAAGAGAGACTTTCTCTCCACCTTGTCTCCCTTTTGATGAGACCTCTCCCATGCAAATTTTTGAGTTGACCAAATGGCCCTTGAACCCATGCCTTGGACCGAGGACTAAAGAGGAAAACTCCACCTCTTGACTTTGCCCATAAAACCGTGTGTGTATGTGTGAGTGATGGCCTTAATTCATTCTTCATTTCCTTCACATTTTCACACCAACACAAACACTTAGTTTCAAGAGCACCTCAAACTCTTGAGACCCTTAGGAAAGAGAGAATGGCCGAGAGAGGAGAAGAGAAAAAGAAGAGTGGAAACCCCAAACCTTCCAACCCAAATACCTTTGATTTCTTTCTTCAAACACATTCTTTCTCAAAGATTAATAAGAAAAACCAACCCTTAACCCGTAGAGAGAGAGGAGGCCGAAGCAATCTTAGGAGAAGGAGAGGAGATTTGAAGTTTGAAGATTAGGATTTTGTTTAAGGTAGTTGTTTAAGAAAGTTTTAGTGTAATAATTTTGTGATGTAAAGAATTCTATGATGGACTTTGTTTAAGTTTAATTTTTGTGATGCATGTATTTATTTTCTCATGATCTTGAAGTTTAAATGCTTTGCATGTCATTCTTATGTATTGATCTTGAATATTTGTGCTTGAAAGCTTTGATCTTCAACTTATAAGTTTTCTTCTTCACGGTTTTGTTTGAAATTTGTGTTTAAGTTTGTGTTTTTACCTTGATCATCTCTTGCATGTCTTGATCTATGATTGACCTTTGAAAAGCATGAAGTTTGAACTTTATATGTTTGTTTTGAGTAAAAAGTCTTGGTTTCTCTTTGATGCATGTCACGATTTCAAGGAGAAGATTATGAAAACAAATTTTGAAAATGATTTTGGTACAAAAAGGATTTTAAACAAGATTTTGTGTGTGTGATGATGATTTCGTTGATGCTTGAAAAGAAATGTTGTTTTAAAGCTTTGCATGTGAAAATAGAACCCAAGATCTTACCTTTGTGTATTTTGTCATTCGGCCAAAGCTAGGAAAAGTAGGAAATCATGTTTGATCCTTATTCTAGTTACATGCATGATGAAACTTATTCCATCTAAAGATCTTTAGAGCATGCATGAGATCATTAAAGGTTTGAATGATAAAGATTTATGATATGACCTTTGATTTTTATTGTGATAAATTTAGTTAAAGAAATAAAACTAAAGTTTGATGAAATTTTTATGTAAAGCTCACGGTTTTGTCTTTATAAATATTAAAGTTTGTTTGTTTTGGTTTGCATGTGTGTTTTATTGATGGATCCATGGATTTTAAGTATGTGAAAACCTAAATTTTTGATTAAAAACTTAAAAGTGATTTTCATGGTCCTATTCGGTTTTGGAACAAATTTCATTCAAACCATTTTTATTTTCTTGTGTGTTATTGTTTGAGTTAGCTTTGAGTGAATAAGATTGATTTGGTATGTAATTATATTATTATGAGTTTGAATTATTTTCTATGACCAATTCGGCTTGGTTGAGAAATAAAAGAACATGAATTGATTTTCTTTTGCATGATAGTTTAAAGGCAAAACTAATTGAATTGTATGAAGTTAAGCTCATAGTAAGGATATTTCTTTTCTTATTCTTGGTTATAATGTTTAAAGTAGGGTATTGTGCTTTAAATGATTATTCTTCCATATGTGCATGTTTTGTATGTGTGTTTGAAATTGCGAATATAGCCTTATCCTATAGAAGGAGATTCGGCCATGTATAGAAAATAATAGGAGTTTGTGTTTGATTCTTGTTTTGTATGCATGCATGATAAGTGTGAAATTGAGGCATGAATTATGAATGATTTAACATGTTCAATATGTATGTTCGAAAATGATTGAAATGTTTAATACTTGTAAAAGGTTTTGATTTAACCCTTGTGTTTTTTTCTCTAATCTAATTCGGTTTTTGAAGGAAATAAAGTGATTTGATTTATTGAAAAAGTATTGTTTTGAAAAGATTTTTATATGGTTTATAAAGCATGGTTTTAATTTAAAAGGTGTTTTATATTTAAAAACCCTTAAGATAAATGTGGCCTTTAAAGAGGTCAGAGAACTAATTATGTTTTCAACCAGTGTTTGAAAAGAGTATTTTAAGTTTTTAAATTTCTAAAAATCTTATTAAATAAATGTTTTACTTGATTTTGATTGCGAGTTTAAAACCCAAAGTGATTTCAAATTATTGAGAAGAAACGAATGCTTATTTTCAAATAAAAGTTTTGTAACGTCGCTTTATTTTCAAGATAATTGAATAAGAATGATTTTAATACGAGAGAAATATTTGAGTGCTAGTAACGATCAGGAAGCAGTTACGTACGTCGCAATGGAAACTAAGGAGCGCATTGAAGATCGTCATCGGTTGAGGTGAGAGAGAAGTTTCCCCCAAACACTGTGGTATTTAGGTAACATATTAAGCGTTTCGACCATCTCAAAAGTCAAAACTTAGTGGTTCTGAGTCAGTAGCACGGTGGCAATTGTTTGGTTGTGTGGCCACTCGTGTGAAGGAGACAAAGACCACATGAAATTAGATAATGAGTTTATATGATGGTATCTGAATGATAGTATGTTGTTTATTCGTTTATTTGATAAGTTATTGTGCATGATGAGATTGAAAACAATGTGAATAGTAATGAATAAAAAGAATAAAAGAAATGTAAGATAAAGGTTGAGAAAGATGTTGAGATGTGGTGGAAATCGTAATCGCTGATGAGTAAGAATTGATGATTATGATGCGGATGAGCCAGAGCTAGGGAAAGTGATGTTGTGTTGTGGAATGAGATGGGATTTAGAAGGAGCTCGGTTCCTTTGTGATATTGTTGAAATGAGACTGGTGTTGAGTTGAGCTGACTCCTCCGCTAGTGCTCATTGAAATAATAAGTTTTCGAAAAGTTTTTGAAATGAAGTTTTTATTTTAAAAAGGTTTTTGAAAATGAGAACTTTTGAAAAGATTTTTGAAACGAGATTTTTGAAGCAGAGTACGAACTGTGAGTTTGAGAATGTTTTCGAAAGGAGATTTTTGTGAAAGGGTTTGTGAAAAGGTATTTTTGAAAAGATTTACGAAAAGATATTTTTAGAAACTTTGTGAAAAGAGATTTTTAGGAACCTTACGAAAAGAGATTTGGAGAGAATTTATGAGAAGCAATTTTATGAAAAAGTTTACGAATTGATATTTTGCGAAAGTTTATAAAATGAGATTTTGAGAAAAGGGTTTGAAAGGAGATTGTTAAAAGAAATTGTGGAATGAGATGCAAGTGGTTGATGTGATCCCAGCTCTATGCTATGTGAGAAATGATGAGAGGAAATATGTGCAAAGATAGCGGTCGGGACTCATTGAAGGGATGCACGAAGGATGGGCCGACCATTAGGTTGATTTTAAAAAGATAAAAGACTTTTAAAAGACATGAATATACGCGGTGAGGTATGAGAGTGCGAAGTAGTGGAGAGGAAGGAACCATAAGTATCTGCGGATACTTAGGAGGAGATTGCATTAGGGGAGGACGATGACGGTGAAACGTCAAGAAGTCTAGAGTATGTTTCTAGGCAGAACGAACTCCACAGGTGGCGTACGAACGTGGTAGGGACTGGGTCCAATGCCGTGGCAAGTTCTGCGAGCTCCCTAGAAATATACTGTCGCCCCCTAGATTGCAAATCTAGAACAGTGAAAGGGACTGGAGTGGGGCATCTTGATTGCCACTGTGAGACAGTGTGCCATGAATATTTATGAATTGATATGATTATGATTTGAGGCTGAGACCTCCTGGTCTGGGACCATTTGAGTTTGAGACAGTTGTCGTGCCCGCACGGTAAAGGTCCTGTACTCCTGTTTGCTTCCGACTAGGTTGGGTGGATGACCGAGGAGATGTAGACGTGTGTGCTAACTTTGAGAGCGACCCTCCTCAATGATGATTAAAATCCCTCGCATCATTGACGGACACGAATTCATAAAACTTAATTAAGAAAAGATTACTGATATTGTTAAGAAACAATTCTTAAGAGATAGCATGGAAAAGAGGATGAGATGGCGTGATGATGGAATCAGAGTTGCGCAGCAGAAGCGAGTTATAAAAAGTTTTGGAGGAAGAAAAGGTAATGATAGTAGAGTAAAAGTTTGTCTGTAAGGTAGGAATAAATGTGATTACTTTTATGTGTTGCTTGTTTACATGTTTTTGTTATTCCTTAATATCTTACCTATTGTAATCCCACATCGTTGGCATAACATGCTTGGGAATACTTACTCTCTCTAGTCTTCTGCTCTGTATGCTTGTGTTATGATGTCTCTTCCCCTAGTCTATGGGTCCTGTCGTGTTCACGTTCGATATTGGAGACAAAGAAGGATGGGAAGTGGATCCTCAAGATCGGAAGTAGCGTGAAGACACCGAGATCGGTGGGACAACTTACTCTCATGGTGGACACCCGATGCCCTTGCCTGTACGCAAGAACTGGACGAGGACGTCGACACTCGGAGGCGGACGTAATCGAGGTCGACCCTAGCGAGTCATTATTCCGTGGATCATCGACTTCAGTTCAATGGGCCTGGTGGTAGTTCTTTTATTCTCTTGGAAGTATCTTATCTTCTGTATTTACTTAGTATCATTGCAATACCATGATGTAACCCCAAACTTTTGTGGAAGAAATTTATTTTAATGGGCTATGATAATTGAGTTGAGAAGAATCAAGTTACAAAGTGTAGTGCCTTGTGACACTCCGGTTTGGAACTTGAAATTTAGCATGATGTGTGCGAACCCTTTTTATTTATGGAAGCGTTCTGAAAACGACATGGTTCCCATACTCATGCTACTCAACCACGTTACATGTTTTTTTTAAAAAAAAATTTGGCCCATATTTTCACTACGTTTTATGATTAAAGAAATATATTTTCAAGTTGCCAAATCGGGGTGTTACAGTTGTGGTATCAGAGCAATGGTTGATCTAAGTAACTGAATACATGGGAAACATACTTCCTTTTTGTGCCTTGTGTGCTAGTCTAGGATGATTAGAGATAGGAATGTCGCGAGTGTGCGCATGCTGTTTGAATGCGTCAGAATTCGTCGTAGAATTCGAGAATTCGAATCCTAGCAAGACCTAAATTTATCCTTTGAACTTATGATTCCTTGATGGAACCCTGGCTTGTTGTGAGCCCTTTTGTTCAGAATAACCTTTGCACTCTTGATTTGATTTGAACCATGAGCCTACCTCATATTGCTTGTTACCCAAATTGATCTCTAAAGTAGCCTTGAACCTTCCTAATTTGATTGAACCCGAATTTGTGAACTCAGTTTATAAACCCTCCCTGTTATCAAGCTGTTTGATTCCCAAATTTTTGGTGATGACTTATGCCAATCAAGTGGCTATCCTTGAACTAGGAATGGATTGCGAGGTGTTGTTAGGCTAGATTTGCAATATCTGAGGAAAATAAGGACTAGAAGGTACGGATTGTAACACCCCGATTCGGCAACTTGAAAACTTAAACAAAAGTAGTGAAAATTAGGGCAAATTTTTTTTTTTAAACAAGTGTTATGTAAACATGAGAACATTCAGACCTTCAAAACTAGTTACATTTAAAATTCGCGTTCTCACATTACAAAACCTTTCAAGTTCCAAACCGAGATGTCACAGGACACCGCGCCTTGAAACCCGTTTTCAAAATATCATTTAAAAAAAAACGAGGCCCGTTTACTCGTTCCAAAACATCAGTCCAATTAAAATAATTGCCGGGGTACAGTATGGTAGAGCTAGGTAACTTAATAACTTACAATGGATTACCTTCCGCCAGGGGAATTCCTAGCTTCTAGTCATGCACACCGAAACTATAGTTCTATCTTCTTGTCGTGGCAGCCCAAGCTCTTGGTCCACAAGTGTAGTTGTCGCCTAGTACTTGCTCCTTCTCGCAGGGTTGCAGATGCATCGCTACACGCTATACCACCTACCGGTTGCAATACCAACAATTGTCGATACGACAACACGGTAGGAGAGAGTCAGTGTTCCGAACACTAACGGGTTGACCTTGCGGTCTCGGGTAAATTCAAAATGAAGATTACAAATGAAACAACATGCAATGCACATAGCACATATGATTCACATAGAATAAAACATCTCAGCAAACACACCAGCACTATCATGCTCTAAACACATCAACACTCATCATTCATATCCAATTAATTCACTCACACTCTTATGACACATTCTCAAAGTCTTTCTCACGAGTTTTCACAACTCAAATCCATTTTCCTTCCATCATAACTTTCACACTTATTTCTCTTTCCAAGGATTCTTTCTTTATATACTCAGCTCATTCAATGCTTGATAATTCGATACACTTTTGTTTGAAACATCTTTGTGCTTTTAAATTTTATTATTACGATTAGCATCAATGATGAGGGGGGACACATCATTGAGCTCACACACGTCTACATCTCCTCGGTCACCACCCAACCTAGTCGGAAGCCAACAGGAGTACAGGACCTTTACCACGCGGGCACGACAGCTGTCACAACACATAAATGGTCCCTGACCAGGAGGCCCAGCCTCAAATCATAATCACATAATCAAGCACGCCCTCGGCGGCAAACACAAATGCCCCGTTCCAGTCCCTCTCACTGTTGTAGACCTGCATCGAGGGGGCGACAGTATACTTCTAGTCTGCAGTGCGGAACGTGCCACGGCATTGGACCCAGTCCCCACCACGTTAGTGCGCCACATGTGGAGTTGTTCCGCCTAGAAATATACTCTAGACTTCTTGACGTTTCACCGTCATCTTCCTCCCCTCCTGCAATCCCCACCTGAGTATTCGCAGATACCCATAGTATCTTCCTCTCCACTACTTCGATACGACACTCATACCTCACCGCGTTTGTAAATGTCTTTTAAATCTTTAAGGATTAAACGTTTTAATTATCGGCTTATACCTAATGATCGGCCCGTCCTTGGTGCATCCCTTCAACGAAACCCGATCACTAATCGTACACTATTCCCCCTAAAATCTCAATGGCTCTCGGCCTCAATTCACTTTCATCTCATTTCACATGACACACTCTTTCACATCTCATGTCATCATCACAAATCACATACTCATGCTCAACAGCATTCCCATCAACATCCTCAGTATCTCTTCCTCGTCTTTCTCAAAAACATCTTTTCACAAAACTCTTTACTTCACAAAATGTTTTCAGAAAAATCCTTTCACAAAACTATTTCGAAAATAATGTTTCCAGAACTTTCAAAAATCATTTTCATAAAAACTTTTCAAAAATCTCTTTTCAAAACCTTTTTCAAAAAAATCACATTCTTGGGTGAGTGTTAATGGAGGAGCAAGCTCAACTCAACACTAAGCTTCTTCCCAAAAACGTGTACGAGGAATCGCATCTCACTTTCACAACCACATCACATTTTCATCACCACATTCTCTTTCCAACTCAACTCTTTCAACTCAAACATTTATTCTCTTTCTTTCTCTCTTGATCTCTTTTGCGTTCCATACACAATGCACTTTACTTCTCTCTCAATCATTCTTACATCTCTTATTCACTTCTCTCTTTTCTCTTCATTATGTTCGCTTTAGAGTTTTCTCTTACTCAACACCTCAAAATTCTTATTCACATTCTTTTCTATTTTTTCAATCTTATCTCGTTACTTTCATGGTTTCATTATTATCGGTTCACCATTCAAACACACTCAAACAATTTCTAAACCAAATATGGAATACTCAACGAATAAATATTTAGTATGCAAACAATTAAACACTTAGAATGCAAGTAAGACAGGTAGACATCTAATCACAACATCAATGTTGCCTAATTCGCAGTACTCTCACAATCCTTTTAAATCAGATTGCGAGCAACCACGTTACGGGATCACCGCACTCTCACTCACCTGGATGTCCAAGCATCCGAAAGCTTTCCAAGACTTCCCGGTAGTTGTCCTTGTCACGCTCCCTTTTTGCGTCCGACACCCGAACTAGAACATTTTTCCCGTGCGTTAGAACGTTTTCGATTAATTCTAAATTTCGTTTTGAAAACTCTTTGAAATAATTTCTTTTCTTACGAATTCATTACTAATATTCAAAGACTCCAAAACCAAATCAAATTTCAAATAAAAGATTTCCAAGAAAAACTTTGAATTAATTAAAATAATCTTCTATCAAGACAATTCCATTCCTTTCAAGTTAAAACACCTTGGTTATAAAAATCATCTTCTTTAAGCATTACATGAAATCCTAAACATACCATCAAACAATCACTCATTCGATCATTTCAAGGCATCATGATTATCACACAAGCCAGCCAAGTCAAACCATAAGGCATAAGAATTCCTATTCACCAAAATCATTCAAATAGGATCCTAGTGCGATTAAAAGTAAAACACGAAAGATAAAATCTAAAACTAAATCAAATAAATTCATTTGATCCTAAAAATTTCCAGAACATACCTATATATGATAAGGTTCATCATATAAAATTTTCAAGTCATTTAAACAACTCTAAGTTACGTTTCAAATCAAATTTCACATGAAAAACAACATGGTACTGTTGCTGGACTGAGACAAAAACGTTATTACTAAAAATGGTTTTTCAATTCAGAATTGCATAAAAATGGGTACAAGTCTTACTTATACAGTCAATACTATCTCATAAAAGTTTCAGATTATTTGGAGTTGTGCAAGTCATACTTTTCCAATTAAATTTGTCACTTAGTCCAGAAAATCTGAACCAAACGGTCCACTGTTTTTCTTTTAGGAAAAATATTAAATCAACTCCAAATCTATTCAAATTTTACACAGAACATATAGAGAGGTTTAGGAAGCTACCATAAAATTTCAAGCAGCACAGGTTTGAAAATTATATTTCTCTTTAAACTGAAAAGCTTATTTTCTTAAAATTGTTTTCACAAAGTTTGTTCTCAAAGAAATAGAAAATCAATTCCAAAAATCAATCAAAATTTCAGAGAGGTTCATTTAAACATACTTAGACCAGTGAAAAAATTCCAGAATCATTGAGTGTACATAAGTATCATTTATCAATGTCAAAACACTCACAAATCACAACTTCAGCACACACTTTTGATCAACCAATTTATTCAGCCATTCCCGTTTTTTTTTATAAAAATAAAAAATGCATACATTTTAAAGCTCCTTATATTCAAATAGTCTCATCATACATGCATCTTAAATGAGGAACAAACATAACTACCTATTTTTCTATAGTATGGCCGAAAATCAACATGCCTTAAAACAAGGATTTTGATTCATTTCTTATACACACACATAGTCATGCATTCACAAAATAAAAACATGTAAATCAACACATTACATCAACTTTCACAAAATGAACTTCAATTTCATTAAAAAAAATCAAGGTTATATCTTAAATTTCTAAAAATAACATGCATGCATCAACTTTTACAAAATAAAAAGGCATGGAACTTAAATTAATTAGACATGGCCGAATGGCCTCAAAGAAAATAAAGCATACACAAATATCAAACACTTAATTAAAACATGTTTATACTAAAAGAAATCAATTTAAAATTTGTTACTTTAAATTTTTCTTAAAAACCGAAACACATACATACTTAGATTAGCATTATACAAGACTAAAGGTCAAGTTTAGGCCACATTTTATTCAACCAATAATCATAGAAAACATGTAGATCATGATTTAATAAAAAGATTTAACATGCAAGATCAAAGAGTTTCACTCATAACTAATAAAC
This sequence comes from Crotalaria pallida, assembly GCA_037953625.1. Taxonomy (NCBI): domain Eukaryota; kingdom Viridiplantae; phylum Streptophyta; class Magnoliopsida; order Fabales; family Fabaceae; genus Crotalaria; species Crotalaria pallida. The sequence goes on from CM075650.1 coordinate 61,595,954, forward strand.
TTAGATCATAGATTTTTATGCCAAGTAATCACATAAACACATAGGATCCACAGTTTAGAGCAAGAAAACTTGACATGCAAGGAGGTTCATTTTAGTTTTCACCAAAATTAGAGTTTTCTTTTAGATCTTTAAAGTTTTAGTTAAGAAAAATAGTAGATCTAGCAAAATAAAATTCAACCGAAACAACAAACACACAAGCTAAACTTATTACAAATTATTTAAGTTCTTAAAGTCCTTGATCTAGCAAGATCAACATATATTAACAACATGCAAGAAGAAATGAGAAGTAGATCTTCAACTAGAAAAGAAAAACTAGGCTAGTATAAAATCTTCTCCAAGCTCTTCAAGTCCTACCATGAAAGAGTTAATCTTCTAGTCTTCTAAGGTTCTTGATCTACAAGGGTGAGAGCTTGATCCAACTCCTAGTCTTCTCCTTCTTCAAGTCTCACGGCTCCCTCTTCTCTCTATTTTTTTTCTTCTTTTTTTCTTTTTCTTCTAAGAGGTTGATGAGTCTCTCAGAAGTGTTGGTGTTTGGAAGTGGTACGGTGGAAGTGGGAAGTGAGAAATGAGAAATGAATGAATGAATCAAGGCTTCAAGAGTATATAGAAAATTTCACTCTCCCTCTTGTGCCCTTATGGGTGGTTCGGTCATGAGAAAGAAAGAAGGGTAGTTTTGGGCTTCTAAATATTTGCATGGGAGGTGGTCATCAAAGTCAAAGAGACAAGGTATCATGGCTAGGTTTTAGGGGTCATCTTAGACCTAAGTATTAGTTAGCACATAGTTTGAGTTTTTCACTTGGTTTGGGTATAACACTAACTTAGTTTGGTTCATATCTCTAAATCATCTTGTTTGGTTCCTTTGGCAAACAATTAAAAATTCTAGGCTTTGACACATGCATCCTAAAAGAAAAACGTGGCATTCCTTTATGCCCACACATATCTTATAATTTTCTATTTCCTCTTTACTTGGTCACTAAGCAATGGCTCTACTTACTCACTTAACTCCTTAGGAAAATTAGTCCTAGCTTCTACATGCATACACACATACGGTATACACACTCATGCACACATACACATTCCTACAAATATACAAACCCAAGCACATACATACAATTTCACATTTTATTTTCTTAATCCTATTTACTTAAATTCATCAATTCACAAATCAAAACAATTAATTAAAAATCACACTCATTCAATTAATTTTTCACACAGTACAAACACATCAAACCAAGCACATTTCACATAAAAATTTCAAACCAAATTATTAAATTCATTTTCTTAAAAACAAAAATCCAAAATTCGTACTCTATAATTCTGAAAATAATTTTTCGTAAAACCACCCAGAAAATTCCAAGAATTATATTTTTAAAATCTACGTTTCATCACGATCGTTTTGATATAAAGTTTGTAAAAATCCGAGTTACGGTTTAAAAGTTACAAATTTTTCAAGTTATCAGACCCAAAAACTTAATTTCAAACAAAATTACTTTTTGGAAAAATCACAATTCATTCTTTAAAAATCAAATCAACCAAAAATCATTCATTCCTTCTTTCATAAAACATTTTGTTTATAAAAATCCTTGAAAATCACACTCTATTTCTTATTCACATAAAACATTTTTCCAAAAATCTTTTATAAAACCAAACTTCAGGGTTTATTTTAACAAAATTCGTTCTCGCACGTACGGGAAAAATGCGGGGTGTTACACGGATGAGGGAGATGTGTTGGTCATAAGGTAGAGTAAGGATGTCTTTTAAGTTTTGAGGTTAAGATGAAGGATCGTATGAGTCAGTTAGAACTAAGTATGGATGAGGATAAATAGTCTAAGTCTTTGGTCTGGATAGTGTTGAGGCAGTAAGAAATCCAAGGGAGTCAGGAGAGTTAGTGACCGTAGAGTCAGAGTTAGGGAGAGTAAATGATATGGTCTTGTGCTAATCGCTATAAATGGTGGGGAATTGGATAGATGAGGTAAAGACATTCATAGTTAGAACCCTTAAGTGATGATCAATGTTAGGACGGATGATGGAAGTGTGACGGTGAATTGTGGATTAGAAGAGCCCTGTTAGGAATGAAGACCTTTAATTAGATAGGTAATCATAGGATTTGAAGAACTTCAATGGATTTAGACCTTAAGGTGGAACATGAAGGATGGAAAAAGGAGTTAGAATGCTCAAGTGGCTGCAGTCCATAGGAAATAGGAGGAGCAAAGTGAAGCATATGTTCGCAATCGCTTGAAGAAAGGAAAGACTAATTATGAATAAGATGAAGTTATAAGGATGAATGTTTAATGGAATCTAAGGCAATGATAGGATGAATTTGGATGGGGTAAAGAGAAGTAGGGTAAGATGAATCAGAAGCGGTAAGGATTGGGAAGTTGGTGAGAACCAAGTTCATGTTTGTGGTTGAGATATGTAGCGATAAGAGTTATTAAAGTTGGGGAGTAGATGGAAATTTGAGGTTTTGAGGTGATCTGATTAGGCTGGAAGTTATTAGAAAAAGGTAAGTCGGAAGAGGAGCCTTACAAATAGTGTCTTTGCTTAGATTGGCATAAGCATGACGTTCCTTTTTATGGTTCTATTTGTTTCAGCAACCTTGAACACCCCTAAAGAATTTGACCCATTTAGCAAAGCCTTGTCGTTATACACCATTGTATTTGACAATGGGGTGATCCAACAGATTGCTTTTGCTGAGAATTATTCCAAATTCTTCATGAGGACAACGAATAAATGGTATGTCGCAACAGTCAGTTCATATGAGAGTGAGGAAGAAGATTGCTACAAGGAGCTACGCACCCTTGAAACGAGACGGTTCTGCGCATCATTTCTCGAGGACGAGAAATCTTCAAGTTGGGGAGAATGTAACATCCCGTATCTTCTGGACTCAAATAGATCAATGAGGTTTTATTTAAAAAGAATTTTTCAGAATTTAAGAAGGATTTTCAGAAAAATGTTTTAGCAAATGATTTTTTTTATTTGAAGTTGATTTCATGAAAACCAAGTTATAATTTTGTTATTTGAGATTTCTTAAAGAAACGAATTTTCTTTTTATATGATTTGAGGTTTTTAATAAATGGTTTCTTTAAAAGTCTTTGATTTGTGTGAAAGTAAGATTTTATTTCAAAGATAAGCTTATTTTGAAATTAAATTGATAAAGTGAATTGATTTTCTTTAAAGTTGCATCTTTGGAATTTTTTGAAATATGAATGTGTGTTTTCTTATCTTAAGAAATAAAATTGAATGATAAATTTGAAATGCATGAATTGTGTGAATGTGAATGTATTTATGATGTATGTGTGTGTGTGTCGTGTGTTTGAGTAGAAAACATGAGGTGTCAAAGTGTTATATGCATGTTTAAGTATGTGTTAAATATATGCATCATTCCATGATTTAATGTTATGTGTTGTTGTGATAACATGAAGAGAAATTATATGTGTATGTGTGCATGTGTATGGTTCGGCCGTGAGAGGATGAGAGGAACCAAGTCGGATGCAACTTTCTTATACATTAAGAAATTAGAAAATTTAAGAAGAAAAGTAGTAAGAAAATAGGGTGGTGAGTCATTGCCTAAGAGAGACTTTCTCTCCACCTTGTCTCCCTTTTGATGAGACCTCTCCCATGCAAATTTTTGAGTTGACCAAATGGCCCTTGAACCCATGCCTTGGACCGAGGACTAAAGAGGAAAACTCCACCTCTTGACTTTGCCCATAAAACCGTGTGTGTATGTGTGAGTGATGGCCTTAATTCATTCTTCATTTCCTTCACATTTTCACACCAACACAAACACTTAGTTTCAAGAGCACCTCAAACTCTTGAGACCCTTAGGAAAGAGAGAATGGCCGAGAGAGGAGAAGAGAAAAAGAAGAGTGGAAACCCCAAACCTTCCAACCCAAATACCATTGATTTCTTTCTTCAAACACATTCTTTCTCAAAGATTAAGAAGAAAAACCAACCCTTAACCCTTAGAGAGAGAGAGGAGGCCGAAGCAATCTTAGTAGAAGGAGAGGAGATTTGAAGTTTGAAGATTAGGATTTTGTTTAAGGTAGTTGTTTAAGAAAGTTTTAGTGTAATAATTTTGTGATGTAAAGAATTCTATGATGGACTTTGTTTAAGTTTAATTTTTGTGATGCATGTATTTATTTTCTCATGATCTTGAAGTTTAAATGCTTTGCATGTCATTCTTATGTATTGATCTTGAATATTTGTGCTTGAAAGCTTTGATCTTCAACTTATAAGTTTTCTTCTTCACAGTTTTGTTTGAAATTTGTGTTTAAGTTTGTGTTTTTACCTTGATCATCTCTTGCATGTCTTGATCTATGATTGACCGTTGAAAAGCATGAAGTTTGAACTTTATATGTTTGTTTTGAGTAAAAAGTCTTGGTTTCTCTTTGATGCATGTCACGATTTCAAGGAGAAGATTATGAAAACAAATTTTGAAAATGATTTTGATACAAAAAGGATTTTAAACAAGATTTTGTGTGTGTGATGATGATTTCGTTGATGCTTGAAAAGAAATGTTGTTTTAAAGCTTTGCATGTGAAAATAGAACCCAAGATCTTACCTTTGTGTATTTTGTCATTCGGCCAAACCTAGGAAAAGTAGGAAATCATGTTTGATCCTTATTGTAGTTACATGCATGATGAAATTTATTCCATCTAAAGATCTTAAGAGCATGCATGAGATCATTAAAGGTTTGAATGATAAAGATTTGTGATATGACCTTTGATTTTTATTGTGATAAATTTAGTTAAAGAAATAAAACTAAAGTTTGATGAAATTTTTATGTAAAGCTCACGGTTTTGTCTTTATAAATATTAAAGTTTGTTTGTTTTGTTTTGCATGTGTGTTTTATTGATGGATCCATGGATTTTAAGTATGTGAAAACCTAAATTTTTGATTAAAAACTTAAAAGTGATTTTCATGGTCCTATTCGGTTTTGGAACAAATTTCATTCAAACCATTTTTATTTTCTTGTGTGTTATTGTTTGAGTTAGCTTTGAGTGAATAAGATTGATTTGGTATGTAATTATATTATTATGAGTTTGAATTATTTTCTATGACCAATTCGGCTTGGTTGAGAAATAAAAGAACATGAATTGATTTTCTTTTGCATGATAGTTTAAAGGCAAAACTAATTGAATTGTATGAAGTTAAGATCATAGTAAGGATATTTCTTTTCTTATTCTTGGTTTTAATGTTTAAAGTAGGGTATTGTGCTTTAAATGATTATTCTTCCATATGTGCATGTTTTGTATGTGTGTTTGAAATTGCGAATATAGCCTTATCCTATATGTGGTAGACCGACCCTCGGTCTACCCTTAGTATACTCGGCCGACCAGATTACCCTATCTGATAGGTCACACCATACCAATCCGAGCGATTGTCCCAGGACCCATCCTAGGACCTCAGGACCGACCACATGGGGCTTACCCCCCGAGGAGTCCGAGCTAGGGGCGCGTGAGCCTAACTTGCCAACAGGGATAAGATTCTCCACTACAGGATAAGGATGAATGACTCATCCTACATCCTAAATGGGACACGTCAGCTGCCTTGCTGGCCCTCCGTACAGGCCCACAAGGTACAATACCACCCCTATAAATAGCTGTCTCCAGCATGGGGCTCTGGTACGTTCTCTCTCTCCCTAATTGCACATCTGCACACACTGTGATTAGGGAAACCCTAGTTGTCCCAACTGGACCTCTAGCATACCTAAACAATCATACACTAACCTCACTCCATCCACTAGTTCTTGGGTCTTTCTATGCCTTTGAGCTAGGGGTGCATCTGATACACCGTGTCCTAGACACGACATTGGCGCCGTCTGTGGGGAACTGATAAACTGTTACCCCCACTCAAAAAATGGTAATCCCACGTGGAAACGCCACAAACAGCTCGCGCGGCGCAAACCACCAGACCGGGAGGAACCGCCAGAGACTGGAAGAAGGCAGCGCTGACAATGGAAGAGATCTGGAAGGAAGAAATCCTCCCCACCAAAGCATGCCTTCGGTGAGACTGGAAATTCCATCCCGCAGTCACCACTCAGTACCAGCCCGAACTCACAGCGGTCCATACACCGTTCATTCAAGGCAAACAAACCCCAACCCCCCCAATCATGTAACAAACCACGGCTCCGGCCGCTCATTTGACGCTTGTGTCTCCGGTGAAGAGAGGGGACACTCCCAAGGCCGAAGGGAAACCCAGCTTGAAGAAATAATCAAACAACAAGCCCAAATGTTGGAGCAGCAGGGAAGGGCCATAGCAGAGCTCCAGCAGATCCACATGCAGGCGGTTGCTGCGCGGGCAGTAGAAACGACCCCGGTAACCATACCAGCCCAGGATCCTCAAGGCCCCATCGCCCTTCCCCCACCACCTCCGATGAACCCAGCCCTTGTAGCCAATTATGAGACCGATGATAGCGCTCACCCTGGCCACCCCTTCACTCCACGAATCATGGCTTATGAGACACCCTCCGCATTCCTCGGCCCCACCAGTGTAGCAAAATATAACGGGTTAACCGACCCCCTGGAACACATTTTATCTTTTGAAGGCGCTATGAACTTTTATGATGGAGGATACCTGATGAAGTGCCGAGCCTTTTCTATGACCCTGCAACCACCTGTTTTGAGATGGTACTCGGCCCTGCCTAGGAACTCTGTTAACTCCTGGGCATAAATGAAGAGAGTTTTCCTGAACAGATATACCGCTAGCTGCTTCCAGCCAAAGTCCGACCACGCACTAGCAGGTGTCATGCAACAACCTGAAGAACCCCTGAGAGAGTATCTATCCCGTTTCCATTCCGAGGCAGGATCCGTCCCAAACCTTGAACCGAGCTTCTCGGTCTTCCTATTCACTCAGGGACTTCGAAATGGAGACTTCAAAAACTCACTAGTGGGAAAACCGCCGAGGGACATGGCGGAGTTAAGACATCGCTCCACCAAGTTCATAAATTTGGAGGAATTCAGCAAATGGCAGAAAAACAGGGAAAGAGGTGAGCGGGGGGAACCTTCCTCTCAGGGAAAGTCAAGAAGAGATGACAGAAGAGATGACAGGAGGGAGGAACAACGAAGAGGACCCAGAGGGGACAGAAGGTTCAGTGCTCCCCGAGCAAAATTTGAGCAATACACTCCCCTCACGGTCCCAAGAAGTCAGATACTCCAGGAAACAATGCAAACCGACCTTCGAATGGTAGAAAGACCTCCCCCCTTAAAAAGAAGTCAGCGCCAAGACCGTTCCAAGTTTTGCTCGTATCGTGGGGATACGGGCATACTACAGATGAGTGCACTTGGTTAAGGGACGTCATCGAGCAACTAATTAGAGATGGGAAGTTACAACAGTATGTCAGGGAGGCACTCAACCGACATGCTCGAAGAAGAACCCCCTCCCCAGACAGAAACATCCGACCCCCAACCAGAGAAGCCAACCATAACACCAGTCAGCAACCATCTGATCCACAAAGAGTAGCCATGGTAGAAGTAACTACAGACCAATCCCCGCAAAACCTTAGAGTCAACACCATAGCAGGAGGTTTCACGGGGGAGGAGAAAAGAGATCCGACAGAAAAAAATACATCAATCAAGTGCTCGCCGTCCATGACCATCCGATCCGAAAAAGAACCACAAAAAGTATACCGATCTGTTTCTCTGATGAAGATCTAGAAGGGATCATCCCTGGTCACAACGACCCAATGGTCATTACTGCCCTGGTCGGCAACTATGAGGTTGCCAGGATATTTGTCGACCAAGGCAGTTCGACAGACATCATGTTCTTGAACCTTTTTGAAGCCCTAAAATTAAAAACTTCTGACCTAACCCCATTCGAGGGAACGTTAATCAGCTTTACAGGGGACGCGGTGGTTCCTAAAGGACACATCCATCTACCGGTAACACTTGGGAACCACCCCTCAGTGAGGACTGAGATAATCAAGTTTCTTGTGGTCGATTGCCCATCAGCATATAATGCCATCCTCGGCAGAACATGCCTACAGGCCTTCGGTGCGGTCGTCTCGACCGTTCATCTGGCCATGAAATTTGAAGGATCAGACGGAACCATCGTTGCTATCCGAGCCGAACAGGAAAAAGCTAGGCTATGCTACAATGCTAGTTTAGCAAAACTCAAGAGCCTTGAAGAAATTCAGCCAAAGTTATGTTTGAATAAAGGAAATGTACTTTTGACAGACTTGGATGTCAGATCCGAGTTGGATGATACAAGACCAATCCCACAAGGTGAGTGAGAATTCATTGTGTTAGATGAGGAGCTCCCGATCAGGAGGGTGAAGCTAGGGACCAACCTTCCGGAGACGATACGAGCAGGGATGCTCGAACTTCTAAAGAAAAATAAGGACCTTTTTGCATGGACCTCGGCTGATATGCCGGGGATTGATCCAAACCTAATTTGTCATCGTCTCAGCGTTCACCCGACCGCCAAGCCAATCGCCCAGAAAAAAAGAAGGGTAGGCACGGAGAAAGCTGCAGTAATCGAAGAAAAAGTGGCCGAGCTCCTCGCCGCCGGATTCATCCGAGAGGTCAACTACTCCGAGTGGCTTTCAAACACAGTATTGGTCAAAAAATCAAACGGGAAGTGGCGCATGTGCGTCGACAATACCGACTTGAATAAAGCTTGCCCAAAAGACCAATACCCCCTCCCCATTATAGACAAACTTGTGGACAACTCAGCTGGCTACCAGCTTCTCTCCTTTATGGATGCATACTCGGGGTACAACCAAATCCCGATGTACCCTCCTGATCAGGAGAAAACGGCCTTCATCACCTAAAGGGCCACTTATTGCTACACGGTAATGCCTTTCGGATTGAAAAACGCCGGCGCAACCTACCAGCGGATGATGAACAAGGTCTTCTCGGGTTTGGTTGGTCCTACGCTCGAGGTGTACAGTGATGATATGATAGCCAAGAGCAAGAAAAAGGAAGATCATCCTCAAGACTTAGCAGCCATACTGGAAAGAATCAGAAGGTACAACATGCGCCTGAACCCCGATAAGTGCACCTTCGGGGTTCCGGCTGGGGCTTTTTTAGGTTTCATGCTCATGGAAAGGGGCATCGAGGCCAACCCAGAGAAATGCCAAGCTATTCAGAACATGCATAGCCCGTCCAGCGTGAAGGAGGTCCAGAGGCTGACCGGTCGGATGGCAGCCCTCTCAAGATTCCTCCCTCAAGCAGCTAAAAAAGCCCTCCCGTGGTACCAACTTCTCAGGAAAAAAAAACTTTTCATTGGAATGAATCTTGCGAACAAGCGTTCGCTGAGCTCAAGGATTACCTCTCGGCCCCTCCCGTCCTCACAAGTCCTCGGGAGGGGGAAACACTGTTTTTGTACTTGTCTGTTAGTGAAACATCTGTTAGCTCGGCCCTGGTCAAGGACGACTCGGGGACCGAGCGACCCATCTACTTTGTCAGCAAGGCCCTCCAAGGACCCAAAATGAGATACTCCAAAATAGAGAAGCTCGCTTTTGCCTTGGTAATTGCTGCCAGGAGATTCCGACAATACTTTCAGAACCACCCCATTGTAGTCAAAACAACTCAGCCGATAAGGCAGGTACTTCACCGACCTAACTTAGCGGGAAGAATGGTCTCTTGGTCCGTCGAGCTATCAGAGTTCGACGTCACTTACGAGCCACGGAGAACTCTCAAGTCCCAGGTCCTAGCGGATTTTGTTTCAGAATTATCAGACCTTAACCATCCCAGCCAGCCCCAACCTTGGAAGATTTATGTTGATGGTTCCAGCCACAGTAAGGGGGCGGGGGCCGGAATAATCCTTGAGAATGCCGAGGGCCTCAGCATAGAATATTCCCTCAAATTTGAGTTTCCCACCTCGAACAACCAAGAAGAATATGAGGCGGTGATAGCTGGTCTGCGGATGGCCCACCAAATGGGGGCCTCAGAAATTGAAGTTTTCAATGATTCTCAATTGGTGGTATCTCAGGTCAAAGGTGAGTTTCAAGCAAAGGAACCAATCCTCCAAAAATATCTAGAACAAGTCAAAACCTTCTCAGATCTTTTTCCTCAGTTTTCTATCACTCACATCCCTAGGTCCTGCAATGGACGAGCTGATATTCTCTCCAAACTCGCTAGCACTAAAGGTCCGAAAAACAACAAAAGCCTAGTCCAAGAAACTGTCCACCAGCCGAGTGTTGTTCTGGCATTATCTCTGACCACCGATTGGATGGACCCCATTAAGCAGTATCTTAAATTCCAAGTCCTACCAACCGACCCCACCCAAGGAAAAATGATAGTCAGGCAAGCTGCTCAATATGCCATGATCGGGGACACTTTGTATAAACGGGGAATGGACTCCCCTATGCTGAAGTGTCTGAACCCTGCTGAAGCCGATCTCGTGTTGGCCGAGGTCCACGAAGGAATCTCGAGCCACCATGTAGGTGCCAAAGCTCTAGCACGTAAAGTACTCCGAGCAGGCTATTACTGGCCTACACTCCTAAGCGATGCCTTGGAACATGTAAAGAGATGCAAGTCCTGTCAGCTTCACGGAAAGATTTTCCAACGCCCCCCGTCGGAGCTACACTCAATGATCGCGCCATGGCCCTTCTATCAGTGGGGCATGGACATCATAGGGAAATTCAAAACAGCTCTGGGGCAGCTAAAGTTTGTGGTGGTCGCGATTGATTACTTTACAAAATGGGTCGAAGCCGAGGGTTTGGCCACAATTTCTTCAGCAAAAATCCAAAAATTCTTTCTTAGACAGGTCATCGCTCGTTTCGGCGTCCCACACACTCTGGTGACCGACAATGGTACACAATTCACAGCCAAAGTCTTTCAAGAACTGGTCGACCACTTCGACATTACCCACCATTTCTCATCGGTCGAACACCCGCAGACAAACGGACAGGCAGAAGCAGCAAATTATCATTGACGGATTAAAGAAGAGATTGTATGAAGCCGAGGGATCATGGGCTGACCTCCTCCCCGAGGTATTATGATCAATACGAACGACCATTCACACCTCGACAGGAGAAACCCCATTTCGATTAACATATGGTTGTGAGGCGGTGTTGCCTATTGAAACTCGGATTCCCACATTCCGAGTATCTGAACGTCCCGTAGAAGTAAACGATGATTTGTTGAAAGAAGAGCTAACTCTCAGCGAGGAGATCCGATCGCTCACGTCCGATCGAGAGAAAAAAGCAAAAGAAAGACAGTCCCGAGAATACAACAAGTGGGTGGTCCCAAGAAGCTTTACTGTAGGGGACCTGGTCCTCAGACGAGCCGACATTGGCTTGAAAAACTCAAAAGAAGGAAAATTGGCAAGAAATTGGGAAGGCCCTTACAGGGTCATCTCAAAAACTGGCTCGGGGGCATACAGATTGGAGACACTAACAAAGCAACAACTGAACAACTCCTGGAATGCTACCAAGCTTAAACCTTACTACAGCTAATGGAGACCCACCACAATTATTGCAAAATTTCAACCTTGATTTTAGAATTCTGTTGTTTAAATTACATGTCTTTTATTTCAGCACTTCTATGTTTATGTTACATGCGACTTTTATTGTTTGTAAACAGTTAAGAGCTTAATGAAGATCTATCTTTTTCAGTCATTCATCTTGTCTTCTTACTGTTAACGTACTAACCATTTCTTCTCGGCTCGCCACTGAGATGAACTTGGGGGTTTATACGCGTCCTTCCAATGGGGACTTATAAACTAACAATCACAAGTACTTTAGTAGATGCCCGGCTAAAAACTTAAACAGTTTCTGTAAGCCGAGGACCGAGGATCCCACCTTGGCCAAATGTAGGAGATCCGAAATCTAAATAACAGTTTACAACAAAATAAAGAACAGTGCAAAATCCGGATGAAAGTAAAACATTTCATAGGGAATTCAAAAGCAACATCCCGCTCAAACTGACCATATTACAGCATATAGTACTTCATCAAACAACAATTAAAAATATAATAGTAGCAAATGGAAATACAAAAGAGATCTAGTCTTCATCCTCGGAAAGTGCGATGGCCGACCCATCAAAATCAGCTTCGTCTTCATTCTCCAAGTCCAAGGGATTCGGGAGATTCGGCACTGCTAAGTCCACCTCCCTATCCTCATGGGCATAGTCAATAATAAGGTCACCATCAACACCAAAATTGGGACTTGCACCCAACACTCGGATCCCCGGATTCATGAGAGACAATTGTTTAACAGCATTCACAAAAGAGTCATTCACTGCATGATCCTAATTGAAGTGGTTCCGCTTGGCAGTAACCTTATGTTTCAAAGCCTTCCGACGAGCCTTTGTCAACTCCCCCTGCAACCGAGACACCTCATTCTCAGAATTTGTCAACCGACCCTGGACACCCTCCAGCTCGGCAACCTTCTGTTGAGCCTCAGCCAATTTCTCTTGTGCTATTTGCAGCAGCCTTCCCTTCTCAGCCTCCCTTCCACCAACATCCTCCAAAGCCTTTTGAGCGGTCTCCCGAGCTCTTTCAGATATTTCAAGTTTTTTCTGCAGGTCGGAGTTGGCCTCGGTCAGAGACTGAAGATTCGCCTCGCTCTCCTTAATATGAGTTAACAGATTTTTTGCTTGTTGGGCAGCAGCTTTCCTTTTTTCCTTTTCAGTAACTGAAAGTGTTGCGCTGATATCTTCGGCATGCTTACTGAGGTGGAACATGTAGCTAGCAGCCCTCAGCATATTTCTGCCCAATAAATCACAGTGACGTTTCAAGGTGGCAGCCGTCTGGTCCGACAGTCTCTTATCATCATTAGAAGTGTAAACCAAGTCAACAAATTTTTCTTTTAGCTTTTGAGCCCAAACAGTCTCCTCCTCGGGATCCGGAACGTCAAACCACAAATTACCCCTCTGTAGTGGTTTCAGTATCTCAACAACTTTGCTTTTACCCTTATCTATCCTAGCCCTTTTGGACAAAGGCACTCGGTCCTCCTCCTCTTCCTCATCCACCCGAGCGGTAGACTTCCCAGTAACCACCTCCGCCACTCGAACAGAGGGTGATCGGACATCTTGCACTACTTCAACCTCAGGTGACGCCACGGCCACCGTGACTGATCGGGTCGCTTCCGAGGAAACGGCTCCGCCAGAAGAACCGACCGCTTCAACTTTTCTTGACGGAGCAAGCTCCCTCATACGTTTGGCAGCCTTGTTCTCCCTAGCCATCTTAACTGCAAACCAAATATGCAAAGGGTCAAAAAAAAAAGCGCATGTACCAAGCTCGGCTTTCACAAGCTCTTGTGGAAAAATAATAATGTTCCTAATATCAACTTGGCCATTTTCTTTAAGATAGCTGAAAAAAGTATCGCAGGTATGCCTCTCGTCGGCCGACAGTTCAGTTTCATAGTGAAATTGGTAAAGTTTTGGGTGTCTGTTGAAAAAGTCAGATGACCAGGATAGAGGAAACCAAGGGTGATCATCCTCCATAAACCAGCAATCCCCCCTTCCGACAAATTGGTACTTGAAAAACAAAGGTTTAAAGGTTTTTCATGAATCAGTATACTTAGCAAAGAGGGCATGGTCGTTGCATGCCTTCAACGATACCCACAGTCTTTTGGTTGACCCTTTCTCAAAAATATTTACTTGTGGTATGTATAACCATAGGAATGCTCGGAGCGAGCATGTCAATCGGCGAGCCTCACAAAATTTTTGAAATGCTCGGACAAACGCCCAACCACTAGGATGTAATTGGGTGGGAGCCAGACGTAGCCGTCGGAGCAAAGCCATCTCTAGGTCGGAAAACGGCATTTTAACACCCAGCCATATCACGACCTCTTCGTACATAAAAAACTCTTTGCGATTCTCTTCAACCGCTGTACATACTCGATCATTGGCCGACGGAGGACTAATTGTATACGATGTCCCCGTTTTATCCACAGGGCAAGGGAGTATGTTGGCTCGGATATGACTCAAGTTGCTGTTGATCAAGGCTGACGGCGTACCAAGCACCTCCAAATCAACCCAGTCATAGGCTCCAGAGTTCGGAGGCACAGGAAATTCATGAGGATGTGTAACGCACCGTCGAACCATACCTGGGGAAAGGGAAGTCTCGGCGTCAGAATCTACAAAATCAAAATCTTTAAACAACCTAACCCTAGGTTTATTGGTCCTATAGCCGAGCCTACTACACCTTCCCCTAACCTTTAAGGCTTTTCCCCAGAAGGGTTTTTCCCAAGTACGGTTTGAGGGGCGGCGGGCCACTTGGGCCCGCTCCTCCGCCGCTCGATACTGTAACCTCCTACTCTCCTTTTCCTCAAAAGTTTGGGGAAGTTCCACCGATAGTGGCACCTCCACCGTGGGATCCGCCATGCGATGGCGGAAAGGCGGCGACAGGAAGTCTAGCACTTCCAAGTCTGAAGAAGATGAAGATGAAGAGGAAGAAGAATCCTCAATATTGCCTAAACCCAAAACTCTTGACAACTCCTCATACCATGACCAGTTAACACCCATGATGAAAGCTTAGGAAACCCAGAAAACACAGAAAGAAACTCTAAACCCAACAAGAGCCAGAAACCCAAAACCTAAGAAGATGAACAGTGCAAAACAGAAAAAGAAGTAAGATAGAAACAAGGACCAGAGAGCAAAATACCTGAGTTTGGAAGAAGAGGATGGGCACGAACTGATTGGCACAATGAAGAGGAAGCAGCAGGTGTCAAGAATGACAGTAGTAATGGCTTGAGAATGGTTAAAGGAATCTTAAATTCTAAAAGAGGTGAAAACGCAGAGAGAAGAAGAGGGAATCAGAAGACAGAGTTTGGAGGAAAATGGGAAGTGGAAAGGGTAGTTGAAGTTCAAAAGGAAACTTCCCTCCCCACGTTTCAGTTAATGGGCCTGTTGGCAGAAGCCCAACTCCACATTGAGCCACCCAAAAAGCCACGTGGCGCACAATCAGTGGAAAGAAGCATCTAAAAAACCCAAAAGGCAACATGCGTAATAATGACGCTACTGACACAAACGGCACGTGTCAGCAGAAGGACATTCAAACGTCCCCTCAGTCAGTCGAAGGGACAGCGAGGCACCATGAGCTGTCCTGAACTCATCGCTTCACCCCGAACCTAGTACTCGGCACCTCCAAGAAACACCTTCAAGGAACTCTCAGCTCGGCTCAAGACTCAAAAAGTCTTACCGAGCTAGGGGGCTTATGTGGTAGACCGACCCTCGGTCTACCCTTAGTATACTCGGCCGACCAGATTACCCTATCTGATAGGTCACACCATACCAATCCGAGCGATTGTCCCAGGACCCATCCTAGGACCTCAGGACCGACCACATGGGGCTTACCCCCCGAGGAGTCCGAGCTAGGGGCGCGTGAGCCTAACTTGCCAACAGGGATAAGATTCTCCACTACAGGATAAGGATGAATGACTCATCCTACATCCTAAATGGGACACGTCAGCTGCCTTGCTGGCCCTCCGTACAGGCCCACAAGGTACAATACCACCCCTATAAATAGCTGTCTCCAGCATGGGGCTCTGGTACGTTCTCTCTCTCCCTAATTGCACATCTGCACACACTGTGATTAGGGAAACCCTAGTTGTCCCAACTGGACCTCTAGCATACCTAAACAATCATACACTAACCTCAGTTCATCCACTAGTTCTTGGGTCTCTCTATGCCTTTGAGCTAGGGGTGCATCTGATACACCGTGTCCTAGACACGACACTATAGAAGGAGATTCGGCCATGTATAGAAAATAATAGGAGTTTGTGTTTGATTCTTGTTTTGTATGCATGCATGATAAGTGTGAAATTGAGGCATGAATTATGAATGATTTAACATGTTCAATATGTATGTTCGAAAATGATTGAAATGTTTAATACTTGTAAAAGGTTTTGATTTAACCCTTGTGTTGTTTTCTCTAATCTAATTCGGTTTTTGAAGGAAATAAAGTGATTTGATTTATTGAAAAGTACTGTTTTGAAAAGATTTTTATATGGTTTATAAAGCATGGTTTTAATTTAAAAGGTGTTTTATATTTAAAAACCCTTAAGATAAATGTGGCCTTTAAAGATGTCAGAGAACTAATTATGTTTTCAACCAGTGTTTGAAAAGAGTATTTTAAGTTTTTAAATTTCTAAACATCTTATTAAATAAATGTTTTACTTGATTTTGATTGCGAGTTTAAAACCCAAAGTGATTTCAAATTATTGAGAAGAAACGAATGCTTATTTTCAAATAAAAGTTTTGTAACGTCGCTTTATTTTCAAGATAATTGAATAAGAATGATTTTAATACGAGAGAAATATTTGAGTGCCAGTAACGATCGTGAAGCAATTACGTACGTCACAATGGAAACTAAGGAGCGCATTGAAGATCGTCATCGGTTGAGGTGAGAGAGAAGTTTCCCCCAAACACCGTGGTATTTAGGTAACATATTAAGCGTTTCAACCATCTCAAAAGTCGAAACTTAGTGGTTCTGAGTCAGTAGCACGGTGGCAATTGTTTGGTTGTGTGGCCACTCGTGTGAAGGAGACAAAGACCACATGAAATTAGATAATGAGTTTATATGATGGTATCTGAATGATAGTATGTTGTTTATTCATTTATTCGATAAGTTATTATGCATGATGAGATTGAAAACAATGTGAATAGTAATGAATAAAAAGAATAAAAGAAATGTAAGATAAAGGTTGAGAAAGATGTTGAGATGTGGTGGAAATCGTAATCGCTGATGAGTAAGAATTGATGATTATGATGCGGATGAGCCAGAGCTAGGGAAAGTGATGTTGTGTTGTGGAATGAGATGGGATTTAGAAGGAGCTCGGTTCCTTTGTGATATTGTTGAAATGAGACTGGCGTTGAGTTGAGCTGGCTCCTCCGCTAGTGCTCATTGAAATAATAAGTTTTCGAAAAGTTTTTGAAATGAAGTTTTTATTTTAAAAAGGTTTTTGAAAATGAGAACTTTTGAAAAGAGTTTTTTAAACGAGATTTTTGAAGCAGAGTACGAACTGTGAGTTTGAGAATGTTTTCGAAAGGAGATTTTTGTGAAAGGGTTTGTGAAAAGGTATTTTTGAAAAGATTTACGAAAAGAGATTTTTAGAAACTTTGTGAAAAGAGATTTTTAGGAACCTTACGAAAAAAGATTTGGAGAGAATTTATGAGAAGCAATTTTATGAAAAAGTTTACGAATTGATATTTTGCGAAAGTTTATAAAATGAGATTTTGAGAAAAGGGTTTGAAAGGAGATTGTTAAAAGAAATTGTGGAATGAGATGCAAGTGGTTGATGTGATCCCAGCTCTCTGCTATGTGAGAAATGATGAGAGGAAATATGTGCAAAGATAGCGGTCGGGACTCATTGAAGGGATGCACGAAGGATGGGCCGACCATTAGGTTGATTTTAAAAAGATAAAAGACTTTTAAAAGACATGAATATATGCGGTGAGGTATGAGAGTGCGAAGTAGTGGAGAGGAAGGAACCATAAGTATCTGCGGATACTTAGGAGGAGATTGCATTAGGGGAGGACGATGACGGTGAAACGTCAAGAAGTCTAGAGTATGTTTCTAGGAAGAACGAACTCCACAGGTGGCGTACGAACGTGGTAGGGACTGGGTCCAATGCCGTGGCAAGTTCTGCGAGCTCCCTAGAAATATACTGTCGCCCCCTAGATTGCAAATCTAGAACAGTGAAAGGGACTGGAGTGGGGCATCTTGATTGCCACTGTGAGACAGTGTGCCATGAATATTTATGAATTGATATGCTTATGATTTGAGGCTGAGACCTCCTGGTCTGGGACCATTTGAGTTTGAGACAGCTGTCGTGCCCGCACGGTAAAGGTCTTGTACTCCTGTTTGCTTCCGACTAGGTTGGGTGGATGACCGAGGAGATGTAGACGTGTGTGCTAACTTTGAGAGCGACCCTCCTCAATGATGATTAAAATCCCTCGCATCATTAACGGACACGAATTCATAAAACTTAATTAAGAAAAGATTACTGATATTGTTAAGAAACAATTCTTAAGAGATAGCATGGAAAAGAGGATGAGATGGCGTGATGATGGAATCAGAGTTGCGCAGCAGAAGCGAGTTATAAAAAGTTTTGGAGGAAGAAAAAGTAATGATAGTAGAGTAAAAGTTTGTATGTAAGGTAGGAATAAATGTGATTACTTTTATGTGTTGCTTGTTTACATGTTTTTGTTATTCCTTAATATCTTACCTATTGTAATCCCACATCGTTGGCATAACATGCTTGGGAATACTTACTCTCTCTAGTCTTCTGCTCTGTATGCTTGTGTTATGATGTCTCTTCCCCTAGTCTATGGGTCCTGTCGTGTTCACGTTCGATATTGGAGACAAAGAAGGATGGGAAGTGGATCCTCAAGATCGGAAGTAGCGTGAAGACACCGAGATCGGTGGGACAACTTACTCTCATGGTGGACACCCGATGCCCTTGCCTGTACGCAAGAACTGGACGAGGACGTCGACACTCGGAGGCGGACGTAATCGAGGTCGACCCTAGCGAGTCATTATTCCGTGGATCATCGACTTCAGTTCAATGGGCCTGGTGGTAGTTCTTTTATTCTCTTGGAAGTATCTTATCTTATGTATTTACTTAGTATCATTGCAATACCATGATGTAACCCCAAACTTTTGTGGAAGAAATTTATTTTAATGGGCTATGATAATTGAGTTGAGAAGAATCAAGTTACAAAGTGTAGTGCCTTGTGACACTCCGGTTTGGAACTTGAACTTTAGCATGATGTGTGCGAACCCTTTTTATTTATGGAAGCATTCTGAAAACGACATGGTTCCCATACTCATGCTACTCAACCACGTTACATGTTTTTAAAAAAAAAATTTGGCCCATATTTTCACTATGTTTTATGATTAAAGAAATATATTTTCAAGTTGCCAAATCGGGGTGTTACAGAGGACAAGTCAACCTCTAAGTTTGGGGGAGTGGACAAAATAAAAATTAAAATTTTTCAGACTTGAATTGTTTTCCCATATTTGGTGTTGGTTTGTGTCTTGGGTAAAGATAGATGATTATTCTAGGATTAGGACTATTTTTCTGATTATATATGTAAATACTTGATTTAGGATGATGACTCATTGATTGTATGACACTGTTTTGGATTGAGTTTTAAGTTTTGTTGAGAGCTGGTTATTTTGATAAACTGTTTTGGAACAAGTTATTAGTGAACTAACTGTTTAGCCTGTGAGATATTTGAGCCTATACACTTGACAGTGGTATGTGTTTTATATTGAATATTTATTTTGTGATTGAGACCCCTATTTCTTTCATGAGTGTGTTCACTTTGATTTTGTGTTCTAGAACTTGACCGGTGACCATTTTGAGATTGATAATTGTTTGTATGCATTAAGATGATTAATGCACCTAGGATTATTTTTCTGACCTTCAACAGATTTTTGATAAATATTATCCCTTAGTTTCCCACTTTGAGCCTATTGATATATGATTTCTTTGGTACCCTTTTCATAAATGTTATATATTTTTGGTATCCTTTGAAATGTGAATGGTTCAATTGGGAATATGTTGATTCAGAAAGTGTTGAGCTGAAAGTATTAATTGTGATCTCTATTTCTCTTCAAAAAAAAAAAAAAGAGAAAAAAAATATAAGGAAAAAGAGAAGAGAATAGAGAGAATGGGAATGAAAAAGAATGAAGGGGAATTAAATATTGGAGTTGATATTTGTTATAAAACCAATGCTTCATTCATATGTTAAAGGGATGTTGTTTGATTTCATATTTTTAGCCCTTCGTATAATCATTTGTTTCTTTTATCCCACCTGTCATCTTTAGCAATGGCCTCGTTACAACCAAAATTAAGACTTTTTGATTCTTACATGTTTTCAATAATTTCAGTGGAGATTTTGGTCTAAGGTCAAGCTTATGGTAACATGTTCTCATTGATTGAACTTGAGTGAAATTGCATCCTAAAATACACATGAGAGAAAAAAAATATAGTGAGTTGTGTGTTGTCATTAATCGAGTGTTCTTTTGAAGGTCGTCTCTCTAACTGATTTTTGATTGAGTCACTTTTTCATCAAATTGATATGTACAAACGGGTGGATTAAATTCCTGGATTGGATTGAAATATTGTGAAACAGAAAGTAGTATTGAATTGTAATTTTTACTTTTGCCTGGGACATGCAAAATGCTAAGTTTAAGAGTGTGATTGGGGTCTAACATGTGATGTTTTTGTACCTTTTTTGCCTCCCTTTTACATAGTAAGTGACTTGTTTCTTGAGTAAATTGAAATAAAACAATGAAATTTTGTCATTATAAGATTTCTGGAACCTTTTGATGTGTTTGGTTTGTTTTCAGGTATTTAAGCTCTTAAAACAATGATTTTTGCAAAGGAATGAAGAAGGAGAGCTTGGTACTTGAATTGGGAAGAAAAAGAGGAAAAAATGAAGAAAAGTTGACCATGGCGCCCAGGCGCGGGTCCCACGTGCTCAGGCGCGGGCTAGGGTCAATTGGCCAATAATGGGGTGCATTTGGTTGATTTTTTCAGACAGCTGCACGCCCAAACGCAGGAGTTTCACGTCTGGGCGCGCAAAATGCGATTAAGTAACATTGTTCGTTGTTTTGATCATAACTTGATCTATGATTATCCAAATGAGACGATCTTGGTATCATTTTAAAGCTAAGGCAAAGATCTACAACTTTGCCACAAATAGCCTTGCTCAAATTCGTCCATCTTGGGGGTCAAAATCAGTGCCGAAGTTTCTGGTGCACTTGCCAGAATCCCAACAATCCCTTAAGTTATTTTTAGGCTATTGTGGTAGACCAACCCTTGGTTTTACCTCTCTTGTATCTGGCCGACCAGACTTGGTTATATAAAGGATCGTACTTATACAGGCCGAGCGCACTTCCAAACGCTCACCCCCAACGGACTCGGACCGACTAGTGCCTTTACCCCTAGAGGACGCGAGCTCTGGGGCGTGCACTTGACTTACAACAGGGATAAGGCCCTCTAGTACAGGATAATGATGAATGACTCATCTCCTTATCCTCTAAGGGCCACGTCAGCTCTACTGGACCTCCGTACAGGCCCATAGGGTACAACACCACTCCCCCTATAAATAGCTGTCTCCAGCTAGGGACTCAGGTATATTCCCTTACTCCCTAATTTGCTCTCATTTGCACACACAATGATTAGGGAATCCCTAGATATCCCAACTGGATATCTGGAGAACCAAAGAATCGCATATCAACCCTAGACCATATCCTCGCTCCTTGATCATTTCTGGTCATTGAGCTACACCTTGGTCTAGGACATTGCAACTAGAAATCAGTCCTTTAAGTTTTTTTCTTTCAAATAAGTTCTGTAAGTTGTTGTCGTCTAACAAATTTTTTATTTTTGTTATTTTTTTTCGTTAAGTGATAGGTGTCACTCAACTATTGGTGCCACATGTTAAAGAAATGGTTTAATATTTTTTAATACAAAAATTTTTGGTGCCACATGTCATTTATTGAAAAAAATTAATGGAAATTACTAATTAGTTGGACGACAACAACTTAAAGGACTTATTAGAAACAAAAAAAACTTGAGGTACTGATTTGTAATTTAAAAATAACTTAAGGGATCAATCTAATAGTTTTGCTAACTAATATTTATAAAAACATATTATACTAATTATGGAATTTTGCTTAGAATATTGATTACTAATGGAATAAAGAAATTGCAAGAATGTGGAAATGAAATAATGTTTATTTTATAATCATTCCATTAATATTATTATTATATTAAATTAAATAACAGAGTTACACACTCATGGAGTTAAGGGTGTTATGATAGGGAAATAGGAAATTTTTGTTAAGATTTTTGGAATCTGATTGAAAACAAAGTGCTAAATGTATATTTATGATTATTCATATATACCCGTAATATTAAATTAGTGACTTGAAAATTTTATTTTAGGAACTTATTCGACAACTTTAGATCTTATGAAAACTCCTAGTTAAAATTATTTACTTATGAAAAATCTCCGTAAAATCTGGCGGAGTTTATTTTAATTTAGGGACATTCCCAAAATCCTCATTTCCTGAATACCTGCATAAAACTTTTGTATAAACAACAGTAGACCGGCAGGGCCCAAAAATATAATTTCTTTCAATCTTTACAACATTTCCAGAAAATATGAGTCAGTTCCCAATAACTTGACATTCAAAAATAAAATAATACAAATATACAACAGGAACGCAAAATAAACCTCATGACCATAAGATGGTCACCCAACAAACTAACTACACTCCAAGTAGTGGAATGTGCTCCTGTTCGGCCACGACTTGAGTAAGCTCCGCTTCTATACCTGTAAAAATATAGCAAGAAGGGTAGCATTACACAGAACTTAGGAAAATAGCTTCTAAGAAGCATAGCAATAAACTAAGCCCTACATACACACTAACAACTTATCAACCATACACACATTCTTACGCAATCACATTCAAATTCCATTTCCATTATCCATTTTCTTTCCCTTTTTACGTACACGACTAGGATTTTGAGCACCCGCTAGGTAATTGGAACACCTGTCTAGGGACTTTTGGCACCTGCCCAGGACTTTGCACCCATCCAGACCATAACCTGTTAGGACTATGCACATTATACCATTCCATTAATTATTTCATTTATTTAGCAGGGAACTGATCCATGGGTCACACCGGCGCCTAATAGGGCGGTTTGGCCTGATGGGTAATTGGCTTGGCAGGTAATTGGCCCTAACAGGTAATTGGAACACCTAGCCGGGTATCTAGTGTTCCGATTCCCCAAATGATCAGTTCCCACTTCGAATCATAAATTACATTTCCAATTCTTTCCTTTACAATTTATATAGCATTTTCACAATCAAATGTCCAGCATCAAATATATATATATATATATATATATATATATATATATATCACGCATTATCCAAATAACAATACATACTCATAGCACAAATAATCATAAATATACATTTAGCACTTTGTTTTCATAATAATTTCTACACAATCATTAACAACCAACAGATAACCAACAAATCAGTCGACATACTCAGGTATGTCTCAGAGTACCATAATATAAGTCAGCTCCCTAGGGTTTTTCACTTCCTACTTTTATAACACACATAAAGAGGGTTTATTTTCCAAATTGACTAATTACACCTAGCTGTCACTATAACATCCTTAGAATATATGTCCCAAATAAAGGTAATACAACCCCTCTTACCTCAACCTGGTGGAGGGAGAGATAAGCACCAAACCCTAGCTCTTTAAAATTGAAACCGAGTGAACCAAAAGCGATGATGGTGGGGAGCGGTCCGGAAACAACCGGAGAGTGTTAGGATCGTGTCTCAAAATCTCGAGATTGGGGGTGAATCAAGTTTATTAGTTTATTGTGAAAGCACATATAATTTAAAAATATTTTTGCGTCGGAGAGATTAAGAGATTGTGATGGAGAGCGTCAGCGATAAATAATGAAAATAAGAGTTGTGCGGAAACGTAAATAATAGAGATTGCGGAAATTAAAAGATATAAGGAAGAAGAACACACAAACCACTTTTTATACTGATTCGGTCAATCCAGCGACTGACCTACGTCCAGTCCCCAAGCGACCCGCTTGAGCCTTTTATTTACTTGAATTGAGCCGCACCCAATTACAACCATAGCACTCCTCACACTACTAGGAACCTCCGTTCGCTAGAGGCCTCAACAATACAGCAGGGTTCCTCACCCTACGAACGTCTCACACGTTCAACTACGAGATTCTCTCCTTAACCACTAAGGTTTCAATACAATATGATGTGAGTGATTACAATCGTATGGTGTGTTCTCAACAACACGAATACAACAATATAGGTTCTATGATAATGAGATTAAATCACAAGAGTGCTGGCCAAAACAAGTGTTTCCTTCACAAAAATATGAACGATGAAAAACATGAAGAATGTTAGAGAAGAAGAGAGAAACGTGATTATCGGATCAGAGGAATTTCAAATGTAGGAGTGTTGATTGTTTTAATAAAAATAGAATAGATTTTGAAATAAGAATCAAAAGAAATATTTTTAAATCAAAAACAAATCAAATTGATTTAACAAAATAAAATAAAAGATTTGAAACTTAAATAAAAAAGGAATATTTTCAAAAATAAAATCAATTTCGAATTTTGAAAATAAATCAGAATCAATTAAGTAAAAACAAATCTGGAAATAAATCAAAATGATTCTGACACGTTTTTCAATAAAACTTGAGGTAATCGATTATCTCCCTTAAAATAGAAACTTTGAAATTCATTTGAAAAATCCTGTAATCGATTATTCATTCCAAGTAATCGATTACTTCACTCCTGTTTAGTATATGATGCAACTCATATAATCGATAACCACTTGTCTAATAATCGATTACAGAGACTCAGATTTTTGTATGATGCAACATCATGTAATCGATTACTTCAAGGCAATAATTGATTACTTTGCCTCAGGAAAATGTATGATGCAACAATGATAATCGATTACTTGATCTAGGTAATCGATTAATCTTATGAAAAAAGTAATGGATTATTCAAGTTCACCTAATCGATTATTCACACTCTGGTTTTTCTATGATGCAACAAAAGTAATCGATTACTCTGAGAAGATAATCGATTATCCTCTCATGCACTTGTAAAAATAGATTTTCATAACTTAGATAAAATCATCCAGAGTTGTTTCATCATGCACTTCCACAGAAACTAAGATTAAAACTGATTTTTCACTTAAAAACTCTTTTTCTTCTCCTTAAACTGAAAAACTCATTTGGCCAATACACACTTGTAATAAAATTTCATTACCTTACAAATTTCCTATAGAAGGATTATACAAAAACACTTGAAAGCTTGAGCCTTGAACTGCTTGATACTTGATGCTTGACTTGATGCTTCAAACTTGAAACTAGTTTGTTATCATCAAAACTCTATCATCTTCTAGAAATCTTCTAGCATCGACTCTTTACGTCCTTTAGGGCAAGCATGATTTCCAACATAGAGCAGTGAGAGTCAATAATAAAATGAGCCGGAGGAACTAACCACCTTCTCTTTGAAAAGAGAGAGAATACCCTAGAGAGAGAAAGGGCCAATAAAACCTTTTCATACAAAGAGAAAGCAAAGGTTAGAGGTGATGATGATGATATCATGTACTTGAAGAAAAGTAAGGAAGAGAACTTGTTCTCACATACCAAGGACTTGGTGGAAGTGTTGGAGCTAGAGAGGGAGGTATCCATGGAGAAAGAGAGAGACACCCAAAGAGAGAGAGAGAGAGGAGGAGATGATGATAAACACTTGGGAGCTTGAGGGATGATGACGGTTGGTCATAGGGATGGCAATTGGACCCGGACCCGCGGGTACTCGTTGGTAATACCCGCAACGGGTCCGGGTCTGGGTCCAAAAAAGCGACCCGTGGGTCCAAAGAATGGACCCGTCTGGGTACCCGCTTTGAACGGGTCTTGGTCCGGGTCTGAGATATCCAAACCCGTTGGTACCCGGACCCGTCCATATTTACATATATGCATTATATATATATAAAAAAAATTAGTATGTTTGTGTTTACCGAGATAATTTCTTTGATGTCTACGAGTGTTTAATGGTGGTAGGGATTAATATTAAGTAGAGTGTGTAATGATGTATTAAGGATCACTCGGTCTATCAAAAAAACATAGAAATTAATTTAAGAAATAATTTATTCTTTAAAAAAATTGCTAATGGGTACCCGCAAAACCCGTCTGGGTACCCGAAGACCCGTCTACCCATTATGCAGCGGGTACCCACGCGGGTCCGGGTCCAGTAATTTATGAACGAGTCCGGATTTGGGTACCCCATTACCCGGACCCATTGCCATCCCTAGTTGGCCACAAAGATTGAGATTTTAGGGCTTCTAGGTCATAGAACGAAGTTTCATGGAGGAAAAAGGGAAGAAAATCGGGTTAGGGCTCAAATGGGGGGTTTGATCCCGATTTATTATTTTTTTCTGATTCTGCACGAAATACTCGAGTCTTTTTGAATACTCGAGTCTTTTGCTCAAAAATACTCGAGTCTTTTTACCATTTCCGTTTTATTTATTTTCTTTGCACTTAAAATTCTATAACTTCTTCGTTAATCGTCGGATCTTGCTCAAATTTTAAAGAAAGCTTACTAAGACCCTTATCTTCACATCCAACGGTGGGAATTTGGTTTAGAGCTTTGGATCTTCTACTCATAATTCCTAAAGTCCTAGGCTCTTAATTCTCAAATAACTCTTCTAAATTCCTAATTTTAACCTAACATACCCATTTCTCTTCACTCTAAACCTATTACCACACTAATTATGTTTGGAAATAAATTAGGGATGTTACAGGAAACATATCATGAAAATGGAAAAGAATATCTAAGTTGAGTTTATGGGATATTTTAGTTTAATAAAGAGGCTATCGTGAATTTTATATGCTGTATTTTGATTTTTGGATGGTCAAATTTTTAATAAATATTAATTAATTTCATGTTATTATAAGTTTTGTTCAGATCAGAGTCACTGTTAAGGATGAGGGTTGTTGGCAATTCGGCAAGTGTACCGATTGCACAAGTAATAAAGAGTAAGTAAATTATCGTTCCACTCGAGGATTGCAAATTGTTTCTAATTTCTTTCACCTAATTGTGATTAATATATGTAACTTGTATGGATTTTGAGTTTAAGAGATAGGAGTGTGGCCTTAAAAGTATGAAAAAATTCAGAAAGCAAAAAGGTAATTAGAAGCAAATATGGAAAAGGTTAGGAATTTGGTTTCATTGTAGGATCAGGTTATTAATTATGAAAATATGTTTTCCAATAAATCAAAAACTCCAGAAACAATAAAAGCTAGATCCCTCATGGCAATTATGTTTCTTACTAAACTTTACCCCTTAATCCCTTAAGTGAGTTCTAATTTATAAGAGTTATACAATTATCCAAAAGTATCCCTACGAGTTGAATAATTATATTGTTTGGTTGAAAGGCCTGATCTAAATCCTAATTTTCCAATTAAGGTTCAGATTACCAAATCAAAACATAAAGTCGCGAATTCTATGAATTGTAATTAAAACACAACCAAGCAATTGATTTGAAAGGAAAAACAATAATTCATAAATAAACAGCCAAATTAAGATCCATACAGATCAACCTTATTCCTAACAAGAGGTTCAATTATACATATTTAGAGAAGAAGAAGAAGGAATGGAATAAACTAATCATCATAGACAATAATCAATTTACCTCCAAGAGATATTCAATCTTCAAGTGGATCCCTCCATCAACGTTGATCTTCAATCCTTGTGCCTTGCCTCCTTGCTCTCAGTTGCATAACAGCCTCTCTTCTCTAATCCTAATTTTATTCTAATATCTAATTTGGCTCTGAAAAGTCTACCTAAACCTAATGGAAAAACCTATATTTAAAGTCTAAAACTAATCCTAATTGAATTGATATTATAATATCCTATTAGAATAATCTAATCTTTAAGAATCTTATCTACAAATAGAATTTATTATTAAAATCCTTCTAAATCCCGTATTTGTGTCTGACAGCAACTTCGGCACTGATTTTGACCCCAAGATGGACGAATTTGAGCAAGGCTATTTCTGGTAAAGTTGTAGATCTTTTCCTTAGCTTTAAAATGATACCTAGATCGCCTCATTTGGATAAGCTTAGCTCAAGTTATGATCAAAATACCGAACAACGTCACTTTCACGCACTTTGCGCGCCTGGGCGTGCAGACCAGCACGCCTGGGCGCGCTATGTCTGATGCCCCATAAATTACCGCTGCAAGCGCGCCTGGGCGAGCCATTTCCGCGCCTGGGCGTGCTCAGTAACTTTCGACTCCGTTTCTCTCCGTTCTTGTGCCATTTTCAAGGTCTTCTTATGCTCTTCTTAGCTCCAATAATATTTTCTCCAAATAAAGCTCCGAAATACCTGAAACATACCCAAAACGGATCAAAACGTTCAAAGGATTCTAATAAACTAAAAATTCCTAAAACTAATACAAAATACCTATATTTACATGAGAAACAAGCCAAAACCATAGCAAAAGGAAGTGAAATTAAGCCTTAAAACATCATATATTAGACCTTCATCACACCCCCAAACTTAGCATTTTGCATGTCCCAGGCAAAAGTAAAATAAAAATTCATAAACACAAGACTACCTTCTAAATCAAAATGTACAACACTTAATCTAAGACTTCGACTCATCAACACAGCCACATATTTACACAAGCTATTCATATATCAAAAGCTGGTTAAAGAAACAAAATCAATCAGAACTCAGAATAAGTGAACACTCTCAACCTCTCAGTGTATATCTCTCATGTGTATCAAAGGTATAAATAAATTCATTCAAGTTCATACAATAGTAAAGTGTTACCATATGCTTGACCATAGACCCAAATCTCCACTGAAATTATTAAAAACATGCACAAATCAAAAGGTCTTTAATTTGGTTGTAACGTGGCCATGGTTAAAAGTGTTAAGGTGGGATAAAAGAAAGAAGGGATGAAAATAAGGGCTAAAAATATGTAATCAAACAAATTTCCCTCTAAAAATTATGAATGAACAATGAATACAATTAAGACTCACACTCAACTCCAAAATCATTATCATCCTTCTTTTCTTTTCATTTTTTTCTTCTATTCTCTTCCAAATTTCTCTTTATTATTTTTTTATTTCATTTTTTCTTGGAAGAGAAATAGAACTCATGACACTTTTCACCAATTACTTTAAGTTTTTCTTGAGTCATTCTCTCAATTGCTCATTCAAAATTCCCAAGGTACTCACAAAAATAATACAATAGATGCAGGGTACCAAAGAAAAATCATAATGTCATTAGGCTCACAATGGGCAACTAAGGGAACATTATCAATACAAAACAGTTGAAGGCCACAAAAACACATCCTAAGTGCCTTAATCATCTTAATGCATGCAATCAATTATTAATCTCAAAATGGTCACCGGTCAAGTTCTAGAACACAAAACTAAAGAGAACACACTCATGAAAGAAATAGGGGTCTCACATCAAAATAAATCATGCCCCATCAAATAGGCTCAAAATCTCACAGGCTAAAGTCAGTTCACTAATCTCAAGTTCTGAAAAACTTTGTCAAAATAACCAAATTTCAAAAATATTTACAGCTCAACAAATAAATAACATGAATCAATGAGTCTAATCCTAAAGTAAGTATATACACCTATCATCAGAAAAATAATCCTAAGTCTAGAATAATTACAAAACCTCTACCTAAGACACAAACAAACACCAAAAATTGGAGAAAAAATTCAGATCTGAAAATTTTTTTATTTTGTATCCACTCCCCCAAACTTAAAGGTTGGCTTGTCCTCAAGCAAACTAATCTAACCTATACTAAAAAAATAAAAATTAAAAACTAAAGTAAGGAGTTAGAAACTTCCCTTTGTAGCACAGCATTCTCTCTTGATGCATCATGGAGGAGACTCCCCCAAGCTTATTCACCTGTGTCACATGAACAACTAAAAATATTGCTAGAAAGCACCTCATTAGCAGTTACATAGAAAAAGCTCCAAACTTTTTATTCACTAACTAACTAAAAAAAAATCAAAACCTACACTACTATATAATTACAAAGAATCCACCAGGATCCCAAATCCTAAAGGTTAATTCCCATGTGATGCAACAATAACAAGTTATTCCCACATCCCATGGGACAAACCTTAGATGATGGTGGAGTAAGGAAATTTCAAAAATAAGTTCAATCCCACCAGGGTCAAAAGGTGCATTCCTTACTCCATGCATCATCTCAGACAAGTTATTTCTTTTCCCATTCATGAAAGTGTTAATTCCATGAATTAGGAAAACTACCTTTTCAGGCTCCCTATTGTTCAACAATGATTTAGATTGATTTTTAGATTTTTCATGAAAGCACAGAGGTTGAATATAGTGGAAAAAATTTGAGTCATCCAAGCATGCAATAGATTTGACCAAATTTTTAATTGCTAGAAATTCATCATGCAAGGGTGGATCAAATTTTTCTACCATATTCAAACCTTCTAAAGTTTTATTTCGGTCCTCTTCCTCAAACTTATTATGCACATTTTTCTCAATTTGCTCCTCCATAGGAGTTTCATCATTGGTCACATCCATCACCACCACTTTTTCCCCTCTTTGAAGAGAGTCAAAAATTGTTGGTGATGCTTGTGACTCTTCATCTAATGGCTTTGAAATGTGTTCAACTTTGATTTCAAGGTTCCTTGAATTGGAACCTTGAATCAGGTAATAGGTTCTGAATTCTTCAATAAATTCTTTAGTGGTTTGAGTACATTTTTCTAAAGCTATTTCCCATGGAGCTTTCTCCACAAGAATTGGCTCTAAAAAAATTGGTTTCTTAGTTGTAGCTTCTAATTTCTCTAAAGCTATTTCTAATGAAGTTTTCCTATAACTTATGTTTTGTGCATAATAGTATGGAGAATAGGGATCCGAAATAAATCTATCACAATCAAAATCATTATTAAAACTATAGTTATACATGAAAAGGGAAAAGTTACACAAGTAATTACAAATAAGTACCAAAAAAAATTAGAATAGAATTTCAATCCCTGATAACGGCGCCAAAAACTTGTTGGCAATTCGGCAAGTGTACCGATCGCACAAGTAATAAAGAGTAAGTAAATTATCGTTCCACTCGGGGATTGCAAATTGTTTCTAATTTCTTTCACCTAATTGCAATTACTATGTATAACTTGTATGGGTTTAGAGTTTAAGAGATAGGAATGTAGAATTAAGGTATGAAACAATTCAGAAACTAAAAAGGAATTAGAAGCAAATATGGAAAAGGTTAGGAATTTGGTTTCATTGTAGGATCAGGTTATTAATTATGAAAATATGTTTTCCAATAAATCAAAAACTCCAGAAACAATAAAAGCTAGATCCCTCATGGCAATTATGTTTCTTACTAAACTTTACCCCTTAATCCCTTAAGTGAGTAAAATTTATAAGAGTTATACAATTACCCAAAAGTATCCCTACGAATTGAATAATTATATTGTTTGGTTGAAAGGCCTGATCTAAATCCTAATTTTCCAATTAAGGTTCAGATTACCAAATCAAAACATAAAGTCGCGAATTCTATGAATTGTAATTAAAACACAACCAAGCAATTGATTTGAAAGGAAAAACATTAATTCATAAATAAATAGCCAAATTAAGATCCATACAAATCCACCTTATTCCTAACAAGAGGTTCAATTATACATATTTAGAGAAGAAGAAGAAGGAATGGAATAAACTAATCATCATAGACAATAATCAATTTACCCCCAAGAGATCTTCAATCTTCAAGTGGATCCCTCCAGCAACGTTGATCTTCAATCCTTGTGCCTTGCCTCCTTGCTCTCAGTTGCATAACAGTCTCTCTTCTCTAATCCTAATTTTATTCTAATATCTAATTTGGCTCTGAAAAGTCTACCTAAACCTAATGGAAAAACCTATATTTAAAGTCTAAAACTAATCCTAATTGAATTGATATTATAATATCCTATTAGAATAATCTAATCTTTAAGAATCTTATCTACAAATAGAATTTATTATTAAAATCCTTCTAAATCCCGTATTTGTGTCTGACAGCAACTTCGGCACTGATTTTGACCCTTAAGATGGACGAATTTTGTAATAGCCCGATTTTCGAAAACCAAAACAACTGACTTTTACTTATTAATGTTGCAAAAATGAGGCCAAATTTTGGGATTTTTTTTTTGTGTAAAACATTGTTGAAGGGTTTGAAAGCATTCTTGAAAAGTTATTAACATCCTTCAACCTTCTCTTTCGAAAACCGAGTTGTTACTTGAAACCACAACTCACTTACTTTGTTTTCCGAAAACATTTTATTAAGAAAACAGTTTAATTTCAACTTAAGTAACTTCATTCATTTCCTCAAAAGGGTTTAAACATATTTCATAAAAAGAAAAGTCCTTACATTCTCTAAAAGTCGAGCATGCTTCAAAATGATTAAAGTACAGCATTAGCTCATCACTTAGGTAATCCTGAATACAAAATACAAACAACAACTTATTCTAAATCCACTACTGGCTCCCTCTTCCTATCAAAGATGGTCGGTTCCAACTTTCTTTTCTTCCTTGTCGATGTCTTGGTTCCGGAGGTTGATGCGATTCCACTTGTTGTACGGATTGAGATCCACTCCGAATAGCTTCACAGGGTTCTCCTTCTTTGTATCCCGAGATGGTGGTTCAGAATTGTGTCCCACAAAAGACACGCTTCCTAAACACGAACTCGTTGTCTTTCCTCCTAGCTTATGTTCAGGGTCTGCGATCACCAACTGAACATGTCCAATCCATACCCATCCGTAACGCGTAGCTTTCCATCCATTCCCTTCATGAAGCCACGTAGAGATTTCCAAGCGACGATCCATCTGCCCGTTGGGGTATCAGCGACACCAATGCACCAACGAACAGGAGAGAGTAAGCGATCCGAACGGCGTAGCGTCGACGGTGTATAATTACGGTAAGCAAGATAATAGGACACACACACAATACATAACACACATACAGAATAAAAACAAGCATACTACCATCATCAACACACCTCATTATTTCATCTTATTATCATTTCTTTCATACTCTTTTCACTTTACTGCTAATCCCTCTCATGGAACTTAATATCCTTTTCCACCTTTCCATTCTCAGTCCCTTTCTCGTTCTTTATACTTTCTGAACTCTCATCTTCACAATTATGAATCTTTTCTTATAATGTTTTATCGAATTATAACCATTGATGATTGGGGAATTAGTATCATCGAGGCACACGTTTCTTTCGTTGTTAGCACTCACGTCTAAGTCTACATCTCCTCGGCCATCCATCCACCTAGTCGGAAGCAAACAAGAGTACAGGACCTTTACCACGTGGGCACGACAGCTGTCTCACAACAAATGGTCCCAGACCAGGAGGCCCAGCCTCAAATCAATTCATATAATCAATAATCAAGGCTCACTGTACAACCAGTGGCAAATCACAATGCCCCGTTCCAGTCCCTCTCACTGTTCTCGATTTGCAATCTAGGGGGCGACAGTATTGTTCTAATGCGCGCGCAGAACTTACCACGGTATTGGACCCAGTCCCCACCACGTTAGTGCACCACTTATGGAGTTCGTTCTGCCTACAACAATACTCTAGACTTCTTGATGTTTCACCGTCGTCGTCCTCCCCTAATGCAATCTCCTCCTAAGTATCCGCAGATACCTATGGTTCCTTCCTCTCCACTACTTCGGGTTACTCTCATACCTCACCGCGTTCGCTGTTAATGTCTTTTAAAGTCTTTTATCTTTTTAATTAACCTAATGATCGGCTCACCCTTCGTACATCCCTTCAGTGAGTCCCGACCTCTAACTTTGCACAATTCTTTCTCACATCAAATCTCGCATAGCTCAGAGCTGGGATCACATCAACAGATTCACGTTTCATCCCTCAATCTTCCTTTTTACCATCCTTCTCCAAATATCCAACTCACCACTTTCCAAAAATACCATTTCTCAAACTTTCCAAAAATACCATTTCCAAAATTTTCACAAAATCTACTTTCGCCACTTTCACCGAAAATACCATCTCAAATAAATCTTCTCAAAATATCCTTTCATAAAACTTTTCAAAAAGATCGTTTCATAAAAAGAATCCTTTGAAAATATTGTTTCACAAGCCACTTCAAAAATCCTTTTTCAAAAACCTTTTCAAAACTTGGTTTCATAAACTCTTTTCCGAAAATATTTCTCTTTCCAACTCTTTATAAAAATTCCTTTTTCAAAAATCTTTTCGAAAATTCCTTTTTTCAAAATACTTTTTCAAAAACTCTTTTTCAAAAACACATTTTTGCTGAGCGCTAGTGGAGGAGCAAGCTCAACTCAACACTAATTCCCAGTCTAAAACCAAACCCAAGAAGCCTAGCTCCGCCCAATTCTCATCTCATATTCCAACAATCCATATCACTCTCCTCAGCTCTGGCTCGTTCTCAACATCGTTCACAACTTCTTTTCCAAATCAACTCTCATCTCTCTTTCACTTAATCTCTTACTCTTTTCTCATCATACCATTACTTTCAATTCCATTACTTTCTCAACTCTTCCTTTTTACTTTCATTCTCTTATCGTGACAAACGTCCAACCACCATTTACTTATCATGATCAACAGCAATAAACATTACCAAACATAATTAAATGGATAAGTAAATAAATAGTTCAAAGCACGTTATCAACACACAACATCACACAATAACATTGTGGTCTTCGTCACCTTCGTATAAGTGGCCACACAAAGCAAACAATTGCCACTTATACTACTGACTCCAAACCACTTAGTTCCGATCTTTGAGATGATACAGAACGTCCTAATAAATCACCTAGCTATCACGGTGTCTTAGGAAAGCTTCTCTCTCACCTGAGGTCCAGCAATGAAGTGCGTACCGTCTCTCCGAATCTTTTGCGTTGCCGGTTGCCAACTGCCCCAACCTCTTTTCTATACCATTCCTCATATTACATAAAACACTTTACATTATTAACTTATAAGAGAAAATCTCTTCTTAGTTTAATACTTGTCTTTTCTTTTGTTGGGAAAAACTTTGAAAATATAACCAAAATCAACTATCACTCGAAAACTTGGTTTTGGATCACACGAAAACATTTTTAAACATAAAAGCACGTCCAAGTAATTCTGGACAGCAAACATAGTTTTACAAAATCATTATACTAAGACTCGAAAAATATTGTAAAAACACTTTTACTTGAAATAGCTTTTTAACTTAAAATTATCACTTTACAAACGCATGTTTTATCATAAAACAATTTTGGACAGCCATGAACACAATTTAAAAATCTCAAGTAAATCAAATCAATTTTCTTAAAAGTCAATTTAATACTCAACCACAATACAATTCTAAACAAACCATGCCACATACAATTAACAAACAACACTTAGGCACACACCAAATTGAATCAAGTCTCAAACCAACATATTTATAAATATCCATGCACATTTTTTTTCATGCAATTAAACTCCCAAAATCTATTTAAATCACTTAACCGAATAAAAGCAAAGAAAATAAATCAAACATCACAACTCAAATTACATGAATTAATTTATTTTATTTTAGGCATTTGGATTCTATTTTCTTTTAATCTCACCCGAATGCACATAAACACTCACATGTATATTCATTCAAACACTACACTCAATCCATTCATTTCTATACAAAGAATCGATTAGAAAGCACATGTCCACCACACAAATTTGTTCTAACATCATTTATTAAAATATACTTATTCCTTTTAAATCATTTCATTGAAAAGAAAAGATCCTAGGTTAACTAACATGAGTAGGCCGAATACCATCATGATATGCACAAAGAACATGAATCAAAGCAAAGATCCTTTCTCCAAAAATTTTGTTTTCTTATTTTCTTTATGAAAACCGTAAGTTTCACAAGAATCTTGACAAACAAAAATTTAATTTCTTTACACAATAAAATCAAAAATCACATCAAGGTCTTTATCCTTTTTGAAGGACACATGCATGTACCTACAAATCTCTAGGTGGGACAATTTTCAACATGCATGTAAGAAAAATGATGACTTATCATGGTTTCCTATTTCCTATAGTCTTGACCGAATAATGACATGCAAGAAGGCAAGGCCTCACAATTTCCTCTTCACATGAAAGCACCTAATTTCATAGATCATTTCATGTAAGACTTAAAGCATCATCTAATTTTCAAGCTACCAACCGAATTATCATTTTTTACACACACAAAATCTTGACTCAACTTAAAATTATTTTCAAAGTTTGTTAAGCTTAATTTCCTTTGAAAACCGTGACATGCATACAAGAAATCAAGACTTTACACTCAATTTAGACATACAAAATTCAAGCTTCATGTTTTCTTAAAAATTAACCCTAGATCAAGACATGCAAAAGAAAATCCAAGCAAAAACATAAACTTAAACTCAAACCTTCAAACAAACTGTGAAAAATAAGCTAGAATTTAATACAATTAACATAAAATTACTTAGATCAAGTCAAAAGCATCTAAACCTACTCCTTCTACTCATGGCCGAATCATTTTAGCTCTTGATTTGGTGATTTATAAGTTCATTCATTCATAAAAATCCAAGATCAAAGCATAAAGAGTATATGCAAAGAAAGATAAGGATTATAAGGCCACAAAATCAACATGCACGAGGAAATCAAAGCAATCTATGGACTCTAAACACATCCTCTACAAAAACCGTGATGAAGAACATTTACAAGTAAGAGATCAAGATCTTTCAACATCAACATTCAAGATCAAAACATAAAAATAACATGCAAAACACTTAAATCTCAAGATCACTTAAAAATAATTACATGCATCACAAAATTAAACAAAGTCCAAAATAAAGTCCTTTACAATTACAAAATCATTCAATCAAACTCTCTCTACCTTAATTCCCTAACTTAAATCTTCAAATCTCCTCTTTTTCTCCTCTTGGGTTTGCTACGGTCTCTTCTCTTCTTCTAGGGTTGATGGGGTTTTCTCCTTGATCTTTGAAGACTAAGATGGTTGAGAAAGGAATTAGAGGAGTGTGGGTTAAGGACTTTGGGGTTTTCACTCTCTTTCTCTCTTCTCCTCCTCACGGTCTCACTCTCTTCTCTCCATGTCTCAAGAGTTTGAGAGTGCTCTTGAAACTAAGTGTGTTTGTGTTTGTGTGGGAAAGGAAGTGAATGAAAGAAATGAGGTATGAGCCAAAGCCAACACATACGGCTTTTAGGACAAAGGCAAGGAATGGATAATTTCCTTTTGTGCCCTCGGTTCAATGGGTGGGATGAAGGGCAATTTGGCCCAACCCAATTGTTGCATGGGAGGGGTCAAGTCATGTGGGAGACAAGGTGAGAAAAATTCTTCACTAGGTTCATGACTCACCTCTCCTATTCTCTTCCTATTTTCTATTTAAAATTTCATTTTCTTAATACTTAAGGAAATTGCACCCTATTTGGTCCTTCTAGTCCTTTATGGCCGAACCACACATGCACATACACACATAGATTCATTTTATTTTCATGTTCACTCATAGCATGAGTTCATGTGATAATGCATACATGTTCACATACATACATGAGTATGCATACAATTAACATTTTGATGGCACCTTGTTCATACGGCACACATATATATATCATACATTCATGCATCACACATCACTCATATATATTTATTCACATACATTATATCTTTTTCCATAATTAAATACTCACATCATACTAAGCATACCCCAAAACCGTATATACACACATGTCTAGAAAACAATTCTAATTCATCACAAAGGGACTCACACCAAGATCAACATCGAGCATATAAACCTTTTTCAAAAACTCAATTTCTTAAATTTAGGACATTACTTTAGGAAATCATTTCCTTATAAATCACCCATTATCTTGAAAACGTGAGACTAAGAAAATCATTTAAGAAAACATTGTTTCAAAATACTTTTCTCAAAAACAATTTTCTCAGAAATAATTTCTTTAGTGTTTTAAATTAATATGAGGAATTTACAGGGTGTTACAAATTTGAGCAAGGCTATGGCAAAGTTGTAGATCTTTTCCTTAGCTTTAAAATGATACCTAGATCGCCTCATTTGGATAAGCGTAGCTCAAGTTATGATCAAAATATCGAACAGCGTCACTTTCACGCACTTTGCGTGCCTGGGCGTGCAGACCAGCACGCCTGGGCGCGCTATGTCTGATGCCCCATAAATTACCGCTGCAAGCTTGCCTGGGCGCGCCATTCCCGCGCCTGGGCGTGCTCAGTAACTTTCGACTCCGTTTCTCTCCGTTCTTGTGCCATTTTCAAGGTCTTCTTATGCTCTTCTTAGCTCCAATAATATTTTCTCCAAATAAAGCTCCGAAATACCTGAAACATACCCAAAACGGATCAAAACGTTCAAAGGATTCTAATAAACTAAAAATTCCTAAAACTAATACAAAATACCTATATTTACATGAGAAACAAGCCAAAACCATAGCAAAAGGAAGTGAAATTAAGCCTTAAAACATCATATATTAGACCTTCATCAAGGGTCTTTGTTGAGAATTTTTGTCTAGCAAAAATGAACTCTCTGTCCTACGTACCCGTTCGAATTAGGGTTCTAAGGATCAAGACTATGTAGTTCTATCAGGCACGATGAAATAGTGCATCAAGGGAGAACAAGACTGAAGTCGTTTGTGGCCTTAGATCTCCTTCGTGGATGAAGTGGCTCACCGCTTGGGATCATGAGGTTAAGACTCTCGGTATTGTTGGGCGATGAGCATGAAGTGGTTATTAAACCTTTATGATGGGGTTGATTATGCTCTTTTAGAGTATGTGTATTGTGTGCATACTGATGAGTATTATTGGTTGTCTCAACCCCTCCCATAAGGCTGGTATTTATAGGACCAAGATGACTCATTGATCTGATGTATTTTTTGGATGAGTCTTCTATATCTGAGAGTAATCTTCGTATTATTTTATCTCTAAGGATATAATCAATAATCATTATAATTGTTGATAATCCATTGATAATTTGCTATTAATCTTCGGTATTAAATTGCTTATCTTTTGGAGATTTATTTCAGGACTAAGTCTCGTGACTTATCTCCAAATCAGAGCTGCCTCTGAGCTCAAAGCCTTCCGTTATAGGTCGTCTAAGCTCGGTTCATATTGTCAGGCCCCTACTATAGGTTGCAATAAGAATTCTAAAAATCATTGGATAAATAGGTGTCTTTGACTCGTGACAGGACCGAAACATTATAATTTTTTTTCTATCTTACACTAACTCATGATAGTACATAATATCAAAGTCGTGAATGATTTCGAGAATCACCATAATACTTCATATATAATTTGCAATAAAAATAAGTTGACAATTAATAATTAAAAAAATTACATTTTCCAATTGTTTAGACATAAATACAATCTAAAATTATAACTTTAGATTAAAAATATAAATTAAAAAAATAATTATAATACTTGCACACAGGCTAAAACTAGTTAAATATATTTTAATAGACAATCTCTTGAAGCATCAAAAACGAAAAGTACTACATTACATTAACCAACCCTTGTTTACTTTACATCGAAATCAGAAGGGAAGTAACAAAAGGTTTTTACCAACAGTACAGCACTCAAACTCCATTACAAAAATCACCATCCCACCTAAACAATCTTCAAGAGACAAACGAAAATAAAAATTTAAGCACACTCCACAATAACCACAATACCAAAATAAATAAATTACAAAACACAGTTGTAGTGAACTACTATAGCAGGAAGAAACCAAGTAAAAGTGATGAGCACAAAATTAAGGCAGGGTGGAATACAGATATTTGAGTCTTGATGGCTGATGATGTTCTCCCATTTGCACGTGGAAGAGTTCCTACTCCCCCTCTTCCTCTAAAAACTCTAAGCTTTCTATTGTGAGGGAAGGAATTGTGGCTGAGATCTTCCAATAACAGCTTCTTTGCAATTTCAGGTTGAAGTGTAAGAGTAAGACGACCACTTCTTTGAGCTTCCAAGACTTCATTATTGTGTCCCCCATCAGCTGAAGTAGTTGGAAGCCAATGGGACATTAACAAGAAGGTGAGAAGAGGAAGGCACAAAAAGCTTGTTGTGGTTGTCATAGCTGCAAGTCTGGTAATGTGTTTGGTGCAAGCCAACTAATCAAGTGAAAGGACTAGTGTTGTAGTGGAGTCCTTTTGTATTTAATTCTATGCTGTCATCTAGAGCGTGGACCACACACAGCCATAAAATAGAAAACACCTTTTCTCTCTTCTCTCTATGTCTTAATTGGACGCTTACCAACATGTTTATATTTATTTTTGGGATTATCTCAAGGATTGAGTTTAAATCTTAAAAGCTATCCAAATTTGTGTTAGCTCCATCTACATTAATTACGTACTCCCTCCTATTTTTTTTTATTACAAAGGAGGTACCTGGGCTAGAACCCAGGACCTGGAGGCCTAAGTTACTTAGGTGTTCCTGCAGCTACCAACTGAGCTGACTTACGCGGACTACTCCCTCCTATTTCAAATATAAGAAAAACAAAACTAACTTTATATATAATATTAAATAAGTTAGTTGAACCCAAATGAATTTGGTCTAATGGAAGCATGCTAAGACCATAAGGATATTGAGAACCCATAAGATTATAAGATCAGAGGTTCGAATCCTTGTGGAGAACATCCCTTAGGGAGACATCCCACCCATGTTGCTCTAGGTGCCGGGATTTTGAAGTTCTCCTTCACAGTTTTGTTAACCAAAAAATAAATAAATAAGTTAGTTGAGTATATTTAATTTTTTTCGAAATCATTAAAAAAATATTATTTTAGAAAATTTATATTTGGAATAAAACAAAATTAAACGATATAACAATTTTATTGATATATTTTAGAAATGATTGTATTGAGAATAAAAATTAATTAAATTTTGACTAAACTGTCAATTTAGTCCCTCACTTTGTAAGATTTTTCACTTTAGTCCCTGACTTTTCAATAATTGTTACTCACGTTAGTCCCTAACAATTTTCTTTGTTCATAAAAGTTAACGTA
The DNA here is from genome assembly GCA_037953625.1 of Crotalaria pallida. NCBI lineage: Eukaryota > Viridiplantae > Streptophyta > Magnoliopsida > Fabales > Fabaceae > Crotalaria > Crotalaria pallida. Next base: position 61,636,487 of record CM075650.1, read on the forward strand.
CGTAGCCGTTAAATAACATATATACACGTGATTGTTAACATCTTACACGTGGTGCTGAATTCAAAACACAAAAAATGAAGGAAGAAGAGGCTAAGGCAATAAGGCCGGTGAAGAGGCAGCTGCAGAATATAAGGCAACTGCAAATAAAGCTGCTGTTGAAGCTCTGAAAGCTGCAGAAAATACAGCAACTGATGAATCAGTGGCAGCAACACAACAACTGGACGTCATATAAGTTATTTAACAACCACGTATATATGCTGTTAAGGTTCATAAATGGAGAAAGTTGTCGGAGACTAATGTAAATAGTTTTTTTCAAAGTGAGAGACTAAAGAGGAATTATTGAAAAATCAGGGACTAAAGTGAAAGCTCCTTACAAAGTAAAGAACTAAAGTGTTAATTTAGTCATTAAATTTTACTTATATTTGAGATTATTAATAAAATATTTTTATTTGTTTATATTTGAAACTAGAAGTACGTTAGATTCAGTTAACATTGATCTACATTATGTTTAATTTTCACGTGTATCATCATTAATCCAACTTTATCATTTTCATTTGGATTAATACGGAAGCACTTCGCCTAAGTGTTACGTGGACGTCACTGTCGACGACTAGCCCCTACTTTTTTAGTTTTTATTTTATTTTATTTTTTGAATATTTTGGAATAAAAAATTTATTAAAAACCCATCGTGAGCCCAGTAATATTACATGGATATCCATAATTAATATTTAGATGTATATTTTTTTGTCTTATATGCATATGTGAATAGATATGCATATAAGACAAAGATAATATTTAAGATAAGGAGATATATATTCATGTGTCAATTCTGCATGTACATATAATATCACTTTATTTTTTTAGCTCCTAGGTCATCCTATAAAAAAAAGGGTATATAATCTGATCTCAAATTTATTGGACATTAAAATTATTTAGTTTTTGAACTCCTTGGTCAACGTATAAAATAAAAAATGTACTCTATCCATCTCATTATCTTGGTAAAAAAATGTAAAAAAATTTGTCTCATATTAAAGTAAAAAAAATAAAGAAAAAATCTTAAAGATTGTATATTGTATTGATGATTGATAAGTAAGTAAGGAAAACACATTTAAAGATTTTTTTTGGAGACAATATTGCAATATGTATTAATTGTAATGATATGAAAGTTTGTGTGTTATCAATTTGTAATTAATGAATGAATCATGGATTATATTAAACAGGTACTCTCTTATTTTCATTGACTTGTTTGACTTTTACCAAGATAATGGGACGATGGAAGTATCTAATTTAATTCTCAAATTTACTAGATAATAAATCAAAGACTAAACTGTCACTATAGTCCCTGAATTTATACAGCACTTTCACTTTAATCCTTGAAATTAACAAAATTGCTTTCAGGTCCCTGAATTGTAAAAAGTCATTCACTTTAGTCCCTGAAATTAACAAAATTTCTTTTAGGTCCCTGACTTTGTAAAAAGTCATTCACTTTAGTCCCTGAAATTAACAAAATTGCTTTTAGGTCCCTGACTTTGTAAAAAGTCATTCACTTTAGACCCTGAAATTAACAAAATTGCTTTTAGGTCCCTGATTTTGTAAAAAGTCATTCACTTTAGTTCCTGCCCCTAACCTCCATCAACGTACGTTAACAGAATGATGATGTGGCTGTTTGGGGCATTAAACCACATCGTTTTTGCAACGCAATTGCCAACATGAACACTACTCCAGTAATGCACCAAAAATTCGATGTTGATGAAAGTGGATGCCAAAAAACTATTACTTTTGGAGAAGGGAGAGAGAGAGGTTGAGTGATAAAAGGGAAAGGAAGAGGTTTTTTTTTTTTGGAGAAAATAAGGAGTAGGAAGTTTCTATAATAGGATATATGAAAAAAGAGGTTTGGGGTTTATGGATAATTTTAGGAAGGTGAAAAGGGTTTTGGGGTTTGGGAATAAAAAAAGGGGTTTGTATTCTAGTTTTTTTTAAATTAAGGCATTATGGTAATTTTACTTTTAAAATTGGGGTTTGGGGATATAAGGTAGGGTTTGTAATCTGCAACTCATTCTCAATAGCAATCGAAAATTTGATATCAACGCTCCAAACACTATTCACCCCCGTAGTATTTTTGAGCCGCTTGTTGGTTTTCAACACTAACTTCGAGATAGAAAATCAAGTTGCAGTGATTTCGAGCACAAAATAGATTAGACTTAAAATTCCGAAACATAGGTGGTGATAAGAATCTTCCTTGAGCTGGATTTCAATGATAAAAGCATTGACAAGATAACAATGATTTATATTTGCAGTTGGAGTATGATTGTTGTTTAGGATAAGGAAATAATTAGTTATTGGGCCAAAAGCCCGTTAGCAAGGGGACAAATGAAGAAAAGAAATTCTCAGATGGCCCATAAAGATTGACCCAAAATCAAAGCAGGTCTCCACACCAGCAGTGGCAAGGAACGTGAGAGCGTCCTCAGGTCAAGGCGTCCTCACCCACAACACTCATCCAAAGCTGATCCTGGGAAATCTCCTCTGCTAAGTTACCTCTCCTTGGGCCCAACGCTTGGCAGCTATGATCACCAAATATACCATAAACAGAAGATATGCCATTCCATTCAAGTACCAAATATGGCATGCCAGTGGAGAAGATGCCATTCATTTCAAAGAAGAAAAAGCACTGTTCATCTCCCCTACCAAGGCTGAAGGAAGCAACGACCAGAGGATAATGAATGGAGTATCACAACACCCATCAGATAAGGAGAAGGCCAAACTTGAAGATCAAGACACAAGACCTTTACATAAGGATCTCAACACACAAGTTAAAGCCAATAGAAGCCAACAAAAGGCAACACCACAGAGAAACACAAATACAACGACACATTCAGAATAGAGAAATCACAGAGAGCTTTGAGAGAGAAAAATTGAGAGCGTCCTATGAATCTTACCAATTTCCATTATATTTCTTGACATTTACGCTCTCTTTCCCTCTTGTATTCCCTCTCCCATTACCAGTAATAAAATGAGGCCTTGATTTCACGAAGTTTACGAACCCACTATTTTGCTTGTATTTCGTATTATTTTCCTTACAATATACGAAAATCTTGGCAGAAACAATTGGCGCCGTTGCCGGGGAAATCATGGCTTCAACGCTAGAAGGAGACACACCGGGAGATGTTCAGAGAAGGGTGGCTGAGGATGGTGCTAGGATCACGGTTGGGGGAAGCTTTGGGCTCGATGCATCACGAGTCACCAATCCAGTAGGGAGAACGGCAAGGAGGTTGAACTTCAGCCCAGAGAGTGACCAGGAAGAGCCTTTCTTGGACGCTCCTGAGAGGGAACAAAACCGAGAGGAAGAAGATGCGAAGCAGCCAAAGAGTTCCCAGAGTAGAGGAGAGTCTGGTGTGCAAGTGACTCTAGATGTCTCCGTCCTCGACAACATCATGGCTAACCAGAATGCCTTGACTGAAATGATTGCGAACTTCAGGGCCCAAAATGCTAAAGCAAAAGAAGAGGCCGAGGCATCAGAAGCTAGAGCAAAGATGGAGCAGGAGGCCCGAAAGGAGGAGGAGTTGGCCAAGGAAAGGGTCTGGAGGGAACTTGAAGCTAAGAGAACCACAAGTAATGAGGAGGACGCTCCAGTAACACAAGCAGAGTTGAGACACATTTTGCAAACACACAAGGAAGGAGGTAACTCTGTGATAAATCTAAATCCTCCTTTTACAGCTGACATAGTGTCCTATCGTTACCCTTTCGGGTATGCACCCCCAGCTTTCAGAAAGTTTGACGGAACAGGGAGTTCTAGGGAACATTTGATGACCTACGTGGATGACTTGGGTATCCACAGTTCAGATTTGCGTTTAAGGCTCAGAGAATTTTCAAAGTCTCTGACTGGACGTGCATTCACTTGGTACTCCAAGCTGCGCCCAACATCTATTAGGAGTTGGGAAGAGATGACGGTGGAGTTTTGCAACAAGTTTCTTGAAGAGGAAGCAGCTATCCATGTGATGGACTTAGGACGGGTCAGGCAGAGGATAGGGGAGGGCCTGATACCCTTCATAAAAAGATACAGGGACAAGGCACTCAGTTGCAGAGAAACACTTCCTGAAGCAGATCTTGTCTATGGGTGCATTAAGAGCATAGAAGATGGATCCCATATATTCCTGGCCCTGAGCAAAATTACTACCTTCTCCGAGCTGTTGGCAAGAGTGCTGGATGTAACGGAAGCAATGAAGAAACAAGGAGGGAAGCGGCCTCGAGACCAAGCAGCTTTTGATGTCAACGCTGTAGAAGACAAGAACAAAAGGAGGGATTACAGGGCAGTCCCAGGAAGATATGAGAGAAGGGAACCTCCACCCGTGTTACCTGCTTCCATTCCCAGGGAGATGGTGTATGAGCTTGTGGAAGAATGGCTGAAAGAAGGGATATTAAAAGAAAGAGGGGAGAAGCGCCCTCTGACACGGCAAGAATATGAGGACCCTGCATTCTGTATTTTGCATAGGCATAAGGGTCATAGCACAGTAGAGTGTTATGTGATCAGAGCGGTATTTCAAAAGCAACTTGCTGCGGGGAAAGTGTTACTACCAGAACAGGGAACTGAAGAAAGCTTGGGGACGCAACCTTTACCCAGGCACCAGGTGGGCGTTATCTTGTCTGGTGAAAACTTGTTAGAGGAAATAGCAGAAGAAGAGATCATTGAAGATGAGCTCAGAAGAGGGCTGGTCAAAACAAGAGGGTTCAGAGCGCCATTTGACCAATTGCAACTTAGTACAGACGTGAGGGTAGAAGCAGCTCAAGCTCTAGCAGATGTAATCGTGAGAAGGGGAGGGAATGCCAGCGCTGCTCACACTCCTCTTGCCAGGATGGTTAAGGCGCACGCCACGGCAATCATGTTTAAAGAGCCCCCCATGACACACCCAGGGTTCTGCCATAATCGACCTTTGTATGTAGAAGCGATAATAGAAGGTGTGCGAGTAAGGCGCGCCATGGTAGATAATGGTTCTGGGGTGAACATTCTGCCTACCCACATTTTTGCTAAGCTGGGCATACCAGGGTCAAGACTTAAGAAATCTGAGACTGCTTTGAGCACGTTCAATGGGGATTCGGTGGAAACAAGAGTCTGTGTCGTAGTACAACTGGAGGTAGGTCCCATAAAGACCCTCAACACATTCCATATTGTGGACGGGAGCCCAAGTTACCACATCCTGTTGGGGCGTCCCTGGATTCATTTACATCAGTGTGTGCCCTCCACTTTGCACCAATGTGTCAAATCCTCATACAGAGGCAGAGACATTGAGATCCCAACAACTAAAGCGCCTTTTGGTGCATCATAAATGCATTTGATTGACGCGTCTGTGTTTGATGAGCTCGCACCACCAGGAACAAGCAAGGTTGAGAAGGACTGTCGAATCAATATCAAAGGAATGGAGAAAGCAGCCCTAGCCAGAGAGTCTGTCTTTAAACGACTCAGCTTGCCACCCAAGGAAAGCGCCCCGGGACCGATCAAGACGACAAAGTTCAAACTATAAAGACAACACCACCCTTAGGGAGGGAGCAGATGGGTCATCTTATAGGAAATCGCGGGACTGGCCAAGCCAAGCCTCCATGACCTAGTCAGTCCCACGCTCCTTAAGGTGTTGAGGAGAAAAGACACCTTCAGGAATCAAGAAGATGTTATGGCTGTACAGGAGGCAGAACCAAAGAAGAACAAGAGCTTAGAAGAAATTAATGTAGGGGGGAAGGAGAACACATGCCTTTGTTCATTTCGTCGTCCCTCACTGACAAAGAAAAGGAGGATCTGATTGTTTTGCTCAAGGAGTATAAGGAAGTGTTCGCATGGACTTATGAGGAGATGCCTGGACTGAACCCAAAGTTGGTCACTCACAATCTGGCTGTGAAGACAGATGCCATTCCAGTAAAGCAAGCTGCCAGGAAATTTGACCCAGATATTGAGAAAGCTATCAAGAAAGAAGTGGAGAAGTTACTCAAGGCTCAATTCATCAAGCCAATACAGCATCCAACTTGGCTAGCAAACATCGTCCCTGTCAAGAAAAAGAATGGGCAGATAAGGTGTTGCGTGGATTTCAGGGATCTTAACAAGGCGTGCCCAAAAGACGATTTCCCTTTGCCAAACATAGCGACATGGTTGATGCTACTGCAATGCACGAACGCTTCTCATTCATGGATGGGTTTAGTGGTTATAACCAGATCAGGATGACACCAGGGGATGAGGAGAAAACTGCGTTTAGGACGCCCGTGGGAAACTTCTTTTATACAGTCATGTCGTTTGGGCTTAAAAATGCAGGGACAACCTACCAAAGGGCCATGACGGCGATCTTCCACGATATGATGCACGAAATCGTAGAGGATTACGTGGACGATCTAGTGGTGAAGTCCAGGAAAAAGGAGCAGCATATGGAGCACTTGAAGGCCGTATTTGAGAGATGCAAGAAATACAAACTGAGGATGAACCCACTGAAATGCAAATTTGGAGTCTCCTCAGGAGAGTTCCTTGGTTTTGTAGTACACAAGGAGGGAATCTCAGCTGCAGAAGACAAAGTGCAAGCTATAAGAGACTTGAGAGCACCCAAGACTCAAAAGGAATTGCAACAGATGATGGGGAAATTGGGATATATACGCAGGTTTATTCCAGCTTTGGGGGAACTTCTGGGATCAATGAGAAAGCTTTTGAGAGGAAAGGAGGCGTTCAAATGAGGAAAAGAACATCAAGAGGCCTTGGACAGGATCAAGAAGACGCTCATGTCTCCCCTGACCATGATACCTCATAATCTACTTAGCCACCACCAAGACAGCGATCAGTGGACTCCTTGCCCAAAAGGTACATGGATCATAGCGTCCCATTGCATACTGGAGTCGAATGCTTAAAGACGCTGAGGCCAGGTATTCAGCGCAAGAAAGGCAGTGTCTAGCCTTGGTTTACGTGTCCCAAAAATATAGACACTATTTCCAAGCACACACTGTACATGTCATGACCAAGTCAACATGGATCAAGCATTTGTTGCAAGGGGCTGACCTAACAGGGAGGGTGAGCAAATGGGCCTTTACACTCACAGATTATGAGATACAGCTGGTGACGCCTACTGCCATGAAGAGCCAAGCCTTGGTGGACCTGATCACAATATGCGCCACGAGTGAGGAGGAAGAATCAGAAGAGATGGTCAACGTAGCTGAAGTAGAAGAAACTTGGACGCTCATGTTTGATTGCCCTCCGTCCTGTCCAAAAGGGGGAGCGGGTGTGGTATTGACAAACAACAAAGGGGAAGAACTGACATTCGCATTCCAGCTTGATTTCCCCTGTACCAATAATGAGGCTGAGTATGAAGCTCTCCTGCCGGGACTAAAAATAGCTGAAGAAATAGGGATCAGCAGCGTGAGGGTAAGAGGGGATTCAAATTTGGTGATTCGATAGTTGAAAGGGGAATATGGCGTGAAGGAAACTTCACTGGCGCTCTGCAGAGAAAGGGCCTTGGAAATCATGAAAAAATTTAGAATAGAATCACTGGAGCACGTGCCTAGGTCTGAAAACCGGAAAGCGGATGCTTTAGCCACTTTGGGAAGCAAGATCGAATGAAAAGGGGGGAGTGGACAGTCCACCTTAGAAAGGAGCAACAACCCCAAGTAGAAGAAAGGAAAAGGGAAGAAACACCCAGAGATGATTGGAGAACACCAATCAGAAAGGAATTGAGGAGCAAGATGCTAACCAAAGCGTCCAGGGACTTCTGTTTGGTGAAGGGGACCCTCTATAAGAGAAACAGGGAGGGACTCCTCATGAAATGTGTGGTAGAGGAAGAGGGGCTGGAGAAGATGGTCCAGCTGCACGAAAGTATCTGTGGGCAAGTGGGACCAGGATTGTATAGGCGCTTGCAAAGAATCGGTGTATTTTGGCCCACCATGAAGACACACTGTGATTCCTTACAAAACTTCTGTGCTCAATGTCAGGATTGCAAAGAAGAAGTTGAGGTCCACCTTGCAGACACAGAATGGATTCATCCCATTAAGGAGTATTTGGAACATGGGATCTTACCAAGAGACAACATGGAAGCTGAGAAGATAAGAAAAAGGGCTGATAGATACTTTTGTGACAAGGGGGAGCTGTTTAGAAGGAATTTCGCTGGGGATATTTTGAGATGCTTGAGGAAGACTGATCAAGAAAAGGTGATGGAAGAAATTCACAGAGGGCCCTGTGGTAGACACCAAGGAGGGAGAGCGCTGTATGAAGAACTTATAAGGATAGGGTATTTTTGGCCAAGGATCAGGGAAGACTCCATTGATTTTGTAAGAAGATGTGAGTAGTGTCAAAGGCATGGACACAAGGTACACATGCCAGCTAACAGTATGAAAAGTCTTAGCGTCCCCTACCCCTTTCATACCTGGTTCATGGACTTCGTAGGGCCTATAGACCCCCCATCAAGAGGAAAAAGATGGATCCTGGCAGCCACTGAGCACTCGACAAAGTGGGTCGAGGCTACTGCATGCAAGAGAGCAGATGCGGACATAACCGTCCAGTTCATAAGAGATAATATTATATGCCGCTTCGGGTTTCCCAAACGGTTTGTATCAGACAATGGCACGCATTTCATCAACAAAAAGGTGGAGAAGATCCTGGAAGAATACGGCGTCACCCATCACAAGTCTACCCCTTATTACCCTCAAGCAAATGGCCAAGCAAAATCTACTAATAAGACACTGGTTGGAATTTTGTCAAGAACAGTGGAGGATTCACCCCAGGAATGGAGCGAATACTTACCCCTGGCTTTGTGGGCTTATCGTGTCACAAGACACGGCACGACAAAAGCGTCCCCATTTTCCCTGGTCTATGGAGCAGAGGCAACGATACCAGCAGAAGTGTTGGTACCTTCAGCGCGTATGATCGTACAAAATGAGGAGGGCGCCACAGAAAGAGCCGAAGCGGCAGAGGGGATGAGAATCAAAGCACAAGACGAACTGCTTAAGCACCAGAGGAGAGTCATGCTGGCCTATGAAAAGATGGTAAAACCCAGAATGTTTGCAGAAGGGGAACTGGTCTTAAAGGCCACTGATGCTGTCATGAGAAATACCCACACTAGTAAATGGACACCCCAATGGGAAGGCCCATACATTGTGCAAGAGGCACACCCCAACGGCTACTGTCATCTGCTGGAGCCGGAATCGCAAAAAAGAGTAGGCCCCCTGAACTTTAAATACATCAAAAAATATTATCCATAACATGTAGGCACTGATGTTTTGTATGCCACCCTTGGAATGCATTAATGAATCAGATACTATTCAGTAAAAGAGCTGTTCCTTGATTTTCTTGTCTAAAAAAAAAAAACTTAAGTTGCACCCTGATATGTGCAAAAGCACCCTGATATGTGCAACCTAAGTATAAATAAAAATTTGCACCCTGATATGCGGGAAAGCGCCCTGATATGTGCAAAAAACTTAAGTTGCACCCTGATATGTGCAAAAGCACCCTGATATGTGCAACCTAAGTATAAATAAAAATTTGCACCCTGATATGCGTGAAAGCGCCCTGATATGTGCAAAAAACTTGAGTACAGGTGAAAAAATCACACACTGATTTGTACAGCTTATGTAAAGATAATCACATATGCAAAGCGCACTGTTTTGTGCATTACAAAATAGGAGCAAGCATAGAAATATGTAATCTTAGCACAAGTAACCAGAGAAGAAGAAAAAGAAGAGAAAGAAAAGGAAGAGAAGAAGAGAAAGAAGAGAAAGAAAAGGAAGAAAAGAAGAAAAGAAGGGGAGATTCTATTCAAAGAACAAAAGTACGATCTGTTCAAAGAAACATACATAAAGGCTTTAAATCAAAAGAAGATAGCAAACTTGTTCAATACAGCAATAAGAGAAAGGCTTCAAGAGTCATTCTCCAAAATCAAGTAGACAGTTAGCATATAATAACAAGTAATCAAACCACATGCATACATCACTACTACAGATAAGTCATTTCAGACCGGTTCCGCACCCCATTTGAGACTGGTTTTTAACCAGTCTCAAAAGTGGCCGTCTTATTGCTATGCCTTTAAATGAGACTGGTTCCGAACCGGTCTGGTTCCCAACTAAACAGACTGGTTTCTAACCGGTCTGAAAATGAAAAAATAACCGGTCTCTATTGAAATATGAACCAGTCTCATTGGGCATTCTTAACCGGTCTCTATTGAAAGATGAACCAGTCTGATTGAGATTTTGAACCGGTCTGAAAATTTAAAAATAACCAGTCTGATTGAGATTTTGAACCGGTCTGAAATTTTAAAAATAACCAGTCTGATTGAGCATTTTGAACCAGTCTGAAAATTTAAAAATAATCCGTCTGATTGAGCATTTTGAACCGGTCTCAATTAAATTTTTAACCAGTCTCATTGAGTGTTTTGGACCGGTCTCATTTAAATTTTGAACCGATCTCATTTAAATTTTGAACCAGTCTCATTTAGTGTTTTTAACTGATCTCAATTAAAAAAACACATGAATATAATATATAATAAAACTAATAAATAATAACTAGATGCTAAAATTATATTATAAAAACCACATTATATATATGTATGTATTTCTACAACAAGTTTGATCAATGCCAAGTATACATTCCTATGCCCCGTGAAACTAACATAAGCTAAACAAAATGAGAAAGCCGGCCTGTATACATTTCTATGCCCAGTGAAACTAACACACAAAATGAGAAAGCCGGCCTGTAACTGAAAAACATTAATTCTTTGCAAAATTCCTTATAAGGAACCTGTCTAGCAACCTACTTATATTCTGCAACCTAGCAACATTTCCTTTACCTACTTATATTCTGCAACCTAGCAACATTTCCTTTTATAAGCTCCACTGTACAGCCACCTTATATTTTGATCAAGGCCAAGTATACATTATTCCTGCAACATAGCTAGTCAGGAAACACATCCTTCTCAATTTTGGACAGCAACACAACCAACACAACCAAAAACAACCAACACAACCAGAAACATAAATAATGGTCTTGAATAGCGAAGAGAAGTAGGGAATATACCTAGCTAGTGCAAGATATACCACGATTCAAGTAAATATGCTGCAAATTCTTCTTTAAGATTATCAAGTTGTTTGTGGCTATATTCTTTAGTGGAGCTGCAATCATCAAAGTACTGTAATAACCAAGAAATAACATAATCAATTTCAATGATAATATAACCAATATAATTTAACGATAATAATATAATAAATTGAATTACATCTCATACAACATAGAAAATGAAGAATGGAACAAATTATTTAAAAAGATTATTTGATTCACATTTAGTATTCAATTGAATTGCTTAGATATGCCCACCCAATATGTGGCCATTTTTCTCCAATAGCTCACCAGTGGGACCTCTAATTGATGAAAAAAAAATTCAAATTTAAAAATAGATGCTTGAACATTTATAAGAGAAACACAAGTAAGAAGCCTGTAGTTGTGCTCACAAACTGCAACATCAAAAGCTATAAAGAAGTTCACAAGATATGGAGCCTGTAGTTTTAAAGATTATATTCGAACAATATATGTATGCCAGTATGCATTTATTAAAGTCAGAATTAAATTTCATCCCAACTTAGATGAATATGATTCCCCATTTTCAATGGAGCTCAAGAGCAAATACTCTGTTCCCACAAACTAACAATTATAAATACCTCCTCTTCTGCTACATTCCCCCTATTTAAGCTAACTAATCTATTTGATCTTCTCTACATGCTCTGATTCTGACTGCTTTGACTTTCCTTTATTCTGAGCATGAACCAACTTAATCATCCGATACTCTGATGAAAACCCCAAAATCTCACCCATTTAACTTGTTGGCTGGTAAAGTGGTCAACAACGTAGAAAAGTATGTTTTAACTCCTAGTGACTTGGGGTATTGTAATGAAACCAAACTAGAGGCCAAGAAGAGATAGCCAAGGGCCACCAGCAGGTATTGGAGACGCAAGTTCAAAACTCTGGAGGCAAGCCAACAAAGGCTCAAATTCACTTCCTAATATTGAAGAGCCTGAGGCTGCTTCATATGAGTCAAAAGATGTTGAAGAATATAATTCCAATCAAGAAATTAGCCTATTTTTCCTAACAACCTTCCAGCTCATCAAAGTGAATTTCTAAAATATCCCTAAATGGCATGACCCAGCATTTAGCCTATTTTTCCTAAACCACAGATACTATCAATATAGTTCTCATATCATTTAAAAAGTACATCAATGCCACATACATTGCATATGATGGCAAAAACATGCAGCAGAAGCTTTAATCAGAAGATTATTCCTCACCATGCCAAGTCTTTGAAAGATCTTGCTTCAAATTTCAACTTCTTCAAATCTGTAGCTGGTTTACCTGAAATCATAATAAGAAATTCTACTTGAATTGTAAAATAATCAAAGCCTTGGCATCACTGTGTTAATGATCGTGAATTAGATGCAAATTGCTCGTCATTGCATCCTATCCCATGCCGAAGTTGATCCAAATCAACCTTTATACAACAATAAAATGGTAAAGGGAAAAAGGAAAAAAGGACAACCTTTTGGAGTTGCAAAGCTATTATGTCCATTTCTTAAAATAGACGCATCTGAATCATTAACAACTACTTTCAGCGGATCAGGTGACAAAGTGACAATAGCCTGCAACTCTTTCTGTTTATTTTGGAACCAATGCTGGACCTAAAACCAGTAAAACCAATGTACCATTACAAAGTTGTTGCATAAATACTAAAATGTGTCTAAACGACAAAGAACAACTTGTTCCCATGATAAGGAAATTTTCCCAACACTTTCTGATGAGGAACTGCGAAATTCAAGCAGGTAAATTATGAAAAATGATAGCAAATGTTATACAAAGAAGGTAAAAATTACACAGGATTTAGTTCACCTAAAGTTTTTAGCAATCTCCTGGCAGAAATTCTGATCAAGTGATTTTTCTCCCATCTCCTGGTACAATCTTTCCAATTCCACCATCTATGAAATGGTGGGCACCGGGGATGAAATTGAGGAAGACCATGAGTTAGCCAATATACATGGAATGCAATGACAGTGTATACATAAATCGAAATAGAGAACAGTCTAACCATAGATGTCTAAAAAAGATAAAATGATTGCACATAGCACACTTTTAGTTTAAACTGTGCAATGGAAGATATCATGTCCATCCCCAGACAACAGTAATTACCTCGTCTATAGAGAACTGATGGGATGCAGATTCAATTGAACTGAGCTTATCCATCCTTGGAAACTTTGGGCTCGCTTTAAGCACACCTTCTGCCTCCCATTGATTTGACACAGTATATTTGCCCTGCTTATCTCACTTTACTACTCATTTAAATTGAGTATATAGTTTAAGTTTTACTAATATTTTATTAAAGGGAGCAAAGTTGACAATGCTTAATGGTACAAGTCATTCCTTTTTATCTGCATATCTTTTTTTAAAATGAAATTCATATCTTAATGGTTGGCTTCTATTTTAACTTGTGAACAGTGGTTTCCCTTATTGGCTGCATTTTATTAATGGAATTCTGTTTAGAAGTGATAATGAGCCATTCAAGGTATTCATTCCTTTCCTTACTCTATGTAATACTATCCTCATGCAGTTGCTTCTGCTATAATAGAAAGGTAAGCCATTGAATTCTTTGCCATTTGCCAATATATCTAAAAAATGTGGGTTGTAGGTGCTTATGCATACAAGACCTGGATAATTGGAACCTCAACAAAAATAACAGAAAAATGACATTATTGTTGAACCTAACATCATTCAATTATGAGTGTGGCTCCCTCTAAAGTGCAAAATGAATTATATTCTTCACATGAATTTTGAGAATAATGAAGGACAAAATCGAGCAACTAATGAATCCCTAATTTCACACATAAATCCCTAATTTCAGTTGAATCAAATAATCACATCTACCAATTAAATCCTTAATTTCACACACAAATCCACAAAACAGCATGAACAATGACAAGAGCAATGAGTAACAAGGAGAGAGAGTAGAAACGAAGCACACAAGAATGGAGGGTTTGGTGAAACAAACCTTAGAGAGTGGCGGCGTGAGCGAAGGTGAGAGCGGAGGCAAGAGCTGCGGCGCTAGCAGCGGCGAGAGACGGCGCGAGCGGCGACGAGAGCGACGGCGCGAGCAGAAGCGAGAGCGACGTCTTGAACGGCAGTGCTCCAAAGCTCTGATCCACTTCTCCCGTGACCAGCGTGATGAGTGTTGCGCTCCACTGTGAGTGATGAGTGCTGCTACTTTAGCTTTGCTGGAGAGAGAAAGGCAGGGAACGACGGCTGGTTTTTGCGAGAGAGAGGCTTGGGACTTGGGAGGGTTTTTGTGACCAGAGAGAGACAAGAGAGGGAGTGATATCAGAGAGAGGAAGTCGTGTGAAAATTAGACATATTGGGACATTAATGTATTTTCTAGACTAGTTGTCTAAGTGAACCACTCTCATTTGAACTTAATGTCAATTTCATACCGGTTCAGTACAGAACCGATCTTAATAAAAAGTCTAAAGAGACTGGTTCCGTAAGAAACCAGTCTGATTTGTACTAGTGTATGAGACTGGTTCCGCGATTTTAACAAAAGACCCAAAAAGAGATTGGTTCCTTGTGGAACCAGTCTTATTTAATATATTTTCAGACTGGTTATACAAAGTAACCAGTCTAGTTTTAACAAATGTCCATTAAGAGAGTGGTTCCTCACGGAACCGGTCTGTTTCAACTGGTCTAAAATGTGTTTTTTGTACTAGTGCATCATCCTTTAGCTCAGCTCACATCGTACAACATCAATTAGCTCAGCTCACATCGTTACTCAGCTTATCCATTGCCTAGTAGTTATACCTCGGTTCATCTCAGTAATTCCCCTTATACTCTTTCCTTAATTCTTACACTCGGCATCTCGGCCACTATCCTCTTACCTCGGATTACCATCTCTACCTCGGATTCATTACTCGTTATTCCACCTTTACATAGTTTACAATCTTTTACTCTTCTCGGATGCATACACCCAGTGCATGTCTTACACCATTTAAGGTCGGATGTCGGAGTGTCCATAACTGCGAGTACCCAGTACCCGTCTTACAGCTGCACATACCTGGTATGCGTCTGACGCGATCAATGCACGCACCCAGTACATGTCTTCTATGACCAGGAGCACTACCGCCGATCATTCTATGGAGTAAGGAGTGTACATAACTGCGAGCACCCAGTACTCGTCTTACAGCGGCGCATCTCAGCGACTTACGCGATCAATGCATGCACCCAGTACGCGTCTGCTATGACCAGGAACACATCCCACCGATTCCGTGCTCGGAACCTTGTGTGAATCATAACTGCGAGTACCCAGTACCCATCTTACAGCTGCACATACCCAGTATGCGTCTGACGCGATCAATGCACGCACCCGGTACGCGTCTGCTATGACCCGATCACACAACCATTTCTCTTTAATTCCTCTTATCCTGTTAACCATCTTTTAGCTCGGCCTCTCTCGGCTCAGCATCTCTTTTAATTCCTCTTAGTCTTATTAATCATCTCTTTTAGTTCGGCCCATCTCGGCTCAACCCTTTAAATTATTCCTCTTTACATTAATCTCATTATTCTCTTAGCTCGGCCTCTCTCGGCTCAACCTCTTAATCTTTCTCATTATCAGACTCATCACTATATCTCTCCTACTTTCCATATCTACCATTTTCTCAACCCATTCGCAACCTCTCCCAGCTCGGCCTAGCTCGGCCACAGATATAAATAACAAATATCAAAGCTCATAAACATTTGTACAACAAAGTTCATAAACACCTATACAACAACAACAATAAGAATAAAAGCATTCAACTAATCCATCATGTAAATACCAACATATAGCATAAACCAATATTCCTCCCTACTTCAAACTCATGTTTCTAGTTCATTTATTAGTTCCCTTTACCCTTTTTACCTCTTCTTTCTATCATTAACCTATATCCATTCCCTAATCTATACCCACTCTTAGTACCCTTTATGAACACCCTAGAAACCCAAACTCAAGTAGAGGTAACACCCACTCCTTACCTCAAACCGTGTGAGATAAGAGTTGAGAGTTTGAGTGAGGCTTTCCTTATTGCTTGACCTTGAGCTTACCCCCTTGAATCCTTTCCTCCAAGCTGCCACAACTCCACCAAGCTACACACGAACTCCACAGGGGTCCAGGGGCGTCCGGGACGGAAGAGAAGACGGCGGGGAGGAGGTCTCCGGTTAGGTAGAATTTGGTGGAAGAGAGGGAAATGTTCGTGAGAAGAGAGGGGGAAAGAAAGTATTGGGGCTGCTGGAACTTTGAGAGAAAGAGAGAGAAACGTAGGGAGAAGAAGAATGAAAGTGAGAAGTAAAAAGTGTTGTGTTATGTGTTGGGATTTTCTTTTATTCATTTAGGGAGAATATTTGTGTGGTCCTCATTGGAGGCTTCCATGAGAAGCCAAAACATGTGGCTAGGATTCATTGGCTTCCAAAGGAAGCCATGAATAGTGACTTGAAAGTGACATAAAGTAATGACAATGACATAAAGTGAAGGATAGTACCATACGGATGGTACGAAAACCAAGGGACCAATAGCTCAACATGAGCTGGCACGGAGGAGCTAGGACGTGTCGGCTAGGACACGTCGGCTCGGTATGTCGGATCAGTAGTCCGAGCTTCCTTCTCGGATGATACTGTGAGGTGTGCTGAGGTCGGCCAATCCGAGCTTGACACAGGTTCCGCGTTTGGTTCCCATCCAGCTCGGTTCATATGCGCACAATCTCATCTAGCTCGGCCGGGATCGGACCGAGGTCCAATGCTTACATACTAGGTCGCCCTATGCTTCCTATCACCCTATGACCCTTGTACAATTTCCACGGCTTAAACCTATCCTTAAATAAATATTTATATATATTATTTTATACATTTATTATTTTATTATTAATTTCTAGGATGTTACATCATGTGAAACCGCACTTCTGACCAAGGAAACTCAGCCCTCAGCAAGCGAGATCGAAGCAGCGTTGGACCCAGGGTCTTACTATCACCATCAGTCACAGGTGTGGTTCTCAAATGAGCAAACTCCTCCGAAACAACAGTGGCTTTCAAAGGGAAATTGTGAAACAAGTTACCAGATTTGGGAGGACCCTCAAATGGAGGAGAAGGACGGGGAGCGTCTACAAAGCGGCGGTACCCTTGCTCCACGGGTTCGGAACGGGGAGGAGGGAGATCATTCAAAACAGCAATGGAGATAGGTTAAGGAGACGTCCTTTCATCACCAACATATTCAGAAGCGTCAGATTCCAGTTCTTCACCAGAAGAAGTTACAACATTCGAATGAGCCATGGAGGAATGAACAATTTTCGGTGAAGGAAAGAAGAAGGGGCTACTGTGAGAGAGAGAAGGAGGAAAGTCTTTTAGAATAAGAGGTGGAGAAACGTGGGTATGGGAAGGCATGTGTAACACCCTAATAAATACTACCCTTAATTCCCAAGTATTAAAAATGAGTACTTAATTCTTTTTTTTTTAACTTATGAAAATCAACCGTCAAACGGACGGAGTTTCGTTTGTTTTTCGGACTTTTCTAAATCTTCAACCTGATAAACACATTTATATAAAATCAACAGGAGCCAGCAGGGCTCAAATATAAATATATATGCATCGCATAGTTGCCCCATGGGCTCAAGTGTAAAACATCAGTTTGTCAAAGTGCCAACAAAATGTTAAGTATGTAAATCAAGAGGCCATAACAACAACTATGCTCAAAAATGAATCATAAACCTTGCACAAAAGAAACTATCCTAAGCCTCACTCAAAAAGCATATACAGCTCATACATATCCAAATATACGGAGGCTCAAATCAAAATAAAAGTATCTAATCCCCATAACCCTACTCTCCCTGGGAGGGAGAGCACACCTGCTCGGTCGGGGGCTGTGCAATCTCAATCTCTGTACCTGTAAAGTATAGTAAGGGAGTGAGCATTGCACATGAAATAGAATAGCAGTTTCTAGATAGACATAACAACTAACCAGACCAAACACAATTAGCAGTTTATTCACATAAGTACAAATTCATCGCAAGCATACCATATTTTCCAATTCCATCATTTTATAAGTGTCGATTCCCTTTTTAGTTAATTCATTTCCACCCTTTGGTTCCCTTTTATTTATTTTCCCCATTTCCAAAGAAATCCCTTTTGAATCCCTTGCCTTTTCCTTATTTTTACGGTGTATATATGTCTCCACCAAATCGAAGGCCTACATACATACACCAATCACAATGTATGTCTCCACCAAATCGAAGGCCTACATACATCACGTTTCCATTACCATTATCTTATTCAATTTTATTCCCCTGTTTCCTTATTCATATTCCTTTTATTTTCGGTGTATGTATGTCTCCACCAAATCGAAGGCCTACATACATACACCAATCACGATGTATGTCTCCACCAAATCGAAGGCCTACATACATCGCGTTTCCATTACCATTATCTTATTTTATCCATTGTCCTTTCCTTTTTCCTTTTTATTTAGGGTGTATGTATGTCTCCACCAAATCGAAGGCCTACATACATACACCACCGATGATGTATGTCTCCACCAAATCGAAGGCCTACATACATCGCCCCGTTTACGTTGTATTGTCTCCCCCAAATCGAAGGCCTACAATACAACCCCAATTTTACGATGTATCGTCTCCCCCAAATCGAAGGCCTACGATACATCACCATATTTATCCAATGTTAGTTGTCCATATTATATGTCATTATTTTGTCTACAAATTCCGTTTAATATTTACCAAATCATTCCAAGCACAAGTACCATCACAATTATCACCAAATAGCCATAATTCACTTTCCTAATTAACATCATTCCAATGTTTAAGAAATACCAAATAGAACGCATAATTACATCCACCACTATTCATGCACATCACTTTTCACATAAACAATTAGTGCAAATAACGACAAAATTCACCTTTTCATATAATCATGTGTATCCATATTTTTCACTTGTCCGAATCATTGATTTAAAATCCTAATTTAGGGGTTCGTGTCATTTATTTTCCTCAATTAAAACCTAACCTCATTCTTTACTTCTTAGAGTTCCATAATTAATAATTAAGCCTATTCCTAACATTTTCCTTAGTTTCTAAATTAAGGTTTCTAATTTCCTACCCTAACACATAAACTCCTAGCCAACCATTATATCTAAACACAAACCCTTTCCTAGAACAAGCCAATGCTCACTATATCCACCCCCTTACCTTAACCCAAGAGAGGGAAAGTGGAAAAACCCAAGCTTTAGCTCCGAACGCTCCCAAAACAAAGAGCTACCAAGCCAAGAAGATGGAGAGAGTTATGATACTCTTCCCTAAGCCATAGAAATGAGAACGATGAAGAGATTGTGACACAAAACAAGGGAAATTCGTGCTTCACCAAGAGGTGGGAAGAGAGAGAAAAAATCCAAATTAAAGAGAGAGAAATGAAATCAAGAACATGCATACTTACTTGGAGTGACAAAGAGGGACTTGATGGGGGGTTTTGGAGTGGTTCCCTTGAGGCTTGATGGATTTGGGATGAGAGATTGTGTGCCCTAGAGAGAGAAATTTCGAGTTTATGGCAAGAAAACACGCGTGAACGACTTTTATTTTTTTCCACTGCAGAGCCATTTAATAGATTAATAATCGATTATGCATTCCCCATTTTCTGGACTTAATCGATTAAGCTGCAGCTTAATCGATTAAGTTGCAGCTTAATCGATTAAGTTGCAGAGTTTGCAGCACCCCGACTTTGAAAGGCCATAACTTCTTCATTAACCGTTGGATCTTCCTCAAATTTTGACACATGCTTCCTCACCTATCCTACTTCACATCCAATGGTGGAATTTACGTTTTGAGTTCTAAATCTTTTATTTTGAATTTCCTAATATAGGGTGTTTACAACACCGAAAACATCGCTTCTAATGCTCTTTTGTTCATCTTTCAACCTCCTTCCTGATGCCAATGCTTCTTGATTCCTTTATGGCATTCAAAGAACTCCTAATCCATCATTTAAAATCCTTTTTAGAATAATCTTTACTTCCAACTCTTATCATTATTCTAATTACTCTCAGAATTAAAATTCGGGATGTTACAATTCTCCCCCACTTATTAGAATTTCGTCCCCGAAATTCCGCTGAGTTCCGTAATTGGAGAACCATCCCATTGGTAAAAATTTCGACTATGGTCTTCACTTCCCTTCGGTTTTTACTTTCCGCTCTATATGTGGTTAGGGTCATGCCCACTTTAGGGCTCGTCTTCTAATACTGTGTATTATCTCTATCTACACAGGATCGTTAGTTTTCTTATTATTAAAGTTCCATCTCCCATTCCTTGGATTGAAATCCTCCCCCACTTAGCATTGACATACTTGATTATGTCCATGCCAAGGGACATAATCATTCGTTATTCAGAATTTTGCAAATAAGTTTCTCGACCGGTATCCAAGGTTAGAAGGGACACGTGGATGATTATCTATCGGTAGACATAGAACTATGCCGGGTTTCTACGACTTGGCAATTTCTCACTTAGGCATCTGAGATGCTTGAAGCTTGAAGAGAGTGAAGATGAAAAGAAGAAACATGAAGCACTCAAGAATGAGTCTCATGGTCTTTGCAAGATGACCCAGGATGGACTGGATACATGTCAAGCAAGAAGACAATGGAGATGATCCCCAAATTGTGCATTCTCAGCAAAGAGCCGTCCAAGGACGTGTTTTCTATGGATCTGCGGCTAACTGATTGGTCTCGGTCAACCGGGGTCCTATCAAATGCACAGGGTACCAAAGGACTGAGATTATCACTTGCGGTGTTCCGACGTAACGTCTTGATTGAGATTCTACTCCGTGACTTCACTTTTATCCCGTTCACCTTTTACTCCTTTAAGTGAGTCTAGCAAAGTCACTCTTATAATCAATCTTCACCGCGTTTGCATTCTACTTCGATGCTACTTCCTTCTCATTCGTTTAATAATTCCAATTCGGTAAAAGAATTCCTAGAGATCGATTCCACTTGAGGGTCAAAGTCAAGGTCTAGTTTTACCTCTAGTTTAACCCTCATTCGATCCTCCGCAGAGCGTTTGGGATTATCTGTTTGGTAGTCCTATAGCTTATGGTATGGTTTCTAGTTATTGTCGCTTGGATAGGATCCGAATTGAGTCGTCAAGTCTCCCCCACTTAGTGTCAACATACCTGAGTAAGTCGAAGGTAGGGAGGAAACTGGGATGATTCCAAGAATTGATTAGCTAGGTTCTTAATTAGTTGGCGAGGTGGTACATGGAATTAAGTTGACTGCTAATCGGTATTATTGGTGTGGTTTTGAATTTTTTATGACATCATGACTCTTCATACCTACACGTATGGCAAAGTTCTCAAACAAGTTAAAGGGGTGGTTCGATCATTTAGTTGGGTGTTCTCGGGGAAATATAGAATATGAGTGTCTTGAATGCGGTTAGTTTGCGAATCACTGTTCATGAGTCTTGGTAAGGATCCTATAGGATTAACGTGCAATCGGGTTTTCGACAGTGATAGAATTCCTAGATGGTTTATTCGGATCTCAACTAGGTGATTGCAATAATATAACATATCAATAAACATAAAGACAGAGGTGGTCAGTCCCAATCTCACATTTATCAACTGTACATCACTGCGTTATTGAATGAGAGCATTATATTTTAACAGATGCAAGAGAAAGGACGACCAATCCTGACCTTACACTCTATTAGAGGACGACACTATCACAAGGTTTTTGGTTAGGTCTCTTGTTACTGTCTTATAACTATGTAAGGTTTTTCCTACGTGTTCCTTTAGATGGTACTCAAGATTGAATTAAAGATGAGTATTTCTTAGGTTTCACAACGTCTAGAAGTACAGGATTAGGAATTTAAAATTCCAAGAGAATTGATTTAGGAGGTTCTACTCTGAAACTTGATAGAGATGCAGATTGCTAGTTTCTAAAATGCTTATCTAAATTTTTGACTCGTCTCGTACCTTTGGTTAGCTTGGCCCTGATCTCCTTAAGTAGCTGGACCGCAGACCTCAAGGGTGTGGACCAGGAAACTGACATTGTCGGAATGTAAGGTTGAGACGTCCAGGACGAAGTCCTGTGTCATTGAGTAATCCCTCTGGAGGTGTGTCTGGTATGATCGCCGACACTCCATGAAAGATGTGACGAGACTCGCCACCGAATATTAATACATCACCCGATCCCAAAATAATTCTTTCTGTTTTCCTTGGATCTCTCTGATCTCCATAGAGAAACTCAGCCGAGTCACCAATGCAGAACGATACTACCGGTATCCCTCTTTGCAAGCTTCCAACACTTTCGTCACGGTCCTGATGAAGACCAAGCTTTCCATTCCCTTCATAGAAATTGACAATGCAGACATCAGGGGACATGGAAGGGAGTATGTCCTCCACTTCACTTACACCGCATTCCTTCTCAATTGACGATTGTGCTTCTTGCATCGCTCCCATAACCAGCTGGATGAAATGGTCAGGAACGTTGGGCGGTTCGCTTCCATCAATTACCCTTTTGTGTCCATATACTCGGGTTTGAGGATTCCAGTCTAAGCGGAGGCACATCATTTTCAGTCGGAGTCTGGCTCCGCTTGTAAAGCCTGGTTGATAAAAACCATCAGGACCTAAGCCCATCTCACGACAGTTCTTTACTACGCCCACCTATTCTTCATGAGTCAAGTGTTGCTTCAAGAGAACCATTCCCGGTCTCAAAATTATATTCTTCTTCTCACCAACTTTCACCCCCACGTGTTACTCCTTGTCTCCAATAGTCAATCTAAGCTCATCCATTGCAGAAGTTTGCCCTTCTTGAAAACAGATGTCATACGGCTAGGATTTCAAAGAATCAGCCGGGGAATTGATCTTACGATCAGTAGCCGAACTGCTAGCAGGAGAATGGGAGAGCTGATTCTCCATGTTGCTACAATGTGGCAACAAAGGATTCTGTTGATGCGGACATGTATATAATTTAGTACATAACTACATAGGGTTTTATAACTATAAACCTAAGTAACTAATATAGAACTTGACACTATCTATTGGTTACTCGCTTGTTGAGTAAACCACAGGACTTATGAGTTTAAACTCCAAAGGCCGAGGAAAAACTGCTCTGATACCATAAATGTAACACCCTAATAAATACTACCCTTAATTCCCAAGTATTAAAAATGTGTACTTAAAAATTCTTTTTTTTAACTTATGAAAATCAACCGTCAAACGGACGGAGTTTCATTTGTTTTTCGGACTTTTCTAAATCTTCAACCTGATAAACACATTTATATAAAATCAACAGGAGCTAGCAGGGCTCAAATATAAATATATATGCATCGCATAGTTGCCCCATAGGCTCAAGTGTAAAACATCAGTTTGTCAGAGTGCCAGCAAAATGTTAAGTATGTAAATCAAGAGGCCATAACAACAACTATGCTCAAAAATGAATCATAAACCTTGCACAAAAGAAACTATCCTAAGACTCACTCAAAAAGCATATACAACTCATACACATCCAAATATACGGAGGCTCAAATCAAAATAAAAGTTTCTAATCCCCATAACCCTACTCTCCCTGGGAGGGAGAGCACACCTGCTCGGCCGGGGGCTGTGCAATCTCAATCTCTGTACCTGTAAAGTATAGTAAGGGAGTGAACATTGCACATGAAATAGAATAGCAGTTTCTAGATAGACGTAACAACTAACCAGGCCAAACACAATTAGCAGTTTATTCACATAAGTAAAAATTCATCGCAAGCATACCATATTTTCCAATTTCATCATTTTATAAGTGTCGATTCCCTTTTTAGTTAATTCCTTTCCACCCTTTGGTTCCCTTTTATTTATTTTCCCCATTTCCAAAGAAATCCCTTTTGAATCCCTTACCTTTTCCTTATTTTTATGGTGTATATATGTCTCCACCAAATCGAAGGCCTACATACATACACCAATCACGATGTATGTCTCCACCAAATCGAAGGCCTACATACATCGCGTTTCCATTACCATTATCTTATTCAATTTTATTCCCCTGTTTCCTTATTCATATTCCTTTTATTTTCGGTGTATGTATGTCTCCACCAAATCGAAGGCCTACATACATACACCAATCACGATGTATGTCTCCACCAAATCGAAGGCCTACATACATCGCGTTTCCATTACCATTATCTTATTTTATCCATTGTCCTTTCCTTTTTCCTTTTTATTTAGGGTGTATGTATATCTCCACCAAATTGAAGGCCTACATACATACACCACCGACGATGTATGTCTCCACCAAATCGAAGGCCTACATACATCGCCCTGTTTACGTTGTATTGTCTCCCCCAAATCGAAGGCCTACAATACAACCCCAATTTTACGATGTATCGTCTCCCCCAAATCGAAGGCCTACGATACATCACCATATTTATCCAATGTTAGTTTTCCATATTATATGTCATTATTTTGTCTACCAATTCCGTTTAATATTTACCAAATCATTCCAAGCACAAGTACCATCACAATTATCACCAAATAGCCATAATTTACTTTCCTAATTAACACCATTCCAATGTTTAAGAAATACCAAATAGAACGCATAATTACATCCACCACTATTCATGCACATCACTTTTCACATAAACAATTAGTGCAAATAACGACAAAATTCACCTTTTCATATAATCATGCATATCCATATTTTTCACTTGTCCGAATCATTGATTTAAAATCCTAATTTAGGGGTTCATGCCATTTATTTTCCTCAATTAAAACCTAACCTCATTCTTTACTTCTTAGAGTTCCATAATTAATAATTAAGCCTATTCCTAACATTTTCCTTAGTTTCTAAATTAAGGTTTCTAATTTCCTACCCTAACACATAAACTCCTAGCCAACCATTATATCTAAACACAAACCCTTTCCTAGAACAAGCCAATGCTCACTATATCCACCCCCTTACCTTAACCCAAGAGAGGGAAAGTGGAAAAACCCAAGCTTTAGCTTCGAACGCTCCCAAAACAAAGAGCTCCCAAGCCAAGAAGATGGAAAGAGTGATGATACTCTTCCCTAAGCCATAGAAATGAGAACGATGAAGAGATTGTGACACAAAACAAGGGAAATTCGTGCTTCACCAAGAGGTGGGAAGAGAGAGAAAAAATCCAAATTAAAGAGAGAGAAATGAAATCAAGAACATGCATACTTACTTGGAGTGACAAAGAGGGACTTGATGGGGGGTTTTGGAGTGGTTCCCTTGAGGCTTGATGTATTTGGGATGAGTGATTGTGTGCCCTAGAGAGAGAAATTTCGAGTTTATGGCAAGAAAACACGCGTGAACGACTTTTATTTTTTTCCACTGCAGAGCCATTTAATCGATTAATAATTGATTATGCATTCCCCATTTTCTGGACTTAATCGATTAAGCTGCAGCTTAATCGATTAAGTTGTAGAGTTTGCAGCACCCCGACTTTGAAAGGCCATAACGTTTTCGTTAACCGTTGGATCTTCCTCAAATTTTGACATAAGCTTCCTCACCTATCCTACTTCACATCCAACGGTGGAATTTACGTTTTGAGTTCTAAATCTTTTATTTTGAATTTCCTAATATAGGGTGTTTACAACACCGAAAACATCGCTTCTAATGCTCTTTTGTTCATCTTTCAACCTCCTTCCTGATGCCAATGCTTCTTGATTCCTTTATGGCATTCAAAGAACTCCTAATCCATCATTTAAAATCCTTTTTAGAATAATCTTTACTTCCAACTCTTATCATTATTCTAATTACTCTCAGAATTAAAATTCGGGATGTTACAGCATGCTTGAAGTAGTAACGTTAAGAAGTGAGTGGAGGCACGGTTACCAACTGCACAAGCCACGTTTCACACAACAAGAGGCTGGCAGAGAGTAGGCCTGCAGGCTAGTGAGTTTGTATTTGAAGAAATAGGATTATTTCAAATACAAAAAGGGGCTATTGTTTAGGATAAGGAAATAATTAGTTATTGGGCCAAAAGCCTGTTAGCAAAGGGACAAATGAAGAAAAGAAATTCTCAGATGGCCCATAAAGATTGACCCAAAATCAAAGCAGGTCTCCACACCAGCAGTGGCAAGGAACGTGGGAGCGTCCTCAGGTCAAGGCGTCCTCACCCACAACACTCATCCAAAGCTGATCCTGGGAAATCTCCTCTGCTAAGTTACCTCTCCTTGGGCCCAATGCTTGGCAGCTATGATTACCAAATATACCATAAACAGAAGAGATGTCATTCCATTCAAGTACCAAATATGGCATGCCAATGGAGAAGATGCCATTCATTTCAAAGAAGAAAAAGCACTGTTCATCTCCCCTACCAAGGCTGAAGGAAGCAAGACCTTTACATAAGGATCTCAACACACAAGTTAAAGCCAACAGAAGCCAACAAAAGGCAACACCACAGAGAAACACAAATACAACGACACACTCAGAATAGAGAAATCACAAAGAGCTTTGAGAGAGAAAAACTGAGAGCGTCCTATGAATCTTGCCATTTTCCATTATATTTCTTGACATTTACGCTCTCTTTCCCTCTTGTATTCCCTCTCCCATTACCAGTAATAAAATGAGGCCTTGATTTCACGAAGTTTACGAACCCACTATTTTGCTTGTATTTCGTATTATTTTCCTTACAATATACGAAAATCTTGGCAGAAACAATTGTAATGTGAGAATGAAAGTAAATAAGAAAGAGAGAATGTAATTACTATATGGAGAGAAGAGGAAATAGAGGGAGGAGAACCAAAGAAGAGAGTTCTTAATAAAAATCCATTCTTTTTATAGTTTAGCAGAGGGACCAGCCTTAGGTAGATGAAGGGTTAAAGGGTAATGAAAATTCATATTAAGAAACTCTAAGGGATAATCTGGGAAGGGAAAGCAATTATTGTAAATTTCAAAGATCAATTTGCCCTAATTTAAACACGTAGAAACCTTAAAAAAAAAAAAACCAATGACCAAAATAACATTATTCAAACCACTCCGTTACTAATATGTGGGTTCCTCGTTACAAACCATTGATGTAACTCAAATGTTTCCTTAACTGAAGGACTAACGTGACTTATATTGTTACATCTCTTTCTCATTTCTACTGTTAACATATTTTGTGTACGCAGACAGAGAAATTAAAATTGAGTAGATTAGGCTTAGCGATGAGATTTTCGCAATTCACGTGTGATTCCAATATATACAGCACATAGACTCTTCTTTCCTGAAATACGTTATTACATTATTTATAATTCCAATCACACATACTCTTTTTTTTTATATATATATATATACTAGCGTGTCGAAAGGCATCCTGTCGCCCCGCATTCTCATTATCGCCTTTTTTTCGTAAAGAGTTGTTTGTAGTAAAATGATATATTGAAAAATCGGTCTTTATGAATGTTATTTTTATGTTAAAGATGTTTATTTTCATATAAATTGTTATTAAGAATTTATGCATTCTTAGTTGTCGTGTTCCAAAATATGAATCCATAAATTTAAACGAAATTATACATGCATTGTTATTTTGTTAATCTTCAATTTAATTTCCCTTAAATTTAATATGTTTGTTTAGATACATGATGTAGTAAAGTTTGCATAAATTGTAATAGATACATCGTTACTTTGTATTTTGGACAAAAAAAAGCTCCAAATATCAAAGAAGAAACAATTTAATTTAAAAATTTAAATGAATGTCTTATTCATGTTAAGAATTTCGAGTGAAGGTCGAAATGAAAATCCATAAAGGGATAAGTTTTACTAAAATAATAAATATAACATCTTCCAATTTTTTTAAGATAATATTTCCCAATAAAATTTATACTTTTTAGATTATAATCCTTAACCCTAAGAGATGAGGTTAAGAAAATCAATTATAAGCACCAAAATTATGGTTATCTTATTAAAACTTATACTTTATAGATTCTTATCCTCAACCCTAAGAGATAAGGTTAAAAAACCCAATTATAACCCCTAAAGTTATTGTTATTTTCTTTTTTTTTAAAAAAAAAAATATTTCCCAATTAAAGTTATCCTTTTCAAATAAGGGATGATGTTAAAAAAACCAAATATAATTACCAAAGTTATGAATATTTTGTTCCTAATAACTATATCTTTATTTTTTTAACATATTCTTTTTAAAACAACTATATCCTTATTTTTTTATGAAATTCATGATTATCTTATGTTTTTATAACAACCATGTAATTATTTTTTGATATGGTTTGTTATTGGAACAACGATATCATTATTTATTATATATATATTGTTTTAGAACAACTTTATCAATATTTTTTATACATTTTTTTTAAGTATGCAATTTTGCACAACCTAAACCTGTACTATTGAGAATTTGGGTGTTGCACATAGATTTAAAGTGTAATAATTGAATATGTATAGAAAGATAGTAATCATAATAGATGAGGAGTGTAATTTATGTACACAAAATGAAAATCAACCACTTTTTTAATGTATGTGTGTGAATATACAATCGAGAATTTCCTGTTCAATGTCTCCAATCCTCTCCTCCAAATAGAAATCTATATGACATTGAGAAAGGCTTTTAATTTGAAGAAAAATAAGAAGTAAAAATAAAAATCAATATTACGTGGAGAAAAGGTTTTGTATAATTTCAAGAAGAAAAATTAGTTGTAAAAAGAAAATACCTTAGCGATTTTGTTTAAGGATTTTGATGTTCTTCTGATCCTCCCCAAATCACCTTTGTTCAGTCCTTTTCAAATCACAAAGAAAAGTTATCACATTTACAACAAAAAAACCTACAAATTAAATTTAAAAAAAATGTTTTATACATTAGAGAATGAGCAAAATAAGAGAAGGGATTGCAATGAAAAAGAAGAAGAACAGCATATATCAACCTTAAATATTAATATTAACATAATAAATAAAAATTCCAATAACTTCTTCTTCTCTCACTGACTTGAGGTTCCTCACTGCAAAACAAAACAAAACAAAACAAAACAAAACAAAACACCGTAGCCTCCTAATTTCAAGGGCGACAAATTTGCATTCATTATTTTTTTTTAATTTATAAAATATAACAACTTCTCAAAGGCACACCCTTTTATTGTTGCTCTAATATTGTTCTTTTTTCATTGACTTGAGAGGTCACTTGCAATGACGGATCCAGAAATTTTTAGATGTGGGGGCGACACATATATAAATATAAAAGATTACAATTATATTTCATTCGTTCTTACATTAGGTCACATTAAATTTTTTAGGAGGTATTTGATTTTTTCACTAAATTATTCGTATTAAATGATTGCTCTGATTAACTAAGTTCAATTTATCATAAAAAAAAGTAATGCAAGTAAAATAAGTAAAAGTGATAAATAAAATAAATAAATAAAAAATAAGTAAAAGTGCAAAATTGATTGATATTTTTTTTGTTAAAAAACGAGTGAACTGCTTATCTTAATTTGTGTGTTTTTGGTTAAGTGTGACTTATAAATATTAACGAAGAGAGTAATATACTGTTTATAAAACAATATAAAATATAATTAAGAAAAAACATATTAATTTCTAGTGTCATCAAAGAGATACTCAACCTTTACCAAAATGTAAATCATATATTAATAATAATAATAACATTGTGCCACAACAATACAATTTCAAAATAGAAAAATATTCAATCCAAAATTAGTTTTATAATTATTCTATTAATAATATATGCATTTATTTATTATATATATAAGTTTAGTAATAATTAAATTAAAATTTTTGTGGGGGCACGTGCCCCCACTTGTATGTATGTGGCTCCGTCCCTGGTCACTTGTGCAATTCCTTGAGTTTCTTTTTTTCATCTATAGCCTTAAAAAAAATATACCTTAACCTGAAAAAAATAATAATACAAAACAACACAAAAACATTTATTTATCATGAGAAAGCGAATTATACATAAGAAGAGAGGAAATAATTGGGTTCTTTATATTAAAAAAAAAAAAAAGAAGAAGAAGAAAAGACATGCCTTAAGGGACAATGAGGGATGTAAGCAAAGAGGTTATCGGATACAGAGACGTGAAGTTGTAAATTGTAATTGACCAAAGGGATTGGACGAATAAATATGAAACTGCATTTATTTAGTAACCGCATTCATTGCATTTATTTAGTAACCGCTCTTGGTAATTTTGTCATTTAGTATCATGATAAGGATATTTTGGGCATAACAAAATTATGTACATTTTAACTGTTTTTTAGTTGTTTTAGTCAAAAAGTATGTTTTCTTTATATAATAGTATAGATAGTATAGATAGTATAGATAAATCACATGATTGCAAACAAAGTTTAAGGGTGTGTTTGTTTTCTGAAAATGTTTCTTATTTTCATTTTTCAGAATTAATTTTCATTTTCAAGAAATAGAAATTTAGGAAATGTATTTGGTTCATTTTTTTATATTTTGTTTTCAGAAAATGAAAAGAATTGAATGTAAATTTTTTTGGTTTCTACATTTTTTTTCGTGAATTAACACTTAATTTCCTGTAGTTCTACCAATTGAATTAGTTCTTAAAAATATTTAATTGTGCTTATATTAGTACATAAATGTGGTTATATTAGTATAAAACATCCATTTTTAAAAATAATAATTAAATTTTGAAACAAACTTAAAAGCTAAATTAAATATTTTTTATTAAAAATCAATTCAAATAATAGAAATATATCTAATTAGGCATGGCAAAGGGTCGGGTCTTGGGCAAGTTTTTTCGCCAATTTCACCTCGCACCATTAAGAGCAGGGTGGATTAGGGTACAAGTTTAATGAGAGCGGGATTCTTCACCGGATGAGGTTGATAGTTAGGGGATGTAGTACTTTATTTCGATTCATCATATGTATTCCCCTTCCATATTTGGACCTGTACTGTACCGAAAGAAAAAAAACATGTATTGCTTTAAGGGTGTGTTTGTTTTCTGAAAATGTTTCTTATTTTCATTTTTCAGAAATAATTTTCATTTTCAAGAAATAGAAATTTAGGAAATGTATTTGGTTCATTTTTTTATATTTTGTTTTCAGAAAATGAAAAGAATTGAATATAAATTTTTTTGGTTTCTACATTTTTTTTCGTGAATTAACACTTAATTTCCTGTAGTTCTACCAATTGAATTAGTTCTTAAAAATATTTAATTGTGCTTATATTAGTACATAAATGTGGTTATATTAGTATAAAACATCCATTTTTAAAAATAATAATTAAATTTTGAAACAAATTTAAAAGCTAAATTAAATATTTTTTATTAAAAATCAATTCAAATAATAGAAATATATCTAATTAGGCATGGCAAAGGGTCGGGTCTTGGGCAAATTTTTTCGCCAATTTCACCTCGCACCATTAAGAGCAGGGTGGATTAGGGTACAAGTTTAATGAGAGCGGGATTCTTCACCGGATGAGGTTGATAGTTAGGGGATGTAGTACTTTATTTCGATTCATCATATGTATTCCCCTTCCATATTTGGACCTGTACTGTACCGAAAGAAAAAAAACATGTATTGCTTTGTAGGACTTTTTCTTAGTTTTTATTGCATGGATTATTCTGTTCACTTTTTATATTGCATCTGGATATATGTTGTAACACCCCAATTTCGGCAACTTGAAAATATCATTTCTTTAATAAAATATTGTGAAAATTTGGGTAATTTTTTTTATAAGGTAACATGGACATGAGAACCTTCAAGTTCAAAAATCTTTCATTAACTTAGTTGTAATAAAATCACATTCTCATATCACACGTCACACTTCAAGTTCCAAAATGAGATGTTACTTAACATCGCACTTTGCAACTTAGTTTCATAAATCTGATTTGAGAAAACAAGTTCATTTCTTGTTTCATGAAACCTTATTTCTCAAAAGCCATACTCAATAAAATACCAAGCGGGTACACAATGATATAGCAATGTCAACCAGGTAGCTGCAGAGGATACAGTGCTCAAGGGAATTACCTACTACTAATCTTTGTAGTGTCCTTGAACACTATATGTCCTTAACCCTCTGAGCCCTCAAGATTATGGTAATCAGGAGTTCAAGAGAAGGTCAAGTATCTATGTATGACCTTATGGTTTTTCTGCAGTTCCAGTTGGGAAAAGCAGGGTTTCCCCAGTCAACAAATGTGTGCAGAGTGTCAACTTAGGGATGAGAGTACGTACCTGAAACCCTAGCTGTTGTGAGCTATTTATAGGGTTTGGAGGAAGTTGATGTGGGCCGTATGGGCCTCGTATCAAGGTGAGCTGAACCGGGATTCTGTGAGGAAATATAGGAGATTTATTCCCTTAGAATCCGGATAGGATCAGCTCACGATCCCATGTAGAGGCTGTTGCGAGATTCTAGGAGAAACGGGCGGAAGAGATAGGAAGCCTTGGTGAGACTGAGTCAACCTAGCAGCCGACGTTATGTCTCGGTTCTAGAATCCCGAGCCGATGGAGTGAAGACCGTTGTTGAGGCTCGGTCCCATCAAGTCCGAGCCTGGTCTTTTCGTATGCTCGGAATGAACGTGTCCGAGCGTGGGACGTTTGTGTTAAGTAAACCGAGGGAAAGGTCCTTGGAAAATCCTTTATATAGGACTGTAGTTTTTATACGGTCGGCAGACCCTACAAGCCCCCCAGCTCGTAAGACTTTGAAAAAGTCTGTGACGAGGTAATGAGCGCTTAGGATAGACCTTTCCGCATGCCTCGTGACAACTGTAATTGTGCCGACTGCTTCGAGGTGATGTTTTGGGTTCTCGAGATACGGCGCGTTTCCTTGTAAGTTGTGCCAAATCATTGCGTTTTCGAAATTTGAAAAAGTACCTTTTGGAACTGCCATGTCTCTCCCTACGATTGGTTGCATGCGTCCATGGGCTTTTGGCCCAAATGGCTAAGACGGAGGGAAACTGAAAAGTTTTCTCTTCTAATTGAAACTTACCCTTTCTCTGCCTCCAATCACTCACTCTACTCCCGAAATTTCTCAGAATCCCCTCATTCTCTCTTCAATTTCCATTTAGCTGTCTTTGTTCCCAAATTGAGATCCTCCAATCCTTCACCAGTTTTAGCAACTTCACGTAGGTAACCCCTTCTACTCTCTTATTTCCATTCCTGCAGTTTTCCTTATTCGTTTGGGGTTGTTTTTCTTTTGGAGTGAGTTTTTCTTTGTAAACGGGTTTTCTGGTTTCGGGATTTGGCAGGGATTTCTGGGTAGAGTTTCTGGGTTTCTTTTGTTTTTAAGTGAGAGGAGTGATTCCCTCAATTTGTTTGAATCATGAGGGGATGGAGAGGTTTTAGGGAAGTTTTTCGTGAACTCTGTAGGAGATTAGGAGAAAATCCATCTAGTGACAGTGAATCAAGTTCTTCATCCTTTTCTGGTGTTTTTGAAGATTCTGGGAACGAAAGGAATCCATGCTCGGAAAGTTCTACGCCTATCCCTACTATTCCCCCCATCGACTCGGGTTCTTCCGAGTTAAAACCATTAACAGTAGAACATCCATTGAATCCTGCCGACGAGACTAAGTGGTTATTAGCCTATAGATTCGCTGAGCATAGAGCCCAAGTTAGATTTAGCCCCGATCATGATACGGGGGATAAAGAACCTGTAGGAAATCCATCTCAGGTGGGGGGAAAAAGTTCGGGGCTCGGCATTAGATTTAAAGTAAAAACTCGTGCTGTAAAAAATCCTAACGCCGAGCCTTTTTCTTTTTCCCCAGAAATGGTGGAACGCAGGTGTGTGACCAATCCTGAAGAATATCCTCTGCCGCCTAATCATGGCGCAGTACGATGCTGTTTTTGATCGGGAAGTACTGGGGACGAGACCTTCATTGTTAATAACAAATAGTCTTAATCATCTCCGGCCGATATTGACACCTCCGAGAGCCGATGGAAATACCTCAGATTTCGTATTAAGACCTTTGGGAATCGACGATTGGATTTGCTTCGAAGTGCCAGAAAATCGTCAATCGTCAATATTTTTACTTCTATGAAGAAGTAGTAACTAAAGTCGGTTTCCGCTTGCCCTTCTCCACCTTCGAGGTCGAAGTTCTCACTCATTTAGGAATAGCCCCAAGCCAATTGCATCCAAGTGGGTGGGCTTTCGTCCGAGCCTTTCAACAATTCTGCGATGTTGAAAACTTGGTCGCGACGGTACGGTCCTTCTTTTGGTTATATGCTCCCCAAGTAAATAAGTTTGGTGATTCCAAGGGTCTTTGGGTGTCCCTAAAGGCTCGGAGGGGACATGCCCTTTTCACCAAGGTGACAGACTCTTGGAAATCTTTCAAACCTCTCTTCTTCCAATACGAGTATACTGGGGCCGAAGTATGTTGGTTCATGGAACAGGTTGAAGAAGATGGAGTGATGAAGGTCGTGCCTCGGTTTCCACTGGGTTGGACGACTAACATTTATAACCGAGGATCCTCCTTGTATCAATTCGACTATAAGGCGGATTTAACGAAAGCTGAAAGGCGATTATGCGACCACGTTTGGGAATATCTTCAAGCAAATGGTCAAATTGATTCCAAACGAATTCTGCTGAAAGATACGCGAGACGAAGTGAAGGCGGAGCTGGGTATTTTTTTTTTTTTACTGGCGTGTTAATCCATTTTTATCGCAGAAGCAATGGGGAAGAAAACAACCAAAGCCAAGAAGAGTGAAGCTCGGGCAGCTAGAGTGTCATAGCTAGCAGCACTCAAAGAATCTGCGTCCGGTTCTCCAATCAAGGGTCAATCTTCTGAGCCGGCCCATCCTGAAAGCCCGACCGTTATCCCCAATACCACCCCCACTGTAAGGGTTACTGGTGTTGAACAGGTGATCAAAAAGGGCCGCGTTGTCGACGCGGTGAATATTGAAGTAGAAGCTCATTCATCTCCCCAAGACGTTCCCGAGCGCCCCCTCAAGAGGACTCGACTGGATAAAGGAAAAGGTCTCGCTGGAGATTGGTTCAATTTGAGCAAGTCCAACAAAGGGATTGAAATTCCCGAGGGTAAGGAAGATGCAGCTGCCAAGACGGTGTGGGGTAGGAAGATGTCCGACTCATTCATTGCCACCGTCTTCCCTCCTGAAAATGCTGAAGTAATCGAATCTTGGACCCCTGGGACTTGGGAAAATAATTGTACAGCGTTGGTGAAAAGCTTCTTACGGGGTGCGAGCATTTTCCATCACCTTGGTCATCATGGTGATGACGCTTATGCTAGATTTGCTCCCGAGGAAAAGAAGAAAAGATATGAAGCCAACGAGCGGGAAGATTACTTGGAAATTCAGGTCCAAGGTCTGAATAAAAGGATACAAGAAATGGCAGCTGAAAACGAGAGGCTTCAAAAGACTGCACAAGATTCGGAGGGGGCCAAAGCTCGGGCTGAGGAAACACTTCAGGCTGCCGAGGCACAGATAAAGAGGTCGGAAGAAATCCAGAAAAAGGCTGAGGAGGATGCTGCTGCTCTTCTGGTGGCTACGGAGAAAGCTCGTACGGCCGAGCAAGCTGCTGCAGTGGCTCAGGAGCAACATGAGTATGCTAAGGACGAGATACTCAGGCTCCGAGCTTCCTTGGAGAAGATGAGCGCGAAAGCGCTCAAGCATAAGAAAGCAGCTAAGGAGAATCTGTTCAATTGGGACCATGCAATTGAAGATTCTTTCTATAATACTGTCGAGCAACTTCGTGTTCTGAATCCCGGGCTCGTGACCAAGGGCGCTGACCCTAATTTTGCTGTTAAAAAAGGTCAAATTGTCGGCCCGAGTGGAGTTCCCATAGATCTGAACAACTCCGACCTTCCTGACCATTTGGCCGAAGGTTCCGAAGGGGAAGGAACCGAGGATGCCGAAGGTGAAGAAGAAGAAGAAGACACATTCAATGCTGACAGCATTGTATTGTCCGATTTAGAATAGTTTGATCATTCTCTTTTTTTTTTTTTTGTGATCGCCCCAGTAGTGGGTTTTTGTAACCGCCCCAGTAGTGGGTTTGAATTTTTTCTATGCTTCTTTGGTCGAAATATTATGAACGTTTATAGTATTCACAGTCGACTGTTTGCTTCTTTTTATACTTTGTGTTAAGAATTCAAGTGTTAAGACCTCGGAACTCCAGCACTTTAGCCGAGGTGGGTTCCTCTATCCGCGATGTAAAATGATTTTAATAAACCATGTTTGAATCGGGAGTCTCAGTAGAATACTTGACGAGTTAAAAGCTCTTATTTGAGCTGTTTATAATCGTTCGCGTCATACACGGTGGCTAATCGAATATGAGTAAAAGTACGTAATACAATGAATCCAATAACAGTCTTTTTATTGATCAGAAGCAGAAAGTACAATGGGCTCGGAGTTCCACCGAGCGTACACCATCATTTAAACAGTAATAAACAAATCTAACAATTCTAAAAAAGAATTAATAAAGCATGAAATTATGAAACTATGGAAGAAAGATTCTAACTGTAATATCCTTTGAGCTTCGCCGCATTCCATGAATTGTTGATAGGAGCTCCCGAGAGAGTTTCAAGTTTATAGGCTCCCGTCCCACTTTTGAAGGTGACTCGGTATGGTCCTTCCTAGCTTTGGGCCAGTTTTCCATCCTTAGCATTCTTAAGACCAATATCGGCCCTTCTTAGGACAAGGTCACCCACCTCGAACTCTCTGGGGT
Organism: Crotalaria pallida; assembly: GCA_037953625.1. Classification (NCBI taxonomy): domain Eukaryota; kingdom Viridiplantae; phylum Streptophyta; class Magnoliopsida; order Fabales; family Fabaceae; genus Crotalaria; species Crotalaria pallida. Next base: position 61,673,108 of record CM075650.1, read on the forward strand.
TAACCGAGCGATTATATTCCTTCGCCTGCATCCTTTTAGCGTGCTTTTCTCGTTCGGCGGTCAAATCTCTTACCTCCTCCGACAAAACAAGATCCTCGCAGAACAAAGTGTTGTTGATGGGGTTTGGCTGCTGCATAGCTCGGAAAGAAGGGATAATTTTCTCAATGGGGGTGACTGCGTCGCAGCAATAAGTGAGCCGATAGGGCGTTTCTCCTGTTGAAGTTTGGATGGTGGTGCGATACGACCAAAGTACCTCGTGCAAGTTTTCCACCCAATTTCCTTTTGCTCCTTCAAGTCTCCTCTTGATTCCCTGAATGATGGACCTGTTCACTGATTCCACCTGACCTTTGGTTTGAGGGTGTTCCACTGAGGAGTAGTAGTGTTTAACCCCCAATGCACTGACCAAATCTTGGAACGCCCTTGCTGCAAACTGGGTTCCGTTGTCGGTCACCAATATCTGTGGCACCCCGAATCGAGCCACAACTTGCCTTTCAAAAAACTTTTGCACCTTTGCCGAGGATATGGTTGCCAAAGGCTCGGCCTCAACCCACTTTGTAAAATAGTCTATGGCCACGATCACCCACTTCAACTGTCCTGGTGCGGTTGGGAACTGCCCAATCAAATCCATTCCCCATTGGTAAAAGGGATAGGGAGATGAAAGAGAATGAAGTTCCTCGGCTGGTTTTTGATAAACGTCACTGTGAAACTGGCATTTATCACACCTTTTCACGTGGTCTATCGCATCTTGTTGAAGGGTAGGCCAGTAGTACCCTGCCCTTAGGATTTTTCTAGCCAGTGACTTCCCTCCAATGTGGTGGCTGCCTATTCCTCCATGAACTTCTTCTAGTGCCAGCTTTGCTTCGGCGGGGTCGAGACACCTGAGCATTGGACCGTTGACCCCTCGACGAAAGAGTACTCCCTCAGCCAGTGCAAATTGAGATGCCTTCCTGACAAGTTTCCTAGCTTCCACCAAGTCGGTCGGCAAGGTCCCTTGTTCCAAATAGCTTGCAATTGGGCTAATCCAGCTTGAATCTAGTGATATGGAGAGGACAACGCTAGGTCCATGCACCATTTCCTGAATTAAACTCTTGTTGTTTTCAGAGTTTTTTGTTGAGGCGAGTTTGGAAAGAATATCCGCTCGGCTATTGCTTTCCCTCGGTATGTGACAGATTTCGACTTTCACAAATTCGGATGACAAGAATCTTACTTTTTCCAAGTATTTTTGAAGGATTGGCTCCTTCGCCTGATATTCACCCTTGACCTGTGAAACCACCAATTGAGAGTCGCTGAGAATTTTCACCTCTCGGGCTCCCACTTCTTTTGCCATCCTCAATCCTGCCAAAACAGCTTCATACTCCGCCTGATTGTTGGATGTTGAAAATCCGAACTTCAAGGAGTATTCAAGGGTGACTCCCTCGGAGTTCTCCAAAATTATTCCTGCTCCTGCTCCCATCTTATTACTCGATCCATCCACATAGATGTTCCAATCCGAGTTTGAGCTCGTCAATGGCTCAGTGAACTCGGTAAGGAAATCAGCCAAGGCCTGAGACTTCATCGCCTTTCTCGGTTCGAAAGTTATTTCAAACTCAGAAAGCTCGATAGCCCAAGTTACCATCCTCCCAGCCAAATCAGGTTTCTGCAATATTTGTCGGATCGGTTGAGCCGTTCTGACCGTGATGCGGTGGCTGTGGAAATATTGGCGCAATCGCCTGGCAGTTATTACTAAGCAGAAGGCTAATTTCTCCACTTTTTGATATCTGATTTCTGGTCCTTGGAGAGCTCGACTCACAAAATAAATCGGAGACTCTTTACCTGATTCCTCACGGACCAAAACCGAACTAACCACAGAATCTCCAACCGACAAATAAAGGAAAAGAGTTTCGCCATGGCTCGGACTAGACAGAATGGGAGGCGATGACAAATAATGTTTAAGGTCAGTAAAGGCCTTTTCACATTCTTCATCCCATTCAAACATCTTCTCCTTCTCTTTCCTCAGCAGCTTGTACCATGGAAGGGCCTTTCTAGCTGACTGAGATAGAAACCTTGAAAGAGCTGCGACTCGACCTGTTAGCTGTTGAACCCCTTTGATGTTCGAGGGACTTTTCATCTCCAAAATGGCTCTGCATTTGTCCGGATTTGCCTCTATTCCACGCTCTGTAAGCATAAACCCGAGGAATGATCCTGCCGGAACTCCGAATGTGCATTTTTCCGGGTTCAGCCTCATATCAAACTGTCTCACCCTTCCTAAGATTTCTTTCAAGTCTTTTGCATGATCTTCCTCTTTTAAACTTTTCGCAATCATATCGTCTATATAAACTTCCATCCTCGGCCCAATCAGAGGACCAAAAACCTTGTTCATCATGCGCTGGTAAATAGCCCCAGCGTTTTTCAATCCGAACGGCATAACATTATAGCAATAAGTAGCGTTTTCTGTGATAAACGAGGTTTTTACCTGGTCCGGGGGATACATTGGGATCTGATTGTATCCCGAGTAAGCATCCATAAAGGACAACCTTTGATAGCCAGCCGAACTATCCACCAATTTATCGATGCATGGTAGTGGGTACTGATCCTTCGGGCATACCTTGTTCAGATCTGTGTAGTCCACGCACATCCTCCATTTCCCGTTGGACTTCTTGACTAGCACAGGATTGGCCAACCAATCAGTGTATACCACCTCTCTAATAAATCCAGCTTCCAAAAGCTCAGCTACCTTCTCATCAGTCGCTTGCGCTTTCTCGGTTCCGACCCTTCTCTTCTTCTGACATACTGGCTTGGCGCCAGGATATACACTCAACTTGTGGCAGATAAAGTTAGGATCGATTCCCGGCATGTCTGCCGAGGTCCATGCAAACAAATCCTTGTTTTCAATTAGAAGTTCAGTAAGCTCTTTTTCTAGCTTCTCCGACAGGCCAACCCCGATCTTGACACAGTGAGATGGCTCGGGACCGAGGATTACTTTTTTAAAGTCCCCTTGCGGAGTTGGTCGGGTTTCATCCTCTTCTCTGACGTCAAGATCGGCCAAGTTGACGTTTCCTTTGTTCAATGGTTCCTTCATAATTTTCTCATCATCTAGTTTCAGCTTTGCCAAACTGATGTTATAACATTTTCGGGCCAACTCCTGATCAGACCATACTGTTACTACCTTGTCATCCGACCCCGGAAACTTCATGGCCAAATGTACTGTCGAAACGACGGCACCGAAAGATTGGAGTGCTGTTCTTCCGAAGATAGCGTTATAGGCCGAGGGAGCCTGGACCACGAGCCACTTTACCATTTCGGTTCGGGCAGAAGGTGGTTCACCCATTGTCACTGAGAGATGGATATGGCCTAGTGGAACGATTGAGTGTCCCGTGAAGCCAATCAAGCTTCCCTCAAATGGAGTAAGATCCGACCTTTTTAACTTCAATTTGTCGAACAGATCAAGGAACATGATGTCCGCCGAACTCCCTTGATCGACGAGAATTCTTCTTACTTCATAGTTGCCAATCCGAGCTGTGACGACCATTGGATCATTATGGTCTTGCAGAATGTCTTCAAAGTCTTCATCACTAAAACTGATTACAACATTATTCTTTCTCGGTTTCTGAATCGGTCGGCTTGCCACCGAAAGAACTTGCCCCACGTACTTCTTGCGGTCACACTTCTTTTCCCCACCACCAGCAAATCCTCCAGCAATAGTACCGATAAGGAAGTCATTTGCTTTCTCGGATTGTTGTATTGGGGCTCCGCTTGCAGGTGGTGAAGGACTTTTATTCCTCTTCTGCTCGGTTTTGGGAGGCGAGGGGCTCTTCCTTCTAGAACGCTTGCGCAAGGCTTCCCCGATGTAATGCTGAAGCTTGCCATCCCTTACCATCTCTTCAATTAGATCTTTCAGTTGGATACATTGGTCGGTGGTATGCCCCCATCCACCATGGTGATCGCAATACTTCGATTTATCCTTTTGGGCCGCCTTTCTTAAGGCTGGTGGCCGAGTGATGTTGCGCATTTTAGTATGCATGGTCTCACGAAGGATTTGACTCCTCAGGACCGTTAATTGAGTGTATTCCTCGTACCTGCCTTTGGGAGGCAGTTTATCACCTCTTTCTTGTTCCCTCTTGTCTTTCCTTCCTCCTTCCCGAAAACGATCATTCTGACGAGCCTCGTTTTGGCGAGGCCGTTGCTCCTATCGTCCTTCGGTACCCCTTGCCGTAGTGCTTATCCTTCGGAACTCCTCTAGATTGACATATTTCCTGGACCTTTCTCTAAGTTCTGCCATGTTATGAGTGGTTCCCCGATCAAACAATCTTTGAAATCTCCGTCCAACAATCCCTGAGTGAGTAGGAGAACGGATACCCCCGACTGTAAACCAGATATGCCACTGGCCTCTTGCTGATACCGAGCCAGGTAGTCGCGTAAAGACTCGCCAGGTCTTTGTGCGACTCCAGCTAAAGAATGATCCGATTTGGGCTGTGACATGCTCGCTGTATATCGATTGAGGAAAACCCTCCGAAGCTCGGCCCAGGAACTGATGGAATTTGCCGGTAGGGAGTTGAACCATCTCAGCGGCGCCGAGCCTAGCGTCATTGAGAAATCTCGGCATTTCATTTCATCTTCTCCTCCATAAAACATCATAGAAGACTCATAAGATGCAATGTGATCCATCGGATCAGTCGTCCCATTATAGCGAGAGACGTTCTGATGGCCCATGAAAGCTTGTGGAGTCCGAAATGCCATGATTGCGGCTGTGAACGGGTGCCCCGGATGCGGTTCAGCAGCAGCAGGTTCAACAACCTCATTCGAAGTAAGGGGTGGAGGCAAGAGAAGATTACTAGGGTTGCCAAGAGCCATGCGAGTGCCTTGCTCGGCAAGCCTAGCCATGCTTTGCTGCTGTAAAGTAGCGATAGCTTGGTTTTGCTTTTCGATTAATGAAGTTTGAGTCCTCAGAATTTCCATAATTGACTCTTCTCTTCTCCTGGCAGAAGAGGTCGTCATGTAAGATCTTCCCTGAGACTCGGAACGTTCACCGCCCTGAAGTGTTCCGAAGCGTCCTCTAGTAAATTGTGGTACTCCCCTAAACAAGGGTATTTCTCTATCAGACCGCTCGGTTCGGGAGTTTTCTCGAACATGACGTTCAGCTCGTCGCTCCTCCCCAGTTCGGGATCCAGCAGGGGCTCTTCTAAACTGGTGTGGTCCAGAATCCGCAGTGTCACGCCATTCCGACACATGGCCATCAGAAACACGACGTGGCTGAGATCGTCGTTCATGGCCCTCCACAGCCGGAACGACGGCGGCTTGCGGTTGGACCTGAGGAACGGCCGGATCAGCAGGGTGGACAACTGGAGGAACTTGGGGGTTCTCAACCTGATTACCCTCAGGGGGAGCAAGTCTGTCCCTAACATTCCTGCCAGCAGCATTCCTAGGTCCGGCGTTCTTTGGTGGTCTTCCTCTAAGACGACGGCGGAGATCACCTCCTCCTTGGCTGTCATCGTTGTTGTTTGCCATTTCCTGCAGTGAGCGGTGGGAATACTGGTTATTCAGTTTCCCACAGACGGCGCCAATGTAGTGTCCTTGAACACTATATGTCCTTAACCCTCTGAGCCCTCAAGATTATGGTAATCAGGAGTTCAAGAGAAGGTCAAGTATCTATGTATGACCTTATGGTTTTTCTGCAATTCCAGTTGGGAAAAGCAGGGTTTTCCCAGTCAACAAGTGTGTGCAGAGTGTCAACTTAGGGATGAGAGTACGTCCCTGAAACCCTAGCTGTTGTGAGCTATTTATAGGGTTTGGAGGAAGTTGATGTGGGCCGTATGGGCCTCGTATCAAGGTGAGCTGAACCGGGATTCTGTGAGGAAATATAGGAGATTTATTCCCTTAGAATCCGGATAGGATCAGCTCACGATCCCATGTAGAGGCTGTTGCGAGATTCTAGGAGAAACGGGCGGAAGAGATAGGAAGCCTTGGTGAGATTGAGTCAACCTACCAGCCGACGTTATGTCTCGGTTCTAGAATCCCGAGCCGATGGAGTGAAGATCGTTGTTGAGGCTCGATCCCATCAAGTCCGAGCCTGGTCTTTTCGTATGCTCGGAATGAACGTGTCCGAGCATGGGACGTTTGTGTTAAGTAAACCGAGGGAAAGGTCCTTGGAAAATCCTTTATATAGGACTGTAGTTTTTATACGGTCGGCAGACCCTACAATCTTGTTTTCTAATCCTCCTTGTTGAAGTCCACTGCGGAAGCCTCGTCGAAGTAAAAGTGCATATTTGCTACAGGATTGGCCATCTATCCGTTGCAATATCGGTGTAACCCGATACGACAACATGATAGGAGAGATGTCAGCATTCCAGAAGTACAACAGTAACGAAACAGTCTATTAACAACTCAAGGTAAAAGAAAATAGGCAGAATAATTTATGAAGACCGGTTCCAAGTATTAACAGATAGTAAACATGTATCGGACACACATAACCGAAGACATATAGCACCAGGTAATCATGATGTGCATGTAACAGTTATTTACAGATCATAACACATCATTTCTTATGCTATCAAAAGATTCACATAGCAGATAATAAAAACATAATGATAACATAGCAGATATCTTTAACAAGGGAAACATTTCATCAACCTATAACACATATCATTTCATATCTCAATAAACTTTGATATCACATCATGCTCATTCTTTGATTACTCATCTCATAAGCTTCTCGATTATCATTTATCACAACAGATTCCGAGATCATATCTTATTAAGCATATTCCTTCCTTATCATTAAGTCTTATTATTCCGGGTGCTTCAATGATGTGGGGAAAGAATCATTGAAGATAGCACACACGTCTACATCTCCTCGGTAATCCACCCAAACCTAGTCAGAAGCTAACAGGAGTAAAAGACCTTTACCACGCAGGCATTGACAGCTGTCTGCTACCTCGTAGCAAAAATAAATGGAATGCTGGCTCATTGCATAAACATAGTGCCTCGTTCTAGTCCCTCTCACTGTTCTCGAATTGCTATAGAGGGCGACAGTACTAATTCTAGTTGATCGTGCAGAACTTACCACGGCGTAGAACCGATCTGCCCGTACCACATATGGAATTCGTTCTGCCTAGAATAGCACTCAAGGCTTCTTGACGTATCACCGTCCTTGCCCTCCCCTATTGCAATCACAACCCGAATATCCGCAGATACTCCGGGGTATCTTCCTCTCCACTACTTCGCACTCATACTCACCGCATTAATTAATGTCTTTTAAAAGTTTTCTTTCCTCTTTAGTATTTTAATGACCTAGGGTCGACTCATCCTCGTAACATCCCTTCGACGAGTCCCAACCGCTAACAAAGTTATTCTCTTTCCCCAAAAAGCACAAGGTTCCACATTCTTCAAAGATACCATTGCGAGCCAGCTTAGATTATCGAGCCTTGAATCACGAACATCGCACAATCACATTTCCTTGCCATCAACATTTCTAGAAGCACATCATTCTTTTCTTTGATACGTATCTTAAGCTTTATTATATTTTCATACTTTCTAAAATACTCTGGATCCCATTATAATTTCATAATTTCCATTGTCTCACTCATCCATAACCAGAACCAGAATAGAACAGTTATCATTCAGGCATACTTAATAATTATGCGACAACAGATCATACATAATGCAATTAGAGTGTATGGAAATCAAGGTCATGATCATATACTCATATAACACATATCATATAGCAAGTAATAAAATTTCAGAATTAATATAATCAGTTAAGTACTGAGTCTACGCGCCACGTTGACTTAGGCCCACTGCTCTCTCACTTTAATCATTATCAGAATTTCAGAATGACACATATATCTTTCAAACATGCTTATAGAATCAAGTAGGCCATATATAATAATTAAAATGGATGGTAATCAGAATCATCACATATGATCATGTAGCACATAACATATAACAATTACTAGAATTTCAACTTGATATACTCAGTTTAGAACTGAGTCTAAGCGTCACGTTGACTTAGGCCCACTGCATCTCTCACCTTAACTGGTATGCAGGATTCCAAGCGTTCTCCTCGACTGCCGAATTTGACATCCCTTTCCCGCTTTCCTTTCGTATTCAAACTATAACATTTTTCCCTTACATTAGAATCATTCTTAATAAATTCTTCATTTTGATTTTGAAAACATTTTGAAACATTTCTACCTTTTGAAAACACATTGCCAATATCCAAATGATTTTAAATCCAATTCAAATCTATAAACCAAACACTTTCAAGAAATCTTTAAAACAATTCCTAAACAACCTTCATTATGATTCCTTTCATTCATTCTCTTACAAAGTCAAACGACAATCACACATACATCACATAAATAGTTTCGCATTCAATCAAATTATCATGCCCATACACATATATAATCACTTAGCATCTAGCACACAAACAATTCAATCTTAAACCTAAACATCTAATTCAAAACTGAATAACATGTATCATTTAGAATATAATCAAGGTACAAATCAAGTTTCTAACATAATATTCACAAAACCATATGTACTTTCTTATCAATTAATCAAGTAAGACTTGGTTATGTAATCATGAATCAAAATATAAAGTCCAGCCATATCCATAAAAATACACAAAAGTTCATGATTGTCAAAAGTATTCAAAATTAAGGTTTAATTGGTTACGGGAAAAACAAGAAAGACATAGATCAAAATCGTATTAAATTAAAGAGTTTGGATCCCAAAATTTGTAGAACACACACACGTATACCAAGGTTCAGAATATAAAATTTTCAAGTCCTTCGGACACACCGAACATAGGTTTTCACTTTAATTTGTCGTAAAAATCATCCTAGTCTTGGTTCTGGGCAGAGACCAAAACACAATTATTAAAAATAGTAGACCAACTCCAAATAGCATGAAACTTGGTAAAATAACTCGCAACTTATCCAAGATCATCTCATAAAATTTTCAGATTAATTGGAGTTGTTTAGATCAATATTTTTCAATTAAAATTCTTCCTGATTCTGCGAAAACAGAATTGAGCTGTATATTGTTTGCATTTATTAAAAATATCAAACCAACTCCAAATCACCTCAAATTTTACATAGAGTCTCAAAACATAGTCAAAATCATACCATAAAATTTTTAAACCATTTGGAGTAGCGCAAGTTTGAAAATTCTGTTCATCTTTAAGCCGAAAAACTTGTTTTCTCGAAATCGTTTTCACCAAGTTTATTCTCATAGAATTAGGAAATCAACTCTAAAAATCATTCAAAAATTCAAAGAAGCTCCTATTAACAAACTTAAAACAGTGACACATTATCAAAGTTATTTAACATGCATAATCATCAATTATCAAGACCAAGATGACACATTCCAAAAATTTCAGCACTTATTCAACTTGTTCAAACTAAAACATTTTCATACAAGAACAAAATAAAATCAAATCAAATCAACTTTTAAATACATGCATGCATATTCTCAAATACATGGAAACAAAATTAATATAACATATTTTCATATAAAACCGTAACACACATATAAAGGACAAAGATTATATTTTTGCATAAAAACTCTAGATCTTAACATGCATGCACTTAAAACACTTAGATCATCAATAAAAATTAATATGCAACATCGAACAGAATCATTTCCATTATTTTTTTTGTCTTGGCCGAATCATTTATCAAGAAAAAGGTCATTACTTTATCTCAAACAAAATAAAGATCACACTCAAACACTTAAAGAATAACATGCATGTTACTTGAATCAACAAATATAGTTCTAAAACTTACATGCATCAACTCAAATAGAATTAAAAAGCCTGGATCCTATTTTTTTCTAACATGGCCGAATCATCAAGCTCAAAATAATGACATGCACAAATTTTTCTAAGCTTTAAAATCATGATCTAAATATCTAACTAACATGCATGCAATAATCACCATATAGTAAGCTATAAAAATTAAACATGCATCATGATCTTCCACTATTTTTTTTTACAAGATTACATCAAAAAGGAAAATAAAACTTCAAGATCTTCATGAAACTTCAAGAAGGAAGAAAAGATCCCCACCTTAAAGCTTTGATCCTTGCACTAAACCACCTTTGATTCTTGAAAATCACTTTAGCTTCTAAAAAAAATCACTTTTGGAATGTAAAAATCACTTTTTCTTCTCTCTCTCTCTCTCTCTCTCTCTCTCTCTCTCTCTCTCTCTCTCTCTCTCTCTCTCTCTCTCTCTCTCTCTCTCTCTCTCTCTCTCTCTCTCTCTCTCTCTCTCTCTCTCTCTCTCTCTCTCTCTCTCTCTCTCTCTCTCTCTCTCTCTCTCTCTCTCTCTCTGAGCTTGATTTTGCTCCAAGACTAAGTGTTTAGGAAATGAATAATGAAATGATGCAAAATGAGGAACTAAAGGATATTTATAGGCATGAGTGACTTGGGGATGAAATGACCAAAATGTTAATTAGAAATGCTAGAAGCTAAGGCCATTTTTGGTACTCTAATAATGTTGCATGCAAATAGTAATTTGGGGTTGGAATCTTAATGACTAAGCAATGTTAATTTTTTTTTGTACTTAATGATAATATGCTTCCCTAATCTAAGGGAATGGGACCAATGCATGTCACCTTCTTTGCCTTAGGGTTCAAGTTTCCTACTCCCTCCTTCATGCATGCTCGACACATACACACACATGCATAAACATATTCATTTTATTTTCATTTCAATTTCAATCATACACAATTACTTTAAGTAGTCCTATACCATTTTAAGATAATAATATAGTACCAATTATTGAAGAATTCACACCTCATACAAGCATACATACACACATCATATCAACACCCATTTCATTATTAATAAATCAGGTTTTCCTTTTATGAAGAGAGTAACATTAATATTTATAATGAGAAACTCCGAAAATACACTCTTTAAGTAAAAATAATTAACTGTACTTTTCAGCTATAAATACAGTCCCCATTTAATTTTCTAAAATCATATTTTCATATATAAAAAGGGATTTCCAAAAGGAAAAGTTCAATAGAGGTCTCTAACTATTTTTCATAAGTTAAATACTCAAAATTCGTATAAAATGTGCCCAGAAAATAATTTTTCTTAAATCAATCCAGAAAATTCTAAACTTTGAATTTTTAAATTCTACGTTTCAATACGATCGTTTTTATATAAAGATCATAATTTTCGGACTTACGGTTAAAAACTTATGGATTTTCAAAGTTAATAAATTAATTAAAGTCCATAAAGAAATTCATTTCTCAAAAGAATTAAAAAAATAAAATCATAACTTATCTCTGATCAATTGCAACAGTCCAAACATAGTAAAATTATTTATCCATGGAAATATTTATTTATGAAACTCTATAAAAATTAATAGCTTTTTACTTAAACAAATAAAATATTCACTTAAAATCCTTTATAAAATAAAATCTCAAAATTTATTTTAATAAAAATTCATTTATGTATGTAAGGGAAAAATACGGGATGTCACATTCTCCCCAACTTAAAGATTTCTCGTCCTCGAGAAATGATGTGTGAAATTTACATGATCTAAGAGTGCGTAGCTCCTTGGAGTGATTTCTTCAGTCTTTAGCCGTTGTCGCCATCGAGTCGTCGCATATGCGTGCACTATTCTTTTAAGGTTCTCAGGAGTGAGTCAAATCGATTACTTCTGCAAGTAATCTTTGGGTCATTCCATTGTCATCAAATACAATGGAATACAAGACGGTATGGTTTTGTTGTCAGAAGATTAAGGGGGTTCAATATTGGAGCAGCATTTGAAGAAATAGTATACTTATGCCAATCTTGCCAAGGACGCTATTCTTATGGTCTCTCTATTACTCAGTCTTTCTTAGTGATTCAAACTTAGATGGGTTACTACCAAACCTCAAAATTTTCGTTTACTCCCCAACTTTGATAGGTCATATTCCTATACATCACATCTCTCCATAAGTATGTGACAGAAACTAAAACCACAAAAATTTCCGACATTCACCAAGTCTAGTTCATCTTACACAACTCCCCATCACCTTGTTCAAACCTATCTTAGTATTGTCTTAAATTCCACCGACTAAACCAAATATTTTACCTTTATTGAATTACTATGGTCTCCATTATCCCTTCCTTTTCCCTAACAACCACTAAATTTTAAGGAAATATACATCATCTTACTCCTCCTCTTACTCATTTATTGAAATAACTTATGTATTCTAAACCTTTTTCCACCCTTCATAATTCATCTTCGTGTTCTAAACCATTAAAATTTCTCCAATTCAAGGATTTATTCTCCAGATTAATGATCTCAACTCCTATTGACATCCTCAAATCCATAACTTTCAGTCACCTACGTCTATCAAACATCAAATCTTAGTCTTTTCAACCGAATTTTGGTCATCACTCAAGGGTTCCGTCCGTAAATTGCACCACCTCATCTATTCAATCTCATAGGGCTATTACAAGTTCGCATTCACTCCAATCATTCACCTACTCCAACTAGGGCCTTTATGTCCTCAAATTCTTCGGACTTGTCTCAGATGTCCACTATTTTACCACCATCTCTACCACTATTTTGTCTAGGCTGCTATCAAACTCCTTGGTTTTGATCCCTTAATACAGTCCACTATCTTACTTAAGGTTCTAAGAGGTACTCTTATTCGACTTCATTCATAATACATCACATCAGTTCATGCTTATTTACTCCTTAATCTCCTTCCTCATTGTAACTTTTTCCTAACAACACCTCACGGTCCATCTTATAACTTAGGAGTATCTACTTGATTGGCATAAGGTCTTATGGTCTAAAATTTCCATGAAAGACTTTGGGAGAAAACAAACGTCTTGTCAAAGATCATAAGATGAAACTTCGGGTTCATCAGCAATTACAGTCTTGTCAAATTGCTTTGACAGAACATGGTCAATTTCGAAAGACATCCTAGGCTACAAAGGAAGTTTGTCATAATCACAAGAAAAAGGTTCATATCAAAAGAAGCTTCAACAAACAAGGTCTCATGTCAGGGGTTCAGAAGTCATTGCAAACAAAAGGGGTTCTCAACAAAGAGGGCTTCAACAAACAAGAGAAAGTTCAGGTCACACAGAACAAAGTCTCACGATGACACTAGTCTCGGTTCTTTGTACGCACCGTAGACAAATTCCCAACGCATTCCAGAGATAGAGAGATAGAGCGCTCGCTTAACTTCGTACTTCTATTCTCACTCATCGTAGTCCTATGACTAACACACACATACAGAGTCACACAAGCAAGCATGTAAGCCCACGCATAAGGATACTTAGGACAACCATTGCTCTGATACCATTCTGTAACACCCCGATTTCGGCAACTTGAAAATATCATTTCTTTAATAAAATATAGTGAAAATTTGGGTAATTTTTTTTATAAGGTAACATGGACATGAGAACCTTCAAGTTCAAAAATCTTTCATTAACTTAGTTGTAATAAAATCACATTCTCATATCACACGTCACACTTCAAGTTCCAAACCGAGATGTTACTTATATCGCACTTTGCAACTTAGTTTCATAAATCTGATTTGAGAAAACATGTTCATTTCTTGTTTCATGAAACCTTATTTCTCAAAAGCCATAATCAATAAAATACCAAGCGGGGTACACAATGATATAGCAATGTCAACCAGGTAGCTGCAGAGGATACAATGCTCGAGGGAATTACCTACTACTAATCTTGTTTTCTAATCCTCCTTGTTGAAGTCCACTACGGAAGCCTCGTCGAAGTAAAAGTGCAGATTTACTACAGGATTGGCCATCTATCCGTTGCAATACCGGTGTAACCCAATACGACAACATGATAGGAGAGAGGTCAGCATTCCAGAAGTACAACAGTAATGGAGCAGTCTATTGACAACTCAAGGTAAAATAAAATAGGCAGAATAATTTATGAAGACCGGTTCCAAGTATTAACAGATAGTAAACATGTATCGGACACATATAACCGAAGACATATAGCACCAGGTAATCATGATGTGCATGTAACAGTTATTTACAGATCATAACACATCATTTCTTATGCTATCAAAAGATTCACATAGCAGATATCTTTAACAAGGGAAACATTTCATCAACCTATAACACAGATCATTTCATATCTCAATAAACTTTGATATCACATCATGCTCATTCTTTGATTACTCATCTCATAAGCTTCTCGATTATCATTTATCACAACAGATTCCGAGATCATATCTTATTAAGCATATTCCTTCCTTATCATTAAGTCTTATTATTCCGGGTGCTTCAATGATGTGGGGAAAGAATCATTGAAGATAGCACACACGTCTACATCTCCTCGGTAATCCACCCAAACCTAGTCAGAAGCTAACAGGAGTACAAGACCTTTACCACGCAGGCATTGACAGCTGTCTGCTACCTCGTAGCAAAAATAAATGGAATGCTGGCTCATTGCATAAACATAGTGCCTCGTTCTAGTCCCTCTCACTGTTCTCGAATTGCTATAGAGGGTGACAGTACTAATTCTAGTTGATCGTGCAGAACTTACCACGGCGTAGAACCGATCTGCCCGTACCACATATGGAATTCGTTCTGCCTAGAATAGCACTCAAGGCTTCTTGACGTATCACCGTCCTTGCCCTCCCCTATTGCAATCACAACCCGAATATCCGCAGATACTCCGGGGTATCTTCCTCTCCACTACTTCGCACTCATACTCACCGCATTAATTAATGTCTTTTAAAAGTTTTCTTACCTCTTTAGTATTTTAATGACCTAGGGTCGACTCATCCTCGTAACATCCCTTCGACGAGTCCCAACCACTAACAAAGTTATTCTCTTTCCCCAAAAAGCACAAGGTTCCACATTCTTCAAAGATACCATTGCGAGCCAGCTTAGATTATCGAGCCTTGAATCACGAACATCGCACAATCACATTTCCTTGCCATCAGCATTTCTAGAAGCACATCATTCTTTTCTTTGATACGTATCTTAAGCTTTATTACATTTTCATACTTTCTAAAATACTCTGGATCCCATTATAATTTCATAATTTCCATTGTCTCACTCATCCATAACCAGAACCAGAATAGAACAGTTATCATTCAGGCATACTTAATAATTATGCGACAACAGATCATACATAATGCAATTAGAGTGTATGGAAATCAAGGTCATGATCATATACTCATATAACACATCATATAGCAAGTAATAAAATTTCAGAATTAATATAATCAGTTAAGTACTGAGTCTACGCGCCACGTTGACTTAGGCCCACACGAGCAAGGGGGTTAGGGTGATAGAGAGTAATCTCCACCTCACCCTCAAAGGTAGCTTGGTGCTTCTCGAATATCCATATACCACTAGGGATGGGTCTGATCTCGACGCAAGTTAGGTATTTGGCCATCACCTAATAAGGGCACAGAGGTAGGCATATACACACACATAATCAAATAAGAGTAACTGGAAATTAAACATCCACATACATCAAGCCATCAATCAACATATGAATGCATATGACCAAGCGAGGTTCATTTATAATTAAACTCTTTAATTATAATGGCATGATGCATGTCATCTCTCAATCCTGAGATACTCCAACTAAATATCCTTACGGACGTCCATTGTAACATCCCGCTATTTTTAGTACCTTTAACAAAATAATTAAATTATTTAATATGATGTTTTCAAGGTTTGAGTGTTATAATAAAATTTTGATTTCATCAGTTTAATTGAAATATGTTTTGTTGTCAAAATAACTATAAATTTGTTATCATACGTTTTTCAAAAATAAAATTGTACTTTTATTTAGTTTAATTAACATTTTGACAAGGAGCTAAAGTGGCAAGCCTTAGAGGCATTTTTATATATAATTTCTTTAGAAAAATATGTTTAACTTAATATTTTGAGCGTCCCTGTAAATTTTCATAGTGTTCGGAAGCTGTTTTATTTTTTTAGCTTCTGGACTGGTTTAATATATTACCGGTATAAGTTATATATAATAATCTGCTATTTCTAAATTATGAATATTATATTTTATCAAATTTAACATCACGATTGAGAAAATATATTTACTTTTGAATTTCTATACCTTTTCTTATGCAATAGCTATCTCTAGGGAGCGATAACTTTAGTATTTTTCAATCAGTTTTGAGTAATTAAAAATATAATATTGTTTTACTTAAATGCATTTTATTTTTAGGATTATCAAACTTTTAATTATAATCCAAAATACCTATACACATTGACCCATAAATGAAGACAAAGCATAAAATAATATATAAATATATATATTCATTTTCCTAACTTCTACCCACCCCATGATACACGTGTATCAAAAAAAAAAAAGATTGAAAGAAGCATGTGGCCTTAAAAGGCCCACATTGAAGAAGAAAAAAAAAAGAAAAAAAGAAAAGGGAAAGCCACAAAGAGAAGTGAGAAAGAGATTGAGTCAGTGGCTGCGAAGAAGAACGTGAGAAGAAGAACACCATCGACAAAAGAGAAGGTTTTCTTTTTAGTTTTCAATTTTCTCGGTCCGATTAGTCAAGATCCGATCGTTCAATCTCAAATCCGTCTTAGGTAAATAACCTTCTTAACTCCCTCTACTCATCTATGTAATTTATTCGATGATCCGTCAATATTTTTATTATCCCTATATTTTCAAATAAAAAGATGTTTTGGGGAAAAATGATATATATTTTATTGTATAATGAGATATAGTTATTATTTTGACAAAAATGAATTTAGTTGATATATATATATATATATATACTTTTAATGTTATAATTAGTTTTAACGTGTGTCCCTGTTTAGATCCAACACGTTATTGTTGTCCCTGACCCTCGAGTAAGGCGCGGACGCGAACGTTATATTGTTCCTTTTGTCAGGACTCCCAGGTAAGAGGGTTGTATTACCTTAATTTAGGGCATGATTTCTAGGTTGTTTATAGTGGTGGCTAGGAGTAGAAAAGATTAATTAGAATAATGAACAATAGGGTAGTTAATGTTGATAATAAGTCTGTTATTAAATTAAAGAAATGAACACGCTTATGTTTTGATGAATTGATTATTTTTATTGATTATTGGTTAATTGATTATTTGGTTAATTTTTGGTGAACTTAAAATTGATTATGAATTGATTAATTGTATTGATTATTTTTATTGATTATTGGTTAATTGATTATTTGGTTAATTTTTGGTGAACTTAAAATTGGTTATGAATTGATTAATTGTATTGATTATTTTTATTGATTATTGGATGATATCCGGTAGGTATTTAATTATGGAGTAAAAATTTGACTGCTGCATGTTAGTGTGAATCAAATATGTTTGAATTAAACTAGAATGGATTGTCATTGGGATAAATGAATTAAACAAAAGGCAGCAGCTATTGATCGCGTGTCGGGTATCCGTACCCATTAGGTGCCCTGTTAGGACAGAGTCTATTTTAAGGAATAGACTCGAATTCCCAATAGGTGAAGTCCTCACTCAGGTAAGTAAATCTCATAGATCCAAAGTCCCGTTAGGTGTTTGGGACCCGCGCGAGATCAATAGCTGTCTGGTAAATCGATAAAATAAATAATGAGACGTGTAAGAAAGCATGAAAGAAAAGAACAAAGAAAAGGCCCTAACGAGCTAATGGTCTATGCGGTAAGAAAATCTTGGGTGAAGGTAAGAAATCCTATTGGGTGAAGACACCATCCTAACAGGTGCATGCAAAATTACCTATAGTACATGATAAGAAAAGACAAGAAAGGAAAGAAAAGAAGAAAGGAAAGAGGAAATATGAGAAAAACTAAGAAAACTGAAAAAGAAAGTTAAGAAAATAATTTTGAAGGAAATGCCACATATTGTGATTGTGAATTATGCATGTATGTGTTGTGAAATACTTGAAAATGATTATGATTATTACGATGAAAATATAAATGTTAGGCTTAGTTTACTATTATGACTTCTTAGAAATTATTTCCCAAGTTCTGTGTAATGCTACCCTTCTTGCTATATTTTTTACAGGTACATGTGGTGGACCTGACCCAAGACCTCGGAACAAGGCCTGAATAGCCTTGACCGAGCTGGGGGGCTTATGTGGTGGACTCGGCTTGGCCGAGCTCCCCGGAACTCTAACGCAAGGCCTGACGACCCTTTAGGGAGCCCTCGATGCGCTCGGCCGAGCTCAAGGCTCAACGGCCGAACAAACATCAGACACGGGCCGATCTTGTGCTCCTATCAAGGTCCGACTTCCTTGTCCGACATCACGCAGAGATTTCGATACCAAGGACAAAATGACGTACGCACCTTATCTACAAGGACAGCTCATCCACTCATAGCTCATTACAGGCTGGCCCTACTTGGGCCTCAAGCAAGCCCATTAGGGCAACCAGCTCCCGCCTATAAGTAGCTCCGTACTACATGGGGCTCAGGTATGTCCTCTAACCCTAATTGCCACCCTCACACACCAGTAATTAAGGCTACTTCTTGGCTTTCTACCTTGCCACCAGAGGACACCCACAAACATCACAGATAAACCCTAGATAGAGGCTTCCTTAAGGTCTTCTTCCCTTACCTTGAGGTCCTCTCAGTCTAGGACATCACATTGGCGCCGTCTGTGGGGAGAGAGCAAAACTTCATCCCCACCCAAAGAATCTACCATGACTGATGTACCACCAGTTCAAAGGAGGAGGAGGGGCCGTCCAAGGAGGGTTCCCACAACAGAAGACCTGCGCCTCCACCTTGAAGCCAATAGAGCAGCAAGGTCCCCACAACCACCCCCTCCACCACCACCACCTCCTCCCCCACCCCCACCTCCACCTCTGCCACCGCCACCTCCACCTCCCCCCCACCCCCAGAGTTTACCCACACCCACAGTGGACCTTACTCCGTCCACACTGGTGATACCTCAAATCCAACTCAGCACCAGGAAGGAGGTCGGCGTGTGCAGCTACGCTCCCAACTTGGGGAAACCAACACAGAACAGCACCGCCAACTCGGCGAACGTGCCCACTCCGTCAGTACTACACATCGTTCTCACTCACGTCAATCTTCACGCTCTCGTGATGCAGAGGTCTTGGCCATGATGAGACAGCAAATGAGGATCATAGAGCAGCAAGGCCAAGCCATAGCAGATCTCCAGCAGCTTACCATGTAGCGTTTGGCTGAACGAGCCGTCATACAAGCTCCAGCCCCAAACGAACTTCCACAGCCTTTGGGATTTCCAGCTGAATGGGGCACTATGGTACCCCCAGCTCAAAACTTACCACCACCACCACCCCCGTTAACACCACAAACGTTAACAACACCACATACCGTCATCACCCAACTAACACCTACACCACCTCTCCGTGACCATCAACAACCCGACTTAGATGATTCTCACCCTGGACACCCTTTCACAGCAGCTGTGATGTCCTATGAACCACCACCAGGATACCTCGGACCTAGCAACATACCTAGGTATAATGGCTTGACAGATCCTCAAGAGCACGTACTCTCTTACGAGGGAACTATGAACTTCTATGGCGGTGGAGATAGGCTCAAATGCCGAGCTTTCTCCATGACCCTCCAAGCTCCAGTTCTCCGATGGTATGCGACATTACCTAAGAATTCTATTAACTGCTGGGCAGAGATGAAGCGCGCATTTCTCAATAGGTACACTGCTAGCTGTGTGCATCCAAGATCCGACCACACACTAGCAACAGTGACACAAAAACCTGACGAATCGCTACGTGCTTATCTACATAGGTTTCATAACGAGTCCAGATCGGTTCCCAACTTATCTTGCAGAGGGAGGGTTCAAAGACTCACTAATAGGTAGGCCACCAAGAGATATGGCCGAGCTCAGACAAAGATCCAACAAGTATATCAACCTGGAGGAGTTCTGCAAAGGTCAAACAAGCAGGATGGAGAAAGCCCAAGCTGCTTCACAGAATGCCCTTCCTCGAGGTCGCCCTCGAGGAAACAGGGACGACAGAGGTGGAAGGGTAGACCAAGGTGACCGGCGACGTCCTCATGTTGGCCAGCAGGATGACCGCCGACGTCCTTATGTCACCAAATATGATAATTATACCCCACTGACAGTTCCGAGGTCGCAAGTATGGAGGGAAACCATGCAGACTGAACTCAGACATGTACCTGGGCCACCTTTCCTTAGAAACCAAGCATCAGAGACAAATCTAAGTACTGCAACTTCCATGATGGGTATGGCCACCATACCGACCAATGCACCTGGCTTCGAGACGTTATCGAAGACATGGTGAGGCAGGGTAAGTTGCAACAGTACGTACGAGAAGCTGTGGAGAGAAGAGGCCGAAGACGGTCTCGGAGCCCGAATAGAGACAAAGGAAAAGTCAAGGCTGACCCATCTCCAGAAAAGAAAACCGAAGAGCCACAACGAGTGAATATGGTCGTAGTGCAGGATTTGGATAAGTCACCGGAAAATTTCAGAGTCGAAACCATCTCGGGAGGTTTCGCCGGTGGTGGTGAGAAAAGATCAGAAAGGAAGAGGTATGTCAACCAAGTGTTAGCGGTTCATCATAAACCCATCTGTAAGAAACCATCTCGGAACATCCCCATTATTTTTTCCGATCAGGACATGGAAGACATCATCCCGGATCACAACGACCCAATGGTGATCACGGCGTTGATTGGTAACTTTGAAGTCGCCCGAGTATTCATCGATTAAGGAAGCTCGGCCGACATTCTTTTTCTCCACACCTTTCAAGCACTAAAGTTGAGGTCAGCTGACCTCGTCAAATTTGAAGGCAATCTTATTAGCTTCATGGGAGAGGCGATTCGCCCCCTAGGAGCCATCCACCTCCCGGTGACCTTAGGCAAGCAGCCTTCGGCCCGAACGGAGATCATAAAGTTTCTAGTTGTCAATTCCGAATCCCCCTATAATGTGATACTGGGGAGAACTTGCCTGCAAGCCTTTGGGGCGATTGTGTCGACGGTGCATTTAGCTATGAAATTTGTTGGTTCAGACGACAAGGTCGTCACTGTCAAAGCCGACCAGGTCAGGGCCTGACTTTGCTACAATGCGAGTCTACGGGGAATAAAAAAGAAATAAGAAGAAGAGCTGACTAGTCCGACGTTGGCCAAAGGAAGAGTTTTATTAGCTGAGCTAGATGTTCGGGCCGAACAGGATGATCTTAGGCCTTCCCCTCAAGGGGAATGGCTGGCAATTCCCATTGATCCTTCCGATCCCAACAAAACTGTTAAGGTGGGAGCCGACCTCCCTCAGAAAATCCAAGTCGAGATCATCAACCTGTTAAGGGCCAACCGAGATTTGTTTGCCTGGACCTCGGCCGACATGCCGGGAATTGATCCGAATTTTATCTGTCACAAGCTAAGCGTGGATCCGAAAGCAAAGCCAGTAGCACAAAAGAATAGAAGAGTTGGAGCAGAAAAAGCAAAAGTGATTCAGGAGAAGGTCTCCGAGTTACTCGAAGCTGGGTTCGTCAGAGAGGTGCCATATGCTGAGTGGGTTTCAAACACAGTCTTGGTAAGGAAGGCGAACGGCAGTTGAAGGATGTGTGTGGATTACACTGAACTCAATAAAGCCTGCCCCAAGGATCAGTACCCACTGCCGATTATAGACCAACTCGTTGATAGTTCGGCAGGCTACCAACTGTTGTCATTTACAGATGCCTATTCAGGATACAATCAGATCCTAATGTATCCTCCTGACCAAGATAAGACCACATTCACGACTGGAAAGGCGACATACTGCTATACGGTTATGCCTTTTGGTCTAAAGAATGCTGGAGCAACTTATCAAAGAATGATGAACAAGGTCTTTGATGGTATCATCGGTACCACCATGGAGGTTTACATTGATGACATGATTACAAAAAGCAGGAAAAAGGAGGACCACGTCCGAGATCTGACCATGGTGCTGGAAAGGGTAAGGGCACATAGTATGAGGTTGAATCCAGAAAAGTGCACCTTCATGGTCCCCGCGGGCGCCTTCCTCGGCTTCATGCTATCTGAGAGGGGGATAGAAGCAAACCCCGATAAGTGCCGAGCTATCTTAGAGATGAAAAGCCCTGCCGATCTTAAAGGGGTGCAACAGTTAACAGGCAGAATGGCCGCACTATCAAGGTTCCTCCCTCAAGCCGCAAAAAAGGCTTTACCCTGGTACCAGCTTTTGAAAAAAGGAACAACTTTCAATTGGGATCAAAACTGTGAAGCATCTTTCCTGGCACTTAAAGAGTATCTCGCTTCTCCTCCAGTTCTCTCCAGCCCTCTACAGGGAGAGAGTCTTTTCATTTATTTATCTGTTGGTGATTTAGCCCTCAGCTCAGTATTGGTCCGAGATGAGGGCAGAAATGAGTTTCCCATTTACTTCATAAGCCGAGCTCTACAGGGTCCCGAGCTCCGGTATTCCAAGGTCAAAAAATTCGCATTTTGTTTGATCCTCGCTGCACGGCGGCTATGACAATACTTCCAGAGTCATCCCATTGTCGTAAGAACCGCCCAGCCCATTAAGCAAGTTCTTCATAAGCCCGACCTCGCCGGGAGAATGATGGCGTGGGAAATCGAACTTTCCGAGTTCGATATTTCCTACGAACCGAGGAGGGCAATTAAATCACAAGCGTTGGCAGATTTTGTGTCCGAGTTCACAGAGCCCCACCAAAGCTCTAGCTCGGATAGTTGGGTAATATATGTTGACGGTTCAAGCAATCAGAAGGGAGCAGGAGCTGGGGTGATCTTGGAGAACGCAGAAGGTCTCAGCATTGAATATTCCCTGAAATTCGAGTTCTTAACCTCGAACGAGGTTCATGGAGGAATGGGGAGCCACCATGTGGGAGGCAAGTCCTTAGCAAGGAAAGTATTAAGGGCTGGTTATTTTTGGCCTACCTTGGTAACAGATTCCATCGATCATGTCAGAAAGTGTCCTCAGTGCCAATTTTTTAGTGATGTGTACTAGAAGCCCGCTGAGGAACTTCATTCTCTAGCTTCCCCTTGGCCTTTCAGTATGTGGGGAATGGACATTGTGGGATAGTTCCCAACAGCTCCAGGTCAACTAAGGTTCATTGTGGTAGCAGTAGACTACTTTACTAAGTGGATTGAGGCTGAACCATTAGCAACCATCACTTCTGCAAGAATCCAAAATTTTTTTGTAAAACAAGTCATTTCTCGTTTCAGACTTCCACTCACTCTGATTACTGACAATGGTAGCCAGTTTGCTGCCAACAACTTTCAAGTATTGGCTGAAAACCTCGGAATCTCTCATCGGTTCTCCTCGGTCGAGCACCCCCAGACTAATGGGCAAGCCGAAGATGCTAATCGGGCTATTGTTGATGGCCTCAAAAAGAGAATTACACAGGCTAAGGGAGTATGGGCCGATCTGCTACCTGAGGTCCTTTGGTCGATCAGGACCACGGTACAGACCTCAACAGGAGAGACCCCTTTTAGACTCACTTACGGCTGTGACGCGGTCATCCCCATCGAACGAAGGATCCATACCTTCCGAATGAGGGACAGGCCCGAGGAAGAAAATGAGAATCTGATCAAAGAAGACCTAGTATTGGCCGAGGAGATCCGAGAAGCCGCTTCAGTTATAGAGAAGAAAGCGAAGGAAAGACAAGCCAAGCAATACAACAAGTCAGTGCAACCCAGGTCCTTCGAGGTCGGAGACCTCGTACTTCGAAGAGCAGACATTGGTCTCAAGAATCGAAGGGATGGAAAATTTGCCCGGAATTGGGAGGGCCCTTACAGAGTTGTTTCAAAAACATACTCTGAGGCATACAAGTTAGAAACCCTCGAGGGAGTCGAGCTCAAGAATTCCTGGAACGTTGCGAAGTTGAGAACCTATTTCAGCTAGGATTACCTCGGATATTATCAGCAATCACTGGCACCTTCAGCTCAAGTTCAAGTTTAAGTTCATTTTAGTTTCTGTTAAAGTCTTTACGTCTGCTTCCTTTATTTACATCTTGTTCCATTGTTATATACTCACTTTTAAATTCCCAAAATGGCAATGAACTCATATTTGTGATCAATGAAATAGTACAAACTTGCCCTTACTCAAGTGCCACAGTTTTATATACGTACGTACTAGCTTCTCATTTAGCACTAGTCACCTAAATGTTGCATGGCGCTATGTACAGTCAACATCTTGTAAATAAGATCGACTCATATGCACACTGTACAAGGGACACCCGATAAAGTACAGCGTGCTGTGAAATGTTCTCACATAACTTCACTCAGCAACCTCTTTCACATCGGGGACGAGGACACCCACCTTGGCTATGGTGGGTGGATCTGAGATCCCTACCGTATGCACTTATATACAGTACCTTTTTTCAGAGGAAAACTTATTAGATTACTGCACTTACTGAGTCGTCCGAGCACAACCCAATTATTTATATTAAGTTTTAAAGAAGGACAACAAAAGTGTCTTTATTACGAGTTTTTCAAGTCCGATTAAATCCGAAAACAACAAGTAAAAAAGGACTTGTATTCTTAAAAACAATTTTACTCGGTTACTTAACAGTTGACCACAGCTCAGGTCCGACTAAGTCCGATCAAAACAGTCAACTAAACAAAGTGCAACAAGTCTTAAGGACTTGGGCTTTTAGCAGAAAAAGTTTCCTTCATGACCTGACAACCAATCGCAATTCGGATCCGAGGTATCAATAGCGAACATGCAACGAGTTAACAATATAAACTCGCATTGAGCAACAAGTTAAGGAAAAAACTTGCATAAAAATGGTCTCGGACACTACATATATGCAATAAGTTAAAACGGAAACTTGCATAAAACTGACAAGATGCAACAAGTTAAGCAGAACTTGCATTAAACAGAGGAAAATGTTATACAAAGACAAACCAGCAAGATAAAACAGGTCCAATGCTGTCAAACATGTTATACAAAAACATTGACAAATTACAAGCTGCCCAGCATAAGGGACTTACGCTGCATCATCTTCAATATCAGAAAGCTGGACCTTGGACGGATCGAACTCTTCCTCGGGTTTCTCCTCTAAGGGGTTAGGAAGGTTCTCTTCAGGTTGGTCGAGGTCCACCTCGGCTCCATCGTTTTCAAAGTCAACCATCTTCCCATTTTCGACACCAAACCCAGCACTGGCGCTGATAACCCGAACTCGGATCTCCTTGTTCAGAAACTGAATCTGCTCAATAGCACTGGCAAAGATCTTGCTCCCTCTCTTCTCAAAATCGAAGGTTGCCTCGGCCTCAGCTATCTTGTGTTTAAGTGCTTGAGCAGCCCTTCTCTTCAGAATTGATCTGACCCTCTCAACCTCGGCGAGGCCTTCCTGCCGACCTGCTTCCTTAGCAGCCTCCTCCGCCTTTTGGCCATCTGCTTTAACT
The DNA here is from genome assembly GCA_037953625.1 of Crotalaria pallida. NCBI lineage: Eukaryota > Viridiplantae > Streptophyta > Magnoliopsida > Fabales > Fabaceae > Crotalaria > Crotalaria pallida. Next base: position 61,698,398 of record CM075650.1, read on the forward strand.
TGGGCCAGTGCCTCCTCATGATTTTTGAGAAGCTCCTCCATTTGCTGACGGTGCTTCTCTTCCAACTCGGCCAGTTTCTGGTCGGCAGCATTCCGACTACTCCTCAAGTCAGCCACCTCCGCCGCCAAGTCGGCTCTGGCCTTCTTCTTAGCAGGTGATACACCCTCCGCTACGTCATCCGAGACCTCCGCCAACACATTGAACATGGTGGTCGAACGCTTCAGTTGGCAGGCAAGCTCTTCGGCCATCCTCTTCCATTCCGCCTCAGACATCTTTATCAAAGTCTCCTTAACCGAGGGTTTGGCAGTGGTGGTTGGCGGCCTTGGGAGAATATCGGTTCCCTTCCTCGGGCCTGACGATGAAGGAGGGGGATCAGCAGCAGTAACCATGTAACACCCTAATAATTACTACCCTTCACTCCCAAGTATTAAAAATATGTACTTAAAAATTCCTTTTTAATATAATAAAATCACCCGTCAAACGGACGGAGTTTTGCCTGTTTTTCGGACTTTTCCAAATTTTAACCTGTGAATAACATCATCAATATAAACAACCAACAGCCAGCAGGGCTTCACCTCATGCACATATCATATAACAGCCCCATGGGCACAAAATATAATATCCTGTATCAGTTATCAGAGTTTAAGCGGAATATAAATACTAGGTGCAACTAGCATGATGTTCAAGACATAGCTATGCCAAAAATAATATCCTAATCCCAATAATAACCCTACTCTCCCTGTGAGGGAGAACACTCCTGCTCGGCCGGGGGCTGTGCTAACTCAATCTCTGTACCTGAAAAATGGTAAGGGAGTGAGCATTGCACATGAAATAGAAAAGCAGTTTCTAGATAAACATAACAACTAACCAGGCCACACACAATTAGCAATTTAATTCACATAAGTACAATTTCATCGCAAGCATACCACATTTTCCAATTCCATCATTTTACCAGGTTCCCTTTTATTTAATCCATTTTCAACTCATGATTCCCTTTTAATTATTTCCCCGTTTCCAAAGAAATCCCTTTTTAATCCCTTACCTTTTCCCTTATTCTTTTCCTTATATTTACGGTGTATGTATGTCTCCACAAAATCGAAGGCCTACATACATACACCAATTACGATGTATGTCTCCACCAAATCGAAGGCCTACATACATCGCTTTTCCATTACCATTATCTTATCCAATTTTATCCCCTTTTTCCTTTATTCATTTCCTTTTACTTTCGGTGTATGTATGTCTCCACCAAATCGAAGGCCTACATACATACACCAATCACGATGTATGTCTCCACCAAATCGAAGGCCTACATACATCGCTTGTCCATTACCATTATCTTAACCAATTTTATTTCCTTTTTCCCTTATTCATTTCCTTTTACTTTCGGTGTATGTATGTCTCCACCAAATCGAAGGCCTACATACATCGCTTGTCCATTACCATTATCTTAACCAATTTTATTTCCTTTTTCCCTTATTCATTTCCTTTTACTTTCGATGTATGTATGTCTCCACCAAATCGAAGGCCTACATACATCGCTCTCCCATTACCGATTACCTTATTTTATCCATTGTCATTTCCTTTTTCCTTTTACTTAGGGTGTATGTATGTCTCCACCAAATCGAAGGCCTACATACATACACCATCAACGATGTATGTCTCCACCAAATCGAAGGCCTACATACATCGCCCTAGTTACGTTGTATTGTCTCCCCCAAATCGAAGGCCTACAATACAACCCCCATTTACGATGTATTGTCTCCCCCAAATCGAAGGCGTACAATACATCACCATATTTATCCAATTTTAGTTATCCATATTATATGTCATTAATTAATCGACCAAATCCATTTCTTTCCACTTAGTCCTTTCACACACAAACATCATCACATATATAACCAAATAGCCACAATTCACTTTCATAATTATCACCATTCCAATATTAAAGTAATGCCAAATATAACACATAAATACAACCACCGCTATTCATGCATAACCACATTTTTCACATAAACAATTAGTGCAAGTAACCAAAAAATTCACCTTTTCATATAATCATGCATAACCACATTTTTCACATAAACAATTAGTGTAAGTAACCACAAAATTCACCTTTTCATATAATCATGCATAACCACATTTTTTACTTTTCCGAATTATTGATTCAAAATCCTAGCTTAGGGGTTCACGCCATTCATTTTCCTCAATTAAAACCTAACCTCATTTTCTACTTCTTAGAGTTTCATAATTTATAAATTAAGCCTATTTTTACCATTTTCCTTAGTTCTAAATTTGGGGTTTCTAATTTCCTACCCTATCACATAACTTCTAGCCAATCATTATATCTAAATACAAACCCTTTCCTAGAACAAGCCAATGCTCACAATATCCACCCCCTTACCTTAACCAAGGAGAGGGAGAGTGGAAAAACCCAAGCCTTAGCTTCAAGCGCTCCCAAAACCAAGAGCTCTAAGGGAAAGAGAATAAAGAGAGTGATGATGATCTTCCCTAAGCCAAAGGAATGGAATGATGATGAGATTGTTGCCCAATTTCAAGGGAGATTCGAATTTCCCAAGGAGGGGAAAGAGAGAGAGAGAGAAAATCCAAATTAGAGAGAGAGAGAGAAAACTCAAGAACATGAATACTTACTTGGAGTAACAAAGAGGGACTTGATGATTAGCTCTTGCAATGGAAGAAATAGAAGGAAGAGAACTTGTTCTAACATACCTAGGACTTGATGGGAGTGTTGGAGTTAGAGAGGGAGGAAGCCATGGAGAGAGAGAAGCACCAAAAGAGAGGGAGAAGAGAGGATGACACTAGGGACCTTGAGCATGATGATGGATGGCCACAATAGCTTGAGGTTTTAAGGTCTCAAAGCATGGAATGAGTGTTCTTGGGGTGGGTGAAGAAGAAGGGACGAATTGGGAATGAAATGGGGCTTGATTCCCTTTTATTTTTTTTCAGCAGCAGCACGATTTAATCGATTAAATTTCAGCTTAATCGATTAAGAGGAGATTAAGAGGCGATTAAGCTGCACAATTTTGCAGTATCTAGACTTTGAAAGGCAATAACTTCTTCTTTACCCGTTGGATCTTCCTCAAATTTTAAAGCAAGCTTCCTCACCTATCCTAATTCACATCCAACGGTGGAATTTGTGTTTAGAGTTGTAAATCTTTTATTTTGAATTTCCTAATATAGGGTGTTTATAACACCAAAAACATCGCTTCTAACGCTCTTTTGTTAATCTTTCAACCTCCTTTTTGATGCCAATGCTTCTTGATTCCTTTATGGCATTCAAAGAACTCCTAATCCATCATTTTAAATCCTTTTTAGAATAATCCTTACTTCCAAATCTTATCGTTATTCTAAATATTATTTGAATTAAAATTCGGGATGTTACATTTCTCCCCCACTTATTAGAATTTCGTCCCCGAAATTCCGTTGAATTCCGTAACTGGAGAACCATCCCATTGGTAAAGCTTCTGACTATGGCTTTCACTTTCCTATGATTTTTATTTCCCGCTCCAGGTGTGGTTAGGGTCATGCCTATTTCAATGCTTGTCCTTTAATACAATGTATCTCCTCTATCTGGACAGGATCGTCAGTTTTCTATGACTTGGCGAATTCTCACCTATGCATCTGAGATGCTTGGAACTTGAAGAGAGTGAAGATAAAAAGAAGAAACATGAAGCACTCAAGGATGAGTCTCATGGTCTTTTCACGATGACCCAGGATGGACTGGATACATGTCAAGCAAGAAGACAATGGAGATTATCCCCAAAGTGTGCGTTTTCAGCAAAGAGCCGTCGAAGGATGCGTTTTCTATGGATCTGCGGCTGATTGATTGGTCTCGGTCAACCGGGGTCCTATCAAATGCACAGAGTCCCAAAAGACTTAGATTATCACTTGCGGTGTTCCGACGTAACATCTTGATAGGTGAGTGGTGATTATAAGTCCTAGGGGTTGTATAGAAAGCAATTGTGGCTTCGAGCAGAGTTAACTAAGCGAAATCGGGAGTTAAATCGGCGTTTTGGATGTTAGAAATCAACCGAAAAGATAAAATTAGAAATTTATTACAGGATGCTAAGAAAATAAATTCCACCGTTGGATATTAAGTTTATGGGGTGAAGAAGCTTCTCTAAAAATTTGGACCCGATCCGACGGTTAATGAAAAAGTTACGGCGAATCGAAGGTCGAAGACCCTGTTTCTCGCCCAGGCGCACCAGCCATGCGCCCAGGCGGGTGCACTGTTCATAAGTGCACCAGGCAGTGAAAAACCCGCCAGGCGAGGCACCAATTTGCCCAGGCGAGTGGTGACGCGCACCAGCCGCACCAGCTTCGCGTTTTGGCGCGCCAAACCCCCACCTGACCGCACCAGCAAGACGCATCAGACGCACCAGCTTCGCGTTTTGGCGCGCCAAACCCCCACCTGACCGCACCAGCAAGACGCATCAGACGCACCAGCAGCACCAGCTGGTGCTGGATTCTCGCCAAGCGAGTAAAGGCTCGCCCAAGCGAGCGCGCTCAGCAGCACCAGATCTGGTGCGTTGGTTGAGAAACTTGGGGCCAAAGTTCTAATCTCAGCCACACGATGGTGGCTGACCTCAAAACTGATTTTATGGCACCAAAAGCACTTCATTCTCTCATGCTTCATCATCAACCTCAACTCATCACCTTCATCAAATCCTCTCAACTCCAAGATCACTTCCATCATCTCCTCCACACAAACACTTGATTTTTGGGCACCTAAAACCCAAAATCAACAAACCCCATCAAGCAAGCTTCATGGAAATGGGTTGAAAACTTCTTCCCTCTCCTCCCTACACCACACGAATTGTCCTTCTCTTCTCCCTCTTGGATTTCAAGTTCCACCATCACTTGGGGGTAAGTAGAGTCTTATGGCATGATATTAATTCCTTTCCAACTCTCTTTAGCTCATTAAAGTTGTATTTAATCTCCTCTAGGGCTCAAGCTTCTCTCACTTCCATTTGATTAAGAATCAAGTGGGTGGCACTCATTCCATCATCAAGGATTGTTATTATCATCTTCAAGTAAGTGTTTGAGTGTGGATTCCTTTCCTTCCCTTCCAAATTCGTTTTCTCTCTCCCTCTCCACCATCAATGGTGGTTTTCACCACTAGGCTCTTGAGACTTCATTTTTTTAAAATTTAGGCTTGACTTGAATCATGGCATAAATGATGATTTCCTCTCTTTTATAACTCTATATTAGGTACCATCCTTATCCTTTGGTTGGGCATCTTATTGGTGGGCAAACTCAAGCATAGGGCATTTGGAATCTCCTTATTCTTGAGTATTTGAGGTAAGGGGGTGGATATAGTGAGCTTTGCCTTGTTCTAGGGAGTAGGTTCTAGTTAGTACATAATACTTGTTAGGGTTATGTGTTAGGGGAGAATAGTAGATTATAAATCCCTAGGTTATTGAATATGAAATCCTAATTAATTAAATGTGCATGATGATTGGATGTTAAGATTAGGAAAAAGAAACTCAATAATATGAAAATGAATAATTTGATAAATGAAATTTGGTTAATGATTACATTGAAGTACATGAGGAATTGGGTAATGTGATAATAAAGTTGACATAAATGATTTCCATGATTTATCGATTTTATTTGTAAAGTTGTGAATTAAATGATAACTTAATTACTGTAGCAATTATATGCACGTGTTGTGAAATGAATTGATACAGGGAGAAAGGGAATGGAAACGATTAAATGTCATGAATGTTCATATTTGTATCTAATCGCTAAATGAGTAAGAATATTAAGTATTATTAATTGTGAATAAAGGTCATGGCTTAGGAATTGAACTTGTGAATATAGGAAACGGAAGTAAAACGATTATGTGGAAATAAAAAGTAAAAGATGATATATGCAAAATTAAAATGAAGGGCGAATCTAAATGTTGGACTATAAAAGAGAACACTATTTGGTATGATTGTGATAATTGAGAAAGGAAAAGAATAAGGAAACTACAAGAATGACTAGTTGTTGAATGTGTGTTTTTGTACTTAAATGTGTTACAATTAATTGAACAGGAAAGTGAATAATTATTGGCCTCTGAATTGAGGCGCCGAATATTGAGAATGTGGTTTATGCGTTGGCCTCTGCTTTGAGGTGACGATTAAAGGAAATATTTGATAATTGATACAGGGAATGAGTATGGATAAAGAATGAATGGGAAATGTATGTAAGTGTATTTGTGATTGTATGTGCTAAGTTGTTTGTGTAAGATGGTGAAAGTATGATTTGGCCTCTGATGTGAGGTAATGTGAAATGAAAATGAAAGTGTGCGTTGACCTCTGACCTGAGGGACGCCATATGAATTATAGTGAATAAAGTGTTGACCTCTGACCTGAGGGACACAGAATGAAATAAAGTGTTGACCTCTGACCTGAGGGACACAGAATGAAATAAAGTGTTGACCTCTGACCTGAGGGACACAAGATGAATTAAAGTGATTGGGTGTTGACCTCTGACCTGAGGGACACCGGACGAAATGTGTATTGGTGTGTTGACCTCTGACCTGAGAGACACAATATAAATTATAATGAATGAGGTGTTGACCTCTGACCTGAGGGACACATAATTTAAATAAGGAAAAGAATATGGGCCTCTGCTTGAGGTGATAAATGTGTTGAATGAAATTGTACATTGGCCTCAGATTTGAGGTGATGTACTGAAATAAAATGTGTATGTGAAATGAGTAAACAGTAAAGGAATGGATGTTGAAATGAATAATAAAAAGGGAAATTTGGAATGAACAATGAATATGGAAATTATGAAATGTGCATGGTGTGCAATATGTGAAGATATGTTTAATTGCTATTTGTGCTTGACCTAGCGGGTCGTTATGTCTAGTTAGAAACTGCTTTCTATTTCATGTGCAATGCTCACTCCCTTACATTTTCAGGTACGGAGATTAAGTTGGCACAGCCCCCGGCCGAGCATGAGTACTTTCCCTTACAGGGAGAGTAGGGTTATTATGGGATTTGGAGGATATTATGAACTTAAGCCTCTTACACTCTTTTGATGTAAAATTTGTTATTCATATTTTAAGTGAGGCTTAGGATGTTTTATTTTGACAAAGTTATATGTCTTGGTTATGACACTCAAACTTAGTATTTTCCGCTATTACTCTGATGTATTTGGAGCCCATGGGGCCTTGATATAATTTAGAAATATCATCTGAAGCCCTGCTGGCTATCCGTTGTCTATTTGAAAATTGTTTATCACAGGTTAAATTTTGGATTAGTCCGAAAAACAAACAAAACTCCGTCCGTTTGACGGAAGATTTTATAACCTTAAAAAGGAAATTTTAAAGTCACTGTTTTATATAAGGGTATAATAGGGTAATTAATCATAGGGTGTTACAAGTTTTGCCTGTTTTTCGGATTTTTCCAAATTTTAACCTGTGAATAACATCATCAATATAAACAACCAACAGCCAGTAGGGCTTCACCTCATGCACATATCATATAACAGCCCCATGGGCACAAAATATAATATCCTGTATCAGTTATCAGAGTTTAAGCGGAATATAAATACTAGGTGCAACTAGCATGATGTTCAACACATAGCTATGCCAAAAATAATATCCTAATCCCAATAATAACCCTACTCTCCCTGTGAGGGAGAGCACTCCTGCTCGGCCGGGGGCTGTGCTAACTCAATCTCTGTACCTGAAAAATGGTAAGGGAGTGAGCATTGCACATGAAATAGAAAAGCAGTTTCTAGATAAACATAACAACTAACCAGGCCACACACAATTAGCAATTTAATTCACATAAGTACAATTTCATCGCAAGCATACCACATTTTCCAATTCCATCATTTTACCAGGTTCCCTTTTATTTAATCCATTTTCAACTCATGATTCCCTTTTAATTATTTCCCCGTTTCCAAAGAAATCCCTTTTTAATCCCTTACCTTTTCCCTTATTCTTTTCCTTATATTTACAGTGTATGTATGTCTCCACCAAATCGAAGGCCTACATACATACACCAATTACGATGTATGTCTCCACCAAATCGAAGGCCTACATACATCGCTTTTCCATTACCATTATCTTATCCAATTTTATCCCTTTTTTCATTTATTCATTTCCTTTTACTTTCGGTGTATGTATGTCTCCACCAAATCGAAGGCCTACATACAAACACCAATCACGATGTATGTCTCCACCAAATCGAAGGCCTACATACATCGCTCTTCCATTACCGATTACCTTATTTTATCCATTGTCATTTCCTTTTTCCTTTCACTTAGGGTGTATGTATGTCTCCACCAAATCGAAGGCCTACATACATACACCATCGATGATGTATGTCTCCACCAAATCGAAGGCCTACATACATCGCCCCAGTTACGTTGTATTGTCTCCCCCAAATCGAAGGCCTACAATACAACCCCCATTTACGATGTATTGTCTCCCCCAAATCGAAGGCCTACAATACATCACCATATTTATCCAATTTTAGTTATCCATATTATATGTCATTAATTAATCGACCAAATCCATTTCTTTCCACTTAGTCCTTTCACACACAAACATCATCACATATATAACCAAATAGCCACAATTCACTTTCATAATTATCACCATTCCAATATTAAAGTAATGGCAAATATAACACATAAATACAACCACCGCTATTCATGCATAACCACATTTTTCACATAAACAATTAGTGCAAGTAACCACAAAATTCACCTTTTCATATAATCATGCATAACCAATTAGTGTAAGTAACCACAAAATTCACCTTTTCATATAATCATGCATAACCACATTTTTTACTTGTCCGAATTATTGATTCAAAATCCTAGCTTAGGGGTTCACGCCATTCATTTTCCACAATTAAAACCTAACCTCATTTTCTACTTCTTAGAGTTTCATAATTTATAAATTAAGCCTATTTTTACCATTTTCCTTAGTTCTAAATTTGGGCTTTCTAATTTCCTACCCTATCACATAACTTCTAGCCAATCATTATATCTAAATACAAACCCTTCCTAGAACAAGCCAATGCTCACAATATCCACCCCGTTACCTTAACCAAGGAGAGGGAGAGTGGAAAAACCCAAGCCTTAGCTTCAAGCACTCCCAAAACCAAGAGCCCCAAGGGAAAGAGAATAAAGAGAGTGATGATGATCTTCCCTAAGCCAAAGGAATGGAATGATGATGAGATTGTTGCCCAATTTCAAGGGAGATTCGAATTTCCCAAGGAGGGGAAAGAGAGAGAGAGAAAATCCAAATAAGAGAGAGAGAGAAAACTCAAGAACATGAATACTTACTTGGAGTAACAAAGAGGGACTTGACGATTAGCTCTTGCAATGGAAGAAATAGAAGGAAGAGAACTTGTTCTCACATACCTAGGACTTGATGGGAGTGTTGGAGTTAGAGAGGGAGGAAGCCATGGAGAGAGAGAAGCACCAAAAGAGAGGGAGAAGAGAGGACGACACTAGGGACCTTGAGCATGATGATGGATGGCCACAATAGCTTGAGGTTTTAGGGTCTTAAATCATGGAATGAGTGTTCTTGGGGTGGGGGAAGAAGAAGGGACGAATTGGGAATGAAATGGGGCTTGATTCCCTTTTATTTTTTTTCAGCAGCAGCACGATTTAATCGATTAAATTGCAGCTTAATCGATTAATAGGCGATTAAGAGGCGATTAAGCTGCACAATTTTGCAGTATCTAGACTTTGAAAGGCCATAACTTCCTCGTTACTCGTTGGATCTTCCTCAAATTTTAAAGCAAGCTTCCTCACCTATCCTACTACACATCCAACGGTGGAATTTGTGTTTAGAGTTGTAAATCTTTTATTTTGAATTTCCTAATATAGGGTGTTTATAACACCAAAAACATCGCTTCTAACGCTCTTTTGTTCATCTTTCAACCTCCTTTTTGATTCCAATGCTTCTTGATTCCTTTATGGCATTCAAAGAACTCCTAATCCATCATTTTAAATCCTTTTTAGAATAATCCTTACTTCCAAATCTTATCGTTATTCTAAATATTATTTGAATTAAAATTCGGGATGTTACAAACCACCTCGGTGTTAAGGCTCGGAGACCGAGGAGGAGGAGGGGCAAGAATCACTGAAGGAGGAGTAGGTTGCGGCCGAGGAGCCGAGTCAGTGGAGGCCATGTCGGTAGAGACCTCGGCAGACGCGGTTTCATTGGAAGGGCTATTCGTCCTCTTCCTCTTTCGGGCCTCCATCGCAACTTTGAGTGCCTTTGACGAAATGTCCGACCAGTAGTTTCTGAAAACAAAAGAATAAAGAAAATCATTCAGAAAGTTGAAAGAAAAAATACAAGTGCAAGAGTAAAGTTAACTACCAATCTTTGTAACGACTTCGTAATCAGGACACTTCATGAACACTCCGATGTCAAGTTGGAACTTCCTGGCCCGTTACTCGGACTTGAAGTGATTGGCCGTTACAGCTTCATCGGCATCATGAGTCACAGCCGACCACCTCTGCGGCGTGTCGACGTGGCGAGTGAAGAACTCCTGGGTCCATTCCAAGGGGAACTTCGGTCCCCTCTCGGCCCGAAACCAAGGTCGCCCCGTGCCCACATACTTATACTTAAAAAATCTTGGCTTGAAGTGCTTCCAGGAGTCAGTGAACATGCCGAAGAGCCCGAAATGACCTCGGGCCTTGGTCGACACCCAAAGCCGACCAGTTACCCCTTCTTCGTTACTCAAGAAAGGGTTGTACAACCATAAGAAAAGCCGAACTGTACACACCAACCCTTTGGCTCCACAATATTTTTGGAAGGCTCGAAGAAATGACCAAGTGTTGGGATGTAGTTGAGAAGGAGCCAGTCCGAGTTCGTTTAAAACCCTCATCTCCAAGTCAGTAAAAGGGAGGGTCACCCCGAGGTTATGTACCAAGTTGGCATAAAAGAAAAAAGAATTATCATCGGTCCGCGAGCATATCCTATCATTCACGGAACAAGGTAGAACTTCATAGGAGTTTCTAGTAGAATCCCCGGAGCATGGCAGCACAACTCTCTTTACATCTGCAAGCTTGTCCTCGGAGTCTAGGCTGGACCAAACTCCTTTGGGCTCCACATCAACCCACTGATATTGATCAGCATCAGGGGGTGCGGGGTAGAGCTCGGGTCGACTGATGCACTTCCGGGGTGGCATGTTACCTGTGGACGAACAGGGGAGCTCGGCGTTAGTCCTACGGGTTACAAAAAGTAACCCCCCAGAAAATCCCCTCGAAGTTGTTCCGAGGGGTGAGCATCTCCCCTCTTCCACAGGAACCCCCCGCCCAAACAGCTTTTCTCTCTCCATAATCTCAAAATCGTAACTCTCCCTACCATTGATGAACTCGGCCCAGGCATACTGTTTTATCCACTCTCTGCTCTTCCCAATCCCGAGGATAGACGATCTCAAAGGGATCGACCTCCAGGACTTGTTTCTCATACTTCTACCTATACTCCTTCTGGCGACGAAGCGTCTCGTCTTCCTCCGTTGAGGAGCAGGACGAGGAGGAGGAGCTGTCCTCCTCCTCACCGCTGCTGGTTGGCAGCGAAACCACCCCTACCCATTTCCTAAACCACTCTCTACTCCTACTCATCTTCCTACTTCCCCAATCCACTCCTCTGGGTTTTTGAAAAATAAGAACAAAAAGAAAAATCAAAAACTCTCCAAAGGCCTAAACACCCCAAACCCAAAAGCACCAAGTCCCCGAGACTATCTCCCAAAACCAAAATATATAAAATCTCAAACCCAAAATAACCAGGAAATATCAACCCCTTCCATGCAAACCAGAAAGCAATAAAGAAGGAAGAAAAAAGAGGACGAAGGAAGAGAAGTGAGTAAGAAACAGTACCTTAAAAAAGTAGAGGCGTGAAGGAGAGTATGGAACTGGTGCTACGGGCAAGATAAAGAAAGGAGGGTGCAGAGAAAGAAAAACTGGGTCGGAGTAGGAGAGGGACGGTGGCGAGTGTGGGAGAGGAACGGTTGCGAGAGGTTTCAGAGTGGGAGAGCGGTTTCAGAGCAGGAGAGGAACGACTTTTTCAAACAAGTGAGAAGCGGAAAAGGCGAAAAGGAGGTAGTGAAGGGGTAGGGAGGGTTTAAATAGGCAGTTTCCCCCCTCTTTTCTGCGAGATGGGCTCGGCCCAACAGCCCAACCCAGCATGCAACCATACACACTGAGACGCGTGGCGCAAAGCGAGTGGAGCGGCAGACCTTGAGCAACGTGCAATAATGGTGACGCATCGTTTAACGTGATTTCTGACACGTATCAGATATGGAGAAAGCAAACGTCACGTCGGAGCAGGTGAAAGGACAGCTTTCAAATCTGCTCAGTCAAAGCGGAAGGACATCAGAGACAGCTGGATCCAGCTATCGGCGACTCCTCTCCCGAACTCCCCGGAACCTCGGAACAATGCCTGAATAGCCTTGACCGAGCTGGGGGGCTTATTATGTGGTGGACTGGGAAAAAGGACCTGACCCAAGACCTCGGAACAAGGCCTGAATAGCCTTGACCGAGCTGGAGGGCTTATGTGGTGGACTCGGCTTGGCCGAGCTCCCCGGAACTCTCATGCAAGGCCTGACGACCCTTTAGGGAGCCCTCGGTGCGCTCGGCCGAGCTCAAGGCTCAACGGCCGAACAGACATCAGACACGGGCCGATCTTGTGCTCCTATCAAGGTCCGACTTTCTTGTCCGACATCACGCAGAGATTCCGATACCAAGGACAAGATGACGTACGCACCTTATCTACAAGGACAGCTCATCCACTCATAGCTCATTACAGGCTGGCCCTACTTGGGCCTCAAGCAAGCCCATTAGGGCAACCAGCTCCCCCCTATAAGTAGCTCCGTACTACATGGGGCTCAGGTATGTCCTCTAACCCTAATTGCCACCCTCACACACCAGTGACTAGGGCTACTTCTTGGCTTTCTACCTTGCCACCAGAGGACACCCACAAACATCACAGATAAACCCTAGATAGAGGCTTCCTTAAGGTCTTCTTCCCTTACCTTGAGGTCCTCTCAGTCTAGGACATCACAGTACAGAAGTGGAGCTTACACAAGTCATGGCCGAACAGGAGTACACTCCACACCGTGGAGTGTAATTTAGTCACGAGAGAACCTAAATTAATTTGGTGTAATTATTATGGTTTAATTTTTTTTAGAAACCCAGAAACTTATGTTATTTTTGAAAAGGGCATTAGTGCTAGGTAGCCTAAGTTAAATATAATTTTAGGTTTTGTAATATTCTGGACTGACAGGTTTAAAAGATGAAAATTTTTGTGAGGTCCGATAAACAGAGGAAATTCTGCCTGATTCTCGTCGAAATTTTCAAGTACGAATTTTAATAAAATCTAATTTTAACTAATTAAAAGTGAGGGTGTTACATTTTGGTATCAAAGCAGTTTTTCCTCGGCCTTGGAGTAACTCATTACTCCTGTTGTTTACTCACCAAGCGAGTAACTTGTAGTTAGGAATAAACATGTTTTATGACGTAGATAAGTGTCGTTGCTAGCATAATGATAATGTCGGTTGCTAAGTATAGCATAGCGAGTATTTAAGATTTCTTTTAAGTTGCTTAAGCTATTTGAGAAGCATAGTGAGTTTTTGAGCTTTCTTTTAAATTTTGTTTAAGTTATTCAATAATTATCAGCAAAACTCGAAATCTTGTGAAGAAAAAGTGGGTCATATTTAGAAGTGGATAAATGGCGGGACTAAGGAACTGAAATACCCCAACGGGCTAGAGCACTGTAGTGTCCTTGAACATTATGTGTCCTTAACCCTCTACGTGCTCAAGATTATGATAACCAGGAGCCCAAGAGAGGATCAAGTATTACTGTGTGACTTATGGTATTTCTGCAGTTCCAGTTGGGAAAAGCAGGGTCTCCCCAGTCAACGTGTGTGTGCAGAGTGTCAACTTAGGGATGAGAGTACTTACCTGAAACCCTAGCTGTGATGAGCTATTTATAGGGTTTGGAGGAGGCTGATATGGGCCGTTTGGGCCCTGTATCTGGGTTGAGCTGAACCAGGACTCTGTGAGATAATATCGGGTGATTATGCTTCTAGAATATGGATAGGATCAGCTGAAGATCTCATGTCTAGGCTGTTGCAAGAATCTAGGAGAGATTTGCGGAAGGGATAAGAAGGCTCGGTGGGCCTGACCTTATCCGCGAGTCGACGATATGTCTCGGTCCTAGAGTCCCGAGCCTGATGGATTGGGGACCGATCGTAAGGCTCGGTCCCATCAAGTCCGAGCCTGGCCCTTTGGTATGCTCGGAGTCCATGAATCCGAGCGAAGGACTTTCATGATAAGTAAATCGAGGAATGTTCCCTTGGAGAATCCCTTTAGTAAGACTTGGGTCCGTGTATGGTCGGCAGACCCTACAAGCCCCCCAACTCGTAAGACTTTGGAAAGTCTGTGACGAGGTAACAAGTGGCTAAGGTTGACCGTTTCGGATGTCTTAGTTCGGGAGTGTGGGACAAATGTAATCATGTAGCCTGTTCGAGGTGACGTTTTAGGTTCTCTAGGTACGACGCGTATCCTGGGAAGTTGTGCCAAATCATTTTAAATTTCGAATTTCGAAATAATAACTCCAGTAACTGTAACACCTCGTCTAAATACCTCATATTTGTTTTAATGATAAAAAGATTATTTTGAGAAAGTGTTTTAAAAAGAGTATTTTGAAAGAAAATTTCTTGAATTGAATTTCTTTTATGATTTCAAGTGATAAAAGATTTCAAAGAAAATGATTTTTGTGAGAAAATATTATGAGTTTTGGGTTGAATTTTTGAGTTGAAATAATTAAGTATTTGATATATTGTATTTTAAGGAAATTGTGATTTTGTGAGAAAGCAAATAAAATGATTTTCCATGTGTATGTGTGCATGTGTATGTTCGGCTATATGTGTGTATGTGCATGCATAATAGGGTCGATTTTTTTTTCTAGAACCCTAAGGTAGTAGACTAGCATCATATAGGTTTGGTTTAGTGAAAAGCATAGTTAGAGAAATTGACCAACCAATAGAATAAAGGATTAAGGCCTAATTCTACTCCATTTGTCTCATGACATGACCTTAAGCCATGCAACTTTTTGTGAAGCCAAATTTACTCTTCACCCAAAACACTCTTGACCGAATTTCCAAGGGCAAATGGGTATGCTCACGGTTTGCCTATTTAAGTCCAAGGCCTTAGTTTATTTCACCCTTTCTCATTTCATTTCCTTAATTTCTAAACACTTCTTCTAAGAGTGTCATCGAACTCTTAGAGAGAGATAGAGAGAGAGAGAGAGTGAGACCGAGAAGCTTGAAGGAGAAGAAGAAGGAGATCAAGCCCAAAAACTCTAGGTTTTCTTGAAGATCAAGTGAAGGTGGTTGAAGATCTTCTCTTTTTCTTTGGTTTATTCGAAGATCATAGAGTATTAGAAGTAGTTTTCATTTTTCTAAGTCTTGTAAGGTTTATTTGTTGTTGCATGTCTATTTTTCTTGTAGATCTATGTTTGTATGTAAATTCTTAGCCTTGATCTTGAGTTTCAAGAGCCAAACAAACTTGTAAAACCTTAAACCATGGACTCTACCATTCGGCCATGTCTAGAAAACTAGGTCATGATGATTTCTATTTTGATTTGAGTTCATGCATGTTAAATTGATGCTTGTTAAAGTTGATCTAAGTGGTTAAGATGCTTTGGTTTGGCTTTTGATTTTTTTATGAAGCCTTGATCTTTGGTTTTCTTTTCAAAAAGGTTTTTGATCTTTTGTTTTGTTCTTGAAAAGGATTTTATTCTTGTCATGATTTTTCCATAACTTTGATTTTAAAGTCTTGCATGTGACTTTCTTCTACTCAAAAAAAATAAAAGTCTTGATCTTGGTTTGCATGTCACAATTTTGATGAGAGAGTAAAGGAAAACAACTTTTGTAAAATGGTTTTACTTTGATCTAAATTCATGTGTGTTTGAAAGCTAAAGATTTAAGTTTTTCTCTTGGTTTTGTTGGGTTGAGTATTCGGTCAAGCTTTGGAAACAAAAAGATCATGATTGTTTTTTATAAAAACGAACGTGCATGTGATTCTCTTTTACTTCAAATGATTTTTAAAAGCACATGCAAAATAAAATAAAAAAATGAAAACATGTTTGAAGTGACAAAGAAGTCACGGTTTTGTGAAGAAAAAGGGAGTGGTATTTTCTAAAACCATGTGTTTAAAAGTGCATGTTTTGATTTGTTAAATTTAAGGTTTTGCATGTAGAAATTTGCATCAAAGACTTTGTTTCTCCTATGATGATGATTCGGCCTACCCTAGGTTCAATAGGCTAGATTCCTTTTGCATGTGATTGACTTGTTGAAATGATTATGTTTTGTGTTTTTATTTTGAGAAAAATTATTTAAATTGTGTTGTTATGGTTTTGTTCAATTCGGTTTTAATAAAAGAAAAGGAATAGGTGCATTTGATTATTTCTAAAAGTATTTTCGTGATTTTGATTTTTAGTTCTTTGCTGTCCAAGATTTAGTTACAAAGTATTTCCATTTCTTAAAATGTTTTTGATTTATGAAAAGTGTGGATTTCAAGTGCTATTTGAAATAACAAAAATTAGAAGGAAAATTATTGATTTTTCCATGTTTTACAATTGAAAAAGGTGGTTGGACTTATTTCATATAGCCACATAAACTATTTATTTTATTTATTTTAATGAGTTTTTAAATGATTTTGAAGGATTTCAAGTCTAAGAAAAGATTGTGTTTTGTTTTGGAAAAACGATTGTGTTTTAAGGAAGATAAGGGATTTTCTATTTCAAGTAAAGAGACCAAGTGATGATTTTAAATTGAAATAGATTTTTGATAAAAGTGTATTTATTTACCTTGAGGTATTCAGTAGACGGTGGGAACGACTTGCAAAGAGAAGCTAGAGATTTCCGAGGCCAAAGTGTTTCTTTTGCTGGATTAAGAGGTGAGTGAGAGTGCGGTGAGCCCGTAACGTGGTTGTCCGGATGGTGATTAAATGAGACTTATGAGATATATTATGTGCTTATATGTTTTATTAAATTTGATGCATGTTCATTTCTGTCTCGTATTGGTTCCCTTTGCGATTATATTGTTAAATATTATATTTTGTATGTTATGATGAATGATAATGAGAATTATAAAGAAAGAGTAAGAATGGAAGATAAATGGAAAAGTGATATGAGATGAGATTCAAGAAAGTTTCATGGAACAATAATGCACCAGACGAGGAGATTGCACTCGTGGAGCTGAGATCATGCTGGCGGATTCAAGACGGAAAATGATCGTTAAAGAAAGTTATGTGAATTCCTACGGGAACGATGTGATGGATTTGTGCCAAGTGACTTGTAAAAGTGAAAGTATGCTATGTGAACAGTGGGGAAAAGATGTAACCCTTAGTGGTCGGGTCTTGTCGAAGGGATGGACTAAGGGCAAGCCGACCTTAGGTTAACTAAAAGACATTAAAAGACTTTAAAAGATATTAAAAGACTTAACATACGTGGTGAGGTATGAGAGTGCGAAGTAGTGGAGAGGAAGATACCATGGGTATCTGCGGATACTCAGGAGGGGATTGCATGAGGGGAGGGCAAGGACGGTGAACGTCAAGAAGCCTGGAGTATATTTCTAGGCAGAACGAATCCCACAAGTGGCATACGAACGTGGTAGGGACTGGGTCCAATGCCGTGGTATGTTCTGCATAGCTAACTAGAAATGATATTGTCACCCCCTTGATTGCAAGTCTATAACAGTGAGAGGGACTGGAACGGGGCATTGTGATTTGCCACTGCTTGTACAGTGTGCGTTGATTAATGATAATTATGTGAATTGTATTGATTGAGGCTGTAGTCCTCCTGGTCTGGGACCAATTAATTGTTGAGACAGCTGTCGTGCCCGCGTGGTAAAGGTCCTGTACTCCTGTTGGCTTCCGACTAGGTTTGGATGGAGACCGAGGAGATGTAGACGTGTGTGTTTTTCCTCAGTGATGGTTTTCCCCCTACCTCATTGAGTGAACCGAATTATGATAAGACTTAATATTCAGAGAATAAAAATATAAATGAATATTGGAAGGTTTTGAGAAAGATTGTGATGAGCCTGGATGTTGCAAAGTGGTGCTGCTCAGTGAAATGAGCAATGATTTTGAATGATATGATATGCTTTACTTATATGTGCTTTATATGTTATCGGTAGAATTTATGTATTTCTGATTATGATGTTATGCCTATGTTCTATTACTTGCTTTGCTATCCTGTTCTGGTTATTTATTATACTTTGTTCATTTCCTATACTCTGGGTACCTTGTCTCGTTCTGTATACTTGTCAATTGTCATCTGTCATATTTCTTCTTTCTATTGAGTCTACCCTGAGACCTCATGGTCAACTCGTTAGTGTATGGCACACTAACTCTCTCCTACCTGATTGTCGTATTGGCATTTGCCGGTATTGCAACGGGTAGATGGCGTATCGTGTAGCAATCCACATGTGGCCTCTTCAGGGAGGAGCATGGGAGGTTGTTCCTGAAGGTTGGATTTGGAGAGGCGAAACTCGGTTGGAGATTGATGATCCAAGGCATATTCTGCGAGGGACGAGTCTGGACGTACACGTAGGGCAGGTCACTCTTCGTGACTATCAAGATGGCGGACCGAGGGAGCATCACGAGTATGATGGTGATCTCGCACCTTTGGCTGCTGTGTTTCCTCAACCGATGGAGGAAGAAGACGCTAGTGACTCTGATCACGAAGCGGAGGCGGATTCGAGTGAAGACATGGAGATGGACGTTAGTTCAGCTGAAGAGTGATGTCCTGTGTCCTGTGTCTAGAAGACGTAGTGTGTCTAGGATCTAAGTTCCAATCGAGGATTACTTTGTGAAGTACCATGAATGTAACTAAGCTAATTTTTAAATTATGGCTTGTAAGTTTTGTAACTATGGCCTACTTTTGTAAAACTTTTTGGAGTGTGACTCCGGCACTGATGGCTTATGTTTTAATCGTAAGGAAAGTGATGTTATGGTATGATGGTGGTGTTTGATTGTGAGAAGTTTCGAAAGTGACAACTCGATTTTCAAAGGGTAACGTTAACCACTAATGAACTCATGTTTTCAAAAAAAAAAATGGCCTCAATTTTTACAACCAATTAAACATGTATCAGTTATGGTTTTGGAAGTGAAAATCGGGCTGTTACAGAAGTGGTATCAGAGCAATGGTAATCCTCAGTGGCCTTAAGCATAGCCTTATATGCTTACTCTGTGTAGCTCTGTGTGTCTAGAGTCTAGGTTCTGTGTTGTCGTGCGTTGAACCCCTTTCTGTTTCGTTTTTAAGATGAGTCGTAAGCGTGGGAGACCTTCCGGTTCAAGCTCGAGAAACCCTGGTGAGGATGCTGATCACCCGGATGCGGCAGATTTTATGACTCGGATGACAGCTGTGATGACGGGAGTTAACGATAATCTTCAAGCGTTGCATCGTCAGGCGCAGCAGAATTTCAACAATCAACAGCAAGCTCAAAATCTGGAAGCCCAAGGATACAAGGGATTGGATGAATTTTGTCGTCGCAACCGGAAGGAGTTTGCGGGAGGCTTTGCTCCGGACGCGGCCGTGGAATGGATAGAGGATTCAGAGCGTATATTCGGGGGTATGGTGCAGTGTAACGATGAGCAGAAGTTGGCTTATGCTGGGTTTATGCTGACAAGAGAGGCTGCAGCATGGTGGCAAGTTACTAAGCAAGTGATGGTGAATCTGGGAGAGGCACTGACGTGGGAAGCTTTTAAGCAGAAATTTCTTGAGAAGTATTTTCCGTTGTATCTAAGGACTGAGAAAGAACTGGAATTTTTGAGGTTGACTCAAGGGAATTTATCGGTTGATGAGTATGCTTCGAAATTCGAAGAGCTAGTTAAGTATGTACCTCAATATGCTGGAGGGGAGAATGAGCGATCGAAGTGTGCTAAGTTTAGGGACAGCCTTAAGCCGGAGATTAAGTTAGCTTTTTCTCATCTAGAGATAGATGATTTTGCTAGTTTAGTGAATCGTTGTCGTATGTATGAGGAAGGCTTGAAGGCAAGAGGAGCGGCTGAGAGGGTAGTGAACCCTTCTTCATCTCATGGACCGGCTCGTAATTTTCCTTTTCATAGAGATTCTAGTGGAAGGTATAGGACTCCGCACCCATATTCTGGTTCGAGCGGAAGGAGAGATCTACACTTTGGATGAAGCGGACAAGGTGGAAGCTTCGGAGGCAGCGGTAATCGCGGTGGAAACCGTGGGGGCAGCAGCTATGGAGGGAATCGTATGGATCGTAGCGGTGGTAATCGCAACAGTTTCGGTGGAATGAGATCAGGGAGCGCACCTCCTCGTTGCAACAAGTGTGGTCACGGTCATTTTGGTCCGATGTGTCCACCAAGGAATTCGAACTGCTTCAACTGTGACAAGCCTGGTCACATGGTGAGAGACTGCAGGGAGCCTAAGCGAGTGGCTAATTCGGGGAATGCAAATCGTCCTACTATGCAAGGGAGAGTGTTCACGATGAGCGGAGCTGAGGCTGCGAATGCTGCTAATCTTATCCAAGGTGAATGTTTCATTTATAAGAATTCCTTGTTAGTATTGTATGATTCGGGTGCTACTCATTCCTTTATTTCTCATGATGTGGTGAATAGATTAAATTTGAAAGTAGATGCTTTACCCTAAACTTGATTGTTTCTACCCCTACTGATAAGCCTGTGATAGTATCTACTTATTGTCCTAATTGTCCCTTAGAGATAGAAGGTAACACCTATCTTGTTGACTTGATTCAACTACCCCTTTCTCAAATAGACATTATATTAGGAATGGACTGGCTTACTAGGAATCATGTTCTTCTGAACTGTTCCGAAAAGTCGTTAGTCTTTAGTGAGGCCCAATCTTCTTTGCCTAAACCCAATGACCTTGAGCATTTATCTGCCAAGCAAATTCGAACTTCATTGAAGGATGGCGCGGTAGCTTACATGTTTCTGGCTTCATTGGACGTCAAAAAGGACAAGGAACTGTACGAATTACCTGTAGTTCGGGATTTTCCCGATGTTTTTCCGGAAGAGATACCTGGTTTACCGCCAATTCGAGAAGTGGAATTCTCAATTGACGTGATTCCTGGAACTGGACCGATTTCCAAAGCACCTTATAGGATGGCTCCGGTGGAATTAGCTGAATTGAAGAAGCAATTGGAAGAGATGTTGGAAAAGAAGATGATAAGGCCTAGTGTTTCACCCTAGGGAGCACCGGTTTTATTCGTCAAGAAGAAGGATGGTAGTATGCGTATGTGTACGGACTATCGTCAACTGAACAAGGTGACGATCAAGAATAAGTACCCTCTGCCCAGAATTGACGACTTGTTGGATCAATTGAAGGGAGCGACTTTATTTTCCAAGATCGACCTTAAATCGGGATATCATCAGATAAGAGTAAAGGAGGAAGATATTCCCAAGACTGCTTTCAGAACTCGTTATGGTCATTACGAGTATCTGGTTATGCCTTTCGGTGTAACAAATGCTCCTGCAATATTCATGGACTACATGAATAGAATTTTTCATCCTTACATGGATTCATTTGTTGTCGTATTTATCGACGATATTTTGATTTATTCCAAGACTAAGGAGGAACACGCTGAGCATTTAAGGACAGTTTTGACAATGCTGAAGGACAAGCAGCTCTATGCTAAGTTGTCGAAGTGCGATTTCTGGTTGGACTCAGTGCATTTCTTAGGGCACGTAATCTCGAAGGACGGAATTGCAGTGGATCCTACAAAAGTGGAAGCTGTGTTGGAGTGGAAGACACCAACATCTGTGACGGAGATACGTAGTTTCTTAGGACTAGCGGGGTATTATCGTCGGTTTATCGAAGGATTTTCTCGTTTGTCTTTGCCTTTGACGAAGCTGACAAGGAAAGGTCAACAATTCGAATGGTCGGCAAAATGCGAGGAGAATTTCCAAGAATTAAAGAAGAGGTTGACAACCGTACCAGTATTAGTTTTACCGGATACGACGAAGTCTTTCTGTGTGTACTGTGACGCTTCGAAGCAAGGATTAGGATGCGTGTTGATGCAAGATCGGAAAGTAGTGGCCTATGCTTCACGACAACTGAAGATTCATGAGCTCAACTACCCAACTCATGACTTGGAGCTAGCAGCAGTAGTGTTTGCTTTGAAGATCTGGAGACACTACTTGTACGGTGTAAGGGTTGAAGTCTTCGGTGATCACAAGAGCTTAAAGTACCTGTTTGAACAGAAGGAGCTGAATATGCGTCAGAGACGGTGGATGGAATTTCTAAGGGATTATGATATCGAGCTACAATATCATCCAGGAAAGGCGAACGTGGTTGCTGATGCCTTAAGTAGGAAGTCATTGCATGTTTCTGCATTGATGATCAAGGAGTTGGAGCTAATTGAGGAATTTTGGGATTTGAATTTAGGAGTGGAGTTAAGACCAAAGAGTATGATATTGGGACAACTGACTGTTTCAAGTGGATTTCTAGCGAGGATAAAGGAACTTCAGCTGAAAGACGAAGAACTACAAGCTAAGAAGGAGCTTTCGGAAAAAGGGAAAGAAGTAGAATTCAAGATTGGTGATGATGGAGTTCTGAGATATAAGGATCGTGTCTGTGTACCGGATAATGTGGAGATAAAGGGAATGATATTGGAAGAAGCTCATAAGAGTAAGTTGAATCTACACCCTAGTTCTCAGAAGATGTATCAAGATCTCAAGAAGGCATTTTGGTGGCCTGTAATGAAGAGAGAAGTGGCGGAGTATGTGTCACGGTGTCTGACGTGTCAAAAAGCGAAGGTGGAGCATAAGAAGCCTGGTGGTGAATTACGACCGTTGGAAGTGCCAGTATTGAAGTGGGATTGCGTAACCATGGATTTTGTCTCTGGTTTTCCAAAGACTCGAAAAGGTTATGATGCTATCTGGGTAATCGTGGACAGATTGACAAAGATGGCACAATTTATTCCTGTCAACATGAAGTATTCAATGGATAGACTGGCTGAGCTATATTTGAAGGAAGTGGTGAGATTGCATGGAGTACCCTCAAGTATAGTATCAGACAGAGATCCACGTTTCACTTCGAAATTTTGGGTCAGTTTGCAAGCGGTAGTTGAAACTAAGTTGGATTTAAGTTCCGCATATCATCCACAGACAGATGGACAGTCAGAGCGAACTATCCAAACGTTGGAATATTTTTTGAGAGCTTGTGTGATTGAGAGTGCTAGTGATTGGGATTCCTTTCTACATTTGATTGAGTTTACTTACAACAACAGTTTTCATTCAAGTATCGGAATGGCGCCGTATGAAGCTCTATATGGTAGAAAGTGCAGAACACCGTTGTGTTGGTTCGAGACTGGTGAGCATCTGATTATAGGACCGGATATAATGCAGCAGACAAATGAAAAGGTGAGGCTAATTCAGGAAAGGATGAGGACTGCTCAAAGTCGACAGAAGAGTTATCAGGACAAGAGGATGTAAAATCAAGTCTCCGATTAAGGCGGATTAATTTTGATGATGACAATGTAATTAAATTATGGACTTAAAGTGAAGAATGCAAGCCCAACATTAAAGAAGATCAAGTGCTTAGTTATTTATTCATTCTCATTTAATTTTAATGTATTTTATTTTATTTATGAGAGTGGGTAGTTTAGGTTTTTATTCTCACATAACGTCACATGATAATTATGCATGCAAGATTGAGATTAAAACCAATTAGGCTTGAAGAGAGAATTGAAAACAATGTTAGAAAAACTTAATTTTTCTAACATTAAGCAATTCACTCGAGTGATTCTCAAAACACTCGAGTGATTTATGAATTTTCAGTAATATAGCCGTTGGATAAAGTAAAAAGGCAACCCTATCAGTGTTGACCAAAACACTCGAGTGTTTTCAAAAAGACTCGAGTGTTTTGGGTCTGACAGCAATTTTTCTAAACGTTAGAAGAGGACAAAAAGGGAGAATAACTTGATTTTTCCTTTCTTTTTGTCCCCTTACATATATTCTGAAGGGTTGACCTCATTTACTAGAACTAGCCAATACTCTTTCATTGATTTTGATCTCTCTCAAGTGTTAAAATCTTTTCTCTCAAAAACTCAATCAAGCATTCATCTTTGTTATTGACTTAGTGAGTTAAGAGAGTGTGCTTTAATTGTAAGAGAATTATTTGTTGAACAATTCTCAAACACTCATACACTTCTTGTTCTAAAAATCTTGGTTGGTAACCAAGTGTACCTAAGTGGGTCTTAGGTTCATTCAAGACTTGAGAGGTTCTCAAGCAAGGGCTAAGAGGTTCTTAGCTTTGGTGGAGCTCTTGGAGGTTCTAAGGAGCAAAAGAAGAAGGGACTCTTCATCACCAAATCAAGTTGGGGTAGAAATTTCAAGAGTTTGGTACACTCTTGAAAAGGGTTAGGATTGAGTGAGGAATCTCAATTTAGCCTTGTAATTTCTAACAATTTGATTACTAGTAGAAACTCCTAAGTTGATTAGGGGGACTGGATTAGCACTCTAGATTGAGTGTGAACCAGGATAAATTGGTGTTGTCTCTCTCTTTATAGCTTTCTTAGATTTCAAGAAAAACCAAACCCTAAGTTCTCTAGAAAGGGGCTTTTACAATTTAAGTAGAAATTGGTAGCAATTAAATTGTTTTCAACTTGTTATACCTTCATTTAATTGCCCTCTACTTTGATTAATATCAGCTCTTGCCTAGTCTTTAAGATATTGAATCATTTGGCTAAATTTCTCTGAAACTGGATTTTTCTGTTCTGCATAAAACACTCGAGTGTTTTCCAAATCACTCGAGTATTTATCAGGTTTTCACTCGAGTGTTCTTAAAATCACTCGAGTAAATTGCCCAGTTTCAGAAAATCAAGCTTTTGATCAAGTATCTTTTAATTGCACCAAAAATTAGTCACTGTTGCTTTCATATTACTATTCACCCCCCCTCTAGTAATTGCTAAGCCCGCTTGTTGGTTTTCCAACAAGTGGTATCAGAGCTCGGTCGAAAGATCGAGCGTAAAAGCTTTTTCGAAAAGATCCTTTGGAAACTATGGGCTCTAGCAATTATCAAGAAGGATCCTCTTCAATAAACCGCCCTCCATTCTTTAATGGTGAAGGATATGCTTATGGGAAGGTTCGGATGAGAGTTTTTATTGAAGCAATAGACACCGATATTTGGGATGCAATAGACACCGATATTTGGGATGCAATAGAGGATGGTCCATATATTCCTAGACATATGATAAATGGGGAAGTCGTTGAAATTCCTAGGAAAAGTTGGAGTGATGATGATAAAAAGAAAGTATCCTATGATTTAAAAGCTAAGAACATCATCTTCTCCGCTTTATCCCATGATGAATTTTATCGAGTTTCTCAATGCAAGTCGGCTAAGGAAATGTGGGACACTTTGGAAGTCACACATGAAGGAACAAGTGAAGTAAGAAATGCTAGATTAAATTCTTTAACACATGAATATGAATTATTTCACATGTTCCCGAATGAATCTATTGATGACTTACAAAAGAGGTTTTCACATATCATTAGTCACTTGATTTCTCTAGGAAAGCAATTTCGTGATGGTGAAACTACTCACAAAATTTTGAGATGTCTTGATAGAAAATGGCAACCAAAGGTCACCGCCATCAAGGAGTCCAAGGATTTGAACACTATGGACTTGGCAACCTTGTTTGGGAAGCTCAAGGAACATGAGATTGATCTATCAAGACTTAGCTCACATGAGGAGTTGGACAAAAAGAAGAAGAACATCTCTCTCAAGGCCTCAACCAAAGTTGTAAAAGAGGTTGAAGATGACTCTTCAAGTGAGAACTCCGATCATGCACTCAATGAGGAGGAAATTGGATTATTTGCGAAAAGATTCAATAAATTCCTCAAGGGTAAGAAGAGTGGATCATCATCAAGAGATAGAAGACCCAAGGAACAAAAATCAAAGAACAAGACTTCAAGTGATGTAGTGAAGTGTCATGAATGTGGAGGCACTGGACATATAAGGATGGAATGTCCTACATACTTGAGAAAGAGTGAAAAGAAGACCCAAGAGGGGAAAGGCAAGAGAGCTTACATTGTGTGGGATGCACCGGAGAAGGAAGCAAACTCATCATCAAGTAGCTCGGATGATGAAGTTGCAAATCTATGTCTCATGGCTAGAAGCAACAATGAAGCCTCAAGTGCCAAGAGTGAAAATGAGGATGAGGTATCATCTCAAAGTTCTAGCTTTTCCTCTTCCTCTATTCCTTATGATGATTTGCTCAATGAGTATAATGAAATGTTGACACAATTTGAAAAACTAGCTAAGGTTAACAAGGAAAAAGGAAAGAAAATTTTGGAGTATCAAAAAGAAATCAATGAATTGGAAAAATACATAAATGACTTGAAACTCCAAAATGCATCCTTAGAACTTGCTAGCTCTAGTCATGTTTGTGATTGTGCAAATCCTAAGGAAACTATCACTCATTGTGAGAAATGTGACTTTCTTGAAAATGAAATAAAAGATTTGAAACACAAACTCACAATATCAAATAGTGATAGAAACCTAGACCGGATAATTAATTCTCAAAGAAATTATTCAAACAAAACCGGTTTGGGATATGTCCATAAGAAAAAGGACAATAAAAAGGTTGGTTCATTTTCTAAAATTGATTATACAAAGAAACCAACTTGCTTTTATTGTGGAAAGTTTGGACATACAAACAATAGGTGCCACATAAAACATTTTGAAATTCAAAAGGGCACTTATGTTTGGATTAAAAAGGAAGAAGCACCAAAAGCTAACCCAAAGGGACCCAACATAATTTGGGTACCCAAAATGAGAAAATGATTGTGTCTTGTAGGTGTGCCTTAGAACCGAAAAGAAACCGTGGTATCTTGATAGTGGATGTTCAAGGCACATGACGGGAGATAAGCGAAACTTCATAGAGCTTACTCCTCAAGAAGGTGGATATGTCACTTATGGAGACAACAACAAAGGCAAAATTCTAGGGATTGGTAAAGTCGGTAATTCTTCCAACTTGGTTATTGATAATGTACTTTATGTTCAAGGATTAGAACACAATCTTTTGAGCATTAGTCAACTTTGTGATATTGGTAACCATGTATTATTTACCTCTACCCAATGTCTCATAAAAAGTGACAAAGATGAATCTATCAAATTTGTTGGCAAAAGGTCTAATAATACTTACTTGGTTGAATTAAACAATATCACCTCTTTGGTTTCTACTTGTCTAGTTAGCAAAGAGAGTGACACTTGGTTATGGTACCGTAGGACCGCTCACATTAATGTAAATCAATTAAAGAAACTACAATCAAAAGACTTAGTAGTTGGATTACCAAAGCTAGATTTTAAAATTGAAGGTGATTGTACTCCTTGTAAGAAGTGCAAGCACACCAAAAATCATTTTGGTTCCAAAAATGATGTGTCCACAACAAGACCATTAGAAATGCTTCATATGGACTTGTTTGGACCTTCTCAAGTAAAAAGCTTTGGTGGCAACTACTATGGTTTGGTGATTGTTGATGACTTTTCTAGATTTACTTGGACATTATTTTTAAGTGCAAAGAGTGAGACCTACAAATCTTTTAAACGCCATGTTAAACTTGTGCAAAACCAAGTAAACCAAAAAGTAATTACTATTAGAACCGACCATGGTGGTGAATTTGAAAACTACAAGTTTGATAGATTTTGTGATAAACATGGTATTGAACACCAATATTCCGCACCAAGAACTCCGGAACAAAATGGAGTGGTAGAGCGGAAAAATAGGGTGTTAGAGGAACTTGCAAGAACCATGCTAAATGATTCTCAAGTACCTCATTATTTTTGGGCCGATGCCGTTAATACGGCTTGCTATGTCATGAATAGAATTCTAATTAGGCCCATGCTCAAGAAAACCCCCTATGAGCTTTACAAAGGAAGAAAACCAAATATATCCTACTTTCATGTTTTTGGATGCAAAGTTTATGTGCTAAATAATGGAAAAGATCATCTTGGAAAATTTGACTCCAAATCCGATGAGGGAATATTTTTGGGTTATTCTTCACATAGTAAAGCATATAGAATTTTTAATAAAAGAACTATGACTATTGAAGAATCTATTCATGCGGTTTTTAATGAGTCTTCGAAAGAAGATGGTGTTTTAAGTGATGGTTGTGATGAAGGTTTTGAGTTTTCAAAAGAGGAAAAAGGGAAGGAGATTTTAAAGGATGAAGGAGAAGTCAAAAATGACCTTGATCCGGCTTGGAAAACGGTGAAAGCTCACCCTATTGACAATGTCATAGGAGACCTTTCAAAGGGAGTATTAACTCGTAGGACAATTCAAAATATTTGTCATTTTGTTTCCTTTGTTTCTCAAATCGAACCAAATTCAATTAAGTAAGCAATTTTGGATGAACATTGGGTTATGGCCATGCAAGAAGAACTAAATCAATTTGTTAGAAATGATGTTTGGGAATTAGTGCCTATACCCGATGATCATACCATAATTGGTTTAAAATGGATTTATAGAAATAAACTTGATGAATCGGGTTTGATTATAAGAAACAAAGCTAGACTTGTTGCCCAAGGGTACAACCAAGAGGAAGGTGTTGATTATGATGAGACCTTTGCTCCGGTTGCACGCCTTGAGGCAATCCGAATCTTGCTTGCCTTTGCATCAATTATGAAATTTACTCTTTATCAAATGGATGTCAAGAGTGCTTTCTTGAATGGTTTCATAAATGAAGAAGTGTACGTTAAGCAACCACCCGGTTTTGAAAGTCATGAATTTCCAAACCATGTTTATAAATTGAAGAAGGCTCTTTATGGATTAAAACAAGCTCCTAGAGCTTGGTATGATCGATTAAGTACCTTTTTATTAGAAAATGACTTTCAAAGAGGAAAGGTTGATAATACCCTATTCATCTATAAAACCAAAAAGGACATTTTGTTAGTGCAAATATATGTAGATGATATTATCTTTGGTGCCACTAACGTGTCCTTGTGTAGCAAGTTCTCTAAGTTGATGAAAAAGGAATTTGAGATGTCCATGATGGGGGAGCTCAAGTTCTTCCTAGGACTTCAAATCAAGCAAGTCAAGGAGGGGATTTTTGTGCATCAAGGAAAATATTGCAAGGAGCTCCTTGGAAAATTCGGAATGGACAAATGCAAAGAAGCCTACACTCCCATGAGCACATCATGCTACCTAGACAAGGATGAACAAGGTACACCGGTTGATGTTAGTAAATATAGAGGCATGATAGGTAGTCTTCTATATCTTACCGCATCTAGACCGGATATTATGTTTAGTGTATGCATGTGTGCCCGTTTTCAAGCTAATCCTAAGGAATCACACCTATCCGCGGTCAAACATATTTTTAATTATCTTAAAGGAACAATTAACACCGGATTATGGTATCCTAGTGATACTAGTCTTAGTTTGGTTGGTTATTCGGATTCCGACTTTGCGGGATGCAAGCTTGATCGCAAAAGCACTAGTGGTACTTGCCATTTATTGGGAAGTTCATTAGTGTCATGGTTTTCTAAAAAGCAAGCTTGTGTTGCTCTTTCCACCGCCGAAGCGGAATATATCGCCGCCGGTAGTTGTTGTGCTCAACTCTTGTGGATGAAACAACAACTATTGGATTTTGGTTTGAAACTTGAAAATATTCCTATTAAGTGCGATAACACGAGTGCAATCAACTTAACTAAGAATCCGGTGTATCACTCAAGGACTAAACACATTGAAATTAGACATCATTTTCTAAGGGATCATGTTCAAAAGGGTGATTGCACAATTGAATTTGTAAGTACCACAAATCAATTAGCAGACATTTTTACAAAACCATTGCCAAGAGATACCTTTTATCATATAAGAGGGGAACTTGGAATTTTAGATGAGTCAAGCATTAGCTAATTGATTTGTGTTTGTGAAAAATCACCAAGCATGTCTCATTTCATGTGCATTGGTGTTTGATGAACAATTGGACCTTGAGATGTTATAAATCTATGTTTTAACTGTGTGTGATTATGTTTCCTATCTATTGTCTTCATTATTTGTGATGGATTGTGTGTTTTGTGTTTTAAAAAAAACTGTGTTTTAAGCTTAACTGATAAAAAGACTCGAGTGTTCCTAAAAACACTCGAGTAATTTTTAATTCAAAATTAAATCAGTTTTAATTGAAAAAGTTTTTGAGCAGGTCTGATGGAAAACACTCGAGTGTTTTAGAAATCAGATTTAGTCTGATGCTGCTGCGATTTTGCCCAGTTTTGCACGAATCTCTCTCTTCTCACTCGAGTTTTCTCAGCTCTCTCACTTCTTTCATCACATATTTCACCCAAAATCAATATTTCTTTCATTTTTCAACAAGATTTCATCTTCTAAACTCATTCCCATCCTTCATTTCACATCAAATCCACATTTTTAACCCCCAAATTCATCATTCCCTTTCAAAACCCTAACTTTCAAAAACCCCAATTTTCTCAAAATTTCTTCTAGTTTTTACTTATAAGTGCAAATGGCTTCATCATCGGATAGAAGAAAAGGGAAGAAGCCTAGAATGGAGGACCCAATTGAAGAGGAGGATGATTTCTACGATAGAGCAAATTGCATTGAGAGGGAGAGAAAGTTTGCTTCCAACGATTATGCTACTCAAACGTGGGTAAGTGAAGCTTATCTCAATAGTAGAGGATTCCCTTTTGTAGATGCCCTCAAAACTCAAAAGCTTATGGGTTTCATATCGTTTAATGGCCCTATTTACATTAGGCTAGTTAGACAATTTTATGCTAACTTTAGGCCGCTTGGGAATTCTTATGAGACCTCCGTGTTAGGAAATCGTTTTGAGGTTACCCCCAAGGCTTTATTCCAAGTCTTTGGGATTTCACGATCGGGCGAAGGTACATCAAAAGGGGAGGTTGACCCTATTTTCCGAAAACTACTCCGCCCCGATCGTGCATATCTCAAGGGCGAGAAGAGAGCAAACCAAATGACCGCCGACAATAGAGTCCTTCACTATATTGTTAGCCATATTTTGTTGCCCCAAACTTCTCCAAATTACTCCCGCCCTATTCAAATTGAACTTAGAGCTATGGATGTCATTTTAAATGGAAATGTTTTGAATTGGGCTTCCATTATCCTTGCCAAGATGAACCAAGCCTCCGACTCTAAACCCAAGCAACCCCTCCCCTACCCTATGCATGTGTGCAGACTCCTTCAACATTTTGGTGTTCAAATTCCTGAAATCGAGTCTGTTGTTCGTCTACCTGAGAAGACTCATGCCTTTTCTGACATTTCTTTGGGGAAGATGGACATCGAATACTACGGTAATTGATGTTTATATTTTGATGAGGCGGCTATTCTGAAGGCTCAGGGGAATGTTCAGCAGGCTGTGGATCAGCTGGGTGTTGATTCTCAGCAGCTAGAGGAGGAGCAGGCTGCTTTTGACCAGCAGGCCGGAGGGAGTGGGAGTGTGCCCCATGATGACCCTACTGATGGAATTAATTTTGATATGCCGGAGTCCTAGAACTCCCAATTTGCACAGCACAGGGTCTATATGGATGAGCGGCTGGATATCTTTGATGGGAAGTTTGCTTCCATGGGACATCAGGCTGAGGAGTTTAGGCACATTATGACTGGTCGGGCTGATAGGATTGATGGACGCTTGGATGCTTTAGAAATCCAAGCTCAAGAGCAAAGGGCAACCTTATTCGACATGAGAGCTCAGATGGACCTCCAGCATTCTGCTTTTCATGGTAGACTTGACGCACATTCCGATCGTATGGATGCTAGCTTTGGCCATGTGCGCTCCGACCTTAGTCAGATTCTGTCAGCTCTTGGGCGATTTCAGCCATATCCTCGCGATGATGATCAGCATCCACCCTCCGTCTGAGTCCGGATGTTCCTTTGCACTTCTTGTTTTTTTTTATGACTATGTCTTTATTTTAGCTATGTTGAACTTTTTGAGTATTTTGTTGTTTTTGGAGTTGGGTGTACTTTGATTCAAACTCTAGTTTTATGGTCTATTTATGGTTTGTTAGAATGATGAATTTATGTCATCTATGCATTACTCATATTTTCCTCATCATTTTCATGTTCTTCAAAGTTTCTTTATTGCTTTATAGTCATATTTTTCTTATTATTTACTCTTCAGGGGTAAGTTTTCTTCTTGGTATCCTTCATTCTCCACCTTGTTTCCAAATTGTATTTTTTTTTTATCATGACAAAAAGGGGGAGAAAGGAGATTAAAGAGAAAGAGCATATTTCTTTTCCGCTTTCTTGCTTATACTCTGATGACTTATGCTCTTGCTCTGATACCAATGAGCACTTGATTATGTTTATTATTGTATTACGTTGTGCTTGGCAGTTTCTGGATTGTACAGGTTAAAAAGGTTCCTAGATTGAGGGGGAGCTCTCAAGTGCTAGAGGTTTAATTATTTTTTCATCATCAAAAAGGGGGAGATTGTAAAATCAAGTCTCCGATTAAGGCGGATTAATTTTGATGATGACAATGTAATTAAATTATGGACTTAAAGTGAAGAATGCAAGCCCAACATTAAAGAAGATCAAGTGCTTAGTTATTTATTCATTCTCATTTAATTTTAATGTATTTTATTTTATTTATGAGAGTGGGTAGTTTAGGTTTTTATTCTCACATAACGTCACATGATAATTATGCATGCAAGATTGAGATTAAAACCAATTAGGCTTGAAGAGAGAATTGAAAACAATGTTAGAAAAACTTAATTTTTCTAACATTAAGCAATTCACTCGAGTGATTCTCAAAACACTCGAGTGATTTATGAATTTTCAGTAATATAGCCGTTGGATAAAGTAAAAAGGCAACCCTATCAGTGTTGACCAAAACACTCGAGTGTTTTCAAAAAGACTCGAGTGTTTTGGGTCTGACAGCAATTTCTCTAAACGTTAGAAGAGGACAAAAAGGGAGAATAACTTAATTTTTCCTTTCTTTTTGTCCCCTTACATATATTCTGAAGGGTTGACCTCATTTACTAGAACTAGCCAATACTCTTTCATTGATTTTGATCTCTCTCAAGTGTTAAAATCTTTTCTCTCAAAAACTCAATCAAGCATTCATCTTTGTTATTGACTTAGTGAGTTAAGAGAGTGTGCTTTAATTGTAAGAGAATTATTTGTTGTACAATTCTCAAACACTCATACACTTCTTGTTCTAAAAATCTTGGTTGGTAACCAAGTGTACCTAAGTGGGTCTTAGGTTCATTCAAGACTTGAGAGGTTCTCAAGCAAGGGCTAAGAGGTTCTTAGCTTTGGTGGAGCTCTTGGAGGTTCCAAGGAGCAAAAGAAGAAGGGACTCTTCATCACCAAATCAAGTTGGGGTAGAAATTTCAAGAGTTTGGTACACTCTTGAAAAGGGTTAGGATTGAGTGAGGAATCTCAATTTAGCCTTGTAATTTCTAACAATTTGATTACTAGTAGAAACTCCTAAGTTGATTAGGGGGACTGGATTAGCACTCTAGATTGAGTGTGAACCAGGATAAATTGGTGTTGTCTCTCTCTTTATAGCTTTCTTAGATTTCAAGAAAAACCAAACCCTAAGTTCTCTAGA
The DNA here is from genome assembly GCA_037953625.1 of Crotalaria pallida. NCBI lineage: Eukaryota > Viridiplantae > Streptophyta > Magnoliopsida > Fabales > Fabaceae > Crotalaria > Crotalaria pallida. The sequence goes on from CM075650.1 coordinate 61,731,965, forward strand.
AAGGGGCTTTTACAATTTAAGTAGAAATTGGTAGCAATTAAATTGTTTTCAACTTGTTATACCTTCATTTAATTGCCCTCTACTTTGATTAATATCAGCTCTTGCCTAGTCTTTAAGATATTGAATCATTTGGCTAAATTTCTCTGAAACTGGATTTTTCTGTTCTGCATAAAACACTCGAGTGTTTTCCAAATCACTCGAGTATTTATCAGGTTTTCACTCGAGTGTTCTTAAAATCACTCGAGTAAATTGCCCAGTTTCAGAAAATCAAGCTTTTGATCAATTATCTTTTAATTACACCGAAAATTAGTCACTGTTGCTTTCATATTACTATTCACCCCCCCTCTAGTAATTGCTAAGCCCGCTTGTTGGTTTCCAACAGAGGAGAAGTCCGCTGGAATTCAATGAAGGAGATTTTGTATTCATGAAGGTAGTGCCAACTACTGGAGTTGGTAGAATGCTCAAAACCCGAAAACTTACTCCTCGTTTTATTGGACCCTACCCAATTCTTAAAAGAATCGGACCTTTAGCTTATCAAATTGCTTTACCTCCTTTTCTTTCGAACTTGCATAATGTCTTTCACGTATCCCAATTGAGAAAATATGTCTATGATCCTTCACACATCATTGAACCCGATTCGGTACAACTAAAGGAAAATCTTACATTTGAGGCTTTATCTCTAAGGATAGATGGTAGTAGTGTCAAGAGGTTAAGAGGAAAAGATATTCCCTTAGTTAAGGTAGTGTGGGGTCGGAACAATGGAGAAGATGCGACATGGGAGCTTGAGAGCAAGATGAAAAGTTCTTTCCCACACCTGTTTGCTTCAGGTACTGCATTTCTCGGGGACGAGAAATCTCCAATGAAAGAAAATTTCTTGAATTGAATTTCTTTTATGATTTCAAGTGATAAAAGATTTCAAAGAAAATGATTTTTGTGAGAAAATATTATGAGTTTTGGGTTGAATTTTTGAGTTGAAATAATTAAGTATTTGATATATTGTATTTTAAGGAAATTGTGATTTTGTGAGAAAGCAAATAAAATGATTTTCCATGTGTATGTGTGCATGTGTATGTTCGGCTATATGTGTGTATGTGCATGCATAATAGGGTCGATTTTTTTTCTAGAACCCTAAGGTAGTAGACTAGCATCATATAGGTTTGGTTTAGTGAAAAGCATAGTTAGAGAAATTGACCAACCAATAGAATAAAGGATTAAGGCCTAATTCTACTCCATTTGTCTCATGACATGACCTTAAGCCATGCAACTTTTTGTGAAGCCAAATTTACCCTTCACCCAAAACACTCTTGACTGAATTTCCAAGGGCAAATGGGTAAGCTCACGGTTTGCCTATTTAAGTCCAAGGCCTTAGTTTATTTCACCCTTTCTCATTTCATTTCCTTAATTTATAAACACTTCTTCTAAGAGTGTCATCAAACTCTTAGAGAGAGATAGAGAGAGAGAGTGAGACCGAGAAGCTTGAAGGAGAAGAAGGAGATCAAGCCCAAAAACTCTAGGTTTTCTTGAAGATCAAGTGAAGGTGGTTGAAGATCTTCTCTTTTTCTTTGGTTTATTCGAAGATCATAGAGTTTTAGAAGTAGTTTTCATTTTTCTAAGTCTTGTAAGGTTTATTTGTTGTTGCATGTATATTTTTCTTGTAGATCTATGTTTGTATGTAAATTCTTAGCCTTGATCTTGAGTTTTGTAACATCCTAAACTTTATTTTAAATGAAATTATTAAATAAAAACCTAAGTTAAGCTTCATGCCATATATTGATTTCCTTTCCATTTCAACTTTCCTTAGTTCATAGAAATTATGTTTAAAACCTTAGGGTTCTTGCACTCATGGTTATGTAGGGATTTTGTTTCATGCCTTCCAACCCAAACCAAGGCAAGGACAAGGATCACTCATCTTGTGCTCTCTCAAATAGGATTGTGTACCATCATTTCATCATTTCCTTATTGAGGTGGCAAGCTAGGCTTAGGAAATTCAAGTTTCCAAGATTTTGAGCTAGGGCTCACTAAGGTTCTATTTACTTCTTGCTAATTTAAGGTAAGGAGTGGGTTATAGTGAGTATTACCGTACTCTGGGGTTTAGTTTACAATATGCATATAATGGGTACTAAGAGTTATGTGTTAGTTTAGGTTGATATGATATAGAATAATTGTTAAAAATAGAATTTATGACTTAGGGAAATTATTTTGATGTTGATATGTTCCATCTTGATATTTGGTAATTGTTGATGATTTGAATGCTTGATTTGTGAAATGACTGAGATATTATGTTGATTAGAATTCAAGGCAAAGAATGACAATAATGAATAAAGTAAATAATAATGGAAAGTGCAGTGGAATTGAGGATCGGTGCATTGATAGACCAGGTGCCCCTGCCGGGTGTACCAAAGTCCTAAGGGCCAAGTGCTCAACCAGGCTAAAATCCCATTAGGCGCAAATTCCCTTTTAGGCATCAATGCACCAAGACTCAATTCGCTGCCGGACTAAAAGATCTAAAATGTGTTGAGAATGTGAAAAGTGAATGAATTCAAATAACTGAATGTAATTGAATTGTGGAAATTATGTGATAGCATAGCCTAACAGGTGAAGCCTTTTGGGTGAGAAAGTCCTGGTTGAGCGAGAGACCCTTGGGTGTACCAAATGCCTGGCAGGAGCGTTAAAATTCCTAGTGATGCAAACCGGTTGTAACCGGGAGTGTCGTACAGACGTGGTAAGACGTTATCGCGCTGTGGGTGCGAACGCAGTAAAGACGTGACTGGAACGCACTGAATGAGAAATGTGATTATAAATGATGAAAAGAGAATAAATGGCATCATGAGATTAATTCATGAGTATAAAGAGATAAAATTGACTTGAGAAACTAATGAATACTTGAAAATGAATTGTGATACATTGACTTTTATTTTGCTATGATTGAACTACTATATGTGTGTGGCTTAGTGTTACATTATGTCTTAATTGGAAACTGCCTCCCCATTTTATGTGTAATACTCACTCCTTACTATCTCCACAGGTACTGAGGAAGAGTTTGCACCCGATCAGGCCGAGCAGGAGTACTCTCCCTCACAGGGAGAGTAGGTCACTTTTAGCTATGTAGGACATGGGAATGTCCTGGGCCCAGTAATCTGATGTGAATCATTTTTGTTGTATATATAATGTAAATAGCTCTTTGGGGGCCCAGGACGACTCCTTTTGGGAAGGGGTCCTATTTTGGGAAAAGAACTGTTTTCCGAAACTTGTTTATATTTCCGCTTACTCTGACGTTTCATACTCTGACTTTCTGATTTTTGCACGATGTGGCACTAGATGATATATATATATATATATATATATATGTGAATAGCCCTGCTGGCTTTGAAATTTGAATGATGTTGTTTATCAGGTTGCAGGAAAACCGGAAATTTTGGGAAAGTCCTAAAAACAAACAAAACTCCGTCCGTTTGACGGGAGATTTTTATAAATTAGAATGAAATTTTTAAATTCACTATTTTAATTAAGGGTATAAAAGGGTAAATAAACTTAGGTGTTACATTTTATGGTATCAGAGCAGTTTCCCTCGGCCTTTGGAGTTATGAGCTACTCCAGTGATTACTCACCGAGCGAGTGATCGATAATTATAGTTTAGAGTCTAGAGTTTATTGATAGGATGTTTATACTATTAATTATGCTATTAAGCATTAATTGTCGGCCTTGTGCATGACTAAACAGAATGGCTGGTAGACGGATCGATAATGATGGGATCCGAGCTATTCTGGAGTAGATGGCACAGATGCAACAGAATCAGGGGAATAACATCGCAGCAGCAGCTGCAGCAGCAGCGACAGCAACAGCGGCTGCAATGATTCCTCAACCCCCAGCTCCAGTTGCTATTGATTGGTTGGCCTGGTTCAGAAAGAACAATCCGCAGAAGTTCGAAGGTGGGTTCAATCTCGATGGGGCACAACTATGGTTGCAAGAGATCGAGAAGATTCTTAATACTATGGCACCACCGGAGGAACAGAAGGTTCTGCTAGCACAGTACATGCTGACTAGTGAAGCGGAACACTAGTGGCAACAAATGCGGAGGGGATTGGAGGCGAACAATCAAGCGATCACATGGGATTTGTTCAAGAATCGTTTTCTGGGCAAATACTTTCCTGAAGATGTTCGTAGAGAGAAGGAGATAAATTTTCTGCAGCTCGTGCAAGGGAACATGAGCGTCGGTGAATATGCTGCTAGGTTTGAGGACTTGATCCGATATGCAGGGAGTTATAGGGATGCAGATGAACGGATCAAGTGCATCAAGTTCGAGACCGGACTTCGTTCTGAGATCAAGATGGCCTTTGAATATCAGAACATCAGCAACTTGTCTCAACTGATCAACATGACTAGCACGTATGAAAAGAGTCGCAAGCAACGTGCAGTTGAGAAACGCAGCAAGAATGTGCAGAAGTCTGGAGGTCCTGTCAGGGGCAAGAGTTCGGTGCAGCGACCAGGTCCTTACTCCCAGCCTAGATCAGGCCCAGTAGTGAGTACCTATGGTTCTATTCCGACTTGTCCACACTGTGGCAAGCAGCACAGGGGAGATTGCTGGAGACTGGATCCGAGCAAGAGGATAATGACCCGTTACAGATGCGGTCAGCCGGGACACATGATGACCAATTGTCCTAGAAACGCAGTTAAGAAGGAGGTGAATGTGACTAAGGTTCAGAAAGCTGGTGACAATCGGGTGACTCGGAAGGGCAAGGTGTATACTCTGGACGGCGAGGAAGTTACTGATGCTGACGAACTGATTAGAGGTACCGGTTATGTTAATAGTATTCCTTGTGGTATTCTCTTTGATTGCGGAGCTACTCATTCATTTATTTCTGCCGATTGCATGAAGAAGTTAGGGTTGTCTGCAATAGAAATGCCTTATAAATTATCTGTCTCTACACCCACAAATTCTTCTATAGTCACATCAACTATGTGTTTGGATTGCCCACTTCGAGTATTGGAGCGGGAATTCAAAGTAAATCTAATCCGTTTGCCTCTAACTAAACTTGACATCATTCTGGGCATGGACTGGATGTCTCGACACCATGTTCTGATTGACTGTCATCAGAAATCAATTACTATCAGTGATCTTTCTTTATCTGCCCTGGAGATGAATGAGGAGGCAGAGATCAGTCAGATACCGATAGTCTGCGAATTTCCAGAAGTCTTTCCTGCAGAGATTTCTGGATTACCGCCAAACAGAGAAGTGGAGTTTAGTATTGATCTGATGCCTGGTGCAGGTCCTATTTCAATAGCCCCGTACCAGATGGCACCTCCAGAGTTAGAAGAGTTGAAAAAGCAGATAGAGGAGCTTTTGGCCAAGGGTTTGATTAGACCGAGTGTGTCACCTTGGGGAGCTCCGATTCTTTTTGTTAAAAAGAAGGACGGAAGTCTCAGAATGTGCATCGACTACAGGCAGTTGAATGCGGTGACTGTGAAAAACAAATATCCTCTCCCTCGTATTGACGATTTGTTGGACCAATTGCGAGGAGCAGCTGTGTTTTCTAAGATTGACCTTCGATCGGGATACCATCAGATCCGTATCCGAGAGGAGGACATTCCTAAAACGGCATTCAGGTCGAGATATGGACATTTTGAGTATGTGGTTATGTCCTTTGGTCTCACTAATGCTCCGGCCATCTTCATGGACTATATGAACAGGATTTTCAGGCCGTACTTGGATTCTTTTGTCATAGTCTTTATTGACGACATTCTCATCTATTCTAAGAGTCCAAGTGAGCACGCCGAGCATCTGAGAATTGTGCTGCAAATTCTCAAATCCAAACAGCTTTATGCAAAGCTTTCTAAATGTAGTTTCTGGTTGAATGAAGTGCAGTTTCTGGGGCATGTCATTTCTGAGAAGGGTGTTGCTGTCGATCCTTCTAAGGTGGAAGCGGTACTTAAGTGGGAGAGACCTAAGTCCATTACTGAGATCAGAAGCTTTCTTGGTATGGCTGGGTATTATCGGAGGTTTATTGAGGGGTTTTCTAAATTGGCCCTTCCTTTGACAACTCTTACACGGAAAGGTGTTCCGTTTGAGTGGTCCCCGGAATGTGAAAGTAGTTTCCAAGAATTGAAGAGGCGGTTGACTAGTTCCCCAGTGTTAATTTTGCCGGACCCGACTCAGTCCTTCGTGGTGTATTGTGATGCTTCTAAACAAGGGTTGGGTTGTGTGTTGATGCAGCAAGGGCAAGTCATAGCTTATGCATCCAGACAATTGAGGCAGCATGAACAGAACTATCCCACTCATGATCTTGAGTTGGCGGCAGTGGTTTTTGCTTTGAAAATTTGGAGGCATTATTTATATGGTTCAAAGTTCGAAGTCTTTAGCGATCATAAAAGTCTTCGCTATCTCTTCGATCAAAAAGAGTTGAATATGAGACAGAGGAGGTGGATGGAATTTCTGAAAGACTACAACTTCGATCTTCAGTATCATCCGGGCAAAGCCAATGTAGTGGCTGATGCACTAAGTCGTAAGACTTTGCATGTCAGCAATTTGATGGTGAAGGAGATGCAATTGATTCAGGAGTTCAGTGACCTCAACTTGAACATGCAAGTGAAAGAGAAGAGCATCGTTCTAGAAATGTTGCAGGTTACTAATGATTTGATTGGTCTTATTAAAGAAAGACAATCCGACGATTCGGAATTGCAAAAGTTGTTAGAAGGGGCATCGGGCAATGAAGAGCCCGACTTTGTGAAAGGTTCTGATGGCATTATCCGATTTAGGGGTCGGATATGTGTTCCTATGGATTTTGAAGTTAGAAGAGATATCCTATGGGAAGCGCATCGAACCAAGTTGAATTTCCATCCTGGTGCAACAAAGATGTACCAAGATTTGAAAAGGATTTATTGGTGGCCGAAGTTGAAAACCGATGTGGCCGATCACGTGTCTCATTGCCTAACTTGTCAAAAAGTTAAGATTGAGCATCAAAAGCCTGGTGGTCCTTTGCGATCACTTGATATTCCGGAGTGGAAATGGGACAGTATAGCTATGGACTTTGTGACGGGTTTACCAAGGACTGCTGGAGGATGTGATGCAGTTTGGGTGGTTGTGGACCGTCTTACAAAGTGTGCTCATTTCATTCCTATCCACAAGAAATATACTCTGGAGAAGTTGACTCAGTTGTATATCAGGGACATAGTCAAGTTGCATGGTGTTCCTACCAGTATTGTATCCGATCGTGATCCGAGATTTCTGTCTAGATTTTGGCAGAGTCTTCAGGAGGCATTGGGTACTAAGCTGAAATTTAGTACGGCTTACCATCCGCAAACAGACGGACAATCTGAGCGTACTATCCAGACACTTGAGAATTTGCTGAGAGCATGTGTTCTGGAGCAAGCTGGTAGTTGGGAGCAATTACTGCCGTTGATGGAGTTCACTTACAACAACAGCTTTCACTCCAGTATCGGTATGGCACCATTTGAGGCTCTCTACGGGAGGAAATGTAGGACACCTCTGTGTTGGTTCCAGATAGGTGAGAATCTGTTGACAGGTCCTGATATTGTGAAAGAAACAACTGAGAAGATCACAATGATCAAGAATAAGATGAAAACTTCACAGGATCGCCAGAAGAGTTATGCTGATAGGCGAAGGAGACCTTTGGAGTTTGATGTTGGGAATCATGTATTCCTAAGAGTGTCTCCGGTTACAGGAATTGGTAGGGCAATTAAGTCCAGGAAACTAACTCCTCGGTTTGTTGGGCCTTATGAGATTCTGAAGAAGGTGGGCCCGGTGGCTTACAAGATTGCCTTACCCCCTCACTTGTCAAGGCTTCATGACGTGTTTCATGTATCACAATTAAGGAAATAAGTCCATGATCCTTCGCATGTGGTTACCTTAGATGATTTGCCTTTGAAGGAGAATTTGACTTTTGAAGTTCTGCCCGTTAGAATTGAAGACAGGCAGGTGAAGCAGCTCAGAGGCAAGGAAATCTCTTTGGTGAAAGTTATTTGGATTAGGAACAATGTGGAAGAGGCTACATGGGAATTGAAGGACAAGATCAGGTAGTCTCATCCGCAATTGTTCGATGCCAACCGAATTTCGAGGACGAAATTCAGGTAAGTGGGAGAGAATTGTAACATCCTAAACTTTATTTTAAATGAAATTATTAAATAAAAACCTAAGAAAAATTGGAATAATGACTTAATGAATTTTGGTAGATAGGTGAGTGGTGATTATAAGTCCTAGGGGTTGTATAGAAGGCAGTTGTGGCTTCGGGCAAAGTCATATAAGCGAAATCGGGAGCTAAATCGGCGTTTTAGATGTTAGAAATCGACCGAAAAGGGAAAATTAGAAATTTATTATAGGATGCTAAGAGAATAAATTCCACCGTTGGATATGATGTTTATGGGGTGAAGAAGCTTGTCTAAAAATTTGGACCCGATCCGACGGTTAACGAAAAAGTTACGGCGAATCGAAGGTTGAAGACCCTGTTTCTCGCCCAGGCGCACCAGCCATGCGCCCAGGCGGATGCACTATTCATTTGGTGCACCAGACAGTGAAAAACCCGCCCAGGCAAGTCCCCCATTCGCCCAGGCGAGTGGTGATGTGCACCAGCCGCACCAGTTTGCGTGTGGCGCGCCAAAAACCTCCCTGACCGCACCAGCCATGCACCAGCTTGGTGCTGGTGCTGATCTCCCGCCCAGGCGAGCCTAGCATGCGCCCAGGCGCGTGGCGCACACCAGATCAGATCTGGTGCGTCCAAACTCAGCTTGGTGGCTAAGTTTTCAATTCCAGCCACACGATTTTCAGGCTTCATGGCAAGGAAATAAAGCATTAAAACACAACACTCCTTTCACACTTCCTCACCCTCATCAACCCACCATCTCCATCAAATTCTCTCAAGCTCCAAGAGCACTCCATCACCCTTCCTTCACAAACACTTGAGTTTTGGGCACCTCAAACCCAAAATCATTAAGCCCCATCAAGCTTGCACCATGGATTTTGATTGAAGTTTCATTCCTTCCTCTTCCTTGACTCACGAGTTTGCTCCCTCCTTCATTCTTCTTGGTTTTTCAATTTCCACCATTGTAGGGGTAAGTTAAGTTTCATGCCATATATTGATTTCCTTTCCATTTCAACTTTACTTAGTTCATAGAAATTATGTTTAAAACCTTAGGGTTCTTGCACTCATGGTTATGTAGGGATTTTGTTTCATGCCTTCCAACCCAAACTAAGGCAAGGACAAGGATCACTCATCTTGTGCTCTCTCAAATAGGATTGTGTACCATCATTTCATCATTTCCTTATTGAGGTGACAGGCTAGGCTTAGGAAATTCAAGTTTCCAAGATTTTGAGCTAGGGCTCACTAAGGTTCTATTTACTTCTTGCTAATTTAAGGTAAGGAGTGGGTTATAGTGAGTATTACCGTACTCTGGGGTTTAGTTTACAATATGCATATAATGGGTACTAAGAGTTATGTGTTAGTTTAGGTTGATATGATATAGAATAATTGTTCAAAATAGAATTTATGACTTAGGGAAATTATTTTGATGTTGATATGTTCCATCTTGATATTTGGTAATTGTTGATGATTTGAATGCTTGATTTGTGAAATGACTGAGATATTATGTTGATTAGAATTCAAGGCAAAGAATGACAATAATGAATAAAGTAAATAATAATGGAAAGTGCAGTGGAATTGAGGATCGGTGCATTGATAGACTAGGTGCCCCTGCCGGGTGTACCAAAGTCCTAAGGGCCAAGTGCTCAACCAGGCTAAAATCCCATTAGGCACAAATTCCCTGTTAGGCATCAATGCACCAAGACTCAATTCGCTGCCGGACTAAAAGATCTAAAATGTGTTGAGAATGTGAAAAGTGAATGAATTCAAATAACTGAATGTAATTGAATTGTGGAAATTATGTGATAGCATAGCCTAACAGGTGAAGCCTTTTGGGTGAGAAAGTCCTGGTTGAGCGAGAGACCCTTGGGTGTACCAAATGCCTGGCAGGAGCGTTAAAATTCCTAGTGATGCAAACCGGTTGTAACCGGGAGTGTCGTACAGACGTGGTAAGACGTTATCGCGCTGTGGGTGAGAACGCAGTAAAGACGTGACTGGAACGCACTGAATGAGAAATGTGATTATAAATGATGAAAAGAGAATAAAGGGCATTATGAGATTAATGCATGAGTATAAAGAGATAAAATTGACTTGAGAAACTAATGAATACTTGAAAATGAATTGTGATACATTGACTTTTATTTTGCTGTGATTGAACTGCTATATGTGTGTGGCTTAGTGTTACATTATGTCTTAATTGGAAACTCCCTCCCCATTTTATGTGTAATACTCACTCCTTACAATCTCCACAGGTACTGAGGAAGAGTTTGCACCCGATCAGGCCGAGCAGGAGTACTCTCCCTCACAGGGAGAGTAGGTCACTTTTAGCTATGTAGGACATGGGAATGTCCTGGGCCCAGTAATCTGATGTGAATCATTTTTGTTGTATATATAATGTAAATAGCTCTTTGGGGGCCCAGGACGACTCCTTTTGGGAAGGGGTCCTATTTTGGGAAAAGAACTGTTTTCCGAAACTTGTTTATATTTCCGCTTACTCTGACGTTTCATACTCTGACTTTCTGATTTGTGCACGATGTGGCACTAGATGATATATATATATATATATATATATATATATGTGAATAGCCCTGCTGGCTTTGAAATTTGAATGATGTTGTTTATCAGGTTGCAGGAAAACCGGAAATTTTGGGAAAGTCCTAAAAACAAACAAAACTCCGTCCGTTTGACGGGAGATTTTTATAAATTAGAATGAAATTTTTAAATTCACTATTTTAATTAAGGGTATAAAAGGGTAAATAAACTTAGGTGTTACAAGTTTCAAGAGCCAAAATAACTTGTAGAACCTTAAACCATGGACTCTACCATTCGGCCATGTCTAGAAAACAAGGTCATGATGATTTCTATTTTGATTTGAGTTCATGCATGTTAAATTGATGCTTGTTAAAGTTGATCTAAGTGGTTAAGATGCTTTGGTTTTGCTTTTGATTTTTTTATGAAGCCTTGACCTTTGGTTTTCTTTTCAAAAAGGTTTTTGATCTTTTGTTTTGATCTTGAAAAGGATTTGATTCTTGTCATGATTTTTCCATAACTTTGATTTAAAAGTCTTGCATGTGACTTTCTTCTACTCAAAAAAAAAAAAGTCTTGATCTTGGTTTGCATGTCACGGTTTTGATGAGAGAGTAAAGGAAAACAACTTTTGTAAAATGGTTTTACTTTGATCTAAATTCATGTGTGTTTGAAAGCTAAAGATTTAAGTTTTTCTCTTGGTTTTGTTGGGTTGAGTATTCGGTCAAGCTTTGGAAACAAAAAGATCATGATTGTTTTTCATAAAAAGGAACTTGCATGTTATTCTCTTTTACTTCAAATGATTTTTAAAAGCACATGCAAAAGAAAATAAAAAAATGAAAACATGTTTGAAGTGACAAAGAAGTCACGGTTTTGTGAAGAAAAAGGCAGTGGTATTTTCTAAAACCATGTGTTTAAAAGTGCATGTTTTGATTTGTTAAATTTAAGGTTTTGCATGTAGAAATTTGCATCAAAGACTTTGTTTCTCCTATGATGATGATTCGGCCTACCCTAGGTTCAATAGGCTAGATTTCTTTTGCATGTGATTGACTTGTTGAAATGATTATGTTTTGTGTTTTTATTTTGAGAAAAATTATTTAAATTGTGTTGTTATGGTTTTGTTCAATTCGGTTTTAATAAAAGAAAAGGAATAGGTGCATTTGATTATTTCTAAAAGTATTTTCATGATTTTGATTTTTAGTTCTTCGCTGTCCAAGATTTAGTTACCAAGTATTTCCTTTACTTAAAATGTTTTTGATTTATGAAAAGTGTGGATTTCAAGTACTATTTGAAACAACAAAAGTTAGAATGAAAATTATTGATTTTTCCATGTTTTACAATTGAAAAAGGTGGCTGGACTTATTTCATACAGCCACATAAACTATTTATTTTATTTATTTTAATATTAGTTTTTAAATGATTTTGAAGGATTTCAAGTCTAAGAAAAGATTGTGTTTTGTTTTGGAAAAACGATTGTGTTTTAAGGAAGATAAGGGATTTTCTATTTCATGTAAAGAGACCAAGTGATGATTTTAAATTGAAATAGATTTTTGATAAAAGTGTATTTATTTACCTTGAGGTATTTAGTAGACGGTGGAAACGACTTGCAAAGAGAAGCTAGAGATTTCCGAGGTCAAAGTGTTTCTTTTGCTGGATTAAGAGGTGAGTGAGAGTGCGGTGAGTCCGTAACGTGGTTGTCCGGATGGTGATTAAATGAGACTTATGCGATATATTATGTGCTTATATGTTTTATTTAATTTGATGCATGTTCATTTCTGTCTCGTATTGGTTCCCTTTGCGATTATATTGTTAAATATTATATTCTGGAAGTTATGATGAATGATAATGAGAATTATAAAGAAAGAGTAAGAATGGAAGATAAATGGAAAAGTGATATGAGATGAGATTCAAGAAAGTTTCATGGAACAATGATGCACCAGACGAGGAGATTACACTCGTGGAGCTGAGATCGTTCTGGCGGATTCAAGACGGAAAATGATCGTTAAAGAAAGTTATGTGAATTCCTACGGGAATGATGTGATGGATTTGTGCCAAGTGGCTTGTAAAAGTGAAAGTATGCTGTAACATCCCGCTATTTTTTAATACTTTTAGTAAAATAATTAAATGATTTAATATGATGTTTTCAAGATTTGAGTCTCGGAATAAAATTTTGATTTCATCATTATATTTGAAATATGTTTTCTAGTCAAAACAAGTATAAATTTATTATCATACGCTTTCCAAAAATAAAGTAGTACTTTTATTTAGTTTAATTAACATTTTGACAGGGAGCTCAAGTGGCAAGCCTTAGAGGCATTTTTATAAATAGTTTCTTTAGAAAAATATGTTTAACTCAATATTTTGAGCGTCCCTGTAAATTTTTATAGCGTTCAGAGACTGTTTTATTTTTAGCTTCTGAACTGGTTTAATACATTACCGTTTTAAATTATATATAATAATTTTCTACTTCAAAATTTTAAAATATTATATATTATCAAGTTTAATATCAAGATTTAGAAAATATATTTACTTTTGAATTTCGATAATTTTTCTTACGCAATAGCTATCTGGAAGGACCAGTAACTTTATTATTTTACAATCAGTTTTGAGTAATTCAAAATACAATATTGTTTTACCTAAACGTATTTTATTATTAGTATCATCCAACTTTTAGTTATAATCCAAAATACCTACACACATTGATCCACAAATATACATAAAAATATATTATTATTTCCTAAAGCTACCCATAATAGCCCCACCGCCCAGCCACTACTTTTAAAAAAAAAAAAAAGGAAAAAGGAAGTTGTGGCTTAAAGCCACTAGTCAGAGAGAGAACGTAACAATAGAAAAGAAAGAAAGAAGGAGTATTGAATGAGAGAGAAAGAGAGCCGCCGAGAGAGAAGAAGAAACGCAACACTGAAGGGAAATTTGGTTTTCCCTTATTTCAAATAACTCAAGATCCAACCGTCCAATCTCAAATCCTTCTTAGATATATAATCTCCTCAACTCCATCTACTTATCTATATAATTTATTTTACGATCCGTCAATATTTTTATTATCCCTATATTTTCAAATAAAGAGATGTTCTAGAGAAAAGTGATATATTTTTATTGTATAATGATATATATATTTATTGTTTTGACAAAAATGAGTTTATTTGGTATATTTTTAATGTTATAATTAGTTTTATCATATGTCCCTATTTACATTCAACACGTTATTGACCTTGACCATGGAGCAAGTCGCGGATGTAAACGTGGCTCTATCGTTATTGCTAGGATTTCCAAGGTAAGGGGAGTCTCTTTTCCACACTTTGAGTTAGGGATAGTTAGGGTCTATAATAGAATTTGAGTTTAATAGTTAAGTTGAGTTGTGGGTGATGGATTAAGAGGTGATTAGGGGTAATGGGTGTATATTGGCTAATTTTGTTATTATGGAAACTGTTTATATTTAACCCTTTTGTATATTATTAAAGTAGAAAGTGAAGAACCCTAGGGAGATGATTTATTTTAAGTACTCTGAGACATACCTGAGTATGTCGACTGATTTGTGGATATAAGTGAATTTTAAAGGTTGTATGTGTTATTTTGTTTTGATGGTGGATAGTGGGTGATGTGAATGTCTAATTATAATGGGAAAGATAATGGGAACGAGAAAAAAAAGAAAGAAAATGCAATGGAATTAATAATTATAGAAGGGGTGTTTTTATTAAAGGTTATGAATTGGATTTTATGATAATAAAGGAAAATGTTATAAGGGCTATAAGGGCTAAGCGTTAATGATGATAGAATAAGGTTACAGAAGTGAAATGCTAAATGTGGAAATAAATGCGAATACTCGGTGATATAAATGTTATTCATGGATTTGTGAATGGTAACTAAATGGACTGAAATTTGAATGTGAGACTATATGCGAAGGTTGATAATTATTTGTACTATAATGTTATGTGAATGTTGCTGGGACTTTGGATTGTGGACTATAATGATTAGAATGGTTTATATTTATGCATATTGTGATTATTATTGGAATTTTGTTGATGGTTGTAATTAATGGACTGGTCTGTTGATTGATTAATAATGGTAAAGGTAACTAAAGTGGAAACTGATCAGTGGGGCCCGGAACACTAGGTACCCGGCTAGGTGTTCCAATTACCTGTTAGGGCCAATTACCTGCCAGGCCAATTACCCATCAGGCCAAACCGTCCTGTAGGCGCCGGGTGACCCACAGGATCAGTTTTCCACACCAATAATTTGATTAAATAAATGGAATGGTAAAAGTACATAGTCCTACAGGTTATGGTCTGGATGAGTGTAAAGTCCTGGGCAGGTGTTCCAAGTCCCTAGACAGGTGTGCCAATTACCTAGCGGGTATCCAAATCCTAGTGGTGTACGGTAAAAAGGGAAGTGTTTGCAGATCACTGTCTGTGGTTGCTTACACTGTGTGTGTAGATCTCTGTTTGGGGTTACACACATTAATGGAAAATGAATAATGGAAAGGTAAACAGTAAAAAGAGAAGTTTATGTAGATCTCTGTTTGAGGTTACATAAATGAGATGGGGTGTATGCAGATCACTGTTTGTGGTTGCATACACTGTGTGTAGATCTCTGTTTGAGGTTACACACAATGGTAAGGTGTAAATCTCTGCTTGAGGTTACACACAATGGAAAAGGAAATAAGAATGGAAAATGATAACGTAAGAGTACTGGAAAGGATTAAGGAAAAGAAAATAAATAATGGAAAATGGATAAAAAGGAGATGTATAAAGGAATTGGGAAGATGATGAATTGGTTGATCCCTAACTTGATTTGATTGTTATTCTTGAGTTTATATTATGAGATTTATATTATCCTCTGATTCACTGTGTTGTGAAAAGGTTTCACCCTTATGTGGTTAACATTTTAGGTGATTGCTAAGGAGCTTGTGGATCAGAGTGCGCAGCGAGAGATCGGGAAAGAAGGAAACTTTATTTTGGGTGCTACTATATTGTAAATGGATGCCCAAAGTTTTTGTAAACTTGATTTGTGAAAAGGAATTTTTAATTACAACATTTTGATTATATATTTTTACTTATTATTTTGTATATAAAATAAGGGTGTTACATTTATGGTATCAAAGCAGTTTCTTCCTTCCGAACTGAGGGAAAGTGGTTCCGATCTCGCTGCGAACACTCTCATCTCGAGCTGCTCCTCTAAAGGTGAGACCCTTTTTAAGGGGAAATTGTAAATGCTTAATGATATTGAGTAAGTTTATGTTTGCTAATTGGAAATACCTACAAGTGACAAGGATGAAATTCTTTGGAACCTAAGCGGATTCCTTAGGAATTCAAAGAATCGCGGATTGTAAGTGTTTACCAAATTGCAAACAAGAAACTTAAAGTATGCGAATTAATTCTAAGTTTTGAGTTAATCAAAACTTGAAGTTTCTTACAAAGGAAATTCTACTAATCAAAACGAAGTACATAGACTTAAACTGGATGGCGAGGACTATTACCACTGGTGGAATGTAGTGTCGGAACTGGCCAATCCGGTGTTGCATTTATCGGGAAGTGACGTTGTCGAAATCTAGAAGCTTATGCATCATCGTGAATTAGTAACTGAATTTTCTATGTATGAAACTTTTGTGTTAGTCCTCTCATGTTTGACTGTTTTGCTATGTGTATGTGCGTGGTTTCAATGTATGTTGTTCAGTAAATTGGTGTCAAAGTAATTGAACAGGGATTAGAAATGGAACCGCATGGAGTAAAGAAGTTATGATCTTGGATACTAATCCAATCGAGTGATTAAATTCATGTCGATTAGACTAGTATCTAAGAGAACCAAAAACAACGTTTAAATTAAAATAATGGTCGAATTTCATAGCTAATCTCAATTCAAGTAACTGTGATACCAATCGGGAAAACAAGGAAACAGGTACTGATCGACCGGATTTGAATCGCCGAACTATAATAATTTAAAATTGCAATTATAAAAGTAACTTTTTTCCACGTTGGGGGAAGCGGTTCGGATTCAAATCGAAAAGTCCTCGGATATGTGTTTTCACAAGGGATGGCTTAGTGTTAAAGTAGTTGGAAAGAAAGTAGAAGTGGAATCATGAAAATGAAAATGATTTATTGACTTGATACTAATCTAATTGAGTGAGTTAGTTCACATCGACTAGATTAGGATCTGTGAAAAACAACGTAAACATTTGTATTAAATTTGTAGTTGATTCCACATGCTAATCTAATTCTGATGACTTTAATACTAAACGAAAGATAAGTATGGAGTTCCTATTGGTTGGATTTGAACCCCGACTATAACTATCAGATTTTCTAAAAGGAAAGAGGTTTCTTAAATCGAGAAAGGGGGTTGGAATTCAATCTAAGGTTCTCGCATTATTTCAGTTTAAATTGATGCCATTAGCCTTGCATATATAGGGTCTATGCTTATGTGGGGACGAGTTTAACTTTTTGAAAAATGTTTTCAAACGATTTTGAAACTAAGAGCTTTTCGATTTCCACCCCTATGTGGGAAAGTTCCAAACTATTCTTCACTAAGCATTGACTAAGAGTGTTGTTTTTGGCAATTGTGTTCATGATGAAATTGATTATGTTTGTGTATGTTCGATTGATATGAGTGTTTTATATTAATATATGAAAAATGAATTTTGTATGATGCTCGTGAAGGGAGTTATGATTTAAGTTTGTTTGACTATGTGAGTGCTTAAAATGAATTTCAAAAGCTTGCACCGAACCACAATCATTCCAAATGGATCGTGAGGTTGCATGACAAATTTTCAAGAAATAGTAAGAAAAGCAAGGATTTCTAAGTGATCGAGTAGTGAATTTTGTAACCAAGTCACACATCGATCAAATAGGAACCCTTCTTATGCAACTCAAATCAATTCGGAATAAAAACTCAACTTTCAAACTTGAAGTCAAAAGAGAATGTAATTGTTTCAACTTTTGAAGATGAACTAAACTAAATTTTTCCAAGAACAAGGTATATTCCTTTTCCTTTGAGTTTACCAATTTTGAGTGATCTTTCACTCCTTCATCTAGGTTCTTACGAAATTAGATGGAGATAGCTCTTCATGGTGAGGTGCATGATTTAAAAGTTTTATTGAATTTTCAAAGGAAACAAATTGTTTCCTCGTCAAGAGAGGAACCTAAATTGCAAAGAATTTTGTTTTAATGCATCACTGTTTTTTTAGTGTTCCACTAGTATGGGATCTTCTTCCTAAATTTTTAAATTCTCATACCTAGTGATTTTTCAAACCAAAGGTTTTAAAAATGTATGTGTTTGTAGTGAAGTGCTTGTTGGGAAATCAGGAATTTTACATAAAATGGAAAACTGAGTTTTTGGGCTTGAGATTGACAAAATGATTTGGGAAATTGTATGTGAGCCTTTTAAGGTTGAACCAAAGTTTTCAAATGGAATTTCAAACTGCTTGGAGCAAGTTAGCATTTTAAATAAATGCTATATTTTCTTTAGCAATTAGACCTGACAGTTACAGTGTTTTCCTGTACTGTGAACGAATGGTAAAATCAAGTCTAACGTGCTCCGAATCGGTTTGAAAACCTTACACAACCTTTGAGGGTGAGTTTTTGTTTAGTCCCTTTAAATTTTGAGGTTCTTTGGAGTTTGTTTACCACCTTTAAAGAAATCTAATTTAGATTCAGCTCTTGCTATTTTTTTTATGTTTGGACAAAGCGGTTGTAAAACTAAAGCTGAACCTAATGAACTCCGAGTAACCTGAAAATTTACCATGATGTTCTTCTATATGAAGGGACCCAACTTGTAAAAACTTTTATGACCTTTGAAATTGAAATCAAATTTTGTTTTCAAAAGTGCCTTTTAATTTCAATTATATGGTTTTCTGATTTTGGGTTGTTGAATAAATCATGAAAACCATATTTTTCTAAACTCTTTATGAAACTAGTTTTGAATGTGTGTTGCTTGTTAAGAATGTGTATATAGATGTAAGCCTGAACCTTAGGTTAATCCAGGGAGATCAGGATTAAGTTAGGAGGAGGTAGGATTGTCCAGGTTAGTGTTTGCAGTCATGTGTTGATATGAAATGTTGTTGTGCATGCTTGAATTTTGAATGATGTGTATGTACTAAATGCCTACTTGAGCAATATATGTGTTTGATTAGAGCTTAAGAGTAGTACCTAAGTTGTATGTCTTTAGGTAGATTATGATCAAACCCATGTTAATTCTGCCATTTAGATAGCGTGTAAGAATAAAAGTAGGTGTCTCTAGGTCTGGCAGTTGTTAAGTGACGGTGCTATTTGTAAATCTAACAATGATGTCACTATTGATGGATGTGAGATTGGGACTGATGCCTCAATCTTTACGTTTATTAATGGTCGATATCGTTAGAAGTCTTAAAATGGCACAGAATCAATCAGACATAGAAGGCAAAAACCAGCCTGACTAGTACCCCTTTTCAGAGGTTAAGTGTAAATGTCAGGGAAAACCTAGATGACCTTACACACTATCTCCAGAATTGTGCCTGATTTTAGAAACCCAAGGCCAATTGAGAGTCTTTCTAGTAAGACCCTTGAAATGTTTGGCGGTCAAAGGAGTAAACCTTGCGAACCTTAAAGCTTTTTCGCGTCGAACAAACCAAATTGAACCATAACTTGTATTCTTCATTGAGTGCAAGAGTTCAGTGACGTACTAATGAAAGGTAGTATGTCAATTTCAAGTGGGGGAGTGGAACAAAAAAAAAAAGAAGTGAGTGTCGTAGCCGGAAGACCTTGCGTTTGGGATGGTTCTCCATTGAAAGAATTGAACGGAATTTCGGGGACGAAATTCACGTAAGTGGGGGAGATTGTAACATCCCGCTATTTTTTAATACTTTTAGTAAAATAATTAAATGATTTAATATGATGCTTTCAAGATTTGAGTCTCGGAATAAAATTCTGATTTCATCATTATATTTGAAATATGTTTTCTAGTCAAAACAAGTATAAATTTATTATCATACGCTTTCCAAAAATAAAGTAGTACTTTTATTTAGTTTAATTAACATTTTGACAGGGAGCTCAAGTGGCAAGCCTTAGAGGCATTTTTATAAATAGTTTCTTTAGAAAAATATGTTTAATTCAATATTTTGAGCGTCCCTGTAAATTTTCATAGCGTTCAGAGACTGTTTTATTTTTAGCTTCTGAACTAGTTTAATATATTACCGGTTTAAATTATATATAATAATTTTCTACTTCAAAATTTTAAAATATTATATATTATCAAGTTTAATATCAAGATTTAGAAAATATATATACTTTTGAATTTCGATAATTTTTGTTACGCAATAGCTATCTGGAAGGACCAGTAACTTTATTATTTTTCAATCAGTTTTGAGTAATTCAAAATACAATATTGTTTTACCTAAACGTATTTTATTATTAGTATCATCCAACTTTTAGTTATAATCCAAAATACCTACACACATTGACCCACAAATATACATAAAAATATATTATTATTTCCTAAAGCTACCCATAATAGCCCCACCGCCCAGCCACTACTTTTAAAACAAAAAAAAAGAAAAAGGAAGTTGTGACTTAAAGCCACTAGTCAGAGAGAGAACGTAACAATAGAAAAGAAAGAAAGGAGTATTGAATGACAGAGAAAGAGAGCCGCCGAGAGAGAAGAAGAAACGCAACACTGAAGGGAAATTTGGTTTTCCCTTATTTTCCAGTCAAATAACTCAAGATCCAACCGTCCAATCTCAAATTCTTCTTAGGTATATAATCTCCTCAACTCCCTCTACTTATCTATATAATTTATTTTACGATCCGTCAATATTTTTATTATCCCTATATTTTCAAATAAAGAGATGTTCTA
Source organism: Crotalaria pallida (assembly GCA_037953625.1). Taxonomy (NCBI): domain Eukaryota; kingdom Viridiplantae; phylum Streptophyta; class Magnoliopsida; order Fabales; family Fabaceae; genus Crotalaria; species Crotalaria pallida. The sequence goes on from CM075650.1 coordinate 61,752,418, forward strand.
GAGAAAAGTGATATATTTTTATTGTATAATGATATATATATTTATTGTTTTGACAAAAATGAGTTTATTTGATATATTTTTAATGTTATAATTAGTTTTATCATATGTCCCTATTTAGATTCAACACGTTATTGACCTTGACCATGGAGCAAGTCGCGGATGTAAACGTGGTTCTATCGTTATTGCTAGGATTTCCAAGGTAAGGGGAGTCTCTTTTCCACACTTTGAGTTAGGGATAGTTAGGGTCTATAATAGAATTTGAGTTTAATAGTTAAGTTGAGTTGTGGGTGATGGATTAAGAGGTGATTAGGGGTAATGGGTGTATATTGGCTAATTTTGTTATTATGGAAATTGTTTATGTTTAACCCTTTTGTATATTATTAAAGTAGGAAGTGAAGAACCCTAGGGAGATGATTTATTTTAAGTACTTTTAGACATACCTGAGTATGTCGACTGATTTGTGGATATATGTGAATTTTAAAGGTTGTATGTGTTATTTTGTTTTGATGGTGGATAGTGGGTGATGTGAATGTCTAATTATAATGGGAAAGATAATGGGAACGAGAAAAAAAAGAAAGAAAATGCAATGGAATTAATAATTATAGAAGGGGTGTTTTTATTAAAGGTTATGAATTGGATTTTATGATAATAAAGGAAAATGTTATAAGGGCTATAAGGGCTAAACGTTAATGATGATAGAATAAGGTTACGGAAGTGAAATGCTAAATGTGGAAATAAATGCAAATACTCGGTGATATAACTGTTATTCATGGATTTGTGAATGGTAACTAAATGGACTGAAATTTGAATGTGAGACTATATGCGAAGGTTGATAATTATTTGTACTATAATGTTATGTGAATGTTGCTGGGACTTTGGATTGTGGACTATAATGATTAGAATGGTTTATATTTATGCATATTGTGATTATTATTGGAATTTTGTTGATGGTTGTAATTAATGGACTGGTCTGTTGATTGATTAATAATGGTAAAGGTAACTAAAGTGGAAACTGATCAGTGGGGCCCGGAACACTAGGTACCCGGCTAGGTGTTCCAATTACCTGTTAGGGCCAATTACCTGCCAGGCCAATTACCCATCAGGCCAAACCGCCCTGTAGGCGCCGGGTGACCCACAGGATCAGTTTTCCACACCAATAATTTGATTAAATAAATGGAATGGTAAAAGTACATAGTCCTAAAGGTTATGGTCTGGATGGGTGTAAAGTCCTGGGCAGGTGTTCCAAGTCCTTAGACAGGTGTGCCAATTACCTAGCGGGTATCCAAATCCTAGTGGTGTACGGTAAAAAGGGAAGTGTTTGCAGATCACTGTCTGTGGTTGCTTACACTGTGTGTGTAGATCTCTGTTTGGGGTTACACACATTAATGGAAAATGAATAATGGAATGGTAAAAAGTAAAAAGGGAAGTTTATGTAGATCTCTGTTTGAGATTACATAAATGAGATGGGGTGTAGCAGATCACTGTTTGTGGTTGCATACACTGTGTGTAGATCTCTGTTTGGGGTTACACACAATGGTAAGGTGTAGATCTCTGCTTGAGGTTACACACAATGGAAAAGGAATTAATGGAAAAGGAAATAAGAATGGAAAATGGTAACGTAAGAGTACTGGAAAGGATTAAGGAAAAGAAAATAAATAATGGAAAATGGATAAAAAGGAGATGTATAAAGGAATTGGGAAGATGATGAATTGGTTGATCCCTAACTTGATTTGATTGTTATTCTTGAGTTTATATTATGAGCTTTATATTATCCTCTGATTCACTGTGTTGTGAAAAGGTTTCACCCTTATGTGGTTAACATTTTAGGTGATTGCTAAGGAGCTTGTGGATCAGAGTGCGCAGCGAGAGATCGGGAAAGAAGGAAACTTTATTTTGGATGCTACTATATTGTAAATGGATGCCCAAAGTTTTTGTAAACTTGATTTGTGAAAAGGAATTTTTAATTACAACATTTTGATTATATATTTTTACTTATTATTTTGTATATAAAATAAGGGTGTTACATATGCTATGTGAACAGTGGGGAAAAGATGTAACCCTTAGTGGTCGGGTCTTGTCGAAGGGATGGACTAAGGGCAAGCCGACCTTAGGTTAACTAAAAGACATTAAAAGACTTTAAAAGATATTAAAAGACTTAACATACGTGGTGAGGTATGAGAGTGCGAAGTAGTGGAGAGGAAGATACCATGGGTATCTGCGGATACTCAGGAGGGAATTGCATGAGGGGAGGTCAAGGACGGTGAACGTCAAGAAGCCTGGAGTATATTTCTAGGCGGAACGAATCTCACAAGTGGCATACGAACGTGGTAGGAACTGGGTCCAATGCCGTGGTAAGTTCTGCATAGCTAACTAGAAATGATACTGTCACCCCCTTGATTGCAAGTCTATAACAGTGAGAGGGACTGGAACGGGGCATTGTGATTTGCCACTGCTTGTACAGTGTGCGTTGATAAATGATAATTATGTGAATTGTATTGATTGAGGCTGTAGTCCTCCTGGTCTGGGACCAATTAATTGTTGAGACAGCTGTCGTGCCCGCGTGGTAAAGGTCCTATACTCCTGTTGGTTTCCGACTAGGTTTGGATGGAGACCGAGGAGATGTAGACGTGTGTGTTTTTCCTCAGTGATGGTTTTCCCCCTACCTCATTGAGTGAACCGAATTATGATAAGACTTAATATTCAGAGAATAAAAATATAAATGAATATTGGAAGGTTTTGAGAAAGATTGTGATGAGCCTGGATGTTGCAAAGTGGTGCTGATCAGTGAAATGAGCAACGATTTTGAATGATATGATATGCTTTACTTATATGTGCTTTATATGTTATCGGTAGAATTTATGTATTTCTGATTATGATGTTATGCCTATGTTCTATTACTTGCTTTGCTATCCTGTTCTGGTTATTTATTATACTTTGTTCATTTCCTATACTCTGGGTACCTTGTCTCGTTCTGTATACTTGTCAATTGTCATCTGTCATATTTCTTCTTTCTATTGAGTCTACCCTGAGACCTCATGGTCAACTCGTTAGTGTATGGCACACTGACTCTCTTCTACCTGATTGTCGTATTGGCATTTGCCGGTATTGCAACGGGTATATGGCGTATCGTGTAGCAATCCACATGTGGCCTCTTCAGGGAGGAGCATGGGAGGTTGTTCCTGAAGGTTGGATTTGGAGAGGTGAAACTCGGTTGGAGATTGATGATCCAAGGCATATTCTGCGAGGGACGAGTCTGGACGTACACGTAGGGCAGGTCACTCTTCGTGACTATCAAGATGGCGGACCGAGGGAGCATCACGAGTATGATGGTGATCCCGCACCTTTGGCTGCTGTGATTCCTCAACCGATGGAGGAAGAAGATGCTAGTGACTCTGATCACGAAGCGGAGGCGGATTCGAGTGAAGACATGGAGACGGACGCTAGATCAGCTGAAGAGTGATGTCCTGTGTTCTGTGTCTAGAAGACGTAGTGTGTCTAGGATCTAAGTTCCAATCGAGGATTACTTCGTGAAGTACCATGAATGTAACTAAGCTACTTTTTAAATTATTGTAGTAGACCTGTAGTCGACCGAGCATCATCCGACCTAATTCACCTAACTCCGACCCTTTAAACATTTGAACAAGGCATACGGTCGGAATTATACACCGAGCAAACTGGGTTTTTACAGAGATGTAATACGCTTATGAGATTAACCCCGAGCACAGGACTTTCACCCTTATCCTTATCGTTTACAGTCTCATCCAAGCGTAACCACTTCTCCTAGATTCCCACGACTCTTGGTTAGATAAAAATAGTACGGGATTAAGTTTATCACCTACAGGATTTATGGATATGATCTTATCATAACCTCTACAAATCCTACTCGAATTCTACCTCTTCAGAAGACTCATCAGAACGGCCCACAACACACAGGTAATCCCCTATAAGAACCACCATGCTATAGGGGCTAAGGTACGTCTTCTCATCCCTAAGTTGACACTCGCACACACATTGTTGACTAGGGAGAACCTGTTTATCCCCACTGGATACGCAGAAATCCTACAAGTCCTACATTAATCTCTTTATTGAGGTCATTCTTTGAGGCTTTTCCATAGCTTCAAGGCTGATCATGATCAAGGACACGACATTGGCGCCGTCTGTGGGGATTTGAGTAACATATCATTCCCACCACCACCATCATGGTCACCACCAGAAGTCAAGTTGGTGACCTCCGTGACCGCATCACCCGCACCCGTGGCAGGCCCAGAAACGCTGATAACAACGATCCGCAGCCTCAGTCTGCGGGCGATCTGCGCGACGTCCTCAACCATAATCGTGGAAATAACGGGCAACCGCCACGAACATCCCATTCTGGGGCAGGGAATAATCCCCAGCCACCAAACCATTCACAAAGCCAGCCACCCCCTCATCGTAGCCATAATCGTAGTAGTAATCACGCTACTCACTCCCAAACACCACAATCTTCTCATCCTAGGACTGGGAGAAATCCCCAACCCCTCCAAGTTTTACGAACCATCCTGCCACCACCACCACCACCCCCTCCTACACCTCCACCCTCCACTCATGGTGACTCGAGTAGCACAGCCCCAACCACCCGAAACACATCTAGGACCACTGGAACCCGAGCACATCATGGCCGAAACACCCAACGAACCCCTCCCATTCCACCCAACCCAGACCACATAAGTACAACACCTAGAACCAGATTGAATCCAGGAAGAACTGCACCTGTAAACTCTCGCCATAGCCATTCCATCAGTAGGTCTTATGCAACATCTGCATCGACTCGGGCTCGGGAGCAAGAGATGATCAACATTCTTAATAGACAAACGGCCTTAATCGAACAACAAGGACGTGCTATTGCCGACCTTCAACAACAAGCTATGGCGAGGGTTGCCCAGATTCAACCGACCGCTATACCACCCCAAAACCCAATGACGCAAACCATGGACCCACAACCACTTCCGGTAATGCAACTTCCCCCACCACAAAATATCCATACTAACCCCACCATGAACCAGGATCAGGGTGATTTCCACCCTGGTCATCCCTTTACTCCATATATCATGGCATTTCAAACCCCCCAAGGATACTTGGGCCCTTCTAATGTACCACATTATAACGGCCTAACCGATCCAGTGGACCATATTGTCTCTTATGAGGGAGCGATGAATTATTACGGAGGAGGGGAAGAAATGAAATGCCGAGCCTTTTCCATGACCCTCGAACCTTCAGTGTTACGTTGGTATTCATCCCTCCCTCGAAACTCAATAAATTCTTGGGAGGAGATGAAAAGAGTGTTTTTAAACAGATACACGGCTAGTTGCATCCAGCCCAAGTCCGACCACACCTTAGCGGCAGTCACCCAAAAACAAGATGAATCATTGAAAGATTACCTTTCGCGTTTTCATGCGGAGGCTAGCTCGGTTCCTCGGTTAGAGCCTGGTGTGGTAGTACTATTGTTCACGCAAGGTTTACAATCGGGGGATTTCAGAAAGTCGTTGATTGGGAAACCTCCAAAAGATATGGCCGAGCTGAGACAGAGGTCAAATAAGTTCATCAATCTGGAGGAATTTCACAAAGGACAGAAAGTCAGAGAAGAAAGACAGCGAGCCGACCCTCAAGGCCAGAACAAACAAAAACGTGACGAACGTTTTGGTGGCAGACAAGATAGGAATGATCGGGACCGAAGGATTCCTCCAAGGAATAAATTTTAGGAATACACTCCTTTAACTGTTCCAAGGAGTCAAATCCTGAGGGAAACAATGCAGACCGACTTACGCTCTGCCCAAAGACCTCCGTCTTTAAGAAAGGGCGCACAACGTGATAGGTCAAAGTACTGTGACTTCCATAAAGGTTATGGCCATACGACCGACGAGTGTATCTGGTTGAGGGATCTAATCGAAGAAATGATCAGAGATGGTAAACTACAACAATAAATCAGGGATGCAGCCGACCGAAGAGGTAGGAACAGATCTCAGTCGCCAGTAAAATCCAAACGCCAAAGAAGTAGGTCACCAGACGATAGAAACACCGGGAGACAGAGAACCGACCCCACTCCAGCTACTGATACAAACCCTACTAAAAATGAATTCTTAGTTAACACTATTGCGGGAGGTTTTGCTGGAGGTGGAGAGAAGAAGGCCGACAGAAAGAAGTACATTAACCAAATTTTAGCAGTCAGTCAGAAACCCATAGTCAAGAGATCAACAAAAAACGTTCCCATTATTTTTGATGACGGCGATTTGGATGGAATCCTTCCAGGTCATAATGACCCCATGGTGATCACTGCCCTTATTGGTAATTACGAGGTAAAACGAGTCTTTATCGATCAAGGGAGCTCGGTGGACATTATGTTTTTCCCTCTATTCAAAGCTCTTAAACTCAGGGAGTGCAATCTCACTCCTTTTGAAGGAGAATTAATTGGTTTCACAGGAGACACCATTGAGCCTAAGGGATACATCCAACTTCCTGTAACCCTCGGACAACAGCCTTCGGCCAGAACCGAGATAGTCAAATTTTTGGTGGTTGATTGTCCAGCGGCTTACAACGCCATTCTTGGGAGAACTTCTTTGCAGGCATTCGGGGCGGTAGTGTCAACAGTTCCTTTAGCTATGAAGTTCGTTGGAACTGATGACAGAGTGGTAACAGTCAAGGCCGAACAGGAGGCAGCGAGAAAATGTTACAACGCCAGTTTGGGGAAAGTTAAAAACAAGGATCAGAGCAATTTGGAAAGAGTCTCTTTGGGTAAGGGAAACATTAACTTGGCAGATCTGGATATGCGGGACCAATCCGACAGAAACAGACCAACCCCAAAGGGACAGTGGGAATTCCTGACGCTACCCGACGATCCCGTTAGACAAGTGAAAATCGGTTCCGAGCTACCCACAAATGTTAAAGATGAATTGACCGCACTGTTGATTTCAAATAAGGAACTGTTCGCTTGGACCTTAGCTGATATGTCGGGAATCGACCCTAATTTTATTTGTCATAAGTTGAGTATCATTCCGGGTTCGAAACCGGTGGCACAATGCAAAAGGAAGGTTAGTGCTGAAAAGGCCGCTGCTATTGAAGAAAAAGTTGCTGAATTACTCCGAGCAGGCTTCATTAGGGAAATCGACTATACATACTGGTTAGCTAACACCGTCTTGGTCAAAAAACCCAATGGAAAATGGAGGATGTGTGTCGACTACACAGACTTGAATAAAGTCTGTCCTAAAGACCAATATCCACTCCCTGTTATTGACAAGCTCGTCGACAGTTCAGCTGGCTACAAACTTCTGTCGTTTATGGATGCTTACTCTGGTTACAACCAGATTCCAATGTTTCCTACCGACCAAGATAAGACCGCATTCATTACCGACAAGGCAACTTATTGTTACAATGTCATGCCTTTTGGGTTGAAGAATGCGGGAGCTACCTATCAGAGGATGATGAACAAGGTTTTTCAAGGCATGATCGGCTCAAACATGGAGGTATATATCGATAACATTATTGCAAAGAGCAGACAGCAGGAAAACCATGCCCAGGACCTCAGGACAATACTGGACCGAGTGAGAAAGTATTCCATGAGGTTGAATCCTGAAAAGTGCGTGTTCGGAGTCCCAGCCGGTTCTTTCCTCGGTTTCATGTTAACCGAGAGAGGTATTGAAGCCAATCCAGATAAATGCAAAGCAATCCTTGAAATGAGGAGTCCATCTAGTCTTAAAGAAGTTCAACAACTCACGGGTCGAGTGGCGGCACTCTCCAGATTCTTATCCCAGGCTGCTTGGAAAGCTTTGCCATGGTATCAACTCCTTAGGAAAAACAAAGATTTGCTTTGGGACGAGCACTGTGAGCAAGCTTTTTTTCAATTGAAGGAGTATCTTTCCAGTCCACCGGTCCTCCACAGCCCTCTTTCTGGTGAAAACCTCATTCTATATATGTCAGTGGCAGAAGCAGCGGTCAGTTCGGTTTTGGTACGAGAAGATTCGGGAATGGAAGCCCCAGTATATTTTGTTAGCCGAGCACTTCAAGGATCAGAATTGAGATATCAAAAGCTTGAGAAACTTGCGTACTGTTTGGTCACGTCGGCTCGGAGATTGAGACAATATTTTCAGGCACATAGAATATTGGTAAGAACAGCTCAACCTCTCAGACAAGTTCTTCACAAACCCGACCTAGCAGGCAGAATGGTTTCATGGTCTGTCGAATTGTCTGAATTTGACATCACCTATGAAGCGAGGAAGGCGATGAAATCTCAAGTTCTGGCTGACTTCGTCACCGAGTTCACAGATATCCCCTCGGATACCTCTCAGAATTTATGTCAGTATATGTAGATGGATCGAGCAACAGGAAAGGAGCTGGAGCCGGGGTCATCATTGAAAACCCCGAAGGATTGTGCATGGAATACTCATTGAAATTCGAGTTCCAAACATCAAACAATCAAGCGGAGTACGAGGCAGTTCTTGCGGGCCTCAAGATGGTTCAGGAGTTCGGAGTAGAGCGAGTGTCAGTTTTCAGTGATTCACAGTTAGTAGTTTCACAGATCAAGGGGAAATACTCGGAAAAGGAGCCCATCTTACAAAAATATCTTGAAGAGGTAAAAAGAATCATCTCTAACTTTTCAGAGTTTGACATTTTCCATGTCCCAAGAGATTCAAATTCCCGAGCCGACATTTTATCCAAATTGGCAAGTACGAAGGGGTCAGAAAATAATAAAACTTTGATACAAGAAACCATTCCCCAACCAAGTGTCATTTTGGCTATCTCATTATCTCAATCATGGATGGATCCTCTTCTTACCTATTTGCAACATGGGTTCGTTCCCCAAGATCAGACAGAGGCTCGGAAATTGGTTAAAAAGGCAGCTCAGTACACAGTTCTGAATGGAGTTCTATACAAAAGAGGGTTTGGTTCCCCCATGCTCAGATGTGTCAACCCATCTCAAGCTGAGGAGATACTTGAAGAGATTCACGGTGGAGTTTGCAGCCACCATATGGTTGGAAAATCCCTAACTAGGAAAATAATCCGACCAGGTTACTTTTGGCCTACATTGCAAAAGGACGCCATGGAACATGTTAAGAAGTGTGTTCAATGCCAGTATCACAACGACATCTACCAAAAACCTGCTGAGGAGCTACATTCTCTCGGTGCCCCTTGGCCCTTTTATCAATGGGGCATGGACATCATCGGGAAGTTTCCCACCGCACCAGGGCAACTCAAATTTGCGGTAGTGGCTATTGACTACTTCACTAAGTGGATTGAGGCGGTACCGTTAGCAACAATCTCTACGGCCCGTATTCAATCTTTCTTTGTGAAGGAAATTATCTCTCGGTTCGGAGTTCCTCATGCCATAGTTACTGATAATGGATCGTAGTTTGCAGCCTCTCACTTTCAACAACTAGCAGCCGACCTGGGAATCACTCACTATTTCAGTTCTGTTGAACACCCACAGACAAATGGGTTAGCCGAAGCTGCCAACAGAACCATCTTGGATGGAATTAAGAAGAAACTCGGTAATGCAGTCGGCACTTGGACGGATAAACTTCCGAGCGTCTTATGGTCACACAGGACAACTGAACACTCGTCTACAGGAGAGACTCCTTTTCGTTTGACATACGGCTGTGACGCAGTCATTCCGATCGAAAAGCGAATCCCTACCTTTAGGACGCTCGAACGTCCTTCAGAAACTAATGACCATTTGCTCAGCGAAGAGCTCATTTTACTTGAGGAAATTCGAAAGAACGCCGCCGCTCATGAAAGAAAAGTGAAGGAACGGCAAGCTCGGGAATACAACAAGAAGGTTCGTCCACGAAGTTTTGAAGTTGGAGATTTAGTCCTTCGCCGAGCAGATATCGGCAAAGGAAATGCTGGAGTTGGAAAATTGAAGCCAAAGTGGGAAGGCCCATACCGAGTGAAGGCTAAATCTGGATCTGGTGCTTACAAATTGGAAACTCTCTCGGGCATGGAAATCAATAACAGCTGGAACGTGGCCAAGCTCAGAGCTTATTACAGTTAAGCTCCTATTTTATTTTTCACTTTTTACAAATAGGATTGTCTATTGCTCAGAATTGTTTAGGTTGAATAAACGAAGGATAACACCCTTCTTAGATCAGTGACAAATTGTTAGGAATTAGTTAGAAAATGAGCAACTTCATTTTGTATTCTCTTATCAATAAAAATGCATCAATTTCTTTGAAATTCTCTTTCGAACATTGTGAAATGACATACGACTCATTTGGTTCGGCTAGCCACCGAGCTAAATCGAGAAACAACTCTTTACGAGAGTTCAGCAACGTATTCATAGAACGCCCGAATTCAGGAAATTACTTTCCTTATTTCGCGATCCGAGGGTCCCGCTTCGGCTAAAGTCGGCGATTCGAGTTCTACTCACAATAAATTATATATATGATTGAAGCAATAAATTATACATACGATTGAGGCGATCCCTTACCCAATAAATTACAGTCTGATCGTTCAGAGATTAGCATTGCACTAAATATCAAGGGTCACGTGACAAACGAAACCCAAAAGTAACGAAAATAATCTATGCAACACAATTTGTATTCAAGACAAATTGATTAACATTCAGTAAGAGTAAAAGTAAATTGTTCATAGCAGTCAAGGAGTAAGCTCGAATACAACGAGCAGCAAGTTAAAGAAAAATTGTTCGAAAGGGAGGGCTAAGTGACGACGCTCGGTTACAAACGAGCAACAAAAATTAAATCCTACATAAAAGCAGCAAAAACTGATCACCAAAGCTTAGAATCGCTCCTCAATATCAGACAAAACAATGTTGGAATCATCAAATTCAGGGGCTTCAGTCAATTCAACGAGAGGGTTAGGCAAATCCTCTGCTTGTAAATCGACTTCAGCCTTGGTCTCAATATCAATCAGTTTCCCATTGTCGACAGTATGAAATAGATGAGCTCCGACCACCCTGAACTCAGTCTCAGGATTCAGAAATTGAATTTGCTTAATTGCCGAGACAAAAGAATCATCAACACTCTTGCTCCAGTTGTAGAAGTTGTTTTCCGCCTTTTTCTTGTGAAGAAGAGCTTTCTCCTTCAATTTCCGAGCAACAACAGCAGACCTCTCAACTTCAGATCTCAACTCATCCATCTTCTGTCGGTTCTCTTGCAATTCTTTCTTCATTGCCTCCTCGACCTCCTTCTTCTTGTCCTCAGCAGCTTTTTGGGAAACTTTCAAAGAATCCCTCTCTCTGATCAGCTCAGATTTGTCAGCCTTCAAATTCTCTAATTCATTTTTCACTCGGACTAGTTCGTCCGAAAGGCTAGCCTCTTGAGCAGTAGACATGGCACGAGCCTCTTTCTGTTCGACGTTCAAACCAGAAAAAAGATCACCCGCTTGCTTGGCCAAAAAGTAAGTAAGGTTGGCACTTCGAAGAAGATATTTCGTCAGATTCATGTTGCATCGAGACCACTCGTCGGTGGTGAGAGTTCCAAACCGAGAACAGTCAGATTCAGTGCAGGCATATTTGGCAAACCGTTCATCAAATTGTTGATCCCATATGGATGTTTCTGATGGGTTTGCAGCAGAAGATGGAGTAGCGGCAGAAGATGGAATAGTGGCAGCTTTAACACTTGGCCCCTCAACCCTCGGATTCGCCCTGTCAGACACCTTTTTTTTTCCTTTATCCAGCCGTCGGCGGCGAATTTGTTGTTGAGGGGGAGAAGTAACTTGGACTTGGCCACTAGGGCCCAATGAAACTGTAGCAGCAACAGCAACTACATTAGAAGTTGGCCGAGGGGATGCCTCGGTTGGAGAAGCTGTAGGTGCGGAAGTACTTAAGCTTGGGGTACTTAAGCTTGAAGACCCGGAAGCCACGCTCGTTGCAGGTGTCTTCCTCTTCTTTCCCCCTTGAAGTAAAGCAGCCATTCGTGAAGCCATTTTTTCTGCAAAGAAAACTTGTTAAGATACAAATAAATCACAAACATAATAGAAAAGAGAAAATAAACAATTTACCAAGCTCAGCTTTGACATCTGACGAGGGAATGTTCACAATATCCTTAGTTTCTATCATCCCATTCTTTTTCAATTAACTTTCCACTGCTCGGCACACTTCCTTTTCGTATTCAGCAAGTTCTTTCCAATCTGATGCGTATGATGCGATCGATCGGTTGAAAAAACTTGCACACCACTGAAGAGGAAACCGAGGGAGTGGACACCTTTCTCTAGGGCGAGTGAACCAGCAAATACCGTTTCCGACGAAATTATATTTAAAAAAATAAGGTTTAAACCCCTTCCAAGACTCGGAGTATTTGGTGAAAAGAGCATATCCATGGCGAGACTTCAGAGAAACCCAAGGTCGCCTTTCTGATCCTTTCTCAAAAGTATTGCATTGTGGGGCAAATAGATAGAAAAAAATCGGAAGAGTACAAGACCACTCCATGGCCGAACAAACCTGCTGGAATCCCCTCACAAAGGCCCAAGCATTCGGATGCAGTTGGGAAGGGGCCACTCTCAAAGTACTCAAGACACCTATTTCAAAATCAGTAAAGGGCATTCTAATCCCTAATCGAGTAATCACTTCTTCGTAAAAATAGAAACCAAAACTACCCTGTGGAAATTTAGTGCAAACCCTCTCGTTCAAACCCACTGGACTAACAGAATAGAGATTCCCAGTGTTATCTACAGGACATGGTAAAATTATAGCCCGAGTTTGTTCTAGTGACCCTTCTGTTGAAAGCTCGGACTGAATACCGAGAACCTCTTGGTCCACCCAATCATATTCAACTGCATCTGGTGGAAGTGGGTAGAGTTCAGGATTAGTGATACACTTTCTCTTCATACCTGAGGAAAAGGGGGGCACACTTGGAGTCAGAAGCAGAAAAACTTGATTATGTCAGATCAAATACTTATGGTTACGGTCGGTTGGGGAACACCTCCCTATCCGGGCAGAATTACCCCAAACCAACTGAAATGTCTAATACCTCTCTGTTGCTTCCTTAACCTCCTCTGTTCTACCCTCTCGGCAATCCTATAGTGAATCACACCCTGTCTGAACTCTTTCAAAGACCGAGGGAAATGCATGGCTATCGGTTTAACACAAATTTCTGGGTTTCCTCCTTTATGTGTTCTTGGTATGTCAGAGTTTACGGACTCCTCACTCATGATTAACGCAGCCTCAGTACCAACCCTAAGAAGTTAAGTGCAGAAAAATCGTAAAGCAAACCTAAGAAATACTACAGCGATCGCTCAGTAAATGTTAAAGGGGGATAAAGAATTTCGGAAGGCAGGTGGGGGTACTACAACAGCGATTTGGGGTTTGTTCGAACCCTAGAAAATTGTTTTCAAAATCGGGGAAGAAGGATTAGAAATGATGCATTAAAAAAGAAAAGTTCTAAACACATACACACAGCAGAGGGCAGAAACAATCGCATGCAAAGAATCTTAAACAAGCCAGGAAGAAAGAGAAAATAGTCAGAGAAAAGGAGAAGTTTGTTACCTGCTGTCAATGAATAACCAAGAAACACGAAGACCACAAAATGAGAAACGCACTCAATGTAGAGAAGAAAACTGAAATGACAACAAGAACGCCTTCGAAGAAATCTGGCTTTGATGATCAAGGTCTCAGAGAAACAATGAACAAAGAAGAGAGAGAGTTTGGAAGGTTTCTGAAGCTCTGTTAGAGTGAATTGTGAAAAACCGCCCTTTGAAAATTTGTCTTAAAACTTCCCTCCACTATCTCAAAAGGTTTGGGCCTAAAGACGGAAAAAGCCCATTAGCGTTGAAAACTAAATACGTGGCACTTCCGCTGAGTTTGAAATCATAACGTTCCGTTTCCCAGTAAAGTAAAGGACACGTGGAGACGCAAGAAGAATCGAAGGGTCACGTCTGGGTCAATCAAATGACAACTCTAATAGGATTACTCGGACGGTCAGACATCTCTTTCTAACAAAGACTGGTCGGAAAGCAATTCGCTCGTCTCATCAACTCGGCAGGGCTCAAATCACCCTACCGAGCTTGGGGGGCTTATGTAGTAGACCTGTAGTCGACCGAGCATCATCCGACCTAATTCACCTAACTCCGACCCTTTAAACATTTGAACAAGGCATACGGTCAGAATTATACACTGAGCAAACTGGGTTTTTACAGAGTTGTAATACTCTTATGAGATTAACCCCGAGCACAGGACTTTCACCCTTATCCTTATCATTTACAGTCTCATCCAAGCGTAACCACTTCTCCTAGATTCCCACGACTCTTGGTTAGATAAAAATAGTACGGGATTAAGTTTATCACCTACAGGATTTATGGATATGATCTTATCATAACCTCTACAAATCCTACTCGAATTCTACCTCTTCAGAAGACTCATCAGAACGGCCCACAACACACAGGTAATCCCCTATAAGAACCACCATGCTATAGGGGCTAAGGTACGTCTTCTCATCCCTAAGTTGACACTCGCACACACATTGTTGACTAGGGAGAACCTGTTTATCCCCACTGGATACGCAGAAATCCTACAAGTCCTACATTAATCTCTTTATTGAGGTCATTCTTTGAGGCTTTTCCATAGCTTCAAGGCTGATCTTGATCAAGGACACGACAATTATGGCTTGTAATTTTTGTAACTATGGCCTACTTTTGTAAAACTTTTTGGAGTGTGACTCCGGCACTGATGGCTTATGTTTTAATCGTAAGGAAAGTGATGTTATGGTATGATGGTGGTGTTTGATTGTGAGAAGTTTCGAAAGTGACAACTCGATTTTCAAAGGGTAACGTTAACCACTAATGAACTCATGTTTTCAAAAAAAAAAATGGCCTCAATTTTTACAACCAATTAAAAATGTATCAGTTAAGGTTTTTGAAGTGAAAATCGGGCTGTTACAGTAACCACCACGTCTCACCCTGTGAGTGGTTGAGTGGGTTAGTGGGCTTTCGGCCCACATATGCATCGTGGAGGGATACTGAAAGGTTTTGAGGGGTATTCGAATCCTTTACTCTCACTTGCATCTTTCAGAAACCTTTGTTCTTGCTTGCTCTAAACACATTTCCTTTGCGCTATACTCATTTTCACTGTCCACAAACCAGAAACCTTTGTTCTCATTTGTTCCAGAAACCTTTGTTCTCATTTGCTCCAAACACATTCCCTTTATTCTTATCCGCACTTTCACGATCATCCGTTGCTACCAACTTTTTCTAGAGACCAACAATCGAAAGCAGGTAATCTTCCCTTTTCTTCTAACTCAAACATCTTATTTTTGGTTCTATTTTTTCTACTTTTTGAGAGGGTTTTGCCTTTTGTGGGTTTTACAGAAATTTGGGGGTTTTTGTTCTGGGTAGGTAGTTGAAGGGTTTGGATTTCCTAATCATGAGAGGTTGGACAGATTGGAAGAAGATTTACCATGAACTCTGTAGAGATTAGGAGAGGAGCCTTCCAGTGACAGTGATTCAGGTTTTTCTGGGAGTTCTGGGGATTCTGGGGATTCTGAGTGCGAAAACGTTCCCTTAGAAATTAGTTCTGATACCGATGATACAGTAGATCCTCCCACCCCCCCCCCCTTGTGGCCAAGGATCAAACTAGTCACCCGAGGTAGAACCGTTAACCATAGAGTACCCTTCTGATCCCGTAGAGGAAAATAGGTGGCTGTTGGCTTATAGGTTTGCCGAGCGTCGGGCTCAGGTTAGGACTAGCCCAGAATGCTTTACAGGAGGGGAAGAGTTTTTGGGAGATCCTATGAGGGAGGAGGGAAAAGGTCCAAGGCTCGGCCTTAGTTTTAGAATTAAAACATCTGCTATAAAAAATGCTAACGCCGAGCCTTTTACTTTTTCCCCAGATATGGTGGAGCGCAGGTGTGATACCCATCCTGAAGAATATCCTTTACCACCCAACCATGCGCAGTACGATGGAGTTTTTGATCGGGAAGTACTTGGAACTAGGCCTTCGTTGCTGACGACGGACAGCTTGAACCATCTTCGTCCAATCCTAACACCTCCGAGTGCAGATGAGAATGCCTCGGAATTTGTTTTAAGACATGCGGGCATAGATGATCGCATCTGCTTCCAAGTGCCAGAAAACCAACAACATTTCTACTTTTACGAGGAGGTAGTGACAAAAGTCGGAATTCGTATGCCCTTTTCTACCTTTGAAGTGGAGGTCCTCAACCACTTAGGCGTAGCCCCGAGCCAGCTGCACCCGAGCGGTTGGGCCTTTGCCAGAGCTTTCCAACAGTTTTGCGATGCCGAAGGTCTGGTAGCGACGTTACGAGCTTTCTTCTGGATATATGCCCCCCAAGTAAATAAATTTGGTAACTCTAAGGGGCTTTGGGTGTCATTGAAGGCTCGGAAGGACCATGCCCTCTTCGCGAATGTAACCGATTCTTGGAATTCCTTCAAACCACTCTTCTTCAAGTACGAGTATACAGGAGCCAAAGTATGCTGGTTTATGAAAAGAGTTGAGGATGGAGAAGAGATTAAAATCGTTCCTCGGTTCCCGCTGAGCTGGTTGGGCAACATTTACAATAGAGGGGCCTCCTTATACCAGTTTGATTATAAAGTGGATTTGAACAGGGCCGAGAGGCGTTTGTGTGATCGGGTTTGGGAGTATCTTAAAGAGAAGGGTCAGATTGATACAAAACAAATTCTGTTGAAGAGAACACAGGCCGAAGTGAAGGCCGAGCTGGGTATAACATACTTTTTTTTTGCTGCTCGGTATAACATACTTTTTCTTGTTGCAAAAAAAATGGGGAAGAAAGCATCAAAGGCCAAGAAAAGTGCTGCTGCTTCATCCAGGATGGCTCAGCTGGCTGCTGTGAAGGCAAGCTCTGGCTCCTCGGCCAAAAGCCAGTCCTCCGAGCCAGCGCCAAAGAGTAGTCCAACCGTTGCTCCTCACGCTGTCCCTGCCGAGGTGATATCGGCCGCCGAAGGCATAGAGCAAATAGTCAACTCGGAGGCTCAGCCAAGTGCTAGGGGTACCCCCGAACGTCCACCCAAGAGGCCTCGAACGGACACAGGAAAGGGGGTAGCTGGAGATTGGCTCAATCTGAGTAAGTCCCATAAGGGGATTCAAGGTGTTGAGGGCATGGATGACATTGTCGCCAAGACAGTGTGGGCTAAGAAGAATTCTGATACCTTTAACGCAACTGTCTTTCCTCCTGAGGATGCGCAAGTGATAGGTGCCTGGACCCCAGGTACCTGCGAAAACAATTGTTCGGCCTTGGTGAGGAGTCCCCTAAGAGGTGCAAGCATTCTTCGTTACCTCGGTCAGCGTGGTGATGACGTTCATGCTGGTGTGTCTACCGAGGAGAAGAAAAAACGGGAAGAAGCTGAGAGTCGGGAGGACTATCTACAGCTCCATGTGGAAGCCTTTGAAAAAAGACTTCAAACACTTGCTGCAGAAAAAGAAGGGTTGCAAAAGGGGAAACAAGAGGCTTAGGACACCAACACCGCCGAGCAACTTCGCATCTTGAATCCTGGCCTCGTGACCAAGGGTGCTGACCCCAACTTTGCTGTTAAAAATGGTCGGATCGTGGGTGAGAATGGGGTCCCAATAGACATGGGCGGAAATGATCTACCTGACCACTTGGCTAAGGAATCCGAGGAAGAGGGGGCCGAGGGTGCCGAAGGCGACGAGGAGGAATAGGATAAGTTTGATCCTGAAAGCGTAGTACTGTCTGACATAGAGTAGATTTTTCCTTTTGCTTTTTAACTTGTATTTGCCCCAATATATGGGCTTGGACCTGTTGCTGTAAAGATTCTGAATATTTATAATATTCGTTATTATTTTGTGCTTCTTTTTATTCTTTTTGTTATGAATTCAAGTGTTAAGACCTCGGAACTCCGACACTTTAGCCGAGGTGGGTTCCTTTATCCGCGATGTATAAAATGATTTTAAGACAATCATGTTTGAATCGGGAATCTTTTAAAGTACTTGACGAGTTATAAGCTCTTGTTCGAGCTGTTTATAATCGTTCGCGTCATAAACGGTGGCTAATCGGTTATGAGGAAAAGTACGTAAATACAATGAATTCAAGAATAGAACTTTCATTTATTCGAAGCAGTAAATACAATGGGCTCGGAGTTCCACCGAGCGTACACCATTATCAAAAATAAACAATCCTAACATAAAGCAGAGGTAATAATGAAACTAAAAACAATTGAAAATAGAATTGAAATAGGGATAAAAAAGTTTAGCTGTAATATGCTCTAAGCTTTGCCACGTTCCATGTGTTATTGATGAGAGCACCAGAGAGAGTTTCGAGCTTGTAGGCTCCTGTTCCCGTTTTGGAAGCTACTCGGTATGGCCCTTCCCAGTTTTGAGCCAGTTTCCCGTCTTTAGCGTTTTTGAGGCCAATGTCAGCTCTTCTTAGGACGAGGTCACCTACTTCGAACTCTCTGGGTACTACCAAGCGATTATACCCTTTTGCTTGCAGCAGCTTGGCATGTCGTTCCCACTCAGTGGCTAGATCTCTGACTTCATGCGATAGAATGAGGTCCTCACACAGTAAAGTGTTGTTGAGGGGGTTTGGTTGTTGTATGGCTCGGAATGAAGGGATGATCCTTTCTATCGGAATGACCGCGTCGCAACCATAGGTAAGCCGATAAGGAGTTTCTCCCGTCAAGGTCTGTATGGTGGTGCGATATGACCAAAGTACTTCATGCAAGTTTTCCAGCCAATTTCCTTTTGCACCAATGAGTCTTTTCTTGATTCCCTGGATGATAGTTCGATTCACTGATTCCACTTGTCCATTTGTCTGAGGATGCTCAACCGAGGAAAAATAGTGCTCAATGTTCAAAGCATTGACCAAGTCTTGGAATGCCTTTGCTGCAAACTGAGTCCCGTTGTCAGTCACCAGAACTTGTGGCACTCCAAACCGGGCTACGACCTGCCTTTCGAAAAACTTCTGAACCTTGGCAGACGAGATAGTTGCTAGAGGCTCGGCTTCAATCCACTTGGTGAAGTAATCTATGGCAACTACCACCCATTTTAGCTATCCTGGTGCGGTGGGGAACTGGCCAATCAAATCCATTCCCCATTGATAGAAAGAATAAGGAGATGAAAGTGAGTGGAGTTCCTCGGCTGGCTTTTGATACACATCGCTGTGAAATTGACACTTCTCAAATCTCCTCACATGATCGATCACATCTTGCTGAAGGGTCGGCCAGTAGTATCCTGCCCTTAGAATCTTTTTGGCCAATGATTTTCCCCCAACATGATGGCTTCCGATTCCTCCGTGGACCTCTTCCAGTGCCTGTTTCGCTTCAGTGGGATCCAAACATCTGAGCATAGGGCTATTGACCCCTCGGCGAAACAAAATTCCATCAACCATAGTGAACTGTGACACCTTCCTGACGAGCTTCTTAGCCTCGGTTGGATCGGAAGGCAAGGTTCCCTATTCTAGGTAACTTGTGATGGGTGTAGTCCAACTCGGATCCACTGAAACGGAGAGGACAACGCTAGGTCCATGCACCATTTCTTGGATCAAAGTCTTGTTATTTCCGGGGCCTTTCGTTGAAGCAAGTTTTGAAAGGATATCCGCTCGGCCATTGCTTTCCCTCGGGATATGACAGAATTCAACCTTGGCAAACTCTGATGATAGGAACTTTACCTTCTCAAGATACTTTTGGAGTATGGGTTCCTTGGCTTGATAATCACCCTTAACTTGAGAGACCACCAGTTGAGAATCGCTGAAGATCTTGACTTCTCGGGCCCCTACCTCTTTCGCCATCCTGAGACCAGCCATTACAGCTTCATATTCTGCCTGATTATTTGAAGTGGGAAATCCGAACTTCAAAGAGTACTCAAGAGTAACTCCATCGGAGTTCTCCAAGATTATTCCAGCACCTGCTCCGAGCTTGTTGCTCGACCCATCAACATAAATGCTCCAATCCAAGTTTGAGCTCGTCAGTGGCTCAGTAAACTCAGTGAGGAAATCAGCTAAGACCTGAGACTTCATTGCCGTCCTCAGTTCGAAAGTGATGTCGAACTCGGAAAGTTCAATGGCCCAAGTCACTATTCTTCCTGCCAAGTCGGGTTTTTGAAGAATCTGACGGATAGGTTGAGCTGTCCTGACCTTGATGTGATGGCTCTGGAAGTACTGACGCAGTCTTCTAGCCGTGATAACCAAACAAAAAGCCACTTTTTCCACCTTCTGATACCTCAGCTCTGGTCCTTGAAGCGCTCGGCTGACAAAATAAACAGGGGATTCTTTGCCTGATTCTTCCCGGACTAGAACCGAACTGACAACTGAATCACCCACAAATAAGTAAAGGAACAGAATTTCTCCAGTTAAAGAACTAGATAAGATTGGGGGGGATGCCAGGTATTGCTTAAGGTCAGTGAAGGCCTTTTCGCATGTCTCATTCCACTCAAACGTCTTTTCCTTTTCCTTCCTCAGCAGTTGGTACCATGGTAAAGCCTTCCGAGCTGATTGGGATAAAAATCTGGAAAGAGCCGCTACCCGACCTGCCAGCTGCTGTTCACCCTTGATGTCAGATGGACTCTTCATCTCGAGGATGGCTCGGCACTTCTCTGGATTTGCCTCGATTCCTCGTTCAGTGAGCATAAATCCGAGGAATGACCCAGCAGGAACCCCAAAGGTGCATTTTTCCGGATTCAACCTAATATCGAACTGCCGAATTCTGCCAAGAATGATCTTCAAATCCTTAGCATGGTCTTATTCCTTCAAACTCTTAGTAATCATATCGTCGATGTATACCTCCATTCTGGGCCCAATAAGTGAGCCGAACACCTTGTTCATCATTCGCTGGTAAGTCGCCCCAGCGTTCTTAAGTCCGAAGGGCATGACATTATAACAATATGTAGCATTTTCAGTCACGAATGATGTCTTCACCTGATCCGGGGGATACATCGGGATCTGATTGTAGCCCGAATAAGCGTCCATGAAGGATAGTCTCTGATATCCTGCCGAGCTGTCTACTAATTTGTCTATGCAGGGAAGTGGGTATTGGTCCTTGGGGAAAACCTTGTTCAAGTCTGTATAATCCACGCACATTCTCCACTTTCCATTGGATTTCTTGACCAGTACGGGATTAGCCAACCAATCGATGTATACCACTTCCCTGATGAACCCTGCTTCAAGCAGCTCGGCAACCTTTTCCTCTATTGCTTGAGCCTTCTCGGTTCCGACCCGCCTTTTCCTCTGACAAACTGGCTTAGCGCCAGGATACACACTTAATTTGTGGCAGATGAAATTCGGATCGATTCCTGGCATATCTACCGAGGTCCAGGCAAATAGATCTTTGTTTTCTACGAGCAGTTCAGTCAGTTCTTTCTCAACTTCCTCAGCAAGGCCAACACCAATCTTGACACAACGGGATGGATCGGATCCCAAAATTACCTTCTTGAAGTCCCCTTGAGGCGTTGGCCTAGTTTCATCCTCCTCCCTTACATCAAGATCTGCCAGGTTAACACTTCCCTTGTTGAGTGGTTCTTGCATAATCTTCTCATCTTCAATCTTCAGTTTACCCAGACTGATATTGTAGCACTTCTGAGCCAGCTCTTGTTCAGAACGTACCGTTACCACCTTGTCATCAGATCCTGGAAACTTCATAGCTAGGTGGACAGTTGATACAACGGCACCAAAAGATTGGAGTGCAGTACGGCCGAGGATGGCGTTGTATGCCGACGGAGCCTGGACAACCAGAAACTTCACTATCTCAGTTCGAGCAGATGGTTGTTCCCCCAGGGTAACTGGGAGGTGGATATGGCCTAGGGGAGCAATCGAATGGCCCGTAAAGCCAATCAAACTTCCTTTGAACGGAGTTAGGTCAGATCTTTTCAACTTCAAGGCTTCGAACAGATCCAAGAACATAATGTCTGCTGAACTCTCCTGATCAACGAGAATCCTCTTTACTTCATAATTACCGAGCCTAGCTGTAACTACCATTGGATCATTGTGGTCTTGGATAATGTCAGCAAAATCCTCGTCACTGAAGCTGATGACGATGTTCTTCTTTTTGGGCTTTTGGATTGGTCGGCTGGCCACCGAAAGAACTTGACCCACATAGTTCTTTCGGTCCCCTCTTTTTTCCCCTCCACCTGCAAATCCTCTAGCAATGGTGTTGATTAGAAAACTTTCTCGACCCTTATCCTGCTCGGACAGTAGGGTAGATGCTCCCTCTGTAGGTGGTGAGGGGCTTATATTTCTTTGTTTCTGCTCGGATCTAGGTGGGGAATGACTTTTTCTCTTGGCACGCTTCCGCATTGCTTCGCCAATGTATTGTTGAAGCTTTCCGTCCCTTACCATTTCCTCAATCAAGTCCTTTAGCATAGTACACTGGTCAGTGGTATGCCCCCACCCGCCATGATGGTCACAATACTTTGTCTTATCTTTTTGAGCAGCTTTTCTCAAACCTGGAGGCCGAGTAATATTACGCATCTCAGTGTGCATAGTCTCGCGAAGGATTTGACTCCTTGGGACTGTAAGCTGAGTATACTCGTCATATTTGCCTTTTGGAGGCAATTTTTCTCCTCTTTCTCCCTCTCTCTTGTCCTTCCTTCCTCTACCTTCTCGGAATCGATCGTTTTGACGAGGGCGTTGCTCTTGACAAGGGCGTTTCTCTTGACGCTCTTCCCTACCGCGTGCCGCAGTACTGATTCTGTGAAATTCTTCCAGATTTACAAACTTCCTGGACCTTTCCCTGAGCTCTGCCATATCCTTGGCTGGTTCTCCTATCAGACAATCCTTAAAATCTCCGTCACGTAACCCTTGGGTAAGCAAGAGAACAGACACTCCAGATTGTAGACCCGATATGCCACTAGCCTCTTGCTGGTACCGAGCTAAGTAATCTCGTAGAGACTCGTCTAGTCTCTGTGCGACTCCAGCTAATGAATGATCGGATTTTGGCTGCGACGTACTGGCAGTGTACCTATTCAAGAACGCTCTTCTGAGCTCGGCCCAAGAGTGGATTGAATTAGCTGGTAGGGAGTTGAACCATCGCAAAGGTGTCGAGCCCAAAGTCATTGAGAAAGCGTGGCACTTCATGAAATCTCCTCCTCCATAAAACATCATGGAAGACTCGTAAGCCGCAATGTGGTCCATCGGATCGGTTGTCCTAGTATACCGAGGAATATTTTGATGGCCCACATAAGTCTGCGGGGTTTGGAATGCCATAATCTCAACTGTGAAAGGGTGTCCAAGATGAGGTTCCCCGGCAATATGCTCAGGAACCATGTTCGGGTTGAGGGGTGGGGGTGGAGGAAGATTTCTCGAGTTGCCGAGAGCCACATGAGAGCCTTGCTCGGCTGTTCTTGCCATGCTCTGCTGCTGAAGAGCAGCAATAGCCTGATTCTGTTTCTCAATCAAGGAAGTCTGAGTTCTCAAAATTTCCATGATTGACTCTTCTCTCCTTCGAGCCGAAGAGGTAGTCATGTAAGACCTGCCCTCTGTTTCAGAATGTTGACCACCTTGAAGCGTTCCAAAGTGACCCCTCGTCAAGTGAGGTATTTCCCTGTCGAATCTCTCGGCTCGGGAATGATCACGACGAGCGAAACGCTCTACTCGACGATCCTCATCAGTTCGTGATCCAGAAGGGGCCCTCCGAGATTGATGTGGTCCAGAATCTGCAGTATCATGTCATTCTGAAACGTGACCATCAGGAACAGTCCGAGGGTTAGACCGCCCTCTGCCACCTTCAATAAGGGGAGGGACAGTGGCTTGTGCTTGAACTGGAGGAACCGGAGGGACTGGAGGGACATTAGCCTGATTGCCTTCAGTGGGTCCTCCCGGAGCGATTATGTCCCTCGCATTCCTTCCGTTCTTAGGTGGCCTCCCCCGGAGGCGACGACGGAGATCTCCCTCATTACCGTTGTCGTTTGCCATGAGAACAGTGGACGTGGGAATACAAGTTATTCTTTCCCACAAACGGCGCCAATGTAGTGTCCTTGAACACTATGTGTCTTTAACCCTCTAAGTGCTCAAGATTATGGTAACCAGGAGCCCAAGAGATGATCAAGCATTACTGTGTGACTTATGGTATTTCTGTAGTTCCAGTTGGGAAAAGCAGGGTCTCCCCAGTCAACGTGTGTGTGCAGAGTGTCAACTTAGGGATGAGAGTACTTACCTGAAACCCTAGCTGTGATGAGCTATTTATAGGGTTTGGAGGAGGCTGATATGGGTCGTTTGGGCCCTGTATCTGGGTTGAGCTGAACCAAGACTCTGTGAGATAATATCGGGTGATTATGCTTCTAGAATCTGGATAGGATCAGCTGAAGATCTCATGTCTCGGCTGTTTCGAGAATCTAGGAGAGATTTGCGGAAGGGATAAGAAGGCTCGGTGGGCCTGACCTTATCCGCGAGCCGACGATATGTCTCGATCCTAGAGTCCCGAGCCTGATGGATTGGGGACCGATCGTAAGGCTCGGACCCATCAAGTCCGAGCCTGGCCCTTTGGTATGCTCGGAGTCCATGAATCCGAGCGAAGGACTTTCATGATAAGTAAACCGAGGAAATTGCCCTTGGAGAATCCCTTTAGTAAGACTTGGGTCCGTGTATGGTCGGCAGACCCTACAAGCACTAAGTTGCTACCCCAACGGGAGAAAGTGATCTTTAGTCTCGGGTCAAGCAAGCCAATTCTAAACGTGACAACACAACTCAAGACTTCGATATTTTTGAAACGGAAGAATCACCTAACCCAAACTTAAGCGAAATGAGAATGGTCATATCACTGATATGGTGTATGGTTGAGCCTGATCACCTCAAGTGTACATCTAATGGGAGATATAATCATCCCGTCCTTAAGTTTCGGTGAGTATTTTGGGAATTTAGGGGATGTAAGGGTCATTAGTATAGGTGCCACATTGTATGTTCTGGATATTTTTTAATCAGAGTGGCGCAACGGAAGCGTAGTAGGTGTTACTTAGTCCTAGAAAAGCAGTCCTAGATAGTTGTAGTGATTTGCTAGGTCTATGGTATTAGTGTAGTGTTTGTGAAACCTTAGGATAGATAGAAATGAAAAATGTGCATAATTGTGTATGTTTGATATTAAATGTACTTGATGCTAACTGATTTTAT
Source organism: Crotalaria pallida (assembly GCA_037953625.1). Lineage (NCBI taxonomy): Eukaryota > Viridiplantae > Streptophyta > Magnoliopsida > Fabales > Fabaceae > Crotalaria > Crotalaria pallida. The sequence continues at coordinate 61,777,425 of CM075650.1, forward strand.
AGAAATGCCTAAATGATAACTGTGAAATTTGATGATACTTGCAATTATTTGGGATGTGAAATGATTTTTGTTTTGGCACAATAATTTTTGAAAACTCTGTTATTGCATAGTGTTAATATCATAAGTCACTTGATTTTTAAGCATAATAGTATTTAAAATGAATTTCAATGTTGTGAACCGAACCAGAATCATTCCAAATTGGTTGTTAAGTCGCACTACAAAATTTTTAGAAGGTAACAAGGAAAACAAGGACTCCTAAGTAATCGAGCGGTGAATTAACTCATTTCTTAAATCAAGTTGTAACATCCCTTCTTAATAAAATAAATGTATTTCAATATACTAAAAATTGAATGTACAATTCAAAAATTTAGTTGGATGTACAACATGGAACTTCCAATTTGTTGTGAGAGTTCTTTTCCTTCGTCCTTCACCGTCTTGAAAATCTGGTTCTTGCTCCTCTAAGCTCAACCTAAAATGTTAAACCACAAGGGAGTGAACATCTTTTCACAATAGAATAGAAATTAAGAATTGAAATGAGCAAATGAAATTTATTAAAAATATGGTTTATACATTCAATTAGGTAGGAAATTCAATCACATATATATTACACTCAAAATTTCATAATTCATTCACTTATATAGCCCTTTTTGTACATTTGCCTTAGTGATATTCTAACTTACTTCATCATGTTGAAAATCGTCATTAATTTATTATCCCACTTATTATATAATTAATTAAAATTTCAATATTAATTTATTTACTTTAGCTTCATAAAAGTATTTATTCCTTTCAATTAATATTTATACTATACTACTAAAAATTACTTAAATAATAGCATACTACTTGTTTAAGTACTTTTATCGTTATTCTATATGTATGTTAGCATACGACTAAGAGGGTTTATTCATAACTAAGGGTTTTAGTTCTTTCCTATAGGAATCTTTTTAATATATTAACACTAACTATTGAATTATTAGTATAATAACTTGTGTTTTGTAGTTTTGATTTACCTAACCATTGTTTTTAGGTATTTTACTCATTCTTAAAATTTTAGATTTCACCTAGTCATTTCATCGAGCACTTTATCTACACTAGTTCACAATTAGGAAAATCATAAGTTTTTAATAATATTCAGCCCCAGAAATATTTAATTCACCTACACAGGTAGGTGATAGAGCAGAGTCTACTAACCTAGGGTTTAATATGTGTAATTTACTCATTTACAAATTCCAAATCCTAATATCTATTCTAAAAGGAAAAGAGTTCCTCCCTTACCTCAAGGAGATGAAAACTCAATTCCAAAGTATTTGATTATGTGGATTGACTCTTAAAATTCTTCTCCTTTGGTTGAAATGATAGAAGTCTTCAAGGCCATGGTGGATCCATAGTAAGAAAGTAAGGGGAATTATGGAAGAGTTGGAATTTGATGGAAATTTATTGAAACAAGGGTTGGAATTAGTTATAAGGTGCTGGTTGATGTCAATTAATGATATAGGATTTGTATTTGGATGTGTTTTGGGTTATTGGTGCATGGGAATTGAGTTTGGTGCACAAAAAGAGCTGTTGGTGCGTGCTGGTGCGAGCTGGATGGAGTTTTGGTGCGGTTGGGGCGGAAAAAGGCGCAATAACTGGTGCTGCTGGTGTCTTATATAGGCACCTCGCGCTTGAGCGCGGGACCTGGCGCTTGAGCGCAAAACTCATGCATTTTCACCGCGCGATTTCTGGTGTTGCGTGGCTCTCGCGCTTGAGCGCGACAGACCGGCGCTTGAGCGCCAGGAATGTGCACCAAATATCCGCACCGGTGCGTCTGGGGCGCACCGGCTCATGCCCCGGCGCACCGGTTCGCCCCGGAACACCGATTTTTAGCATTTTTAGCCCGATTTTATGGATTTTAACCATTCCTAACACTAAATTAAACCTTCTTAACATTTATTTACATCTCAAATCATAAAATTATACATGCCTAATGTTGTCTACACGAAAAGTAAACGATTTATAAATTGAAACTTCCAGCTTAACTTAATTACGATTCCATCCCAACTTAGGTCAATTTTCCTTCTACCTTAGCACCCTCCAGAACTTGATTATATAATCTTATTCAATTTCCTCAAATCCTATCTAGCTTTACCAAAATAAATTACGATAGCTTCTCCGTATCAAATGCTTGTTAATTCTTCGATTTTATTCGATACTTAATCTCATTACTCTTGCTTACTTATCAATCCTAGCTTTATTTGTTTTCTTCTCATCTTATTATTATTACCCTTTGAGACTTGATTGAGTAACAAGTTTTTATTCAAAGCTCCCGAAATCTAATTGATTTTACCGATTTTACAGCAACTACAAAGAATTTCACTAGGTTTGATATTTGTAATCCCTATTAAACTCTTATTTTATGTTTAATCTCATCTACCAACACTCACCCACACTCACAACACTCCAACTGTTCTCTATTCTTGCTATTTATACTTTCCAAGCATTCTTCATTAATTTTAATCAGACCAAGTCAACTACTCACACAGTTTGCATTTTATTCCAAAACACTTTACATTATTTTTCTACATGAATTAAACATATACATAATTATCAATATTTATTAAAAATTTAGGTTGTTACACAAGTCACTCGCCGATTAAATAGGAACCCCTTATATGTGACTTTACCCAATTCGGAATGAAACTCGGTTTTCAAACTCGGAATCAAACGGGATGTACCCGTTCCAACTTTTGAAGATTTACTCAGATGAATTTTCTAGCCATAAACATGTTCCCTTTTCTCTCCTGAGTTTGACAATTTTGAGTAATTTTACACCCCTTCATCTAAGTTCTCACGAAGTTAGATGGAGGTATCTTCTTTTGAAAAGATAAGATTTGAGTTGCAAGGCCTGCTTCCAGGATTTTATACAATTTATTTAGCAGGAATATATGAACGTTTTAAAAGTATAAAGTAATTTGCATTTGTATTTATGTCATGTGGTGGTTCTCTGTAAATTTTTATGGTTTTTATGGGTTGTTTCATATTTTGTTTTATGGAAATTAACTACAAAGAAAATGATTTCAAAAAAAAAATCGGGGTTTCTAAGATAATGAAAAACTGAGTGTCAAGCTGGGATGCTCAGATTGATTTGGAATTATTTGATGTAAAAATTCCTAAGGTTGAGTCAATGTTTTAGGTTCAATTTCAAGCTGCTGGGAGCAAGTTATTATTTTAAATAAATACGATTTCCTTTACAATCATCAGTCCTGACAGTTCCAGTGTCTCCGATACTGCGGATGCAGGATAAAACTCAATCCTAACATGCTCCGATCAGTTGGACAATTTTACCCAACCTTTGGTTAAGTATACTTTATGTCCCTTTAAATTTTGAGATCATTTGGAGTTTGTTTATTACTTTTAAAGAAAACTGACTTTGGTTCAGCCCTCGATAGTTTTGAGGTTTGAAAAGATGATCGTAGGGTTAAAACTGAACCTAACAGACTCTGATTGACCTGAAAATTTACCATAATGCTTTTCCATGAGTAGCGACACTATTTGAAAAATTTCATGATAATTGGAATGGAATTGAGATGTTTAACAAAAGTGCATTCCTGTTACAGTTATTTAGTTTTTCTAACTTTGGATTTTCAAACAAATTATGAAAACACTATTCTCCCGAATCCCTTTTGAACCAATTCTCAAATGTTTGATGATTGCTATGAATGTGTGTGTAGATGTAAGATTTAACCCTAAGTTAGGCAAGGTAGGCAAGGACTAGATTAGGAGGAAGTAGGGATTAAGCCAAGTTGATGTTTGTAAGTATATGCTGATGTGAAATGTTATGTGTATATTTGAATCTTGAATGATTGATGTAATATATGTATATTTGATTGATGTATGTGCTTGATTAGGGCCTAGGAGTAGTGAATAAGTTGTATGTTGTGGGTTAGACTATAATCAAATCCCTGAGGGTGTTGTCGTTTAGGGCGTAGTAGTACCCTCCTCAAACCTTTGATGTAGAATTCCTGAGGGAACCCAGTTGATCCTAGAAACCATTCCCAACTTCCTTGGGAAGTTAAACCTGATTTTTGGAGAATCCAAGACCCATTAGAAGTCTTATTAGTGAGACTCTTGAAATGTTTAGCCGCGAGAAGAGTAAACCTTAGAAAAACCTCATAGAGTCTCCACGTCGAGACTAACCAAGATGGACCATTACCCGTACTCTTCATTGAGTGCAAGAACTTAGTGGCGTACTAATGCAAAGTGGTATGTCAATTCCAAGTGGGGGAGTGCAACCAAAAAGAAGTGAGTGTCGTAGCCGAAAGACCTTGCGTTTGGGATGGTTCTCCACTGAAGGAATTGACCCAAAATTCCAATAAGTGGGGGAGAATTGTAACATCCCACTATTTTTAGTACCTTTAACAAAATAATTAAATGATTTAATATGATGTTTTCAAGATTTGAGTGTTATAATAAAATTTTGATTTCATCAGTTTAATTGAAATATGTTTTGTAGTCAAAATAACTATAAATTTGTTATCATACGTTTTTCAAAAACAAAATTGTACTTTTATTTAGTTTAATTAACATTTTGACAAGGAGCTCAAGTGGCAAGCCTTAGAGGCATTTTTATAAATAGTTTCTTTAGAAAAATATGTTTAACTTAATATTTTGAGTGTCCCTGTAAATTTTCATAGTGTTCGGAGGCTGTTTTATTTTTTTAGCTTCTGGACTGGTTTAATATATTACCGGTATAAGTTATATATAATAATCTGCTATTTCTAAATTATGAACATTATATTTTATCAAGTTTAACATCAGGATTGAGAAAATATATTTATTTTTGAATTTCGATACTTTTTCTTATGCAATAGCTATCTGTAGGGAGCGATAACTTTAATATTTTTCAATCAGTTTTGAGTAATTAAAAATATAATATTGTTTTACTTAAATGTATTTTATTTTTAGGATCATCAAACTTTTAATTATAATCCAAAATACCTATACACATTGACCCATAAATGAAGGCAAAGCATAAAATAATATATAAATATATATATTCATTTTCCTAACTTCTACCCACCCCATGATACACGTGTATCAAAAAAAAAAGATTGAAAGAAGCATGTGGCCTTAAAAGGCCCACATTGAAGAAGAAAAAAAAAAGAAAAAAAGAAAAGGGAAAGCCACAAAGAGAAGTGAGAAAGAGATTGAGTCAGTGGCTGCGAAGAAGAAGAACGTGAGAAGAAGAACACCATCGACAAAAGAGAAGGTTTTCTTTTTAGTTTTCAATTTTCTCGATCCGATTAGTCAAGATCCAATCGTTCAATCTCAAATCCGTCTTAGGTAAATAACCTTCTTAACTCCCTCTATCCATCTATATATTCGATGATCCGTCAATATTTTTATTATCCCTATATTTTCAAATAAAGAGATGTTTTGGGGAAAAATGATATATTTTTATTGTATAATGAGATATAGATATTATTTTGACAAAAATGAATTTAGTTGATATATATATATACTTTTAATGTTATAATTAGTTTTAACGCGTGTCCCTGTTTAGATCCAACACGTTATTGTTGTCTCTGACCCTCGAGTAAGGCGCGGACGCGAACGTTATATTGTTCCTTTTGTCAGGACTCTCAGGTAAGAGGGTTGTATTACCTTAATTTAGGGCATGATTTCTAGGTTGTTTATATTGGTGGCTAGGAGTAGAAAAGATTAATTAGAATAATGAACAATAGGTTAGTTAATGTTGATAATAAGTCTGTTATTAAATTAAAGAAATGAACACGCTTATGTTTTGATGAATTGATTATTTTTATTGATTATTGGTTAATTGATTATTTGGTTAATTTTTGGTGAACTTAAAATTGATTATGAATTGATTAATTGTATTGATTATTTTTATTGATTATTGGTTAATTGATTATTTGGTTAATTTTTGGTGAACTTAAAATTGGTTATGAATTGATTAATTGTATTGATTATTTTTATTGATTATTAGATGATATCTGGTTGGTATTTAATTATGGAGTAAAAATTTGACTGTTGCATATTAGTGTGAATCAAATATGTTTAAATTAAACTGGAATGGATTGTCATTGGGATAAATGAATTAAACAAAAGGCAGCAGCTATTGATCGCGTGTCGGGTATCCGTACCCATTAGGTGCCCTGTTGGGACAGAGTCTATTTTAAGGAATAGACTCGAATTCCCAATAGGTGAAGTCCTCACTCAGGTAAGTAAATCTCATAGATCCAAAGTCTCGTTAGGTGTTTGGGACCAGCGCGAGATCAATAGCTGCCTGGTAAATCGATAAAATAAATAATGAGACGTGTAAGAAAACATGAAAGAAAAGAACAAAGAAAAGGCCCTAACTAGCTAATGGTCTATGCGGTAAGAAAATCTTGGGTGAAGGTAAGAAATCCTATTGGGTGAAGACATCATCCTAACATGTGCATGCAAAAATACCTAATGGTACATGATAAGAAAAAACAAGAAAGGAAAGAAAAGAAGAAAGGAAAGAGGAAATATGAGAAAAACTAAGAAAACTGAAAAAGAAAGTTAAGAAAATAATTTTGAAGGAAATGCCACATATTGTGATTGTGAATTATGCATGTATGTGTTGTGAAATACTTGAAAATGATTATGATTATTACGATGAAAATATTAATGTTAGGCTTAGTTTACTATTATGACTTCTTAGAAATTATTTCCCAAGTTCTGTGTAATGCTACCATTCTTGCTATATTTTTTACAGGTACAGAAGTTGAGCTTACACAAGTCATGGCCGAACAGGAGTACACTCCACACCGTGGAGTGTAATTTAGTCACGAGAGAACCTAAATTAATTTGGTGTAATTATTATGGTTTAATTTTTTTTAGAAGCCCAGAAACTTATGTTATTTTTGAAAAGGGCATTAGTGCTAGGTAGCCTAAGTTAAATATAATTTTAGGTTTTGTAATATTCTGGACTGACAGGTTTAAAAGATGAAAATTTTTGTGAGGTCCGATAAACAGAGGAAACTCTGTCGGATTCTCGTCGAAATTTTCAAGTACGAATTTTAATAAAATCTAATTTTAACTAATTAAAAGTGAGGGTGATACATCCATCCATAACTTCGGCGTATTCTATTCAAGAATACTTTTAATACGTTACCTGAACGTATGGCGAACTAGCTCGGAAGTGATAACAACGTCACTTTATCTGGTGAACATCACGTCGCCAAAACGTACACCTATCACTTTATGATACACAATGTAACACCCTCACAAATATTTAGTTAATTTAGGATTTTAATAAAAATGTACTTGAAAATTTCTTTTTAAATTAAAATACTTAAGAATATTTTTCCGGAAAAACGGACAGAGTTTCCTCTATTTTTCGGACCTTCCCAAAATTTTCAACTTTGTACCTGCTTAACCTGTTCAGTCCAGCAAACTTTTAAAACATAAAACGTTTAAATATTATCTAGAAATAGATCCTAATGCCCCAAATATCTCAAATAGGGGCGTACAACTAATACATATCTTTAAATTACAAAATAGTAGTTTTTAACATAGCTAAAACTGCAGTCCGCTCATAAATAATAAACGGATACTCCACGTAGTTGAGGTTCAACCTGCTCGGTCAGAAACTGTGCAAGCTCCAAGCTCAAAACCTGAAAAATGGTTGTAAGGGTGAGCTTTACACATGAAGTAGAAAGTAGTTCCTAACTAGACATAATGAACTACTAAGTCAAACACATTTAGCACGTAACACATATTTTCAATAATTAAGCCAAGCTTGCATCACACACAAACCATAGTTCCCTTAGCCACTCTTAAATCCATATCCTTCGCTCTTTTATCATTTTCATGTGTTGTTCATTCTCTTTTCTCTCATTCACACCCTATTATCTTTAAATCCTGCCTTCTCTCTCTATTTCTTTCTTTTATATTTTTCTTGTTTACTTCTCTTTCTTTCTTGTATTATTTCTTTTTTTCTTTCTTTTTTTCTTTTTATTAATTTGGCTACAGGGTCTCACGACCAGGCCCACCAACCTAACCTGCACCAAAATATTCTTTATTCAATTCCTTTCATTTAGCTGGTCACAGGGTCTAACGACCAGGCCCAACGACCTAACCTGCACCAGAAAACTCTTTATTATCTATCCACAGGGTCTAACAACCAGATTCATATGACCTAACCTATGTCACAGGATCTCACGATCAGATCTTTCGACCTAACCTGCGTCATAGGGTCTCACGACTAGATCATACTATCTAACCTGCGTTGGCCACAGGGTCTTACGACCAGATCACACGATCTAACCTGCGTCGGCCCATTCTTTTATTAATCTTTTATCAATTGACCACAGGGTCTCACGACCAGGTCCTTCCGACCTAACCTGTGACAGGTATCCTTTTATTATTCTCATCCTCATTTCATTTATCTTATTTAGTTATTCTTTTTATTTATGATTGTAGCCACCCAATTTTGTCCGGGGTCAAAAATTATATTTTGTAAATATTTTGGTTAATTAGATTTTTATCCTCAAGTTTTTATAATTGAATTTTATAAATAAAATTAAAAAAAGAGTTTGTTTGGACCCATTATTTTCTAATTTAGGTGTATAAAGTTATTTTTGGGATTTATTTAAACAATAATAAACAAAATAAAAAGTGCATTGAAAATTTTTGAGAAGAAAAATTAATTGAAAAGATTGTGTCCAAAATTTTGACAAAATCAATTCAAAAGATTGAAAATCAATTATTTTTTTAAAAAAAAGAGAAAGATTTTGATAATTAATTGAAAATCAATTTAGAAAATTTTGAGAATCATTTCAAAATCAATTAAAAATTTTGAAGATCAATTTGATAAATTGAGAATCAATTTAAAAAGTTTTGAAAATCAATTTGAGAAATTGAGAATCAATTTGTTTTAATCATAAATATTTGAAAAAGATTACAATTGATTTTTGATAGATTAAAAATTTTTGATTGAGATCAATTTGAATTTAGTTGATGATATGTTTTATTTGGAAGGAGTTATCAACTTCTTTTTTTTAAAGATTGAAAATTAATTCAAAAAGAAATTGATAATCAATTGAAAATCAAGTAAAATTTTTTGAATCAATTAAAGAGGATCGAGAATGATTTTGATTGAGTTGAGAATATTTTTGATTGCATTTTTTTGATTCAAATCAAAAATTCTTTGGAAAGGATTATCCTCTTTTTGAAATGATTAAAATCAATTCAAATTTTGACAATCAATTCAAAAGATTGAAAATCAATTCATTTTTTTATTTGAGAATCAATTTGATTTAATCGAGGATTTTCTTTTGAAATCTAAAATATTTGAAAAGATGCTATCATTATTTTGAAAAGATTTGAAATTGATTTTTAATGATTTTTTCTTAACTTAACTTCTACTATAAATAGAGGTTTTCCCTCACTTTGAAAAAAGATGGAGAGAGAGACAATTTTGAAAACACAATTTTAATTTCAAAGACACAATTTTTGAAGAAGCAATTTTTTTTGATAAAGGGAACGTGTGTGAAAACACTGGTGCTCAATACTCTGTTACCATTTTTTTATTTCTCGATTTCTGTGCCTAGTATTCAAACTCCAACGTGCTCTGTTATCTTTTTTCCCTTTCTCGATTTCCGTGCCTAGCTTCAAGTTCGTTCAGCACTCCAGTCTGTTACACTGCTTCTTGTTGCATCCGGTTTGTTTTTTTTATTTAATTTATTTATTTATTTTTAACTTTCCTTTTTATTATTATTAATAAATAATTAAATAATAATTTAAAATGTAGTTATTTTTTATTGTTATCTCAGATTGGTTGTGTTTTAGTGACTCAATTTTTCTAACAAACTTTAATATTTGTGGTGAGATCTTTTGGACTTCTTCTCCGCACCAAAAATAAATATATAAAATTAATTTTATTTACTATAATAATAAATTAAAAGTGTAGATTTTTTTTAATTGTTGTTCTAAAATTTGTTGCGTTTTGGTAAGTCCATTTTTCTCTCCAAAATTCAGTGGAGAGATCTCTCAAATTTCCTCTCCGCACAAAAATATGTACACATAAAAAATAATTTTTTTATATAAATAAATTATAAAAATTAGAAGAAAAAATTGTTTTTTAGATAAAAATTAAATATATTTTATTAATTAAGTCTTAACAAAATGTGTTTTGGAAATCCACCTTTTCTGTCTTAAATGACAAGATCTTGTGCATATTTCCTCTCTGCATCAAACATTTTTGTAATAAAATTAAAAAAACATTAAAAGTTAATTCAGAACTACGTAGCCTTGATTCCTCATTTTATGAGGGTACGTAGGACCAAGGGCAAACTTGTCAGGCACAACAATAAAAAAACAAATATTTTTTGGCAAACTAATTATTTAGGTCTTTTAATTAAAATCAATCAAAGGTACCATTTTCGAATGGGCGAACCGGGTGCTAATAACTTCCCCGGCTCGTAACCGACTCCCGAACTCGGAATTTATAGTTCGAGACCAATGTTTAATCTCTTTTAATTAATTATTTTTTCCCCGTTTTTGCAACAAAATGCGGTGACGACTCCATATTGGGTCAGTCGACCCCCACTCGTAGGCGAGGTCCCGAGGCGACCCGGGACCTCGGCCACGACAGCTGGCAACTCCACTGGGAATAAAACTAAATAAGTGAGTTAGGCCTAGATGATTGATTATTTTTAATAGACCTTTTTTATTTAAATTGGTTTGCCTTTTAATTAATTGTTTATTGTATATATCTGTTTAATTTTTTTTATTTTATTTTATTTTATTTTTGCTAAATTATATATTTTTTTTCTTTATTGTAATCTCTTTTGTTTTTTTTTATTTTTTTTTAAAAAGAGTTTGTATGCCTCCGAAATAGGTTTTTTACACGGACCTTTGCACACACGGAAACCCTATACCCGGGTACTATTATTTAAGCCTATGTTTAGGGGTGCTTTTGCCCTACCTTTGACTTACCAAGTGTATGGTCTCTTGTAGTGTGCGAAAGTACCACTCGGATTGTAAACCATTTCTTGTAAACACGACCTTTGGAAGGTAAGCGTAACCTATTTTGGGAGGCGTAACCAACCTCTTGTCGACCGTTTGCAAAGTGGTTCCTCACCTTAAAGAGTGAGGGCGATCCGAGGGCCCTTAGAAGTCTAGAGCCACCATGGAGTACATTTTGTGTAGCATTCTATTTTGAAACTTGAATAAGTCAGTCATGGTTTCTTTTCATTCACTATCGGAGATTAAGAGGTGTCAAAATAGTTAATCTGTTACCTACTTAATGTAACACCCTAGTTACTTTTACCCTTAATTTATTATGAATTTAAAATTTTCTTTTAGTACTACTAGCTGATTAGGAAAAACACTTAGTTACTTTTATTTCTTATGAAAATCTCCGTAAAATCGGACGGAGTTTCCTTTGTTTTAGGGATATTCCCAAAATTTACATTTCCTGATTAACCTGCATAAAACTTCATTTTCAACAACAATGGGCCAGCAGGGCCAAAATACAATTCAATTCAATTACACTTTTCAGAAAACGATTACAATTCTAAAGTGGGTTTGCTTTCCCAAAATATTATACATTTCAAATTCCCAAAACTGAAACTATTGACCCACAAAGGGTCACTCAACTAACTAAGCAACATTCCACGAGGTGGAGTGTAATCCTGCCCGGCCATACTCGTGTAAGCTCCTTCTTCACCTGTAAAATATATCAAGAATGGTAGCATTACACAGAACTTAGAAAATACATTCTAAAATGACATAGAGAACAACTAAGGGATTACTACCCGTTATCACTTGAATTATATTTTCTATTTCAATTTCCCTTGCTTCATTAATTCCCTCTTGTTGTCCATATTCATTTCTTATTCCTTTTTACTATTTCCCTAACCTTTCTTGATTCTATCATTTCCTTCTATTATATTTTACACTCACCATTCGGCGGGTCCTAATATCAAACATTTACTCACACCCTAAGGCGGGTCCTATTCTATTTCATTATCTCATTACCCTTTTATTTCCATTCTATCATATTTTGCACTCACCTATCGGTGGGTCCTATTATCATTCATTTATGCACACCCTAAGGGCGGGTCCTAATGCCATTCATTTACTACTTTACCATTTTATTCCCATCTATTACTCACTCCTTATTGGAGGGTCTTGTTAATATAATATTCCGCTCCTCTATGGAGGGTCCAGATAATATCCACTCCCTTATGGAGGGTCATGATAATATCCACTCCTTTACGGAGGGTCCTGATAATATCCACTCCCTTATGGAGGGTCATGATAATATCCACTCCTTTACGGAGGGTCATGATAATATCCACTCCCTTATGGAGGGTCATGATATTGTACATACAATTCTCACTCCTGCTTAGAGAGTAAGGGGAGGGTCATGTTTTCACTTCACTTACGGTGCAAGTGAAGGGTCATGATAATATATCCACTCCTTTACGGAGGGTCCTAATAATATGCACTCCCTTATGGAGGGTCATGATGATGTATAAATTCCGCTCCTTTATGGAGGGTCATGAATATATAATTTCCCGCTCCGCATAGGGAGGGTCATGAATGTATCCTCTCCATTTTGGAGGGTCTATAGACAATATTCAATATCATAATCAATTATTCATACCATTTACTTACCTTCTTCTCTAACCATTGATCCTTTCCTTGATTTCTTTACCATTCACCTAATTTCCTTCTTATTTCCGTTAACTTCATTTTACTCTTCATCATCATTCATGTTCATTACAATTCCATTCTAACTACTAAAATTAATAACATAATCAACTTTCTAATCACTATATCCATTATTAACCTTCAAGCCATGCTATATTCTACCACCATCATCATTAAATCCAATTATCTATCTCATCTCTAAATCTATCGCTCACTCTCATTATTAAACCCACAAATACTTAAATCTAGACAATTACAAACATACACAATTATAGTCATATCCATTAACCTTTCATAAATCCTATTCTAGTCAATTTCCCTAAGGTTCATCTTTCTATTTTATTCCCTGCCCTTAATTCCCCCTATATACATACTAGAAAATACCCTCTAAGTAAAGGTAACACACCTCTTCTTACCTCGGACTTCCGTTTAAAAAAAGAACTTGGGTTGTGGCTCGGTGTCGATGACGGCGTCGGTGTTGCTCCTCGTTATTGAGAACGATCGCGGCCGGATTCGAGGCCAAAGCTCCAAGCCTCGGAGTACCCAACACAAGCCCGGTGCGAATCACGATCGGTAACAATTCCGGTGAGATCCGGTGGAAGGAGAGAGAAACCAAATAGAGAGAAGAGAGAGAGAGAGAGAGTAAGGGTCAAAGGGAGAGTAAGAGAGAGAGTGAATAAGAGGTCGTGAGTGTGGTGGTTGCCGGTGTGGTGGTTGGCCGTGGTGGCTGGTGGAGGATATGGTGGTGGTTGGAGGAGAGAGGAAGCAAAGCCCTAGATGAGAGAGAATGGGTCATGGAGGTGAGAGAGAAAGCGATCAAGAGGGAGGAGAGAGAGGGAGGCGCTCATGGTGGTGGTGGTGGCCTTGGCGGTGGTGGCTTGTGGTGGTGGCTGGTGTTGCTGGTTGGTTTGGGTGAGGGAGGGAGAAATGGGGCTGGAATAGGGGTTTGGGGGTCAGCCAGCGCACCATTTATGGTGCTGGCGCTGGAGATTAGCGCCCGCGCACCTGGGCGGGGTGCTGGGTGCGCCTGCGCGCTCCACACGCGCATCTGATGCGCTATTGCTCTCTCGCGCGCGCCTGGGCGAGTCGTCCGTGCGCCTGGGCGCAAGGTACGCACCAGACTGGTGCTGGTGCTTGGCTGGTGCGCGCTTCTGGTGGGATGATGGGGCTGGTGCTGATTTCTGGCGCACCAGGAGGCTGGCTGGTGCTGATGGCGCACCTGGGCGAGCATATGGCGCGCCTGGGCGAATTTTCTACTGAGTTGGTGCATCTGATGCACCCTGGTGCGCCTGGGCGTGCACCAGAAGTTCCTGACTTTGATTAGCCGTAACTTTTTCGTTAACCGTCGGATCGGGCCCAAATTTTTAGACAAGCTTCTTAATCTCTTAAACTTCATATCCAACAGTGGAATTTAATTTATTAGCATCCTATAATAAATTCCTAATTTTCTCTTTTCGGTTGATTTCTAACATTTAAAACACCGATTTAACCCCCGATTTCGATTAGATAATTTTGCCCGTTGCTTCAAATGTCTCCTACACAACCCCTAGTACTTAAAATAGCTGCTGACCTTGCTCACAAAATTCTTTAAGAAATTAATCTACCCATTATCTACGCTCTAAACCTATTAACTCACTAATTATGCTTGGGGTTAAATTTGGGATGTTACAATTCTCCCCCACTTATTGGAATTTCGTCCCCGAAATTCCGTTCAATTCCTTTAATGGAGAACGATCCCAAATGCAGGGTCTTTCGACTACAATACTTACTTCCTCTTGGTTTCGCTCCCCCACTTGGAATTGGCATACCACTTTGCAGTAGTACGCCACTAAGTTCTTGCACTCGGTGAAGAGTACAGACTACTGTTCAACTTGATTTGCCTCGACGTGGAGACTCTATGAGATTTTTATGGTTGGTTTCGGATATACCTATAAAATTTCAATGACATTAGCCATTAATAAATGCAAAGATCGAGGTGGTCAATCCCAATCTCACATTCATTAATAGTAATATCACTGTCGGGTTTACTGATGATATCGTCACTTAACAGTTGTAAGAGCAAGGACGACCAATCCTACTCTTACACTCCCTTAAACAGCAATACCATCATGGGTTTGGTTCTATTCTACCCATAGTTCTACAATTCCTTAACCAATCCTAAAAGCTCTAATCAAGCACACACATCATTCAAACATACATAGCAACATTGCACATCAACACATATACAAAATATTAAAATGAATGCTATTCATTCATTTTCGCACATTAGTTATTATCTATCTATCAAACCTATTCCACTTATCCTAGTGTTGTCCTACCAAGTTTTTCTCTCAAACTTTATCCTAGTATATTATAATTCTAACCTACTTGAGAATTCACCAATAACTAATACCACTAATTCATACATAACAGAGAATAGCATACATAGGCATACATAACTTCACACATACACATATCCAATCATAATCCTAATAGGATTTCTACCTCAACTCTAATGCTTAAACACCTAATTTTACATTGGTTACTCGCTTCTTGAGTAACCACTGGAGTAATGAGTAACTCCAATAGGCCGAGGAAAACTGCTCTGATACCAAAATGTTACACCCTAGTTACTTTTACCCTTAATTTATTATGAATTTAAAATTTTCTTTTAGTACTACTAGCTGATTAGGAAAAACACTTAGTTACTTTTATTTCTTATGAAAATCTCCGTAAAATCGGACGGAGTTTCCTTTGTTTTAGGGATATTCCCAAAATTTACTTTTCCTGATTAACCTGCATAAAACTTCATTTTCAACAACAATGGGCCAGCAGGGCCAAAATACAATTCAGTTCAATTACACTTTTCAGAAAACGATTACAATTCTAAAGTGGGTTTGCTTTCCCAAAATATTATACATTTCAAATTCCCAAAACTGAAACTATTGACCCACAAAGGGTCACTCAACTAACTAAGCAACATTCCACGAGGTGGAGTGTAATCCTGCCCGGCCATACTCGTGTAAGCTCCTTCTTCACCTGTAAAAATATATCAAGAAGGGTAGCATTACACAGAACTTAGAAAATACATTCTAAAATGACATAGAGAACAACTAAGGGATTACTACCCGTTATCACTTGAATTATATTTTCTATTTCAATTTCCCTTGCTTCATTAATTCCCTCTTGTTGTCCATATTTATTTCTTATTCCTTTTTACTATTTCCCTAACCTTTCTTGATTCTATCATTTCCTTCTATTATATTTTACACTCACCATTCGGCGGGTCCTAATATCAAACATTTACTCACACCCTAAGGCGGGTCCTATTCTATTTCATTATCTCATTACCCTTTTATTTCCATTCTATCATATTTTGCACTCACCTATCGGTGGGTCCTATTATCATTCATTTATGCACACCCTAAGGGCGGGTCCTAATGCCATTCATTTACTACTTTACCATTTTATTCCCATCTATTACTCACTCCTTATTGGAGGGTCTTGTTAATATAATATTCCGCTCCTCTATGGAGGGTCCAGATAATATCCACTCCCTTATGGAGGGTCATGATAATATCCACTCCTTTACGGAGGGTCCTGATAATATCCACTCCCTTATGGAGGGTCATGATAATATCCACTCCTTTACGGAGGGTCATGATAATATCCACTCCCTTATGGAGGGTCATGATATTGTACATACAATTCTCACTCCTGCTTAGAGAGTAAGCGGAGGGTCATGTTCTCACTTCACTTACGGTGCAAGTGAAGGGTCATGATAATATATCCACTCCCTTACGGAGGGTCCTGATAATATGCACTCCCTTATGGAGGGTCATGATGATGTATAAATTCCGCTCCTTTATGGAGGGTCATGATTATATAATTTCCCGCTCCGCCTAGGGAGGGTCATGAATGTATCCTCTCCATTTTGGAGGGTCCATTGACAATACTCAATATCATAATCACTTATTCATACCATTTACTTACCTTCTTCTCTAACCATTGATCCTTTCCTTGATTTCTTTACCATTCACCTAATTTCCTTCTTATTTTCGTTAACTGCATTTTACACTTCATCATCATTCATGTTCATTACAATTCCATTCTAACTACTAAAATTAATAACATAATCAACTTTCTAATCACTATATCCATTATTAACCTTCAAGCCATGCTATATTCTACCACCATCATCATTAAATCCAATTATCTATCTCATCTCTAAATCTATCGCTCACTCTCATTATTAAACCCACAAATACTTAAATCTAGACAATTACAAACATACACAATTATAGTCATATCCATTAACCTTTCATAAATCCTATTCTAGTCAATTTCCCTAAGGTTCATCTTTCTATTTTATTCCCTGCCCTTAATTCCCCCTATATACATACTAGAAAATACCCTCTAAGTAAAGGTAACACACCCCTTCTTACCTCGGACTTCCGTTTAAAAAAAGAACTTGGGTTGTGGCTCGGTGTCGATGACGGCGTCGGTGTTGCTCCTCGTTATTGAGAACGATCGCGGCCGGATTCGAGGCCAAAGCTCCAAGCCTCGGAGTACCCAACACAAGCCCGGTGCAAATCACGATCGGTAACGATTCCGATGAGATCCGGTGGAAGGAGAGAGAAACCAAATAGAGAGAAGAGAGAGAGAGTAAGGGTCAAAGGGAGAGTAAGAGAGAGAGTGAATAGGAGGTCGTGAGTTTGGTGGGTGGCCGGTGTGGTGGTTGGCCGTGGTGGCTGGTGGAGGATATGGTGGTGGTTGGAGGAGAGAGGAAGCAAAGCCCTAGATGAGAGAGAATGGGTCATGGAGGTGAGAGAGAAAGAGATCAAGAGGGAGGAGAGAGAGGGAGGCGCTCATGGTGGTGGTGGTAGCCTTGGCGGTGGCGGCATGTGGTGGTGGCTGGTGTTGCTGGTTGGTTTGGGTGAGGGAGGGAGAAATGGGGCTGGAATAGGGGTTTGGGGGTCAGCCAGCGCACCATTTATGGTGCTGGCGCTAGAGATTAGCGCCCGCACGCTCCACACGCGCATCTGATGCGCTATTGCTCTCTCGCGCGCGCCTGGGCGAGTCGTCCGTGCGCCTAGGCGCAAGGTACGCACCAGACTGGTGCTGGTGCTTGGCTGGTGCGCGCTTCTGGTGGGATGATGGGGCTGGTGCTGATTTCTGGCGCACCAGGAGGCTGGCTGGTGCTGATGGCGCGCCTGGGCGAGCATATGGCGCTCCTGGGCGAATTTCCTACTGAGGTGGTGCATCTGATGCACCCTGGTGCGCCTGGGCGTGCACCGGTGCGCCTAGGCGTGCACCAGAAGTTCCCGACTTTGATTCGCCGTAACTTTTTCGTTAACCGTCGGATCGGGCCCAAATTTTTAGACAAGCTTCTTAATCCCTTAAACTTCATATCCAACGGTGGAATTTAATTTCTTAGCATCCTATAATAAGTTTCTAATTTTCTCTTTTCGGTTTATTTCTAACATTGAAAACACCGATTTAACCCCCGATTTCGATTAGATAATTTTGCCCGTTGCTTCAAATGTCTCCTACACAACCCCTAGTGCTTAAAATGGCTGCTCACCTTGCTCACAAAATTCTTTAAGAAATTAATCTACCCATTATCTACGCTCTAAACCTATTAACTCACTAATTATGCTTGGGGTTAAATTTGGGATGTTACACTTAACCTTCGAAAAAGCTGCGGGGATTGTGTTAATCAAAAATTAAAAAATATATACAATTTTTCAAGTTATCAAATTAGAGTGTTACGCTTTAGTTATACCATAGAACAATGTCGTAGGATTGTGGCCAATAGACATCCCAAAGTCCCTTATAGGATTTACCCTGAGGAGGCATATTCTCTATCTCTTATCGCATTTTGTTAAATAAAAGTAGGGATCATCATCCCACATAATTTGGGTGACCCAACGTCATCCAAGCCAGAATGATGTAAGGGGCACCATTGCACTTTGGTAACCTTATGCCATGAGGAAGTCCATTAAACCTGCTATAGGGCCCACCACCCTAAGGGTAAATCATTTTCATATCCATCATTTCACTTGGGATAATCCCTCGTTGTTCCAAGTGGGCCCGAACTATATGGTTATTGTCAATTCATTATGACATCCCGTATTTTGTAATGAAGGCTTAATAGCCCCCAATTAGGGTCACTTACCCTAGGGGCATGCATCTGCATTTGCATCATAACATTTCATCCTAATAAAATAAATAAAAATTTTGGAGCGATCCACCGTCGTTCCGAAGTTGGCCAGAACTATATGAATGCTATCAATCCATCTCGATACCTCATATTGGTAATGAAGGCTTAATCACCCCCAAATAGGATTTTTTGGATTCTAAGGGCATTGCATCATACATTTTTGCATCATCATATATTCATATGCATCATTCATAAAGAAAAAAATTAAAAAAAAAATTGAACAAGCCAAGGTTTTATCCCTATTGCTCTCACATACCCTTACCGGACCAGACATAGGACCACGATTAAGGCAGATGTGAGTGAACGCATCGAGAAGCTTCAATCGAAGAGCCCCAAATGAAGGAACAAATGACCAAGATGAGCCAATCAATCAACTAGAGGCACAAGATCTGTCAAATGCTATAATTGATGTTGAAGGCTAATAATCAAAGGGAATGAACGACCCATCACAATTCCTTCAAGTTTAACCCTTATTGCTTTGCTTAATAATGGGCAACCATGTTTTCCATTCTCTCTTCAATAAATGTGAGCCATGTTTGGCAATCTCGATGTTGTTCCTTAATGAAATTTTCATTTTTCGTTGCACATCTCTTTAATAATTATCTACTAATATTTTGATCATGTGAATAAATCATCTCACTGCACTTCTAAAAAAAATTGATTCCTGCATTAACTTGAGATATTTGATTCAAATTTAAAGTTAGAGAAGGATGATGCAAATGTAAGACCTAAAATAGTGTGGACTCTCAAGCAAGTCCTTCCAGTGATACAAGGCTTCGTTGAATTCCCAAACACTAAGGAGATATCCCTAGTCACCCCGTTGAGCCTAGACATTTTGAAGTGGAGATCGTTTCTCTCAAACCAACAATGTATGTTTAAACCGGGGTGGGTAGTTTGTCAACAGTTTTTGCCAGCATGCAAATATCAAGGAGGATTACTTTTTATTTTAGAAACCCAAACACATATCATCCATTGTTCACCCCTTTGGGCCTCAACAGAAAAATTTTCTTCTTTTAAACCCAAAAAATAATTTACCCGAGTATTAATGAGAATCAAACCAAGGAAGGCAATTTCCATGGTCAAAAGTGCAATCACAAAAAAATAAAAAATGGATGTAGGCAAGCACAAAAAAAAATTAACAAAAAAAATTAGCAAAAAGTAAGTGTGCTTGTCTACATAAGGAAAAGCCCATGAATCCATTATGTGATGAAAAAGAACAATTTCTATCCTGCTGAATAAAAGATTCTCATTAAAAACTCAACATAAATTTTGGGCCTTTATATCCATTCTTTCATTTGCCACATTATCACCCCCAAACCATGTTACAACCTTTTGGAAAATCCTCTTGATGATTTGAGCGTTGTGCAAAATTTGTTGAGAAAATAGGGAATTGAAGAGAAAGGAGAAAGGAAGGGAAGGGAAATAAAATTTGAGCCTTATACCTTTTATTGTCAACCCTTAGCCAGGCCACATTACAAGCTTTAAAAGACCTCGTTGAGGATTGGTTTGCTTGTGTTACACACTAAGGCGGAGAAACGCTGACTTCATTAAAATTAATTGAAACTTTGATGAATAATATCTCATTTTTAATGCATGAATTAATTGCTCTCATCATCCAAATATTTTCCATGTTCATATGATCATTACATTAGTATTTCTTGTTAAGAAGGTATGTGAGAAAAGAAGTTGAAAGGAACTCGATTGGTTGAATATAGTTATTGGAAAGCGCCCGACTGCAATTTGCCACAATTGACTATAATAGAAAAATGATGAGGGCTCATGCTAAAGTGATTATGGCCTTGAGATTTCCAGAGGATAAGGTTGTCTTCAAATGATTGTTCTTCAACAGAAACTGATGGTCTCTGAATTATGAGGGATCTTTTGTTCTTTGAAGAAGTCCTAACCTTGAGCAAGATGAATGAAGAAGATTTGCATTTTTCAATCAATTCAAAACCAATTAAGAAATGTTGTGTTTGAAAAAAAATTGAAAAAAAAGAGCTCGGTAGGTTGAAAATCCTGAAAAAGGATGACCTAGGCAAAAGTTAGAGAGATCCGCTAAGTCGTAAAACTCGAAAGAGGCGACTTAAGCAAAAATTAGGATCATAAGATAAAAAAACCCGCTAGGAACCTACATTGGGTTTCCTAGGCAAAATTTAGG
Organism: Crotalaria pallida; assembly: GCA_037953625.1. NCBI lineage: Eukaryota > Viridiplantae > Streptophyta > Magnoliopsida > Fabales > Fabaceae > Crotalaria > Crotalaria pallida. Next base: position 61,798,475 of record CM075650.1, read on the forward strand.
GCCAAAAAAATATATCCTCAAGCACAAACCAACTTGTTCTTAACAAAGAGATATTGGAAAAAGTCCTGAAGGTTGCATTGGGGCAATTTTTAAGATTCCCTACCCTCGGTGAAACATTTCCCAAACTGGGGCAGTTTTGAAAAGTTTTGTTGCTAGCCAAGCAAACTGGGGCAGTTTTGAAATTTTTTAAACAAGCCCTAGAAGGAAATACTGGGGCAGTTTTGAAGGGAGGTCAAGCGGATTGTTAGTTCCTTTGCAAATATTGCTAATATAGTCAATTGGGGGAGTTCTGGAAAATTTTGTTGAATAAATTCTTGAATGAGATACTGGGGCAGTTTTTGGAAGAGAAAATTAGAAACATTGATCATTCCCTTGCATTTGTTGGTCAGACAATAAACTGGGGCAGTTTTTGAAGAGATTAATTATTGAGCTCTAGATGAAAGATATTGGGGCATTGTTTTGAAAAAAATTTGATTCCCCAGCAAATATTCTAAGCACAATGCACTGGGGAAGATTTTGGACAACTTCAGGTTATTTGAAGACGATTGATTATTGACAAATATCAGATTGCTGAGTTTTCAAAAGATGTTATTAAAGAAGAAAGTTGTTAAAGATTTGTCCGTGCCTGTCTTGATCAGATTTTGGTATGGCCCGGTATTGGTTTTCAAGAGCAATAGAGTTGAGACCAATTTATCTTGTTGGAAAAAAACACAAATAAAAAAAAAACTTTTTGCGTTTTGGACCCATTATTTCCTGATGGGTTTACATTAGAAAAAGTTAGAGTTGCATTGTTGATTCCAAATCATATTCATTTCATTGTCATTCACATCATTTGTATTGAGTTCATTTTGCATTATGCATTTTTGACATCATTTGCACCAGTTACATTATTCATTGCATTATACCAGTTGCAACATACCAGTTTTTCATTAACCATATCATTTACATTGATTGCATTCTATTCATTACTATTTGCATTGTTTGCATTACCAGAACTTGATTATTCAAAAATAATAATTCCAAAAAAATCATCTTGGGTCCTTTGACGCCCGGCACAAACGCCGAAAGTCATTTTGATGTTGGTTGGGCTTTTTGATGCCCCGACAGAAATGTCGAAAATCATTTTGGGTCTTTTGACACCCGGCATAAATGCTGAAGTCATTTTGATGTTGGTTGGGCTTTTTGATGCCCCGAAAGAAATGTCGAAAATCATTTTGGGTCTTTTGACGCCCAGCATACACGCTGAAGTCATTTTGGGTCTTTTGACACCCGGCACTAACGCTGAAGTCATTTTGGGTCTTTTGACACTCGACATAAACGCTGAAGTCATTTTTGGTCTTTTGACACCCGGCATAGACGCTACAGTCATTTTGATGTTGGTTGGGTTTTTTGATGCCCCGATAGAGATGTCGAAAATCATTTTGGGTCTTTTGACGCCCGGCACAAACGCTGAAGTCATTTAGGGTCTTTTGACACCCGGCACCAAAGCTGAAGTCATTTTGGGTCTTTTGACACCCGGCACAAACGCTGAAGTCATTTTGGGTCTTTTGACACCCGGCATCAACGCTGAAGTCATTTTGGGTCTTTTGACACCCGGCACAAACGCTGAAGTCATTTTGGGTCTTTTGACACCCGGCACAAACGCAACGCTGAAGTCATTTTGGGTCTTTTGACACCCGGCACAGACGCTGAAGTCATTTTGGGTCTTTTGACGCCCGGCACTAACGCTAAAGTCATTTTGATGTTGGTTGGGCTTTTTGATGCCCCGGCAGAGATGTCGAAAATCATTTTGGGTCTTTTGACGCCCGGCACAGACGCCGAAGGTCATTTTGAGATTTATTTATTATATCTTTTTGCAAAAAAGAATTTCCAGATCTAACAGGTATGTTTCTCTTTTCTTTCACGAACAAAATCAGTGTCTATTTCTTTACTCGTTCCTTACCATAATAGCATGCAAACGCCGGTTTGCCTGCTCTCTGATAAGAAACAAGTAAAGAGGGGCAGCTGTAGCCACCCAATTTTGTCCGGGATCAAAAATTATATTTTGTAAATATTTTGGTTAATTAGATTTTTATCCTCAAGTTTTTATAATTGAATTTTATAAATAAAATAAAAAAAGAGTTTGTTTGGACCCATTATTTTCTAATTTAGGAGTATAAAGTTATTTTTGGGATTTATTTAAACAATAATAAACAAAATAAAAAGTGCATTGAAAATTTTTGAGAAGAAAAATTAATTGAAAAGATTGTGTCCAAAATTTTGACAAAATCAATTCAAAAGATTGAAAATCAATTTTTTTTTAAAAAAAAAAGAGAAAGATTTTGATAATTAATTGAAAATCAATTTAGAAAATTTTGAGAATCATTTCAAAATCAATTAAAAATTTTGAAGATCAATTTGATAAATTGTGAATCAATTTAAAAAATTTTGAAAATCAATTTGAGAAATTGAGAATCAATTTGATTTAATTGAAGATTTGTTTTAATCATAAATATTTGAAAAAGATTACAATTGATTTTTTATAGATTAAAAATTTTTGATTGAGATCATTTTGAATTTAGTTGATGATATGTTTTATTTGGAAGGAGTTATCAACTTCTTTTTTTTTTAAAGATTGAAAATTAATTCAAAAAGAAATTGATAATCAATTGAAAATCAAGTAAAATTTTTTGAATCAATTAAAGAGGATCGAGAATGATTTTGATTGAGTTGAGAATATTTTTGATTGCATTTTTTTGATTCAAATCAAAAATTCTTTGGAAAGGATTATCCTCTTTTTGAAATGATTATAATCAATTCAAATTTTGAAAATCAATTCATTTTTTTATTTGAGAATCAATTTGATTTAATCGAGGATTTTATTTTAAAATCAAAAATATTTGAAAAGATGCTATCATTATTTTGAAAAGATTTGAAATTGATTTTTAATGATTTTTTCTTAACTTAACTTCTACTATAAATAGAGGTTTTCCCTCACTTTGAAAAAAGATGGAGAGAGAGACAATTTTGAAAACACAATTTTAATTTCAAAGACACAGTTTTTGAAGAAGCAATTTCTTTGAGAAAGGGAACGTGTGTGAAAACATCGATGCTCAATACTTAGTTACCATTTTTTTATTTCTCGATTTCTGTGCCTAGTATTCAAACTCCAACGTCCTCTCCAACGTTCTCTGTTATTTTTTTTCCCTTTCTCGATTTTCGTGCCTAGCTTCAAGTTCGTTCAGCACTCCAGTCTGTTACACTGCTTCTTGTTGCATCCGGTTTGTTTTTTTATTTAATTTATTTATTTATTTTTAACTTTATTTTTTATTATTATTAATAAATAATTAAATAATAATTTAAAATGTAGTTATTTTTTATTGTTATCTAAGATTGGTTGTGTTTTAGTGACTCAATTTTTCTCACCCAACTTTAATATTTGTGGTGAGACCTTTTGGACTTCTTCTCCGCACCCCAAAAATAAATATATAAAAATAATTTTATTTACAATAATAATAAATGAAAAATGTAGATTTTTTTTAATTGTTGTTCTAAAATTTGTTGCGTTTTGGTATGTCCATTTTTCTCTCCAAAATTCAGTGGAGAGATCTCTCAAACTTCCTCTCCGCACAAAAATATGTACACATAAAAAATAATTTTTTTTATATAAATAAATTATAAAAATTAGAAGAAAAAATTGTTTTTGTAAGATAAAAATTAAATATATTTTATTAATTAAGTCTTAACAAAATGTGTTTTGGAAATCCACCTTTTCTGTCTTAAATGACAAGATCTTGTGCATATTTCCTTTCTGCATCAAACATTTTTGTAATAAAATTAAAAAAACATTAAAAGTTAATTCAGAACTACGTAGCCTTGATTCCTCATTTTATGAGGGTACGTAGGACCAAGGGCAACCTTGTCAGGCACAACAATAAAAAACAAATATTTTTTGGCAAACTAATTATTTAGGTCTTTTAATTAAAATCAATCAAAGATACCATTTTCGAATGGGCGAACAGGGTGCTAATACCTTCCCTGGCTCGTAACCGACTCCCGAACTCGGAATTTATCTAGTTCGAGACCAATGTTTTATCTCTTTTAATTAATTATTTTTTTCGCGTTTTTGCAACAAAATGCGGTGGCGACTCCATATTGGGTCAGTCGACCCCCACTCGTAGGTGAGGTCCCGAGGGCGACCCGGGACCCCGGCCACGACAATGATCTTTTCTCTTCTTTAATTTCTTTATAATTATCCTTTTCTCTATTGCCTTTTATTATTAATTTGTTATCTCATTCGTCATTCAACACACATTTATCATACAAGCATACACAACAATTTTCACACTTTATATTTTCAATTCCCTAAGTTTATGCCATGACATTTTTAACTCTTTCTATTCCTTAGTTCTCATTCTAGTTTACATCTCATACATACTTACTTTCTTTTATTTATTATTCAATTCATTATGCGATACACATTTACCACACAAACATCACAATTCAACCACTTATATGATTCACATATATCTCTTTAAATCAACCAGACATACAGAACAATAATCATTTATAATCATTCACAATTAACAACCAGAGTTCCTGTTCTTCAAATAAACATACATGATAACATATAGCACTTAGCCTGCATATTCAATTCCAAGTATCAATTTATAATTCATTTCATTTACTTTCTTACTTTATATTTAATTTAAATTAATTACCCGAATAATCAGTCACAAGCATACCCACATATTCTTAGCAAGTAATCCGGGCTTGCCGACAAGAAGGAGCGGCGATCCGTGAAGCTTTAGTGACCCGGGGTGATGAACGGGTCCGTGGTGATCAACGTCGGTGGATGGCGGTGTGTCGGCGGTCGATATCGGCGAATGGCAGTGAAGATCGGCGGAGAGAGAGACACGAATTGTAAGGGTGAGAGAGGGCTAGGGGCGGTGGTATGAAAGTAATAATGCTATGTTATTTTATTCAGTAATAGAGACAATATATATACATTTAGCAGATGCCTCTTGGCCGTATATTTCTTAACAACTTATGACTAATTCTATTTCTACAGATACAACAGAATACTAATGAATAGATAAGGATAAGAAGGAAAGATTGAGTTTGTTGCTAGTGAGGAGGTTGCTGCATGATATTATCCAATACGCCCCCGCAAGAGGATGTCTCCATCGGAGACATGCATCTTGGACCGAAAATTGATAAACGATTGTCTGCCAAGAGGTTTGGTTAATATATCAGCCAGTTGATCGCGAGTAGAAATGTGAGACACACTTAAGAGACCTTGCCGAACATGCTCACGCACAAAATGGTAGTCAAGTTGAATATGTTTCATGCGAGAGTGAAGAACAGGATTAGCACAAAGATAGGTAGCTCCAACATTATCGCAGTACAGGTGAGGGGTTGCTGCTATGGGAATATGAAGCTCTTGAAGAAGGTGACGTATCCATTGTACCTCGGCAGCGGCGTTAGCAACAGCACGATACTCAGCTTCAGTTGAGGAGCGAGCCACGGTGCGTTGACGCTTGGAACTCCAAGAAACAGGGCTGCCGCCAAGGAAGATGATATAAGCAGAAGTGGATGTGCGAGTATCTAAATCTCCTGCCAATCCGCATCTGTATACGCACAAATATCAATGGAACTGGATTTGTGAAGTTGCAAGCCATAGTTAAGAGTTCCCTTAAGATATCTGAGTGTGCGCTTAAGTTGTTGCATGTGAGTCTCAGTGGGTTTGTGCATATATTGAGCAAGTTTACTGACAGCAAAGGATAGATCAGGTCTAGTTAATGTAAGATACTGTAAAGCACCAATTATGCTGCGATAGAGAGTGCTATCCGTGGAAGCTGTACCATCAACTAACTGGAGAGAAGTGGTAGTGCATAGTGGTGTGGAGCAAGCTTTTGCATCAGCCATGGTGAATTTGTTGAGAAGATCGCGAATGTATTTGTGTTGAGAGAGGAAAAGACCACCCTTGGAGGGAATGAGCTCAATGCCAAGAAAATAATCCAGGGTCCCCAAATTCTTTAAGGAAAACCGTGTGCCAAGATCCTGAATAAAGTGAGCAATAAAGGTGGAGGAATTTCCTCTTATGAGCAAATCATCTACATAAGCAAGAAAATAAACCAGAACATTGTCATGATGATAAATAAAGAGAGATTCATCGCTTCTACTCATGACAAAACCATAGCTGATAACATAGTTCTTGAGAGCCTCATGCCAAGCCCGGGGTGCCTGACGAAGACCATAGATAGCTTTATTAAGTTTGCATACATAATTGGGATGTTGAGCATCAATAAATCCTGGTGGTTGTTTCATGTATACCTCCTCAGTGAGGGATCCTTGAAGAAATGCATTGTTTACATCAAGTTGATGCAATGGCCAGGAGTATGTCAAAGCAATCGTCAATATAATTTTAATGGTTTGTGGTTTGACAACCGGGGCAAAAGTTTCTTTAAAATCGATACCAGGAGTTTGTGTATATCCTTTAGCAACAAGACGAGCTTTGTACCTGGAAATAGAGCCATTAGGATTCCTTTTGATTCTAAACAACCATTTGCAGCCAACTATGTTATGATCGGGAGGAAGTGGAACTAAGGTCCAGGTGCCATTACGAATAAGTGCATTAAATTCAGCTGAGGTAGCTGTGCGCCAGTGAGGATGTTTCAAAGCTTCAGTCACACAAGAGGGTTCAAGGTTCTCTGGAAGTGGGTGTTTAGAGATTGTGAAAGCACGTTTGGGTTTGAATATGCGATTTTTGGCTCTAGTGACCATGGGGTGAGTATTTTGCTGTGAAGGCATAATATGTTCGGATGAAGTTGTGGGAGGCGAGTCTCCAGCCAAGGTGTCGCAGAGAGGGGAAGGTGCTGCTGTTCCAGGAGCTTGGGGGACAGTATGTGTGGAAGGAAGAGGTGCTGCGGTGGCAGAGGTTCGGGGAACGGTGTGGTTGGGATGGGAGGGAGGTACTGGCGCGGGAGAAGAAGGTTGTATAGGAAAGGGATTCGGTGGCGGTAATACAGGTACTGTAGGCGAGGAATTTGGAATTAGAGGTAAGGAGTTTGTGGCATTGGTGTGAACGGGAGGTGAGGGAGCAGGGTCTGGCGGTGGGTTGGAGGAAGGTGGGACCGACAGAATATGGTGAAGTGGATATGACGTAGGGGGAGGTGATAAGGGCTGGGAAGGTAGGGTTGAAGTAGTAAAGGTAGGAAAGGGGAAATGATTGTCAAAGAATTTGACATGCCTAGATATATAGAGACGGTTTGTGTGAGGCTCTAGACAGAGATAGGCATACTGAGATTGTGAGTAGCCAACAAAAATACACGGTTGGGACTTGGGTTGTAATTTAGTTTGAGTATATGGTTTGAGCCATGGGAAGCATAAACAACCAAAGGAATGTTGGTGGGAATAGTTGGGGACTTTATGATATAAGACTTCATAGGGGGATTTCATTTTTAGATTAGGGGTGGGTAGGCGATTAATAAGATATGTGGCTGTGAGGAGAGCATAAGACCAAAAAGTATCAGGGAGATGTGCATGATGTAATAGGGTGCGAGCAGTTTCCACCAAATGTCTATGGCGGCGCTCAGCTGTACCATTTAATTCAGGTGTATGAGGAGGGGTGGTATAGTGAGTTATGCCATAGGAATTTAGAATATGTCTCAGTTTAATGTATTCACCGCCATTATCACTGTAAAAAGCCTTAATGGAATGATTGAAGTAATTTTCAACAACCTTTTTAAATTGAACAAATGTGGAGGAAACATCAGATTTATTTTTGATAGGGTACAGCCAAGTGTACTTAGAAAAATGGTCAACAAAAATGACATAATAATGAAAACCATCTAAAGACCGGGTGGGAGCAGGGCCCCATACATCAGAGAATATTATTTCTAAAGGTCTTGTGCTCTCTAGGTGAGTGGTAGAAAAGGGAAGTTTGTGACTTTTACAGCACTGGCAGGATATACAGACGTCATTGTGGGATGGGGAATGTAATCCTAATTGTTTATTGAGATGCTGTAGAATGCGGGCAGAGGGATGGCCAAGGGTGTGATGGAGATGAGCATTGTGAGCTTGAGGTGGGTTGGTGTTGGCTTGAAGTTGGTAAAGATCATTGATGCGGTTGCCTTGGAACAGGACCTTCCCCGTCTGCAGATCCTTGATCAGAAACTGTGAACCAACAAATTCAACCGAAACATTATTAGAGGCACATAATTTGGAAATGGAAAGTAAATTGGATTTAATTTTAGGAACATAGAGAACCTGTGATAACTGGATACTGGGGGAAGGAAAGGGAGAAGCAAGTTTAGCAGTACCTGTGTGACTAATGGGAAGAGCAGTACCATCACCTATAAGTAACTGATCGTGACCATGGTAAGGCTGAGAGATGGAGAGATTGTTGATATCATTTGTGATGTGGTGGGATGCTCCTGAGTCAAGAAGCCATTGTTGATGGGGAGGGGTGGATGAGCGTGTGGCATGATTGGCAGTAGGCCGTGAGGGTGTGGAAGAGGGATAACCATTCAATTTGTAGCATTCACGGGCTGTGTGTCCCAATTTGTTGCAGTATTGACAAGTTACCCTCGGCTTACTGAAGGAGGAGGCACGATGGGAGTGGGATGAGAGGTGGGTCTGAGTGGGGTGAGGTGGGCGATGGCGGGCTGTGGTGGCACGAGTGCGCTGAGTGATATGGGCAGTGGGGATGGTCATGGGTGGAGCAGCATGGGTTTGACGCTTGATATAGGCTTCATGATCGACAAGTTTTTCACTCAACTCCTCAAAGCTTATAGGTGTGTCACGGGCTCTAATCGCAGCAGCAACTTCACGGAAATCAGAACCAAGCCCATTTAGAGCAAGTAGCACCAAGTCAGTATCGTCCATAGGGGAAGCAATAACAGCAAGTTCATTGGCAATGGCTTTGAGATTTTGAAGGTAAGGAGTAACAGTTTGGTCTCCTTGCTGAGCAGTGATAAGGCGCTCTTTAAGAGACATCACACGAGAGCGAGATTTGTTGGCAAAGGCAACTTGAAGAATGTCCCACGCTTGTTTGGAGGTGGTGACATTACCCAGCATGGTGATAATGGTGTCAGAAACAGATGAGATGATAGCAAGCAATATCAATTGGTCCTGTCGGATCCAATGAGCATGGTTTTTATCAGTGGGAGAAGGGCATGGTGTAGTGCCATCCACATAACCTTTGAGACCATAGCCTACAAGGAGGGCATTGAAGTGAACACGCCAGGCAGGATAATTGGAGGGGGTGAGCTTAACAGAAGAGTGAGCACTAATATTGAGTGCAACTAGATGAGTGGAATCAGCTGTGAGAGGGGTGACACTAGGAGATGTAGCATCAGAAGACATGGTGGGAGGATCGTGTGATAAATGCTGTTAAGCAATTGAGCTATCTGATACCATATGAAAGTAATAATGCTATGTTATTTTATTCAGTAATAGAGACAATATATATGCATTTAGCAGATGCCTCTTGGCCGTATATTTCTTAACAACTTATGGCTAATTCTATTTCTACAGATACAACAGAATACTAATGAATAGATAAGGATAAGAAGGAAAGATTGAGTTTGTTGCTAGTGAGGAGGTTGCTGCATGATATTATCCAATAGGTGGTTGCTTGCTCGTGATGGTTCGGTGGTTCTTTGGTTAGACAAAATAAACAAATTAAAAGCTAAGGGAAAAAGGGACGTAGGAATTAGTGGAGTGGGCTACTATGAACTGGCTTTAGATTTGAGAAGCAAAGTTCCCTTCTCCTTTCTCTGTGCTGCGTGCTGCGTGCTGCGTGCTGCTTCCTTCTTCCCTCTATCTCATGCGTTTTCTTTTTCTTTCATTTTTGTTTCATTTCTGTTCACGGGGTGGGGGGTACTTGGGCTTTCATGCGTTTTCTTTTTCTTTCATTTTTGTTTCATTTATGTTCACGGGGTGGGGGGTACTTGGGCTTTGGGTAGTTAGTATATATATTTATATTATAGTTACGGTGGGCAGTAGTAGATCATTAGGAAATTATAGGCTAAACTACTCATTTGGTCCCTTACCTTATTTTTTAATTTCAAATTGGTCCCTTACGTTTTTTTTTTTCATATTGGTCCCTTATGTTTCATTTTGCTGTCAATTTGGTCCCAAAATCACTGTTCATCCTATGTGGACCAATATGCTATGGACACGTGTCACTTTCTCTCTCCAACAATATATACGTGGACCAATATGATATTGACACGTAGGACGAACAGTGATTCTGGGACCAAATTGAAAGCGAAAAGAAACATAAGGGACCAATATGAAACCAAAAAAAGGTAAGGGACCAATTTGAAATTGAAAAACAAGATAAGGGACCAAATGAGTAATTTGGATTATATTTTGTGCTTATTTGTGGATCAATGTGTGTAAGTATTTTGGATTATAATCAAAAGTTTGATGATTCCAAAAATAAAATATATTTAAGTGCAACAATATTATATTTTTAATTAGTCAAAACTGATTAAAAAAATAATAAGGTTACCGGTCCATACATATGGCTATTGCGAAAGAAAAAATATCGAAATTCAAAAGTAAATATATTTTCTCAATTCTGATGTTAAACTTGATAAAATATAATATTTATACTTTTGAAATAGAAGATCATTATATATAATTTATACCGGTAATATATTAAAACCGGTCCAGAAGCTAAAAATAAAACAAAATCCGAACACTATGAAAATTTACAGGAACGCTCAAAATATTAAATTAAACATATCTTCTTAAAGAAACTATTTATAAAAATGCCTTTAAGACTTGTCAGTTGAGCTCCCTGTCAAAATATTAATTAAACTAAATAAAAGTACTCTTTTATTTTTGAAAAAACGTATGATAACAAATCTACACTTATTTTTGACTAGAAAACATACTTCAATTATAATGACGACATCAAAATTTTATTACGACACTCAAATCTTGAAAACATCATATTAAATCATTTTATTACTTTATTCTTAATTTTATATTATTATACGTTTCTAACACTAAAAGATCCCTTTTTAACACTCATTTAACCTTGTTATTATTATTTCTATTATTTTAATCACGCTATTAATCTAATTATACTTGGGATTAAAATTTGGGAGGTTACACACAATGCCGCTTCTCTTGCGTGCGTCACGTTGCCAAAACGTAATGATCATATCAACAGTATATCACATACTGCCCACATCGTCAACCTTAATGTGTTATCGAACTAGCTGTAACGTTTGGCACTCCCAAAGGCCCTCCTCACGTTCTTCGAACATGATAAACGATAAATTCCACCATCACCATGAATGAATTCATCAATGTCTTAATTGGGTTTTTCTTTAATTTATTTTATAATATCCAACTCATTATAAAATAAATATAAGCTTTATGCATATTAACTAGAAATGATAATCCAATATTATTTCAGGTATGATTTCAATGTGACCTCTTTTAAAATTTAACACTTAATTAAATTATTAGAAATTAAAAATGGTATTTTGCTGAATTTTTACACTGGTAATCGATTATCAGGGACTGGTAATCGATTACCAACATTTATTTTCCTGAACCTGAATCAGGTGCATCAGGATAATCGATTACCAAGTCGTGGTAATCAATTATTTATGACAGCAGATGCACTAAAACTGTGTTTTAACATACCATTTTCATTTCTAATCAAATTCTACCTTATAACCATCATTCACAAAGATCAAATGACATAAAACAAACATGCTCCAACACTGAAATCAAACCATAACTCAGAGAATCCAACAATCTCATAAATTATGCATAAAACACACTTTTAACAACTCAAGGTACCAAATCACAATACATGCAACCAAACCATGATTTCAGGCATTAAACACTTTGCATGCATACAATATGAGTTGCTCAAATCATAGAGAGAGCAAGATTTGGTTTCCGAACCAAACACCTATTTCAAACTAAGCCCTTTGAGTTTCAAGGTGACTCCCTGCACAAAATAACATAATCACTCTTATTCTAGTGAATGTAAAGCTTTACCCATACCTCTAATTCGTGAAGAAACATAAACTTTCCTAGAACTTTGAATTCCAGAAATTCCTCAATGAAACAGAGCAGTTTCGACAAAGCACCAAAACCGAATTGGTTGACACATGAAACAGCCATGAAAATCGGGGAAATTAATTCCTCTAAACTCTCTGCAACATAGACTAGCTAAAGAAACAAGTTTGAGGTGGAATGGTTACTTGAGCTTACCAGAATCGAGCTTCAAAGTAAGCTCCAGGAAACTAACACTGATCTTGGGACAAATTTGGGACTCCACTTGCAAGCCATAGAACTTCCTTCACTCTCCATCTTAATTATTCACGATTCTAATATCTATGTAAAGCCCTGGATGTGAGCTTTACAACGGTGTATAACACTCGAATCAACTCACAGAAACACAAGAGAACGAGGGCAAAGAAATTATGAACCCTAATTTCCCAAATTCTTTAGAATTTCTGCAAAATGGGTGACTCAATTCAACAATGGTGGCTTATATAGGCAATGGGAGGCATCATGCATCGCGACACAACATCCCCATGAGCTGTCAAGGTAGATTATGTGTCAATCTCTGGGTAACTTGGGATTAATCAAGCGTTGAGTCACCAAACGCACTCAACACCAACTGTTCTGCACTTTGCTAATCGATTACCAAGTCGTGGTAATCGATTACCACGATGAAAATTTTCAAAAATTTATATTTTAATTAACTTCCCTCCAAAACCTATTCAATATTGCAATTTGATCCTACCCCAAGGACTGAATTGCAAAACTAATATTCTGGTAAAAATTTAATATATAAAAATATATCACATATTCTTATATATCTTAAAGCACATAATGTACAAAAATAAGGACTTCTAATAAACTTAATTAATTATAAAATAATTATTATAATTAATTAACCTATTATTCGAGAGACGAAAATTACGGGTGTTACACTACTCCCCCACTTAAAAGGAATTTCGTCCCCGAAATTCTAACTTACAAAAACAACTCCGGATACTCTTGATGCATCTTATCCTCTAATTCCCACGTCATTTCCGCTACGTTGCCGCTTTCCCAAATAACTTTGACTAGAGGAATTTCCTTTCCTCTGAGATGTTTGACTCTTCGATCCTCAATTCGAACAGGTCCAGCCTCAAAGGTAAGGTTCTCTCTCAAGGTCAGATCATCAGGTTTAATATGGAGAAAAACGGTTGGGTCATGCACATATTTCTTGAGTTGATTGAGTTGAGACACATGAAATACATTTTGTAGATTGGCTAGGGACGGAGGTAAGGCTATTTGGTAGGCAACGGAACCAATCCGTTTGAGAATTTGGTAAGGCCAATAAACTTAGGTGATAGTTTTCGGGTTTTCAAGGCTCGACTAACATGATCACCCTCCGAAAACACTAATGGCCTTCTTCTCATATCCGTATAACTCTTCTGCCGACTCTGCGCCGTCCTCATTCTTTCCTGAATCATCTTAATCTTATCAATCGTCTGTTGTACAATCTTCGGACCAACAATCAGATTCTCCCCCACTTGGAACCAACATAGTGGGGTTTAACACTTCCTCCCATATAAGGCTTCAAATGATGTCATCCCTATATTGGCATGATAGCTATTATTATAAGTGAATTTTGCGAGGGGTAAAACTTGATCCCAACTCCCTTGTTCTTGCAGTGCACAAGCCTCAAAATATCTTCGAAAGACTGAATAGTTCTTTCCGTTTGACCATCATTCTGAGGATGATATGTAGAACTCATCCTTAACCTCGTACCCATGGCCTGATGCAGATTGTGCCAAAACCTCGAAGTGAATCTGGGATCACGATCCGAGACAATACTTGTAGGCACACCATGCAACCGAACTATCTCCTTAATATAAAGCTGGGTGAGTTTTTCCAAAGAATAACGCATATTTATTGGAATAAAATGCGCCGACTTCGTCAAATGATCCACTATCACCCAGATTGCATCATGATTTGCTACTGTCTTTGGCAAACCCGATACAAAATCCATTTCCATTGAGGAATATCTAATGATTGCAATTTCCCTCCAGGCTTCTGCTGCTCGGCCTTAGCTTTTTGACATACTAAGCACGAAGCCACATACTCCGCTACATCTATTTTAAGACCTGACCACCAAAATATCCGCTTCAGATCCTGATACATTTTGGTCGATCCCGGATGCATACTCATTCTACTCTTATGAGCTTCATCAAGAATCAACCTCCTCATTTCTGAATCTTTCGAAATGCAAATTCTTGTTCGAAAACGAAGAATCCCATCCGGCGCAACATGAAAATCAACTTCCTTACCTTCTGAAGTCAATTTTCTCTTTTCCATTACCTCCTCGTCCTCCTGTTGCAATTCACGAATTCTGTCCATGAATTCGTTCGTGATTCGCAACATTCCCATCTTAATACTCGAAGATTCAACTTCCATTGTCAAACTTAGGTCTCTAAATTCCTCAATCAGAGTAGCTTCCTTTATCATCATGTGACTAATGTGGATTGCCCTTCTGCTCAACGTATCCGCAACCACATTTGTCTTACCGGGATGGTAATGGAGTTTAAAATCATAATCCTTCAAAAACTCCATCCATCTACGCTGTCTCATGTTTAAATCTTTCTGGTCAAACAAATATTTCAAACTCTTATGGTCACTAAACACCTGAAAGGTAGTGCCATAGAGATGATGTCTCCATATCTTCAAGGAAAACACGATCGCAGCTAATTCCAAATCGTGCGTTGGGTAATTCACCTCATGCGTCTTCAGTTTCCGTGAAGCGTAAGCAACTACCGCCTTTCTTGCATCATCACACTTCCATGTCCTTGCTTAGATGCATCGCAATACACTTCGAGGCTCTTACAAGGATCCGATAAGATTAACACAGGAGACGATGTTAATCTTTCCTTCAATTCTCGGAAACTCCTTTCACACTTATCATCCCAAACGAAAGGTTGATCTTTCCGATTCAGCTTGGTTAGACGCGATGCTATCTTAGAAAATCCTTCAATGAATCGGCGGTAATATCCATTCAGTCCTAAGAAACTTCTTAATGGTGTTACGGGCTTAGGTTGTCCTCACTGCAACACAGGATCCACCTTTGCAGGATATACCTTTGCAGGATCTACCGCGATTCCCTCTTTGGAAATCACATGCCCCAAGAATTTAACTTCACTCAACCAAAACTCACATTTGGAGAGCTTAGCATATAACTGCTTCTCCTTTAGGATTTCCAACACAATCCTAAGATGCTCAGCATGCTCCTCCGAATTCTTAGAATAGACCAAAATATCGTCTATAAACACCACTACAAACAAATCCGAGTATGGTCTAAAGATCCCGTTCATATAATTTGTCGCGGCCGGGGTCCCGGGTCGCCCTCGGGGCCTCGCCTACGAGTGAGAGTCGATCGACTCAATTTGGAGTCGCCACCGCATTAGTTACAAAAACGCAGAAAAAATAATTATTAATTAAAAAGGATAAAGATTGGTCTCGAACGAGATAGATTCCGAGTTCGGGGGTCGGTTACGAGCCGAGGAAGGTATTAACACCCCGTTCACCCATTCGAAAATGGCACCATTGATTGATTTTAATTAAAAGACCTAAATAAATTGGTTAGCCAAAATTATTTGTTTTTTATTGTTGTGCCTGACAAGGTTGCCCCTGGTCCTACCTACCCTCATAAAATGAGGAATCAAGGCTACGTAGTTCTAAATTAATTTTTAATGTTTGTATTTATTCTTTAAAATATATTTTATGCGGAGAGGAAATATGCACAAGACCTCAACATTTAGCCAAGGAAAGGTGAATCTCCAAAACGCACATAATTAATAATAAATTAATAAAATTTATTTATCTTTCTAAAAAAGGTTTTGATTAAGTTTATTTTTAAAACTCATATATCTAAAATTGTTTATTATATATATATATATATATATATATATATATATATGTTTTTTAATACAAAGAGGAAAGTCCAAGAGATCCCTCCACTAAATTGGTGAGAAAAATCGGTTTGCCAAAGCATATCCAATAATCCCTTTTTTTTAAAAAAAAAAAGTGAGATTTAATTATTAAAATTTATGATCCCAAATTATTTAATTTAAATTTAACAATTAAATTCATAACATATCCTAAAATACAAATACATTGATTTAAGGATAAAATTAGAACTTAAAATATTAAATCTGCATTTTGGATGAAAAATAATAATTTATTATTCAGGATTCATAAAAATTAATAATTAAGATCTCAATAATTGAAAGATAAAAGACTACATTTTTATTTTGTTTAATTATATAAAAAAATACAGAATAATAATACAAATAAATAAATAAATAAAAATGAACCTGCAGGGAGGAGGGAAGCAGCAGCAGGGAGTAGTGCAACAGCAGGGACACGTGGCGCGAACTGGTTGGCACGGCAGCAGGGAGCAGTGGGTGGGAGACACGTGCGCTGCACGCGCTAGGGTCTGGATAAGGGGTGAGGGGCGCGTGTAATACACGCGCCTGGGAGGAGAGTGGGCGTGGAAATTGGAGGCAGGCATGGAGCTTCTTCCTTTTTTAATTTTTGTGCACTTCTATCTCTAATTTTTTTTGTGTGTTCTCAAAGTGAGAAAGAGAGGTCTATTTATTGGAAAAAACTAGGTTAAGAAAAATAGGTTTTTTCAACAAGCTTTGAAAGTCCAGTAGAATATTTCCCGGTTTATTCCTCAATTAAATCTTTTAAACACTTTTTTTTTAAGATCAACTCTCAATAAATTTGATGATAATCCTTTCACAAAAATTTATCTTTATCCTCACAACAACTAACCTTTTCTTAAAGAACATTTTATCTTATTATTTTTTTCTGAATTTTATTTTCGTTTTTTATTAAATTTTTTTAAAAAAATACTTTTTCAAGATCTTTTATTTTATTTTATTTATTTTTACCTTTTTTAACCCTTTTTTAATTTTTTCTTAAAATAAACCCCAAAAATAACTTAATACACATCAATTAAAAAATAATGGGTCCAAACAAACTCTTTTTTATTTTATTTATAAAATTCCATTATATATAAAAAAAAACTTGAGGATAAAATCTTACCCAAACAAATTTTTATAAAAATGTAATTTTGACCTCGGACAAAATGGGGTGTCTACAGCTGCCCCTCTTTACTTGTTTCTTATCAGAGAGCAAGCAAACCGGGGTTTGCATGCTATAAAGGTAAGGAACGAGTAAAGAAATAGACACTGATTTTGTTCGGGAAAGAAACGAGAAACGTACTTGTTAGGTCTGGAGGTTCCTACTGCAAAAGTATATAGTAAATAATTTCAAAATGACTTTCAGCGTTTGTGTCGGGCGTCAAAAGACCCAAAATGATTTTCGACATCTCTATCGGGGCATCAAAAAAGCCCAACCAACATCAAAATGACTTTAGCGTTTGTGCGGACATCAAAAGACCCAAAATGATTTTCGACATCTCTGTCGGGGCATCAAAAAGCCCATCAACATCAAAATGACTTTAGCGTTCGTGCCGGGTGTAAAAAGACCCAAAATGATTTTCGACATCTCTGTCGGGGCATCAAAAAGCCTAACCAATATCAAAATGACTTTAGCGTTTATGCCAGGTGTCAAAAGACCCAAAATGATTTTCGAAATTTCTGTTGGGGCATCAAAAAGCCCAACCAACATCAAAATGACTTTAGCGTTTGTGTCGGGTGTCAAAAGACCCAAAATGATTTTCGACATTTCTGTCGGGTCATCAAAAAGCCCAACCAATATCAAAATGACTTTAGCATTTGTGTCGGGTGTCAAAAGACCCAAAATGATTTTCGACATTTCTGTCGGTGTGACGACCCGCAAATTCCTCGTCTGTTTTAAATGAATTTTTGAGATATATTTTATTAACAATAGATGTATTGATGTGAAGATAAGTATTTTCATGGAGTCAAAGCCAGTTGTTTTATTATTTGAGATTTCTTCAAGAAGTGAAATTCTGTGTGAACTCTAAATAGATGAACTAACTTTGAAAATTCATATCTTTTTAACCGTAACTCCGAATTTTATGATCTTTATATGAAAACGATCGTATTTAAATGTAGAATTTGAAAATGTGACTTTTATAGTTTTCCGGATTGATTTACGAAAATTTATTTTCTGAGTGCATTGTAAACGAATTTTGAGTATTTGAATTAGTAAAAAATAGTTAAAGACCTCAAAAGAACTTTTCCTTTTGAGGATCTCTTTTATATATGCAAATATGATTTTAGAAAATGAAATGAGGGCTATATATCTAGCCAAGTAGTTCAGTTAATTGTTTTATTTAAAGTGTGTATTCTAGAGTTTTTATTCACTATTGTGGGTGATTGTCATGTTATTAAGGGGAAATTATTTTATGTAATCTTAAAAAGCGAATTTAAAATGAAATGAGTATTTGATGTGAGATGTATGTGAATGTTTGTGTGATGTGTGAATTCTTTGCATCTTATTATTTTTCATCAAGGTGGCATGGCATTTTAATATGTGTATGATGGGTGTGATTAGAAAAGTGAAAATTAAAATTGTGTATAAGTGTGTATAGGTGGCAAACATGCATGAAGGGAGAGTAGGAAAGTTTATTTTCTTCTAGGTTAAGAAAATTAAGAGAAAAATTTAATCCATGGAAAATATATTAGGAGATGTGATGTAGGAAATAAAATGATGAGTGATTAGACCTAATGCCTTAAATTACTCCTTATTGTCTCCTTGATAAAATCCACCCATGCAACTTTTCAAAGGACCAAAATTGCCCCTCAACCCAACACACATAGCACCGAATTTTAGGGGTAGAATTGGAAGAGAGGAAGTTGCCTATATATAGCCTTGGCCTTAAGTTCATTTTTCATTAATTCATTCATTTCTCATTCCCCAAACACACACCCTTGGTTTAGAGCAAAATCAAGCTCTCAACATAGAGAGAGAGAGAGAACCGAGTAAGAGAGAGAGGGGGGAGAGTGGAGCCGTGAGGAAGAAGAAGAGAGGGAGAAGGAGATTCAAGCCTCATTCAAGGACTTTCTTTGAAGATCTAAGTGATTTGAAGGCTAGGAGACTTTGATCTTAGGTGTGTGACTTGAAATCTTGAAGAGTTGTGTTGGTTAAGATTTTCTTTTAGGCTTTGCAATTCTCTTTTCTTTTGCATGTGTAATTTTATTTCTTCTCATGATTTTTTACACTTATTTCTAGTCGGATCTAAGAGTATAATCAAAGGAATAAACATGCATCACTCTAAATGATACTCACGGTGTTGGTCCCTTTTTACTTGAAATGGTTTTTGATCTTTGATTTGTATTTTTATGACTTGATGTGTAAGATCTAAGTACATGCATGTTGATGTTTGATCTTGAGAAGTTATTTTTGTGTTTCTTTGAAAAATAAGTTGAAAGTGTTTATTTTGATCTATGATTATTTTAATCCTTGCATATTTTGTGAAAAAGCTAAGACTTTGATGATTGCATGTTGGTTTTGTGCTTAGAATAATTGATCTAAGTGGTTGCATGTCATGATCTTGACTTGATCTATGATAAAGCTTTAATTTTGAGTCATGCATGTTGTTTTTGAGCAAAAAGATTTGATCTTTCTTGATGTTCATCACGGTTTTGAAAGAAACTAAGGAAAGCAAGCTTTTGAAAATGATTCTTGATCTAAAAAGGACTTGACCTATGCATTATGATCTTTACATGTTAAAGATCTATGATTGCATGTGTTTGTTTTGATGTGATCTTGGAATTTAAGTCACATGCATGTTACTTTTAAGTGTTGATCATGAGTATTTGTGCTAGAGAATTTAGATCTTTCATTTGTGATTTTCTTTGTCAAGGTTTTGACTAGAGTTTGTACTTAAACTTGGTTGTTTGCCTTGATCTTTATGTGCATGTGATGATTTAAACTTGATCCATGATAAAGCATGGAACTTGATCTTTGCATGTTGACTTTAAGTGAAAAATATTTGATTTTTCTTGATGATCTTAACGGTTTTAAAGAAACTATTAAGGAAGCAAGTTTTAAAAATGATTTTTGGCATAAAAAAGGGCTTGATCTATGTGTCTTACTCTTTGCATGTAAAAGAATTTGAAATGAAATTTTGTTTGATGATGAATCGGTTTAATGTTTAAAGAAAGGGAAATGTTGTTTTAAAATTTTGCATGAACAAGTATATGATGTGATTCATGAATCTTGACCTTTTGTATGTTGAAAAATGAAACAAAGTCTTGTCTTTGTTATGATGATGATTCGGTCAAGCTTAGGAAAGTAGGAATCATGTTTTGATCATCATTTAGGGTGCATGCATGTTAATGATACCATGCTTGATGATGATTAAATTTGGTTTAGTGTTGAAATCATGACTTGATCTAGTTATTTTCTCTTTCTATTTTCGGTTTTGAAGAGAACATGCAAGTGATACATGATTTCGTATGATCTAAGTGTATACATGTGTTTATTTGATAAAAAGTTTATATCTTTATTCTTGCATGTGTGTGTATTCGGCCTTGAGAGGAAAAAGAGAGTAAATGATTTTTGTTTCATGTAAAAGAAATTGTATTTAAGTGCTTGAACATGATTAGGTCATTTGAAACATGTAAAGTTGTATTCCTAGCCTATTTCTTTTATTTGAATTCGGATGTGAGTATATAAATGTTAAGTGATTTTATTCTTTGAAAGTGAAATCGCTTGAATTGATTTATTTTGCTAAATGAAATTCGGCTTTCCTATGTGCATGTAGGTAAATATGAAAGTGAAAGTGTTTAGAAAATAATCAAGTGATTGGTTAAGTAATTATATGCTTGGATTTAATGGAAAGAACATTGTTTATTGTTGAGGTGCAATTCGGCCAAGACTAGTTAAATAGGATAGGATTTTATTTGGATAAATGCAAATTGATATTTGAAAAGTATATGATTTATATGACTTGATTTATCAAAGTGTTGTTGTTGGTTGTGTGCTAGTTGATGTTTGGAAAAATGTTTGTATACGTAATTGGTTTTGAAATTAAGCAACTCCGAGTTCATTTGCTTGGATTTATTTGGAAACATGGGACATGTTTAGTGGTTGTCCTAAGTTCATACTTATTGATAAAGCTTGGATTTTAAAGTGTGAAAGTGATTGTTTTGAGCTAAAGAATTATGTAAAGTAAAAAGTACTTTTACGTTGTTTTCGGATTTTATTAAAGTGAATTTACAAAACAATTCTTTGCTGTCCAGAATATTTTAAGATTGTTTCTTAGCTTCAAAAATGTGTTCATGTGATTTAAAGTATGGTTTTCAAGTGGTATTTGATTTGGGAAAAAGCTAGATTTGTTTTGAGAAAACAATTATGTTTTAAGCTATCCGACGAGGAATGAAATATGTTTGAGTTAAGGGAAGATTTTCTTATATAAGTTAATAATATAAATGTGTTCTGTCTAATACGAGGAATGGTAAAGACGGGGGATTGGAGCAGCTGACAGTGATAAGGATCCGCGAAGAACGTGTGCATTTATTTGCTGGAACTTGAGGTGAGAGAGAAGCTTTCCTAAGACACCGTGGTATTTAGGTGATTTATTAGGACGTTTCGGATCATCTCAAAGACCGGAACTTGGTGGTTCTGAGTCAATAGTATAGTGGCAATTGTTTGTGTTGTGTGGCCACTTATACGAAGGAGACAAAGACCACATGTTGTTGTGTGATGAAATTATATGATGATGATTTGAAATAGCATGCTTATGATTATCTGTTTAAATGTTTAATTATGTATGATGATATTTGAATTGTTGAATAATAAGAGTAGCATGCTGATGGACGTCTATTACGTCTTGAAAATGAGATAATGTGAATGAGATGTGAAAGTAATGAAATATGATAGAAAAGAAAGACGAATGAGATAATGTGGAAAATATTGTGAAAGAAAAAGACACAAAGAGAAAGATATAATACCCTATTTGGCCTAAGTCCTTATTGAATAAGGCAGCCTGGATAAGACGTTAAGAAAAGAAATAATGATAAGAGATATGAGAATGATTGGAAAAGAGATATGAGCTGAGATTGAGAAAGAGTTGAGATGTAATGAAAGTCCTAAGAATGTGATAAGAGATAAGATATGAGGTGAATGAAAGTATCGTAATGACGTTGAGCCAGAGCTGGTGAAAGCAATGCTGCTGTTGTTCATTGGAATGTGACTTGACACGAGTTGAGCTTGCTCCTCTGTTGATGTTCACTGAAATGAGATGTTGAGATGATTGTGAAATGAGATGTTGAGAAAGATTGTGAAATGAGATGTTGAGATGATTGTGAAATGAGATGTTGAGAAAGATTGTGAAATGAGATGATTGTGAAATGAGATGTTGAGATGATTGTGAAACGAGATGTTGAGATGATTGTGAAATGAGATGTTGAGAAAGATTGTGAAATGAGATGTTGAGAAAGATGGTGAAATGAGATGCAAGTATGTCGATGCGATCCCAGCTCTGTGCCCTGTGAAGAAAAGAAAAACAAAGTAATGTTGAAAGTTAGTGGTCGGGACTCGTTGAAGGGATGCACCAAGGATGAGCCGACCTTAGGGTAATAACCAAAACTCTAAAACTTTTAAAAGACATTGACGAATGCGGTGAGCAATGAGTGTGAAGTAGTGGAGAGGAAGATACCATGGGTATCAGGGATACCCAGGAGGAGATTGCATTAAGGGAAGGCGATGACGGTGAAACGTCAAGAAGCCTTGAGTACTTTCTAGGTGGAACGAATTCCATAAGGGGTAAGGATGGGCCGATCCGATGCCTTGGTAAGTTCTACACCCGGAACTAGAATAGTACTGTCACCCCCTAGATTGCA
Organism: Crotalaria pallida; assembly: GCA_037953625.1. Classification (NCBI taxonomy): domain Eukaryota; kingdom Viridiplantae; phylum Streptophyta; class Magnoliopsida; order Fabales; family Fabaceae; genus Crotalaria; species Crotalaria pallida. The sequence goes on from CM075650.1 coordinate 61,821,310, forward strand.
AATCTAGAACAGTGAGAGGGACTGGAACGGGGCTCTATGATTTTGCCACTGTACCCAATTTTTCTACAGTGTTCCTTGATATTATATGATATGATTTGATTTGAGACTGTACCCGATTTTCTACAGTTCTCCTGGCTTGGAGCCATTTGTTGAGACAGTTGTCAAGCCCGCGTGGTAAAGGTCCTGTACTCCTGTTTGCTTCCGACTAGGTTGGGTGGATGACCGAGGAGATGTAGACGTGTGTGCTAACTGCGAAAGAAACGAGCACCTCGATGATACTTTAAAATCCCCCAATCATCGATGGTTGTGATCCGATAAGACTTGATAAGAAAAGTTTAAGAGTCATGAAAAGACTTATAATTATAAGAAGCAAAAGCTTATGAAATATTGACAATGAGGAATGAATCGAGAATGAAAGTGTGGAAAAGCGAATGAAAGCATATGAGAATGGAAATGAATAAGATTCACAAGTTGAGATCGAGAAAGAAATTGAGAAAGAAAGAATGTTCATGTTGAGAAGTGAAAATAAGTTTGGCAAGATAATGTATGATGATGATAATGATGATAATGATGATCATGATGATTAACTTGAATGTTGTGTTGTCTTTATGTTGCTTGTTATGTTTGTATTGTCTTGATATCTTGCCTATTGTAAACCCACACCGTCGACGATGCGTCGTTCGGATTGCTTACTCTCTCCTGTCTCGTTGTTTTGTTGGGGATGCTGACGCCACAACGAGCAGATGGCATATTGAATAGACGTCACTGTATGACCTTCGCGAGAAGGAGCATGGAAAGTCACTCCGAGAAGGAAGAGCTTATAGAGAGGGCCGTCAAGGAATAGAAGCATGAACCCGGTGCTGATGCTAACTATGAACCTGAGGAGGGTAAGGAAATGGATTCTGTAACACCCCGCAAATTCCTCGTATTAATTTAAAATATTAAAGATAATTATTTATGAAAGAAGTGTTTTGAAAAGGTATTATCTTAATTGATTTTTCTAATTTACGTTTTAATGTAATGATTGATTCTAAAGAGAGGATTTTCAGAAATAAAATGTTAAGAGTGGAGAAATTGAGTTTTTAGAAAAGATTTATGTACTTGATATTTTTATGTTTTAAAGGAAAATTGTGACTTTTATGTATGGATTATTTTATGAGAAAAGATCTATTTTCCATGTGTGTATATGTGTATTTGCATAAGTATATATGTGCTATATATGTATATGAATGCACATGAGGATGCTTAGAATTAAATATGTAAAATAAAATAATGCATGCATAAGTGTTGATGTGCATGTGTGTACACGTGTGAGTAATGTGTGTGTGCATGTGTATGTTGGCCGTGTGTGTATGTGCATGCAAGGATGGAGCCTTGACTTTCTTGCACCCTAAGTTAGTAGCCAAATAGCATATAGGTTTAAGTTAATGTAAAGCATAGTTAAGAGTTTGACCAACCAATAGGATCAAAGATTAAGCCTAATTTCACTCTATTTGTCTCATGGCTTGGCTTGAGCCATGCAAGCTTTTATGAAGCCAATTTTACCCTTCATCCAACACTCTTTGGCCGAATTATTCCAAGGGCAACAAAGGAAATACTCGTGTGCCTATATATACCACCAAGCCTTAGTTTATTCCATCCTTTCTCATTTCATTTCCCATTCATTTTCCAAACACTTCTTCTAGGAGCCTCATTAGCTCTTAGAAAAGAAATAGATAGAGATAGAGAGAGAGAGAGAGAGAGAGAGAACCCGTGAGCTTGAAGGAGAGGAGAAGAAGGAGATCAAACCCAAAAGCTTTAGGGAACCTTGAAGATCAAGTAAAGGAGGTTGAAGATCCACTCTTTTTCTTTGTGTATTCGAAGATCCTAGAGTGTTTTAAGTAGTCTTCATTTTCTAAGTTTTGTAAGGTTCTTTTGTTGTTGCATGTCTAAATTTCCTATAGATCTATGTTTGTAAGTGCCTATTAAGCTTTGATCTTGAGTTTCAAGAGCCAAACAAATTTGTAGAACCATAAACCATGGACATTACCATTCGGCCATGCCTAGAAAATTAGGTTGAGATGATTTTTATTTTGTTTTGAGTTCATGCATGTTGATTTGATGCTTGTTGGAGATGATTTAATTGGTTTAAATGCTTTGATTTTAACTTTGATTTTTCTAAGCTTTGATTTTTGGTTTTCTTTTCAAAGTGCCTTGATCTATTGTTTTGATCTTGAAAAAGATTTGATTCTTGCCTTGATTTTTCCATAACTTTGATCTTGAAGTCTTGCATGTGATTTTAAACTCAAAAAGTTTTGTTTCTTGACTTGCATGTCACGGTTTTGGTGAGTAAACAAAGGAAAACAACTTTTTCAAAATGGTTTTGCCTTGATCTAAGTCTAGGTGTGTTTGAAAGTTAAAGATTTAAGTTTTTCCTCTTGATTTCGTTAATTGATTTTCGGTCAAGCTTTGAAAATTAAAGGATCATGATTGTTTTTCATAAAAAGTTCATGTGTGTGATTCTCTTTTGTTTTAAACGATTTTTAGAAGCACATGCAAAAGAAAATAAAAATGAAAATGTGTTTGAGTGACTAAGAGGTCACGGTTTTGAGAGAAAAAGGGAGTGGTATTTTTCTAAAACCATGTGTTTGAAATGCATGTTTTTGATTTAGTAATTTAAGGTTTTGCATGTAGAAAATTTGCATCAAGACCTTGTTTTTCCTATGATAATGAATCGGCCTACACTAGATTAGATAGACTAGATTCTTTTTGCATGTGATTGATTCAAGGAAATGATTATGCTTTGTGACTTTGATTTAAGAAAAATTATTGTGTTGTTGTGGTTTGTTCAATTCGGTTTTTATAAAAGAAAAGGCATAAATGTATTTGATTATTTTCAAAAGTATTTTCATGGTTTGATTTCTTTTGTTCTTGCTGTCCAAGATTTTATTTCAAAGTATTTTAATTTTTAAAAGTGTTTTTGAGTTGTAAAAAGTGTGGATTTCAAGTGTTCTTTGATATATCAAAAGTTAGAATGAAAAATGTTGATTTTCAATGTTTTTACAACTTGAAAGGGGTGGCTGGACTTTTTTTTCATACAACCACATAAACTATTTATTTTATTTGAATATGAGTTTTCAAATGATTTTTGAAGGATTTCAAGTTTAAGAAAAGATTGTGTTTTAAGGAAAGATAAAGGGAATAAAAGAACTAATTGGTTTGGAAGAAAGTATGGTGTTTAAATGAATATATATATATATATATATATACATATGCGTACATGTGTGTATGTATATTCGGCCATGTAGTATAAATAAGTTTAGGAAATTTAATTGCACTAAAATGAACTCATGTAACGATTTTTGAAAAGAATTGAGTTGTTGTGTTTGATTCATATCTTTGTGCGTGTGTGAATGTCTAAGTGTTTGTTTGGATTATAAATAAATTAAATGATTAATCAAACACTTGTATGACTTCATTTATTTAAGTGTTGATGTGATTGTGTGCTAGTTATGTTTGCAAAATAATTGAGTGTGCAAATGGCTTTAAAATAAATTGATTTTAAGAAATTTCCATTTGATTTAATTGAGATTTTAAATTGTGTTTATGGCTGTTCGGAATTATTTAAACTTGTTTCTTGACTTTGAAAATGTGTTCAAGTGATTTAAAGTAAAATTTTCAAGTAATAATTGATTTAAGGAAAATCCGGATGTAAAACGGTGAACTTTTCGGTGTTTTCGAATGTAAGAGAGGTGCTGTCCAAAACGGACCAGCAACCCAACCAAATAATCTAAATTCTCTTACTAAATGTTTTCAAATGATTTTAAAATAATTAAAGTGCTAGAAAATATGAGGATTGTTTTGATAAAACAATAGTGTTTTAAGTCTTTTGATTAAGAACAGAAAGTGTCATGAGATAAGAAAATATTTTTCTTAGAACCAGACAATAACGTAAGTGTATTTTATTTAGTACGAGGAAATCTTGAAGACAAGGGATTGGGGCAGCCGGCAACACAAAGGATCCAAGGCGACGATACGCATTTAATAGTTGGACCTCAGGTGAGAGAGAAGCTTTCCTAAGACACCGTGGTAGTTAGGTGATTTATTAGGATGTTCCGTATCATCTCAAAGATCGGAACTAAGTGGTTCGGAGTCAGTAGTATAAGTGGCAATTGTTTGTGTTGTGTGGCCACTTATATGAAGGTGACAAAGGCCACAATGTTATTGTGTGATGTTGTGTGCATGCTTTTAGTTATTTATTTAATTATGCCTTATGTTATTGCTGTTAATGAAAATGCGTAATATGCTGATGGACGTCTGTTACGTCCTGAAAATAGAAGCGAAATAAATAAGATTGTGAAGAAAAGACATAATGAGAAAGAAATAATGATTGGAAATGAAGTATGTGATGGAAAAGAGAAAGAGTTGAGCTTGGGGAAAGAATGATATGATAATGTTGAGAACGAGCCAGAGCTGGGAGAGTGATGTTGAGATGAGATGTGAATTGAGCGGAGCTGGGCTCATTGGTTTTTGGTTTTAGTCTGGGACTAATGTTGAGTCGAGTTTGCTCCTCCATTAGCGCTTAGCAAAGTTGAAGTTTTTGAAAAGGTTTTTGAAAAGCAGTTTTTGAAAAGGTTTTCGAAAAGAGATTTTTGAAAAGAATTTTGAAAAGGAATCTTGTGGAGAATGGTGGAAGAAAATTTTTAGAAGAGGATTTGTGAAAGGTAATTCTTTTGAAAGTGCTTTTGAAAATAGGTTTGAAAAATATTCTAAAAAGTATTTTTAGAAAAGTTTTTGGAAAGGAAAATTTTGTGTAAGGTTATGGAAAGAGATTTTTTAGAAAGTCTTTGAAAAGAGAATTTGAGCGGTTGTGAAACTAAATTTTTGAGAAAATTTACAAAAAGGGAGTTTTATGAAACTGTTTATGAAGTGAGGTTTTGTAAAAGTTTATCAAATGGTTTGTGAGAAAGTGTGGAAAGTGTTTTGAGAAAAGATGTTGAAATGAGATGGTCGTGAGAAATAGAGTATGTTGAGAAAGTTGGAGAAATGAGATTGGAAATTGTGATGTGATCCCAGCTCTGTGCTATGTAAGAAAAAGATTGTGCAAAGTTAGTGGTCGGGACTCATTGAAGGGTTGCACGAAGGATGGGCCGACCTTAGGATTAATTAAAAAGATTAAAAGACTTTAAAGGACATGCGCGGTGAAGTATGAGAGTGCGAAGTAGTGGAGAGGAAGAAACGATAAGTATCTGCGGATACTTAGGACGAGATTGCATTAGGGGAGGACGATGACGGTGAAACGTCAAGAAGTCTAGAGTATGTTTCTAGGCAGAACGAACTCCACATGTGGCGCACTAACGTGGTGGGGACTGGGTCTAATGCCGTGGCAAGTTCTGCGGGCCCACTAGAAACATACTGTCGCCCCCTAGATTGCAAATCGAGAACAGTGAGAGGGACTGAAACGGGGCATTGTGATTGCCACTGCGTGGACAGTGAGCCTTGATATTATTGATATGATTTGAGGACGAGATCCTCCTGGTCTGGGACCATTGTGTTGAGACAGCTGTCGTGCCCGCGTGGTAAAGGTCCTGTACTCCTGTTTGCTTCCGACTAGGTTGGGTGGATGACCGAGGAGATGTAGACGTGAGTGATAGTCGAGAACGAAATGAATATTCTGATGACGTATGGTATTTTCCCCAAAGCATTAAAGAGGGTGATTTGATAAGTCTGGATGAAAATAAAAAGAAATTAAGAGATGTAAAGGAATGAAAGAAAGAAAGAAAGAATACTCGTGAGAAATGCATAAAAGAGAATAATAATGATGATGATATGTTTGATTGTCGTGTGCCTATGTGTTATATAGTATGCTTGTATGGTCCTATTATTTTGCCTAGCGTAATCCCACACCGTCGACGATCCGTCGTTCGGAATGCTTACTCTCTCCTGTTCGTTGGCATATCGGTGCTGCTGGTATCTCAACGGGCAGATGGAGTATTGGATGGAAGTCACCATACGAGGCTACAGGATCTACAAAGAGAAGATTCGGCAGGAGGCTCGAGGGAACTCCACTATTCTCAATGGAGCAGAACCGTAATCTACTAGCAAGGAGGGAATCACAACAAGGAAGGTAGCATCTTCGAGAGCAAAGAGAGGACGCAAGAAGAAGAAGGAACTTCATCCAATGGTTTTCAATAGGAGAGTTTAAGGATAGTGTGGTTAGATTAGGACATGATGATTGTTGAAGGATTACCGATGCCACGAACCATTATGTAATGGAGCTAAGTTTTTAATCTGACTTGTGAAACCATCTTTTGCAAGGATAATTCATGTGAAGTTTTTTTTTAAGACTGTTAAGATAATTTTGAACCAAGTTCTTTTAAGAAAACAAACGTTTTATGAAAATGACGGTCTTCGAAACAACTCGGTTTCCGAAGAAGTGGTTTGAAGATCATAAAGAAATTTTCAATGATGTCTTCGAACACTTAAACATTGTTTTACAAAAAAGGAAAAAAAAAATTGGCCTCATTTTTTGCAGCTTTAGTAAATAAAGTCAGTTATTTTGGTTTACGAAAATCGGGCTGTTACAGATCCCGCCACCGACAAGAATTGAGTGCGCCTGAAGCCGAGCTATGGTAGTGTTGTGTCCCTTAGAGTCTAGGATTTGTATCTTATTGTTGAGGATTACCTAAGCAATGAACTATTTATGTAATTCAGCTTTTTTAGATTATGCCCCACTTTTGAAGAAGTGTAAGAATGAAACCTTTTGAGAACTGTATAAGTTCTTCTAATAAAATACAAGGAACCATGTTGGGTTCGAAACCAAATCATTTTCCAATGATGAATGTTTTTAGAGATTCAAGCAAGTAAGCAAATGTTTTAGTAACAACTTGGTTTTCGGTAAAGAATGCTAAGTGCATCAACGATGTCTCAATAATGTTTTCAAAAAAAAAATTGGCCTCATTTTTTGCAACTTAATCAATAAAATTTAGTTATTTTGTGTTACGAAAATCGGGCTGTTACAGTCGGGGCATCAAAAAGCCTAACCAACATCAAAATGACTTTAGCATTTGCCGGGTGTCAAAAGACCCAAAATGATTTTCGACATCTTTGTCGGGGCATTAAAAAGCCCAACCAATATCAAAATGACTTTAACGTTTGTGTCGGGCGTCAAAAGACCCAAAATGATTTTCGATATCTCTATCGGGGCATCAAAAAGCCCAACCAATATCAAAATGACTTTAGCGTTTGCCGGGTGTCAAAAGACCCAAAATGATTTTCAACATTTCTGTTGGGGCATCAAAAAGCCTAAACAATATCAAATTGACTTTTAGCAATGGAAAGACCATCAAAGAGTCTACATAAAAAAAATTTCTGGAAATTTTTCAATCAACTTATTTTCGACAAACACGCGTGTGTTGACGATTCGAACAAGAAAGTGGGTAGTGATCATGAATGCAATGCAATTTGTATGCAAATGATAATGAACAATTGATATGATGCAACTGGTGTAGGTAATGCCAAAATGCAATTAATGCAAATGAGGCCAATGCTAAGGGAATGGATTTGGAGTGCAATTAGGAAATTACAATGCAAACTGGTTTCTTTTTTAACGTAAACTCATCATGAATTAATTCGTCTAAAACACAAAAAAGTTTTTTTTTAAACAAGATAAACTGGTTTCAACTCTTTTGCTCTTGAACACCAATACCAGACTAGACCCAAAATCTTATTGATCAAGACAGGCACGTGCAAATCTTTGACAACCTTTCTCCTTAATAAAATCTTTTGAAAGCCCAGCAATCTAACATTTGTCGATAATCAATCACCATCAAACAACTTGAATTTTTTCAAAATGTGCCCCAGTGTATTGTGCTAAAAACAATTATTGAGGAATCAAAGTAATGCCCCAATATCTTTCCCCTAGAGCTCAACAATGAACCTTTTCAAATACTGCCCCAGTTTACTGTCTCAGCGACAAATGCAATGGAATGATCAATACTTCTAGTTTCTCTTCAAAAACTGCCTCAGTATCTCATTCTAGGGTTTATCAACAAGACTTTTCAAAATTGCCCCAGTATTTCTTTTTAGGGCTTGTTAAAAATTTCCAAAACTGCCCCAGTTTGCTTGGCTAGCAACAAAACTTTTTCAAAACTGCCCCAATTTGGGAATGTTTCACCGAGGGTAGGGACTCTTCAAAATTTCCCCAATGCAACCTTCAGAACTTCTTTTCTGGTTCTATTTGCAATTTGCAATATTTCTTAGTTAAAAACAAACTTGTTTGTATTTGAGGACATTTTCTTCTGCCCTAAATTTTGCCTAGGAAACCCAATGTAGGCTCCTAGCGGGCATTCATCTTCTTATCCTAATTTTTGCCTAAGCCGTCCCTTTCAAGTTTTACAACTTAGCAGATTGCCCAAACTTTTGCCTTGATCGTCCTTTTTCAGGATTTTCAACCTAGTGAGCTCTTTATGTTTTATTCAACTTTTTCCTCAAACCCATTAATTTCTCAGTTGCGTTTGAATTGACTGGAAATTGCAAATCTTTTTCATTCATTCTACTCAAGGTTAGGACTCTGTCAAAGAACATGCTCTTAGGAACAAAAGATCCTTAACCGTATTCAACCGATCAAGTTCCTTTCAACTTATTTTTCTCACATATCTTCTTAACATGAAACACTAATTTAATGATCATGTGAACATGGAAAATGTTTAGATGATGGAATCAATTAATTTATGCATTAAAAATGAGATATTTTTTATCAAAGTTTCAATTATGTTTAATAAAGTCAGCATTTCTCCGCCCTAGTGTGTAACTCAAGCAAACCAATCCTCAACAAGGTCTTTTAAAGCTTGTAATGTGGTCTGGCTAAGAGTTGACAATAAAAGGTATAAGGCTCAAATTTTTATTTCCCTTCCCTTCCTTTATCCTTTTTCTTCAATTCCCTATTTTCTCAACAAATTTTGCACAACACTCAAATCACCAAGAGGATTTTCCAAAAGGTTGTAATATGGTATGGGGGTAATAATGTGGCTAGTGAAAGAATGGATATAAAGGCCCAAAATTTATGTTGAGTTTTTAATGAGAATCTTTCATTCAGAAGGATTAAAATTGTTCTTTTTCATCACATAATGGATTCATGGGTTTTGCCTTATATAGACAAGCACACTTGCTTTTTGCCTTTTTTTGTTCTTTTTTTGGTTAATTATTTGTGCTTGCCAACATCCACTTTGGATCTTTTTTATGATGGCACTCTTGACCATGGAAATTGTCTTCCTTGGTTTGATTCTCATTAATACTCGGGTAAAATATTTTTTGGGTTTAAAAGAAGAAAATTTTTCTGTTGAGGCCCAATGGGGTGAACAATGGATGATATGTGTTTGGGTTTATGAAAGAAAAAGTAATCCTTCTTGATATTCGCATGTTGGAAAAAACTGTTGAAAATTACCCATCCCAGTTTATCACATGTTGTTGGTTTGAGAGAAATGATCTCCACTTCAAAATGTCTAGGCTCAACGGGGTGACTAGGGATATCTCCTTAGTGTTTTGGAATTCAACGAAGCCTTGTATCACTGGAATTACCTATTTGAGGGTCCACACTATTTTTGGGTCTTACATTTGCATCATCCTTCCTTTAATTTCAAATTTGAATCAAATATCTCAAGTTAATGCAGGAATCAATTTTGTTTTTTTTTTTGGAAGTGCGGTGAGATGGTTTATTCACATGATCAAAACATTAGTAGATAATTGTTAAAGAGATGTGCAACGAAAAATGAAAATTTCATTAAGGAACAACATTGAGATGGCCAAACATGACCCACATTTATTGAAGATAGAATGGAAAGCATGATTGTCCATTATTAAGCAAAGCAATAAGGGTTAAACGGAATTGTGATGGGTCATTCATTCCCTGTCATTGTTACCCTTCAACATCAATTCTAGCATTTGACAAATTTTATTCCTCTGGTTGATTGATTGGGTCATCTTGGTCATTTGTTCCTTCATTTGGAGCTCTTCGATTAAAGCTTCTCGATGCGTTCACTCACATCTATCATAGTCATGGTTCTCTGTCTGGTCCGGTAAGGGTATGTGAGAGCAACAGTGATGAAACCTTGGCTAGTTCATTTTTTAAAAATTTTTTTCTTTATGAATGATGGATATGAATATATGATGATGCAAAAATGTATGATGCAGTGCCCTTGGAATCCAAAAGATCTTATATAGGGGCGATTAAGCCTTCATTACCAATATGAGGTATCAGGATGGATTAATTGCATTCATATAGTTTTGGCCAACTTCGAAACGACGGTCGATCGCTCCAAAATTTTTATTTGTCTTATTGAAATGAAATATTATGGTACAAATGCATATGCATGCCCCTAGGGTAAGTGACCCTATTTGGGGGCAATTAAGCCTTCATTACAAAATACGGAATGCCATAATGAATTGACAATGACCATATAGTTCGGGCCCACTTGGAACAACGAAGGATTATCTATCCCAAGTGAAATGATGGATATGAAAATGAAATTTACCGTTAGGGCGGAGGGCCTATTGCGGGTTTAATGCGCATGCAAAGAAAAGACCTTCCTCATGGCATAAGGTTACCAAAATGCAATGGTGCCCCTTACATCATTTTGGCTTGGATGACGGTGGGTCGCCCAACTTATGTGGGATGGTGATCCCGACTTTTATTTAAAAAAATGCAATAAGAGATAGAGAATATGCTCCCTCATGGTAGATCCTACAAGGTTTTTGGGATGTCTATTGGTGACAGTCCTACGACATTGTTCTATGGTATAACTAAAGTGTAACACTCTAATTTGATAACTTGAAAAATAGTATATATTTTTAATTTTTTATTGACACAATCCCCACAACTTTTTCGAAGGTTAAGTAGGTAACAAATTAACTTTTTTGACACCTCTTAATCTTTGATAGTGAATGAAGGGGAACCATGACTGACTTATTCAAGTTTCAAAATAGAATGCTACACAAAGTGTACTCCATGGTGGCTCTAGACTTCTAAAGGCCCTGGGATTGCCCTCACTCTTAAGGTGAGGACCCATTTCGCAAACGGTCGACAAGAGGTTGGTTACGCCTCCAAAAATAGGTAGGACGCACCTCCAAAGGTCGTGCTCACGAAAAATGGTTCCCAATTCGAGTGGTACTTTCGTACACTACAAGAGACCATACACTTGGTAAGTCAAAGGTAGGACAAAAGCACCCCTAAACTTAGGGTTTAAATAATAGTACCCGGGTATAGTGTAACACTCTCCTAAACATTTAATTAAATTGAGTTTTATAAAAATATGGACTTGAAAATTTCGATAAAAATCCGGCAGAGTTTCCTCTGTTTTTTCGGATTTCCAAAAATTTAGATTTTTCACCTGTCAAGCCAGTACAGTTCAGAAAATATTTATAAACATACTAATTTAATTTTTATGCCCTGCTAATCCAATAAAACATATTCAGGGATTGCACGAATGAAATATAACAAATCCAAAGAAAACTAAATTTTAACATAATAACAACTCTCTCTTCTAATTAATTATACAACACTCCACGGGGTGGAGTGTAGTCCGGCTCGGCCAATAGAATTGCAAGCTCAAACCTCAGTACCTGTGGAGATAGTAAGGAGTGAGTATTACACATAAAATGGGGAGGCAGTTTCCAATTAAGACATAATGTAACACTAAGCCACACACATATAGCAGTTCAATCACAGCAAAATAAGAGTCAATGTATCACAATTCATTTTCAAGTATTCATTAGTTCTCAAGTCAATTTTATCTCTTTATACTCATGCATTAATCTCATAATGCCCTTTATTCTCTTTTCATCATTTATAATCACATTTCTCATTCAGTGCGTTCCAGTCACGTCTTTACTGCGTTCGCACCCACAGCGCGATAACATCTTACCACGTCTGTACGACACTCCCGGTTACAACCGGTTTGCATCACTAGGAATTTTAACACTCCTGCCAGGCATTTGGTACACCCAAGGGTCTCTCGCTCAACCAGGACTTTCTCACCCAAAAGGCTTCACCTGTTAGGTTATGCTATCACATAATTTCCACAATTCAATTACATTCAGTTATTTGAATTCATTCACTTTTCACATTCTCAACACATTTTAGATCTTTTAGTCCGACAGCGAATTGAGTCTTGGTGCATTGATGCCTAACAGGGAATTTGTACCTAATGGGATTTTAGCCTGGTTGAGCACTTGGCCCTTAGGACTTTGGTACACCCGGCAGGGGCACCTAGTCTATCAATGCACCGATCCTCAATTCCACTGCACTTTCCATTATTATTTACTTTATCCATTATTGTCATTCTTTGCCTTGAATTCTAATCAACATAATATCTCAGTCATTTCACAAATCAAGCATTCAAATCATCAACAATTACCAAATATCAAGATGGAACATATCAACATCAAAATAATTTCCCTAAGTCATAAATTCTATTTTTAATAATTATTCTATATCATATCAACCTAAACTAACACATAACTCTTAGTACCCATTATATGCATATTGTAAACTAAACCCCAGAGTACGGTAATACTCACTATAACCCACTCCTTACCTTGCTTTTCCTTAGACACTTCCAATTTGCACGATAACGTCCGATCATACCAAGGTCCATTGCCTACGCGCAGTGACAGGTTCTAGAGCTTCTTCGTCGTCTAGCCATATTATATAAATCAAAGAACAGTCAAAATAACGCACTAAGGACCAAACAAGCGCGATAATAAGACGATCACCTAAACCTTGATTGAAAACGTTATAAAACATAATTCTTTTTTTTTTCAGTTATACGCAATAAGCTCGCGAAGTATTAAAATAGAGATCTTTCGGGGTTAACTAAAAACAAGTTTTAGAGATAAATTAATAACTAATAGCGGCGACAAAACCCTCGATTATAGTTCGTAAACCAAGGTTAACCAAGTTTAGAATGAGAGTCAAGGTCTTCACAAAATAGTTTGGTTTCTCATTGAAAAGATATTAACTTTCAACTACTTTAAACATTAAAAATACGCTGAGATCACATAGTTTTAACTTCAATTCCCAAAAATCGCTTAAACACTAATAATTCCTTATTGAAAACACTTTAACTTTCGAAACTACATGTTTATCAAAAATAATTTAGAATCAAATAGCTTTAATCACGATTCACAAAGTCAAATGCATATGATGCTTGACAGTATGAATTCCGAATTGAAAGAGAGTGTCCTTTGATAGAAAATAAGTGTAAACTAATTTCCAAAGTCCAAATAGGTACACTCCCCTTCAATTTGGAATTAAAGCTCAAGGTTTAAACTTAATACGAAATCATTATACAATTAAATTTCCAAAACTATAATAGGGTTCCAAAACGCTAACTTCCCAAAATAATCCAACACTTTATAATTATCACAAATAACATTAAAATTAGTAATATTAAAATTGAAACACAACATAGAGTAATTAAAAAGGTATTAGGAATATACCCTCAATTATGGTTTTGAAGGCCGGTTCGGTCAAGCTGGTGACAAACGTTGACGACGCCGGGACGAGGCAAAGCTTCCCGTTCGCTCTTCCCAAGCCTCCCTGCGACGGGTTCGGTTTGGTATGCAACAAACCAAGAATAGATCCGGTAGTTGTGGCGACATCCATGGTGGCAGCGGCAACTAGCAGCAGTGGCGGTCGTGGCCTCTACCGATGGTGGCGCCGCAGCATCCTCCACGAGGGGTGGTCCGATCTGAAGGGAGGAAGTCGTGACTTGCGACTGGAGAGGGAGAAGAAGCGTCGCGCGGCGGCTGGAGATCCGTGGCTCGCGGTTGGTGGCGGCGGATCGTGACCCCAAAGGCAGCGAGTCGCAATCGCGACTGGGGACGGGCGAAACGCGACGGCGGCGACGCTGGTTCGTGGTGGCCATGAGAAAGTCGTGATCCGCGACTTGGAGGAGAGCTAGAATCGCGATGGCGGAGGGAGAGAAACCGTGGTGGAGAGAGAACGACGAGAGAGAGAGAGAGCCCGACTGAGAAGGAGAAACGGCGACCAAGGAGATAGTGAGAGAGCAGGGCGGCAATGGCGGTTTGGTGGCTGGTTGGAGCGGCCAAGAGAGAGACAAAGGGGGAGGAGGGTGGTTGGGGTTTAGGGGCGGCGGTTGCTGCAAGTAGAAGAAAGAAGAAGATAGGGTCTTTGGCCCTTGGTACCCAAGCTCACACACAGCACACGTTTTTCTTCTTTTCATTTTTTTTTTAAACACATACCCACACATATATTTACTTATCCTTTTATTTTAAAACCCTAAATACCAATAATAAATTTTTAAACACCGGGATGAAAATCATAAAGTAAGAAACTTATAAATATTTCAAGTAAAATATTTCCATATAAAATATATCAAAAGTAAAGTAAAACATATAAAGTATATTTTGATATGGGATAACTATTTTAAATGAATTTACTTTAGAACATAAAAGAAATAAAATATATTTTCGTAATTAACATAATGTATTTTTATAAGAATACACAACAACTAAATAATTGATTTTTAAGAAAAATATATTTAATTCGATAAAACTTATAATTATTCTAGGGATTAAAATTAGGGATGTTAAATATAGGGTTTTCGTGTATGCAAAGATCCGTGTAAAAAAAACCTATTTCGGGGGCATACAAACCCCTTTTTTTAAATAACAAAAAAAAATTACAATAAAGAATTAATATACAACTAAACAAATATGTAAAATTAATAAAAAATATATATATACAATAAACAACTAATTAAAAGAAAACCAATTAAAAAAATAGGTCTATTAAAAAATAACCAATCATTTAGGCCTGACTCTTTTTTTAATGTTATGTCCCCAACAGAGTCGTCAGCTGTCACGATCGGGGTCCCGGGGTCGCCTTTGGGGTCTCGCTTATGAGTGGGGGTCGATTGACCCAATATGGAGTCGCCACTGCATTTGTTACAAAAACGCGGAAAAAAATAATTATTAATTAAAAAGGATAAAGATTGGTCTCGAACTAGATAGATTCCGAGTTCGGGAGTCGGTTACGAGCCGGGGAAGGTATTAGCACCCCGTTCGCCCATTCGAAAATAGTATCATTGATTGATTTTAATTAAAAGATCTAAATAAATTGGTTTTCCAAAATTATTTGTTTTTTATTGTTGTGCCTGACAAGGTTGCCCCTAGTCCTACGTACCCTCATAAAATGAGGAATCACGGCTACGTAGTTCTAAATTAATTTTTAAGGTTTGTATATATTTTTTAAAATATATTTTATGTGGAGAGGAAATATGCACAAGACCTCAACATTTAGTCAAGGAAAGGTGAATCTCCTAAACGCACATAATTAATAATAAATTAATACAATTTATTTATCTTTCTAAAAAATATTTTGATTAAGTTTATTTTTAAAACTCATATATCTAAAATTTTTTATTATATATATATATATATGTTTTTGAATAAAAAGAGGAAAGTCCAAGAGATCCCTCCACTAAATGGGTGAGAAAAATCGGTTTGCCAAAGCATATCCAATAATCCCTTTTTATTTAAAAAAAAGGTGAGATTTAATTATTAAAATTTATGATCCCAAATTATTTAATTTAAATTTAACAATTAAATTCATAACATATCCTAAAATACATACATTGATTTAAGGATAAAATTAGAACTTAAAATATTAAATCTGCATTTTGGATGAAAAAAAAATAATTTATTATTCAGGATTCATAAACATTAATAATTAAGATCTAAATAATTGAAAGATAAAAGACTACATTTTTATTTTGTTTAATTATATAAAAAAATATTGAATAATAATACAAAAAAAAATAATAAATAAATAAAAATGAACACTCCCTCGAACCCGTCGCATTACAGTTAAGGCAAGACTCATTTCACGATAGACCTCTCAGCTGCGGTGGACGGAGGAGGGATGCAGCAGCAGGGAGTACTGCAACAGCAGGGACACGTGGTGCGGCAGTAGGGAGCAGTGGGTGGGAGACGCGTGCGCTGCACGTGCTGGGGTCTGGACAAGGGGTGAGGGGCGCGTGTAATACACGCGCCTGGGAGGAGAGTGGGCGCGGAAATTGGAGGCAGGCAAGGAGCTTCTTCCTTTTTTAATTTTTGTGCACTTCTCTCTCTAATTTTTTTTGTGTGTTCTCAAAGTGAGGAAGAGAACTCTATTTATAGGGAAAAAAACTAGGTTTTTTCAACAGGCTTTGAAAGCTCAGTAGAATATTCCCCAGTCTATTCCTCAATTAAATCTTTTAAACTCTTTTTTTTTTAAGATCAACTCTCAATAAATTTGATGATAATCCTTTCACAAAAATTTATCCTTATCCTCACAACAACTAACCTTTTCTTAAAGAACATTTTATCTTATTATTTTTTTTATGAATTTTATTTTCGTTTTTTTATTAATTTTTTTATAAAAATACTTTTTCAAGATCTTTATTTTATTTTATTTATTTTTACCTTTTTTTTAACCCTTTTTTAATTTTTTCTTAAAATAAACCCCAAAAATAACTTAATACACATTAATTAAAAAATAATGGGTCCAAACAAACTCTTTTTTATTTTATTTATAAAATTCAATTATATGTAAAAAAAAAACTTGAGGATAAAATCTTACCCAAACAAATTTTTATAAAAATGTAATTTTGACCCCGGACAAAATGAGGTGTCTACATAATCCATAAAAATAGTAAGTGCATTCGTCAATCCGAATGGCATTACTACATACTCATAATGTCCGTATCGGGATCGAAATGCGGTCTTAGGTATATCTTCCTCCTGTATTTTGATCTGATGATATCCCGATCTCAGATCTATCTTGGAAAACATTGAAGCTCCCCTAACTTGATCCATAAGGTCATCAATCTTTGGAAAATGATACTTATTCTTGATGGTGACCTTATTTAGCTGTCTATAATCAACACACATGCGCATACTCCCATCCTTCTTCCTTACAAACAACACCGGAGCTCCCCATGGCGACACACTCGGCCTGATTCATTGCTTTTGCAACAGCTCCACCACTTGCTTCTTCAATTCAGCCATTTCTGGTGGTGTCATTCTATAAGGAGCAATAGAAATGGGACCAGTTCCCAGAATCAACTCCATTCCAAATTCAATTTTCCTTTTTAGAGGTAATCCTGGAATCTCTTCAGGAAATACTTCCGGAAATTCCTTCACAACAGGGATTTCCTCAATCGGTTTCTCTCCCTCTTCTCCCATGGCAGAAAATAAACACATGTATCCTTCGGGTTCAAGGGCTTTATATAGAATTGTCTTTTTATCACAATCAATGATCACTTGGTTCTTCTTCAACCAATTCATGCCCAAGATCACATCCAATTGTGACAAAGGAAGACAGATCAAATCTACTTTAGTGACGCGATCAAATATCTCGACACTACAGTCTAAACAGACTTTAGAAGCAAATACGGGTATTCCCATAGGGGGTCTTTATTTAAAAAAAACAGGTGAATCCGACACTACTAGATTCAACCTATTCACACATTCATAAGAAACAAAAGAATGTGCATCTCCTGAATCAAACAAAATTAGGCAAGATTGATCGTTGAGCAAATGGTTACCTTGCACGAGATTAGGAGATTGATTAGCTTCTACTCCACTCAGGGTAAACACTCTGCCTTGAGTCATCGGTTTGCTAGCAGGTCCAATGGAATTATTCTTCACAGGTTCTTTGCAATTACGCGCAATATGACTCTGCTTTCCACAGTTGAAGCAATTACTTGTTTCCCAACATACCCTTCCATAATGATTACGCTTGCATTTCTCACAGTAAGGAGCATCACTGCGAGATTTGCCTTTGTCATCCATTGCTGATCCACCCTTGCCTCGATTCTTATTAGAATATGGACCCTTATTCCGATGATCGAATCCTTTCTTTCTTTGCGGTCCATAATTCTGCTGACTACTCTTTGTCTGAGTAGCTGACACCTCAGCTTTCTTACCATCCTCATACATCCGGCACATATCTACCAGAGTAGGAAAACTCTAAATCTTTTGATAACTAAAGATCGACTTTAACTCCGGCCTCAGCCCACTTTCGAACTTAATACACTTGCTCCGTTCATCAGGATTATACATTTATACAAGTAGTAGGGAGGATACTTCATCAGTGCCTCAAACTTGGCAGCATATTCTCCTACGCTCATATCTCCTTTCTTTAGTTGCATAAACTCTATTTCCTTTTTCCTTCTCAAATCTTCCGGAAAGTATTTATTGAGGAACTTCTCCATAAACACTCCCCAATTGATTGCCCTCCTCTCAAAGTTTAGCAACTGGACTCTATGGTTCCACCAATTCTCAGCCTCTCCATCCAGCATAAAGATTGCATATGCTACTTTCAGAACATCGGTACAATCCAGGGTTCGAAAGATCTTATCCATTTCGTATATCCACTTATTGGCTTCCACCGCTTTGTATCCTCCTTCAAACCTTGAAGGGTTGCAACTCCGAAACTCTTAAAGAGTCTTAGCTTCCGAATTTCCCGCATTGCACGGATGCGGCTGATTTGCTTGATGTTGCTGATGCTGATGCATGTTTTCCAGAACGGTAGTGATCCGATCTAGGATCTCATTGGTATGACTTTGATTTCTATTTGCCATAGCAGACCAGCATTATGGACTTTGGGTTACTAAAGGTATTTCAGAATAAGACATACACTATCTATCTTATCCTAAACTATGTTCAAACTACATTGAACAGCGTGCCTAACCACTCAGCTTGGGCTAGGAGGAACAGTACCATTGCTCTGATACCACCAAAGTGTGACGCCTTTTTTTAAAATATTGAAAATAGTGAATATTTCCAAATTATCATTTTATGGACTTTATTAAAGAAATATCTTGTGTAAAATTTTTCATTATAATTAATTAACATTTCTCGAAAATGTTTGGACTTGTATTTAAACTTTCGGCCTTATTGTTTGAGAATATAATGAATTTGGCTTTATAGCTTTTTTATCATATCAAGATGAAGAAAATTCCTCAAGACAACATTTTCTTAAAAAGATAAGCCTTTGGTAATTACAAACTTATCGTTGTCTTACAAGGTTAGATAACTATAAATTATAACAATTGTCGAATCCACTTTTTAACAAAAGAGTGTGCGGAAATAAAATAGTACTTAAGAATCAGTTGTGAAATAAGCAACATATATATATATATATATATATATGATAAAAAGATCCCATAAGTACAAGTCGTCAAAAGATACAAGTCTTGAGTACTGTGTCCATAAAATAAAGATACAAAAGTAAAACATAAAAGACCTCAGCTCTCCAACACTACAAAAGTATATACAATATATCACAACTCAAAAATAAGTGTCAAAGAGCAGGTCGAACTGGTCCTCCAAGCAACCATCTGGTCCACTGCAGCTACATATCGGGTCCAGGATCTGTACTACCTATATTATGCCTATACCTAGGAACCACTCGGTCCTCCAAGAGGTCTAGTAGCCGGCTCGACTGGTACCTTCTCCTCGCTTTCCCCCTCCTCAGGGTCCTCCTCAATCTCGTCCGACGGGGTAGATGCCCTACCACTGGGCTTAGGGTCTGCAGTAGGTGCAGTTCTAACAGTACCTGTCGGACCTAGCGAGGGGATGTCAACATCAGTAAAAACTCTAGAAACGGAGGGATGAGAACGAGTGGCTGTCCTAAAACGAAAACTATGGAATCTACATACTGGTCGAGCTGGTAGTGATGGTCCTCTATAAGTATAGAACGGGGGTACGTGCATAGTATAAATGATAGGGATCCTAAACCTACGAGGGCGCACACGAGCAAGGGGGTTAGGGTGATAGAGAGTAATCTCCACCTCACCCTCAAAGGTAGCTCGGTGCTCCTCGAATATCCATATACCACTAGGGATGGGTCTGATCTCGACGCAAGCTAGGTATCTGGCCATCACCTAATAAGGGCACAGGGGTAAGCATATACACACACATAATCAAATAAGAGTAACTGGAAATTAAACATCCACATACATCAAATCATCAATCAACATATGAATGCATATGACCAAGCCAGGTTATTTATAATTAAACTCTTTAATTATAATGACATGATGCATGTCATCTCTCAATCCTGAGATACTCCAACTAAATATCCTTACAGACGTCCATCCATAACTTTGGCGTATTCTATTCAAGAATACTTTTAATACGTTACCTGAACGTATGGCGAACTAGCTCGGAAGTGATAACAACGTCACCTTATCTGGTGAACGTCACGTCGCCAAAACGTATACCTATCACTTTATGATACACAACGCCGCTTCTCTTGCGTGAGTCACGTCGCCAAAACGTAATGATCATATCAACAGTATATCACATACTGCCCACATCGTCAACTTTAATGTGTCATCGAGCTAGCAGTAACATTTGGCACTCCCAGAGGCCCTCCTCATGTTCCTCGAACATGATAAACGATAAATTCCACCATCACCATGCATGAATTCATCAATGTCTTAATTGGGTTGTTCTTTAATTTATTTTATAATATCCAACTCATTATAAAATAAATATAACCTTTATGCATATTAATTAGAAATGATAATCCAATATTACGTCAGGTATGATTTCAATGTGACCTCCTTTAAAATTTAACATTTAATTATAGGTTAGAATTATTAGAAATTAAAAATGGTATTTTGCTGAAATTTTACACTGGTAATCGATTATCAGGGACTGGTAATCGATTACCACATTTATGATGCATTAGGATAATCGATTACCAAGTCGTGGTAATCGATTATTCATGACAGCAGATGCACAAAAACTCAGTTTTAACATACCATTTTCATTTCTAATCAATTCTAACTTATAACCATCATTCACAAAGATCAAATGGCATAAAACAAACATGCTCCAACAGTGAAATCAAACCATAACTCAAAATCCAACAATCTCATAAATTACGCATAAAACACACTTTTAACAACTCAAGGTACCAAATCACAATACATGCAACCAAACCATGATTTCAGGCATTAAACACTTTGCATGCATACAATATGAGTTGCTCAAATCACAGAGAGAGCAAGATTTGGTCTCCAAACTAAAAACCTATTTCAAACTAAGCCCTTTGAGTCTCAAGGTGACTCCCTGCACAAAATAACATAATCGCTCTTATTCTAGTGAATGTAAAGCTTTCCCCATACCTCTAATTCGTGAAGAAACAGAAACTTTGCTAGAAAAAGCTTTAGAACTCTGAATTCCAGAAATTCCTCAATGAAACAGAGCAGTTTCGATAGAGCACCAAAACCGAATTGGTTGACACACGAAATAGCCATGAAAATCGGGGAAATTAATTCCTCTAAACTCTCTGCAACATAGACTAGCTAAAGAAACAAGTTTGGGGTGGAATGGTTACTTGAGCTTACCAGAATCGAGCTTCAAAGTAAGCTCCAGGAAACTGACACTGATCTTGGGACAGATTTGGGACTCCACTTGCAAGCCACAGAACTTCCTTCACTCTCCGCCTTAATTCACGATTCTAATATCTATGTAAAGCCCTAGATGTGAGTTTTACAACGGTGTATAAACCTCGAATCAACTCATAGAAACACAGGAGAACGAGGGCAAAGAAATTATGAACCCTAATTTCCCAAATTCTTCAGAATTTCTGCAAAATGGGTGACTCAATTCAACAATGGTGGCTTATATAGGCAATTGGAGGCATCATGCATCTCGGCACAACATCCCCGTGAGGTGTCAAGGCGGATTATGTGTCAATTTCTGGATAATATGGGATTAATCAAGCGTTGAGTCATCAAACGCACTTAACATCAATTGTTCTGCACTTTGGTAATCGATTACCAAGTCGTGGTAATCTAGTAATCGATTACCACGATGAAAATTTTCAAAAATTTATATTTTAATTAACTTCCCTCCAAAACCTATTCAATATTGTAATTTGGTCCTACCCTGAATTGCAAAACCAATATTCTTTACAAATTTAATATATAAAAATGTATCACATATTCTTATATATCTTAAAGCATATAATGTACAAAAATTAGGACTTCTAATAAACTTAATTAATTATAAAATAATTATTATAATTAATTAACCTATTATTCGATAGACGAAAATTAGGGGTGTTACAAGAAACATGGGTGGTGATAGGAGTCTCCCTTAAGCTGGATTTTAATGACAGAAGCACCGACAAGATAACGATTATTTATATTGGCAGTTGGAGTATGATTGATGTGAGAATGAAAGTAAATAAGAAAGAGAAAATGTTACTCCCTCCGGCTCGAATTATAGGCATTTTTAACCACTTTTACGCTTATTAAGGAGGTTAGTTGACTGTATTTAATTTTCTCTAATTTATAAAAAATAGAGGTATTTTTGGAAAGTAGTATTGGAAATGAAACAAAAATTAATTAAGATTACAATTTTCTAGAGATGTTTTAGGAAAGTGACATTGAAAATGAGAAAAAATTTAATAAAGTTAGTTAGTTTTGCTTATATTTTAAACCAAGAGTAGTATGTTTTTTGTTGCTTATAATTCGAGCCGGAGGGAGTACCAAAGAAGAGAGTCCTTGATGAAAATTCATTCTTTCTAGTTTAGCCTAGGGACTAGCCTTAGGTACATGAAGGGTTAATGAACGAAAATTCATATTAGAAAACTCTAGATGATAATCTCGAAAGACCAAGCGCTTTCGTAAATTTCGAAGACCTTCAAACACGTAGAAACATTTTTATTTTTTTTTACCGATGGCCAAAATAATGTTATTTTAACCACTCTATTACTATATTTGGGTTCCTCATTATTGACCATTGATGTCACTCACGTTGTTTCCTTAACTGAAAAATTAAGGTGACTTACATATTTCTATTTCCAGAATTAAATTATAATTTTTTTTATAATTTCAAAGACTAATTTGCTCGAGCACTACAAAGTCAGAGACTGATTTGATCATTTACTCTTTTAAAAAATGTTGAGTTTTTCTTTCTAATATATATTTATTTTTACTACAAGGATCGAGATTAAGCAAAGCTTTTTTGAGCAAGCGTTAGACATCTTTTTTCGTTTTTCTAGTCAATCATCTAGAGAAAAGAAATTAAAATTCATATGGCTTACTTGTAAAAAGAAAAGTTCTATAAAAATTATGGGACACTAATTCCACACCAGCAATTTTAAAATAGAATTTTTTTTTTTTTAAATTTCAACCGTACAAGGATAAGAGGCGATATAAAATATTTTTGCGTTAAAAAATTAAATATCTAAAACTTTGAAAATAATGAACAAATGTTTGCAAATACTTTTTTTTTATAACCTATTATCACTGAGCTGAGGTTGTTTTAAAAATTTAAATTTAAAGCAAGAAAACACTCGACAAAACCGTCTAAAGTTCCAATTGCTTAAAACTCCAAAAAAAAATTTTATATGCAATATAATCCTTGAATTTAAAAAAAAAAAAATGTAATAACACCAACTGAAGTTCAAATGCAAAATATCCTGCACAGTCCCTGTAATGACACCCTCAACTGAAGTTCAAACGCAAAATATACCGGAACCTTTAATGCGAGTTTCAATCACTAAACTTCAAATAACGTACAAAACCCTAACCCTAACCTTTGTTTTGCACGTGACAATCTCATAGAGCAAAGTTAAACGTTTCACAACAAAGGCCATGTGATACCCGAACTAGAGAGTTCAAGGACATTTTTAAACATTTTATAAATTCAGAAACGAAATCACATCACACTAATTCAAGTTATGTTCCTAAACTATTACCACAAAGAAAATAAGCTCTAGCATTTAGATGTGTAAAAAAGTTATACACCAAAAAACAACCTGTCCCCAAAAAATATGAAAAACAAAAGTCATGTCCACCGTTAAAAATGCAAAATGATAATAACCTAATTGAAATAAGATTCTATTTAACAACCAAATCTTATTTCCACTAGGTGAAATCATCTACAAGGATCAAATGACACCATAATGTTCTGTCATAAATTGAGTCGGAACGAGATTCTATTTAAATACAGCCAAGCCTTATTCCCATTATGTAAATCAAACGACATCATAATGCTCTATCACAAATTGAGTCGGAATGAGATGCTATTTAAGCGGACTTTAAATGGTTCATAGGCCATTTTAAAATAATCAACGGATGATGTAATTTAGTACAAAATACAAAATGTAAAAAAGTTCCTTTTTAATGGGATTCCAAAAAACCAACCCCAATCCAACCACATATAGCTCCAGCATGAATTAGTGCAAAGATAAAGCTCAGACACCAAACATGAGTCTTAAAAATAACAATGACATTTACGAACTGACCAGTCAAACAATAACTCTGTCAACAAAAATTAAGAAAAAAAATGTAAACTAATGAATTACATAAACAATTCAACCCCTAATGGGCCACTCATTTGCAGAAACATGGCCATGATTAGCCAACAGCAAACAAAATCCTTAGCTTTATGGTTTGATTTTTCCATAAATAACCTCTATGACTCTGAAAAAAAAAATATAAAAAATCGAAAAATTATACAGTACCTGATACTGAAGTCTCCCCTTTATCACAACACTTTTGATACACAAAATGTTCTTCACTAAAAAAGGAGGGGGTAAAGAGAAGAGAATTGGGAAGGTGTGAAAGAAGGCAGATATGTTCACTTGAGCAGACTCTGGCAGGCCTCAATATCAGATGCATGTGAATCCAAAAGAGCTTGCCCAGATGCATATCTAATGACCCCTACTGCAGAATCGAGTATCACTTTCTGGAACAGATCATCTTCCACCTTCTTGAGGATTTCTCCCACAACCTTAAAATCCAAACCCCCTGCCAAAATTAGTTTCCCAATTATATCACCAAAGTTACTTGGTGCTTTAGGTAAATCTATGCCAATGTCATCCAGCTGAGAGGCAAATAACAAACAACCAGTCCCTATGTCTCTAGCAGTAAGAATCTTCTTAATAAACAGATACTCAAGTAGTTTGGCAACGGGTTCAACGCATGGAGGACTTTTATCAAGTGCAAGGGAAATGGCTTCCTTGACAACCTCGGGGTGGTAAGATGGAGATTTTAACTCCTCCACACACTGTAATGCCTCATCCAAAATCCTAACACTAAAATATTCTTCCAAAAGAGATGCAGTTTTGCGGCGAAGATCATCAAGATTCAATCTTGCAGCTGGAGCTTGTGGCTTCTCAGAGGACACAGCAGAAACTGTTTTAGCAGGTGATGAAGGGACTTGAGGTGCACCCTCAGTACCGAAACTAAAGTTTGATGGGCGAGCAGAAACAGTCCCACTTCCATGCACTAGGGCACTGCTTCCACTTATGCCACTACCACCTTGTGGTAGAAGCTTCGAGTTCAGGGTAGATGATTTGGAAGGTAAAGAGGAATGGCTGTGCCCAGCGGCTTGATTACCTGAAAAGTCTCCTCGTGGCATGGACCGGGTCCTAGGCATCTCCCAGTTATCATTACCAACTCCAGGTGCTCCAGGCATTTTCCTGGTCCCTGGCATTCCAGGCATCAAACCCCCTGTACCAGGTCGAGCAACAGGGAAACCCCCAGGGCTGGCATTTCCTTGAACACCACCACGACTATTTCTCATACTACTACCCGGACGCAATCCAAGATTTTTTTCTGCCTCCGAATGAATTTCAGTGATGGTTTTAGCCTTTATCTAAAAGAGTAACGTAAACATTAGAACTCGATCAATAACAAGTGGATTTAAAACATTAGTTTGCATAAAATACAACAGAACAATGAAAAATAAAGACTTACCTCTTCACGTCTAGGAACCCAGTTATTAGCACGTAATTCTATAACATTGCGAACCATGAACCTAAGCCGGGGTACAAGTTGGGGGTTTGTGCTCAATTCTTTCAATCGGCTAAAGTACACATCATTTATACGACGTGATTTAGGACTTTCATCAAGCTGCTTGCCTATAGTGTTGAAAAACTGACATATGGCTTCAACATTTTCCTCCGCTGGACAAGACTTGTTGTCTGGGGCTCCTAAAAGCTCCTGTTCATAGTAAAAACCATGAAGATAAGTGGATACTCAAAAAACCAGCATGAATTTATATTATGTAACAATGGCATCTTAATGTTAGAACCTGAACAATGTGATGGACAATCTTCTCAGGAACCATCTTCTGCTTCAACAGTTCGCCAATTAAACGGATATTTCCAAGGGTACGAAGCTTGATCAGTTTTTCCTTGTCAGTACGCTCCATCTCCTGCTCAGGGGCAGTCATCTCTTTTAATTCTTCCCTCAGATTATAAGCACCTTCAAAAGCCTCCTGGCAGATATTCAAGAGTACTCTCTTAAAAGTGATTTCTTTTCCACCAGGTTCTTCAGATGGGAAAGGTGGTAGCTTTTCATTAAGATCGGAACACAACTGAGCATACATGGGGCAAAATGTTGGTTCTAGAACGGCCTTATCAAATATAAGCGATATGACTCCCTGCATTCACAAAGCAAAGCAAGTCAATAGTTTAGAAAAGGATATGAACAGAAATAGATTGACAGTAGCCCTTAAAGCGTAACCTTCAATATGTCAGCTGAAGTAATGCCAGAATCAATCAACTGACCCTTCAGGATATCAAACTTCTCAGGAGTCAGCTTATTTAGTATTCTGCATAAAAGTCAGCAGGAACCACACAAATTATGAAGGTCGCTGACAGAGTAACATGAGGGGGAAAATCAAGGAAGCACAGACACGATACACGATACGGATACGACACGATACGGGACACGGCGATACGACAAAAAAATATAAAATGTTAAAGTAAATGGTTAAAAGTGTCTAAAATGGATACGTGTCTGACACGGGACACGATACGGCAACGAATATGAAGTATATGTGCCTCCTTGGGGGAAATTCAAAAGTATTTCATTAATTTATAAAGGAAAAAAAAGTAAATACCAAGAATCATTTGTCAAAAATATTATAGTATTCATTTTTTACTTTTAATATGATTTAGTCTGTTAAACTGTACATGATTGAAGATTTGTTGCTCTTGCCAATACAATGGCAACTACATAAGAGTTAAGGTAAGCATGCATGGTGTGGTCATTGTACCTTATAGCAGGGACAAACAGACACCCATATCTGATTGCACTTTAAAGTATAACGAAACTTACCCTTTCACCGTCTTCAAGACACGATCCTTGTCAGAAAGACTTCCCCTTCTAGCTGACCATGGAACCTCAGCCTTCACTAGAGCAGGAGCAGGTCCTCTCTGAATTAATTGAGACACAGCAGAATTATAAATAAGATAAAACAATCAATGTTTCCAAATTTAAAAGGCAAACAATACAAATCATCATGCACTCTAATAAACTTGCATAAATATGACAATTATTTTAAATCAACCGATCAAGTAAGTTGTAATAATGCCAAACACAAGTTGTCAAAAGAGCTTGATAATTGTAATTACTATAACTAAAAGGTACGAATAGGTTCTGTACACAAAAGCAAGCCCACAAACACCAACTGCAAGTAAATGCAATAAACAAATTAATAGTCGATCCAAGGAGGTCATTAAATAGCGAGGTTACATAAATAACCACCAAGTAAAGAAACACAAGAATTTAATCACCGCGGAAAATCTCCAACATTTCATTATCAATTCAAGTGGTAATGATAACAAGCATGTCCAATTCGATTATGATAAATAGAAGCCGGGGTGGCCAGAAGATCCCAAAAATCAAAAAACAAAAAATATAATGTGATAGTTATAGATTTATCAACACAGATGTAACAAACAAATTCCTCAATAATAGATACATTAATCAGGGCACAATAAATGTAAATATGGTCCCTTAAAAAAACCTCGTGTAACCAAATCCAAATCAAGCAGTTTTTCAAAAGAACATAAAAGGATGTTCAACCCTTTAAAGTTGACATAAAAGATAGAATAAGATTGAACCTCTGGAGTCTGGACCCCATTACTGAACCAAATGAGCCACATATTTAAAATCTTTTACACTGACAACTGAATTATAAACTCATAAAAGTTAACAAGGAAACTGATTTCATGGCAGTGGCTATTACCTCTTGGTAAGAAGAGATTTGTGTCCGTGCAAACTGGGAATTCAGTTGGTCTTGGCGATTAACCTGGCTACCATCCTGCTGTCTGTTGGAGTCAAATCTACTACCGAAATTGTCTGGATTAGTAGGGAGTTGTCCAGACCGACCACGCCAGTCACGGCTATCTGGCTCAGAATAACGATTCGGAATTTGTTGTGTAGGCTGTAGAAGATAATGTAAAACATCATTATAGAAAAACTGACATTACTGAGAAGATTATCAAAGATACTTCATGAATCGGATAGCATTTAAATGCAACAATCAAAAGAAGAAATGTATTTTCCAATTATTCATGAGTCTTTATTATATATGGTACAAGTATCAATCAACCCTAATCAACTTCATTGATCAACTTACCAATTGGTATGAAGGAGGAGTTAGGATTCTGAACGAAGTTAACAATATGATAAATAGAAGTCAAGAAAGACACTCACGTTGCTTTCTGCATGGCCCCAACTTTGAGCTTCACCAAAAAGTTCTGCTTCTATTTCTTGTTTGATCTTTAAAATATCATTGGGAACTTCAACAATCTATGAGTAAAAAAGGTTCAACAGTAGGAATGGTTAAAACTTAAAACATAAATATCAGTTTAGATTAATAAAAAATAATAGTCAAGCAATAGCAGTAGTTTCCTAGTGAAATATGAATGAAGCAATACAAAGGCTCAGGGAACAAAATGGATTTTCTTCTAAGCGACCTGAAACTTCCAAAATATTATGGACAACCTTGGTTTGTATCTAAAAGGCATAAGCATGAATAAACCTATGACAAAGAGAACACGCAAGGAAATTATAGAAAGATAAGTCTAGCAGACATCACATTGCAGAGAGATCTGACTACTAATTTAGTATGAAGCTCAAAATCACAAGGAAAAAAATTGTTACTTCAGAAAGAGTTTAAAGAACTAAAAGCAACCTCTAAACAGTATGGGCAAACGACAATTACCTCTCTAAGCTGTAAAAGCTGATCTCTGGTATACCGCACACGCTCATGACCCTCAAATCGTGAATCTCCAGCCTACAAAACCACAAGTATTAAGATACAAATCTCTGGCAGTAGTCCGCAGTTAAACAATAACCATACAAGCATATATGTTACAAAAGAACAAGAAAAGTGAGGCTGATGGATAGAATAGTATGTATGAATCGAGGGGGGGTAATTTTCCTTAAATGAACTGAGTTATGCCCAAAAATTAGAAAGATGAAGCATCACAATGCATCCACCGTGTATGAAATACAATAATAAACCAAGCAGCAGTAATATTTGTGTGGATAAAACAATCACTTGTAAACAAAATAATTAGCACTTGCTCTTTTCCTTATGTGGTTTTAGCTTTTTTCTCTTGTCCCATATGCTATATTGTTTTAGAAAACCAATACTCATTTATATTTCTTTTTCCAGCGATACCCTTGTTCTCTTTTTCACTACCAACTTCATCTCTCTTCAATACAGTCTCCACAAATTTATTACTCCTCTCTCTTCAAAATATACAAATTTTTTACATCATTCCTTAATCTATATGCATAACCTTGAACAACATAACATAAGCCATGGAGGGAGTAATAAATATGTTGATGACAAACATAAACAGAATCATTTAGTATTCCAAGTTGATAAAAACACTTCTGAAAAACTTTATCTTTAAATCATCGTATAAATGCATTAACACTAAGTAGAAGATTTATCAGAACCCTGTTGAACACTAGCTCCCCACAGGCAAAGAAACTGTGATATGTGGTACACTGAAATACAGAAGACCCTTTAACAAAGGCATCACACAGACCACTAAACCAAAAAAATTACATCAGATTCTATGCAACAAAGAAGTGGCCACCTTAGGCAAAATCTTCAAATGAGTACCAATGTATGTAGGTTCTTTATGGGCAATATGAAACTTAATCATTCCCACCTAAATACCACATGTCACTTTCTGTCCATATTTACAGCAGGTACACATACATACTGCACCTGCCAAGAATTAGGACATTCAACTCCACGTTTCCCTTTGTCTTAAGGGTCTTAACTTACTAGGACAGCACAGATATGACACGGGACAGAGACACAAACAGACAGAAAAAAGGATGTGGAAAATTTTTAAAATTAGAAGACACAATACAGACTCGGCATATGAAAATTCTAAAAAATCAATGAACATGAGAAGTCAACGATACTAATTTTTAAAAGAGAATCAGTATTTTTAAAAGTTAGCATTAGGCAATATAAACATGGCATCGACACGTCCGGTGACAATTTGGAAGCATCTGTGCTTCCTTGTTGACTTACACTCCAAGCCATAACAGTGTTAAACGCACAGTACCAATGAAAGATACATCTTTGGCCTCTTTCGTCAAGGGTTCACCGAATGATTTTACATTGGCAACCCATAACAGATCCAAATCAAAAATTAAAATAAATTTCCAGAATTTTAAAAATCAGCATAAACCTTAACCCTCAAGAGATAAAAAAAAGCATTTTAAAAAAATATGAACCTGATATGAGATCCAAACAAAATTAACCTAATCCCCAACAAAACCCTAAAAACAACAATAAATAACAATACCCAGAAAGCAAAGCAGCAAGCAAGGAATAAAAAGAGAATATATTTAACGGAAAGATTAGGAATTTAATAGCAAAACAGCGATCGAAGAAGGGTAGAAAGGGAATGAAATTAAATAAAGATAAACCTTGGGAGCGGCGGCACCATGAGGGCGTAGGAGAGGAAGATCGGCAGCGGAGAAGGAGGAGGGGAACGCCGGAGATGAGGAGTCGAAACGAGGAGCAAGGAGCCTGGTTCCGCCGCCGCGACCGCCACCGCCACCTGGCCTCAAGCTTAGGACCGTTTGATCAGCTTGCTGCATATCAGCGAGAGAGAGAGATCTTCGGAGAGAGTGTGAGAGTGGGAAGGGAGAGTGAGGGATTGGAGAAAGGGAGGGAGTTTGTTTCTCTCTCTTCCGCTGAGTGCGAAGAGGAGAGACAAGAGAGAGAGAGAGAGAGAAAGCTGCTGCGGGGGAACGAGGAAAAAACCCTTGTTGTTAGTACGAGGGTTGGAAATACCTATTTTTCAATCCCAATATTTCATTTCAAATACTACACCATAATTCAGATATTTTATTACTCCTATTATTTTTATTTTTATATTACTGTATATTATATGTTTCAAAACAAAAAAATAAAAATAATACTCCTCCAGTCCCTAATATAAGTATCATTTGACCAATTTCACTCCTTTTAAGAAAGTTAGTTAATATTGTTAGTGGTATTGAAAATGTAAATATTTGGTATACTTTTCAAAAGTACCCTTATAATTATTATTGGAAATCTAAAAAGTATTGAGTAAATAGGGGTGTCTGTGGAAAATAAGTAATTAATGCTATTGGAAATTGGAAATGAGCCTTATATTAAGGAAAAAAAAATCTTTAAAAGATGTTTATATATAAGACCGGAGGGAGTATATTGTATTATTATATTTCTTATGTAAAATGCAATATAATAATATTATAATAGTATTATTATTATATTAATATATTATATATATTATTTTATTATTATAATAGTATTATTATATTTCTCCGAAAGTTTTTATATGTAGGTCACATCTTAGAGGAACTATTTGTTTTCTATGGGTACATCACTTTATATTTTCTAAAAGGTATTTAATTATTTTTTTCCTGAATTAGCCCTAATATATTAGTGTTTTAATTAATTAAGTTTAATTTCTCATAAAATGAGTAATGCAATTAAAACAGATAAAAGGGTAAAATAGATAATTTTTTTTTAAAAATAATGGGTTAACTACTACCTTGGTCATTGTGTTTTCCTTAAGTGTAACTTATAAATAAAAACAGAGAAAATATGAATGTTCATGGATCAATTCGGTTATTAAAAAAAACGAA
The DNA here is from genome assembly GCA_037953625.1 of Crotalaria pallida. Taxonomy (NCBI): domain Eukaryota; kingdom Viridiplantae; phylum Streptophyta; class Magnoliopsida; order Fabales; family Fabaceae; genus Crotalaria; species Crotalaria pallida. The sequence goes on from CM075650.1 coordinate 61,853,292, forward strand.
ATTTTTATTAACACTCGTATTTTTATTACTCACATTGTTACTCTCACTCGAATTTAATATTACACTTCTAAAATTACTCTTATTGTATTGTTAACATCAATAACATAACTAGATGAAAGTTTACTTTTTATTTTTCTCAGTGTGTTGCTTACGAACATTCTCTTTCCCTTTTTTATTTTTTTGAAATGTCTTTCCCGTCTTAAACTTGGCTTACTCAAACATTCTCTAAATCTTAATGAGAAAATAAATGTGATATTATCAACACCTGCTTTATTACTAATTACATCCGGTTTTTATAAATTTTTGCACTTACTTACCGATATTACCTTTATATTAATACTTACATTCGTATATCTAATACTCGCATCCCTAATCCTATTATTTGCACTCATAATCCTAACAATATAATACTCAACCAATTTTACTACTCACACCCACCACCTTCAACCTCTCACCATCAACCCCTATAATCATCTTCAACCTCTCATCCTCTTCATCCTATTCCATGAAAATTATTAGATCTAAAGTTTGATAAACAATTTTTCACTCTAAATTATTAACCGGGTACAAAAGTAACAATAATGACTTTTAGCCATTGCACAAAAGTTCCTTAGATAGCAACAGGAGCTCAGCCACCTCTTGCAGTGCTATGCCTTCAGCCAAAGCGGTTGGTGAGGAATCGTCTACATACATTGAACTGGACTTCACTCTCCATCATGGCTGTGAGAAGGTACAAAATCTTAAGAAGAAACTTGCACCTTCAAACTTGAAGACATACGGGTTGTAGTCCGAGATTGATTTGGAGTTGAGTCTTTCCACTTAGCCCTTTGAATCAGATATAACCAGTGTTCATCTAAGTCTTTCACCTCTTTATGGAACTTTTCTGTCATTGGATGAGAATGATGAGAGGTTGAAGATGATTATGGGGTTGATGGTGAGAGATTGAAGGTGGTGAGTGTGAGTAATAAAATTGGCTAAATATTAGGTTTTTAAGATTACGGGTGCAAATAACAAAATTAGGGGTGTGAGTATTAGATATATGAATGTAAGTATTAATATAAGGGTTGTAACATCCTACTTTTTATTTCCTTTATTAAATTTAAAATAATGAAAAATTTAGGAAAATTTTGACAGGGTTTGCTTTAAAATATGAACTTTCCCTTAAAATTGTACCTGTCAGATCCAGAATAAAATAAATGATACATTTAACTTACAATCATTGTATGTAATTATACATAGTATTTTCTTAGTATTACATAATATCAGCATCTAATTGGTTGCAATTTCTATGATTTACATCATAGAATAGAGATATTCAATTCCTCATTAAAGAGGAATTACTCGTCCTCAGCAGTCGAATATCCAAATCATCTCTCAAGCTTGTACCTAAAAATGTCAACTTAAGAGGTGAGTAATTTGAATATAAATCAAGGAAAACACTTAAAATGACAATAATAAAACATAAGAAAGATGCATGCGTTAGGCGATTAGTACATATAATAACATACCTTCTAATATAATTCATTTCATCTTTTCTTTCTCCTTTTTATATTGCATATATTTCGTTTCCTTTATTCTTTAATCATTTTATAACTTAACATATACATAGTCATCGTCGTAATTATCAACTCAATGTTAATAATACAAAATCATTCATAATGCAATGCAATGCAATGCAATGCAACTTCTCCATTCATCATTGGCATTCTTTTTCTTTTACTTTAACGTCGTAGCTTTTGCTACACTTCCTTTTACTTCGTAGCTTTTGCTATGCTTTCTTTTACTTTTGTCTCACATCACCCTCCACACTTTAGGAAAGACCGACTAGGAGTAAATGTTCCTCTACCATTGTCTACACTGTACTTCACCAATGGTTCTTCATACAATGTCAGAACCCTCTGAACTTCACGAAACGTCCATCATACAGAGGAGGAACCACCCTCCGTAGTCACGAAGTAGGTAAGTGACCGATAGAACTACTATAGTGTGCACAAGACCAATCACCTATTCAACCAGTACTTCACGATACGTCCATCATACTGGTCTCTGCTGGGGTAGATCAAAGTCCCCTATAATAGTTCCCGTGATTGTTTCATAAGCACAATCAAATCACTATCTACTCTCGCCCATTAGTCCTATGAACCTTCACAGAAGGTTCTTCAGTTCATAGAACCTGGCCATCGCGTTATCTTTCCCAATTCTTAATGTCCACCTTACTCCTTAAATGCACGTGTTTCTACTTCATTTTAATGCATTTGATAATCAATCCTTTTTAATTAATTATATCAATTTCTTCACTTATTATAAGTGAGCATAAACATAAATAAGTAATATTTAATCATAGAGACATCAATAATGTTTATAATAACATTCATTCATTTAATTTAATAACACTTAAACAAAAATTCATCATTTAAGTATATCATTTCTTCATTCCTTATACATAACATAATTTAATCCATCATCATTATTATCATTCATTAGCTAACATAAATCCTAGGTTCATGACATATAATTTCACATTTAAACATACAAGTCACACATATACCAAGAACATAACTTAGGATTCATACACTAATTCCTAGCAATTAGAACTAATATCTATTAAGACATACATAGATACACTTAATCATGTCTCTGTTATTATCATTAAACCTTTCCCCTAATTTATAACAAAGTACTCCCTCTTACCTAATTTGAAGGGAAATGAGAAGGAATGGTGGAAGAGAGGGAGAGCTCCAATCCACAATTTTGCTCCTAATTCTTTGCTCCTTTCTACCTCCTCTAATTTAGTTCCTATGATGAAACCCCTTTCATTTTAGGAGTTAGGGTTTTAGGGTTTGATGATGGATTTGAGTGGAGAAGGGGTGAATATAGTGTTTTTATGTTGGAGAATGGTGGATTAATGATGGGGATTAAGCATAGGGGCATGATTAATTAAGTGTTGGTGTAGATTTGATGATTAGAAGAATTTAGGGTTAAGAGAGAGAAGAACTCGAGCTTTGGAGAGAGGAGGGAATGAGTTCATTTGGTTCATTTTCGTATTTTTATTTTTGCTGATCTGACAGAAATACTCGAGTCTTTTCATAAAGACTCGAGTCTTTTGGTCCAAACTACTCGAGTATTTCTTGAAATACTCTAGTCTTTTGCCCAGTTCTCATATATTTATTTTTTTCCCCTTTAAAATTTCATAACTTCTTCGTTAACCGTTGGATCTTGCTCAAATTTTAAAGCAAGCTTCCTAAAATCCTTATCTTTATATCCAACGGCGGAATTTATGTTTTGAGTTGTCAATCTTTTAATTTTAATTTCTTATTATTATTTAACTATTAATAAAATTGGGGATGTTACAATATTCCCCTACTTATATGAATTTCGTCCTCGAAATTCGGTTTATTTTGCTAATGGGGAGGATTGTTTTTAACCTCAATGAAGAAGGGTTAACTAATTTGGGGATTGACTCCCCCACTTAGAATACAACCTAAGGTTGGTTTCATAAGCCTTTTGCTAAAAAGGCTCTTGCCTAGGTGGGACTTCATCAATTGACAAATTTTCATTTTAGGAAGGAAAACACATTCTGATCTAAGACAAGCAAAGCAATATCAATGTCAAAAATTTCACAACTTAAAGCACAACAGTTTATAACCTAATCATGAAGCACATGCAATACAAGAATCATAGTAATTATTTCATCACAGGTTGACTAATTAGAGTTATTACAGTCACACGCTTATTTACAGAAAAAGAAACACAATAACTAAATCACTAAATGTAGTGTATAATTCCCTCTGACAAGGGGAAGTTATATTCCCATATACAAACGTACCAAAAATTTAGAATCATTTTTACACTCAAGTTGCTTAATGTTCTATTTAAATTCATTATAACTAATCACAACAAGTATTAAAGAAGTTAAAAGGGTTTGATTCAATCAAATCATAGTCATTGCTGTTCTTATAAAATTATGACTTTAAGGTTCATGAAAATAAAATTCCTAACTTAAACCTTTAGTGTGGGGTTGGAAGATTTTTTTTAAGAGAGAGAAGTAAAATATATTTATACACACTCTAGTTCAAACACATTTTCATTGTGTTTTATGATTAGGAAATGAAACATGGTATTTTTACTAAAACTACTACAGATACGTTTAAAGTCACAACATGTTGTGGATCACACTTGAAATACATCACAATTCATAAACAAAATCAAACTCACATATAGCAAAATTTTACAATTTCAATATCCCTGCATCTTAAAATTACAACATGTTGGAATTTATAGGTAAGGTACGATCCAATTAAGAGAAGGCAGACAATTACACAACAACTCAGTTGACACTTTATAGAATTATGATATTACTTTAATTATAATTATATAGTTAAAACATAACTTACTAACATACATTTAATTTACTGGTGTGAAATCAAGAAAATTTTGTTTTACGGACTTTAACAAACAACTATATATATATAATAAAATATAATATTTACAAAAATTCATATAGAATAGATAAAAGGAAGCATTTATTCATGTAATTGACCTTGCAATATAATGGAAACTATCAAAAATTATCACGAACAAATATTCACTCATAACTAAATCTTATGAGTTTATAATTTAACTTTCATGAAAATAAATTCTCAACCATTGTAATTTAAAGTTACCATAACATGAGTTGAAAATAATGAATGATTTGAAGAGTTACGTACCGTGTGAAGTTTCAAAACCATCCTTATATATTTTACATTGAAAAATTGCAAAAACATTGGTAATCAATTTATATAAAAAGAATGGATACTTAATTTCAATGAAAATCATTTGGTTGTTTAGCAAAGGATTAGGTAATTACCTATTTCAAAAACTCTAGAATTATGAACAAAAGATTGAAATTTTGTTAGTTTAATTCCTTTATAATTTTCTTAAAAGAAGAATTACCATTAGAGTATATATGTATGCACATACCTGGTATAGAGACCATTATGAACCGGAAAAGAAATTTTTATAAAGAAATATGAACTAATGATTTTCAAAAGTTAATTTGATTAATGGACGTAGGAAAAATTTAAATCATCAACATACATGTCACACAAAATGTTCTCATACACAAATAGAGTTTACATAATTATACACACCAACATCCAATTTGATACGCAATCAAACTAACTTAGACTCCGATTATAAATCCTCTGACTCTATCTTCACTTTCTTCTAAGGAGATAAGGACTTCTTGAAAGAAGTTCTCCTCTATGCTATTCCTAGCAACTACCTATGAGGGTTCAAGACTTCTCACTTGGTTCTCTAGGTATTGATTTAAACAACCTCTCATTCGAAAGTTATGCTCCTTTATGAATTAATTATTTATTATCATTATAGAAATCAAGTGAAAATTATATTCCACTTAAGAGGGATAGATACTTAATGGTATATACAAATTAGTTTTGTTCAAGACTTTATCAAGGTTTACAATTCCTCAAAACATGTAGTATTTTCAATTATCTATAATAATTGTATAAGTTCATAAAGTAGTTCATAGTAATTTTGCAAATCTATTCTTGAAAACCTTACTTTAGTTTAAAAAAATGATTTATTAAGATTTTGGAGATCTAGCTTGGAAAACCATAATTTAGTTCATCAAGAGGAGTATCTTTATTTACTCCTATAAGGATGTAAATAGAGACACTTGAAGTCACTCTAGATTATCAAATCCAAACTAAGAGGGATGTGCTTTTTAATCAAAAATCATTTTGAATCATGTTCCAAAATTTTGAGTAGTTACACTCCCTTTTGGTTTGAATTTTGAAACTTGAGACTTATTTGAATTTAAAGCATGCCACACATTTCGGATTCCTATTTAACCGGCTTGTGGTTCACTACAAAAAGTACGTCAAACCACTATTTGGTTACCTAGGGATCCCCATATTCATTATTACATTTGAGAAAGTTTTAAGGTGTGTTATACGAATCAATTTAACAAAATATTAAAACAATTAACATACTTAAAATTATAAGGACTTCAATGTATTTTAAAACCAAAACAATTTTTAATATTCTAACCTTTAAACATAGAGCTTCTCAAACACTTTAGTTTAATACATAATACAAACATTAGTACAAAACAATTAATAAGGAGCATAAGGACCTTCATTGGGGTAAAACCTAATGATTGAAACTTGCAGGGAAATATGGAATTATGCCTAACCATTTCCACTGCGCACTCTGATAAATAGTACTTAGGAATCTATAGGGTTTGGCTAACTCCACTATTTTCCTTAGACTTATAATCCTCATGCTAACTCTAAAGATATTCTGAAACTCGGAGACTTTAAATGAATTTACCTTCCAACAAATGTAGCTCTTGAGATGGCCAGTCTCAATTATACATTAAATTGGGGGTAAAATCACTTCCGTCATTCCTGAATTTCAGATACAACTTTGGAAACATATAAATACATTGTTACATTGTCACATTTAAAAATTGAAGTACTTGATTCAAAACTAAGGATTATCCTTCCCGTTGGGGTAGCAATCATATGCTCTGACCCGTTGGGAGTTCTTGCACTTTCTTTAGCTTTGATTTCCTCCCAATTTCTAAGTGTAACAATGTCCAAGTTCCCATAAAAATTCATTTAGAAACAATGCCAAACCTAATATACATTATTAATCTTAACTAGAATCAGAAGCATCACTAATCTCATATCCTTAGGAATTAATTATGACTCAACTCACCACTATACTCATACAACTATACTATTTATACTTAGCTAATTATAGTTACTCTCATGTGGAGTAACACATTGGAGATATGAAATCCATACTCCACATCCGAGGATTGCAACCATTGCTCTGATACCATAATGTAACATCCTACTTTTTATTTCCTTTATTAAATTTAAAATAATGAAAAATTTAGGAAAATTTTGACAGGGTTTGCTTTAAAATATGAACTTTCCATTAAAATTGTACCTGTCAGATCCAGAATAAAATAAAAGATACATTTAACTTACAATCATTGTATGTAATTATACATAGTATTTTCTTAGTATTACATAATATCAGCATCTAATTGGTTGCAATTTCTATGATTTACATCATAGAATAGAGATATTCAATTCCTCATTAAAGAGGAATTACTCGTCCTCAGCAGTCGAATATCCAAATCATCTCTCAAGCTTGTACCTAAAAATGTCAACTTAAGAGGTGAGTAATTTGAATATAAATCAAGGAAAACACTTAAAATGACAATAATAAAACATAAGAAAGATGCATGCGTTAGGCGATTAGTACATATAATAACATACCTTCTAATATAATTCATTTCATCTTTTCTTTCTCCTTATGCAATGCAACTTCTCCATTCATCATTGGCATTCTTTTTCTTTTACTTTAACGTCGTAGCTTTTGCTACGTTTCCTTTTACTTCGAAGCTTTTGCTACGCTTTCTTTTACTTTTGTCTCACATCACCCTCCACACTTTAGGAAAGACCGACTAGGAGTAAATGTTCCTCTACCATTGTCTACACTGTACTTCACCAATGGTTCTTCATACAATGTCAGAACCCTCTGAACTTCACGAAACGTCCATCATACAGAGGAGGAACCACCCTCCGTAGTCACGAAGTAGGTAAGTGACCGATAGAACTACTATAGTGTGCACAAGACCAATCACCTATTCAACCAGTACTTCACGATACGTCCATCATACTGGTCTCTGCTGGGGTAGATCAAAGTCCCCTATAATAGTTCCCGTGATTGTTTCATAAGCACAATCAAATCACTATCTACTCTCGCCCATTAGTCCTATGAACCTTCACAGAATGTTCTTCAGTTCATAGAACCTGGCCATCGCGTTATCTTTCCCAATTCTTAACGTCCACCTTACTCCTTAAATGCACGTGTTTCTACTTCATTTTAATGCATTTGATAATCAATCCTTTTTAATTAATTATATCAATTTCTTCACTTATTATAAGTGAGCATAAACATAAATAAGTAATATTTAATCATAGAGACATCAATAATGTTTACAATAACATTCATTCATTTAATTTAATAACACTTAAACAAAAATTCATCATTTAAGTATATCATTTCTTCATTCCTTATACATAACATAATTTAATCCATCATCATTATTATCATTCATTAGCTAACATAAATCCTAGGTTCATGACATATAATTTCACATTTAAACATACAAGTCACACATATACCAAGAACATAACTTAGGGTTCATACACTAATTCCTAGCAATTAGAACTAATATCTATTAAGACATACATAGATACACTTAATCATGTCTCTATTATTATCATTAAACTTTTCCCCTAATTTATAACAAAGTACTCCCTCTTACCTAATTTGAAGGGAAATGAGAAGGAATGGTGGAAGAGAGGGAGAGCTCCAATCCACAATTTTGCTCCTAATTCTTTGCTCCTTTCTACCTCCTTAGCCTCTAATTTAGTTCCTATGATGAAACCCCTTTCATTTTAGGAGTTAGGGTTTTAGGGTTTGATGATGGATTTGAGTGGAGAAGGGGTGAATATAGTGTTTTTATGTTGGAGAATGGTGGATTAATGATGGGGATTAAGCATAGGGGCATGATTAATTAAGTTTTGGTGTAGATTTGATGATTAGAAGAATTTAGGGTTAAGAGAGAGAAGAACTCGAGCTTTGGAGAGAGGAGGGAATGAGTTCATTTGGTTCATTTTCGTATTTTTATTTTTTCTGATCTGACAGAAATACTCGAGTATTTCTTGAAATACTCTAGTCTTTTGCCCAGTTCTCATATATTTATTTTTTCCCCCTTTAAAATTTCATAACTTCTTCGTTAACCATTGGATCTTGCTCAAATTTGAAAGAAAGCTTCCTAAAATCCTTATCTTTATATCCAACGGTGGAATTTATGTTTTGAGTTGTCAATCTTTTAATTTTAATTTCTTATTATTATTTAACTATTAATAAAATTGGGGATGTTACAAGGGTAATATCAATAGGTAAGTACAAAAATTTATAAAAACCGGATGCAAGTAGAAATGATGTGGTGTTAATAACATCTCCTAATATTTTTTATACCATCAGTGCATTGTAACATCCCGAATTTTAATTCTAATAATAATTAGAATAATAATAAGATTGGAAGTAAGGATTATCCAAAAAAGGAGTTTAAAATGAGGGATTAAGAGTCCTCTGGGTGCCATAAAGGAAACAAGGAGCATTAGCATTGGAAAAGAAATTTAAAGAAGAGCAAACGAGTGTTAAAAGTCGATGTTTTCGGTGTTTTAAACACCCTAAATTAGGAAATTAAAAATAAAAGATCTACATCTCTAAACACGAATTCCACCGTTGGATATGAAGGCAAGGGTCTTAGGAAGCTTGCCTCCAAATTTGAGCAAAATCCGACGGTTAACGAAGAAGTTATAGCACGGTCAACTCATAGTAAAAAAACAAAACAAAACTGATCAGTAGGGGGGCGCGCCCAAGCGCGCGGTGCGCGTATCAGCAGCTCCAGCACCAAAAATGGTGCGTAAACACCCCCCCAAACCCCCATTTTCTCCCTCCCCGTGTCACCTCCTCCCTCTCCTACTTGGATCCACCGTCCAGCTCCACCACCGCCGCCTCTTTGGCCTTCCTCCCTCTCCATAGATCTCTCCTCCCTCTTGATTACCTTCTCTCTCTTCCTCCTCCCGTCTCTCTCACCTCCTTGCCGGCACCACCGGGGCGACCCACCACCTCCACGGCCCACCACCACGCTGACCTCCCACCACCCTCACAAACCCCTTTTCCTTTCTCTCTCTCTCCCTTTGACCCTTGCTCTCTCTCCCTCTTCCCTCTCTTCGGTCTCTCTCTCTCTCCCCTTTCTATTTCCGACCGGAGCCGCCACCGTGGCTGCCGATCGACCACCACGAGCCACCAACAGCCACAGCTCCTCCCTCATTCCTTCCCCTCTCTCACCACGAGCTCTCTCTCCACGGATCTCAAAGGCGTCGTTACCGACCCGTGATCGTGCCGGGCGTATACCGGGTACCCCGAAGCTCGAAGCTCTTGCTTTGGTCCAGCCCATAATCATTCTCTCCACCGACATCGATCGCGTCAACCCGTTTACCACCCCGGGTCACTAAAGCTTCACGGATCGCCGCTCCCTCCCCGGAGTTGAGGTTATTCCTTTACTTTAGTCAATTGAGGTAAGACGGGTTGTGTTACCTTTAATTAGAGAGTAAATTCTAGGATGCTATAGTGATAGCTAAGAATAGGGTAATTAAAAAGTATGTTAATGAACTTTAGGGTAGTCCCTGCTGATATAAATGAAGTAAATAAAATTGTTAATAGAAACCATACCTTAGGGAATAAAATGTATATACTTAGAATAAGGTCCGGGATGAATGAGTGTATTTAGAATATTAATTCGGTCAACATTTGTTAGATCCAGTGAGAATGTTTTGATAATGACAAAGGTTTTGAACAAGCTACAAATGTTTGTGATCAAGCTCAAGTATGAAGAAGTTCATCAATCAACAACAAACAACAAATGATGAAGAGAGAGCAAGCTCATGAAGACTTAATTTGTGTATAATTGTAATATCTTTAGTTTGAGTCTTTTATTTTTAATGAGTTTGGGTAGAGTCTTTAGAGGGTAGTGAATCTCTATCAAGGTCATGATTATATCATAGTTTGAGTTTTCACTTAACCTAAAATCAATAGGTGGCTTAAAGGTTTGAAAGAAAAGGTTTAGTTCTGAGAAAACAAGTTTTTAATTGAATTTAGCATTGGCTAATCGATTAATGGGTTAGGTTAATCGATTAACACACATGTTACAGTGGTTAATCGATTAAGCCATGTGTTAATCGATTAAGACCTGTAAAACTGGTTTTTAAAATACGTTTTTAACTTCTCAAAATCAGTTTTTAGTGCTCCTAACTTTTGAGTATTCTATATAAACCTTTTCCTAATCATTGTGATTAACAAGCATCATTTTTACATCAATTTTACAAAGATCAAGCCACACTATTCTCTCTCACTTTCATAGATCAAAGCTTTCTATTTTTACATTCTTTGATCAAGAATCTTTGAATCTCTTATGTTGATATTTTCATAGCTATTGAAAGAGATTCATAGGATTGTTATTGTTTTCAATTTGGTTGTAATCATTGCAAGGAGGCAAACATTCTACAACATTGGAAGCCTTGGTGGTTGTTCATCAAGCAAAGTCATCTTGGAAGTCTTGTTGTGTTAACAAGCATTTGGAAGCCTTGGTGTGAGGTATCATCAAGCATTTGGAAGTCTTGTTGGGTAAACAAGCAATTTGGAAGACTTGTTGTGGGGATATCAATAAGCAAGGGAAGAGGTTAGATTATATTCAATAGGGTTGCAAGACAAGAGTGTGGTATCTCTTGGAGGCTATCAAGAAGTGAGTCTTGAGAGGCATTTGCTTATAATTTGAGAACTCTAATTCCTCATAGTGAAGAATCTCTCTTGGTTGAAGAGGGGACTGGATGTAGCTCTCAAGCGGATGAGAGTGAACCAGGATAAATCTCTGTGCAGTATTTCTATTCCCTTAATTCTTTACATTCAAGTCATTTCATATGTTCTTGGTTGAAAACCTAGAAAAGATTGATTTTCATAATTGATTGAATTGAATCTTAATTGTGCAAATTAATTTGGGGAAAATCATTTTCATAATCTAGGTAATCAATAAGAATATTGGTGTTAATCAATTCCGCTTTATCTCTGATCTTATGTGTTAATTGATTGATTTTCGTATTCGATTGAAAAGTGATTTTTCAGTTTTAATAGTGATTAATCGATTAACTAACCAAAATCAATCTTTCGGCATTAATCGATTAACTGAAGTATTAATCGATTAACCGTTTGAAGCCTTTCGGGTGTTAATCGATTAATTGCATACTTAATCGATTAAGAGCTTAAATATTTTGTAAAAATCATTTGTTTTAAGTGTTTCGATTCATTTCCTTCGAAAATCTTTCAAGGTTTCTCTATCACCTATTCAACCCCTCCTTCTAGGTGTTCTCCTAGTGTCTCCTAGTTATTTCACCCACCGATTGTAGTTCTTACAACATTGGATGAAAACATAAGAAAATATAGAATATAACCAAAGGGAAAAGTTAGGAAAAAACTAACTAAGCGTGAGTGTAAAAGAATAAAGAATAATTAAATAAGTAGGGAGAGTAGAATAAATAAACTAAAAGTGAGATAAAAAAGGAATTTAAATGCGAAGACAATAGGTGTGTGCGGAGTAGAAATAGTTGAGAGTTGCGGGGATTAGAAAAATAGAGACGAAATAATAAACTAAAATTCAAATATAAACAGGAAACTGGTAAAAGAAATTAGGGAAAAGATAATAACACGAAAAGAGAGGACGTTATTATGAACGTTAAAATAGAACGGCATAATAAAATAGGGAAACTAAGTTGAGTTAATAGGGTAGTTAAATAAAATGGAGTTAATGAAATAAGAATAATAAGTTAAGTAATAATGTGAGCTAATAGAGTAGTTAAATAAACTGGAGTTAATGAAATAGAAATAATAAGTTATGTAATAGTATGAGATAAAGGAAACAAAGAAGTAGCTAAGATTTAATAACGAGAACTAAAATATAATACACATGACCAATTTAATTAAAGTTGGATAAAGTCGAGGGTAATGGGCAATAAGAAAAAGAATAAAATAGAAAATGTAGGAAAATGTGATAAGTCAAATGAAAATTAAAATATTGAGATAGGCATAAAGGTATTACTTAAATTATACGAGGAGAAAAGACAAATAAATAAGAAAGAAAAGTAAACGGCTGATGGTCTATTGGACTCAGTCGTAATAAAGGTGAACGGCTAATGGTCTTTTGGACTCAGTCATAATAAAGGAAAACGGCTGATGGTCTTTTGGACTCAGTCATATATAAGGAAAACGACTGATGGTCTTTTGGACTCAGTCATATAAAATAAAGGAAAAACGGTTGATGGTCTTTTGGACTCAGTCATAATAAAAGGAAAAATGGCTGATGGTCTTTTGGACTCAATCATAATAAAGATAAAGGGCTGATGGTCTGTTGGACTTAGTTATAGGGAAAAAGGAAAAGATAAAGAAAAGAAAAGAAAAAGAAAAAGAAAAGGAAAAGGAAGAGAAGAAAAAAAAGAAAAGAAAAGAGAACGTAGAAATAATTAGAGAACTAAGAATGGAAATAAATGAATGAATGAGGTAAATTGAATAGCGAATTAAGAATTGAAAGAAATGAATAGCGGACCAAAAAATGTAATGAAATGCGAGAACTGTTAGAGAATTTAAAAATTAAAAGAATGTGAGAATAAGAGAAAAATTAAAGGAAATTAAATATATGGAAATTTGTGAGTAAGGTATGTTAATAGTAATGTAGACTTAGTTTATTACTATGTCATCTTTTAGGATTTATCTTTTTAAGTTCTGTGTAATGCTACCCTTCTTGCTATATTTTGCAGGTACTGAAGCGGAGCTTACATGGGACATGGCCGAGCAGGATTTCCATTCCACTACGTGGAATGTATATTTATTATGATGAGTGGACAATTATTTTTATAAATTTTAGAATATGTAATAGTCGTATGCCCTGAGGTTTATACTAATCGGACGTTAGGATTTGAACTGGCTGTAGAACTATTATGTTTTATGATTCTGAATATTTCTGGACTGACAGGTTTAAAGAAGGAAATTTTTGGGAAGTCAGAAAAACAGAGGAAACTCTGTCGGTTTTTCGTAAAATCTTTTAAAAGGAATTAGGATTAAAAGAATTTTCTAACACCAATTTTAATAAAATTTAAAAATTAACTAATAAAAGTGAGGATGTTACATGCATCATCCACCATTCATGTGTTTATTACCGTTGACTTTCAAATAAAAGTACTACAAATGAATGGTGGATGATGTACTGATGATGTAAAAAATGTTACACCATTAGTGCACATACATTAATCTCAATATTAATATAATCATCATAATTTCTTTCTCTTCTCAATCTTAATATGTATTTGTGTTGTTTCTTACTAGTACTTGCACCCACACATTGCGCGGGTTTAAAATTGTAACACAAGTTTAAAAATATAAAATCAAATTAAATAATCACAAATCAAATTAATATAATTTTTCATAACATTGAGCACTACAAATGCACAGGATTAAATTCACAAAATTGTTAACCACATTAAGTATATAATTACACATGTTTTTAGTATAATTTAAATAGAACAATTTTTCTCCAACCCAAATCAAATAGTATACCATAAAAAATGTCCTAATATATAATATTTTTAAAAGGATTTTTGATACCACAAAATATAACAAATAAATTTTTCTACATTACAAATAAAACAATATACCACAAAGTTAAACTAATTAATATAAAAGGATTGTTGACTATAACGACCTAAGTCGTCACGAGGATTATGTTATGTTAAATGCATAAGATTAGTGTGTTTTAATGAAATGATGTTGAGGTTTTTATGATGATGCATAAAAATAGGAAATAATTTTAACCGGAAATTTCCATATAACTGCATCTTTTATATTTCACACTAGCTCTTACCCCGTGCAATGCACGGATTGTTGATATTAAATTTTTTTATTAAAATATTTTAAATTTAAAGATTATTATTATTTTTATTTTCATTATAAAGTAAAGATTATTATTAAATAATAACAAAAATGATTATAAAAAAAGAATTTATTCAATATACTTTATTATGATAAATCAATAAAAAATTATTATTATTATTTTGATTTTTTTGGTTTGATAGTATTATGAGAATAATTAATAATAAATCATAATATTCCTTATTTCATTGGACATGAATTCATTGGAAGATAATGAAGGATCGTTTTTTAATATTATATTTATTTATCTATATATCAATATTAAATTAATGTATTCCTTATTTAGTTGATCGATAATTAGCATGGTTTATTAATTAGAGTGAAATCAAAATTAAACTTTTTTATTTTTATCTTGTGCAATGCACGGATTATTAATATTTAAATATTTTAAAGTAAAGATCATTATTAAACAACAATAAAAAATGAGCTTGTTGAAAAATTTTGTACTTCCTTATACAAATAAAAAAATAACATTTTTTATCTGAGATTTTCCTTATTTATTCAATGGATAAATTAACATTTTTTACATGATTATTAACTTTATTATGATGAATCAAAAGTAAATCAGAATTAGATCTTCCTTATTTATTTAATAGATAAATTAATATTTTTATATGATTATTAACTTTATTATGATAATTAAAAACAAATCAGAATTAAATATTTTGATCTTTTTTGTTTAATGGTATTATGAAAAAATTTAAAGATAAATTGGAATATCCACTATTTCATAGAACATGAAGAAGACATTGAAATTGTTATTTTTGACTATCTTGGTTACACATTGCATTTTATTATGAATATAATATTGGCTCTTTTTTTTTATATATTTAATATTATATTTGTCTATGTATAGATGAATATTAAATTAGTGTATTCCTTATTTAGTTAATCGATGAATCAACACGTTTTATCATGATATTATGATTAATTATTAAAGTGAAATGAAAATTAAACTTTTTATATTTTTTTGTTTATGGTATTATGAGTAGATTTAAAGATAAATCAAAATATTTTCTATTGCATAAAACATGATAATTTAACATATTTTAAATATAATTATCACATCTAATATGAAAAATTATATACAATTAAACCAAAATTATACATTCTGATTTTTTATCGAATAATATTATAAGATATTTCTTATATTTATTTGATGGATAAATTAATATTTTTTAACCATTATTATTTTTTTAATATAATTATCCCATTTATTATTATTATTTATATTTAAATATTTTGATCTTTTTCATCGTTTATCTTATCTCATGACAAAAACGGAAAAAAAATCATAAATAAATCGAAAAATATTGTTTATTTTTTGCCTTTATTTTTTTATTCTCCTTCTCTGTTCGGTATTTCTATCTTTTTTGTTGTTCCCAAACAAAACATAGAACCGACTAAACTAACATATACAAAAAGTAACAGATGAGAGAATTAAAATAAAAATGTAACAAATCGATCATAATAATAAGATGAGAAAGAAACAAATGTCAGAAAATAAAATTGACAATGAAAAAAAAATAAAAATAATAGCAAGTGGATGAAGGAGAGCAACCAGAGAGGACGGCGTCTGGGCTGGCGGGACGGTGGTCAAGATGGTGTTCGAGGCGGTGGACGGCGATCGCGATCGTTTCCCTCTCTGCTCCTTCGGTCTCTCTCTCTTGTCGGAAGGAAAAGCAGCAAACTGCTGCTGCTCGTGATAACATGAACCGGGGGGAACCGGGTCTTGTGACCCGATTTGGGCCAAGCGGGCCCAACCCCCTCTTTTTTTTAGTGCAAATTTTGACACCCCATACACAAATTTACACATCTCACTAATATTTAAATTAGTAGGGTGATTACTTCTCACCGGAATACGATTAGGGTATTTCTTCCTAATCCTAGAAGTCTTAGCCCTTCTTTTCTTTGAAAATAGAAAAGGATCAATTATTTGCATATTCTTTCAACAAAGAATAATCAAAGTAAGTATGTATAACAACTTACCAAAATTTCAAAAAAAAAAAAAACAAAACAACTTACCAAGGTCATGCTCTTTGTTTGAAGTAACTCATTGCTCTCATTCTTCCTGAAATTAACATTAAGCAAAAGTCAATTAAAAGTATAGGAAAATATGCATAATCTAATAAGTAATTCATCAAACACTCAAAAATCAAAATTAAGAGCTCTAAGTAGAGGAATAAACAAAAGTCAATTAAAAGTATAACATCTAATAAGTAATTCATCAAACACTCAAAAATCAAAATTAAGAGCTTTAAGTAGAGGAATGAGGGAAAAAATAAAAATAAAAGAGAGAATTTGGAGAAAAGAATTCTTAGAATTAGATAGAATTTTAAAAATTGAATGGGAGAGCCTATTATATATATTTATATATATAGTGATTTTTTTAATATTTTTTAAATATTTTTGTTGAAGATAATGATTTGTTCAACAAATTGAGGATAATGATTTCACATATAGATAATGATTATATAAATTTAAATAATTAATTTAATTTCAAATTGTAATTTTGGTTAGAGATAATGTTATTTCGTTGTACAGTTTGGTTTGAACTCCTACCTTTTTATATAATTATTTTTAGTTGTTGCTAATAATAATCTTTAATTTAAAATATTTAATATAAAAAAATTAAAATATCAACAACCAGTGCATTGGACGGGGTAAGATCTAGTTAGGATATAAAATAAGAAATAACAGGAGAACAAAATTATTAGAATTAGAGAGATCTAAAGGTGAAAAAAAATGTAAAATTGAATGTGAGATCCTATTATAAATTTTTAATATTTTTGTTGAGGATAATGATTACTTTTTTTTTTAACAAATCGAGGATAATGATTTCACGTATAGATAATGATTAAATAAATTTGTGATTTATTAATATTTTTTTAAATACTTTTGTTGAGGATAATGATTACTTTTTTTCCAACAAATAATTGAGGATAATAATTTTGCATACATATAATGATTAAATAAATTTAAATAATTTATTTAAATTGTAATTGTAATTTTATTAAAGATAATGATTATCTACCTACAAACTCTCTGGTGCGAGGAAAACTTCACGGGACAAACGTGGTTGTAAAATCAAGTCTCCGATTAAGGTGGATTAATTTTGATGATGACAATGTAATTAAATTATGGACTTAATTTGAAGAATGCAAGCCCAACATTAAAGAAGATCAAGTGCTTAGTTTAATTATTCATTCTCATTTATTCTTATTGTATTTTATTTTATTTATGAGAGTGGGTAGTTTAGGTTTTTATTCTCACATAAGGTCAAATAATGATCATGCATGAAAGGTTGAGATTAAAACCAATTAGACTTGAGAAGAGAATTGAAAACAATGTTAGAAAAACTTAATTTTTCCAACATTGAGCAATTCACTCGAGTGATTCTCAATTCACTCGAATGATTTATGAATTTTCAATAATATAGCCGTTGGATAAAGTAAAAAGGCAACACTATCAGAGTTGACTAAAACACTCGAGTGTTTTCAAAAAGACTCGAGTGATTTAGGTCTGTCAGCAAATTTTTGAAACGTTAGAAGAGGACAAAAAGGGAGAATAACTTGGTTTTTGCTTTCCTTTTGTCCCCTCACTTATATTCTGAATAGTGGCCATTATCCAAGTGGAACAAGCTTACACTCTTTCATTGATTCTCTCTCTCTCAAGTGTTAAAATTCATTTTCTCTCTAAACTCAACCAAGCATTCATCTTTATTATTTGTCTTAGTGAGTTAAGAGAGTGTGCTTCATTTGTAAGAGAATTATTTGTTGTAAAATTCTCAAACACTCAAACACTTTAGCTTGTTTAGAAAATCTTGGTGAGGTATCCAAGTACTTGGTGAGGTATCCAAGTTCTCAAGTCTTGGGAGGTTCTCAAGCACAAAGACTAAGAGGATTCTTAGCTTGGTGGGCTCTTGGAGGTTCCAAGGAGCTTAAGAAGAAGGGACTCTTCATCACCAAATCAAGTTGGGGTAGAAAGTTCAAGAGTTTGGTACACTCTTGAAAAGGGTTAGGATTGAGTGAGGAATCTCTGTAGATTCACAATGCAGAATCAAAGAGCTTTTGATGATGTCAAATAAACAGACTCGGCTTGTGCTTAGCGTTAGACAAGTCAGACTTATCAGCGCAAGCGTGCAGCTAAAGGTACAAGCTCTGCAGAGGCTCGGAATCTTTGTTTTGCGTATGCGTTCCGCCAAAGGCAGAGGCTCGGCAGAAGCTCGGAAAACTAGGGTTCTTCGCTACCTGCATCACGTCAGCTTTTGTAGCTCAAGCTCGGCTTTGACTCGGCCTGTGATCAAGGCCAAAGTTCATCCAAGTTTGCAAGCTCGGTTCTTCATTCAAAGGCAGTAAGCTCGGATGATGATTTTCTCGGCATTCGCTCGGATTAAGCTCGAAATAGCCACAGCATCTGATAGAGTAAATAAGCTCGGGTTGATCGTTCTAAACTTGACTATTTGCCGACGCTCAGAAACACCAAGCTCGATCAAAGCCAAAAGCTCGGCAAACTCTGTTCATCGTCTTCAACAATGCATCGTCTTCAACCTTCGGACTCTACTCAGCTGTTCCGTACTTTTTATTTCCGTTGAGTCTGGGTAGAAGTCCTAGGTTTAGCTCCTATGCTCTGACAAGTTTGAAATTCAAAATGAGTTGGTGAAACGTCACCATCTATGCTCTGCTGTCTTTGTTACCGTTGGAAACCCCATGGCTTTTCCGTACGACCTTTTCTCTCTCTCTGGTTTCTGGAATTCAGAGGAGATTATAAATGGGGGTCTTCATCAGTAACAAAGGGAGACGATTATTGACAACAAGTTTCAGATTCATTTTTCTCTGATCTTAAACTTTCATTTTTTATTCAAAAACAGAGCAGAATCACAGATTCACAGAGAAGAAGAACATTTGATTTTCATATGAACTTAGAGAGTTAAAACTTTCATATCATAACTCTAAGTTCGAATTTGTTCTTCTCTGTGATTTCCTTTAGAAATCGACTCACTCCAGATATTCAAACCTTCATCATATTCGAAGAGTGTTTCGAATTGGAGCCATACACTTTCATCATCTTCTTCGTTGTATTTGCTGTTGTGAGAAGCTGGTCTCTGATCGAGAAAGCTTCGTTTTGTAAAGGTTCCAAAGAGGTTCTTTAGTCGTCGATTTGTTGTGGGTAGTTTGTCACGAGTTTGGTACACTCGTTTGACTGAATAGGTCTAGAGGGGTAGGCTCTTGTAAATCCTTTGTAACCCAGAAAATCGATTTTTAGTGAAAGCACTCTGAAATGTTTTTAGAGGGGACTGGACTAGCTCTCAGGGTGAGAGTGAACCAGGATAAATCTCTAGTGTTCTTTCTTTTCTGCTTATCTGTTGCTGCCGAGTATATCGTTAATTCCTCTAATTTTCATTTATCTAAGTTTGAACTGTAGTTTCTCTTGCTCGGCCCTTTGAGTGTTGTTCTTCGAACTTAAGTCAAAAACCAGCTCTACCTTAAAGCAGCTCGGTTAACTGATTAACCATTTTGTTTATCTGATTGGTTAATCATTTAACCTTGTCTGCTCGGAAAGAAGCTCGCGTTATCTTTTAAAACCGAACAACATCAGGTTATTTTCAATAAATCGAAAAATTGCCATATTAGCTTCAATCTCCTATTCACCCCCCTCTACTCGATTGTTAGGCCTCTTGTTGGTTTCCAACAAGTGGTATCAGAGCTCGGTCGAAAGATCGAGTGTAAAAACTTTTTCGAAAAGATCCTTGAGGAAACCGAATGGCTACTAACAATCCCTTCGGAGGTGAAGGCTCTTCCATAAACAGACCACCACTATTCAATGGTGAGGGTTATGCTTATTGGAAAGCTCGAATGAAAATTTTCATTGAAGCCATAGATATGGAAATTTGGAAATCTATTGAAAATGGGCCATTTGTCCCTAAAAGAAAAATTAATGATGAAGTTGTAGAAATCCCGTGGAAAAGTTGGGATGATGATGACAAAAGAAAAGTATCTTTCGATTTAAAAGCTATAAACATCATCACCTCAGCTTTGTCCTACGATGAATTCTTTCGAGTGTCAAGTTGCAAATCTGCTAAAGAAATGTGGGACATTCTACAACTTACTCATGAAGGGATTGTGAGACCCACAATTTTACCCAATTTATTTGTGATTTTATAATTGAAATTAGGAAATTATGCTTGATTTTGATACCTGAATTTAATTAAAAATCATATGAAATATATATATATATATATATGAATATATATATATATATATATACGTGACATATATGTATATATTATATGTATACCAATGTTTTACCTAGCCTATGTAAATAAAATATTTTAAGGTAAAGTATTTGATTTAAATGATTTTTAGAAAATGAATTGTCTTTTGATGGATTAGAGTATCCTATCTTTAGAAATTCATATCTTTTCAACCGTTCGTCGAAAAATTACAAATGATATGTCAAAACGATCGTATCGAAATCTAGATTATGAAAATTTAAAGCTTTGATTTTTATTTTTGAGTTTTCGAAATTTTATCTCTGCTACAGTATTGAACGAATTTTTGAGTTTTAAGAATCAAAGTATGGTTTTAATGCATTTAATAACCTTTTGACTAAAGAATATTTTATTTTGGAAAATGAAAATACATTTCTGAAGTTGTATAGTGTACTATTATTCAAATTAAGTTTATTTTCGTATTTTTATTATTTTTAAATTATTTGAAAGCTTAGAAAGTGTATTTTTGAAGGAAATGATCTTAGGACTTCAAAAATTCATAACTTTCAAACCGTAAGTCCAAAAATTACAAACTTTATATGAAAATGATCGTACTAAAATGTAGAATCTTAATATGTAAAAATAAAATTTTTTATTTTAATATTTACGAAAATTTTTGTACAGTAGGTAGAAAATCAAATTTTGATAGTTAATATGATTAGATAATTATGTAGGCACCTCCACAATGAACCAATGAGAAATTTTCTCTTCTATTTTTCATAATATGCAACGTCCAAAATAAGTGGGAAAAAGGAAAGAATAAGTTCTGAAGTTTGTGAGAATAAACCTTGAATTAAAATGCTTTAGGAATCAACAAAATCCCATTTAATGCTAGTTCATGTTCCAAGTAGTGTTTGAAAATTTTTGAATGAGACTTGATGAAGGGGGGGGGGGACGAATTTGCTCTGAAAAATTGAGGGGAAATGGATCACTTCAACACCTATAAATAGAGAGCCTTAGTTCCCACATTTTTCACACACAAACCTTGATGGTTTCACAAGAGAAAAAAAAATAAAATTCTAAGAGAGAAATTGAGAGAGAGGGACGAGTAAGCTAGGAAGGAAGGGAAGAGTTGCTTGGTTGCTTGAAGTTTTCTAAAAAGCTTAAGGAGTAGAGGTAACCCAAAATCACTTATTTAATTAAGTTATTTTTAAGTTGTTTTGTTTATATTTTTGTTTAAAACTTCTAAATTTCTTCTATGGTCAAGTTCTAAATTTTCCTTTTCATTTTAAGGTTATTTTTGAATATATGAAATTGTTCTTGAGTCATATGAATTAAGAATGAGAAAAGAGACACAAAAAGGGTTTTAAAGGGATTTATCTCCCATTTTCTTTAAATTCTTAAGATGGCTGAATGTTTTGATAAGTTTGAGTAATTTAATTTCTGGGTTTATTTTAATTCTTAGAACATAAGAATTGTAGAGAATTTTTTTGTGAACAAATAAGTTTTTATTCATTGTCTTTTTAAATTGTTTTGTTCTTTGTTTTAAGGAATGAAAAAGAGACAAGTAAATAACAATGGAAAAATAATAATTTCTAATATGTATATATATAAACCGTGGTATATATTAAGAAATTTGAGGATTGATTTGTGTATTTTAGTATGTGTATTGTATTGTTGTTTAATAAAATAAAAGAGAATGGAAATGAATAAAAAGATTAAAATGGATTTTATTTTGGTTTTTATTTTCTTTCTTTTCTGGACCGTGTGTATGTATATTGTGTGATAATTGTTGTTATTTCATGAATGTTTGAGTTATAATTAAGTCTTTAAAAAGAATGAAAACAAATAAGTACTTTTCTTTGAAGTAGAAATGAAATGAAATGATTTAAAGGAACTAAAAATGACTTTTTAGAAATAAAATGAATTCTGGAAAAATTTGATGTTATTGAAGTTTATGGAATTATATGTTATGAAATTTTGATGTAATTGTTATTGTTTGATTTTATATTATTTCCTTTTGTTTGATTTAAGTTAAGAACAATGAATAAATGAACAAAAAATAAATTTCTGGAAACAATAAAAATATAATAGACCGTGAGGTCTATGGTATTATTTTTAAATTATTTTTGTTATTTGTTTGATGTATGGTTTGTAATTAAATTATAGTAGATTATTTAAAAGAAATAGGAACAAATGGTAGTTGTTATAAACCCATAAGAACATGTATTTTTTTTATGAGTATGTGGTTGATGTGGTTGTAAGTGTTAGTTGCTGGAAAAAAATGAATTATTTTCTAAAAGGGATCTATTTTATATTTGTTAATGATTAAACCTCTTATTTTTAGTATACCAAATGATGTAATTATATTATATAGATGTTTTAGGAATTGAAAATATTTTTATAACTTTTCTATATGCTAGTCGAATTTTAGAAGAAAAAGGAATTAACGTAATTAAATTTTTCTAATTGATTTGATGATTGCTTTAGTATGTTCATGGAATATATTACATGTTTATATGGAAAAGATTAATTTTGAAAGTTTTATTTTAATTCTGGAAATTTAATCTTTATTCTGAAAAATCTATTTATTTAAGACCCCAAGTGATTATTTTTAAGAATGTTAGTGATACTTTGTTTATATGTGCAAATATAATGTAGAAACAAATGAGTATTTTGATTGATTAAAAGTGATTTATAAAAAAATATATTAAGTTGCTGTCCAGAATTTATAATTAATGAAAAAGTAATATTTTATTAGAAATAATAGTGTTTTAAAGTATTTGGCATGAGTAGGAATTGTGTATAATTGTTTTGGATTGTTCTACTTGAACTTCTTGAATTAATGCAACTTTTTCTGTGGCTATACAGCAGATGCAACTATTTTATTTTGTTTTAATAGTAGAAGTTGTAATAAGAATTTAGGAAGAAACGACATGTGTTTTCGATTTTCTGTTTAAGAGAAAATGAAATTTTAAGTTAGAATATGTATGCTGTCCAAAATTCTAAATTAGTTGCATCAATGATAGAAATTGTTTTGGATTAAATCAATATGTGAATTTTATGCTAAGACTTTTTATATATAGAGTTAAAAAGTAAATATAAAAGTGGCTTTGTAAATGTATGTCTTAATATTCTAGTTGTTTACTGAATTGTTGTCTTATTGGTGCTTGTATGATAATTGTGGAATGTCTTGTAAAAGTGATTTTTAAGTTTGTATTACATGCTGTCCAAATTTGATAAATTGATTTAAGTAATTATAAAAATGATTTTTATGTATGTGTGTATGTTTGGGTATGGTTGTCATATTGTTTGAATTTAGTAAATAAGAAGTGAGTTGTATTTTGATGTAAAAATATAATGTTAAGAGTTTCTAGGCAAGTTATAGTATTTCATTAGATAAGTAAATGTATGCTATGAATATTGATGTCTGATTGATGCAATACTTCTCTAAATAATCTATATGTAACTATTTTTATAAGTTATGAGTATTTTTGAGTTATAATTCTTAGTTCTTTGAAAATAGAGGTTAGAACTTTAATTTGATGAAAATTGTGAGTAAGTGCAATTTGTTTGAGTGGCTATCCAGATTTGTTTTATATTGACCTTAGTAGTATGTCTGTAAGATTTAAGGTGAATTGAAATAATTTAAGTGTTGCCCATAAGTGAATAAGTGTGGAAAGATATTATTTTCTTAAGCTTAATTTCATTTTTAGAAATTGGAGGTGAATCTTTTAGTAGGAAATTGAAAAGAATGAATTTTTGGGTAACTGTGAAGTAATGCAACTTTATTTCCTGTTGCTGTTCAGAGAAGATTTTATATAGTTGCATGATATTTAAAATAGAACTTGTTTTGACTTGATAAGTGAATGAGTTCATAATTTAGAATGATTGTTGATGTGTTAAGTGTTTGTATTGATTTTAAAAATGTGTTTCTTGGCTGTCCAAATGATTAAAAAGGTTGCATCAAGTTTAAGTTATTTGTTTTAAATGGTTTATGTTAATCCTTGAGTGGTAGTTGTTGTTGATTTTGAGTTAATAATCTCTTTTGATTTAATAATTAGCTCTAAAAATTTCCATTGACATTTTAAAGGTTTTGATTTTGTAAAGTATGATTTATTTTAAGTATTGGAAGTTTTGGTTCAAGTCTTTTGGATTTCCTAGAAAGTTATAAAGGAAATTGTTGTTAAGGACATAGGTCTTGTGGTTTGTTTACTTGTAATGGAGTAGTTATTTATGAAATTATTTTGTAAATATTATTTGGTAAAGGCTTTCGTTCGGATTTGGGTGACGTGACTTCAAAGCAAGAGGACACTAATTTTGTAGCTTCAACTCAAGGTGAGAGAGAAGCCTTCTTAAGACATAGTGGCACGTAGGGTAATATTAGGACGTTCCGTATCATCTCAAAGGTCGGAACTAGGAATCTATCGGTCGAGTAGTAAAACGGCAATTGAGTGTGTATCCTGCCGTTTATACGAAAAACACGATTCCTCGATATTTATTGTATGTCGGTTGCTAATTGCTTATGCTATGTTGTATATTTTTGTATTGTATAATATATTTTGGAAATAATGGTTCATCTTATGGAAAGAAAATTAATGTTCGGTGATTCCTATGAAAAGAGTTCTTTATGTTTTTCGATCGGTCGTTCCATGAGAAGGATTTGGCATATCTTGGAAATACTATTATGAAAATATAAGAATGATTAAAGAATAATGTGGAATTGCGAAAGCGATAGTAGTGTACAGTGATGGTGCAAGCGGCACAAAATAACTTTGCTAAATATCCCCTTTAAGTGACTAGCCACGTGGATGACTGTGCCGTGGTCTAAGTCTTGTGGAATCCATTGTACTGTAGAAGGGTGTTTGATGTTTCCCTTAGAGGTCGAGGCCCGTTAGAAGCAAGGCTTAGAATGGGTCGACCAAAACTTAGGTTTAAGAAAAGACTTAAAAGACTTAAAAGACTTAGGAACCCCTCTCCTAAACCTACGCGTTGAGAGTGAAGTAGTGGAGAGGAAAGATACCGAATACTTGGAGGCCGGTGTACTTTCAAGTGGTGATTGCGATAGGGGAGGGCAAGGACGGTGAACGTCAAGAAGCCTCGAGTGCTTCTCTAGGCGGGACAAGACTACAAGGACTTGTCTTTCGGTTGTAGGCAATGTCGTAGCGAGGAACTGCACGATCAACTAGAGATAGTGTTGTCGCCCCCTTGAGCAAATCTTAGATGGTGAGAGGGAACCCGAATGGGGCTAGATGTCGCTGTATTTTTGAAACTGTATTGATGAAATGATTTTACTTCGGTTGTTGGATACTTGTTGGTGCGTACCCTTCGACATCGATGCCAGCATGGTTAGGGTTCCTGTGCGTCCCATCTGCTTTCCGAATTAGGATGTGGTTGGAATGATGGAGGAGATGTAACGTGAGTGCTACCAAATCCTTGAGCTTCGGTGGTGGTACCCCTTCTCGAATTTCCGGTGGTTACGATAATAAAACTTAGAGCCTAAAGATAATTAAATATAATGGATATGGTTCATGATAATTACCCTTTTACTCTTAATATTCCCCTATTGTAAGCCCGCGCCGTCGACGATCATATCGTTCGGAAGTGCTTACTCTCTCTATTTCCCTTTCCTATGAACATTGGGGAACAATGTTCACAGATGACAGATCAGGTACTACCTCGGGTAACGGTTGCTCAAGTCGAAAGAGGATCGCGAGACGACGCACATACGAGGAGGAAGCAGAAGCAGCAATCAAAGAATATTCCAGACAATTGCGGTGGAGGAAAATGATGAAGACTAATAGTCTAGGATAGTTTTTGTTTTGTATTCCATCTTTGGATGGGTAGGACATGATTACTCTATCCCGAATGTAACCCCAGTTGTAATATGGATTATTTTAAATGAAATAAAAGAAGTTTCTTTGTTATATATCATGTTCATAAAGTAATTAAACTATTTTTCCGCAAGTTAACCATCGACTAAATATGACATTGAGAAAATGAGTTTTTGGAAATGTGTTGGATGTTAACATCTCTTTTTTGGGAATAGAATTTTATGACGCAAGTCTAAGTACCAAAACATTTTTGTAAACCAAATGAATTAAATTGTATTTATGAAAATCTTTTTGGTAAAAGAATTAAACCGAATCGACTTAGATAATGTTATAAAAAAAATGGCGCAAATTTTTAGTGAAAATTCTATGTCCAAATTGGGGTGTTACAGGGACAAGTGAGGTCAGACGAGCAAGATTAAATACTCTGATGCATGAATATGAGTTATTCCGAATGCTGCCAAATGAAAATATAAATGATTTGCAGAAACGGTTTACTCATATCATAAACCATCTTAATGCTCTCGGCAAAACTTTTCAAAATGCCGAGATAACTAACAAAGTGCTTAGATGTCTTAGCAGAGAATGGCAGTCGAAGGTCACTGCCATCATGGAAGCTAAAGACTTGGACACAATGAGTATAGCCACTTTGTTCGGCAAGCTGCAAGAGCATGACATGGATCTCGGCAGACTGACCATGCATGAAGAATCTGATAAGAAGAAGAAGGGAATTTCCCTCAAAGCTGCTATAAAGGCAACCAAAGAATCCTCTGAAGATGAGTCCTTCTCGGACATGGATGAGGAAGACTTTGGTCTCATGGTCAGGAAGTTCAGCAAATTTTTTAAAGGTAAAAAGAACTTCACAAACAGAGCAAGAGATACCAGAAGCACTCACCACAAAGGCTCAAGTTCAAAAGACCGAGTTAGATGCCACGAATGTGGTGAAACAGGTCACATTAGAACTTATTGTCCAAGATTACAAAAGCAAAGTGGTGAAGAAATAAAGAAGAACAAAGACCACAAGAAGAAGAGAGCTTACATAGTATGGGATGCACCCAACAACAATACCAGCTCAAGCTCCAGCTCGGGCGATGAAGAAGAAAAAGCAATTCTGTGCTTAATTGGAAGGGAAACTGTGTTCAGAAGCCCGAGCCAAACGAGCCCCGAGCTAGAATGGTGCTCGAACCGTGAAAAGGAAGTATCGAGCTCATCACTCAGAATAGATGAACAAGATCTCCCTGTATATGACTCTTGCTCGGAGTGTGAAGATGAGGAAGCTTGTTCGAGTCTCAGATATACCGATCAAGAAGACTCATCGAGCTCGACTTTTGGCACAATTAATCAAAGATCAAATTTCAAATGCTTAATGGGCAAACACAGCGAGGAAACCTCAGCCAGCCGAACAATGTCTGAACATAAAAACACTGAGGTAACCTCTACATCTGATTCTGACTCTGAATCTGAATTTAATGACTCTGATGAATTGTATTCTGCTTATCTTGAAATGCAAACTGAATTCAAGAAACTTGCTAAAAATTTCATTAAGTTGAAACTCAGTCTTTCAAAATACAAAGAGCAAGTTCTTGATTTGGAAAATTCAATTGAAATTCTGAAAAGCAGAAACGAGTCATTAGAAAACACTATCACTCAGTTGAAAAATGAAAATCTTGACTGCTGCACTAAATATGAAAAGGAAATTTCTGACCTAAAATTTAAAAGTGCAACTATCATCAAGAGTGATGGTTTGTTTGATCGGCTTTTAGTCGAACATAGGAACTACTCGAACAAAACTGGCCTCGGCTACACTCAGACCAAGAAGAAAGCAGTGAGGAAACTCGGCTATGTCTCAAACTTTAATAACTCAAAACGGCCGAGCTGCTCCTACTGTGGCCTTCATGGTCATACACCCAATGAATGTAAAATCCGACGTCACGGTGTAACCAAGGGCAACTTTGTTTGGGTAGTCAAAAAGAAAGATCCAACTGCTAACCCCCAGGGACCCAAAACAATTTGGGTACCCGAATCAAAGAAGTAATGTTTCTGTGATGCAGGTGTGCTTCCGAGCAAAAGAGAGCAGATGGTACCTTGACAGTGGATGCTCGAAGCACATGACGGGGGACAAAAATCTATTCATTGAACTTTCACATTCAGATAAGGGCTACGTCACTTATGGTGATAACAACCGAGGTAAAATATTGGGTGAAGGTAAAGTCAGTAACTCTGCCAACTTGGTTATCAATAATGTTTTACTTGTAAAAGGGCTAGAACACAATCTTTTAAGTATTAGCCAACTTTGTGATATTGGTAACCATGTTGTTTTTACCTCTACCCATTGCATTATTAAAAGTGACGAGGACAACTCTGTCAAATTTGTTGGAAAACGATTTAACAATACTTATTTGGTTGATTTGAATGAAATCACCTCTTTGGTAACCACTTGCATGGTTAGCAAAGAAAGTGACACATGGTTATGGCATAGAAGGACAGCTCATATAAATGTAAACCAGTTAAAGAAACTACAATCAAAAGAATTAGTGATTGGTTTACCAAAGCTAAATTTTAACATTGAGGGAGTTTTCTCTTCATGCAAGAAGTGCAAACCGATCAAAAAGAAAAACGATTTTTCATCTAAGTTGATGGTCTCGACAACGCATCCGTTGGAAATGTTACACATGGATTTGTTCGGACCATCAGAAGTCAAAAGCTTTGGTGGCAATCTCTATGCCTTAGTAATTGTAGATGACTTTTCCAGGTTTACGTGGACTTTATTTTTAAAATCAAAAAGTGAAACTTTTGAAACTTTTAAAGAGCTTGTCAAGCAACTCCAAAACCGAGCTAACCAAAAAGTAGTTGTAATCCGAACGGACCATGGCGGTGAGTTCGAGAACTACAAATTTGACAAGTTTTGTTCTAAGTTCGGAATAGAACATCAGTTTTCAGCTCCTCGGACTCCCGAACAAAACAGAGTTGTGGAACGGAAAAACCGAGTTCTAGAAGAACTAGCCCGGACCATGCTAAATGAATACAATTTACCACATTATTTCTGGGCCGATGCGGTGAACACAGCTTGCTATGTAATGAATCGCATCCTCATCAGACCAATTTTAAAGAAAACTCCATATGAACTTTATAAGGGTAGAAAACCAAAAATTTCTCATTTCCGTACATTTGGCTGCAAAGTCTTCATTTTAAACAATGGAAAAGAGCATCTCGGCAAATTTGATTCTAAAGCCGATGAAGGAATATTTTTGGGTTACTCTACTCATAGTAAAGCATTTAGAGTTTTTAACAAAAGGACCTCCACTATGGAAGAGTCCGTGCATGTGGTATTTGATGAGTCTCCTCGGAGAGACAATGTTAGTTGTGCAGATAGAGAGGATCATCATATGGCTGAACTTGATCCAAGCACAACAACTGAAAGAGCTCAAAAGGATAAAACTGTTGAAGACAAAAATCGGAGGGACGAGCTTGTTCCGAGCCAAACAAACAAGGAACAAACCAAACTCAGTCAGAGCCAAATTCAGAATAGTCAGTCCGAACTCATTCCAAGCCGAGCAGAGCAGTTTGAGCTCAGTCCAGCCTGGAAGAGAGTCAAGGACCATCCGATAGAGAATGTGCTCGGTGACTTGAATAAGGGAGTTTTAACTCGTCGTTCTATTCAGAACTTTTGCAATTTCGCTTCCTTTGTTTCTCAAATTGAACCTAATTCGATTGATCAAGAAATTGATGATGAACATTGGGCGATTGCCATGCAAGAGGAACTGAATCAATTCATCAGAAATGATGTCTGGGAATTGGTTCCTCGGCCCGATGATCATACGATAATTGGCTTGAAATGGATTTTCAGAAATAAAACAGATGAATCAGGCTCAATTATAAGAAACAAAGCAAGATTGGTTGCTCAAGGATACAACCAAGAGGAAGGTATCGATTATGATGAAACCTTCGCTCCAGTTGCTAGGCTTGAAGCAATCCGAATTTTACTTGCTTTTGCATCTATTATGAATTTCACCCTTTATCAAATGGATGTAAAGAGTGCTTTCTTAAATGGCTTTATAAATGAAGAAGTATATGTGAAACAACCTCCTGGCTTTGAAAATTTTGAATATCCAAACCATGTATTTAAACTCAAAAAGGCTCTTTACGGTTTGAAACAAGCTCCGAGAGCTTGGTATGATCGTTTGAGCTCATTTTTACTCGAACAAGGGTTTGAGAGAGGGAAGGTTGACACAACTCTATTCATTTATAAATCCAAAAAGGACATATTGTTAGTACAAGTTTATGTTGATGATATAATTTTCGGTGCTACTAACATGTCTCTTTGCAAGAAGTTCTCTGAATCAATGCAAGGTGAATTCGAGATGTCGATGATGGGAGAACTCACATTCTTCCTTGGGCTGCAAATAAAGCAAGTTGCTGAAGGAACCTTTGTGCATCAAGGAAAATACTGCAAGGTACTCCTCAAGAAATTTGGCTTAGAAAATTGCAAAGAAGCTGCCACTCCCATGAGCACATCCAGCTATCTCGGCAAGGATGAGTCAGGTAAAGCCGTGGATGTGAGAAAATATAGAGGCATGATAGGAAGCCTTCTATATTTGACTGCGTCTCGGCCAGATATTATGTTCAGTGTTTGTTTATGTGCTCGTTTTCAAGCTAATCCCAAAGAATCTCATCTTTCAGCGGTTAAGCGAATTTTTAAATATTTAAAAGGAACTGTGAACACTGGTCTGTGGTATCCTAGGGATGCCAATCTTAGTTTGATTGGGTATTCAGACTCAGACTTTTCTGGGTGCAAGCTTGATCGAAAAAGCACAAGTGGAACTTGTCATATGCTCGGCAGGTCCCTTGTGTCGTGGTTTTTTAAAAAGCAAGCTTGCGTTGCTTTGTCAACAGCTGAGGCCGAATACATTGCTGCTGGTAATTGTTGTGCTCAAATTCTTTGGATGAAACAACAGTTATCAGATTTTGGCTTAATTTTAGATCACATTCCTATCAAATGTGACAATACTAGTGCAATCAATCTAACTAAAAATCCAGTGTATCACTCTAGAACAAAACACATTGAAATTAGGCATCATTTTCTTCGAGATCATGTTCAAAAAGGTGACTGTGTCATAGAATTTGTAAGTACTGAAAATCAATTAGCCGATGTGTTTACTAAACCTTTGCCAAGGGAAACTCTTTATAAAATTCGGCGTGAGCTCGACATTCTAGACGAATCCAGTGTGTGCTCAGCGCAAGCTCGGAATCCTGGATAAGTTTAGCATGTGCTCGACATGAGCTTGGTTTTCAGTATATCACAAATTTGGATCACCTTCATAGTCTCGATCTTTAAGTTCAATTGTGTATTTGTTTAAATTTCCTGAAATTTCACATCCTTCAAAACTTCTTCCCTTCCTCTAAATTTTTATCTAAGGGGAGAAGAGTGCTGTTTTTACTATTTGAACTTTCATATTATGTTATTCGTCATTCCCACCTTTACCTTTTAACTTCTCAGATGAGAAGCATGCTTTCACTGTTAAAGGGGGAGAACGATGATCATGAAAATTTTCTTCCTTGGTTATCATTTTAAATCTTAAGGGGGAGAACAGTTTTTTTTAAATCAACAAGTGGTACATTACTAACAAGTGGAACAGAAAAATGTTAATTTTTTTCCAAAAAGGGGGAGAAAGGTGTTACTCTTTTCTTTAGTTTTTATTTCTCTCCTTTGGCAAATGTGCTTAATCTTTGGCTCCTTTTTGATCATGCCAAAAGGGGGAGAATGGTGTGTTTGTTGTGTGTTTTTGATGTTTCAGATTTTTCGAGCATAAATTCAGGGGGAGTGTTTGACGAGCTGCTCCTGCTCCACATTTTTACATCCTTTCAACAAGTGGAAGGGGGAGAAAGGTCTGATAAGTGCATTTTCATGTGCAACATGTGGTGTATTTTCGAGCAAATTCCAATCAGTGCCAAGTCCAATCAGCTTACGAGCATACAGTCAGGGGGAGAACACAAAAAGCAACAAACTGTTAAAGAATATTTGTCATCATCAAAAAGGGGGAGATTGTAGATTCACAATGCAGAATCAAAGAGCTTTTGATGATGTCAAATAAACAAACTCGGCTTGTGCTTAGCGTTAGACAAGTCAGACTTATCAGCGCAGGCGTGCAGCTAAAGGTACAAGCTCTGCAGAGGCTCAGAATCTTTGTTTTGCGTATGCGTTCCGCCAAAGGTAGAGGCTCGGCAGAAGCTCGGAAAACTAGGGTTCTTCGCTACCTGCATCACGTCAGCTTTTGTAGCTCAAGCTCGACTTTGACTCGGCCTGTGATCAAGGCCAAAGTTCATCCAAGTTTGCAAGCTCGGTTCTTCATTCAAAGGCAGTAAGCTCGGATGATGATTTGTTCGGTATTCGCTCGGATTAAGCTCGAAATAGCCACAACATCTGATAGAGTAAATAAGCTCGGGTTGATCGTTCTAAACTTGACTATTTGCCGACGCTCAGAGCAAGCTCAAAAACACCAAGCTCGATCAAAGCCAAAAGCTCGGCAATCTCTGTTCATCGTCTTCAACAATGCATCGTCTTCAACCTTCGGACTCTACTCAGCTGTTCTGTACTTTTTATTTCCGTTGAGTCTGGGTAGAAGTCCTAGGTTTAGCTCCTATGCTCTGACAAGTTTGAAATTCAAAATGAGTTGGTGAAACGTCACCATCTCTGCTCTGCTGTCTTTGTTACCGTTGGAAACCCCATGGCTTTTCCGTACGACCTTTTCTCTCTCTGGTTTCTGGAATTCAGAGGAGATTATAAATGGGGGTCTTCATCAGTAACAAAGGGAGACGATTATTGACAACAAGTTTCAGATTCATTTTTCTCTGATCTTAAACTTTCATTTTTTTATTCAAAAACAGAGCAGAATCACAGATTCATAGAGAAGAAGAACATTTGATTTTCATATGAACTTAGAGATTTAAAACTTTCATATCATAACTCTAAGTTCGAATTTGTTCTTCTCTGTGATTTCCTTTAGAAATCGACTCACTCCAGATATTCAAACCTTCATCATATTCGAAGAGTGTTTCGAATTGGAGCCATACACTTTCATCATCTTCTTCGTTGTATTTGCTGTTGTGAGAAGCTGGTCTCTGATCGAGAAAGCTTCGTTTTGTAAAGGTTCCAAAGAGGTTCTTTGGTCGTCGATTTGTTGTGGGTAGTTTGTCACGAGTTTGGTACACTCGTTTGACAGAATAGGTCTAGAGGGGTAGGCTCTTGTAAATCCTTTGTAACCCAGAAAATCGATTTTTAGTGAAAGCTCTCTGAAAGGTTTTCAGAGGGGACTGGACTAGCTCTCAGGGTGAGAGTGAACCAGGATAAATCTCTGGTGTTCTTTCTTTTCTGCTTATCTGTTGCTGCCGAGTATATCATTAATTCCGCTAATTTTCATTTATCTAAGTTTGAACTGTAGTTTCTCTTGCTCGGCCCTTTGAGTGTTGTTCTCCGAACTTAAGTCAAAAACCAGCTCTACCTTAAAGCAGCTCGGTTAACTGATTAACCATTTTGTTTATCTGATTGGTTAATCATTTAACCTTGTCTGCTCGGAAAGAAGCTCGCGTTATCTTTTAAAACCGAACAACATCAGGTTATTTTCAATAAATCGAAAAATTGCCATATTAGCTTCAATCTCCTATTCACCCCCCTCTACTCGATTGTTAGGCCTCTTGTTGGTTTCCAACAATATCAATTTATCCTTGTAATTTCTAACAATTTGATCACTAGTAGAAACTCCTAAGCTGATCAGGGGGACTGGATTAGCACTCTAGATTGAGTGTGAACCAGGATAAAATTGGTGTTGTCTCTCTTTTATAGCTTTCTTAGTTTTTAAGTAAAACCAAACCCTAAGTTCTTTAGAAAGGGGCTTTTATAATTCTAGTAGCTATTGGTTGCAATTAACTTGATTTCAACTTGTTTTAACTTAGTTTAATTGCCCTCTACTTTGATTTATATCTGCCCTGGATTAGTCTTTAAGAAATTGAATCATTTTGCTAAATTTCTCTGAAACTGATCCTTTCTGTTCTGCATAAAACACTCGAGTGTTTTTCAATTCACTCGAGTATTTCGTAGCATTTCACTCGAGTGTTCTTCATTTTCACGCGAGTGTTTTTCAGGTTTTCTGAAAAACACGCGAGTGTTTTTAAATTCACTCGAGTAAATTGCCCAGTTTCAGAAAAACAAGCTTTTGATCAATTATCTTTTAATTGCACCGAAAATTAGTCACTGTTGCTTCCATATTACTATTCACCCCCCCTCTAGTAATTGCTAAGCCCGCTTGTTGGTTTCCAACAAGTGGTATCAGAGCTCGGTCGAAAGATCGAGCGTAAAAGCTTTTTCGAAAAAGATCCTTTTGGAAACAAATGGGCTCTAGCAATCAACAAGAAGGGTCTATGTCTCTTAACCGACCTCCATTCTTCAATGGTGAAGATTATTCTTATTGGAAGGTTAGGATGTGAGTGTTTGTAGAAGCAATAGACACCGATATTTGGGATGCAATTGAAAAAGGTCCTTATATTCCTAGAAGAGTGATTAATGGTGAAGCCATTGTTATTCCTAGGACAAGTTGGAATGAAGATGATAAAAAGAAAGTTTCATATGATTTAAAAGCTAAAAATATCATCTTCTCCGCTTTGTCCAAAAATGAATTTCATAGGATTTCACAATGTCAATCGGCTAAAGAAATGTGGGATACCTTGCAAATCACTCATGAGGGAACTAGTGAAGTTAGAGACTCAAGATTAAATGCTTTAACTCATGAATATGAGCTCTTTAATATGTTCCCTAATGAGTCTATCAATGATATGCAAACAAGGTTCACACATATCGTTAACCAATTGATTGGCTTAGGAAAGGAATTTAGAGATGGTGAAACTACTAACAAAGTCTTGAGATGTCTTGATAGGAGATGGCAACCTAAGGTGACCGCCATCAAGGAAGCTAAGGATGTAAAATCTATGGACTTGACCACCTTGTTTGGGAAGCTCCAAGAACATGAGATGGAACTATCAAGACTTCACTTTAATGAAGATTCGGACAAGAAAAAGAAGAGCATCTCTCTAAAAGCCTCAACTAAAATGTCAAAAAAGGATGAAGATGAATCTTCAAGTGAAAGCTCTGATCATGCTCTAAATGAGGAAGAGATTGGTTTATTTGCCAAGAGGTTCAACAAATTCCTCAAAGGCAAAAAGGGTAGTTCATCATTCTCTAAGGACAAGAAACCTCAAGACAAAAGATCTAAGGATAACAAGCAAAGAAACAAGAGCTCAAGCGAAAGTGTAAAATTTCATGAGTGTGGTGGGATAGGACACATAAAAATGGAATGTCCCACCTACTTGAGAAAGAATGAGAGGAAGACTCAAGATGGCAAGGGGAAAAGAGCTTACATTGTTTGGGATGAACCGGAAAAGGATTCCAAGTCATCCTCAAGTAGTTCGGATGATGAGGAAGCCAAGCTATGCCTCTGGCCAAGAATGACAATGAAGCCTCCTCAAGTAGTGAAAGAAAATACAATGAGAGTGAGGATGAGGTATCATCTAACTATTCTTACACCTCCTCTCATACTATTTCTTATGATGATTTGCTAAATGAGTATAATGAAATGTTAACTCAATTTGAAAGACTTGCTAAAGTTAACAAAGAAAAAGGAAAGAAGCTTTTGGAGTATCAAAAGGAAATCAATGAATTAGAAAAATCTATTAATGATTTGAAACTCCAAAATGCATCCTTGGAACTTGCTAACTCTAATCATGTTTGTGAGAATGCAAATCACTTATATACCATCACTCATTGTGAAAAGTGTTGTGTGCTTGAAACAGAAGTTAATGATTTGAAAATCAAACTCAACACTTTTAACAAAAGTGATAAAAACCTAGATCGGTTAATTGGTTCTCTTAGACACAACTCAAACAAAACCGGTCAAGGATATGTCCACAAGAAAAAGAAAAATAAAGTGGTTGGTTCATTCTCAAAAATTGACTTTACAAAGAAACCAACTTGCTTTTATTGTGGAAAATTTGGACATACAAACAATAAGTGCCATATCAAAAATTTTGGAATTCAAAATGGTACTTATGTTTGGATTAAGAAGGAAGAATCATCCAAGACTAACAAAAAGGGACCCAACATAATTTGGGTACCCAAAATGAGCAAGTGATTATGTCTTGTAGGTGTGCCTTAGAACCGGAAAGCAACTTTGGATACTTGATA
This sequence comes from Crotalaria pallida, assembly GCA_037953625.1. Lineage (NCBI taxonomy): Eukaryota > Viridiplantae > Streptophyta > Magnoliopsida > Fabales > Fabaceae > Crotalaria > Crotalaria pallida. The sequence continues at coordinate 61,890,199 of CM075650.1, forward strand.
GTGGATGTTCTAGGCACATGACGGGAGATAAGCGACACTTCATTGAGCTTACTCCTAAGGAAAAGGGATATGTCACATATGGAGACAACAACAAAGGCAAAATACTTGGTATAGGTAAAATTGGTAATTCTTCCAACTTGGTTATTGATAATGTACTTTATGTTCAAGGATTAGAACATAATCTTTTGAGAATTAGTCAATTATGTGATATTGGTAACCATGTATTATTTACCTCTACTCATTGTCTCATAAAAAGTGACAAAGATGAATCTATCAAATTTGTTGGAAAAAGGTCTAATAACACCTACATGGTTGAATTGAATAATATCACTTCTTTAGTTTCAAAATGTTTAATTAGCAAAGAAAGTGATACTTGGTTATGGCATCGTAGGACCGCTCACATTAATGTAAATCAACTTAAGAAACTTCAATCCAAAGACTTAGTAGTTGGTTTACCAAAGCTCAATTTTCAAATTAAAGGTGATTGCACTCCTTGCAAGAAGTGCAAACAAACTAAAAATCATTTTGGTTCCAAAAATGATGTGTCCACAACAAGACCATTGGAAATGCTTCATATGGACTTGTTTGGACCTTCTCAAGTAAAAAGCTTTGGTGGCAACTACTATGCCTTGGTGATTGTTGATGATTTTTCAAGATTTACATGGACATTATTTTTAAGTGCTAAGAGTGAGGCCTACAAGTCTTTTAAACGCCATATTAAGCTTGCACAAAACCAAGTAAACCAAAAAGTGATTATAATTCGAACCGACCATGGAGGTGAATTTGAAAACTATAAATTTGATAGATTTTGTGATAAGCATGGAATTGAGCACCAATATTCTTCACCTAGAACTCCACAACAAAATGGAGTTGTTGAGAGGAAAAATAGGGTGCTAGAGGAACTTGCTAGAACCATGTTAAATGATTCTCAAGTACCTCAATACTTTTGGGCCGATGCCGTTAATACGGCTTGTTATGTAATGAATAGAATTTTAATTAGGCCCATGATAAAGAAAACCCCCTATGAGCTTTACAAAGGTAGAAAACCTAATATATCCCATTTCCATGTTTTTGGATGCAAAGTGTACATTTTAAACAATGGAAAAGATCAACTTGGAAAATTTGATTCTAAATCGGATGAGGGAATATTTTTGGGTTACTCTTCTCCTAGCAAAGCTTTTAGAGTTTATAATAAACGAACTATGACTATTGAAGAATCTATTCACATTGTTTTTAATGAGTCTTCGAAAGAAGATAGTGTTTTATGTGAGGGTAGTGATGATGGACTTGAGATTTCAAATGTTGACAAAGAGATGGAAAAATCAAAGGATGAAGGAGAAGTCAAAGATGAACTTGATTCGGCTTGGAAAACGGTGAAAGCTCACCCTATTGACAATGTCATAGGAGATCTTTCAAAGGGAGTATTAACTCGTAGGTCAATTCAAAACATTTGTCACTTTGTTTCCTCTGTTTCTCAAATCGAACCAAATTCAATTAAAGAAGCAATTAAGGATGAACATTGGGTTATGGCCATGCAAGAAGAGCTAAATCAATTTGTTAGAAATGATGTTTGGGAATTAGTGCCTATACCCGATGATCATACCATAATTGGTTTAAAATGGATTTATAGAAATAAACTTGATGAATCCGGTTTGATTATAAGAAACAAAGCGAGACTTGTTGCCCAAGGGTACAACCAAGAGGAAGGTGTTGATTATGATGAGACCTTTGCTCCGGTTGCACGTCTTGAGGCAATCCGAATCTTGCTTGCCTTTGCATCAATTATGAATTTTACTCTTTATCAAATGGATGTCAAGAGTTCTTTCTTGAATGGTTTCATAAATGAAGAAGTGTATGTTAAGCAACCACCCGGTTTTGAAAGTCATGAGTTTCCAAACCATGTTTATAAGTTGAAAAAGGCACTCTATGGATTAAAACAAGCTCCTAGAGCTTGGTATGATCGATTAAGTACCTTTTTATTAGAAAATGACTTTCAAAGGGGAAAGGTTGATAATACCCTATTCATCTATAAAACCAAAGAGGACATTTTGTTAGTGCAAATATATGTAGATGATATTATCTTTGGTTCCACTAATGTGTCCTTGTGTAGAAAGTTCTCTAATTTGATGAAAAAGGAATTTGAAATGTCCATGATGGGGGAGCTCAAGTTCTTCCTAGGACTTCAAATCAAGCAAGTCAAGGAGGGGATTTTTGTGCATCAAGGAAAATATTGCAAGGAGCTCCTTGGAAAATTCGGAATGGACAAATGCAAAGAAGCATACACTCCTATGAGCACATTATGCTACCTAGACAAGGATGACATAGGTAAACCGGTTGATGTTAGTAAATATAGGGGCATGATAGGTAGTCTTCTATATCTTACCGCATCTAGACCGGATATTATGTTTAGTGTATGCATGTATGCCCGTTTTCAAGCAAATCCTAAAGAATCACACCTATCCGCAGTTAAACATATTTTTAAATATCTTAAAGGAACAATTAACACCGGATTATGGTATCCTAGGGATGCTAGTCTTAGTTTAGTTGGCTATTCGGATTCCGACTTTGCGGGATGCAAGCTTGATCACAAAAGCACTAGTGGTACTTGCCATTTATTGGGAAGTTCATTGGTGTCATGGTTTTCTAAAAAGCAAGCTTGTGTTGCTCTTTCCACCGCCGGAGCGGAATATATCGCCGCCGGTAGTTGTTGTGCTCAACTCTTGTGGATGAAACAACAATTAGCGGATTTTGGTTTAAAATTAGAAAGTGTTCCCATAAAATGCGATAACACGAGTGCCATTAATCTAACTAAGAATCCGGTGTATCACTCAAGGACTAAACACATTGAAATTAGAAATCATTTCTTAAGAGATCATGTTCAAAAGGGTGATTGCACAATTGAATTTGTAAGTACCACAAATCAATTAGCGGACATTTTTACAAAACCCTTACCAAGGGATACCTTCTATCATATAAGAGGTGAACTTGGTATTTTAGATGAGTCAAGTATAAACTAATTGATTTGTGCCATTCGAAAATCACCAAATGTGTCTAACTCTAGTGTGTGGTGATACTTGGTTGAAATTGCCTTAAGAGCTTATAAATTTATGTTTTAACTGTGTGTGATCATGTTTCCCATCTATTGTTTTCATTAAATGTGGTGAATTTTGTGTTTTGTGTTTTAAAAACTGTGATTTTCAACATAACTGATAAAAAGACTCGAGTGTTCCTAAAATCACTCGAGTAATTTTAATTCAAAATTAAATCAGTTTTAATTGAAAAAGTTTTTGAGCAGGTCTGATGGAAAATACTCGAGTGTTTTCTAAATCACTCGAGTGTTTTGAGTCTAGGGAAAAATCAAGCTTTCGGCCAACACTCGAGTGAATCCCATTTCACTCGAGTGAATCGCAGTTTTCTAAAAATCCAACTTTCGGCCAACACGCGAGTGAATTCAAATTCACGCGAGTGTTTTTCAGGTTTTATGAAAAACACGCGAGTGTTTTGAAATTCACTCGAGTGAATTCATCGGATTTAGTCTGATGCTGCTGTGTTTTTCCCAGATTTGCTCGAACCTCTCTCTCTCTCTCTTCACTCGCGTTTTCTCAGTTCTCTCACCCCTTTCATCACATATTTCACCCAAAATCATTATTTCTTTCATATTTCAACAAGATTTCATCTTCTAAACTCATTCCCATCCTTATTTCACATCAAATTCACATTTTCAACCATCAAATTCATCATTCCCTTTCCAAAACCCTAACTCCCCAAAACCCCAAATTCTCAAAATTTCTTCTAGTTTTCACTTGTAAGTGCAAATGGCTTCATCTTCGGACAATAGAAGAAAAGGGAAAAAGCCTAGAATGGAGGAGCCTCAACCAATTGAAGAGGAGGAGGATGATTTCTATCAAAGGGCAAATTGCATTGAGAGGGAAAGAAAGTTTGCTTCCAACGATTATGCTACACAAACATGGGTAAGTGAAGCATATCTCATTAGTAGAGGTTTTCCATTTGTCAATGCCCTTAAAACTCAAAAGCTCATGGGTTTCCTATCCTTTAATGGACCTATCTACATTAGGTTAGTTAGGCAATTTTATGCAAACTTTAGGCAAAATGGAAACTCATATGAGACCTCCGTGTTAGGAAAACGTTTTGAGGTTACCCCTAAGGCTTTATTCCAAGTCTTTGGGCTATCACGATCGGGCGAAGGCACATCTAAAGGAGATGTTGACCCTATTTTTCGAAACTTGCTCCGCCCCGATCGTGTGTATCTCAAGGGTGAGAAGAAAGCAAACCACAAGACTGCCGACAATAGAGGCCTCCACTATCTCATTTGCCATATTTTGTTGCCCCAAACTTCTCCAAATTACTCCCGCCCAATTCAAATTGAGCTTAGAGCTATGGATGCCATTCTAAATGGTAATGTTTTGAATTGGGCCTCCATTATCCTTGCTAGAATGAAACAAGCCTCCGACTCCAAACCTAAGCAAAACCTCCCTTACCCAATGCATGTCTGCAGGCTCCTTCAATATTTTGAGGTTCCTATTTCCGAAATAGAGTCTGTCGTTCGTCTACCTGCAAAAATCCATGCCTTTTCTGACAATTCTTTGGGTAAGATGGACATCGAATACTTCGGTAATCGATGTTTCTATTTTGATGAGGCAGCTGCTCTGAGAGGTCAGGGCAATGTTCAGCAGGCTGCAGATCAGTTGGGCATTGACCCTCAGCAGTTGGAGGAGGAGCAGGCCACCTTTGATCAGCAGGCAGGAGGGAGTAGTGGAGTACCCCAGGATGATCCTACTGATGGGATTAATTTTGATATGCCGGGGTCCTGGAACTCCCAATTTGCAGAGCACAGGGTATATATGGATGAGAGAATGGACGGTTTTGATGGGAGGTTTGCCTCATTGGCTCATGAGGCTCAGGACTTTAGGACCTATATGACTGGGAGAGTTGATCGCATTGATGGGCGCTTGGATGCTATTGACAATCAACTTCAAGAGCAGCGTGCAACTATGTTTGATATGAGGACTCATATGGACATCCAGCACTCAGCTCTTCATGGTAGGCTTGATGCCCATTCTGCTAGTGTGGATGCGAACTTTGGACATGTGCGCTCCGATCTTAGTCAGATTCTGTCAGCTCTTGGGAGATTCCAGCCCTATCATCGTGATGATGATCAGCAGCCACCACCCTCTTGAGTCCATGATGTTCCTTTGCACTACTTTTTATGTCTGTGCCTTTATTTTTAGCTATGTTGAAACTTTTGAGTATTTTGTTGTTTTTGGAGTTGGGTGTACTTTGTTTAAAACTCATGTTTCATGGTCTATGGATGGTGTGTGTGGAATGATGGATTTATGATATTTATGCATTAATCATGTTTTCTTCATGGTTTTCATGTTCTTTAAAGTTTTTTTATCGCTTCATAGTCATATTTTGATTCTTATTTACTCTTAAGGGAAAGTTTTCTTATTGGTATCCTTCATTCTCCACCTTGTTTCCAAAATGTTATATTTTTGATCATGACAAAAAGGGGGAGAAAGGAGATTAAAGAGCAAAGAGCATATTTTTTATTTTTTCCGCTTTCTTGCTTTCACTCTGATGATATATGCTCTTGCTCTGATACCAATGAGCACTTGATTATGATTATTATTGTATTACGTTGTGCTTGGCATTTTCTGGATTGTACAAGTTAAAAAGGTTCCTAGATTGAGGGGGAGCTCTCAAGTGCTAGAGGTTTAATTATTTTGTCATCATCAAAAAGGGGGAGATTGTAAAATCAAGTCTCCGATTAAGGTGGATTAATTTTGATGATGACAATGTAATTAAATTATAGACTTAATTTGAAGAATGCAAGCCCAACATTAAAGAAGATCAAGTGCTTAGTTTAATTATTCATTCTCATTTATTCTTATTGTATTTTATTTTATTTATGAGAGTGGGTAGTTTAGGTTTTTATTCTCACATAAGGTCAAATAATGATCATGCATGAAAGGTTGAGATTAAAACCAATTAGACTTGAGAAGAGAATTGAAAACAATGTTAGAAAAACTTAATTTTTCCAACATTGATAAAGTAAAAAGGCAACACTATCAGAGTTGACTAAAACACTCGAGTGATTTAGGTCTGTCAGCAAATTTTTTAAACGTTAGAAGAGGACAAAAAGGGAGAATAACTTGGTTTTTTCTTCCCTTTTGTCCCCTCACTTATATTCTGAATAGTGGCCATTATCCAAGTGGAACAAGCTTACACTCTTTCATTGATTCTCTCTCTCTCAAGTGTTAAAAATCATTTTCTCTCTAAACTCAACCAAGCATTCATCTTTATTATTTGTCTTAGTGAGTTAAGAGAGTGTGCTTCATTTGTAAGAGAATTATTTGTTGTAAAATTCTCAAACACTCAAACACTTTAGCTTGTTTAGAAAATCTTGGTGAGGTATCCAAGTACTTGGTGAGGTATCCAAGTTCTCAAGTCTTGGGAGGTTCTCAAGCACAAAGACTAAGAGGATTCTTAGCTTGGTGGGCTCTTGGAGGTTCCAAGGAGCTTAAGAAGAAGGGACTCTTCATCACCAAATCAAGTTGGGGTAGAAAGTTCAAGAGTTTGGTACACTCTTGAAAAGGGTTAGGATTGAGTGAGGAATCTCAATTTATCCTTGTAATTTCTAACAATTTGATCACTAGTAGAAACTCCTAAGCTGATCAGGGGGACTGGATTAGCACTCTAGATTGAGTGTGAACCAGGATAAAATTGGTGTTGTCTCTCTTTTATAGCTTTCTTAGTTTTCAAGTAAAACCAAACCCTAAGTTCTTTAGAAAGGGGCTTTTATAATTCTAGTAGCTATTGGTTGCAATTAACTTGTTTTCAACTTGTTTTAACTTAGTTTAATTGCCCTCTACTTTGATTTATATCTGCCCTGGATTAGTCTTTAAGAAATTGAATCATTTTGCTAAATTTCTCTGAAACTGCTCCTTTCTGTTCTACATAAAACACTCGAGTGTTTTTCAATTCACTCGAGTATTTCGTAGCATTTCACTCGAGTGTTCTTCATTTTCACGCGAGTGTTTTTCAGGTTTTCTGAAAAACACGCGAGTGTTTTTAAATTCACTCGAGTAAATTGCCCAGTTTCAGAAAAACAAGCTTTTGATCAATTATCTTTTAATTGCACCGAAAATTAGTCACTGTTGCTTCCATATTACTATTCACCCCCCCTCTAGTAATTGCTAAGCCCGCTTGTTGGTTTCCAACAGTGGTGTCTCGAAAATTTCTCCGGCAAACGTGATGCCTCGAAAAGGGATACTTTTATATATAGATAGTAGATAAAAGAGTTTGATTTAATGTACATCATTTTACATTATTTTTGCCAAAAAGATACTGCATCATAACTCTGAGCTACTAAATCTCAGTCAGTGCACACACACATATATATATATATATATATAAAGGTGTAACTCAGAGTAGTCCAATAAACTCTATAATATACTAAAAGTTAGTCTACACACTAATGATATAAACCTAGCATAGAACCTCACATCTCATCCACCATCCACTGGCTCCCAGTCGATGGAACTACCTGATTACTCTCCCTCCCAGTCTGTGCATCGTCGCCCCCAGCTGGCTCACTCTCGCCCTCCTCAGGATCCTTCTCCTCAGAGTCCACCTGAACCACCGGAGGAACACGTTCCGGTGATGGTGCAAATCTCACAGTCCGAGATGGATTCGGACGGGAAGGATCCTCAGGTGCAGCTCTCTCTAGAGGAGTGCGAGAGGGAGCAGCTGGTCGAAAACGAAAATGTGAACGACGACGTCTAGGCTGGGGTGGTGGAGTACCATGACGATAAGTAAAAGCAGGAGGTACATGCTAAGCATATATCATCGGTATGCGGAACGGACGAGGACGCATATAGGCCAGGGGGTTTGGGTGGCGAAAGATCAGCTTCACCTCCCCCTCGAAGGTGGCTTTATTCTCCTCATACTCCCACGTCCCTCTCACGGGATGCATCTCTAGGCACGCCAGGAATCGAGACATCACCTAACAAATAATTAGGGCAAAGGGAGTAAGACAGTGTTATTCACGTACAAATGAATAATTAAATGAACTAGGAATAAACAAACACAATTAGTCAAGTAGCAATTAAAGTCACATAAGCACATAAGCAAACTCAAATAATCAACCAATAATTATTAAACAATAAATATCAAGCAATAATGTATGTTTCTAATGCATGTGCAATGTAATGCGATGCAAATGCTCGATGCAATCTCCTCCATGATATTCTACGAATATCATGCACTTGGCAATTTCACGTTTATCGATAACGTCCTCAACGATTCAATTTACGTTTTATCGAAAACGTTCAAACGATTCAATCTTACGTTTTAACGAAAACGTTCAAACGTTCCACGTACGTTTGACGACAACGTACCAACGATTCATACTAAATAGGAAAAGCAACTAGGAGTAAACGTCTTTCCACCAAGTATACAATTACAACTCCTGTGTAAATTATACTAAAGACCATCCTCCGCAGTCACGAAATACCCCAAGAGATTGATAGAATAAAATTATAGTCATTGTAAAATTATCCCAAGTTGAGTCTGCAGAACCCACTCATCATAGGACCATTTTACCTATAATTAATTCCCACGGTTATTTGACGAATCACCGTCATAAACCTAATCTCCGCGTATTCTCATGCCGATTTAATCAAATCGAATATTTCTTTTCCCATTATCTTATCTTAGCTCCTTAACACCATGCATGATTTCAATCACAATCATTGTATCAATAATGATTTATAACATCTCCACTTATTATGAAATTAATGCTAAGCAAGGTTCATAAGTTTATTAAAAGGGAAAATTCCATAAAGTTATTAAAAAGTATAAAAATTGCATTTTTATACATTGTTTATTCGGTTAAGATGGGTGTTAGCCGGTTAAACAGTTAAATTTAAATATTTAAATTTCCCCCTTTTAGTGAACTGCACGATTTATCTAGTGAAAGGGTCCTTTAACCGGTTAAATTATGCAATTTTCAGTTCTGAAACTTGCTAATTGCGTACCATTCAATGATTACTCAACTTAAGTCATGGCCAATCATCTACAGATCATGTTTCAGCATAATTAAGCATGTTAAAACCAATTATAATCACCAATTTCATGAGATATATATACAAATCATCAAGTATGCATATAATCACATATTTGACATCCAATATATCAAAATCATTTTCAGTGATTCTCAAGTCAAATTTTCAATTTCTTTAGCTCATGTTAAGTTAATATAACATGTTCACATCAGTTTTAGCACCTATTATGGCCTCCAAGCCAAATTCCCAATTCAAAACCTATTGTCCTTGATCTTGTAAAGCTCTTCTACATTCCAAGCCATTTAATAATCATTCTAGCAAATGAATATCTTCTCCCTTACCTATTGGAGCTTTTAGAACTGATTGGAAAGCAAGAGAAAAACTCAACACGTTTTTGGGACAAAACACACCTCAACTGCAACTCTGTTTTTCAGTTTCAACAAGGGGTATTGATCAGAATTTTTCAATTCGAATAAGTGGCATAAACGTGTAAGAAATGATTGGAATCAAAACTAGGATACACGAACTTGAGATTTAAAACAAATTTGAGACTCTAAGATACCTTGAGCTTACAACACGAATTAGAGAAAGAGGGCTTCAAGAAACTGAGTTTGCTCTGTTTTTCAGCATCAACGAAGTCAAGTTGCAGAGCTTATAACTTTCCTGTGGTTCACCAAATCAAGTGGGGTTTGTTTCCAATTCAAGAGGGATCAGAGAGCTTCAGTTTGATATAAAGTTTGTTTGTGTTGGTAGCTCAGAGAGGGAAAACGAAACAACACCAGTGAAGGGTTCAGATTTTGCATATATGAAGTGTTGAGAGCGAAATTGAGTGGTTTAGAATGGGTTAAGTCATCAACACTCACCACCACTCCTTTTTCTCAGAGATTAGACACGTCTCAGGTCAAGGTGGCTGGTTTATAAGTCAAAAACGTGTTTCTCTCCTTGATTTTTATCCAAAACCGCCTTATTTTCAGCTTTCTGGGTTGGCTTAACCGGTTAACTCGATCCTTAACCGGTTAAGTCAGTTAAAATTTTTATAAAAACTTAAAAATATTATATTCTATTAATTTCTATTCACAGTTTCTTTTAAATATTTGTGACACCCTTGTTTTACATATTTAAAATAATAAATATTTCCAAATATAGAATACTTGCTATCAAAAATTTGGTCTAGAAAATTTTTCCTTTTTAATTTATACTTGCTCAATTAGAAACACCTTTAACCTTGACGAATAATTTGAATTCGGCTTAATAGTACTTTAACTACCAAAAATCTCTCGAGACAACGCCTTTTTAATATAACAGAACATATACGTAGCGTTGATTAAAAACATATTAATTGTCTCGTGAGTTTAATCGGATTTGTAGAACATAACCTTATTTGCCGAATCCTTTTTAACCAAAATCAGAGTATGCGGAAGTAAAAATAATACTTGTGGGGCACTGCTGAGGTAAAACATCATATGGATATATATATATATATATATATATATATATATATACATATATATATATCATAAAATAAAACATCCCCACCAGTATCCAGTAGCAAGTAACAAAGTCGAGATAGCAAGTTTTTGGTAAAACTTATACACAACCAGCTGCTCCAAAGTAAACCTCACTCTAAGACCTCTCAAAAATATGTACAATATATAACAAGATCAAAATAAAAGTCCCAGAGCAGGTCATCCATGTCCTCAACAGCTCCTCTGATCCTCTGCAGCTCTATCCCTAGACCTAGGATCCAAAACATTTATGCTATGCAGGCTCCTAGGAACCAGCAGGTCCACCTCTAGTAGTAACAGTAGGCTCGACAGGCACCTCCTCCTCATCCTCCACAGGGTCCTCCTCGACCTCGCCCGACTGTGCAGAGACCCCACCACTGGGTCTGGAATCTGCAGAAGCAATCCTCTCAAGATCAGTCGGACCAGGAGAAGGAGTCTCCTCAGTAACAACTATATGGGAAGAAGGATGAGTACGAGTGGCAACTATAAAACGAAAACTATGAAATCGACGCACTGGTCGAGCCGGGGATGGTCCTCTATATGTGTAAAAGGGTGGAACATGCATAGTATAGACTAAAGGGATCCTAAATCTACGAGGTCGCACCCGAACCAAAGTGTTAGGGTGGTAGAGAGTAATCTGCACCTCCCCCTCAAAGGTGGCTCGGTGCTCCTCGTACGTCCAAATACCACTAGGGATAGGGCGTATCTCGATGCAGGCTACGTATCTGGCCATCACCTAAACAGGGCATAGAGAGTAAGTATACACATATACATAATCAATAAAGACTAAAATACAAACACAAGTATATCATGGATAGTCAATAATGCAAGTACATATGAGCACACCAATTTTCAACATTATATCTCTTATAATGCAGGTGGCATGATGCATGACTTCCATCCACAACTGAGGCCTCCAATATTAGTCCATCTTGGACGTCCATCCAATACACCACTGTGTTCCCAGAACACTAACATGCATTCCCAGAACGTATGTTAAACCATACTTGGAAAACAAACATCACTCCCAGTGTGTGTATCACGTTCCCAGAACGTATAAAAACCATGTCCCAGACACTGGCCACATTCCCAGAATGTGTCATCAAGTAGGTTAACAATTTTGGTACTCCCAGAGTACCCTCCTCATATTCCCGGAATATGATAATCGTTTCTTACCAACCTACTTTCCATTCTCTATGAATGAATGCACATTTACTCAGGTTGGTTTTTTTCTTTAATTTAATTATTGTGATTTAGAAATATCTCAGTTTCTCCTTTGAATGATTTATTTGAGGTATAACCTTTGGCATGAAAATTCATCCTTGAATTAACTAAAAAACATGCCAATAGACTAGGATTGGGAAAAACTTAACCAATGGTATTAAAATTTTCACTTAAAAGACTTAACTTTTATTTTTCAGTTCAGGTACTAACCGGTTACAATCTCAGGCTAACCGGTTAGAATTACAGACCTGAACCTACTAACCATTGTAATTCAGAAAACCCTTTTCTTGAATTCTCTACCCAATCCATAAACAAGTTTTCAGCATTGTCATATACCTCAAATCCCACTGATTTCATCATTCAAAGTCTAAATCACAGTCCAATTCCAATTTAGCATAATTTCCTCTAGAAATTATCTTGTAAAATTAAGGCATTCACTCATCAATTACAATCTGAAACAAACAGTATTTATAAACATGTTTTCAGATTGATTTCAAGTGAAATTAGAGAATAGACTTGAGTGACAATGGTAAGAACACAGGGCCAATTTCAGAAATTCATTTTCTTTGAAAACTGACAGTATCTAACTGGTTACAGGATTCAAATAACCGGTTAGATTATGTAGAGTGTACACTGAAAAGTGAGGTTTTGCATACATTCTTTTCAATACTCAAATCTAACCAATTTCAACAATCAATAAAGTTCACATACCTTAATATAAATATGTTTAACTACAGAAAACATATTCCTTTGCATGCATTCCATTTAGAGTATCAAATTGCATATAAACCAACATAAACCCAACTTGATATCACAAAACTCACAATAAGCATTTAGATTATGATTCAGTCATCAAAATCACTTGCATGCAGGTTATCAAACTTGCTCAAAAAGAATTGAGCTACAGAAATGGCCTCCAAGCCTTTAACCTATTCACATAATGTCCTTTTTGAGTCTTTGTTGACTCAAATCCTAAGACACATGATTTTAGTCTCAATCTAGTATAAGGTAAGCTTCTCCCATACCTTAGATTTATGTTTGATGAGTAAATACACTGATATTGAAGAGAAATCCACAGATTCCACAAGAACCCTTAGTTCTGCCCTTAACCACGATTTTCAGCCACAGGGTCCAAACACCAGGGATTTTGACATAGAGATTGACCAAACAAATTAGGGAAAATGATTAAGACTTGCTCTAGGTAACATGCACTAAAGAATCGAAGTGATTTGAGGCTTAAAGGTTACCTGTAATTAGCACAATCAGAGCTTAAACCTAGCTTCCAGGAACAAGAACAACACTGGGCCAGTTTTTCAAGCTGCAACTTCAGAGATCGATTTCTCCTTCCACACACACTTTTGACTTGCAAATTTTATATCAACACGAAGCTCTGGATGTAAGCTTCGTGTTCGTGTATCACTCAAAGTTTCACTCCCCACACAAAAGAAGAATGGAACAAGACGAATCAAGAACCCTAGAACAGAAGATTTCTCAACCAACACTCACTAAAGACCCTGTTTTGATCTAAATCCCAGCTTTTATAGCAAAATTGACTTCTCATGCATGGCAACACGCGTTTCCCATTATGAATCGAGTGGGATTCGTGGCAATTAAGGGGATTAATCAAGTGATTACTCATCAAACGCACTAATCCAGTTTCTGTGTTCATCTGTAACCGGTTACAGGGCATTACTAACCGGTTAGTTCAGTGTAAAATTTAAAAATTAACACTTTTAAAACCTTTCCCTCCAAGAACCTTCCTAATATTACATTTAGGTCCTAATCCAAGGACTAAAATGCAATATCTATATTTTTGTATATATTCACCATATAAAAATATCTTCACCTATTTTTATATTTCAAGGCTAATTAAATACAGAATATAAACTTGGAAAATTTATATAAATTAATAATAAAACTTTATTTATTATTAATTTCCCTATCATCCGGGAGACGAAAATTAGGGGTGTTACACTACTCCCCCACTTAAAAGGAATTTCGTCCCCGAAATTCTAACTTACATAAACAACTCAGGGTGCTCTTGACGCATCTTCTCCTCTAATTCCCATGTAGCTTCAGACACGTCAGCATTTTCCCAGATGATCTTGACTAAAGGTATCCCCTTTCCCCTAAGCTGCTTAACTTCACGATCTTCTATCCGGACCGGTCTGGCTTCAAAGGTAAGGTTCTCCTTCAAAGTTAGGTCATCAGGTTGAATTTTCAAAACAACCGATGGGTCATGCACATATTTCTTTAACTGAGAAACATGAAAGACATTGTGCAGATTTGACAGAGAGGGTGGTAAAGCTATTTGATAAGCGATAGGACCAACTCTCTTAAGGATTTGATATGGACCTATACACTTAGGTGAAAGCTTTCGGGTTCTCAAGGCTCTACTGATTCCTTTCATCAGAACTATCCGAAGAAACACATGGTCGCCTTCTGAAAACTCTATTGGTTTTCTTCTCTTATCAGCATAACTCTTCTGCCGACTCTGAGCTGCTTTCATCTTTGCTTGAACCATCTTGATTTTCTCAGTTGTCTGCTGCACAATTTCTGGTCCAACCACTAAGTTCTCCCCCACTTGAAACCCGCATAGCGGGGTTTGGCATTTCCTTCCATACAAAGCCTCAAACGGTGCCATTCCGATGCTTGCATGATAACTGTTGTTGTATGTGAATTCTGCAAGGGGTAACACTTGATCCCAACTTCCCTGTTCTTCAAGTGCACAAGCCCTCAATATGTCTTCCAAAGACTGAATAGTTCTCTCCGTTTGACCATCCGTCTGTGGATGATACGCAGAACTCAACTTTAAGCTTGTTCCCATAGCGTTATGCAAACTCTTCCAAAACTGTGAAGCAAACCTGGGATCTCGATCCGACACAATACTTGAAGGCACTCCGTGTAGACGAACTACCTCCTTAATGTAGATCTGGGTAAGCTTATTCAAAGGATAGAGCATATTTATCGGAATAAAATGCGCCGACTTAGTCAACCTATCCACAATCACCCAGATTGCATCATGATTTGCTGTTGTCCTTGGCAAACCAGACACAAAATCCATTGAGATACTATCCCAATTCCATTGAGGGATGCTTAAAGGTTGCAACTGTCCTCCCGGTTTCTGATGCTCTACCTTAGCTTTCTGACAAATTAAACATGAAGCCACATACTCCGCGACATCCTTTTTCAAACCAGTCCACCAAAACATTTTCTTCAGATCCTGATACATTTTGGTTGATCTAGGATGCATACTCATCCGACTCTTATGTGCTTCATCAAGAATCAATCTTCTAACCTCCTGATCTTTTGGTATGCAAATCCTTGTTCTGAAACGAAGGATTCCATCCAATCCAATCTTGAAATCAGGTTCCTTCCTTTCCGAACCTAATCTCATCTTTTCCATCAACTCTTCATCTACTTGTTGCAGCTCCCGAATTCTTTCCAAGAATTCATTTGTGATCTGCAACATTCCCAACTTGATGCTTGATGGTTCCACTTGCGTCAACAAGCTAAAGTCTCTGAATTCCTCGATCAAAGCTGCTTCCTTCACCATCATTGCACTTATGTGGATTGCTTTCCGACTCAAAGCATCCGCAACCGCATTCGCCTTACCCGGATGGTAATGGAGTTTAAAGTCATAATCCTTCAAAAACTCCATCCACCTCCTTTGCCTCATGTTCAACTCTTTTTGGTCGAACAGATATTTCAAACTCTTATGGTCACTAAATACTTGGAAAGTAGTGCCATAGAGATGATGTCTCCATATCTTCAAGGCAAACACGATCACAGCCAATTCCAAATCGTGTGTCGGGTAATTCACTTCATGATTCTTCAACTGTCGTGATGCATAAGCCACTACTCTTCCTTCTTGCATCAACACACACCCCAGTCCTTGCTTAGATGCATCACAGTACACTTCAAAATTCATGCGAGGGTCAGGTAAGATTAACACAGGAGACGATGTTAACCTTTCCTTCAACTCTCGGAAACTACTTTTACACCTGTCATCCCACACAAACGGTTGATCTTTCCGAGTCAACTTAGTCAAAGGCAATGCAATCTTGGAAAATCCTTCTATAAACCGACGATAGTATCCAGCCAGACCTAAGCAACTTCTCACCTCAGTCACAGTTTTAGGCTGTTCCCATTTCAACACTGAGCTCACCTTCGCTGGATCCACCGCAATTCCTTCCTTAGAGATTACATGCCCAAGAAATTTTACTTCATTAAACCAAAACTCACATTTCGTAAGTTTGGCGTACAACTGCTTCTCCTTCAGGACCTTCAACACAATCCTGAGATGTTCTTCATGCTCCTCCGGACTCTTAGAATAGACCAAAATATCATCTATAAACACCACTACGAACAAATCAATGGTCTGAAGATCCGGTTCATATAATCCATGAAAATAGCAGGTGCATTAGTCAATCCGAACGGCATCACAACATACTCATAATGACCGTATCGAGATCGAAATGCAGTCTTGGGTATATCTTCCTCCTTTATCCTGATATGATGATAGCCCGATCTCAGATCAATCTTTGAAAACACTGCAGTTCCTTTAACTTGATCCATAAGGTCATCAATCCTCGGCAAAGGATACTTATTCTTAATGGTGACCTTATTCAATTGTCTGTAGTCTACACACATTCTCATGCTTCCATCCTTCTTCTATACAAACAGTAGTGGAGCTCCCCAAGGCGAAACACTTGGCCTGATCATCTGTTTCTGCAGCAACTCCTCTATCTGCTTTTTCATTTCTTCCATTTCCGGTGGTGCCATTCTATAAGGAGCAATAGAGATGGGACCAGCTCCAGGAACTAAATCAATCACAAACTCTATTTCCCGCTTCGGAGGTAACACTGGTATCTCTTCAGGAAATACTTCAGGGAATTCTCTCACTACAGGGATCTCTTCTATTGGCATTGTCTCTTCGTCTCCGGTAGCAGAGAATAAACACATGTAGCCTTCAGGTTCAAGAGTTTTATATTGGATTGTCTTTCTCTTGCAATTGATGATCACTTGGTTCTTCATCAACCAATCCATACCCAAGATCACATCTAATTGAAACTTAGGGAGACAAACCAAATCTACTTTAGAGACACGACCCAAGATTTCAACTTCACACCCTAAGCAAACCTTAAAGGTAAAGACGGGTATTCCGGTAGGGGTATCTATACTAAGATAGCAAGGCGAATCAGAAACAACAAGATTCAACCTACTCACATTCAGGAGAAACAAAAGAATGTGTAGCTCCAGAATCAAACATAATCTTGCAAGGTTGATCATTAAGCAAAAAGTTACCTTGCACGAGATTCGGGGTTTGGGTTGCTTCATTACCACTCAGGGTAAACACTTTTCCTTGCACCACAGACTTGCCAGCGGATCCTTTCGCATCACCTCTTGCGGGCTCTCTGCAATCACGGGCAAAATGACCTTGCTTTCCACATTTGAAACACCCTCCTGTGGACCAGCAGACTTGACCATGGTGATAACGTCTACACTTCTCACAATAAGAAGCATTATCGCGAGACTTGTTCTTGTTATCAATCACAGCTTTGCCCTTGCCCTTGTTCTTCTGAGCATATGGACCATTATTCCGGTGATCAAATCTCTTCTTCCTCTGTGGTCCATAACCTTGTCCACTACCCTTTCCTTGGCTTCCTACCTACTCAGCCTTCTTATCATCCTCATACATTCTGCACATATCCACAAGTTCAGGAAAACTCTAAATTCTCTGGTAACTGAAGATAGACTTCAACTCCGGTCTCAGTCCACCTTCAAACTTGACACATTTACTCCTTTCATCAGGGTTATTCAAGTAGTAGGGAGAATATTTCATCAACTCCTCAAATCTAGCAGCATATTCTCCTACACTCATATCTCCCTGTTTCAATTGCATGAACTCTACCTCCTTCTTTCTCCTCAAATCTTCTGGAAAGTATTTATTAAAGAATTTCTCCATAAACACTCCCCAGCTGTTTGCTCTTCTCTCAAAGTTCAGCAATTGTACCGTATGATCCCACCAGTTCTCAGCCTCCCCATAAAGCATATAAACTGCATAGGTCACCTTCTGATCAACCGAACAGTCTAAAGTTCTGAAAATCTTGTTGATTTCATACAACCACTTGTTTGCCTCATCAGGTTTGTATCCTCCTTCAAACCTTGGTGGATTGCACTTTCTAAACTCCGACAGAGTCTTTGCATCATGATTCACCACATTACCAACATGTGGGTTACCAGCTCGTCCTTAAGGTGGCTGCTGTTGCTGCTGTTGCATACCTTCCAGCACAGTCGTAATACGCTCTAACATTTCATTCGTATAATTTCTATTTCTGGTTGCCATAGAAAGACCTGCACTATGGGCTTTGGGTCAGTAAAAGGTCTTTTTAAACATAAGCACAACTAGCTTATTCAACTAACTTACTCAAACATATTCAAAAAACATTGAATATCATACTTATCTGCATCATCAGGGCTATGAGGGACAGGACCAATGCTCTGATACCACCAACGTGTGACACCCTTGTTTTACATATTGAAAATAATAAATATTTCCAAATATAGAATACTTGCTATCAAAAATTTGGTCTAGAAAATTTTTCCTTTTTAATTTATACTTGCTCAATTAGAAACACCTTTAACCTTGACGAATAATTTGAATTCGGCTTAATAGTACTTTAACTACCAAAAATCTCTCGAGACAACGCCTTTTTAATATAACATAACATATACGTAGCGTTGATTAAAAACATATTAATTGTCTCGTGAGTTTAATCGGATTTGTAGAACATAACCTTATTTGCCGAATCCTTTTTAACCAAAATCAGAGTATGCGGAAGTAAAAATAATACTTGTGGGGCATTGCTGAGGTAAAACATCATATGGATATATATATATATATATATATATATCATAAAATAAAACATCCCCACCAGTATCCAGTAGCAAGTAACAAAGTCGAGATAGCAAGTTTTTGGTAAAACTTATACATAACCAGCTGCTCAAAAGTAAACCTCACTCTAAGACCTCTCAAAAATATGTACAATATATAACAAGATCAAAATAGAAGTCCCAGAGCAGGTCATCCATGTCCTCAACAGCTCCTATGATCCTCTGCAGCTCTATCCCTAGACCTAGGATCCAAAACATCTATGCTATGCAGGCTCCTAGAAACCAGCAGGTCCACCTCTAGTAGTAACAGTAGGCTCGACAGGCACCTCCTCCTCGTCCTCATCCTCCACAGGGTCCTCCTCGACCTCGCCCGACTGTGCAGAGACCCCACCACTGGGTCTGGGATCTGCAGAAGCAGTCCTCTCAAGATCAGTCGGACCAAGAGAAGGAGTCTCCTCAGTAACAACTCTATGGGAAGAAGGATGAGTACGAGTGGCAGCTCTAAAACGAAAACTATGAAATCGACGCACTGGTCGAGTCGGGGGTGGTCCTCTATATTTGTAAAAGGGTGGAACATGCATAGTATAGACTAAAGGGATCCTAAATCTACGAGGTCACACCCGAACCAAAGGGTTAGGGTGGTAGAGAGTAATCTCCACCTCCCCCTCAAAGGTGGCTCGGTGCTCCTCGTACGTCCATATACCACTAGGGATAGGGCGTTTCTCGATGCAGGCTAGGTATCTGACCATCACCTAAACAGGGCATAGGGAGTAAGTATACACATATACATAATTAATAAAGACTAAAATACAAACACAAGTATATCATGGACAGTCAATAATGCAAGTACATATGAGCACACCAATTTTCAACATTATATCTCTTATAATGCAGGTGGCATGATGCATGACTTCCATCCACAACTGAGGCCTCCAATATTAGTCCATCTTGGACGTCCATCCAATACACCACTGTGTTCCCAGAACACTAACATGCGTTCCCAGAACGTATGTTAAACCATACTTGGAAAACAAACATCACTCCCAGAGTGTGTATCACGTTCCCAGAACGTATAAAAACCATGTCCCAGACACTGGCCACATTTCCAGAATGTGTCATCTGTGACGACCCGCAAATTCTTCGTCTATTTTAAATGAATTTTTGAGATATATTTTATTAACAATAGATGTATTAATGTGAAGATAAGTATTTTCATGGACTCAAAGCCAATGGTTTTATTATTTGAGATTTTTTTAAGGAGTGAAATTCTTTGTGAACTCCAACTAGATGAACTAACTTTGAAAATTCATATCTTTTTAACCGTAACTCCAAAAATTACGATCTTTATATGAAAACGATCGTCTTGATAAGTATAATTTAAAAATGTAACTTTTATAATTTTATAGATTTATTTACGAAAATTTATTTTTGGGTACATTTTAAACGAATTTTGAAGTATATAAATCAGTAAAAATAGTTAAAGACCTCAAATGAACTTTTCCTTTTGAGGATATCTTTTATATATGCAAATATGATTTTAGAAAATAAAATAAGGGCTATATCTCTAGCCAATTGGTGCAGTTAATTTTTTTATTTAAAGTGTGCATTTTGGAGTTTTATTTGTTATTGTTGATGATTGTTATGTTATAAAAGGAAAACTATTTTATGTAATCTTATAAAGTGAATTTAAAATAAAATGAGTATTTGATGTGAGGTGTATGTGAATGTTTGTGTGATGTATGAATTCTTTGCATTCTATTATTTTTCATTAAGGTGTCATAACATTTTAATATTTGAATGACGTGTGTGATTAGAAAAATGAAAATGCAAAATGTGTGTGAGTGTGTATAGGTGGCGAAATGCATGAGGGAAAGTAGGAAGATTTATTTTCTTCTAGGTTAAGAAAATTAAGAGTAAAATTTAATCCATGGAAAATAAACTAGGAGATGTGATGTAGAAAACAAAATGATGAGTGATAAGACCTAATGCCTTGAATTACTCCTTGATAAAATTCACCCATGCAAATCTTCCAATTGCCAAAATTACCCCTCATCTTCTCACATGAACCGAAATTAATTAAGGGCAAAGAAGGAAAATCAAAGTTTGCCTATAAATAGGTTTGGCTTTAGTTCATTTCCCTTGATTCATTTCACTTTCTCATTTCACCCCAAACACTTAGTTTGAGAGAACCATCAAGCTCTCAAACTCTAGAGAGAGAGAGAGTGAGGCCGTGGAGGAGTTGAGAGAGAGAAGAGAGGATTTTTGCAAAAACACTTCAAGATTTCCAAGGATCAAGGCCTAGGATCTTCATTCTTGTACTTGAGCTGGAGATTTCAAGTAAAGTTCTTAACCTTAAATTTTATTTTCTATTTGGTTTGCATGTCTTTTCTTCTTCTTCTTGATTCTTGTTCGTTTTTGATTTGCATGTGTTATTTTCCAATGGATCTTAGTATGAATAATTCATGCATGTATTTTAAAGATTTGATCTTGAAACTTCACAAGTAAAAAATTGATTTTTGATGACTAAATACTCCAGACAAACTCACGGTTTTGATGATGATGATTTGATCTTGAGTTTTAATTCATGCATGTCAATTTTGTACTCATATTTGTAAAAGTATAAACTTGATCCAAGTATTTTTGAAAACAAAGTCTTGACCTTTGATTGCATGTGGACTTTAAAACAAAAGCTAGCATTTTTAGCACATGCATGTCATGTTTATGCTTATATATGTTAGTTGTGAGATTGATCCAATTGCTTCTAAGAATAAAATGATGATCTTGTTTTGCATGTGAGTTTTAATAAAAGTTGCATTCTTCCTTGTGAGTATGTCACGGTTTTGATGATAAAAAGAGTAGATCAAACTTTAATAATGATTTTGTTACTTCTATGACTTGATTTTGGGTATTTGATATTTTACATGGAAAGATTTTGTAATTGATCATAAAAATGGTTGCATGTTAAAGATCTAGTGAAGTCTATGCTTGAACTTAAAGATCTATGGTTGCATGTGTTTGTTTTGATGTGATCTTGGAGTTTAAGTTATATGCATGTCATTTTTAAGTGTTGATCATGAGTATTTGTGCTAGGAAGTTTAGATCTTTCACTTGTGATCTTCTTTGTCACGGTTTTGACTAAAGTTTGTGCTTAAACTTGGTTGTTTGCCTTGATCTTTATGTGAATGTGATGATTTAAACTTGATCTATGATAAAGCATGGAACTTGATCTTTGCATGTTAAAGATTTGAAGCCAAACTTTGATTTAATGATGATGGTTATTCGGTTAAGCTTAGAAAACTAGGAGATCATGCTTTGATCATCATTTAAAGCACATGCATGTTAATATTTGTTTAATCTAAGGACTTTAAATGCATGCATGAAATTATTAAGGCATGAAAGATAAGACTTTGGTGTGATCTTTGATTTAATTCAAGTTAAGAAAATAAATTAAAGTTTGATAATTTTCCAAGTTAAGCTCACGGTTTTTGAATTAAAAAGGAAGAAATAATTTCATGATTTTATGTCTTTAATGTTAAACAAATCTTTGCTTTGACTTGTGCATATATTCGGCCAATGCATGTCTAACTAGGTTTAAGAATCTTTTTCGTGAAATGACATGTAATGATGAGTATGTTTCATGTGTTGATGTTAAGTTTTGTTTAAAAAGGAATAAATGGTTTTGTTTGATGAAGTTTTGTGCTTTATTCTTATGTATGTGTATGTTAGGCTATGAGAGAAAGAAAGAGTAAATGATTTTTGTTTCATGTAAATGAAATTGTGTTTAAGTGCTTGACATGAATCTTGATGACTTAAGTGTTTAAAGTTGTGATTTTTAGCCTATTTGTCTTTGGTTGATTCGGCCATAGTAGGTTTATTGGGATAAGAATTTATTTTGCTAAGTGTTAAGTAATATTTGAAGAGTGTATGAGTGGTGTGAATTATTTATTAAAGTGTGGATTGTCATTTGAATTTTAAACTACGTGTGGAACGAAAATGTTCGGGTACGAAAATAATTTTTAAAAATAATTGATTTTAAGTTTGTTTGCTTTGAATTAGCCACAAACAATGGATATGTGTGGTGGCTGTCCTAGTTTTATTTTTAGCATTTAAGCTTAAATTTTAAAGTAACAACGTGTTGGTTTTGTATTAAGGAATGTTTGAAAACAAAAGTACTTCTTTCATTGTTTTCGGATTTTATTAAAGTGAGCTTGAAAAGCAACTCTTCGCCGTCCAGAATTGTTTGGGTTTGTTTATTAACTTTAAAAATGTGCTCATGTGATTCAACGTATGGTTTTCAAGTGGTATTTGATTTAGGAAAAAGCCGGATTAAAAACGGTGAATTTTTCAGTGTTTCCGGACATGATTAAGGTGCTGTCCAAGACGGACCAGCAACCAAATCAATTGGTTTAAATTGCTTTATTAGATATTTTCAAATGGTTTTGAAGTACTTAAAGTACTAGAAAATATTAGAGTTGTTTTGAGAAAACAATTATGCTTTAAGTCTTCCGACGAGAAAGAATATGTGTTTTGAGTTTAAGAGGAGACTTTCCTTATACAAGTTAATAATATAAACGTATTTTGTTTAATACGAGGAATTTTAAGACGGGGGATTGGAGCAGCTGGCAGCAGCAAGGACCGCGGAGATCGTGTGCATTGATTTGCTGGGACTAGAGGTGAGAGAGAAGCTTTCCTAAGACACCGTGGTATTTAGGTGATTTATTAGGACGTTCCGGATCATCTCAAAGATCAGAACTTGGTGGTTCTGAGTCAGTAGTATAGTGGCAATTGTCTGTGTTGTGTGGCCACTTATACGAAGGAGACAAAGACCACATGTTATTATGTGATGAATTTATATGATGATGATTTGAAATGGCATGCTTCTGTTTAGTTGTTTAAGAGTTTTGAATTATGCATGATGATAATAAGTATTGTTGTTGAGTATGAATAGCATGCTGATGGACATCTGCTATGTCTTGATTATGGATTATAATTATGTGAAATTATAGAAATGATGAATTAAAAAGAGAACAAGTTATCCGAAAAGAGAAGATATAACACCCTGTTTGGCTTAAGTCCTTAATGAATAAGGCAGCTTTGATAAGACATTGAGAAAAGAGATAAGAACTAAGATTGTGGAAAGATATGAAATATTATGAGAACCGTAAGAAAGTGATAAGAGATAAGTCATGATATGAACGAAAAGTATCGTAATGCTGAAAAGCCAGAATTGATGATAATAATGCTGATGAGAATAGTGCTGTTGAGCAAGAGCTGAGAATACTGATGCTGATGAGCCAGAGCTGGTGAAAGTAATGTTGCTGTTGTTTGTTGGAATGAGTCTTGTTATGAATTGAGCTTTGCTCCTCTGCTGTTGTTATTGAAAGGAAATGTGATCTGAGTTGAGCTATGCTCCTCCGCCAATGTTTTGAGATGAGTTATGCTGCTATCCTGAGAAAGTTTACGAGATGTGATGCCAGATTGTTGATGCAATCCCAGCTCTGTGCTATGTTAAGAAAAGAAAAGTAATGTTATAAATTAGTGGTCGGGACTCGTTGAAGGGATGCACTAAGGATGAGCCGACCTTAGGATAATAACTAAACTCTAAAACTCTTAAAAAGACATTGACGAATGCGGTGAGCAATGAGTGCGAAGTAGTGGAGAGGAAGATACCATGGGTATCAGGGATACTCAGGAGGAGATTGCATTAGGGGAAGACAATGACGGTGAAACGTCAAGAAGCCTTGAGTACTTTCTAGGTGGAACGAATTCCATAAGGGGTAAGGATGGGCCGATCTGATGCCGTGGTAAGTTCTACACCCGAAACTAGAATAGTACTGTCACCCCCTAGATTGCAAATCTTGAACAGTGAGAGGGACTAGAACGGGGCTCTGTGATTTTGCCACTGTACCCGATTTTCTACAGTGTTCCTTGATTATATGATTTGATTTGAGACTGTACCCAATTTTCTATAGTTCTCCTGGCTTGGAGCCTTGTTGAGACAGCTGTCAAGCCCGCGTGGTAAATGTCCTGTACTCCTGTTTGCTTTCGACTAGGTTGGGTGGATGACCAAGGAGATGTAGACGTGTGTGCTAACTGCGAACGTAACGAGTATCTCGATGATATTTTAATTCCCCCTTTCATCGAGGGATGTGATCTCATAAGACTTGATAAGAAAAGTTTAAGAGTCATGAAAAGATTTATAATTATAAGAAGCGAAATCTTTTGGGATGTTGATAATGAGAAACGAATCGAGAATGAAATTGTGGAAAAGTGAATGGAACCATATGGAAATGGAAATGGAAATGAATGTAACTTAAAGATTCACAAGTTGAGAATGAGAAAGGAATTGAGAAAGAATGAATGATTATGTTGAGTAATGAAAGTAAGTTTGGCAAGATAATGATGATGATGATAAACTTGAATGCTGTGTTATATTTATGTTGTATCGTCATGTTTGTATTGTCTTAATGTCTTGCCTACTATAAACCCACACCGTCGACGATGCGTCGTTCGGAATGCTTACTCTCTCCTGTCTCGTTGGCATATCGGTGTTGCTGGTATCGCAACAGACAAAAGGAGCATCGTATGGAGATCACTACATGGCGTCATCAGGGAAGTGGTTGGAAACCCACTCGCTATGGATGGAGTGGAGCGGGAGGCTAATGACAATGGGAAAGCAGCGACAGAGATGGCATCACCTTCGGGAGTGAAGAAAGGGCGCAAGAAGAAAGGGAAACTTTATCCGGCCGTCTTCGACAGGAAGATTAAGAGTAGTACTATGAATTTAGGGGCCTCTTGTTATCTTTAGGTTTAAGTTTAGTGTTAATATTGGGAGTCAAGGATTACCGTAGTAATGTACCACTTATGTAATTATGCCCATCTTTATTTTGTGACTGTCAGAACTTTTGTTTTAAAAGAATCTCGACTATGTCATGTAATGTATGGATACTTGTTATCCATAACTTATGAAGAAGATGTAAATGAACATGATGGAACTGAACGAAGTTATTTTGAAAGACTTGGAAGTTCATGTAAGTGAAAGTTTCAGTAACAACTCGGTTTTCGGTAAAGAATGTTAAGTGTCCCAATGACATCTCAATAATGTTTAAAAAAAAAATTGGCCTCATTTTTGCAACTTAATAAATAAAAGTTGATTATTCTGTGTTATGAAAATCGGGCTGTTACATCATCAAGTAGGTTACACAATTTTGGTACTCCCAGAGTACCCTCCTCATATTCCCGGAATATGATAATCGTTACTTACCAACCTACTTTCCATTCTCTATGAATGAATGCACATTTACTCAGGTTGGTTTTTATCTTTAATTTAATTATTGTGATTTAGAAATATCTCAGTTTCTCCTTTGAATGATTTATTTGAGGTATAACCTTTGGCATGAAAATTCATCCTTGAATTAACTTAAAAACATGCCAATAGACTAGGATTGGGAAAAACTTAACCAATGGTATCAAACTTTTCACTTAAAAGACTTAACTTTTATTTTTCAGTTCAGGTACTAACCGGTTACAATCTCAGGCTAACCGGTTAGAATTACAGACCTGAACCTACTAACCATTGTAATTCAGAAAACCCTTTTCTTGAATTCTCTACCCAATCCATAAACAAGTTTTCAGAATTGTTATATACCTCAAATCCCACTGATTTCATCATTCAAAGTCTAAATCACAGTCCAATTCCAATTTAGCATAATTTCCTCTAGAAATTATCTTGTAACATTAAGGCATTGACTCATCAATTACAATCTGAAACAAACAGTATTTATAAACATGTTTTCAGATTGATTTCAAGTGAAATTAGAGAATAGACTTGAGTGAAAATGGTAAGAACACACGGCCAATTTCATAAATTCATTTTCTTTGAAAACTGACAGTATCTAACCGGTTACAGGATTCAAATAACCGGTTAGATTATGCAGAGTGTACACTGAAAAGTGAGGTTTTGCATACCATTCTTTTCAATACTCAAATCTAACCAATTTCAACAATCAATAGAGTTCACATACCTTAATATAAATGTTTAACCACAGAAAACATATTCCTTTGCATGCATTCCATTTAGAGTATCAAATTGCATATAAACCAACATAAACACAACTTGATATCACAAAACTCACAATAAGCATTTAGATTATGATTCAATCATCAAAATCACTTGCGTGCATGTTATCAAACTTGCTCAAAAAGAATTGAGCTACAGAAATGGCCTCCAAGCCTTTAACCTATTCACATAATGCCCTTTTTGAGTCTTTGTTGACTCAAATCCTAAGACACATGATTTTAGTCTCAATCTAGTATAAGGTAAG
Source organism: Crotalaria pallida (assembly GCA_037953625.1). Lineage (NCBI taxonomy): Eukaryota > Viridiplantae > Streptophyta > Magnoliopsida > Fabales > Fabaceae > Crotalaria > Crotalaria pallida. Next base: position 61,917,235 of record CM075650.1, read on the forward strand.
CTTCTCCCATACCTTAGATTAATGTTTGATGAGTAAATACACTGAGATTGAAGAGAAATCCACAGATTCCACAAGAACCCTTAGTTCTGCCCTTAACCACGATTTTCAGCCACAGGGTCCAAACACCAGGGATTTTGACATAGAGATTGACCAAACAAATTAGGGAAAATGATTAAGACTTGCTCTAGGTAACATGCACTAAAGAATCAAAGTGATTTGAGGCTTAAAGGTTACATGTACTTAGCACAATCAGAGCTTAAACCTAGCTTCCAGGAACAAGAACAACACTGGGCCAGTTTTTCAAGCTGCAACTTCAGAGATCGATTTCTCCTTCCACACACACTTTTGACTTGCAAATTTTATTTCAACACGAAGCTCTGGATGTAAGCTTCGTGTTCGTGTATCACTCAAAGTTTCACTCCCCACACAGAAGAAGAATTGAACCAGACGAATCAAGAACCCTAGAACAGAAGATTTCTCAACCAACACTCACTAAAGACCTTGATTTGATCTAAATCCCAGCTTTTATAGCAAAATTGACTTCTCATGCAGGGCGACACGCGTTTCCCACTATGAATCGAGTGAGATTCGTGGCAATTAAGGGGATTAAGCAAGTGATTACTCATCAAACGCACTAATCTAGTTTCTGGGTTCATCGTGTAACCGGTTACAGGGCATTACTAACCGGTTAGTTCAGTGTAAAATTTAAAAATTAACACTTTTAAAACCTTTCCCTCCAAGAACCTTCCTAATATTACATTTAGGTCCTAATCCAAGGACTAAAATGCAATATCTATATTTTTGTATATATTCACCATATAAAAATTTCTTCACCTATTTTTATATTTCAAGGCTAATTAAATACAAAATATAAACTAGGAAAATTTATATAAATTAATAATAAAGCTTTATTTATTATTAATTTCCCTATTATCCGGGAGACGAAAATTAGGGGTGTTACACTATTACTTTTATTCTTCAAAATAAAGTATTTCAATTAGTAAAATAATTTCCTTTAAATATTTTTCTTAATAAATTTCACACCTTCATTTACTTACTAATAATTTTACATTATAATTATCTTAATTACAAATAATTATAATTCTTAATCGAGGATTTAAATTTTTGGGGCGTTATATTGACGACCATCAAAATGAAAAAATAAGAGACTTAATGTTGCAGTTACGAAGAAAATTATACAATAATGTTTCTCCTTTATATATTGGTAACTGATGCAATAAAGAGAAAGGCTAATAGGGCATTTTAAAATCATTACTCCCTCCGTCTCTTATTATAGGACCTCTTTTTACACTTAAAAATTTGATCCTAAATATAAGAACTTCTTCCAATTTTTTCATAATTACCCTTAACTAATCATAATACTCTAAGTTTTAGTGAGAAGACATAAATAAAACTGTATTGGAAAATGCAAAAATTTTGCAAATCGTGTAGTTTTAATGTTGTAGGTAGTTGAGGTAAAGTAAGAATTAAAATAAGTATTGATAAGCCAAAAAATTTATTACACCCTTCAACTCAAATTATAAGCAAAAGTAACTAATTTTACGCTTATTAAGAAGGTTAGTTGATTGAATTTAATTTTCTCAAATTTATAAAAGAATAGAGGTATTTTAGAAAAGTAACTAAAGGTTTTTGTATGTGCTAATACACATTTTAAAACCATTTTTAGCTTTTAAAAAATATACTCTCTGCAACAAAAATAAAAGCCAATATTAAGTACAACAATTTTTTTTAAACGAAAGAAGTATTTAATTGTGATAAGGATATGAAAATCCTTTGAAATTTATGTTTTATATAAATAAACATGCATATTATATTTTTTTTCACAATTTCATACCAATTAATTAATACTCGCTCCATCCGTCCTTAAATATAAGCATTTGGAGTAACCTTTGATAATATATAAATAAAATCCGCTTCCAAATATTTTATAATTTAACATAAAAATGTGCTTCAATCCTCGTAACTAAAGTTTAGATACTCTCATTGTATAGCACAATGCCACAATCCAAAGTTCATTGTAATCATCTTCCTTTCCAATCTCCTACTGTTTGAGTCAATATCTTGATAAAACAACAATTTTTTATATGAAAAAAACATTAAAAAAAAGTAAACATATGTTATATTTCCTGTAACAAATACAATTAATCTAAAAGGACCCAATCCTAAAATTGAGCACCTGCCATTACAAAATCCCCTTCCTCGAATTCTTTTATATATGAAATATTATTTTTATGTTACTAATTAACCTATAGCCATTCATCACATTTTCAAGCTACTCCACTTCCTAATTCTCCATCTACAATAGACAATATGATTAAAGGTTGTTGCATTGGATTAATCAACAATTCAAACATTGACATGAATAGAAGAGAAAACTTTCCTTTAAACCAAAACCATGTTTTGAATTTGATTTTTTACGCAACATCTTCGATAGGTATTACTCCATTTATGAATTGTGCTTCACTCCTGTTCAACCAAATACATAAAACATAAAGACAATTAAGCCAAATCAGATTCCTCCATCTATGATAATCTTCTTGTGTATCATTTCAATATGGTGGAAATATTTGTCAATAGATGTTTGGCAAAAAAGATTCATTGATTCTCTAAAGATTCTCACAACCAAGTATAGATTTCGTTTTATTATAAAAGCATAAAAATAGATCAACATCTTCAGTCAACAAAGCTGAATTTTTATAAAGAAAAACTAAACTCGGATGTTTCTTCTATTGAGGCCAACTATATTTATGCTTTAATACTCTTTACGTCAATTACCAATAAATAGAAGAAACAGGTGAAATTAGAATTCGGGAAAAAAATTATAAAGTATATTACCATGAATATCGGTGGAAACATCGGTGAGAAAGCGACAACAACATGGTGATAGGGCTAATCTGGAACTTATTGAGATTTGGGCACGGAGGATGGACAACGACAAATGTGTGGCAAACTCTAGGAGGTTGACGATGCCGTTGCGTTCGCCCATGGCTAGTCGGATCTCCCTAGCACTGATTCCTCTTTCCCTCTCCAAAGAAACGTAGAACCAACAAATACCCAACAAAATTACGAATCATGATAAGCATAAATTGGAAATAAAAAAATAAGAAAAAAATAAATAAACACAGAAACCAGAGATGAGAGGAAGATATCACACATAATGAAGCACCGAAAATGAGTAAAACAATGTAGGAATAAAACAATGAGAGGAGAATGAAATGTCATAAGAATATCGCAATATATTAAGAGTAATTCAGCTAAGCTAGCAACATAAAGAAAAGTACAACTTAGATTGACATTTGATCCCCTCAAACCACCTATGCAACCGATCAATTATATAACTACATGAATGGATTTGGAGGAGACGATCTAAGATATTTATTACTGAAATGCCTCGTCCCCTAAAGTTTGAGTCCTACAAAAAGTGTTTTTAGGTGGATCGAGTAGTAAGGTAAAACAACATAGAGAAATGCAACCTCTATGACAAAATTACCAATTTACCATTATCCCTTAGAATTATTATAATGCTTGACAATTTCCTTTAGTTTTTATCCCCAATGAAAAGAGTACCCAACACGACCACTATGGACTAAACCATTCAGAATAATCAAAGATCAAATAAGACATTCAGAAACCAGCAGGCGCTCGATCGACAAAGAACACTTAATTTTTATATCGGATTCCAAATTGGAATAATTAAAGGGTGGTCGGGAACAACTAATTTTATTTTTTTAATTCGAAGTATTAGATAGAGAGATCAATTTCAGTGATTAATATTAAGCGAACATGTTGTCACTAACATATCAACAAGATTGAACAATGACAATGCATTCCAAAGAGGCTCAAAGAAGGACTCTTCTCCACGAACAAATGTTGGATCCTAAGAAAAGAGAAGCACAAAGTTTACAAAATCTGATTTTAAATGGAAAAAATGATTGAATGATGGCATCAGAAGGAAAGGAAAAATGCATACTTGGTTCTGTGACTCCTCGCAGGACAACAAGGAGGGCAATGTCATCTTTTGCAAATAATACAGATAATTATTATTAATAACATAAAATAGATAATTAATTAAACAAGATCTAATGCATAGCCAAGTGGAAAATCAAAATTTGAAAGCTAAGTTCATGGATAACTTGATGAAAAACCAATAGAGAAAAACTAACAAAATTACATCTGCTTGACTAATGTTTGACTAATCTTATCACAGCTACTAAAACCACTACATTAAGAGGAAAACAACTACTACACTAAGATAAAAAAAAGAAAGTCATCATTTCATACAGTTGCTACTTGTAATATATTGTTAATACCTTAGAGTTAGACACCCACCACTGCATGAAGGAAGGATATGACTAAACGAAAGTGGTTTTAGAGACTTCTCCAAACTATAAAGAGTTCTTAACAGCAGGCATATCTATTACTACTGCTACACCAAAGGGGAAAAAAAGCTCATGACTGCATACAGTAGTAGGTACTTGTTAGTTGTTAGCACACAGAATGAGCAATAATTAAAAGCAACACATAAAAATCTTAAGTCCATTTCAGTAAATAAGACCACGATAATTTTAGAAACAAACTTTGTAAATGTCTTTGACTTGTAACATCCTTGCAAGAAATAGAAACAAATAGATTGGAACTGATTCAGCATATAAAATATAAAATAAATATTTAAACAGAGTAGAGAAACCAAACAGAAACAGAAGGGAGCTAAAAATGCCTCAACCACGTTAATGAAACTCATACATAGGCAAAGTACTAAATTCAGTAAATTAATCACCCATAATGGATTGCTCATGGTTATGAGTAAAAACCTTTACCTCTTTTTTTAACTTTTTATTGGAAAGAGACGAAGTTTTAATCATCATTTGATAAAATCTTGTGTATAGTTATCAAATTTTATAGGTAAAGATAGGGGTGTAACGGTCCGGTCCGGTCCGGTCTTTGACGGACATTGGAGACCGGACCGATCAAATTAATACGGTCCGGTCTGGTCCGGTCTCGATGTGTTTTGTGTCAAAAGATCGGACCGGACCAATATGGTCCAGACCGAATCGGTCCGGTCCGGTCCGGTCTATATAGACCATTAAATTAAAATAAAAAAAGGAAATTAAAACAGGCACTAATGCAACAACGTAGGCAGCAATACTTGAAAAAAAAACCTAACTGAACACAGGGGCAAAATCAAGCAGCGGCGGCGGCGGCGAGGAATAGCGGCGGCGAGGAACCAGTGGTATCGCATGAGGAGGGAGATCGAGGAACCAGTGGTATCGCATGAGGGAGATCGAATCGCAGGCCAATGAGGAGGAGACGAATCGCAGGCCAGGAAGGATGAGATCAAAGGGAGGAGACGAATCGCAGGCCAGGGAGGAGGAGAACGAATCGGTCTCCTCGCAGGCCAGGGAGGAGGAGAACGAATCGCAGACCAGGGAGGAGGAGAACAAATCGCAGGAGGAGGGAGATGGAATAGCGAGATCGGACCGGACCGTTTCCGGCGGCGGCGGCGGCGAGCACTGGACGGTGGATGAATGGTTGAGGCGCCGGGAGAGAGAGAAAAGGAGGAAGCAGTTTTGAGACTCTGTATTTGTGTGTCCCTGCTTTGTGCGTGACTGTTAGTATTTCTGTATTTGTGGTATCAGTTTATTTATGTTTTTTTTTTTAAATATTTGAACCATCGGTCCGGTCCGGTCTTTGCGGTCTGGAAATTAGCCGAACCGTGGACCGGACCATTATAGATCAGTCCACTTGTTTTTGAGACCGGACTAGACCGTGAGACCATTCTGGACCACATTTTTCGGTCTGGTCCGGCCCGGTCTGATCGGTCTCGTGGTCCCAGACCGGACCACTTACACCCCTAGGTAAAGAACTATATGTTGGAAACCAACAAGAGGCCTAACAATCGAGTAGAGGGGGGTGAATAGGAGATTGAACGAGATATGGGAATTTTTCGATTTCTTGAAAATAGTTTGAATGTTGTTCACGGTTTTAAATAAAATTTCGGCTCTATCCGAGCAGACACGATTAATTGATTAACCAAATAGATAAACAGAATGGTTAATTGATTAACCGAGCTGCCTCTCAATGAGAGTTGGTTTTCTTAAATAATAATGTTCAAGACCGAGCTGCCGAGCAAACGATGTTAAGTTATTAACCAGATGAATACTGGTTAATTAGTTAACATAGATGCTTCATGTAACACCTCGTAATATAATGAATAATAAACAATAAACGTTTGAAAAATGAAACATAGGACTTTAAATTTTCTTTTATAAATCAGAGTTCACAAATAGCGTTGGGGGCTTTCAATTACAATATAATAAAATACACTTGAGTTCCTTTCTTTCGACTGATCCGCTGAGCACTCTGATCTCCAAGCTCCTTGCTCAAGAACCTAAAATGTTAACCACATAAGGGTGAGACCTTTTCACAACACAGTGGATTAAAAGATAGTAAAACGGTATATAACAAAAACTCAAGGATAATAAGTAAATCAAGCCATGGATTAACAAAATGAATCACATTCACTTATTAACAATTTTTAAATACATTCCATATTTATTCTCTTTCCCTGTTTCATAAAACTGTATGTCACATCACGGTCAGAGGCCAACATACCCACTTATACATTGTATGTCTCCTCACGGTCAGAGGACAACATACAAACCACATATACATTGTACGTCTCCTCACGGTCAGAGGAAAACATACAAACCATATTCTCTTTTTCTTTTTATCTTTGCACCACTAGGAATTAGCGCACCTGCTAGGCAATTCGGCACCTGCTAGGGACTTTACACCTGTCAGGACTGAGACACCCATTAGGCATCACCCGTTAGGACAACGCAATTAATTACCTTTCCATTAATTATTCATTTCTCAATTCCAGTCCACAATTTATTAACTTTTTCAGGTGGTTATGCAGTGTATTGATCCATTGGCGCACCGACGCCTAACGGGAATTTAGGACCTAATGGGCAATTCGCCTGACAGGCAATTCGGCCCTAGCAGGCAATTCACCACCTAGCAGGGCACCTAGTGATGAGCATTTTATTTCCCATTATTCCTTGCATTATTTTACTCCTATTATTGATACTTGTTGCCCATTTGACATTGATTAGCTTGATTTAGTGATTTTGAGTTTATTGGACTAATATTCCGAATATTGTTTAATTTGGGATTATTTAGCCTAATTAATTCTATTTCTATTTTCAGGTAATATTTGGCACAAGGACACTTTGGGATGTTTGGAAATGAAGATTGAAGCATTGAAGTGAAGATTGTAATTTGCATTTAGGTCCCTTTTTAATTGTAATTTTTAGAATAGTGTTTCTTAGGACTTGGGCCCATGTTTTAGGCCCATTTTCATGACTAAAGAGGGGAAATTCGTGTAACCCCCAAGACACACTCCCATTTCAGATTTCTCACTCTCTCTCTAGGTTAGAACTTCTCTCTTGGCTCTCCCAAGTGGTGGTGGCTGCTAGGGTTTTGTTCTTCCCCATTTCTACTCGTTTTTCTTCATTTATGGCCATGGAAGGCTAGACTTCAAGGGTTAATCCCTTTGGTATTGTATTATCTACTCTTGAGCTCTTGTTATTAATGCAATTTCATTTTCTCTTCTCTGTTTTCATGTTTATCGATGTGTAGTGGTTTGCTTAATTCCATTTCGTAGAGATAATACATGAATATAAATGCTTAATTTGTATTAACTCGTAAAAACTCCAATTCTGGTTTCTGATGCTTAATTAGAAGTTAGGGTTTGGAGTGATAACTGAATTTTCACTTAGTATTTGGTTATCACGAGTTGGACAGAGGAGAGGAGAGGAATCGATCTTTAGTGAGCTAGGATTGAGTAGTGTACGTAGCCAAAGGGGTTTGCCCGCTTTTGTTTCTGATTTTCTTAGTTTTTATATTCTGTTTATGTTTTGTTCTTCACATTTGTCACACACAAAAACCCCCCATTTTACTGCACACTACGTGTTTGATACTTTGCCTAGACCGATATTCGCTGGGAAACGACCTAGGATCACCTTCCTAGTACTACAGAATAAACACCTTTTATTTTGATCGGGTACGGCCTCGATCAAAATTTGGCGCCGTTGCCGGGGATTATCGGTTCTTGCCAAAGATCATACAGTAGTTAATTAGATTAGTTAGTGTAGTTAGTGTGTGAATAAGCATTCTGATAACTGATTGAAAGTTGCCCTGTTTGCTGATTTGCTGTTCTGCACAACTGATGCTATTCTAGTGATTCTGTGAGTGTCATTCAACATAGCTGCGGGTGGAATTTTTGCACGAAAATTGGTATCCACACTTGTTTCATCATATATTAGTGTGTTGATGCATCACAGACACTCAGATATGCACTGGTTGTGAGTTCCAGAAAAATTTTCCATGTTTTAGCAGCACTTACTATAAATAGGCATAACTTTTGATCAGGTTGTCGGAATTGGACGAATTATATATCAAATCGAAGGGAAAAATTCAATAAAGAGATAATTTCGCCAACGGCAGAATTAGAGAAAATATTGACCCCAAAATCCTTCGTTTACTATTTCTTTTTTATTTTACAAGTTTTATTTTCTTAGTTTTTGGTCCCTATTTTAATTCTTTGACTTGGTTCCCTTTTGAATTTTGTCCTCAAACTTTCTGTGATATGTTTTCATGATTTTAGGGTGCTGAAAAAAATAAAGAAAAAATTTTTAAAAAATAATAAATTTTGTTGCCGATTTTGGTCATGCATATCTGTTACAGTATGCTATGGTTGATGCTGTTCTGTTCAGTACATGACTAGGGGCAACCCAAGTTATTTGCATCCTTACAACCCTGAAATTGATAGAACTTATCACAGATTAGTTAGACAAAATAGGAATCAGTCATTAGGTAGTGAGTCAGAGTCATCTTATAGTCCATCTAATTCTGATTCTGTTTCTATTTCTTCTATTCCTTCTACTTTTATTCAATCTGATTCTATATATTGTGATAACATGGCTCAACCCCCACCAAGGGAAAGGACACTTAGGGAGCTGGCTGCACCTGACTTCACTATTGAAGACTCGTGTATCCGGTATCCTGATGAGGATGTTCCTTTTGAGCTTAGAACAGGACTAATCCATTTGTTGCCCAAGTTTCATGGTCTTGCAGGTGAGGATCCTCATAAGCATCTCAAGAAATTCCATATAGTTTGCACCACAATGAAACCACATGATGTGCAAGAGGATCATGTCTGTCTCAGAGCATTTCCACATTCCTTAGAGGGTCTAGCACAAGATTGGTTATCTGACTTGGCCCCTGGTTCCATCACAAGCTGGGATGACTTGAAGAGGACATTTCTGGAAAAATTCTTCCCTGCAAATAGGACCACTGCAATCAGAAAGGAAATTTCTGGTATCAGGCAACAACATGGAGAGAGTCTTTATGATTATTGGGAGAGATTCAAGAGGTTGTGTGCTTCCTGCCCTCACCATCAGATCTCAGAGCAGCTTCTCATCCAGTACTTTTATGAAGGTCTCAACTTCATGGAAAGAAACATGGTAGATGCTGCAAGTGGTGGTACATTGGGAGATATGACACCCTTACAAGCCAGGAGCAAAATTGAGAAGATGGCTTCCAACTGTCAACAATTCCATGCAAGAAGCAACAGTGATGCAATAGTTGTGAGGGATGTAAATGATGTTGGTGCAGACTCGGGCAAGGTTGAGAAGCTTGAGCAGAAAATTGATTCTCTCACAACATTGGTCACACAATTGGCTGTCAATCAGAAAAAGATGATACTTCCTGCTAGAGTGTGTGGCATATGCACATCCATTGAGCACCCCACAGATGCATGCCCTTCCCTTCAGCAGCAACAGCCGATGACCAGTGGTGACCAACCCGAGGCCTATGCAGCAAACATATACAACAATAGAGGTCCACAACAACACAATCATGACCTCTCTTCCAATAGATACAACCCTGGATGGAGGAACCATCCCAATCTGAAGTGGTCTGATCAACAACAACCTCCTCCTAATGTTCCATTTCAGAACACCGCTGGACCGAGCAGACCACCATATGTACCTCCTCCAATCCAACAGCAAAGGCAACAACAGCAGCAAGTGGTTCATCCTTCACCATCAGCCCCTCCATCCAACCAACCTACCTTGGAGGAGTTGGTGAGGCAAATGACCATGCAAAACCTCCAATTTCAACAAGAGACTAGAGCATCCATTCAGAGACAAGAGGCATCCATTCAGACTTTGACAAATCAGATGGGTCAAATGGCAACTTCTCTCAACAACTTGCAATCTCAAAATTCTGACAAGTTGCCATCCCAAACTGTGATCAACCCTCAGAATCAGAATGTGAGTGCCATCAACCTGAGGTCGGGAAAGCAGATTGTCACACCCACACCACAACCTAACCTCAACAATGATGCTCTAGCTTCCTCTAAAGGGAAGAGCCAAGTGGTAGATGAAGGTGAGCATGCTAGCACCAAAAAGAATCATCCAACTCAACCCTAACTATCCCTAACCCAAAGTGTGGAAAAGGAACTCCCCTTACCTGAAAATCCTAGCAATAACGACAGAGCTACGTTTGCGTCCGCGACTTGCTCCAGGGTCAAGGTCAATAGTGTGTTGGATCTAAATAGGGACATATGATAAAACTAATTATAACATTAAAATATATATATCAAATAAATTCATTTTTGTCAAAATAATAAATATATATCATTATACCTAAAACATATCTTTATTTGAAAATATAGGGATAATAAAAATATTAACGGATCGTAAAATAAATTATATAGATAGGTAGAGGGAGTTGAGGATATTATATACCTAAGAAGGATTTGAGATTGGACGGTTGGATCTTGAGTTATTGGACCGGAAAGTTATGAAAATCTCAAAATTTCTCTCTCTGTAAATAGACTCCCCGCCAATTCTCTTTGCACGCCAAAGTGAATGAGTTCGTGGATGGCGGAATCAAGAACAGTCACAGGAATACATCTCTCTCTGGGACCAAGCAAGCTACGAATAATAGGGAACTTGTGGCCAAGAAGCTTCAATTTGCCTTGCACATCTCCAAACAATGCTCTCTCTGATCCACTCTCTCTAGCTCACATCTACTTTCTTTCTTTTCCTTTCTATGAATTCATTCTTTATTTCAATCTCTGATGAGCTGTACGGTGGGGAAAGGGGTTTTGGGTAGATTATTAGGAAAATATATATATTTTAATGATTTGCTCTTATTTGTGGGTCAATGTGTGTAGGTATTTTGAATTATAGCTAAAAGTTGGATGATACTAAAAATAAAATATGTTTAGGTAAAACAATATTGTATTTTAAATTACTCAAAACTGATTGAAAAATAATAAAGTTACCGGTCCCTCCGGATAGCTATTGCGTAAGAAAAATTATCGAAATTCAAAAGTAAATATATTTTCTAAATCTTGATATTAAACTTCATAATATATATTATTTATAATTTTGAAATAAAAGATCATTATATATAACTTATACTAGTAAATATTAAACCAGTCCAGAAGCTAAAAATAAAACAGCCTCCGAACACTATGAAAATTTACCGAGACGCTCAAAATATTAAGTTAAACATATATTTCTGAAGAAACTATTTATAAAAATGCCTCTAAGGCTTGCCACTTGAGCTCCCTATCAAAATGTTAATTAAACTAAATAAAAATACTATTTTATTTTTGCAAAGCGTATGATAACAAATTTATACTTATTTTGACTAGAAAACATATTTCAGATATAATGATGAAATCAGAATTTTATTCCGATACTCAAATCTTGAAAACATCATATTAAATCATTTTTAATTATTTTACTAAAAGTATTAGAAATAACGGGATGTTACACTTCAAAGCTAAGCTTTCCGAACAACACTCAAAACCGAGCTATCACAGAGTAAATTAAAAGCTTGATGCTTAAGCCAGCGGATAAGCAGTCAAGTAAGCTGAGCAATAAGAAAGCAGAAAAGAAATAAAACTTAACACCTCAAATTTATCCTGGTTCACTCTCACCCTGAGAGCTAGTCCAGTCCCCTCTAAAAACCTTTTAGAGAGCTTTCACTAAAAATCGATTTTCTGGGTTACAAAAGGATTTACAAGAGACTACCCCTCTAAACCTATCCAGTCAAGCGAGTATACCAATCTCATGACAAACTACCCATGACAAATCGATGACCATAGAACCTCTTTGGAACCTTTTCAACACCGAAAAGCTTTCTCGATCAGAGACCAGCTTTTCACTCCAGCAGATTCAACAAACAAGATTAATGAAAGAGAATGGCTCTAATTCGAAACACTCTTCGAATGAGTATGAAGATGTGAAGTTCAAGAGTGAGTCGATTTTGTGAAGGGTTATCACAGAAAAGAATTTTGTTGAACTTAGAGTTTGGATTTGAAAGATTAAGATCTCTAAGTTCTTGTGAAAATTCAAAAGCACTTTTTCTTTTTCTGTGAGTTTTGATTCTGCTCTGTTTTTCCAAAGTAAATGAAAATGAGTTGCAACAAAAATTATTCAGAGAAGTGTCTTGTGTATCCGTTGAAAACACCCCCTATTTATAATCTCTTTTGATTTCCAGAAAAGAGAGAGAAAGAGCCGTACGGAAAAAGGCATTTCTCTGTTTTTCCAGAAATGAGAAAGAGACGGATGTACGAAAAAGCAATGGGGTTTTCAACGGCTACTATTTGACAGCAGAGCAGTGATGTTGACCCTTCACCAACCTTTGATTTTAACTCATTTTGAATTTCAAACTTGTTTCAGTGAAGCAGTTAAAATCCTAGAACTTCTACCCAGACTCAACGGTAATAAAAGGTACGGCACAGCTGAGCAGAGTCTGAAGGTTGAAGAAGATGTGTTGTTGAAGAGTGAACAGAGACAGTCGAGCTTGAGCTTCCTTCGAGCCTGGTCTGAGATTGGTGTTGCCGAGCCTTGAGCTTTTCTTGGCAACCAGACTTGAAACTTGAGTAACAGATCCAAGCTTTGTTCTTTACTCAGGGTGCGTGTTCAATCCGAGCTAATTTGATCTTTCTTAAGCTGTGGCTTAGTTCAATATTCAGAGCCTTCAGAGCGTGTTCCGAGCTGACCAATATCCGAGCGTAGTCTTGAAGTGAAGAGCCAAGCTTTCAAACTTGGATGAACTTTCGCCGTGATCAAGAGCCAAGCTCAATCCGAGCTGAAACTTCAGAAGCAGATATCCGAGCTTCTGCCTTTGGCGGAATGCATGCTTAGAACTCAGTCTGACGCTTTTGACATTGACCCCACGCCTAGTTCTAATTTACTTGACATTATCAACATCATAGATTCTGCCGAGCGTATATATTTGACATCATCAAAATCTCTTTGATTCTACAATCTCCCCCTTTTTGATGATGACAAATATTCTCTTGAAAGTTTGTTGCTTTTTGTGTTCTTCCTTCGACTGTATGCTTATAAACTGATTGGACTCAGCACTGATCGGAATTTGCTCGAAAATGTACCACTTGATGTTGTTATGAAAATGCTCAGATCAGAATGCTACCACTTGTTGAAATCATTTGTTGAATACAAGTTTGAGAATTTGTGGAGCCGCTTGTTAAGTACTCCCCCTGAGTTTATGCTCGTACACCTTTCTCCCAGTTTATGCTCGCTCGCACATATCTCTTCATCAAATATCTGTAACAATAAAAAACAACAACACACCTTTCTCCCCCTTTTGGCATGATAAAAAAGGAGCCAAAGATTAAGCACGATTGCCAAAAGAGAAATAAGTTGCTTGATACCATTTGATGGTAACAAGGCTTGAATTATTAAAAAAATCATGGAAGAAAATTTTCATCGTTCTCCCCCTTTAACAGTGAAAGTATGCTTCTCATCAGAGAAGATAAATGAAAAAGATGAGAATGACGAATATTAAAATATGAAAGTTCAAATAAAAAGTGAAACCAACACCTTTCTCCCCCTTTTTAAGGAAAAATGAAGGCATACGTCTTTAAAGTGGAGGAAGAGGAGTTGGAGGATGAGACATTTCAGGAAATTAAACAAATACACAATTGAATGAAACAATCGAGATTATGAAGGTGATCAAATTTTTATGATATACTGAAAGACCAAGCTCATGCCGAGCACATGCTGAACTCATCCATGATGTCGAGCCTATGTCGAGCACACACTGGATTCATCCAGAATGCCGAGCTCACGCCGAATTTTATAAAGAGTTTCCCTCGGCAAAGGTTTTGTAAACACGTCGGCTAATTGATTTTCAGTACTAACAAATTCAATGACACAGTCACCTTTTTGGACATGATCTCGTAGAAAGTGATGCCTAATTTCAATGTGTTTTGTTCGAGAGTGATACACTGGATTCTTAGTTAGGTTGATTGCACTTGTATTGTCACATTTGATAGGAATGTGATCTAAAATTAAGCCAAAATCTGATAACGGTTGTTTCATCCAAAGAATTTGAGCACAACGATTACCAGCGGCAATGTATTCGGCTTCGGCCGTTGACAAGGCGACACAAGCTTGCTTTTTAGAAAACCATGACACAAGAGCACTGCCGAGCAAGTGGCAAGTTCCACTTGTGCTTTTTCGGTCCAGCTTGCACCCAGCAAAATCTGAGTCCGAATACCCAACCAAACTAAGATTGGCATCCCTAGGATACCATAGACCAGTGTTCACAGTTCCTTTTAAATATTTAAAAATTCTTTTAACAGTCGAAAGATGAGATTCTTTGGGATTAGCTTGAAAACGAGCACATAAACAAACACTGAACATAATATCAGGCCGAGATGCAGTCAAATATAGAAGACTACCTATCATGCCTCTATATTTGCTTACATCCACAACTTTACCTGACTCATCTTTGCCAAGATAGCTCGAAGTGCTCATGGGAGTGCCAGCTTCTTTGCAATTTTCTAAGCCGAATTTCTTGAGGAGTTCCTTGCAATATTTTCCTTGATGCACAAAGGTTCCTCCCTCAAATTGCTTTACTTGCAGCCCGAGGAAGAAAGTGAGTTCTCCCATCATCGACATCTCGAATTCACCTTGCATTAATTCAGAGAATTTCTTGCAAAGAGACATGTTAGTAGCACCGAAAATTATATCGTCAACATAAACTTGTACTAAAAATAGGTCCTTTTTGGATTTATAAATGAATAGAGTTGTGTCAACATTTCCTCTTTCAAACCCTTTTTCAAGTAGAAATGAGCTCAACCGATCATACCACGCTCTGGGAGCTTGTTTCAGACCGTAAAGAGCCTTTTTCAATTTATACACATGGTTTGGGAATTCAAAATTTTCAAAACCAGGAGGTTGTTTTACATAAACTTCTTCATTTATAAAACCATTTAAGAAGGCACTCTTTACATCCATTTGGTATAGAGTGAAGTTCATAATAGATGCGAAAGCAAGTAAAATTCGGATTGCTTCAAGTCTAGCAACTGGAGCAAAGGTCTCATCATAATCGATACCTTCCTCTTGGTTGTAGCCTTGAGCAACTAATCTAGCTTTGTTTCTTATAATTAAGCCTAATTCATCTGTTTTGTTTCTGAAAATCCATTTTAAGCCGATTATCGTATGGTCATTGGGCCGAGGAACTAATTCCCAGACATCATTTCTGATGAATTGATTCAGTTCCTCTTGCATGGCAATTGCCCAATGTTCATCTTCAATGGCTTAATCAACTGAATTAGGTTCAATTTGAGAAACAAAGGAAGCGAAATTGCAAAAATTCTGAATAGACCGACGGGTTAAAACTCCGTTAGACATGTCGCCAAGCACATTCTCTATCGGATGGTCCTTGACTCTCTTCCAAGCTGGATTCAGCTCGAGATGCTCTTCTTGGTTCGGAATGAGTTTGGACTGATCATTGTGAGTTTGGCTCCGACTGAGTTCAGTTTTTTCCTTGTTTGTTCTTCTCGGAACAAGCTCGTCCCTCTGAATTTTATCTTCAGCACTTTCATCCTTTTGAGCTCTTTCAGTTGTTGTGCTCGGATCGTGTTCTGTCATAGGTTGATCCTCTCTATCTGCACAACTAACATTGTCTCTCCGAGGAGACTCATCAAATACCACATGTATGGACTCTTCCACAGTGGAGGTCCTTTTGTTAAAAACTCTAAATGCTTTACTATGAGTAGAATAACCCAAAAATATTCCTTCATCGGCTTTAGAATCAAATTTGCCGAGATGCTCTTTTCCATTATTTAAAATGAAGACTTTGCAACCAAATGCATGGAAATGAGAAATTTTAGGTTTTCTACCCTTGTAAAGTTCATATGGAGTTTTCTTTAAAATTGGTCTGATGAAGATGCGGTTCATTACATAGCAAGCTGTGTTTACCGCATCGGCCCAGAAATAATGTGGCAAATTGTATTCATTAAGCATGGTTCGGGCTAGCTCTTCAAGAACTCGGTTTTTCCGTTCCACAACTCCGTTTTGTTCGGGAGTTCGAGGAGCAGAAAACTGGTGTTCTATGCCGAGCTTGGAACAAAACTTGTCAAATTTGTGGTTCTCGAACTAACCACCATGGTCTGTTCGGATTACAACTACTTTTTGGTTAGCTCGGTTCTGGAGTTGCTTGACAAGCTCTTTAAAATTTTCAAAAGTATCACTTTTTGATTTTAAAAATAAAGTCCATGTAAATCTTGAAAAGTCATCTACAATTACTAAAGCATAGAGATTGCCACCAAAGCTTTTTACTTGTGATGGTCCAAACAAATCCATGTGTAACATTTCCAAGGGTCAAGTTGTTGAGACCATCAACTTAGATGAAAAATCATTTTTCTTTTTGGTTGATTTGCACTTCTTGCAAGACGAGCAAACCCCCTCAATATTAAAATTCAGCTTTGGTAAACCAATCACTAAGTCTTTTGATTGTAGTTTCTTTAACTGATTTATATGTATATGAGTTGTCCTTCTATGCCATAACCATGTATCACTTTCTTTGCTAACCATGCAAGTGGTTATCAAAGAGGTGATTTCATTGAAATCAACCAAGTAAGTGTTGTTATATCTGGCGCTCTTTTTTTCCCGGAAAGCAGCAAGATGTAAAACGCCGCGAGCCCCAAGGGCGGTAGCTTCGGAAATTTGACAGAGTTGTCCTCGTCACTTTTAATAATGCAATGGGTAGAGGTAAAAACAACATGGTTACCAATATCACAGAGTTGACTTATGCTTAAAAGATTATGTTCTAGCCCTTTTATAAGTAAAACATTATTGATAACCAAGTTGGCAGAATTACTGACTTTACCTTCCCCCAATATTTTACCTCGGTTGTTATCACCATAAGTGACTTAGCCCTTATCTGAATGTGAAAGTTCAGTGAATAAATTTGTCCCCCGTCATGTGCTTCGAGCAGCCACTATCAAGATACCATCTGCTCTCCTTTGCTCGGAAGCACACCTGCATCACAAAAATATTACTTCTTTGATTCGGGTACCCAAGTTATCTTGGGTCCCTGGGGGTTAGCAGTTGGATCTTTCCTTTTAACTATCCAAACAAAATTGCCCTTGGCTACACCATAACGTCGAATTTTGCATTCATTGGGTGTATGACCATGAAGACTACAGTAGGAGCAGCTCGGCTTTTTCAAATTATTAAAGTTTGAGACCTTGCCGAGGTTCCTTACTGTTTTCTTGGTCTTATTGTATCCAAGTCCAGTTTTGTTTGAATAGTTTCTTTGTTCGGTTAAAAGCCGATCAAACAAGCCATCACTCTTGTTGACAGTTGCACTTTTAAATTTTAGCTCAGAAATTTCTTTTTCATATCTAGTGCAGCAGTCAAGATTTTCACTTTTCAGTTGAGTAATAGTGTTTTCTAATGACTTGTTTCTGCTTTTCAAAGTTTCAATTGATTTTTCCAATTCAAGAACTTGCTCTTTATAGTTTGAAATATTTTGTTTCATCTTAATGAAATTTTTAGCAAGTTTCTTGAATTCGGTTTGCATTTCAAGATAAGCAGAATACAATTCATCAGTGTCATTAAATTCAGATTCAGAGTCAGAATCAGAAGTGGAGGTTACCTCAGTGCTTGTATGTTTGGATACTGTTCGGCTTGTTGAGGTTTCCTCGCTGTGTTTGCCCATTAAACATTTGATGTTAGATCTTTGTTCTGATGCATCTAGTGCCGAGCTCGATGAGACTTCTTGATCGGCAAATCTGAGAACCGAGCATGGTTCTTCATCTTCACACTCCGAGCACGAGTCATATACAGGAAGATCTTTCTCAGAACAAGTTTGGCTTGGGCTTTTACACACAGTTTCCCTTCCTATTAAGCACAAAATTGCTTTTTCTTCTTCATCGGAAGAGCTGGAGCTTGAGCTGTTGTCGTTGTTGGGTGCATCCCATACTATGTAAGCTCTCTTCTTCTTGTGGTCTTTGTTCTTCTTTATTTCTTCACCACCTTGCTTTTGCACTCTTGGACAGTATGCTCTGATGTGACCAGCTTCAGCACATTCATGACATTTAACTCGGTCTTTTGAACTTGAACCTTTGTGGTGAGTGTTCTTGGTATCTCTTGCTCGGTTTCTGAAGTTCTTTTTGCCTTTGAAAAATTTGCTGAACTTCCTGACCATGAGACCAAAGTCTTCCTCATCCATGTCCGAGCTGGACTCATCCTCTGAGGATTCTTTGGTAGCCTTAATAGAAGCTTTGAGGGAGATTCCCTTCTTCTTCTTATCAGACTCTTCATGCATGGTAAGTCGGCCGAGCTACATCTCATGCTCTTGAAGCTTGCCGAACAAAGTGGCTATGCTCATTGTGTCCAAGTCCCTAGCTTCCATGATGGCAGTGACTTTCGGCTGCCATTCTCTGCTAAGACATCTAAGCACTTTGTTAGTTATCTCGGCATTTTGTAAAGTTTTACCGAGAGCATTAAGATGGTTTATGACATGAGTAAACCGTTTCTGCAAATCATTTATATTTTCATTTGGCAGCATTCGGAATAACTCATATTCATGCATCAGAGTATTTAATCTAGCTCGCCTAACTTCACTTGTCCCTTCATGAGTAAGTTGTAGAATGTCCCACATTTCTTTTGCAGATTTGCAGCTTGACACTCTAAAGAATTCATCATAGGACAAAGCTGAGGTGATGATATTTTTGGCTTTTAAATCGAAAGCTACTTTCCTTTTATCATCATCATCCCAGCTTTCCCATGGGATTTCTACAACTTCTTCATTAATTTTTCTTTTAGGGACAAATGGCCCGTTTTCAATAGATTTCCAAATTTCCATATCTATAGCTTCAACGAAAATTTTCATTCGAGCTTTCCAATAAGCATAACCCTCACCATTGAATAGTGGTGGTCTGTTTATGGAAGAGCCTTCACCTCCGAAGGGATTGTTAGTAGCCATTTGGTTTCCTCAAGGATCTTTTCGAAAAAGTTTTTACACTCGATCTTTCGACCGAGCTCTGATACCACTTGTTGGAAACCAACAAGAGGCCTAACAATCGAGTAGAGGGGGGGGTGAATAGGAGATTGAACGAGATATGGGAATTTTTTGATTTCTTGAAAATAGTTTGAATGTTGTTCACGGTTTTAAATAAAATTTCG
This sequence comes from Crotalaria pallida, assembly GCA_037953625.1. Classification (NCBI taxonomy): domain Eukaryota; kingdom Viridiplantae; phylum Streptophyta; class Magnoliopsida; order Fabales; family Fabaceae; genus Crotalaria; species Crotalaria pallida. Next base: position 61,936,788 of record CM075650.1, read on the forward strand.
GCACTATCCGAGCAGACACGGTTAATTGATTAACCAAATAGATAAACAGAATGGTTAATTGATTAACCGAGCTGCCTCTCAATGAGAGTTGGTTTTCTTAAATAATAATGTTCAAGACCGAGCTGCCGAGCAAACAATGTTAAGTTATTAACCAGATGAATACTGGTTAATCAGTTAACATAGATGCTTCAAAGCTAAGCTTTCCGAACAACACTCAAAACCGAGCTATCACAGAGTAAATTAAAAGCTTGATGCTTAAGCCAGCGGATAAGCAGTCGAGCAAGCTGAGCAATAAGAAAGCAGAAAAGAAATAAAACTTAACACCACAAATTTGTCCTGGTTCACTCTCACCCTGAGAGCTAGTCTAGTCCCCTCTAAAAACCTTTTAGAGAGCTTTCACTAAAAATCGATTTTCTGGGTTACAAAAGGATTTACAAGAGACTACCCCTCTAAACCTATCCAGTCAAGCGAGTATACCAATCTCGTGACAAACTACCCATGACAAATCGATGACCAAAGAACCTCTTTGGAACCTTTTCAACACCGAAAAGCTTTCTCGATCAGAGACCAGCTTTTCACTCCAGCAGATTCAACAAACAAGATTAATGAAAGAGAATGGCTCTAATTCGAAACACTCTTCGAATGAGTATGAAGATGTGAAGTTCAAGAGTGAGTTGATTTTGTGAAGGGTTATCACAGAAAAGAATTTTGTTGAACTTAGAGTTTGGATTTGAAAGATTAAGATCTCTAAGTTCTTGTGAAAATTCAAAAGCACTTTTTATTTTTCTGTGAGTTTTGATTCTGCTTTGTTTTTCCAAAGTAAATGAAAATGAGTTGCAAGAAAAATTATTCAGAGAAGTGTCTTGTGTATCCGTTGAAAACACCCCCTATTTATAATCTCTTTTGATTTCCAGAAAAGAGAGAGAAAGAGCCGTACGGAAAAAGGCATTTCTCTGTTTTTCCAGAAATGAGAAAGAGACGGATGTACGAAAAAGCAATGGGGTTTTCAACGGCTACTATTTGACAGCAGAGCAGTGATGTTGACCCTTCACCAACCTTTGATTTTAACTCATTTTGAATTTCAAACTTGTTTCAGTGAAGCAGTTAAAATCCTAGAACTTCTACCCAGACTCAACGGTAATAAAAGGTACGGCACAGCTGAGCAGAGTCTGAAGGTTGAAGAAGATGTGTTGTTGAAGAGTGAACAGAGACAGTCGAGCTTGAGCTTCATTCGAGCCTGGTCTGAGATTGGTGTTGCCGAGCCTTGAGCTTTTCTTGGCAACCAGACTTGAAACTTGAGTAACAGATCCAAGCTTTGTTCTTTACTCAGGGTGCGTGTTCAATCCGAGCTAATTTGATCTTTCTTAAGCTGTGGCTTAGTTCAATATTCAGAGCCTTCAGAGCGTGTTCCGAGCTGACCAATATCCGAGCGTAGTCTTGAAGTGAAGAGCCGAGCTTTCAAACTTGGATGAACTTTCGCCGTGATCAAGAGCCAAGCTTAATCCGAGCTGAAACTTCAGAAGCAGATATCCGAGCTTCTGCCTTTGGCGGAATGCATGCTTAGAACTCAGTCTGACGCTTTTGACATTGACCCCACGCCTAGTTCTAATTTACTTGACATTATCAACATCATAGATTCTGCCGAGCGTATATATTTGACATATTCAAAATCTCTTTGATTCTACACTATACAGTATGATAAAATCAATTAAGCCTTGCCTTTCACATAGGCAGATTTTTGTTGAACGAAATTGAAACCGTAATATAGAAAGATCCAAACCAAAATAGGTTCTTGTCAAGACCAAAGTTGAAGAAATGACAGTTTCAAAACCAAAACCTTGTTAGTCTCTTATCCTGAGTACATTTATAACTTAATGGTGAAAGAAAACATCACAATGTGAGGATCAAACATAACGAACCACCATAATTTGAAAACATCACTGGGTATTTTAATAAGCAGCATATCAGTTAAAAATGATTAACAATAGAAAAATAGTAGTGACAATATACACTCCTATAAATTTTATCAACATCAAACAAAGGAATATGTGAAGCTATTACTTACTTGACCCTTGACATAAGTAGCAATATATTACTTACATCAGCTCATATGGCAAATGGACAATGTCATGTGACATGTCTACCAAATCACAGTTCTTTTTAATCAATTATTAATTATTTGTCTCCTACTATATTATTTCCCTAAGTTCAGGGAAGTTAAGATTATATAAAGAACAATACAAAAAAAATACTCAACTCGTTTTATAAAAGTTAGCAACTTGTAGATTTCTTCTATATAAGTTTCAAAACCCAGAATTCCATCAGTTTAGTCAACAACAATCACATCAGGCACCAGTTGCCAAATTGAGTTTTATTAATGAATCAAATGAGTACAAAAAAAAAAAAGGAATTGCAAAAGGATAGTTTATCCTTCAACTGATATGATAGCACTTGCCTGATCCCAAGTTTTCAGTGAAGGCATATCTACATCGGCAGAAAACCAAGCTTCCAACATGCATATGTACCATTGCAGCACTTCATGGACGAGTCCTTGTTGCCTATATAAGAATTTGTCAGTTATACAAATAGATCAAATCTTCATGCCGCAGTGCTTATTGTAACAGCCCGATTTTCGTAACTCAAAATAATCAGCTTTTATTTGTTAAAGTTGCAAAAATGAGGCCAATTTTTTTTTTTGAAAACGTTATTGAAGTGTCATTGATACACTTAGCATCCTTTACCGAAAACCGAGTTGCTACTAAACGTTTATTTACGTAAAACTTTCATCTTCATAAAAGAACTTGATTCCAAAAAGCATAGTGATTCATTGCATGGGATCAAAATGTTCACAACGGTTTCTAAAAGATTACATAACTCAACCTATCAAAAGAGAATACTCCTCATCACAGAATTTTAAACTGAGCTTGATTACATAAATGGTTCTTTGCTCGGTAATCCTTGACTCAAGACACTCACAACAGACTTAGACTAAACACACTATTTTCGCTTCCTCCTGATGAAGACGACCGGATGCAGCTTTCTGTTCTTTTCTGATAATGTCTTCATACCGGAGGGTAATGCTACCTCGGTTGCTAACTCTCCTTCGGAACTTGGCTTGAGCTCTACACCAAACAGCTTCACAGATTTCTCTTTAGCTTCATCCCGTGGCGGTGGTTCATTACTGTCGTATCCCAACATAGAGACGCTTCCCAAACATGATCCCAGTGTCGATCTGCTCAGCTTATGTTCTCGATCCGCAATCACCATTTGAGTATATCCCATCCACGCCCATCGATAATGGGTTGGTTTCCAGCCGCTTCCTTGACGACGCCATGTAGTAATCTCCAAACGATACTCCATCTGCCCGTTGAGATACCAACAATACCGATATGCCAACGAACAGGAGAGAGTAAGCAATCCGAACGACGAATCGTCGACGGTGTGGGTTTACGATAGGCGAGATATCAAGACCATACAAGCATACAACACACAACATACATACCACACAACAATCAAGCATATCATTATTATTATCATTATCCTTATCATCATTATTGTTATCCTGTCAAACTTATTATCATTCCTCAACATAATCATTCCTTATTTCTCAATCCTTTTCTCAACTTCATCATTCCATAAGATTTCACTCCTCATAATCATAAATCTTTTTATCTCTCTTAAACTTTGCTTATCATATCTTCTCGGACTACAACCATCGATGATTGGGGAAATTTAGAATATCATCGAGGTACTCATTTCGTTCTCGGCTAGCACTCACGTCTACATCTCCTCGGTCATCCACCCTACCTAGTCGGAAGCTAACAGGAGTACAGGACCTTTACCACGCGGGCACTGTAACACCCTAAGATTATTTACCCTTAATTCCCTTTGTATTAAAATACGGACTTAAAAATTCATTTTTATTATATTAGAATCAACCGTCACACGGACGGAGTTTTGTTTGTTTTTCGGGCTAATCCAAAATTCAACCTGTGATGAACAATTTTAATTAAAGCAACCAGTAGCCAGCAGGGCTTCAAATTACATATATAAATCATACTAAGGCCCCACGGGCTCCAAATATATCAGAGTATATTAATTAATCAGAGTACTAGCGGAAAATACTAAGTTTTGAGTGACATAACCAAAATATATTAACTTTAGCCGAACAAAACATCCTAAGCCTCATTCAAAATATGTATATTAAATTTACATCAAGATAATATGAGAGGCTTCGGCCCATGCTATAATCTACAACCCATATCACCCTACTCTCCCTGTGAGGGAAAGTACTCCTGCTCGGCCGGGGGTTGTGCCAACTCAATCTCCGTACCTGAAACTGTAAGGGAGTGAGCATTGCACATGAAATAGAAAGCAGTTTCTAACTAGACATAACAACCCACTAGGTCAAACACAATTAGCAAATAAGCATATATTCACATATTGCACACCATACACATTTCATCATTTCCATATCCATCATTCATTTTACCATCCACTTCCATTATTCGTTTCAATATCCATTTTTCCTTATTCATTTCCCATTCAATCAACATTCATTTCGTTTCCTTTTTATTCATTTCACATACTCATTTCATTATAGTACATCACCTCAAATCAGAGGTCAATGCACAGTTCCATGCAACCCATTTATCACCTCAAAGCAGAGGCTCTCATTCCTTTCCTTATTTAAATTATGTGTCCCTCAGGTCAGAGGTCAACACCCATTCATTATAATCCATTTCGTGTCCCTCAGGTCAGAGGTCAACACCCATTACATATTTTATTCGGTGTCCCTCAGAACAGAGGTCAACACCCAACCCATTATTTAATCCGGTGTCCCTCAGGTCAGAGGTCAACACCCAACCCATTATTTAATCTGGTGTCCCTCAGGTCAGAGGTCAACACCCAACCCATTATTTAATCTGGTGTCCCTCAGGACAGAGGTCAACACCCATTCATTCCAATTCATATCGTGTCCCTCAGGTCAGAGGTCAACACATTTTACCATTCATATTGTGCCCCTCATAACAGAGGTCAGCATATTCATCACTTTCCATTACTCGTCACCTCAAATCAGAGGCCAACACACTTAATTACTTTTCCATATTCATTACCTCACATCAGAGGCCAAAACATACTTTCATATTCTCACATAAACAAGTATATCACATGTAAATTCAACAACACACATTCAACATCGAATCATTCATGTAATTACCTTATTCATTTCCTTTCTCAGTTATCACAATCATACCAAATAGCATTCTCATTCATGGTCCAACATTTATATTACTTCATTTTAATTTACATATTTCACCTTCTCACATTTTCGCTTTAACACCACATATTAAAATCATCTTTTACCTTTTATTAAACATAATCATTATACTTCCATTTTCCATATTCACAAGTTCTATTCATAAGCCATGACCTTTGTTCACAATTAATAATATTTATCATTTAAACTCATTTAGCAATTAGATACAATTACGCACATTCATCATATATAATCGTTTCCATTCCATTTCCCTTCCTATATCAATTTACTCCATATTACCCACACATACTTGCAACATCCATCAATTAACATTTTTTACAAACTTGACAATTAACATCCATAGTCATAGAAATCATTCATATCATCCTCACTATCATATTAGACAAATCCTCTTATACTTCATTATATTCATTAACCAAATTTCATTTATCAATTAATTCATTCTTATATTATTGGGTTTCCTTTTCCTAGCCTTAGCATCCAATCATCATGCATATTTAATTAATTAGAATTCCATATTCAATAACCTAGGGATTTATAATCTAATTTTTCTCCCCTAAAACATAACCCTAACAAGCATTATATACTAACTAGAACCTACTCCCTAGAACAAGGCAAAGCTCACTATATCCACTCCCTTACCTCAAACACTTAGAGACAATGCGATTTCACTTGCCCTAAGCTTGAGAATCTTGCCACCAAATGAGCTATGATCCAAGGAAGAGAGAGGAGAGGGGTCTTGAGTTCCTCTACACCATGTGAATGAAAAAGAACATGAGAAAGTGGCACTACATAGTATGGAGCTCAAATTTCATCGGGAACAAGAGAGAAATTCGTGTGACCAAAAGGGGAGGAGAGAAAGATGGAATTTACCTTGAATTTAAGGGAGGGAATGTGAGGTTAATGATAGTCCTTGATAATAGTTGAGATTGGAGCCTCAAATCCTTGAGGAGAAGGAAGAACAAAGCTTCTTCTTGGAGAGAGAGAGAGAAATCCGTGAGAGAGAGAAAAAGGAGAGGGATTGATGGAGGAGATGATGTTTGTATGTGATGAAGATTGATTTATAGTGATTTATTATGGATTAGAGTGGAGAAATGAGAAGGAATTTAGAGAGAGAAAGGGGAAGAATTCGTGCCCTAAGAGAGAGAAAGAAAAGGAGGAGTGAGTGAGGAAGAAGGCCAAAACGCGTTTTAAGGCTGTCTGCACAAAAAACTCGAGTGTTTTCAAAAACACTCGAGTGTTTTCTTTAAAAACACTCCAGTCTTTTCCAAAAGACTCCAGTCTTTTCAAAAACACTCGAGTCTTTTCCAAAAGACTCGAGTGTTTTGCCCAGTACCCCATTTATTCATTTTCCTATTTTCCTCCTATTTTCTTCCTGCTTCAATTCGAGATAACTTCTTCGTTCACCGTCGGATCTTGCTCAAATTTGACGAGTAACTTCCTAAAAATCATACCTTCATATCCAACGGTGGGAATTGTGTTTTGAGTCTTAAATCTTTTATTTTGAATTTCCTAATGTCGGGTGTTCATAACACCGAAAAATCGATTTTTAACACTCGTTTGGTCTTCTTTAAATTTGTTTTTCGATGCCCATGCTCCTTGACTGCTATATGGCACTCAAAGCACCCCTAATCCATCATTTTAAACCCCTTCTATGTTAATCCTTACTTCCAAATCTTACTATTATTCTAATTATCATTATAATTAAAATTCGGGATGTTACAGGCACGACAGCTGTCTCAACAATTGGCTCCAAGCCAGGAGAACTGTAGAAATCTCGGGTACAGTCTCAAATCAATTCATATCATATCAAATCATATCATATAATCAAGGCTCACTGTAGAAAACTCGGGTACAGTGGCAATCAAGATGCCCCGTTCCAGTCCCTCTCACTGTTCCTGAAATGCCATAGGGGTGACAACACTATTCTAGTTCCGGGTGCAGAACTTACCACGACATTAGGACCCAGTCCCCACCACGTCTTATTACCACATATGGAATTCGTTCCGCCCAGAATAGTACTCAAGGCATCATGACGTTTTACTGCCCTAGCCTACCCTATTGCATTCACAACCCGTATATCCCTGATATCCGGGGTACCTTCCTCTCCACTACTTCGATATCACACTCATGACTCACCGCGTTCGCATTAGTTAATGTCTTTTAAAGTCTTTTATCTTTTTAATTAATCCTAAGGTCGGCCCATCCTTGGTGCATCCCTTCAATGAGTCCCGACCACTACTTATCACAATACTTTTCTTGTCTTTCTTAACTTATCACAGAGCTGGGATTGCATCAATCCACTTGTATCATGTCTCATAAACTTTTCTCAGCTTCTCATATCATCAATTTCATCAAATCTCATTTCACAATTTTCTCAAAAATCTGATTTCATAAACTTTCTCAAACATTCCTTTTATAAGCTTTCTAAAAATCTTGTTTCATAATCTTTCTCGAAATCACAATCTTCTGAACTTCTCATTTCATAAACTTTCTTGAAATATCTTTTCGCAAACTTTCTCAAAATATCATTTCACAAATTTTCACAAAATATTGTTTCATAAACCTTCACAAAATATCACTTCATAGACTTTCCCAAAAATATCGTCTCATAAACTTTCACAAAATATCAATTTCATAATCTTTCATAAAAATATCGTTTCATAATCTTTCACAAAATATCATCTCATAAACCTTCATAAAAATATCGTTTCATAAAACTTTCTCAAAAATATCCTTTTGTAGACTTCCGCAAAAATATCATTTCGCAAACTTTTCTAAAAATCTCGTTTTATAAACTTTCTTAAAATCTCATTTTGTAAACCTTCTCAAAAATTTCATTTCACAATCTTTTCTTAAAATAACATTTCATAATTTTCTCAAAAATCTTGTTTCTCAAACTTTCACAAAAATCTTGTTTCACAAGCTTTTCTAAAAATACATTTTATAAGCTTTCTCAAAAATCTCTTTTCATAAACCTTTTTGAAAATCTCATTTCACTGTGCACCAATGGAGGAGCAAGCTCAACTCAACATACACTAGTCTCTTTCCGACAATATCAACAAAGGAGACAAGCTCCACTCAGATCACATCTCACTTCAACATTACTTTTCCCAGCTCTGGCTCATCCTAATGATTATCATTAAATCTTTCCCCATTCTCAACTCTTTATCTAGTTTTCAGCACATATCTCATTTCCAATCAATCTCATATCTTTTATCATTATTCCTTTCTCTTTGTGTCTTTTACTTTCACAAACTCATTTATTTCATTTTCATTTTCAAGACGTAACAGACGTCCATCAACATACTACTCATATTAATCAACAGTATTAAATTCCATCATGCATAATTAAATAAATAAATACAAGCATGCTATTTCACATCATCAACATACAATCATCACACAACAACAATGTGGTCTTTGTCACCTTCGTATAAGTGGCCACACAACACAAACAATTGCCACTATACTACTGACTCCGAACCACTAAGTTCCGGTCTTTGAGATGATCCGGAACGTCCTAATATATCACCTAAATACCACGGTGTCTTAGGAAAGCTTCTTTCTCACCTGAGGTCCAGCAATCAAACGTACACGATCTCCGCGGATCCTTGTCGCTGCCAGCTGCCCCAATCCCTCGTCTTAAAATTCCTCGTATTAAACAAAACATGTTTACGTTATTAACTTGCATAAGAAATCTTTTCTTAACTCAATACACATTCCGTTTCTCGTCGGGAGACTTAAAAACATAATTGTTTTCTCAAAACAATTTTTAACACTTTCTAGTACTTCAAGTACTTCAAAACCATTTGAAAATGTCTTATAAAATAATTTAAACCAATTGATTTGGTTGCTGGTCCGTCTTGGACAGCACCTTAATCACGTTTGAAAACACCGAAAAATTCACCGTTTTCAATCCGACTTTTTCTCAAATCAATTACCACTTGAAAACTATACTTTAAATCATTTGAACACATTTTTAAAGTTAAGGAACAGTTCAAAACAACTCTGGACAGCAAAGAATCAATTCATAAAATCACTTTAATGAAAACCCGAAAACACCGTAAAAGTACTTTTCACTTTAAACAATTCTTTAGCTTAAAACAATTACTTTTAAAATTCAAGCTTTTGTCATAAAAAAAATCTTGGACAGCCACTACATATAATCCAACAATTCTAAATAAATCAAATCGAATTCTTTTAAAATCAATTAATTTCAAACTAATTACGTGCTCAAATGTTTTTCAAATATCAACTAGCACACAACCACAACAAACAACACTCGATAAATCAAATCATATAAGTCATATATTTTTCAAACATTGCTTAGCCTTTAATCAAATTAAATCTTATCCTTTTTAACTAGTCTTGGGCGAATGGAATCAAAGAAAACAAGTTAAGAATTACAAATCTAAAACACACAAACCAACTTAATTTATTTCAAGCAATTAAATTCCACTTTCTTTCTCATGAACCAAAATTATTTACTCTTCCTTTTATATTTAAAACCGTGAGCTCCACTTGGAGAAATTATTAAACTTTAATTTATTTCCTTAACTTAAATCAATTTATTAAATCAAGCATTACACCAAAATCTTATTTTTTCATACCAAAACCGAATGGAAACTAAATAGTTACAACACAATCTCAAATACATTAACTTAGCATAGTCCACAAAACACACTCATTACTTTCATGTCATTCATGACATAGAATCCTAGTCTAATTAACATGCATAGGCCGAATATCCAACATGGTCAAGACAAGATTTTTGGTTCATTTTTCAACATGCAAAATTTAAGATTCATGAGTTTAAATCTGTAACACCCCTAATTTTCGTCTCCCGAATAATAGGAAATTAATAATAAAAAGTTTTATTATTAATTTATAGTATTTTCCAAGTTTATGTTTTGTATTTAATTAGCCTTAAATGTAAAAATAAGTGGAAATATTTTTATATGGCAAATAAATGCAAAATATAAGAAAATTGCATTTTGGTCCCTGGATGAGGACTAAAAGGCAATATTAGAATGGTTCTTGGAGGGAAAGATTTAAAAATAATAATTTTTAAATTTTGAACTGATCTAACTAGTTAGTAATGCCCTGTAACCGGTTAGACGATGAACTCAGAAACTGGTTTAGTGGATTTTGATGAGTAATCACTCGAATTACTCCGTAATCGCCACGATTACAGCCTTGGATGAGTGGAGAACCACGCGTCGCCCTGCATGCTACCTCAAATTGTCTATAAATAGAGGAGTTTCTGATGAATTTAGGGTTGTTCACTTGATTTCTGGTTGAAGGGGCTGATTTAGGGTTCTGATTTTGTGAGAACGATTTCTCCTTCGTTCTTGAGTGTTGAGAGACGAGTGATACACAAACACGAAGCTTACATCCAGAGCTTCGTGTTGATACCAAATTTGTGAGTTAAGAGTGAGTGTGGAAAGAGAAATCAAGCTTGGAAGCTAGGAGATTGAGTCTGAGCTCTGTGCTGTTCTGATTCTGGAAGCTGATTTCCAGACTCGATTTTGGTGAGCTTAGTTGACCTTTAAGTCTCAAACTTCTTTGATTTTCTAGTGCATGTACCCTACTTTGAATTCTGATCATTTTCCCTAATTTTTTTGGCCAATTTCTATGTCAAATTTGGTGGTTTCTGGACCCTGTTGCTGGAAACCGAATCTAAGAGCAGACTTGGGGAAATTGTGGGAATCTGTGGTTTTTCTTCAAATCCAGTGATAACCTTCATCAAGATCGTCTTAGAGGTATGGGAGAAGTCTATACTATACTAGATTTAGACTAAAAATCTAATGATTTAGGATTTGAGTTCACAAAACTCAAAAGGGCATTATGTGTTTTTAAGCACAAAGGCTTGGAGGCCAAAAACTTGCTCACTGTGGTTTTGAGCAAATTTAATTTGATGCATGCAAGCTATATAAATGCTGAATTCTGTGTTTGAGTGCTTAATCTAAGTTTTGTTGTGTTAAATTGTGTTTATGTGAATTTTCATGCAATTTGATACAATAAACTTGATGCATGCAATATGAAAGTGTTTCTGGGTGTAAACATGTTTATTTTAAGGCATATGAACTTTGTGCATAATGAAATTTGGTTAGATTTGAGAAAGGAAGAAATTGAGTTGTTAAAACTCTTGTTTTAATGGTCTGACTGCATAATCTAACCGGCTACATGATTTTCGTAACCGGTTAGACACTGCAGATTTTCAAAGAAAATGAGTTTATTAAACAGTCCTGAAATCTTAATGGTTTCTGCTCAAATTTAAGCTTTAATTTCATTATACATGATTTGAACTTGAGTTGTCAAAGTTCTGATTTGAAAGATCAAATTTAATGCCTTAAGTTAATGAAATAATTTCAAGAGGAAATTATGTTCATTGGAAAAGGAAATGTGATTTGGACTTTTGAATGTTGAAACAATGGTTTTTGAGGTATAAAACAATGTTAAATGTGTTTTGGATTGGGTATAGAATTCAAGAAAAAGGGTTTTTCTGAATTGCAATGGTAAACAGTTCAGGTCTGTAATTCTAACCGGTTAGTCTGAAACTGTAACCGGTTAGTACCTGAATCTGAAAAATAAAAAGTTAAGTTTTTGAATACCATTGACTTTGTTTTACCCAATCTAGGTTAAAAAGGCATGTTTTGATAAAAAAATTCAAAGGGGAATTTTTATGTCAAATGTTATACCTCAAATAAATCATTCAAAAGTAGAAATTGGAATATTTCTAAATCACATTAATTAATGTAAAGATAAAAACCAACCCTGATGTTTTTGCATACATATAGACTGGAAGTCTGGTTGGTAGGAACGTTTATCATATTCTGGGAATATGAGGAGGGTACTCCGGGAGTACCAAAGTATAACCTACTTGATGACACATTATAGATATGTGGCTAATGTCCGGGACCTGGTTTTTATGTGTTCTGGGAACGTGGCGTTCTAGGAACGTGGTGCACACTCCGGGAGTGATGCTTTTTATCCAAGTATGGTTCGGCATTATGTTCTGGGAACTAATGTCGGTGTTCTGGGAACACAAGGATGTACTGGATGGACGTCCAAGATGGACATTTAGAGGCCTCAGTTGTGGATAGAAAATCATACATCATGCCACCTGCATTATAAGAGTTATAATGTTGAAAAATTGGTGTGCTCATATGTATTTGCATTATGATCTGTCCATGATATATTTGTGATTGTAATTTTAGTCTTTATCAATTATGTATATGTGTATACTTACTCCCTGTGCCCTGTTTTGGTGATGGCCAAATACCTAGCCTGCATCGAGATACGCCCTATCCCTAGCGGTATATGGACGTATGAGGAGCACCGTGCCACTTTTGAGGGGGAGGGTTGAGATCACTCTCCACCACCCTAACCCTCTGGTGCGTGTGCGACCTCGTCGATTTAGGATCCCATTAGTCTATACTATGCATGTTCCACCTTTTTATGCTTATAGAGGACCACCCCCGGCTCGACCTATGCGTCGTTTTCATAGTTTTAGATTTAGAGCTGCCACTCGTTCCCATCCTTCTTCCCATAGAGTTGTCACCGAGGAGACTCCTTCTCCTGGTCCGACTGAGTATGATAGGACTGCTTCTGCGGATCCTAGACCCAGTGGTGGGGTCTCTACACAGTCGGGCGAGGTCGAGGAGGACCCTGTGGAGGATGAGAGCGAGGAGGAGGTGCATGTTGAGCCGACTGTTTCTGCTAGAGGTGGACCCGCTGGTTCATAGGAGCCTGCATAGCATAGGTGTTTTGGATCCTTGATCCTAGGGGTAGAGCGGTGGAGGATCTGAGGAGCTGCTGAGGACACTGAAGACCTGCTCTGAGACTTCTATTTTGAGACCATGTGTTTAGTGTATATATTTTTGAGAGGTCTTAGAGTGAGGTTTTATTTTATACAGCTGGGTTGTATATGTTTCATAAACTCTTGCTATCTCGACTGATGATACTTGCTGCTACTGTACTTATGGGGTTTCATATTATACTGCATAGCATAGATGTTTAATTTCCTCAGCAGAGCCCCAAAAGTATTATTTTTACTTCCGCGAACTCTGATTCTTATTTACAAGGGATTCGGTGATAAATTTATATTTCCTATGTTATGTGTTCAGATCCCACTCGAGAAGCAAGTGATATGTTTTCAATAATAACTATTAATAATGTTTTCTACGACTAAGGAAATGCTATGTCGAGGGTCTTTTCGAACTTAATATCGTGCTGAGCCGAAACCAAAAGAATTTATGACCAAGCAAGTACAAGTTTTAAAAAGGAAAAATTTTCTAGTCTGGATTTTTGATAGCAAGAAATAAACTATTTGGAAATATTAATTATTTTCAAGTTAAAAGAGAGCGTCACACCCTGTGGTGGTATCAGAGCATTGGTCCTGTTCCTCATAGCCCCGAAGATGCAGCTAAGTATGATATTCAATGTTGATTGAATATGTTTGAGTAAGTTAGTGGTAGTATTTATGTTTTAAAGACCTTTTTAGTAACCCAAAGCCCATAGTGCAGGTCTTTCTATGGCAACCCGAAATAGAAATTTTACTAATGAGATGTTAGAACGAATCACGACTGTGCTGGAAGGCATGCAGCAGCAGCAAAGGCATCAATCATCTCAAGGGAGAGCTGGTAATCCATCTGCTGGCAACATGGCGAATTATGATGCTAAGACTCTGTCGGAGTTCAGGAAATGCAATCCACCAAGATTTGAGGGAGGATATAGACCTGATGAGGCGAACAAGTGGTTGTATGAGATCAATAAGATCATCCGAACTCTGGAGTGTTCTGATGAACAGAAGGTGACCTATGCAGTTTACATGCTTCATGGGGAAGCTGAAAACTAGTGGGATCACACGGTTCAATTGCTGAATTTTGAAAGGAGGGCAATCAACTGGGGATTATTTATGGAGAAGTTTCTTAATAAGTACTTTCCAGAAGATTTGCGGAGGAAGAAGGAAGTGGAATTCATGCAATTGAAGCAGGGGGATATGAGTGTAGGAGAGTATGCTGCCAAATTCGAGGAGCTGATGAAGTACTCTCCCTATTACTTAAATAACCCTGATGAAAGAAGTAAATGTGTGAAGTTTGAAGGTGGGCTAAGGCCGGAGCTGAAGTCTATCTTCAGTTATCAAAGGATTCAGAGTTTCCCTGCACTTGTGGATATGTGCAGAATGTATGAAGATGATAAGAAGGCTGAGCTGATGGGAAGCCAGGTGAAGGGGGTTGGACAGAACTATGGACCACAGAGGAAGAAGAAGTTTGACCATCGGAATAATGGTCCATATTCTAAGAACAAAGGAAAGGGCAAGGCAGTGATGGATAACCGGAACAAGCCTCGCGATAATGCTCCTTATTGCGAGAAGTGCAAGCGTTATCATCATGGTCAGTTTTGCTGGTCCACATGAGGATGTTTCAAGTGTGGAAAGCAAGGTCACTTTGCCCGTGAATGCAAGGAATCTGCAAAGGGGGATGCAAAGGGATCTGCTGAAAAGTCTGTGGTTCAAGGACGAGTATTTGCTCTGAGTGGTAGTGAAACAACCCAAACCCCGAATCTCGTGCAAGGTAATTTTCTGCTCAATAATCAACCTTGCAAAATCATGTTTGATTCTGGAGCTACACATTCTTTTGTTTCCCCTGAATGTGTAAGTAGGCTGAATCTTATTGTTTCTGATTCACCCTGCTATCTTAGTATAGACACCCCTACGGGTATACCGATCTACACCGCTAAAGTCTGTTTAGGGTGTGAGGTAGAAATTCTGGGTCGTTCATCCAAAGTAGACTTGGTTTGTCTTCCTAAGTTACAATTGGATGTGATCTTGGGAATGGATTGGTTGATGAAGAACCAAGTGATCATCAATTGTGAGGAAAAGACAATTCAATATAGGACCCTTGAACCGGAGGGCTATATGTGTTTATTCTCGGCCTCTGGAGAAGAAGAGTCGATGCCGATCGAAGAGATTCCAGTGGTGAGGGAATTTCCGGAAGTATTTCCTGAAGAGATACCAGGATTACCTCCGAAGCGAGAGATCGAGTTTGGGATCGACTTAGTCCCTGGAGCTGGTCCCATTTCTATTGCTCCTTATAGAATGGCACCACCAGAAATGGCAGAAATGAAGAAGCAAATCGAGGAGCTGTTGCAAAAACAAATGATCAGGCCAAGTGTTTCGCCTTGGGGAGCTCCATTATTGTTTGTAAAGAAGATAGATGGAAGTATGAGGATGTGCGTGGATTACAGGCAGTTGAATAAGGTCACTATTAAGAATAAGTATCCTTTGCCAAGGATTGCTGACCTTATGGATCAAGTGAGGGGAGCTGCAGTATTCTCCAAGATTGATCTGAGATCGGGATATCATCAGATCAGGATAAAGGAGGAGGATATACCCAAGACTGCATTTCGATCGCGATACGGTCATTATGAGTATGTTGTGATGTCGTTCGGATTGACAAATGCACCTGCTATTTTCATGGATTATATGAACCGGATCTTTAGACCATATTTGGATTTGTTTGTGGTGGTATTCATTGACGATATTTTGGTCTATTCTAAAAATCCGGAAGAGCATGAAGAGCATCTCAGGATTGTGTTAAAGGTCCTGAAGGAGAAGCAACTATATGCCAAACTTACGAAGTGTGAGTTTTGGTTGAATGAAGTGAAGTTTTTGGGGCATGTGATCTCTGAAGAGGGAATTGCGGTGGATCCAGCGAAAGTAAGTTCAGTGCTAAGTTGGGAACAACCTAAGACGGTGACGGAAGTGAGAAGTTTCTTAGGGTTGGCTGGATACTATCGTCGATTCATAGAAGGATTTTCTAAGATTGCATTGCCTTTGACTAAGTTGACTCGGAAGGATCAACTATTCGTATGGGACGATCGGTGCGAAGTTAGTTTCCGTGAGTTGAAGGAAAGGTTAACATCGTCTCCTGTGTTAATCTTACCTGATCCTCATAAGAGTTTTGAAGTTTACTGTGATGCATCTAAGCAAGGACTGGGTTGTGTATTGATGCAAGAAGGAAAAGTGGTGGCGTATGCATCGAGGCAATTGAAGAATCATGAGGTGAATTACCCGACGCATGATTTGGAGTTGGCTGCGATTGTGTTTGCCTTAAAGATATGGAGACATCATCTCTATGGCACTATATTCCAAGTATTTAGTGACCATAAGAGTTTGAAGTATCTGTTCGACCAGAAAGAGTTGAACATGAGGCAAAGAAGATGGATGGAGTTTTTGAAGGATTATGACTTTAAACTCCATTATCACCCGGGTAAAGCGAATGTGGTTGCAGACGCGTTGAGTCGGAAAGCAATCCACATCAGTGCGATGATGGTTAAGGAAGCAGCGTTGATTGAAGAATTCAGAGATTTGAGCTTGATGACACAAGTGGAACCATCAAGTATCAAGTTGGGGACGTTGCAGATCACCAACGAGTTCTTGGAAAGAATTCGGGAGTTGCAACGAACAGATGAGGAATTGATGGAAAAGATGAGACTAGGCTCGGAAGGAAAGGAACCTGATTTCATGTTTGGGCAGGATGGAATCCTTCATTTCAGGACAAGGATTTGTGTACCAAGATATCAAGAAGTTAGGAGACTAATTCTTGATGAAGCCCATAAGAGTCGGATGAGTATGCATCCTGGATCAACCAAAATGTATCAGGACTTGAAGAAGATATTTTGGTGGTCAGGATTAAAAAGGGATGTGGCAGAATATGTGGCGGCGTGCTTGATTTGCCAAAAAGCAAAGGTAGAACATCAGAAACCGGGAGGACAGTTGCAACCTCTGAGAATTCCCAGTGGAAGTGGGATAGCATCTCGATGGACTTTGTGTCTGGTTTGCCGAGGACCGCAGCAAATCATGATGCAATCTGGGTGGTTGTGGATAGGTTAACCAAGTCGGCGCATTTTATTCCGATAAATATTCGCTATTCTTTGAGCAAGCTTACCCAGATCTATATCAAGGAGATAGTTCGTCTTCACGGAGTGCCTTCGAGCATTGTGTCTGATCGAGACCCGAGGTTTTCGTCGCAATTCTGGAAGAGTTTGCATGAAGCGATGGGGAAAAGGTTGAAATTGAGTTCTGTGTATCATCCACAGACGGATGGCCAGACGGAGAGAACAATTCAATCTTTGGAAGATGTGTTGCGAGCGTGTGCACTTGAAGAACAAGGAAGCTGGGATCAAGTGTTACCTCTTGCAGAGTTCACATACAACAATAGCTACCATGCGAGCATTGGAATGGCACCGTTCGAGGCGTTGTATGGAAGGAGGTGTCAGACCCACTATGTTGGTTCCAAGTGGGGAAGAACCTAATGGTTGGACCAGAAATGATACAGCAGACATCTGAAAAGATCAAGATGGTTCAGACTAAGATGAAAGCGGCTTAGAGTCGACAGAAGAGTTATGCGGATAAGAGGAGGAAACCATTAGAGTTTTCTGAGGGCGATCATGTGTTTCTTCGGGTAGTTCCGGCGAAAGGAATTAGTAGAGCCTTGAGAACCCGAAAGCTTTCGCCTAAGTGTATAGGTCCATATCAGATTCTTAAGAGAGTTGGTCCTGTTGCTTATCAATTGGCCTTACCACCCTCTTTATCCAACTTGCATAACGTCTTTCACGTTTCGCAGTTAAAGAAATATGTTCATGACCCATCCGTTATTCTAAAACTCCAACCTGATGACCTAACTCTGAAAGAAAACCTGACCTTTGAGACCAGACCGGTTCAGATAGAAGATCGTGAAGTCAAGCGGCTCAGAGGGAAGGAAATACCCTTGGTCAAGGTAATTTGGGAGAATACTGACGTATCGGAAGCTACATGGGAATTAGAGGAGAAGATGCGCCAAGAGTATCCGGAGTTGTTTTTGTGATCTAGAATTTCGGGGACGAAATTCCTTTTAAGTGGGGGAGTAGTGTAACACCCCTAATTTTCGTCTCCCGAATAATAGGAAATTAATAATAAAAAGTTTTATTATTAATTTATAGTATTTTCCAAGTTTATGTTTTGTATTTAATTAGCCTTAAATGTAAAAATAAGTGGAAATATTTTTATATGGCAAATAAATGCAAAATATAAGAAAATTGCATTTTGGTCCCTGGATGAGGACTAAAAGGCAATATTAGAATGGTTCTTGGAGGGAAATATTTAAAAATAATAATTTTTAAATTTTGAACTGATCTAACTGGTTAGTAATGCCCTGTAACCGGTTAGACGATGAACTCAGAAACTGGTTTAGTGGATTTTGATGAGTAATCACTCGAATTACTCCGTAATCGGCACGATTACAGCCTTGGATGAGTGGAGAACCACGCGTCGCCCTGCATGCTACCTCAAAATATCTATAAATAGAGGAGTTTCTGATGAATTTAGGGTTGTTCACTTGATTTCTGGTTGAAGGGGCTGATTTAGGGTTCTGATTTTGTGAGAACGATTTCTCCTTCGTTCTTGAGTGTTGAGAGAAGAGTGATACACAAACGCGAAGCTTACATCCAGAGCTTCGTGTTGATACCAAATTTGTGAGTTAAGAGTGAGTGTAGAAAGAGGAATCAAGCTTGGAAGCCAGGAGATTGAGTCTGAGCTCTGTGCTGTTCTGATTCTGGAAGCTGATTTCCAGACTCAATTTTGGTGAGCTTAGTTGACCTTTAAGTCTCAAACTTCTTTGATTTTCTAGTGCATGTACCCTACTTTGAATTCTGATCATTTTCCCTAATTTCTTTGGCCAATTTCTATGTCAAATTTGGTGGTTTCTGGACCCTATTGCTGGAAACCGAATCTGAGAGCAGACTTGGGGAAATTGTGGGAATCTGTGGTTTTTCTTCAAATCCAGTGATAACCTTCATCAAGATCGTCTTAGAGGTATGGGAGAAGTCTATATTATACTAGATTTAGACTAAAAATCTAATGATTTAGGATTTGAGTTCACAAAACTCAAAAGGGCATTATGTGTTTTTAAGCACAAAGGCTTGGAGGCCAAAAACTTGCTCACTGTGGTTTTGAGCAACTTTAATTTTATGCATGCAAGCTATATAAATGCTGAATTCTGTGTTTGAGTGCTTAATCTAAGTTTTGTTGTGTTAAATTGTGTTTATGTGAATTTTCATGCAATTTGATACAATAAACTTGATGCATGCAATATGAATGTGTTTCTGGGTGTAAACATGTTTATTTTAAGGCATATGAACTTTGTGCATAATGAAATTTGGTTAGATTTGAGAAAGGAAGAAATTGAGTTGTTAAAACTCTTGTTTTAATGGTCTGACTGCATAATCTAACCGGTTACATGATTTTCGTAACCGGTTAGACACTGCAGATTTTCAAAGAAAATGAGTTTATTAAACAGTCCTGAAATCTTAATGGTTTCTCCTCAAATTTAAGCTTTAATTTCATTATACATGATTTGAACTTGAGTTGTCAAAGTTCTGATTTGAAAGATCAAATTTAATGCCTTAAGTTAATGAAATAATTTCAAGAGGAAATTATGTTCATTGGAAAAGGAAATGTGATTTGGACTTTTGAATGTTGAAACAATGGTTTTTGAGGTATAAAACAATGTTAAATGTGTTTTGGATTGGGTATAGAATTCAAGAAAAAGGGTTTTTCTGAATTGCAATGGTAAACAGTCCAGGTCTGTAATTCTAACCGGTTAGTCTGAAACTGTAACCGGTTAGTACCTGAATCTGAAAAATAAAAAGTTAAGTTTTTGAATACCATTGACTTTGTTTTACCCAATCTAGGTTAAAAAGGCATGTTTTGAGAAAAAAATCAAAGGGGAATTTTTATGTCAAATGTTATACCTCAAATAAATCATTCAAAAGTAGAAATTGGAATATTTCTAAATCACATTAATTAATGTAAAGATAAAAACCAACCCTGATGTTTTTGCATACATATAGACTGGAAGTCTGGTTGGTAGGAACGTTTATCATATTCTGGGAATATGAGGAGGGTACTCCGGGAGTACCAAAGTATAACCTACTTGATGACACATTATAGATATGTGACCAGTGTCCGGGACCTGGTTTTTATGCGTTTTGGGAACGTGGCGTTCTGGTAACGTGGTGCACACTCCGGGAGTGATGATTTTTATCCAAGTATGGTTCGGCATTATGTTCTGGGAACTAATGTCGGTGTTCTGGGAACACAAGGATGTACTGGATGGACGTCCAAGATGGACATTTAGAGGCCTCAGTTGTGGATAGAAAATCATACATCATGCCACCTGCATTATAAGAGTTATAATGTTGAAAAATTGGTGTGCTCATATGTATTTGTATTATGATCTGTCCATGATATATTTGTGATTGTAATTTTAGTCTTTATCAATTATGTATATGTGTATACTTACTCCCTGTGCCCTGTTTAGGTGATGGCCAGATACCTAGCCTGCATCGAGATACGCCCTATCCCTAGCGGTATATGGACGTATAAGGAGCACCGTGCCACTTTTGAGGGGGAGGTTGAGATCACTCTCTACCACCCTAACCCTCGAATGCGTGTGCGACCTCGTCGATTTAGGATCCCATTAGTCTATACTATGCATGTTCCACCTTTTTATGCTTATAGAGGACCACCCTCGGCTCGACCTATGCGTCGTTTTCATAGTTTTAGATTTAGAGCTGCCACTCGTTCCCATCCTTCTTCCCATAGAGTTGTCACCGAGGAGACTCCTTCTCCTGGTCCGACTGAGTATGATAGGACTGCTTCTGCGGATCCTAGACCCAGTGGTGGGGTCTCTACACAGTCGGGCGAGGTCGAGGAGGACCCTGTGGAGGATGAGAGCGAGGAGGAGGTGCATGTTGAGCCAACTGTTTCTGCTAGAGGTGGACCCGCTGGTTCATAGGAGCCTGCATAGCATAGGTGTTTTGGATCCTAGATCCTAGGGGTAGAGTGGTGGAGGATCTGAGGAGCTGCTGAGGACACTGAAGACCTGCTCTGAGACTTCTATTTTGAGACCATGTGTTTAGTGTATATATTTTTGAGAGGTCTTAGAGTGAGGTTTTATTTTATACAGCTGGGTTGTATATGTTTCATAAACTCTTGCTATCTCGACTCATGATACTTGCTGCTACTGTACTTATGGGGTTTCATATTATGCTTTTGACATATATATATATATATATATATATATATATATGATGTTTAATTTCCTCAGCAGAGCCCCAAAAGTATTATTTTTACTTCCGCGAACTCTGATTCTTATTTACAAGGGATTCGGCGATAAATTTATATTTCCTATGTTATGTGTTCAGATCCCACTCGAGAAGCAAGTTATATGTTTTCAATAATAACTATTAATAATGTTTTCTACGACTAAGGAAATGCTATCTCGAGGGTCTTTTCTAACTTAATATCGTGCTGAGCCGAAACCAAAAGAATTTATGACCAAGCAAGTACAAGTTTTAAAAAGGAAAAATTTTCTAGTCCGGATTTTTGGTACCAAGAAATAAACTATTTGGAAATATTAATTATTTTCAAGTTAAAAGAGAGCGTTACAAAATCATGCACTTTCTCACATAAAACTCTAAAAATGTCATTTCTTTTTGAAGTTCAAAACCGAAATCATCGTCATGCTTCAAACCAAGTTTTCATTTTTAGTTTTCTTGCATGCACTTTAAAAATCTTTGAATCAAGAAGAAATCAATATGTATGAGTCTTTTTCATGAAAAACAAACATGATCTCTTGGTTCTAGTGCTTAAACCGAATACTCATCACCAAAAATCAAGATTAAATTCCAAATCTTTAACATGCAAGAACATTAGACATAGATCAAGATGAAAATCATTTTTCAAAAGCTTGTTTCCTTGATTTCTTTGTAAAACTGTGACATGCATTGAGGAAAGACTAAATCTTTTTGTTCAAAATCACATGCATGTACTAAAGATCAAGACTTTTTCATAGATCAACACAAGATCATAGCTTTTTATTTATAAATCATATGCAAAGCTTCAAAAACACAACTTTTTTCAAGGATCAAGACAAAATCAAAGCTTTATCAAAGATCAAATTAGAATCAAGTCATTTCAACAACTCAAATCCACTTTTCTAAGTATAAGATTAACATGCAACCACTTAGATCAAATTAAAAAGCATCAAGACCTAGACTTTTAGTCATGGCTGAATCATAGAGTTCAAAATTTAGTGTTTTAAAAGTTCATTTACTCATAAAAATTCAAGATCAAGGTATAAGTAACACATGCATGTACTCAAACCACCCAAGTTCATCATCAAACTATCATGCAACACCAAAGATCTTAACTTTATTATTAAGCAAGTTTAAATCATGTATTTGTTCATCAAATAATCACATAAATGCTTCATAAATCACGGTTCAAGCAAGGAAATTTAACATGCAAAGAAGCTTTACTTTAAATCCACAAAAATCTTAACAAGTCTTTAGATCTTTAAGATTTAGTTTAAAAGCATCAAGATCCATCATGAAAAACCTTAACCGAATCATAAGTACATTGTTTAGTTATTACAAGTTTCTTTTTGCCTTAAAGTCCATGATCAAACACAAATAACACTTGTACTCATCATCTAAGCCTTGAAAATTAACATGCAAAGAAGAAAAGAAGAAAGATCACAAGATCAAAGAAAAAGCTTAAACTATTACAACTTCCTTCATGACCTTCGAACCACCCACCTAAAGAAAGAGATGATCTTCAACCTCTACACTTGATCTTCAAGGAAAATCCTAGGTTTTGGACTTGGTTTCTTCTCCTTCTTCCTCTTCTTGCTCACGGCCTCCCCCCCTCTCTCTCTCTCTCTTTTCTTTCTTTCTCTAAGAGTTTAAGGGTCTCTTAGAGTTGTGTTTGGAAGTGAAATGGGAAATGAGGAATGAAATGAGTGAAATGAACTAAGGCCAAAGGTATTTATAGGCAAAACGTGAGCTTACAACTTTGCCCTTGGTTAATTCGGCCATGGGTGCAAATGGGAGGGGTAGTTTTGGCACTTCAATTAGTTGCATGGGTGGATTTTAGCAAGGGGACAATGAGGAGCAAATTAAGGCTTTAGGTCACTTCATGCACAATGGTTTATTTTTACTACTTAAATTTTCTACCCATTAATTTCCCTTTGGTTCTAATTTTACCTCATAAGCTCTTTGTCCTAAAAGAAATAAAATCCTAAGCTTACATACATGCATACACATACACGTAGCACACATGCACATACACATAGGAAATAAAATTTTTCTCATACAATTACTCATGTATAAAAATCACATTTCCTTTAAAGCATAAAAATATTAAATGCACAACCATTCCAAAACTCCATTTTTAAAATTTATAGTATCATTTTATTAAAACCATTTCTTTTAAAATCATTCACCACTTTGAAATCATAAGATAAGAAATTCATTCAAGGAAATACTCTTTTTAAAAACACTTTCTCAAAAATAAATCTCTTTAGTACTTTAAAACAACACTAGGAATTTGCGGGTCGTCACAGTCTCCCCAACTTAAAGATTTCTCGTCCCCGAGAAATACGTTGCGGATTGGGCAGCAGGGCACAAAATTTATCGCATTACGGTGAGGTTCGTGGAAACATTCGCATTCTCGCTTCGCAATCATCCTTCCTTTACTGGCATTACTTACTTTGCAGTGCTCCTCGTTCGTGGCTTTCGCATGAAGAAGGCTCCACTCGTACTACTACTTGCGTGTCGAATCATGTCAAGTCCAACGGACTAACCGAAGAGGGTATCACTCCTTTAACTGATTGTCGTTACAGAGTGTCCAACTGTAGGTACAGACTTAGGGAAAATCAAGCAAACATAAATTCACACATCTCCAAGAGTACTAGATTTCACACAAAATCCTTAAATACTCACTACTTTCTATAACTTTGGATTTCCACTAACTCCCAACAATCACTCCTTCCTTTAATTCTCCTTCTAACTCTAAGGCATTCATCCATTATTTCCCCGACTTAAGGGGAATTCTATGGTAATCTTGGTTTTACTTCCTCAAAACAACCTCACTTTTCTCATTAGATTCATCCTAAATATCAATCATGCCTATCACCTCCATCGTCTAAGCCTCTGGTTATGGTGCAAGGCAATCTTAATCCTCAAATTTCCTCATAAATTTTTCCTCTAATAACCGGTAACATACACCTCTTTTCTCCCTTGTAGCTCCCCAACTTTGATCAAACTTACAACTAAATTCACTATTTCGTTATATTCTTAATCAACTTCAACCACTAATCCACCCTAATCATTTAAGCCTAAACTATCTGGGTAACTATGACATTTTCAACTCCACAAATCAAACTAAGGTATATTGGAAAAGATCGGTAAGGCTACGGTTTGATAATAAGGCTCATGAAGAAAAGGTTCAAATCTCAGCAACAATTGCTGTCTTTGTTGAAGCAATTCAACAAACACAGGGGTTTAGGGATAACATTCTATCTTCTTAAAGGTAAGGACTACTCTTGTACCAAAGGGTGCGTCAAAGTCGACACACTGGGGTTTATCAAACAATGATACCACAGCAAGGGTTATGGGGTCTCAATCGTAGAATCTATTTGCTTTCTATTTGGTCTTCTTCCTTTCACACTATTGAACCAACAGGTTCCTTGGACTAACACAGCAGGCACTAACCACAAACAGAGTCTCATATCCTAGAAAGACAAGAACTTAACCCTATGCTCCTATCCTTACACTAGCAAACACACAGAGTCACACAAACAAAGCATGTAAGCCCATGCTTAAGGCCACTAAGGATTACCATAAGCTCTGATACCATTCTGTAACAGCCCGATTTTCGTAACTCAAAATAATCAGCTTTTATTTGTTAAAGTTGCAAAAATGAGGCCAAATTTTTTTTTGAAAATGTTATTGAAGTGTCATTGATACACTTAGCATCCTTTACCGAAAACCGAGTTGCTACTAAACGTTTATTTACGTAAAACTTTAATCTTCATAAAAGAACTTGATTCCAAAAAGCATAGTGATTCATTGCATTGGATCAAAATGTTCACAACGGTTTCTAAAAGATTAAATAACTCAACCTTTCAAAAGATAATACTCCTCATCACAGAATTTTAAACTGAGCTTGATTACATAAATGGTTCTTTGCTCGGTAATCCTTGACTCAAGACACTCACAACAGACTTAGACTAAACACACTATTTTCGTTTCCTCCTGATGAAGACGACCGAATGCAGCTTTCTGTTCTTTTCTGATAATGTCTTCGTACCGGAGGGTAATGCTACCTCGGTTGCTGACTCTCCTACGGAACTTGGCTTGAGCTCTACACCAAACAGCTTCACAGATTTCTCTTTAGCTTCATCCCGTGGCGGTGGTTCATTACTGTCGTATCCCAACATAGAGACGCTTCCCAAACATGATCCCAGTGTCGATCTGCTCAGCTTATGTTCTGGATCCGCAATCACCATTTGAGTATATCCCATCCACGCCCATCCATAACGGGTGGGTTTCCAGCCGCTTCCCTGACGACGCCATGTAGTAATCTCCAAACGATACTCCATCCGCCCGTTGAGATACCAACAATACCGATATGCCAACGAACAGGAGAGAGTAAGCAATCCGAACGACGAATCGTCGACGGTGTGGGTTTACGATAGGCGAGATATCAAGACCATACAAGCATACAACACACAACATACATACCACACAACAATCAAGCATATCATTATTATTATCATTATCCTTATCATCATTATTGTTATCCTGTCAAACTTATTATCATTCCTCAACATAATCATTCCTTATTTCTCAATCCTTTTCTCAACTTCATCATTCCATAAGATTTCACTCCTCATAATCATAAATATTTTTATCTCTCTTAAACTTTGCTTATCATATCTTATCGGATTACAACCATCCATGATTGGGGAAATTTAGAATATCATCGAGGTACTCATTTCGTTCTCGGCTAGCACTCACGTCTACATCTCCTCGGTCATCCACCCTACCTAGTCGGAAGCTAACAGGAGTACAGGACCTTTACCATGCGGGCACGACAGCTGCCTCAACAATTGGCTCCAAGCCAGGAGAACTGTAGAAATCTCGGATACAGTCTCAAATCAATTCATATCATATCATTTAATCAAGGCTCACTGTAGAAAACTCGGGTACAGTGGAAATCAAGATGCCCCGTTCCAGTCCCTCTCACTGTTCCTGAAATGCCATAGGGGTGACAACACTATTCTAGTTCCGGGTGCAGAACTTACCACGGCATTAGGACCCAGTCCCCACCACGTCTGGTTACCACATATGGAATTCGTTCCGCCCAGAATAGTACTCAAGGCATCATGATGTTTTACCGCCCTAGCCTACCCTATTGCATTCACAACCCGTATATCCCTGATATCCGGGGTACCTTCCTCTCCACTACTTCGATATCACACTCATGACTCACCGCGTTCACATTAGTTAATGACTTTTAAAGTCTTTTATCTTTTTAATTAATCCTAAGGTCGGCCCATCCTTGGTGCATCCCTTCAATGAGTCCCGACCACTACTTCTCACAATACTTTTCTTGTCTTTCTCAACTTAGCACAGAGCTGGGATCGCATCAAGCCACTTGTATCATGTCTCATAAACTTTTCTCAGCTTCTCATATCATCAATTTCATCAAATCTCATTTCACAATTTTCTCAAAAATCTGATTTCATAAACTTTCTCAAACATTCCTTTTATAAGCTTTCTAAAAATCTTGTTTCATAATCTTTCTCGAAATCACAATCTTCTGAACTTCTCATTTCATAAACTTTCTTGAAATATCTTTTCGCAAACTTTATCAAAATATCATTTCACAAATTTTCACAAAATATTGTTTCATAAACCTTCACAAAATATCACTTCATAGACTTTCCCAAAAATATCGTCTCATAAACTTTCACAAAATATCAATTTCATAATCTTTCATAAAAATATCGTTTCATAATCTTTCACAAAATATTATCTCATAAACCTTCATAAAAATATCGTTTCATAAAACTTTCTCAAAAATATCCTTTTGTAGACTTCCGCAAAAATATCATTTCGCAAACTTTTCTAAAAATATCGTTTTATAAACTTTCTTAAAATCTCATTTTGTAAACCATCTCAAAATTTCATTTCACAATCTTTTCTTAAAATAACATTTCACAATTTTCTCAAAAATCTTGTTTCTCAAACTTTCACAAAAAATCTTGTTTCACAAGCTTTTCTAAAAATACATTTTATAAGCTTTCTCAAAAATCTCTTTTCATAAACCTTTTTGAAAATCTCATTTCACTGAGCACCAATGCAGGAGCAAGCTCAACTCAACACCAGTCTCTTTCCGACAATATCAACAAAGGAGCCAAGCTCCACTCAGATCACATCTCACTTCAACATTACTTTTCCCAGCTCTGGCTCATCCTCATCATTATCATTAATTCTTTCCTCAATCTCAACTCTTTATCTAGTTTTTAGCACATATCTCATTTTCAATCAATCTCATATCTTTTATCATTATTCCTTTCTCTTTGTGTTTTTTACTTTCACAAACTCATTTATTTCATTTTCATTTTCAGGACGTAACAGACGTCCATCAGCATACTACTCATATTAATCAACAGTATTAAATTCCATCATGCATAATTAAATAAATAAATACAAGCATGCTATTTCACATCATCAACATACAATCATCACACAACAACAATGTGGTCTTTGTCACCTTCGTATAAGTGGCCACACAACACAAACAATTGCCACTATACTACTGACTCCGAACCACTAAGTTCCGGTCTTTGAGATGATCCGAAACGTCCTAATATATCACCTAAATACCACGGTATCTTAAGAAAGCTTCTCTCTCACCCGAGGTCCAGCAATCAAACGTACACGATCTCCGCGGATCCTTGTCGCTGCCAGCTGCCCCAATCCCTCGTCTTAAAATTCCTCGTATTAAATAAAACATGTTTACGTTATTAACTTGCATAAGAAATCTTTTCTTAATTCAATACACATTCTGTTTCTCGTCGGGAGACTTAAAAACATAATTGTTTTCTCAAAACAATTTTTAACACTTTGTAGTAGTTCAAGTACTTCAAAACCATTTGAAAATGTCTTATAAAATAATTTAAACCAATTGATTTGGTTGCTGGTCCGTCTTGGACAGCACCTTAATCACGTTTGAAAACACCGAAAAATTCACCGTTTTCAATCCGGCTTTTTCTCAAATCAATTACCACTTGAAAACTATACTTTAATTCATTTGAACACATTTTTAAAGTTAAGGAACAATTCTAAACAACTCTGGACAGCAAAGAATCACCTCATAAAATCACTTTATAAAAACCCGAAAACACCGTAAAAGTACTTTTCGCTTTAAACAATTTTTTAGCTTAAAACAATTACTTTTAAAATTCAAGCTTTTGTCATAAAATAAATCTTGGACAGCCACTACATATAATCCAGCAATTCCAAATAAATCAAATCGAATTCTTTTAAAATCAATTAATTTCAAACTAATTACGTGCTCAAATGTTTTTCAAATATCAACTAGCACACAACCATAACAAACAACACTCGATAAATCAAATCATATAAGTCATATATTTTTCAAACATTGCTTAGCCTTTAATCAAATTAAATCTTATCCTTTTTAACTAGTCTTGGCCGAATGGAATCAAAGAAAACAAGTTAAGAATTACAAATCTAAAACACACAAACCAACTTAATTTATTTCAAGCAATTAAATTCCACTTTCTTTCTCATGAACCAAAATTATTTACTCTTCCTTTTATATTTAAAACCGTGAGCTCCACTTGGAGAAATTATTAAACTTTAATTTATTTCCTTAACTTAAATCAATTTATTAAATCAAGCATTACACCAAAATCTTATTTTTTTTCATACCAAAACCGAATGGAAACTAAATAGTTACAACACAATCTCAAATACATTAACTTAGCATAGTCCACAAAACACACTCATTACTTTCATGTCACATAGAATCCTAGTGTAATTAACATGCATAGGCCGAATATCCAACATGGTCAAGACAAGATTTTTGGTTCATTTTTCAACACGCAAAATTTAAGATTCATGAGTTTAAATCATGCACTTTCTCACATAAAACTCTAAAAATGTCATTTCTTTTTGAAGTTCAAAACCGAAATCATCGTCATGCTTCAAACCAAGTTTTCATTTTTAGTTTTCTTGCATGCACTTTAAAAATCTTTGAATCAAGAAGAAATCAATATGTATGAGTCTTTTTCATGAAAAACAAACATGATCTCTTGGTTCTAGTGCTTAAACCGAATACTCATCACCAAAAATCAAGATTAAATTCCAAATCTTTAACATGCAAGAACATTAGACATAGATCAAGATGAAAATCATTTTTCAAAAGCTTGTTTCCTTGATTTCTTTGTAAAACCGTGACATGCATTGAGGAAAGACTAAATCTTTTTGTTCAAAATCACATGCATGTACTAAAGATCAAGACTTTTTCATAGATCAACACAAGATCATAGCTTTTTATTTATAAATCATATGCAAAGCTTCAAAAAAACAACTTTTTTCAAGGATCAAGACAAAATCAAAGCTTTATGAAAGATCAAATTAGAATCAAGTCATTTCAACAACTCAAATCCACTTTTCTAAGTATAAGATTAACATGAAACCACTTAGATCAAATTAAAAAGCATCAAGACCTAGACTTTTAGTCATGGCCGAATCATAGAGTTCAAAATTTAGTGTTTTAAAAGTTCATTTACTCATAAAAATTCAAGATCAAGGTATAAGTAACACATGCATGTACTCAAACCACCCAAGTTCATCATCAAACTATCATGCAACACCAAAGATCTTAACTTTATTATTAAGCAAGTTTAAATCATGTATTTGTTCATCAAATAATCACATAAATGCTTCATAAATCACGGTTCAAGCAAGGAAATTTAACATGCAAAGAAGCTTTACTTTAAATCCACAAAAATCATAACAACTCTTTAGATCTTTAAGATTTAGTTTAAAAGCATCAAGATCCATCATGAAAAACCTTAACCGAATCATAAGTCCATTGTTTAGTTATTACAAGTTTCTTTTTGCCTTAAAGTCCATGATCAAACACAAATAACACTTGTACTCATCATCTAAGCCTTGAAAATTAACATGCAAAGAAGAAAAGAAGAAAGATCACAAGATCAAAGAAAAAGCTTAAACTATTACAACTTCCTTCATGACCTTCGAACCACCCACCTAAAGAAAGAGATGATCTTCAACCTCTACACTTGATCTTCAAGGAAAATCCTAGGTTTTGGACTTGGTTTCTTCTCCTTCTTCCTCTTCTTGCTCACGGCCTCCGCCCCCCCCCCCCCTCTCTCTCTCTCTCTCTCTCTCTTTTCTTTCTTTCTCTAAGAGTTTAAGGGTCTCTTAGAGTTGTGTTTGGAAGTGAAATGGAAAATGAGGAATGAAATGAGTGAAATGAACTAAGGCCAAAGGTATTTATAGGCAAAACGTGAGCTTACTACTTTCCCCTTGGTTAATTCGGCCATGGGTGCAAATGGGAGGGGTAGTTTTGGCACTTCAATTAGTTGCATGGGTGGATTTTAGCAAGGGGACAATGAGGAGCAAATTAAGGCTTTAGGTCACTTCATGCACAATGGTTTATTTTTACTACTTAAATTTTCTACCCATTAATTTCCCTTTGGTTCTAATTTTACCTCATAAGATCTTTGTCCTAAAAAAAATAAAATCCTAAGCTTACATACATGCATACACATACACGTAGCACACATGCACATACACATAGGAAATAAAATTTTTCTCATACAATTACTCATGTATAAAAATCACATTTCCTTTAAAGCAGAAAAAAATTAAATGCACAACCATTCCAAAACTCCATTTTTAAAATTCATAGTATCATTTTATGAAAACCATTTCTTTTAAAATCATTCACCACTTTGAAATCATAAGATAAGAAATTCATTCAAGGAAATACTCTTTTTAAAAACACTTTCTCAAAAATAAATCTCTTTAGTACTTTAAAACAATACTAGGAATTTGCGGGTCGTCACACTTATGCATTATATTCTCGGATCAATCTCTTACCTTAGCTCTGGATGCCTCTTCAACACAATTGAAATTGCTTGATGAACTGACATGTTATCAGGGTGCTCATCCCTCACTTTTCTAGTCTAGAGATGTCAACAAAAAGCCATTAGATTCTAGTTTAAGATAAATCATAATATTGTGTTCATGGTTAAAAAGCGCCACAAGCCATATGCTGTAAATATCTTACCTCTTCCATAATTCTCTTAAAGGTGTCACCAATTTCCATGACCATCTGTGGAGAAATGATGACCATCCATGTTAAAAAGCATATAACTGTAAATATGAAAATGTGATTACTATGAAATAGTTGTAGTAGAAATTTAAAAGTTTAAGATGTTTTACACTAATTACAAAATCATCGAATATATGTATGCTTCATTTTCATGAGACACAAATTGATCAAAAAGGTTAAGGCTCTCATAAAGCAATAATTTAGCAAATTTGTATAGCGATCTTGCAGGGTTCTTTTAAAATACTGTTGCTCCTAATGCTAATTACTGCATCATAAACCTACAGATGCATCGATCTTAACTGAATTGCAGAAACATAAAGAATAAATCTGAATCATTACCTTTCCAAGTCATGGTCATATAAGATAGAGTCATCACCACTCGTAAGATATAATTTAAGCCCTAAACTACGTATCATTGGAGTCAATGGATTCTCATTGCAAACACCATGTAGCCTGCAAAATAATCAAGAGATAACAAATTAACAAAAAATTATCAGGAAAAGTTATCAAATTCTAACTCAACAGTTACTCATATTTAAAGAATAAGGCATGAAGACTGGAATTGTAGAAATAATTAGAGGTAACATATTTCATTTATCAGAATTAAAAAAATGTATCTCCTCACATTTCAAACATGTTAAATAAATGTTTTCCAGGGCATGAATATGTGCTAAGAAATTTTCTTTAAGCATGTTAAAGAATAAACTTTTAAACAAAAGTCAATAAACAAAAAAAGGTAATGACTAATGACCATATTGCATTTTAACAAAATTGTGTAGCAATGAAAACAAACAAATTGAACTTACCATGAGGCTCCCATGTCTACTGGACAACCAAATGAGTAATCAGTATGAATCCGACCACCAAGCCTATCCCATGACTCCAGTAGAGTCACCTAATTGAATAATTAGAATAAGCCAAAGTAGAAAGAAAGAAAGAAAGGGGAAACCTTTCCACTGACATATTTAAATAAATTGACAGAGATGCTTTCTAACATAAACCTTTCACTTTTGCATCTTACATTTTTAATCATCCACAACATTCACTTATGTCAGTATTATTGGCATATTATTCATTTTTCTTTCTGTATTCTTCAATAAATTGTAGAATGCTTCTGTATTATAGAAAATTTGAAACAACTGCATTGAAACAACTTGATAACTTCAATTCTTTAAAGAGAAGTATCAATTCCTTGATTCAATTCCTGAAAATTCAATGTATGCTTCATCCAGTACCATCAATATAGGAAGCCCAAGAATCTTTAAGAGAACTTCATCATCAATAATAATGTTTTCAAATGTCTAATATATTCTTGATCAAAACCTAACAAAAGGAAACTTAAATTTCCAGCATGTTAATAATATAGGAACAATCTGCAGCCTAAGTTAAGCTTGACTTCTGATTGTTAATGAATATATATACTGAAATTGTGCTTTTTATCGTGGTACAATTGCTGAGAGAGAGTATAATATTACACCTGGAACATAATAAGATTTGTAATAAGTACAAAGATAAAAAAGGATTTGTAATTTCATAATAGGAACATTTTTTTATTGATGAGTCAAAAAGCTAGAGAACTATAGTGACATTCATTAGACATACTCTACTTTGGTTTTTTTATCTCTAAACTCTAACAACAAATATAAACAGGTCTATATCTTTCAAAAAAGAACAAATATAAAAGCAATGTTTACAAAATGTTATTCTTACCTTTGATGACCGGTGCCCCATTAACTGCAACATCAAATTGATACATTGGGAATGTCGGAGGGCAGTCCACGATCTTGTCTCCAGGATCAAGCACACAATTGTAGCATACATGTGAATTAAATTAATAAATATGATATTGAATTACAAAAACCTTACTGAGGATAACACCTAAAGATTGCACCAAATGGCATAGGTCGCATGTAATAGACACTTGTGGAAGTGCTGCACAACAAATAATCGGAGTAAGTAATTTGATTATTTTTATCATAAAAATCATATGTTCTAAATAAACTGCATCAAGAAAATACATGAAAGGAACTTAGAACAGACAACAAGAGATTATCATATGATCTAATGCTAGCTACACTGATTTTTAACTTAAAGGAGGGTATGAAATGTTAGATTGGACCCCTAAAGATGAAATATCACCAGAACCATAACAAAAATTCAACTCCAGTTGATTATAGGCATCATTTGTTAGTTGTTACGGTCAGCTAAAGTTTAAGAAAACCATGGAGTACATTTGAATGAATTACCTCGGAAAAGATACCTTAGAAAGTAGTGCCTTAACTTTCGAACATTACCTCCAACCCAACATCCTCACTGATCAGGTGTGGATTCCACATGATAAGGGGGTCTTGGCTGTCAACATATGAATATTTTGCATAAAAAATATGAAAACACAAGATTGTATGACAATTTCCACACTTAAGGCAAGGTGCTGAATTGGTAGATTCAAGTGGCAATCTTGCAGTCTATGGTAGTATGAATCCTTTGTCATTTACAACTTTCTACTTACTCTATTCTTTTGAGGGAAATTTACTTAGAATGTAATGAATAGAGTCAGACACACAAAAGAAGCTTTCACATGTGGATTTCCCTGTTAATGAGGAAAGGGCAACACATTGTTCAGTAGATGGATGTTTAAATTTCAGATATCACAAAAATTGTAGAGAAAAAATGATTGCAATAAGATAGAGATGGAGAGTTCAGGGATGTACTGGATCATTTGAGAGATTGGATGCAATTTTCTCTACATATTCTAACATCTGGTAATCAGGAAACACCATAACCAAAATCTCATCTCCACTTTCAACATGCTTCTAGTCACTTAAGCTGGATACACAAAAAAGGAGCAATACATGACATAACTAGAGCATGATTATGTATAAAGAGAAAATTAAAAATAACATTAAAGGAATTGCATCAGCATTGCCATCAAGTTCTTAAGTTCATTAAAAAATCAAATGGATAAAAGTATAAATCTAAACATAACAAAACATAGAGGATTAATCTACGCGGTGGTAGTCACCTTGCAAACCTAAACATGGCATCATTAATAGTATTTAGAAATAGCACGAAACCATTGCAGCTGCTTGTACGTGTTCATCGTTCCTTCGTTGACAAATCTGCATGGAAAAGGAAAAGTAGATGCCCTCAAACCTATGACAATAATAATCAAGATAATACGACAAAATTTCTTTCTCCTCCTTCCCTCTTTTAAAGGAAATATAAAAAAGAAAAAAAAACAAAGATAAAACATGAAAAAGAGGCATCATTGTATCATACAATACAATGGAAATCACCTGATTTATCAATCCAGGAAGATCATGAGCTCTGGCTTGAACTTCACCATTCGCTAGTGCATAATCAATGCCTCTTCTTGTCTAAGTAAATCAGGTTTAAAAAGAAAAAAACAAAAACCACATATGTAGTATCTTCATCAAAACAGGGAGCTCGGTTTCCCTTCAGCAAAATCTATACCTGTTATCACCTAGATTCCCTTATTTTCTAAAGTGTAAGAAAAACTCAGGTCTTATAATTTTAAATTAAATAAATCAAAGATTACTATGTTTACATAGTAAGAACATTATCCTCTCATCCTATGTTTCTCAGACAAACTCATTATACTTTGTGAATGTATAAAAGTATCATATTTAAGTAAAAGGTTTAGTGTCTATACTGTATACTGCTTAAAGTTTGAGAAGATGTAGTATTGTAGCCCATATGCCTATATTCATTGGTTTTTTTCCATATAAGGTCCCCATGGGCTCCATCTGTTTCAAGGGTAACTTCAAAAGGGGCTAGCTTAGGTGCAGCAGTATGGTTATGTACTTCTTTAATGACAATATGATGTGCTTCTAATTGCATACCATAACACAAAAATTTTAACTAAACAGACAACATAAAATCACAAGCCAGTAACAACAATATGACTTATTAACATACCATTGACCTGCAAGTCTGTATAATGAGGCCATTGTTCAGAAGCATACACCAAGCCTGCATATGAGGTCAATTTTTTCTTAATCTAGAAACATACTCAATGCATAAGAGGTTATGCATTATCTAAACAAAACATGTTATTAAAATACAAACAAAATATATTATTAAGATGCAAAAATTGGATTCTTTCCTATATAACCATTAATTATGAACATACCTTTGGCCTCCTGAACTTCACTTTGAGATCATCATCCACCGTAAAACAAAGTAGGAGCAGAAAATATCAAGTTATGAAAAATAAAAATGAAAAATAAAAATAAAAAGCTTAAAACACACTCCCTTCATAAGGCAAAGAGCAAAAAAGAGGTTAACATTCCAAAACCAAATATTCCAAATAAAAGGATGCAACAAAACATGGATTTAAGAACACAGATAACTACACCACCTGAGAAGAAAATAGAATCATTTACCTTCAACAAAAAAGGGAAAACTGAGAAGCCGACCACCACCACACAGCCCGGTGCTTCCCTCCCACTTCCACCATGCATCTATAAAATAGAAGAAAAACATGAGGCATTTTAAATAGGCATTGTGACTGATCAGACTCTTGAATATTCAATAAGACACTTACACGAACAAATACTGAAATCCAAGCCAGGAGTCATAGATCAGTCTTAGTAGATAATTAATTATTAGTTTATCGCCAAAAAGAAGAAAAAGAAATTGCTACAAAATTGCATAAAAATAACAGAGTTAGAAGGGCAAGTTACAATAACATAAATTACAAAAGAAAAGGAAAAATACAGAGTTAGAGATGAGAAGAAGAGTTACCACGAGATCAACTGATAAACATCATCCACGATTTGAGTTTGAGGCTCATCCTCATCAATATCAGAATCACCCTTGGGTTTAGCACAAAATTTTCCCACCTAACAACCACACACACCAAAATGGAGAAAACATAAAGCAGGGGAAAAATTAAAAACAAAGAAAAACAAATGGAGAGAGCTCAGTGCGAGAGGGGTCCTTGATTTCTTGCTCAGCAGGAGAGAGCTCTTCGAGTTGGAGAGCGGTGGGGTTTAAAACGGCGTCGTCGGGGAGGGATTGTTATCGCTGTAAATTGGGGAGAGTGGAGGAGGAGGAGGGAGAGGCGGCGAGAGCTTCTTGTAAGGCGAAGTGGAGGTCGAGGTCGAGGTCGGAGTCCATGGCTTCCGTCGCCGCGAGCTCGCTGAGGTGGTCCAAGTCTTGGGCGGATGGGAGATAGGGGTCGTGATGGAGGTTTGGACTCAATTCTCGAATCCCTTGGTTGTGTATGGTGGCGATGAGGAAGAGTGGGAATATGAGGAAGTGAGTGACTGAGAGAGAGAGTAGGAAATAGAGAATAATAATATGCCTATAAAGAAGAAGAGAGACTATGCAGGCTAGAGGAGC
The DNA here is from genome assembly GCA_037953625.1 of Crotalaria pallida. NCBI lineage: Eukaryota > Viridiplantae > Streptophyta > Magnoliopsida > Fabales > Fabaceae > Crotalaria > Crotalaria pallida. Next base: position 61,973,732 of record CM075650.1, read on the forward strand.
TCCAATAGGAAATGTGAGGAATTGAAAATGGGGGGACAATGAATCAGCTATCCTCTGAAGCTATGCAAGCTAGAAGAACCTGGCAATAGGCAGCGTGAGGCTCAGCAGCAAGGAGCAATCCGACGTGGAAATGAACAGTGAAAAAGTGCGTATGACCATGCTTCTCTTTTGTATGTTTTATAGATTCAAATCTTATATAGTTTCATTCCATGTTTTTCATGCATGCTATTTCTATCCCTTTCTTTTTGTGCTGGTTTTTGTTCGAGTGCATGACGGATGAAATGTCTGTTTGCCTCTTTTCATGTAGTGGATTAGACTGATCCTCTATCCATCCTCTATCTACTATCCATATATATATATAAGACGTTTATTCGAGACATCACATTTGTCGTTGAAATTTTGTAGTCATCACGTTTGTTGTTGAAATTTTCCTTGCACCAAAGCGATTGTAGGTAGATAATCATTATCTCTATCCAAAATCACAATTTGAAATTAAAAAATTATTTAAGTTTTTCAAATCATTATCTTCATGTGAAATCATTATCCTCAGTTTATAAAAAAAAGAAATCATTTTCCTCAACAAAAAATTAAAATTCGAAACTAAATAGATTATTCAAGTTTTATAAGTTTTTCAAAACAAATAATTTATATATTAGAATTTGATTTTATTCTTGATGTGAGTATTTTTTTTCCCACCTTGAATCTTTGCAAGTTATTTCCACATTTAAATCTATCTAATTATAATAATTCTCTTCTCCCATTACTTAAATACATATTAATGTTACTCTAATGTTGTTGTCTTTTTATACATGATTTCAGCTATATAGAAGCAACAAGGAATCACTTGATTCAAAATGGGAAGAAATGAATTTCTCACCCCGAAAGTTATTGCCAACATAATCAAAAAGGATTGCATAAACTTCGGTGGTATTGCCAGTTTCTTTTATAATAAATTTTGTTTATTATAAGATATGAAATTAAATTTTGTTTATTTTAATATATGAAAATAATTATATATAATAGGATTTGATTTTACGCATGATGTGAATGTTTTTATTTTTCATCTTCAATTTTCTCTATTTTGCTTCTATAATAAATATTTTTATTATAGCATATGTAGAGTTGTTTTGCCATGTACTTCTTTCAACCTCTAATTAATATATATATATAAAACATTTTTCTTTATTTATTGCTTTAATTTGTATATAAGACGCGATAAAAGGAGAGGGTCAGATGCTTATTACTATATTTTTTCCTTTTTTAATTGGTTTATTACCTTATGTTCAAGGATGAAAAGGAAATTATTGACATTTTAGTTATAATATCTCACATGGTAAAAAGCTTTATTTAATTTATAAATTACATTACATGAACCACGTGTATCCTTCATAAGAAAACAATTCTACGCATATTAGATAGTTCAAATAATTTATTTGTGTTTACTTATTATTGGAGGAAACTCGGCATAGAGAAAAAGTATAAATTAAATACATTTACATAAAAAATTGTTTTTTTATTTGGAATTAATTTCAAATAAAATGTTTAAAATTTGAAAAATAACTGTATTTTTAATTGCAACACCAAGTTTCAACTTTCTTTCTCAAATTCTAAAATTCTATTTTGGTTGTGTTATTATTATCTTCGAACAAAATTACAATTTGAAATTAAATAAATAATTAAAACTTTTCAAATCATTATCTGCATGTGAAATCATTATCCTTAGTTTATAAAAAAAGAAATCATTATTCTCAACAAAAATATTAAAATTTGAAATCAAATAGATTATTCAAGTTTTATAAGTTTTCCAAATCATTATATATAACTAACTCTCACCTCGCACTATGCGCGATTTTTAATATCTTGATTGAGGATAATGACTTTACATGCAGATAATATCTTAAATGGAGATAATGATTTGGAAAACTTAAAAATATATTCAATTTAAAATTGCAATATCTTGATTGGGATAATGATTTCACATGCAGATGACATCTTGGTTGGGGATAAGAATTTTACATGCAGATAATATATTGGTTAAAGATCATGATTTTACTACTGTATATCAGTCATTTCGCATATGTTTTAAAACACATTTCACATCTGTTTTGAAATAGATGTCCTTGAAGGAGATGTGGAAAGTTCTGATTTTTCGCATCACTTTTTTCAAAACAGATGTGAAAGATTAAAACTTTCCGCATCAGTTAAAATTAAAATAGATGCGGAATGTGTAACATCCCGATTTTTAGTTCCAAGCTTAATTAGAATAATTCTAAGTGAAACTAATGGAAATCGTAATAATAAGTTGGGGTTTAATGAGGGAAAAACATAGCCAAAATGAGTATAGGAGTTGAGAAGTATGCCATAGAGTTATAAGCCATCAGTACATAAAAATCTGTTGATGTAATCGATTACCGTGGGATGATAATCAATTACAGTCATTCTGTTAAGCAGTTGGGAAGTCTTAGTAAAGAGTGAGAGAGTTCAAGTTGTAGAATCAAAAAGGTTTCGATGAAGACAAATGAATTAGCTCGCTGTGTTGATGAAGTCGAGCTCGGTCCTCGACAATCGATGAAGACAAATGAATCAGCTCACTGTGTTGATGAAGTAGTCGAGCTCCGTCCTCGGCCATTGATGAAGACAAAAGAATCAGCTCATTGTTCTAATGAAGTCAATTACTTTGATGAGCTCGGTTCTCGGCACCTAGCTTCGTCCTCGGCCATTGATGAAGACAAAAGAATCAGCTCATTGTTGTGATGAAGTCAATTACTTTGATGAGCTCAGTTCTCGGCACCTAGCTCTGTTCTCGATCATCGATAGAGACAAATAAATCAGCTCATTGTTCAGATGAAGTCAATTACTTTGATGAGCTCGGTTCTCTGCACCTAGCTCGGTGCTCGATGTGCTATGAATCTCAGTGCTATTTGATCGGATCGAGTCGTGCTCATAATCTCAGTGCTATCTAATTGGCAGAAGATCGGATTGGTCGGTGCTCATAATCTTAGTGCAAAATGGTCGGGTAAGATCGGCTCAGTCAGACTTTGATCAGGTAAGCTATACAAGTCCCCTAGCTCGGCAAGGCGTTTTGTCAGATTCCGAGTTCACTAACTGTTGTTCAGCTTTTCAACAAACAACAGTTAAGAAAGGATTGATTAAAATCAAATCCGATTCGAAAGTGACTGTTGGAAAGACAATTACTCCCAGAATCTTTCCTAATTCGGTGACTCCATTTCCTCCCTGGTCTTTGGGGATTTTGGAGATTATAAAGGGAGTGTATGAAGCAAACAGGATCAAGACACACGCGAAACCGAATTTTTAATCATCTTTGTCAATTCCTTTCCCAACCTAATACTCAATTGGCTTTCACACTTTTTGATCCATATTCAATTGAGTTTCTGGTTGGAACAATATTCATTTAATTTGCTGTTAGTTGAAGAGAGGATGAGCTATTGAAGGTTTCAAGGAGCTCCGTCTGTGGAAGTTTTGAAGAGGTTCTTCAGCCATCAAAATCAATTAGGGTATATTTCAAGAGTTTGGTACACTCTTGAAAGCGTTAGAAGTTATTAAGTGAGGTTCACTATAATTACTTTGTAACCGATTAAATTGATTTTGAGTAAAATTTATGTGAGAGTGAGAGTGAACCAGTATAAAATTTATGTGCCTCATCTATTTACTGCTTTCTGCACTGTCCGTTTATTTAGTCGTCTTTGTTGAATCTTAAATTGCTTGAATCGTGCTAACAGCTACAAATCTGGTTTTTGTGTGTTGCAGCTCGGATAATCGATTATCGGTATAGATAACCGATTATCACTTACTGCTCGGCACATAATCCGCTCTTTTATATAAAAACAAAAGCATTATTTCATCTCTTTCAATTATGTTCGAAAAATTGATATTATTGCTTCCAACTACTATTCACCCCCCTCTAGTAGACTGTTAGGCCGCTTGTTGGTTTCCAACAAGTGGTATCAGAGCTCGGTCGAAAGATCGAGTGTAAAAACTTTTTTGAAAAGATCCTAAGGAAACCATGGGCTCTAACAATCCCTTTGGAGGTGATTACTCTTCAATAAACCGTCCACCACTATTTAATGGTGATGGATATGCTTATTGGAAAGCTCGGATGAAAATTTTTATCGAAGCTATAGATATTGATATTTGGGATTCAATTGAAAATGGTTCTTTTATTCCTAAAATAAAAATAGGAGATGAAGTTGTAGAAGTCCCAAAAGCAAGTTGGAATGATGATGATAAAAAGAAAGTTTCTTACGATTTAAAAGCCAAAAACATCATCACTTCCGCCTTGTCTTATGATAAATTTTTCCGAGTTTCACACTGCAAAAGTGTCAAACAAATGTGGGACATTCTTCAACTTACTCATGAGGGACCAATGAGGTTAGACGAGCAAGACTAAATACACTAATGCATGAATATGAGTTATTTCGCATGGTTCCAAATGAATCTGTAAATGAAATGCAAAAGCAATTTACTCATATCATAAATCATCTTATTGCTCTTGGTAAAACTTTCTCCAAAATCTGATAAGGTCCTACAAATCTCAGAGTCAACTTCTTGGACTTAATCGCCCGATCAATGCCTGTGGTAGGTGTTACCCTCAAAAAGACATGGTCACCCTGATCAAACTCTAAGGGTCTCCTATGCTTATCTGCATAACTTTTCTGGCGGTCTTGTGCTGCTTTCATCTTGTCTTTGATCATTCTGTTCTTCTCAATTGTCTGTGACGACCCGACTTTCTATTCTTAATAAAATACTTATATTCGAAAATACGACCATTTTTTTTTCTTTTTCATAAGTCAAATCATCATTTTCAAATCATGCGGAAACAACTACAAATATCATGAAGGGTAAACATTGAACTTTCAATTTCATTCCATTGGTCAAAAGAGTACATCTTACATTACATAAAGTTAAATACTTAACTTAGAAACTCTAGGCCATTATAATATATTACATATATTACAACAAAACTTATAACAACCTAGAGCAATTGGTTCGAAACTCAAAACATAAATAGCATAAGTAAGAGAAATCTGATGAGTAGCATTATCCGCATTCCATCATCAAGAACTCAACTCAGTCGTCAGTTCCCCACTGACTTCCAGTTGAGTTTTCCATGAATTCATCATTCGCCACCGGATCGACGTCCTCCACCGGATCCTCATCCTCTATGGGATCCTCCTCCTCCTCCTCCTCATGTACCGGATCAGATGGCACATAAACTGGAGTCCGAGATCGGGCTCTAGTGGAAGGACGAGAGGGAGTAGGAACCTCTAAAATAATTCTTTCCTCAGAGGCTGATGGACTTGGTGGGAGGGTGCGTCTCGGAAAACGTGTTGGTGGTGGTGGTGGTGTTCCATGGCGAAACACAAAATTTGGTGGAATGTGCATAATGTACATCATTGGGATCCTCGTATGACGCGGACGCATCCGGGACCATGGATTTGGGTGACAGAAAGTGACTTCCACGTCTCTTTCGTACGTGGCCCGGTGCTCCTCAAAATTCCACTCCCCATTAGGGAGCGGCCACATTTCCACGCACATCATATTCCTTGCCATGACCTACAACAAGGGATTAGGAGTGAGTCATAGCTAAACACAGTAACAAATGAGCATAACAGAGGGTAAAAATAAAAAAGCACATATAATTAGATAGCATTAAGAGTGCAAGAGTATACACATGCTCAAACTTATTTAACTCATATTTGATTTCTTTTAGTGATATGATGCATGTCTACTCCTCATTCATGCTTCACAGTTCGGCATCCTTTCGGGTATCCATTTCAAACCTATGTTTTCATCGAACTGGAGCGTATCCATTTCCCATGCATCACGATTGATTGGGAACTAGCCTTCATAGCATTCTTATGCTACGGTATCCAAATCATCATAGCACCTTCAGGGCCATGGTATCCAAATTCTATCCTATGCTAGATTTCCAATATCGAAATCGGAGCAACTCCATGCATGATAATGCCACATCACAGTTCCATTTATTTTCTTTCATTATTATCATCGACATCTCATTTCATTAACTTTCATTTAGTTTTTCTCTTAGCTGGTGCTGGTGCTTTCCGAAAAAGACCATCAGAGGCATAGCCACCTTATGATGGGTTTACTTACTTTCAATTTTCTGTTTCAGAAAAATCCATCAGCTGTCCAACCACTTTGTGATGGCTTTAGGAATAGAGTATAATCATTTATTTAATAATCCGTCGGGGCATAGCCTCCTATTGGCGGATATTTATTGCAATGACCCCATTGGGACTCCCATAGTAAATATCAACCAAGTGAATAAAACTTTCACTGGGACGTCTAGGGATAATATCAACCGAATGGGTGTACGCACTTCTGTTGGGACTCCTGTAGGACACCTCCAGGATAGCCATCAACCAACGGGATTAAGATATTATAGTATTAAACGAGTTAATTATAATAAAATTTTAGAAAGTAAGTATTTTATGAAAAATTGTTCAGACTACTCGAGTAGTTCTTGACTACTCGAGTTGTTTATGCAAAAATACTCGAGTCTTTAAAGATCACTTGAGTGTTCTTCCAGTTATCAAGAATACTCGAGTCTTCCTTAAACTACTCGAGTCTTTTTGCTGCAACAGCACCAGTTTTCTGCACTTTCAATACCAATTCGAGTTCCTTGCTTTATTTCTCAATTCTTATGAAAAATAGCAACTTAAGCACATAAAACAAACATGTTACAACACTTAAACACAACTGAAACAACATCAAATAGCATCAAATCACAGATTGCAATCAAACTTGAAAATATCCATTTTAAAATGTGAAATTCATTTCCACTTGATTTTAATTTCGAAACACATTACAGTGAGCTTTATTAGGTTCATTTGAACTTGTTTGAATCATAAAATTATGGGTGTCTGACCTCCAAGTCAGAATCCCAATTCAAGTTGCATCCCTCTTTGAACCTTTAACGGTTCCTACATTTCTAGCTTGAAATTACTCATTCTAGTATTTAGGTAACTCCTCCATTACCTCAAATAAGCTAAAGAAAGGATTGGTTACAAAGAAAAAGGGTTGAATCAAATCTTGATTTTGAACCGGTGCAAAACTGTTGCACTTGGCTGACTTTGGCCATCAATTCCACAATGAATAAGACATGAAAAAGAATGAAACAAGTTAGCTTTAGAAACTAGGAAATGCCAACTTTAAATAGAAACAAGTTTGGAATCGAAAGAGTTCTGGATTTACCAAACGGATTCAAGAAAGATGGTTGTTTGATGTTGAACTTGCTCTGTTTTTCGCAGCTTTGAAAGCTCAACTTTGATTGCCTAGAACTCGATCTACAGAGGGTGGTTTGAAGTGATTCTTGGTTCTAATTCAAGATTGGAATTAGAACTTTAGTTTGTGTTTTGGTTTCGAAGGAAATGGATGAGAATTGAGAGAGAATGAAGTGATTAAAGTAAGCTCCACAAAGCAGAGGAATTTGGACAGAATTTCAGGTTTGGAATGATTTGAATGTGTTTGGGGCTTCATTGTTCACTTATTTATAGTCTAGGATTACCCTCCTTCGAAGTAAGGTCCAGCTCTGTGCTTGGAACCTCAAGAAAACGCGTTTTGGTGCGAAGTTCAAATGAAAACCGACTTATACACTCAACCATACTACTCAAACTACTCGAGTCTTTTTCCCAGGACTCGAGTCCTTTTCAGCAATACCAAAGAATACTCGAGTCTTCCATGAAAGACTCGAGTCTTTTGACTAAAATTCAAATTTTTCAAACAATTAGTGATTATACTCGAGTCTTCCCCAAAATACTCGAGTATTTTAACCTAATTTCATAAAATTCATTATTTTATTCAATATAATAACATTATTATTTTAAATACTTAATTTTTATTTATTTATTCAAAATATAGGGTCTTACATCCTCTCCCACTTAAACAAAATTTCGTCCCCAAAATTCCGATTTACACAAAAAGATGTGGATATTCTTCTCTCATCGTAGATTCTAATTCCCACGTCGAGTCAGATACTCCATTCTGACTCCAAAGGACTCGTACTAAAGGCCAAAATAAGGTTTAGTTTTTCTTCAGAAAGATTGAGCGTGAAAACCAGAGAAGAAGAAGAAGAAGAAGAAGAAGAAGAAGAAAAGCGTGATGATCAGAGTTCTTGAATGTAGAAGTGTTGAAATGATTTTGAAAAACAAAATAAATAGAGTTAGTTTTGAAATCAAAACAAATCAAAAGATAAAATAAAAGATTTAAGAATTAAAACCAAAGATTTGAAATTTGAATTTTGAATTTGAAAATAGAATCAGAATCAAAATCAAAAACGATTTTGGAAATAAAATAATTTAAGTTTTAAAATCAAAACCAAATAAAAAATATTTAGAAAATAAATCAAGGATTTGATTCTTAAAACAAATAAGGAATATTTTCAAAAATAAAATCAAAGTCGAATTTTGAAAATAAATCAGAATCAATTAAGTAAAAACAAATATGGAAATAAATCAAAATGATTCTGACATGTTTTTCAATAAAACTTGAGGTAATCGATTACTTGAGGGAGGTAATCGATTATCCCTTTAAAAATAGTACTTTGAAATTCATTTTAAAAACCAGTAATCGATTATCACATGCATGTAATCGATTACTTCACTTCTGTTTAATGTATGATGCAACTCATATAATCGATTACCACTATTTTAATAATCGATTACAGAGCCTCTGATATGCATATGATGCAACATCATGTAATCGATTACTACAAGACAAGTAATCAATTACTCTCATAAGAAAGTAATGGATTAGCAAAGTTCACTTAATCGATTACAAGCTCTCTGATTTTTCTATGATGCAACAAAATTAATCGATTAACTTAGGCAAGTAATCGATTACTCTCTCTTGCATACATAAAAATATTCAGAGTTTTGTAACATCAATTATTTTCACCAAAACTAAGATATAAAAACTGATTTTCACAAAACTTATTTTTCTTCTCCTTAATTAAGAAAAATATATTTAGATTACTTATATTGGCCTTTTAACATAATATAAACCTTGACTTCATTACCTTACATGATGTCCTAAGGGAAAAGGCTAAAATCTTCATTTGCTTGAATCTTCAACTTCATTTGCTTGAGTCTTCAACTTGAAGCTTGGACTTGAAGGATGAAGATCTTGTGATTGCACTTGATAAGAGCTTGAGAAACTTGAGTTTGTTATCATCAAAACCATATAATGATTGCACTTGAAGTCCTTGGGAAAGCTTGACTTCCAACACTCCCCCTTTTTGATGATGACAAACCTGTATTCTGAATGATCTGTATCACAAGTGTTATACAAGCAAATGTATATATAATAAACACATCCTTATCCCTAGAACACAAAGAATACACAAAGGATACAAAAAGGATACTCTCCCCCTGTATAGATGCATTAGATATAACAGTTAAATGTTTCACATCTTTGCATCATTCAACATCATTCAGAATTCTTCTCCCCCTTTTGTCAACAACAAAAAGTGGCTTCAGAATTCTTCTCTTGTCGTTATGCTTGAATTTTTTTCCCCTTTTGTTATTCTTCAGATATGCTATGAAGCTCAGAATTATTCTCCCCATGAGTAAGCTTGACTTCTCACTTTTCTTTCCATGGGAGTTATCACAGGATCCCTTTTGTTTTGTCAACGACATTTGGTTCTCTTCCCTTTTGTCCTCATCAAAGTAATAAATGGTATGTCTCCAAGATCTCCCCTTTTTGGTCAAATAAAACAAATGCTAAACTCCCCCTGAAACACTGGGTAGAAGCATTAATAATAACAAGGAGATTTGTTTCATACTTTACTCCCTCTATTTGACATCAGCATAAGGAGTTATGGGAAACAAAATAAATTTTTATCCCAATACATAGTTAAAGAGACGCATGATGTCAAGATAGGGTGAAAAAGCGAAACATGTTTTTATGCAGATTTGAAAAAGTTTTTCTCCCCCTTTCTAAAAGAATGATTCAACCAAGCAAGTTATAAAGGGAGATAAAATGCATCATTAAAACATGTGTATGCTTACTATCATCACAAAAAGTTTGAAGATCTATATGCTATGACAATAATTATTCATTGCAATTAAGCACAAAGTCATGTAGCACATATCATAAGTAGAAGCATCATAAAATGATTAAAATAAATAAAGATCAGTGATACTTATGGTGATGATTGAAAGCTGGAGCTTTGGAGTTCCTTCTATTGAAAAGTTCATCATGTAGCATTTTAAAGGATGGTCTCCTCTTGTTCAATATGTTGAACCTTTTTCCATTCCAAGAGATCATCTTGATATTGCCGTATCACCTTCAAGTATTTGAGTATTGCCCAATTCTCTTTTCATTTGAGTCCATTAACCACATTTGTAGAGGATGTTGCATACTGATACTTGTAGGAATACCTGCAAAACTAATTAGCACATGTATCTCTTGGTATCCAAGGACTTGGATCCTTAAGGATTAGTTGCATCTCTTCACTAATATCAAGGATATTATGAAGGTAAAAATATGAATAAACAATCTTAAACATATGCACTAATCATAAAAAGAAATAACACCATACTTATGTTATAAGTCCATGTCGTACCAAACATGTCCTTACAAGCATGTCCTCATATATCAATGCAATACTTACATATAAAGCGTAATCATGTGATAGAAGATAACAACAAAAATTTTGACCACACATGATGTAACACACTATATGTAACAGGTATCTAGGACTATACCAAAAAATAATCATGTGCTAAAAAGAATTTTCAAAAAGGTGTAAGGCACACATGATTTAATTCAACCAAGGAGTGATCATGATAATTAAAAATATTTTTTTAAAAAAAAAAATTAGCATCCATGATCCGCCTTAGTATGAATAAAAATTAGAATAGTCCAAGTATACCTTTGTATAATCATTGATATAAGAGGAATAAGGGATTGATACCTTAGGTTTGTTGACCAATGAAGTTCTTGCCTTTACCCATTGCTTCACCTTTTGATTTTTGAACATATCGGATCTTCCATTTTTCTCATGTGAAGCTTTGGTGTTGGTAGGCATCTTTCTCCTTTGATCGACCCATTTAGTTCTTGTCCTCTTAGGTACCATCTTTGTTATTTTCCCTTTTTCTCCTCCACTTGGTTTATGCCATTGCTTTTTGTTTGAGGTCCTCAATCTTATGATTTCACCTTTGTGCACGTGAGAAGCTTTGGTTGTGAACATCTTTCTCTTTTGATCATAATGCTTATTTTTGTACCAATGACCCTTTGACTTCATTGACTTCCCCTTATGTTGTCCAACTGGTTCACCCTTTGATTTAATTATTTCCTGCACATTTATAACACAAGGAGAACCTTTTGGTACCCATTTCATCTTGGGTCCTTGGGGGTTAGTCATAGATTCCTTAGAGGCCTTTGGAACCCATTGCAAGCTATTTCTCATATTATAATTCTTACGATAAAAGCACAAATGAGAAATATGTCCTAAACAACCACAATAATTGCAACTAATGGGTTTGGACGATGATTTGATTTTTTCAAAATTATTTTCATGAAACTTGGAATTTTTAACTTCACATTGAAAAATTTCATTGTCAAACACTTTGCTTGATTTTTGAATATCAACATCATTTTCAATTTCACATTCAAGCAAGGAATTTGAACAAATAGATTTTTCAATGTTACTATATTCAAAGAGTGCATCCTCAACTTGTTTTTCAATATCAAAGCAATTTTCAAAAATCGATGAGGAGCTATTTTCTAAAAATATCTCTTTATAAAAAATATCTCCATTTTTCAAAATATCAATTTCATTTTCAATCAAGGAGAGTTTTTGTAAAGAGTCCAAGTTTTTATTTTCTAAAGATATCAAATCATCATTTAAATCATTATATGCAAATTGTAGATTTTTAGAACATAAACTATTTTGAATTACCTCATGTTCCTCATGGGCCAAGTAGTCGGATGTTTTAATTTCATCTGCCATTGATTCCGCATCCGAGTCACTTGATTCCTCCAGTGAGTCCATAAAGGTTTCAAAAATCCTCTCTAAGTCATCACAGTCGCTTATTGAGTTACTCCCCACGCTTTCACTTTCATCATCAGAATCTTCGTCTAGGGAGTTGGTCCTTTCACGTTCTATAGCAAATGCACCATGGTTCAAATCATTTTTAAAAACATGCATAGCTTGAAAATTCAAGGAAAAAGATTTTTCATCAAAACCATGTAAAACGACATTCCATAGACGAATGCTGATAGATTGTAAAAATATTTTCATTCTTGCACTCCAATAGTGAAAATTATTTCCATCAAAAAATGGTGCATCATCGAATGAAATCCCTCCATATTAAAAACAAATAAAATATCCCAACGCTGCCAATCTACAAGGATCTTTAACTCAGGCTGTTAGGCCTTTACCAGAGCACGAAGCTCTGATACCAATTGTTAGAATTATTGTTAGGATTGGCAGCTGTCACCCAAGTGGGGGGGGGGGTGAATTGGGTGTTTACGAAAACATTGGAAAATATTCGTTTTAAAACGTTTTCAACAAATTTAAAGAGATTTGCAGCGGAAAACAATTATAACGATGAAAACGATTGCGCAGAAGCGAATAATATTAATAATAATAGAAAAACTAATATGCGCGGATACACTTAAAATAAGAACAACGAAAACCGTTACCGCGCTTATTATTTTAAATTATCTTAAAATAGATTATTATGAAAATAGATGATATGATGCGCAACAAATAAATATAACAGCGGAAAAATAAAGAGATAAGGGATAGAAGAGATTGCACCGGAGATTTTATCCTGGTTCGGCAAACCCGGCCTACTCCAGTCCCCAAGCGACCCGCTTGAGCTTTTCACTAAACCAAAGATGCCTCGCGCCCCCAAATACAACCAGAGCGCCCCGCAAGCTACTAGGAATCTCCTTTCGCCAGGGACCTCGATACACAACTAGGAAAACCTTTCCTAGATTTCCAGATAGCCTAACTACTAGGTGACCCACCGTTCGTCTAGCACTACCCACACACAAAGGGTTCCTACCCCTACAACCACGAACGCAACACGTCCGCACTAGGAGATTCACTCCCTAGTCACTAAGGGTTACACTCCCCTTTACAACACTGGTTAAGGTATGATTGATTGGGTACAACCACTATAATGCACTCTTGATAGTGCGGATACAACAATAATAGGCCACTCTAACAATTATGTGTTCTAAGCAACACAAATACAACAATTAAGCACTAATGATAATGAAGTCTAGATAAGGTTGTTACAAGGCCAAAATAAGGTTTAGTTTTTCTTCAGAAAGATTGAGCGTGAAAACCAAAGAAGAAGAAGAAGAAGAAGAAGAGCGTGATGATCAGAGTTCTTGAATGTAGAAGTGTTGAAATGATTTTGAAAAACAAAATAGAGTTAGTTTTTAAATCAAAACAAATCAAAAGATAAAATAAAAGATTTAAGAATTAAAACCAAAGATTTGAAATTTGAATTTTGAATTTGAAAATAGAATCAGAATCAAATCAAAAACGATTTTGGAAATAAAATAATTTAAGTTTTAAAATCAAAAACAAATAAAAAATATTTAGAAAATAAATCAAGGATTTGATTCTTAAAACAAATAAGGAATATTTTCAAAAATAAAATCAAATTCGAATTTTGAAAATAAATTAGAATCAATTAAGTAAAAACAAATCTAGAAATAAATCAAAATGATTCTGACACGTTTTTCAATAAAACTTGAGGTAATCGATTACTTGAGGGAGGTAATCGATTATCCCTTTAAAAATAGAAACTTTGAAATTCATTTTAAAAACCAGTAATCGATTATCACATGCATGTAATTGATTACTTCACTTCTGTTTAATGTATGATGCAACTCATATAATCGATTACCACTATTCTAATAATCGATTACACAGTCTCTGATATGCATATGATGCAACATCATGTAATCGATTACTCTCATAAGAAAGTAATGGATTAGCAAAGTTCACTTAATCGATTACAAGCTCTCTGATTTTTCTATGATGCAACAAAGTTAATCGATTAACTTAGGCAAGTAATCGATTACTCTCTCTTGCATACATAAAAATATTCAGAGTTTTGTAACATCAATTATTTTCACCAAAACTAAGATATAAAAACTGATTTTCACAAAACTTCTTTTTCTTCTCCTTAATTATGAAAAATATATTTAGAAAACTTATATTGGCCTTTTAACATAATATAAACCTTGACTTCATTACCTTACATGATGTCCTAAGGGAAAAGGCTAAAATCTTCATTTGCTTGAATCTTCAACTTCATTTGCTTGAGTCTTCAACTTGAAGCTTGGACTTGAAGGATGAAGATCTTGTGAATTCACTTGATAAGAGCTTGAGAAACTTGAGTTTGTTATCATCAAAACCATATAATGATTGCACTTGAAGTCCTTGGGAAAGCTTGACTTCCAACATTGGTCAGCTTAGCATATAACTTCTTCTCCTTCAAAGTCTCCAAAACAATCTTTAAATGATTAGCGTGCTCCTCCGGATTCTTAGAATAGATGAGAATATCATCGATAAACACCACAACGAATGAATCCAGATAGGGTCGGAACACTCTATTCATATAATCCATGAATATCGCAGGTTCGTTGGTCAAACCGAATGGCATCACCACATACTCGTATTGTCCATAGCGTGACCGAAAAGCAGTTTTTGGAATATCTTCCTCCTTCACGCGGATCTGATGATAACCCGATCTCAGATCAATCTTTGAAAACACAGACGTTCCTTTCACTTGATCCATTAAATCATCAATCCTCGATAACGGGTACTTGTTCTTGATCGTAACCTTATTGAGCTGCCTATAATCAATGAACATCCTCAAAGATCCATCCTTCTTCTTCCCAAACAAGACTGGCGCTCCCCAAGGCGACACGTTTGGTCTGATGAACTGCTTCTCTAACAAATCTTCCACTTGTTTCTTCAACTCTGCTAACTCCGCTAGGGCCATACGATACGGGGCAATAGAGATAGTGTAACACCTTGGCTAATTTACCCATAATTACCCATATATTAAATTAGTGTATTTGAAAATTCCTTTTTAATTAATTAAAATCTACCGTCAAACGGACGGAGTTTCTTTTGTTTATAGGACTTTCTAAAAATAATTTAATCCTGTACCTGATAAACATCGTATGTATATATATCATTTCCAAAAGCCAGCAGGGCTTGGTGTAAGCAGGGCATTATAATGCCATAAGCATCCATCAGTTATCAGAGTTATAAGCGGAAGAATATATACAAGGTTTACACCATATATCCATCAAAACACCCTATATAACTAAGGGGTTGTCCTGGGCCCTACAAAGTAGCTATTTACTTTTTTACAACAAAAAGATATCACATCATCATCATCATGATGAGTGGGCCCAGGACATTTCCATGTCCTAAGATACTAGAATCTACTCTCCCTGTAAGGGAGAGTGCACCTGCTCGGCCGGGGGCTGTGCTAGCTCGATCTCAGAACCTGAAAAATGTTAAGGGAGTGAGCATTGCACATGAAACAGAATTGCAGTTTCCAGATTGACAAAATAAATTCACTAGGCCAAGCACAACTATCCAAATATATCAAATAGCACATATTCCAAGCAACAATCATCAAGTCCAGTTATAATCTTTCCATTAATCATATTTATTTCTTCTTTCCTCTTAACACATAATTAAATAATATTAATTCCAAATTCCATAATTTCATTGCTCATTTCCGTTATCCATTAAATATTAGATATACTATCTCCCTTTCCTTAATTTCCAATTACCCTTGCACCACTAGGAATTGACGCACCTGCTAGGCAATTCGGCACCTACTAGGGACTTTAAACCTGTCAGGACTGAGACACCCATTAGGCATCACCCGTTAGGACAATGCTGGTTAATTTAATATTCATTTCCCATAAATTTCCAATTCACATATTATTATTATTATTACTTAGGTGGTTATGCAGTGGGATTGACCCTTTGGTGCACCGACGCCTAACGAGAATTTAGGACCTAATGGGCAATTGGCCTGACAGGAATTTGGCCCTAGCAGGCAATTCACCACCTAGCAGGGCACCTAGTGTGCCGGCTTGCCCAAGGATCAAATCACACTGCATTCCCTTTTATTCCATACCAAAAACTCATTCACAAATTTCCAATGATTATTCACATTTCATAATTTCCAAGACAATAATTTAATTCTCCACATCACATAGCACAATAAAATTCATAACACATTCTATCAACAATTATATCCATATACACATATTCAAATATTCATATTTAGGGTCACATAGCAAATATTACAACTAAAATAGCACAACTAACACTAAATCTCATAGTCACATTCTAAGCATTATTCTCTACATTATATAATTTATTATTTCTATTCACATAATTTCTATAACTCACTTCCTTAAGGTTCTTTATTAATTATCCTACACAAATAACTCCTAACAAACTATTATAACTATATGGACACCCAATCCTATGTCAAGCCAATACCCACCCCCTTACCTCAAATGTGATGAGATAAGGATGATTTTCCTTTGCTCTAGCTTGCTTAGTGCTCTTGACCTTTAGATTCTTAAACCCTTGATTCACTTAATTCACTTCTACCAAGAAATCACCAACATGAGGAGAAGGCTTAAAAGCCTAACAATAATGAAGGGGCCAATTCGTGTGGGGAGGAGGAAGAGGAGGTGATGATCCTGAGCTTGATTTACATGATAGGGATGATGATTACGAGGGTTGTAAGGTTGGATTTCGGTGTTTGTTTTAGTGTTGATGAAGTTGAGTTCTAAGAGCCCTAAGAGAGAAAGAGAGAGTCGACCATAGTGGGGGGGAGAAGGAGGGCTTTGTGAGTCACATTCTTGCTTGATCTTGGATGGAGAAGATGGATGAGATGGTTGTGTGGCTTGATTTGGGTGTTTATTGGTTGATGATGATTTGGTGCCCTTGGGTGCTTGAGAGAAAACAAGAAGATGAAAGGGATGAGGAGTGTTGATGGTGTTGTTATTGGTTTGCCTTTGATGCCTCCACAAGAAGGGTCAAAATCGTGTGGTGGGGGCTGGCCAACTTGGTGCCCAAGTTTTAATCGTGTGGCTGAAAACAGCCCATCAGATCGCGCGCGCCTGGGTGTGGATCCGCGCGCTTGAGCGTGGATTACGCACCAGCCTTCCTTCTGGTGCGTGGTGCGTGCGTCTGGTGCGGGGCTAGGGAAATCTGGCGCGCCATTTCTGGGTTGGTGCGCGGACGGGGGTGTCATGGGCGCGCCTGGGCGCAAGGAACTCGCGCCTGGGCGCAAGGAACTCGCGCCTGGGTGAGAAACTGCCTGGACCAACACCATTTGAATAGTGCGCGCGCCTGGGCGCAAGCTGGTGCGCTTGGGCGCGCAACAGAAACTTCCAACTTCGATTCGCCCTAACTTTTTCGTTAACCGTCGGATCGGGCCCAAATTTTTAGACAAGCTTCTTAATCTCTTAAACTTCATATCCAACGGTGGAATTTAATTTCTTAGCATCCTATAATAACTTCCAAATTTTCTCACACCGGCTGATTTCTAATACTTAAAACGCCGATTTAACCCCCGATTCCACTTACATAATTTTGCCCCTTGCTACCGATGTCTCCTACAGAACCCCTAATACTTATAATTACTACTCACCTGTCACCCAAAATTCTTTAAGCAATTAACCCAATTATTTCTTGGGTTTTAAGCAATAATTTCACTTAAAATAAAACTTAGGATGTTATAGATAGGACCAGTACCGGGAACTAGGTCAACACTGAATTCTATCTCTCGATGCGGCGACAAACCGGGTACTTTGTCGGGAAAAACTTTGGGGAAATCTTGAATAATTGGGATATCTTCGATCTTCACTTCATCCTTCTTCTCTTCAGCGACGACTGAAAATAAGCACACATAACCTCCAGGTTGAATGGCAGGAGACTCCACACTAGGGAAAGCGATCGTTCGAGCCTTGCAGTCGATTACCACATGATTGGATGCCATCCAATCCATACCCAAGATGACATCGAGGTTGGATAACGGCAAACAGATCAGATTTACACGAGAAATCTGACTTCCTATGCTAACAACGCAACCAACACATGCTCTTGATGCAACCACAGGAGCATTCGTGGGGGTAGATAAACTCAGATTAAACGGGGTCTCCAAGACAAACATACATAAACGCTTGGCACATTCTTCGGAGATGAAAGAATGTGTCGCTCCAGTATCAAATAAAAAGCGACAAGGCATGCCATTGAGGAAATGGTTACCTTACACAAGATTGTCAGCTTGCTCTGCTTCTGCTCCGGACATAGTGAACACTTTTCCATTGATCCAGGGCTTGCTCCCTTGACATTGATTGACTTGACGTTGGGGGTTGGTGGCATGCACGGGCAAAATGATCGATCCTTCCACAATTGAAGCAGGTTGGTGGCTTGTCTCTCCAGCACTCTTGACCAGGATGGGAACGTTGGCACTTGCTACAAATCTCTGCCGGTGCCGGAAGACTGACCGCTCCAGAGGGTGTTGCTCTTCCTTTCCCCCTATGCGAATAAGGGCCTCCACGATTCCCACGATTATTCTTGTGCTGATGTCGGTGTGGTCCATGGCCTCCTTGACTGGCTTCCCTCTTGAAGCTATTCTTTTCGAAGATGCGGCATGCACTAATCAATGTTGGATAGTGGCGAATCCTTTGCACGCTCACAGCCAGCTTGATGTCTGACCTTAGCCCATTCTCGAATCTCGTGCACTTTGAGTATTCGTCAGGATGGTATCGGAAGTACGGGGAGTACTTCATTAGTTCCTCAAACTTCTCAGCGTACTGATCAACAGTCATGCTACCTTGCCTCAAATCAAGGAACTCCATCTCCTTCTGGATCCTAACATCATCCAGAAAATACCTCTCTAGAAACTTTTCCGTGAAGACTTCCCAAGTGAGCTCTCGATGATCATATTCCAAGAACTGGTGTAACATCCCAAATTAATTTAGAAAACATAAACTTTTATTAAGAAAATATTATTAAAATACAAATTGTTTAGTTACAAAAAGTTGGGATATACAACTTAATATTAGAGCAAGACTGAAAAGAAATGGACGTGCTTCGTCGTTTGCGATGTGAAACTCTGGTCCTTGACTCCTACAAGCATTACCTAAAATGTTAAACCACAAGGAAGAAATGAAATAAGTAAATGAAACTCATACAAACATAACGTGCATATTCACTTAACAAAATCATTAAGCCACATTTATTACACTATTAATTCCAGCTACATTTATTTCACTATCTCCTCATAGAATGAATGAATTATTTTCATTTTACATTTTTGGGTACAATTGTATTAATGACATTCTTACTTATCTTTTAATGTAAAGATCTTCATTATAAAACACATAGTTATCATAGGTTTAGCTATAGATTGAATCTTAAAGTATTTACTTTAGTTTCATAATAGTTTTTACTCCTTTCTAATGGTATCTATATTATATTACAACCCCTCACTTAAGTTTTGACATAATAACCTCCTTTTCATATTTTTGTTAGTATTTCATATGTTCGTTAGTTAACATAGCGTATTTAAAGTTTATTCATTTATAATGGTCTTCTCTCTTATCTTAATTGGATTTCTATAACACTTTGATATCAAATACTTATTACTTCAACAACTTGTCTTTACAGTTTTATATTACATAGATATTGTTTCTAAGTGTTGTAGTTATTTCTGAGACTTTAGAGTTCATTTAGGCATCTACTCTAACACCTTAACCACACTATCTTATAATTAGTGAAATTTATAAGTCTTCAATACTAATCATCCATAGAGTTGTTCAATTCACCTACACAGGTAGGTGACTTACAGAATCATCTATCCTAAGGTTTAATATGGTCATTTACAAATTCCAAAACCTAATCTCTATTCTAAAAGGAAAAGACTTCCCCCTTACCTTGGTTGAGGAGAGGGAATGACTTGGTGAGAGAAAGCTCCTCTCTAAGCTTCAATGGCTGTGAGGGTTTGTTTATCCTCTTTAATTAATCCTTTCCCAGCTGATTTCATAGCTTCTAAGCTCCTCTTCCACAACAAAATTCGGACAGAGCATGAGAGTGAGGATTTAGAGATGTGGGTATGAAAGTGAAGGGGTTTCAATGGAGGTTTAGGAGGGGAATATATGTTTAGAAGCTAGATGATGTTGTTTCTCCTCCTAAATGTCCTCTTCCTCTATGATTCCCTTTAGTTCCTAGCCTCTTCTTCTTCAATTAATTCGGTTAGGGCTTGGAAGTGGCATATGAGTGAAGATTATGGTTGATGGAGTATGGATTTAGAAGGAGAAAGAGAGGTTGAAGATGATGATTAAGAGGTTGGTGATGAAAGTTTATGATCAAGGATGGATTAGAGGTGAGTTTATGGTGGAGATGTGGAGAGAATGCTGGAATTTTCCAGAGCCTAGGAGAAATGGGTCGAGTTTCTATGGTTATTCCTCACTGATTTGCCTCTTAAAACCTTGATTTTGGCCCTCAGAACTCGTGGATATCGATTTGAGCAAGGTGGATATCGATATCCAACATCGATGCATGACTATGGATATCGATATCCATGTATCAGGTTTTGATTCCGATTTTAAAATTGTCATATCTCCTTCGTTAACCGTTGGATCTTACTCAAATTTTAAAGCAAGCTTCTTTACTTAATAAACTTAACATCCACCGGTGGAATTTGCATTTAGAGATGTAAATCTTTTATTTTAAATTTTCCAATATAAAGTGTTCTTAACATTACTAACGTTGTATTTAATATTCTTTTGTTTGTTTTCCTCATCCCATAAGCAATACTAAAACTTCCTAATTCACTACCTTAAATGTTCTAATGTTTAATTATCATTTTCAATATTATTACTATTTCAATTATCTAGTTTAAAGATTCAGGATGTTACACACATATATAGATATATAATTTTGATTATTATGTCACGATAATCAGGTTGTTACAATACTCCCCCACTTATAGGAATTTCGTCCTCGAAATTTGACTTAAGAATGGGGTGAGGCCTTCCAAAAGATTTATTTAAAAAGGTTTATAATTTCTAACTAGAAGTTTTATAATTAAGTTCGAGCTACATAATTACATTCATTTTTAGTATATCTAGGGTTCTTATGATTACATAACAAAGTTTCTTGATGCTTCATAAATATAGAATTAGGAATGGTTATTCCAACTTTAACAAACTATAGATCACTCCTCTTTCTTTTATTAGGGCAGTGTTTGCCATAGTGCCTTGACTCCTTGCAACGATTACATCTTACTCGTAGCTTCCGACATTTTCCTAAGTGGTGTTTTTGACAAATTCTGCATTGGGAGGGGTTGGTTGATTCAGATTCTTCAGTATCTGGTTTCTTCTTGCTTCCTATTTCATTGATACTCATGGTGTAGTATTCTTCTTGTATCAAGGGTTCCTTGCCTTTCTGTTCATGTTTCTTTTGAACTTCTAAATCTTTTTCGTAGGTAAGGCACATATTCACTAATGCTGGGAAGCTTCGGATCTTTTGATACCCAAAGGCTACTTTAATTTCGGGTCAAAGACCGCTTACAAATCTTGTACATTTGAACTTCTCGTCGGGGTTGGATTCATAATATTTGGAGTATCTGAGAAGTTCTTCGAATCGGGCTGTAACATCCCAAATTTTAATCCCAAGTATAATTAGAAAAATAGCGCGATTAAAATAATAGTAATAATAATAACAAGATTAAATGAGTGTTGAAAAGGGATCTTTTAGTGTTAGAAACGTATAATAATAGAAAATTAATAATAAAATAATTAAATGATTTAATATGATGTTTTCAAGATTTGAGTGCCGTAATAAAATTTTGATTTCGTCATTATAATTGAAATATGTTTTCTAGTCAAAAATAAGTGTAAATCTGTTATCATACGATTTTCAAAAATAAAAGAGTACTTTTATTTAGTTTAATTAATATTTTAACAGGGAGCTCAACTGACAAGCCCTAGAGGCATTTTTATAAATAGTTTCTTTAAGAAGATATGTTTAATTTAATATTTTGAGCGTCCCTGTAAATTTTCATAGCGTTCGGATTTTGTTTTATTTTTAGCTTCTGGACCGGTTTTAAAATTATAAATATTATATTTTATCAAGTTTAACATCAGAATTGAGAAAATATATTTACTTTTGAATTTCGATATATTTTCTTACGCAATAGCCATATGTAGGGACCGGTAAACTTATTAGTTTTTAATCAGTTTTGAGTAATTAAAAATATAATATTGTTGTACTTAAATATATTTTATTTTTGGGATCATCAAACTTTTGATTATAATCCAAAATACTTACACACATTGACCCACAAATAAACACAAAATATAAAAAAATATATAATTTCCTAATAATCTACTATACTGCACACCGTAACTATATAAATATATAATTATGTATACTAAAGCCCAAGTACCCCCCACCAGAAATGAAACAAATCTAAAGAAAATGAAAACGCTTGAGGCAGAGGGAAGAAAGACGCAACACGCAGCACGCAGCAAGGAGAAGGGAACTTTGCTTCTCAAATCTAGAAACCAGTTCACAGTAGCCCACTCCACTAATTCCTACGTCCCTTTCTCCCTTGGCTTTTAATTTGTTTATTTTCTCTGACCAAAGAACCACCGAACCACCACGAGCAAGCAACCACCGCCCCTAGCCCTCTCTCTCTCTCCCTTACGATTCGTGTCTCTCTCTCCACCAATCTTCACCGCCATTCGCCGATAACGACTGCCGACACACCGCCACCCATCGATGTTGACCGCCACGGATCCGTTCATCACCCCGGGTCACTAAAGTTTCACGGATCACCGCTCATTCTCGTCGGCAAACCCCGAAGTTGAGGTTATTTCTTTATTTTCGTCAATCGAGGTAAGGGGTTCTTTACCTTGTTTTAGGGAGTATTTTTTAATTAGTATATAATACTTGCTAAGAATATGTGGATATGCTTATAACTGATTATTGGGTAATTAATTTAAATTAAATATAAAGTAAGAAAGTAAATGAAATGAACTATAAATTGATGTTGGTGATTGAATATGCAGGTTAAGCGCTATATGTTATCATGTATGTTTACTTGAAGAATATGAACTCTGGTTGTTAATTCTGAATGATTATTATTTT
This sequence comes from Crotalaria pallida, assembly GCA_037953625.1. Lineage (NCBI taxonomy): Eukaryota > Viridiplantae > Streptophyta > Magnoliopsida > Fabales > Fabaceae > Crotalaria > Crotalaria pallida. The sequence continues at coordinate 61,996,953 of CM075650.1, forward strand.
TTATGTCTGGTTAATTTAAAGAGTTATATGTGAATCATATAAGTGGTTGAATTGTGATGTTTGTGTCCTAAATGTGTATCACGTAATGAATTGAATAATAAATATAAGAAAGTATGTATGTATGAGATGTAAAATAATAAATAAAAGAAAGTATATATATGTATGAGATGTAAAAACTAGAATGAGAACTAAGGAATAGAAAGAGTTAAAAATGTCGTGGCATAAACATAGAGAATTAAAAATATAAAATGTGAAAATTGTTGAGTATGCTTGTATGGTAAATGTGTGTTGAATGACGAATGAGATAACAAGTCAATTATGAAAGGCAAAAGAGAAAAGGAAAATTATAAAGAAATTAAAGAATAGAAAAGATAATAAATGAAAAGAATAACTAAATAAGATAAATTAAATGAGGATGAGAATAATAAAAGGATACCTGTCACAGGTTAGGTCGGGAGGACCTGGTCGTAAGACCCTGTGGCCAATTGATAAAAGACTAATAAAAGAATGGGCCAACGCAGGTTAGATCGTGGGATCTGGTCGTAAGACCCTGTGGCCAACACAGGTTAGATAGTATGATCTGGTCGTGAGACCCTATGGCGCAGGTTAGGTCGAAAGATCTGGTCGTGAGACCCTGTGACATAGGTTAGGTCATATGAATCTGGTTGTTAGACCCTGTGGATAGATGATAAAGGAAATATTTGGTGCAGGTTAGGTCGGTGGGCCTGGTCGTGAGACCCTGTAGCCAAAATAATAAAAAGAAAGAAGTAAAGAAAGATTAAAAAGAAAGAAAGAGAAGTAAACGAGAAAAATATAAAAGGAAGAAATAATGAATGAATGCAATATTGAAAGATAATAGGATGTGAGTGAGAGAAAATAGAATCAACAGGACATGAATAAGATAAAAGAGTGAAGGATATAGGTTCAAGAGTGGTTAAGGGAACTCTTGTTTGTGTGTGATGCATGCTTGGCTTGATGATTGAAAATATGTGTTACGTGCTAAATGTGTTTGACTTAGTAGGTCATTATGTTTAGTTAGGAACTACTTTCTACTTCATGTGTAAAGCTCACCCTTACAACCATTTTTCAGGTTTTGAGCTGGGAGCTTACACAGTTTCTGGCCAAGCAGGTTGAACCTCCACTACGTGGAGTATCTGTTTATTATTTATGAGTGGACTGCAGTTTTAGATATGTTAAAAACTACTATTTTGTAAATTAAAAATATGTATTAGTTGTACGCCCCTATTTGTGATATTCAGGGCATTAGGATCTGTTTCTGGTTAATATTTAAACGTTTTATGTTTTTAAAGTTTGTTGGACTGAACAGGTTAAGCAGGTACAAAATTGAAAATTTTGGGAAAGTCTGAAAAACAGAGGAAACTCTGTCCGTTTTTCCGGAAAAATATTCTTAACTATTTTAATTTAAAAAGAAATTTTCAATTACCATTTTTATAAAATCCTAATTTAACTAAATAATTGTGAGAGTGTTACATTATGGTATCAGAGCAGTTTTTCCTCGACCTTTGGAGTTTGAACTCATAACTCCTGTGGTTTACTCAACAAGCGAGTAACCAATAGATAGTGTCAAGTCTTATGTTAACTAATTAAATGGATAAATATAGATGTATATAGGTAAGTATGCTTAGTTGAGTAAGCACTCATTCCTATATATATATATATATATGTATATATATATATGTGTGCCTAAACTTGTCTTGTTTTCAGAATCAGACCTCATGGCACGGAGGCGTGCTGATAATGACAGGATTGCCCAGATTCTGGAAAATTTAGTTCACCAGAACCAGAATCAGGCGGAAGCAGTTACTGCTGCTGCAAATGCAGCTGCAGCAGCGGTAGCAGCAGTAAATCAATATGCCAAGGCACGTCCAGCCCTAGCCGAAATTGATTGGCTGGCACAATTTAGGAAAAACGGACCGCCTAGGTTCGAAGGAGGTTATAATCCGGATGGAGCTCAGGGATGGCTTCAAGAATTGGAGAAGATTTTTCGCACAATGTCGCCACCCGTTGAGTAGAAAGTCCCCTTGGCAACTTACATGCTCAGTGGAGAAGCATAATATTGGTGGGAGCATCAGAGAAGGAGTTTAGAAGCAGCCAATCAGATGATCACTTGGGATCTATTTAAGACCCGCTTCCTTGGGAAGTATTTTCTTGAGGATGTTAGAAGGGAAAAGGATCTACTGTTTCTTAAGCTGGAACAGGGGAGTCTGAGTGTCGGTGAATATACGGTACAATTCGAGGATTTGATTCGGTACTCCAGTGGTCACAAAGATGCAGATGAGCGAGCTAAATGCATAAAGTTTGAATCTGGTCTCCGGGAGGTATTCGACTTGCTTTCGAATACCAGAATATTTCAGATCTCTCTCATCTGGTCAATATGGCGAGTACTTATGAGAAAGGGCTCAAGAGGAAGGCGGATGCAGATCGGAACAAGATAATACATGGGTCAGAAGGTTCCAGCAAAGGCAGGAATCAGATCCATACACTAACATTGGCGCCGAAGCCGTGGCTCCAGAAGCTGCAAACCTGAATATGGATGCCCCGAGAACTAGGCCACCATGTCCACATTGTGGAAAGTTCCATAACCGTAAGTGTTGGATGTTTAGGCAGCATAGGCGGGAAGGTCTTTGTTTCCATTGTGGACAATCTGGACACCGTGCTGCAAAATGTCCTATGAACACCCAGGAGAAAGGAGACGGTCTCAGTTAACGCACGAAAGGCTAGAAGAAGCGAATAAACTGGTCCAAGGTACTTTTTATGTTAATAATGTACCAATGGTTTATTTAAAATGTCTACGCTTAGTATAATTTAAAAGGGATCGATGTCATTGACACGTTCTGAATAAAAATCGAACTAATCAACTTAATAATTCTTAAGAGCGATATATTTTCTAAGCGGGATAGAATTAACCCAAGTAGAGTTCCTTCCGAACTCTTTGCATAGGATTAGGAAAGGAACCTGAGATTAAAGCGAAATGTAGAGACATTAAGCTCGTATATGTTAGGGGTAGAGTGGTAAATGTAGTCACCTCATGAGAATCGAACAAAAACCCATAGGAACTTATTACAAACTCAAAGATCGCCTATAGGTAGTCAACCCCTCGTAACTTCCGATCGCGAACAATGGTCGAGAACTCCCGTACCCGATTATTATTATCGATTAAGCCTACTCCTAGGCATTGATGTAACGCTGTATGTTAATGCCAAGTGGGGGAGTAACGAACCATAGTCGAATCTGTTACTCCTAGCTGATTAAATCTGGACGCTTAGCCGAAAGAACCTTTCCCTAATAATCGAAGTTGGTACTCACAAGTGCTGGAGTATGGACGAAATCAACCATTAGTCCGGAGGAAATGCCTTTTTCTATGAATATCTAGTAAAAATGCATTCTTTGGGATGATCTTCATCTTCTTGCTTGACATGTATCTAATCATGTTATCGTCTCCAATGCCTGTATCTACCCAATTCTTGTCATGTTGGCGACCCTCTTGGATCCGCCAATCACCATACAGTATGGAGAAAACCATACGTGGTCAGACACCACAACCTTCTCAAACTTGTCTACCCAACACGACTCTCGATTTCGAAAGTAGTGCAAGTCTTAAGGTGATAGAAAGGTCAAATTTCATTAGCTTTCTTGTTCTGTATCAAATTCATTCAAGCTTTCCTTAAGGTCTAATGTGAAGAGGGTTGTAAGGGATTGCTGACATACACCCAAGGTATGTCTTGAGTGTCGTTGGTCTAAAATAGTGTTTAATAGAATGTTCAAACGTCAAGAATGCTTGCCAACCTCCAACCTTTGACCATCGGAAATCGTTTAAGAATTTAATAGTAAATCTGAAAGCCTTAATTAATACCCCAATTTGTGCAAGTAGATCCCTTCCTCCTCATTCTTCTTGGTTTGACATGACCTCGAAGTAGCGATTTTTGATCACGGATCAAAGATTTCGCGCTCCAATCTACTAAACATTGTGAATTTACGATCTTCTCCTTGTTTCTTATCCTAGAATATTCATCGTTCCGGGAGTTCCAGTCTTAATTATTCGATCTGGTTCCGTGAAATTTCTAGCCATAAGCTGCTACATTTTGCAAAAAAAAAATCTTTGGATCGCATGATCTTAGGCTATTTTTCTTAAAGCGAAAGCACAAACTCCTCGTGGAATTAGAAAGATTGCACTTCCTTTCGTCGTCAAATCCTTACATTCTTCATGGAAAGTTGTAGGAAGGACGATCAGGATTTGACGCATTCAATTCTCTGCTTCCTGTCGTTGATATAACCCGGTATGTCAATGCCAAGTGGGGGAGAACTTAGTAATCAAACTAAAATCTTATCTAAGTAAAAGATGGGAACGAAAGGGAAAGCCGGGCGAGAACAAGAAGTAGAATGTTCTAGCGTAAGCCTGAAGGCGTCCAGGAGTATGGACTTAGAAGTATACTAAGTGGGAGAACGAAACCGAAGGGTCGTAAAGACCATAGTTAAAAACCCTATCTAATGGGATGACTCTCCATTTAAGGACTTGAGCGGAATTTCGGGGACGAAATTCCAGTAAGTGGGGGAGAATTGTAACATCCCAAATTTTAATCCCTCGGGGACGAAATTCCAGTAAGTGGGGGAGAATTGTAACATCCCAAATTTTAATCCCAAGTATAATTAGAAAAATAGCGCGATTAAAATAATAGTAATAATAATAACAAGGTTAAATGAGTGTTGAAAAGGGATCTTTTAGTGTTAGAAACGTATAATAATAGAAAATTAATAATAAAATAATTAAATGATTTAATATGATGTTTTCAAGATTTGAGTGCCGTAATAAAATTTTGATTTCGTCATTATAATTGAAATATGTTTTCTAGTCAAAAATAAGTGTAAATCTGTTATCATACGATTTTCAAAAATAAAAGAGTACTTTTATTTAGTTTAATTAATATTTTAATAGGGAGCTCAACTGACAAGCCCTAGAGGCATTTTTATAAATAGTTTCTTTAAGAAGATATGTTTAATTTAATATTTTGAGCGTCCCTGTAAATTTTCATAGCGTTCGGATTTTGTTTTATTTTTAGCTTCTGGACCGGTTTTAATCTATTACCGGTATAAATTATATATAATGATCTTCTATTTCAAAATTATAAATATTATATTTTATCAAGTTTAACATCAGAATTGAGAAAATATATTTACTTTTGAATTTCGATATATTTTCTTACGCAATAGCCATATGCAGGGACCGGTAAACTTATTAGTTTTTAATCAGTTTTGAGTAATTAAAAATATAATATTGTTGTACTTAAATATATTTTATTTTTGGGATCATCAAACTTTTGGTTATAATCCAAAATACTTACACACATTGATCCACAAATAAACACAAAATATAAAAAAATATATAATTTCCTAATAATCTACTATACTGCACACCGTAACTATATAAATATATAATTATGTATACTAAAGCCCAAGTACCCCCCACCAGAAATGAAACAAATCTAAAGAAAATGAAAACGCTTGAGGCAGAGGGAAGAAAGACGCAGCACGCAGCACGCAGCAAGGAGAAGGGAACTTTGCTTCTCAAATCTAGAAACCAGTTCACAGTAGCCCACTCCACTAATTCCTACGTCCCTTTCTCCCTTGGCTTTTAATTTGTTTATTTTCTCTAACCAAAGAACCACCGAACCACCACGAGCAAGCAACCACCGCCCCTAGCCCTCTCTCTCTCTCTCCCTTACGATTCGTGTCTCTCTCTCCACCGATCTTCACCGCCATTCGCCGATATCGACTGCCGACACACCGCCACCCATCGATGTTGACCGCCACGGATCCGTTCATCACCCCGGGTCACTAAAGTTTCACGGATCACCGCTCATTCTCGTCGGCAAGCCCCGAAGTTGAGGTTATTTCTTTATTTTCGTCAATCGAGGTAAGGGGTTCTTTACCTTGCTTTAGGGAGTATTTTCTAATTAGTATATAATACTTGCTAAGAATATGTGGATATGCTTATAACTGATTATTGGGTAATTAATTTAAATTAAATATAAAGTAAGAAAGTAAATGAAATGAACTATAAATTGATGTTGGTGATTGAATATGCAGGTTAAGCGCTATATGTTATCATGTATGTTTACTTGAAGAATATGAACTCTGATTGTTAATTATGAATGATTGTAAATGATTATTATTTTTTATGTCTGGTTAATTTAAAGAGTTATATGTGAATCATATAAGTGGTTGAATTGTGATGTTTGTGTCCTAAATGTGTATCACGTAATGAATTGAATAATAAATATAAGAAAGTATGTATGTATGAGATGTAAAATAATAAATAAAAGAAAGTATATATATGTATGAGATGTAAAAACTAGAATGAGAACTAAGGAATAGAAAGAGTTAAAAATGTCGTGGCATAAACTTAGAGAATTAAAAATATAAAATGTGAAAATTGTTGAGTATGCTTGTATGGTAAATGTGTGTTGAATGACGAATGAGATAACAAGTCAATTATGAAAGGCAAAAGAGAAAAGGAAAATTATAAAGAAATTAAAGAATAGAAAAGATAATAAATGAAAAGAATAACTAAATAAGATAAATTAAATGAGGATGAGAATAATAAAAGGATACCTGTCACAGGTTAGGTCGGGAGGACCTGGTCGTAAGACCCTGTGGCCAATTGATAAAAGACTAATAAAAGAATGGGCCAACGCAGGTTAGATCGTGGGATCTGGTCGTAAGACCCTGTGGCCAACACAGGTTAGATAGTATGATCTGGTCGTGAGACCCTATGGCGCAGGTTAGGTCGAAAGATCTGGTCGTGAGACCCTGTGACATAGGTTAGGTCATATGAATCTGGTTGTTAGACCCTGTGGATAGATGATAAAGGAAATATTTGGTGCAGGTTAGGTCGGTGGGCCTGGTCGTGAGACCCTGTAGCCAAAATAATAAAAAGAAAGAAGTAAAGAAAGATTAAAAAGAAAGAAAGAGAAGTAAATGAGAAAAATATAAAAGGAAGAAATAATGAATGAATGCAATATTGAAAGATAATAGGATGTGAGTGAGAGAAAATAGAATCAACAGGACATGAATAAGATAAAAGAGTGAAGGATATAGGTTCAAGAGTGGTTAAGGGAACTCTTGTTTGTGTGTGATGCATGCTTGGCTTGATGATTGAAAATATGTGTTACGTGCTAAATGTGTTTGACTTAGTAGGTCATTATGTTTAGTTAGGAACTACTTTCTACTTCATGTGTAAAGCTCACCCTTACAACCATTTTTCAGGTTTTGAGCTGGGAGTTTACACAGTTTCTGGCCAAGCAGGTTGAACCTCCACTACGTGGAGTATCTGTTTATTATTTATGAGTGGACTGCAGTTTTAGATATGTTAAAAACTACTATTTTGCAAATTAAAAATATGTATTAGTTGTACGCCCCTATTTGTGATATTCAGGGCATTAGGATCTGTTTCTGGTTAATATTTAAACGTTTTATGTTTTTAAAGTTTGCTGGACTGAACAGGTTAAGCAGGTACAAAATTGAAAATTTTGGGAAAGTCCGAAAAACAGAGGAAACTCTGTCCGTTTTTCCGGAAAAATATTCTTAACTATTTTAATTTAAAAAGAAATTTTCAATTACCATTTTTATAAAATCCTAATTTAACTAAATAATTGTGAGAGTGTTACACGGGCCACGTATTCTTCCACTTTCATGTTTTCTTGTTTTAGATCAAGAAATTCCATTTCTTTTTGGCTCCGTTTTTCTTCCGGGGAATACCTTTCTAAGAACTTTTCCTTAAATACTATCCAAGTAATCTCGCTAGGTTCCTTTTCCATCAGTATTTTAGTATTTTCCCACCAGTTATCAGCTTCTTCGGTTAACACATAGGTGGCAAAGAGGACTTTTTGGGTGTCAGTGCAGTTCATTATGGTAAAGATCTTTTCCAAGTTTCGAATCCATTTCTGTGCCTTGGTCGGGTCAGAGCCACCTTCAAATTTAGGAGGATTTACTTTACAGAATTCCGTAAGTCGTTGGAAGTTTGTTGTCTCAGGGTTTTGATTGGCTTGAATATGATTTCCTAATATAGTGGTTATTCTTTCCGTTAGATCTTCGTTTCCCTCCGCCATTTCTTTGAGATCTGCAATTTAATTTGATTTAAGTTATCATAAAATTCAGTACTAACATGATTTCCCTTTGGGGTAAATTTAATCTCTTTGATGATAGAGAAACATCGTGAGAGATTCAGCTCCCCCACTTAGGATTTTACTAACTCCTATTATGTTCTTAAATTACAAAATTTTCTAATCTTATACTTAAGAACATAATTGATATCTGTATAGATATTCTTTGGATTCTTCTATTTTCTTTTTCTCTGAATCTTTCATTATTAAATGTTACTATTATACTTTTAAGTTATTATATCATTTCCCTTCGACACTTATTATTATCACTACTTTGTCCCTTCCTTTACTTTTATTCAATTCTTTTGGTAGAATTTTGTTAACCATTGCTTATAGTTATTTTTAATTACGTACCTATATTCTATCTTTATAACGAACCTTTATCACACCATCTATCGTATATTATAGCGTCTTTGGTTTATCATTATAAATATATAACTTAGCTTGGTACGCTTTAAACTTTATAGCAAAATCTATACCAATTCCAATTACCTTTTTATTCGTTTTATTCATCCATACTTTATGATCATATTTCACTACATATATATATATATATTCAAGGCAATTTACATTTCTTAAAAACAGTTGTACACCGATTTTTTTTAATTTAACTTCTATATTCCTGTTTGATAATTAATCTCTATATTTAGCATTCAAGTCATCTCATCCCCTCATCTTCATAAAGTTCAGGGTTATAATATATTGAACTTGCATTCAATTTCCTAATTAGTTTAGTCTATTGAATCCCGTAAAATATACCAGGCACATTTCCTTATAAATATATTATTTGATCTTTCATTACTTATCATTATTGTAATTCATCTCATTCATATGGAATGTGGGTTAGCATTCGAATACCTAATCATTCATTATTAAATTAATCATATAATAATATAATTACTCGAAAAATACAACTGGTAATGTACAAGTATAATAGGTTAAGGGTAGGTATATTAAAGTTTAGTATTCTTACCTTTTGGAATCATTTTAATTAATTAGAAAAGTTTCCCATCAATTAGAATTATAAGTTCACTTTTGTTGGAGGGAAAACTGAAGGGGGTCACATCGATGTCCCCTTCTGGACATCGATGTGCAACATCGATATCCTCTTCTGGGTATCGATGCTCACCTCCAAAATCTGCATTTTTAACTTAAGGTTTGAAATACTAACTTTCAATATACTTCACTTTAACCATTTTTAATACAAAACAGATTACTATCACATATAAATACATTGGTTCATGCACAAATTCAGTAAGTATAGCATCATATTCATATATAATTTATGTATTATGCACAAACGAATAAGAACTTGCAATTTAATATGTGATTTTTAATTTCTCTTCAAAACAATCCAATTAACATTGGTTTTAATTCATTCTCATCATTGTAACATCATTTTTATTATTCCACTCTTCGGCATCCCTTATGCATATCAAGAATATAGAGGGTCAAAAGGAGTAGCACCACTTATTATCAATAAACCATTTCTCTTTTTCTTCATTATTTGGGTTTCTAAACTTTCTACAACTTTTACCAACCAAGGAATGCTAACATTGGGATGATCAGTCCCAATTTCACATTCTTTTGGTGATAACTGTTCTCATTACTAAATCACTTTACTACATAAACACTTCCATTTTCACATTCTGTTGGTTCAATACTAAGGGTTCTTTATTCCTTTCAGATTTCCACAAAACCTTTTTATTGATTCGTTCCATCACTCTTTTCTAGTCACACTCTTAATTTTCAACATTTTCCATTCACTCTTTCTTAGTTATCCCCCTTTTGTCTCTCCTCTCTTTTCTCTTGTCTTTCTTTATCTCTTTTTCACTCTTTCTTATTCACTTGCACTCTTATTCTTTGCATTGTTGTATGAGACATTCATTATTTGTTGCTTTCCATTCCAATTCCTCACTTCACCCTTCACTCCAGGGAAAAACCAACCGGGAGTAAGTGTCCCTCCATCACTGCTTGCACACTACTGGGCCCCAATTACAGTCCAGTAGAATTTGTGTTGAAGGCCCAAATTGGCTATAGCAGGGAACCACCCTCAACCGGTCCCGAAATGACTCTGTGACCAATAGAATTACCGTAGTTAACGCAGAACCAATCTCCCGACATGGATGGCCAGTCCATGCCCTCCTAGGAGATCAAAGTTCCACCCACGATAATTCCTAATCACATATCATTCACGTGCCTCCGCGTATGTCTTTCCCAACTTCCTCACCGTCCACCTTATAACTTCTTGTCATTCGCTTCCATGTAGGCAGTTTACATTCTCAATTAAATTTAAATTAAACTTATAACTTTCCAAATGGATTGACTCAATTGGCTTAGAACCCCACTTTCACAATGTTTTCGTAAATCAAGTGTTATTGAGTGGGTTTCCAAATCAATTGAGCAATTCTAAATGACATTAATTTTCAAAAATTTATTTGCAACACATAATAAAGTAGATTGAGAATGTAACTTGTCTGCATAGATTACGTTACTAGGATCATTGAAAAGGAAAACTATGTGGTAATCTTTTCGAATTTTTTTTTTAAAAAAAAACAATTTATTTCCTTTAAAGAAAATACGTGATTTGATTCAAAGCATTTGTCCATAACTTTTTTCCTTTTCATTGGTTCTAGTAAGGTATACACTCATGTTGTGATGCATAATGCAACATACTACAAAGGATTCAATTTGAAAAAAATGATTCAAGCCCCTTTTTAAAACATGATACAAATTTTATATCGTAATCGCATTGATTGAAAAGAAATCGGTTTCAAAATTTATTTACTTTTCAACTTAATCTCCCAAACTAGCATTTGATATAAGTCTAAAAGTTGGAAATAAATTAAGTCACTAAAATATTATTTTTCCTTTCCAATTACTTGAATATGTTCATTATGCATCATTCAACAATTTAAATCACCCTCCATAATTTCACTCCAATTTGTCTCATACAACAATATTTTGGCATTGGTCAGCTACGCATTCACAGCAGACTCGAACTATGTGTACTACACTAGTCGACTACGATGTTGCGATAAAAACCCGACCATGCCAAATAAGGTTCATCACTCTCATTCCTTCTCTCGTGTTACTAACACATTTTCTTTTACACATTTTAACGATAACCACATTACTCTCTTTTGTAATCTTTAATATAAATCAAAATTGTTTCCATTTTCTTATGGTGCTATATCCTTTTGACTTCCTTGAACCCAAAAATCTACCACTTTAATTTGCCAAACATCATCACATATTTCACTCCCATGTGTATGAAGAGTATAGAACTAGAGTTTCACAACGAAATCAGAACCATTTCCCTCAGGCCGAAAGGAAAGAACTGCTCTGATACCAAATTGTAACATCCCAAATTAATTTAGAAAACATAAACTTTTATTAAGAAAATATTAATAAAATACAAATTGTTTAGTTACAAAAAGTTGGGATATACAACTTAATATTAGAGCAAGACTGAAAAGAAATGGACGTGCTTCGTCGTTTGCGATGTGAAACTCTGGTCCTTGACTCCTCCAAGCATTACCTAAAATGTTAAACCACAAGGGGTGAACATCCTTTCACAGTAGAATAGAAATTAAGAAATGAAATAAGTAAATGAAACTCATACAAACATAACGTGCATATTCACTTAACAAAATCATTAAGCCACATTTATTACACTATTAATTCCAGCCACATTTATTTCACTATCTCCTCATAGAATGAATGAATTATTTTCATTTTACATTTTTGGGTACAATTGTATTAATGACATTCTTACTTATCTTTTAATGTAAAGATCTTCATTATAAAACACATAGTTATCATAGGTTTAACTATAGATTGAATCTTAAAGTATTTACTTTAGTTTCATAATAGTTTTTACTCCTTTCTAATGGTATCTATATTATATTACAACCCTTCACTTAAGTTTTGACATAATAACCTCCTTTTCATATTTTTGTTAGTATTTCATATGTTCGTTAGTTAACATAGCGTATTTAAAGTTTATTCATTTATAATGGTCTTCTCTCTTATCTTAATTGGATTTCTATAACACTTTGATATCAAATACTTATTACTTCAACAACTTGTCTTTACAGTTTTATATTACATAGATATTGTTTCTAAGTGTTGTAGTTATTTCTAAGACTTTAGAATTCATTTAGGCATCTACTCTAACACCTTAACTACACTATCTTATAATTAGTGAAATTTATAAGTCTTCAATACTAATCATCCATAGAGTTGTTCAATTCACCTACACAGGTAGGTGACTTACAGAATCATCTATCCTAAGGTTTAATATGGTCATTTACAAATTCCAAAACCTAATCTCTATTCTAAAAGGAAAAGAGTTCCCCCTTACCTTGGTTGAGGAGAGGGAATGACTTGGTGAGAGAAAGCTCCTCTCTAAGCTTCAATGGCTGTGAGGGTTTGTTTATCCTCTTTAATTAATCCTTTCCCAGCTGATTTCATAGCTTCTAAGCTCCTCTTCCACAACAAAATTCGGACAGAGCATGAGAGTGAGGATTTAGAGATGTGGGTATGAAAGTGAAGGGGTTTCAATGGAGGTTTAGGAGGGGAATATATGTTTAGAAGCTAGATGATGTTGTTTCTCCTCCTAAATGTCCTCTTCCTCTATGATTCCCCTTAGTTCCTAGCCTCTTCTTCTTCAATTAATTTGGTTAGGGCTTGGAAGTGGCATATGAGTGAAGATTATGGTTGATGGAGTATGGATTTAGAAGGAGAAAGAGAGGTTGAAGATGATGATTAAGAGGTTGGTGATGAAAGTCTATAATCAAGGATGGATTAGAGGTGAGTTTATGGTGGAGATGTGGAGAGAATGCTGGAATTTTCCAGAGCCTAGGAGAAATGGGTCGAGTTTCTATGGTTATTCCTCACTGATTTGCCTCTTAAAACCTTGATTTTGGCCCTCAGAACTCGTGGATATCGATTTGAGCAAGGTGGATATCGATATCCAACATCGATGCATGACTATGGATATCGATATCCATGTATCAGGTTTTGATTCCGATTTTCAAATTGTCATATCTCCTTCGTTAACCGTTGGATCTTGCTCAATAAACTTAATAGTGTAATAAACTTAATAGTGTAATAAACTTAATATCCAACGGTGGAATTTGCATTTGGAGATGTAAATCTTTTATTTTAAATTTTCCAATATAAAGTGTTCTTAACATTACTAACGTTGTATTTAATATTCTTTTGTTTGTTTTCCTCATCCCATAAGCAATACTAAAACTTCCTAATTCACTACCTTAAATGTTCTAAAGTTAAATTATCATTTTCAATATTATTACTATTTCAATTATCTAGTTTAAAGATTCAGGATGTTACACACATATATAGATATATAATTTTGATTATTATGTCACGATAATCAGGTTGTTACAACTGGCGGGTCTGCTCCCACCAAGTTGCAGCCTCTCCATTCAGCATGTACGCCGCAAACGTGATCTTCTGAGCTTCCGTGAGGGTCAGCGTTTGAAAGATCTTATTCATTTCAGCTAGCCAAAACTGGGCTTGCTCGGGACAACGGCCACCCGAGAAGCCAGGGGGTTTACATCTACGAAACGAGTCTAAGACTTGAAATTCCGCCGGGGTTCCATTGCTGGGAGGACGGGTTTGCTGCAAGTTTTCCAGAATTGCAGCCATACGGGTTAGAGCCTCATCAATGTTAGCGTTATTTCGTCCAGCCATCTTTTCCTACAGAATCCAAGGGGAAAACTTAATTAGATTCTGCTATTCTATCTCTCAAAACAAAATCATCACTCTATAATACGCAATGGTTAGTGTGTAAGGCCACACTCCAAGGCCGAGAGTTGAACCATTGCTCTGATACCACTAAATGTGACGACCCGACTTTCTATTCTTAATAAAATACTTATATTCGAAAATACGACCATTTTTTTTATTTTTCATAAGTCAAATCATCATTTTAAAATCATGCGGAAACAACTACAAATATCATGAAGGGTAAACATTGAACTTTCAATTTCATTCCATTGGTCAAAAGAGTACATCTTACATTACATAAAGTTAAATACTTAACTTAGAAACTCTAGGCCATTACAATATATTACATATATTACAACAAAACTTATAACAACCTAGAGCAACTGGTTCGAAACTCAAAACATAAATAGCATAAGTAAGAGAAACCTGTTGAGTAGCATTATCCACATTCCATCATCAAGAACTCAACTCAGTCGTCAGTTTCCCATTGACTTCCAGTTGAGTTTTCCATGAATTCATCATCCGCCACCGGATCGGCGTCCTCCACCGGATCCTCATCCTTTATGGGATCCTCCTCCTCCTCCTCCTCATGCACCGGATCAGATGGCACATAAACTGGAGTCCGAGGTCGGGCTCTAGTGGAAGGACGAGAGGGAGTAGGAACCTCTAAAATAATTCTTTCCTCAGAGGGTGGTGGACTTGGTGGAAGGGTGCGTCTCGGAAAACGTCTTGGTGGTGGTGGTGGTGTTCCATGGCGAAACACAAAATTTGGTGGAATGTGCATAATGTACATCATTGGGATCCTCATACGACGCGGACGCATCCGGGACCATGGATTTGGGTGACGGAAAGTGACTTCCACGTCCCCTTCGTACGTGGCCCGGTGCTCCTCAAAATTTCACTCCTCATTAGGGAGCGGCATCATTTCCACGAACATCATATTCCTTGCCATAACCTACAACAAGGGATTAGGAGTGAGTCATAGCTAAATACAGTAACAAATGAGCATAACAGAGGCTAAAAATAACAAGCACATATAATCAGATGGCATTAAGAGTGCAAGAGTATACACATGCTCAAACTTATTTAACTCATATTTGATTTCTCTTAGTGATATGATGCATGCCTACTCCTCATTCATGCTTCACAGTTCGGCATCCTTTCGGGTATCCATTTCAAACCTATGTTTTCATCGAACTGGAGAGTATCCATTTCCCATGCTTCACGATTGATTGGGAACTAGCCTTCATAGCATTCTTATGCTATGGTATCCAAATCATCATAGCACCTTCAGGGCCATGGTATCCAAATTCTATCCTATGCTAGATTTCCACAATCGAAATCGGAGCAACTCCATGCATGATAATGCCACATCAGAGTTCCATTTATTTTATTTCATTATTCTCATCGGCATCTCATTTCATTAACTTTCATTTAGTTTTTCTCTTAGCTGGTGCTGGTGCTTTCCGAAAAAGACCATCAGAGGCATAACCACCTTATAATGGGTTTACTTACTTTCAATTTTCTGTTTCAGAAAAATCCATCAGCGGTCCAACCACTTTGTGATGGTTTTAGGAATAGAGTATAATCATTTATTTAATAATCCGTTGGGGCATAGCCTCCTATTGGCGGATATTTATTGCAACGACCCCATTGGGACTCCCATAGAAAATATCAACCAAGTGAATAAAACTTTCACTGGGACGTCTAGGGATAATATCAACCGAATGGGTGTACGCACTTCCGTTGGGACTCCTGTAGGGAAATAATCAACCACCGAATAAAATTCCAGTAGGACACCTCCAGGATAGCCATCAACCAACGAGATTAAGATATTATAGTATTAAACGAGTTAATTATAATAAAATTTTAGAAAGTAAGTATTTTATGTAAAATTGTTCAGACTACTCGAGTAGTTCTTGACTACTCGAGTTGTTCATGCAAAAATACTCGAGTCTTTAAAGATCACTCGAGTGTTCTTCCAGTTTTCCAGAATACTCGAGTCTTCCTTAAACTACTCGAGTCTTTTTGCTGCAACAGCACCAGTTTTCTGCACTTTCAATACCAATTCGAGTTCCTTGCTTTATTTCTCCATTCCTATGCAAAATAAAAACTTAAGCACATAAAACAAACATGTTACAACACTTAAACACAACTGAAACAACATCAAATAGCATCAAATCACAGATTGCATTCAAACTTGAAAATATCCATTTTAAAATGTGAAATTCATTTCCACTTGATTTTAATTTCGAAACACATTACAGTGAGCTTTATTAGGTTCATTTAAACTTGTTTGAATCATAAAATTATGGGTCTCTGACCTCCAAGTCAGAATTCCAATTCAAGTTGCATCCCTCTTTGAACCTTTAATGGTTCCTACATTTCTAGCTTGAAATTACTCATTCTAGTATTTAGGTAACTCCTGCCTTACCTCGAATAAGCTAAAGAAAGGATTGGTTGCAAAGAAAAAGGGTTGAATCAAATCTTGATTTTGAACCGGTGCAAAACTGTTGCACTTGGCTGACTTTGGCCATCAATTCCACAATGAATAAGACATGAAAAAGAATGAAACAAGTTAGCTTTAGAAACTAGGAAATGCCAACTTTAAATAGAAACAAGTTTGGAATTGAAAGAGTTCCTGGATTTACCAAACGGATTCAAGAAAGATGGTTGTTTGATGCTGAACTTGCTCTGTTTTTTCGCAGCTTTGAAAGCTCAACTTTGATTTCCTAGAACTCGATCTACAGAGGGTGGTTTGAAGTCATTCTTGGTTCTAATTCAAGATTGGAATTAGAACTTTAGTTTGTGTTTTGGTTTCGAAGGAAATGGATGAGAATTGAGAGAGAATGAAGTGATTAAAGTAAGCTCCACAAAGCAGAGGAATTTGGACAGAATTTCAGGTTTAGAATGATTTGAATGTGTTTGGGGCTTCATTGTTCACTTATTTATAGTCTAGGATTACCCTCCTTTGAAGTAAGGTCCAGCTCTGTGCTTGGAACCTCAAGAAAACGCGTTTTGGTGCGAAGTTCAAATGAAAACCGACTTATATACTCAACCATACTGCTCGAACTACTCGAGTCTTTTTCCCAGGACTCGAGTCCTTTTCAGCAATACCAAAGAACACTCGAGTCTTCCATGAAAGACTCGAGTCTTTCGACTAAAATTCAAATTTTTCTAACAGTTAGTGATTATACTCGAGTCTTCCCCAAAATACTCGAGTACTATAACCTAATTTCAGAAAATTCATTATTTTATTCAATATAATAACATTATTATTTTAAATACTTAATTTTATTTATTTATTCAAAATATAGGGTCTTACATTGTCTCTTAAACAATGTCTGGACCAATGAGTAGATTCTCTCCCATCTGAAACCAACAGAGAGGTGTCCGACATTTCCGCCCATAGAGTGCCTCAAAAGGCGTCATTCCGATACTAGAATGAAAGCTATTGTTGTATGTAAACTCAACCAATGGTAAAAGTTACTCCTAATTGCCTGGTTGTTCAAGCACACAAGTCCTCAACAAATCTTCCAAGGACTGGATAGTACGTTCAGTTTGGCCATCTGTTTGTGGATGATAGGCGGTATTGAACTTCAGCTTAGTACCTAAGGCCTGCTGGAGACTATGCCAGAATCTGGATAGGAATCTAGGATCCCGATCAGATACAATACTGGAAGGAGCCCCATGCAATCTGACTATGTCTCTGATGTACAACTGAGTCAACTTTTTCTAAATGTACTTCATATTCATAGGAATGAAGTGAGCACACTTGGTCAGTCTGTCTACTACAACCCAGATAGCTTCACAGCCTGATGTGGTTCTTGGCAATCCTGAAATGAAATCCATGGCAATACAGTCCCATTTCCACTCTGGAATCTCCGAGGATCGCAATAAACCACCTGGTTTCTGGTGCTCAATCTTTGCTTTCTGACAAAATAAACACCTGGATACATAGTCTGCCACATCCTTTTTCAGCTCTGGCCACCAGGATAACCTCTTCAAGTCCTAGTACATCTTGGTGGTTCCAGGGTGAACACTCAACCTGGTCTTGTCAGCAGCCTCTTCTAGCACCATTCTTCTCACTTCAAAGTCCATAGGAATGCACACTCGATCCCTAAATCGAATGATACCATCTGAACCCTTTTTGAAATCGGGCTCTACCCCTTTAGTTACCTTCTCTACTAGTTTCTGCAACTCCTCATCATTTGCTTGTCTCTCCTTGATCAAGCCCACAAATTTATTAGTAACCTGCAACATCTCTAAGACAATGCTACTCTCTTTCATCTGCACCCCGAGATTAAGGTTATTGAATTCCTGCATTAGATGCATCTCCTTCACCATCATGTTGCTAATATGTAATGTCTTGCGACTCAAAGTATCCATCACAATATTTGCTTTGCCTGAATGGTATTGAAGATTGAAGTCATAGTCCTTTAAGAACTCCATCCACCTTCTCTGCCGCATGTTTAGCTCTTTCTGACCAAAGAGGAATTTAAGACTCTTATGTTCACTGAAGACTTCAAACTGTGTGCCATACAAATAGTTTCTCCAGATTTTCAAAGCAAACACTATAGCTGCTAGCTCTAGATCGTGAGTCGAATAATTCTTCTCATGTTGCCTGAGTTGCCTGAATGCATAAGCCACTACCTTGCCTTGTTGCATCAACACACAACCTAACTCTTGTCTAAAAGCATCACAATAAACATCAAAGGGTTGGGTAGGATATGGCAAGACAAGAAATAAACAGCTAGTCAATCTCCTTTTCAACTCTTGGAAACTTTGCTCGCACTGCGACGACCATTGATACGACACATCTTTTCTAGTTAGCTTAGTCAAAGGAAGAGCTAACTTGGAGAATCCTTCAATGAACCTCCTACAGTAACCTGCCATGCCTAGGAAACTTCTGATCTCAGTCACTATTTTGGGTCTCTCCCACTTCAACACTACATCCACCTTAGAAGGGTCCACTGCAACACCCTGTTCGAAGGTGACGTGACCCAAAAAATGCACTTCCTGCAACCAAAAGCTGCACTTGGACAACTTCGCGTAGAGTCGTTTCTCCTTGAGAATCTGCAACACAATTCTCAAGTGCTCCTGATGCTCACTCGGATTCTTCGAATAGATTAAGATATCATCAATGAACACTATAACAAAAGAATCCAAGAAGGGTCGAAAAATTTTGTTCATGTAATCCATGAACACTACGGGGGCATTCGTCAAACCAAAGGGCATCACAACATATTCAAAGTGCCCATATCGAGTCTTGAATGCTGTCTTAGGGATATCTTCTTCTCTAATGCGGATATGATGATATCCTGATCGAAGATCGATCTTAGAGAAGACTGCAGCACCTTTCAACTGATCCAACAAGTCATCTATACGAGGAAGTGGATACTTGATTTTCACTGTAACTGCATTTAGCTGCCTATAATCAGTGCACATTCTGAGACTACCGTCTTTCTTCCTAACAAAAAGAATCGGAGCTCCCCAAGGTGACACACTAGGCCTTATAAGCTTCTTTGCTAACATCTCCTCTAGCTGTTTCTTTAGCTCTTCTAATTCTAGAATCGTCATCCTGTAAGGTGCTATAGAGATTGGTCCTGTTCCAGGAACAAGATCAATACCAAACTCAACTTCTCTGTTTGGTGGTAGTCAAGGAATCTCTTTAGGAAAAACCTCTGGAAATTCTCGGACCACTGGTATTTTTCTAACATTCGTCTCCTCGTTTACTTCTATAGTAGCCAATGTGGGAGTGTTAAAGACAACTGTTTTCTGATGACAATCAATCAGAACATGGTGGTTAGACATCCAATCCATGCCCAGAATGATGTCCAGTTGAGTCAATGGCAAACAGATAAGATTCACTTTGAATTCCCGCTCCAATACTCGAAGAGGGCAATCCAGACACACTTGTGAAGTAATAACAGAAGAACTAGTAGGGGTAGATACAGATAACTTATAAGGCATTTCTACTACCGATAGACCTAGCTTCTTCATGCAATCAAGAGAAATAAAAGAGTGTGTGACACCACAATCAAACAGTACCCCACATGGAATATTATTGACATGACATGTACCTCAGATAGGTTGGCCTGCACCTGTTGGTTGTGCCCTAGCTGCATTCACCTCCTTCTTCAGCACATTCTTAGAACAAGTAGCAGCATAATGTCCTGGTTGTTCGCACAAGAAACAACGAACATCACTCCTGTTCCGATTCAGATACCAACACAGCATAATGTCCTGGTTGTCCGCACAAGAAACAACGAACATCACTCCTGTTCCGATTCAGATACCAGCACACCCCACCATGCTGCTTCCCACAATGTGGGCATAGTGGTGAAGCACCTGAAGCAGTCGTATTCCTGCCCACATCCCTTGGAACTACTTCTCTGGTGTTTGGAACGGCATAAGGACCTTGTTTTTGAGCTGGTACCTCGCCCCTGATAGGACCTCCTGTCCTCAGCATATTCTTCCTTTGATCCTCTCCTGCCTTCTGCTTCAGCCCCTTTTCATAGGTGCTAGTCATATTCACCAATTGAGAGAGATTGGCGATGTTCTGATACTCGAAGGCTAGCTTGATTTCTGTGCGAAGACCGTACTCAAACTTGATGCACTTTGTCTTCTCGTCGGCATATCTATAACTACCAGCATATCTGATCAAGTCCTCAAAGTGGGCTACATACTCTCCCACACAAAGACTTCCCTGTGTCAGATTCAGAAAAGCCAGCTTCTTCTCTCTGCGAACATCTTTTGGAAAATACTTTCCCAGAAAGCTGCGCCTGAAAATGTCCCAAGTAACCTCCTTATTCACGACCTCAAATCCCCTTCTCACATGCTCCCACCAATGCTCTGTTTCGCTAGTGAGCATGAATTGTGCCAAGAGAACCATCTGCCCAGCTGGTGGTACCATGGTGCGAAGAATCTTTTCAATCTCCTAGAGCCATCTTTGCGTTCCATCAGGGTTGTAACCACCCTCGAACTTTGGTTGCTCTTTCCTCCTGAACTCTGCCAACCAGTTCGTCTTAGCTAAATTTTGTGGCTGCTGATTGATTGATGCTGCTGCAGTTGTGGCCAATGCCATTGTCTCAGCTTGGTTCTGATTCAGCTGAACCAAGTTTTCGAGGATTGTAATAATGCTATCATTGTCAGCACGCCTCCAAGCCATAACAGCTACCTAGCCCTAGAGAAGTTAGTCAGTTAATATTTACACAACTAAGTAGTTACATACCTAATATATTACTATACCTAGAAGCTTAACTATTTGTTGGTTACTCGCTTGGTGAGAAACCAAAGGAGTTGTGAGTCCAAACTCCAAAGCCGAGGAAAACTGCTCTGTTACCATAAATATGACACCCTAGATAATAAAACCCTCCAATACTAATTAATTATTTGGTTACTTGAAAATTTCTTTTAAAAGCTTATTAACTTATAAAAATTCTCCGTGAAAATCAGACGAAGTTTCCTTTGCTTTTGTAACTTTCCCAAAATAATTGTTTTCTTGTTAAACCTGTCATTTCAAATATTCATATAACCAGATAAGTCAGCAAGACATATTTGCATAATTATCAGCAGATAGTAAAATATAAACAAGTATCGGAATTGTATATTCCCAAAATCACTTCTTTCCCAAAAGGAGGAGTCCTGGGCCACCCATATGCTACATACTAGCACCCAAAAGACATATATACAAGTTTTTGACCAAGTAAGTCTATATACACAACATAAGACTCAAAATGAGGCCCAGGACGAACATGACAACTAACGACTACAACATACTCTCCCTGGAAGGGAGAGCACTCCTGCTCGGCCTGTGGTGGTGTAAGCTCGGGCTCCATACTTGTGTAAAAAAGGTAATGAGTGAGCATTACACAAAACTTAGAAAATATATTCTAATCACATTTAGCAAGTATAACATCATATCACATTCACACAGTTTCATACCCACACATATTTAATTTAGTCTTTTTATTCATTTTATCCGTTCTGACCAATTTATTAATTATGACCATTAATTTATTTTAACCAATAATCTTAGTTTGACCAATGATTTATTTTGACCAATAGTTTATACCATTAAGATTTAACGCACCTGTTGGGCAATTTTCCACCTTGTTAGGACTTGCACTCTACTAAGGATTTGTCACTCAGTAGGCATATACACCCAGTAGGATTTTTGTCCAATAATTATATTATATAGTGTTTATTGACCAATTTTCTTTCCAACACATTTTAATTTTTGGTTACCTTGAAGCATATTGATCCATTTGGTACACCCACACCCAACGAGCAATTGCCTACGAGCAATTTGTACCTGAGCAAGCAATTTGAGCCTAACGGGCAATTTTTCACCCAACAGGGCACCTAATGGGAAGGTGAAACCCAAGGATCAATAAGCTGCTTCTTTACATTTATTTTTTTCATTTTTAAGAGTCTTAGTGTCCAGTAACAAGGTCTAAACATACATAACATGCACATACATAGAAAATTCATCACCAACAACAAGTATTAATTTCACATAACACATAAAATCATATAACACCCTAAACACTAACTGTCATGGTCCTATATTTTTCACAAGCTTAAACAAGTTCATTTATTTTATTTATTTATTCTAAGGTCTAAAGTTGTCAACTACCCTAAGGTTTATTATTCTATTTATTCACCTACCCTTATTTCCCACTATATACAATCTAGAACCTATTTCCTAAGTAGAGGTAATACCCCCTCATTATTTCAACCGAAGAGAGAGAGCAAACCTCAAGTCCTTAACCCTTCTCCTTAGCCTTAGAGACGAAACTGCTTGAACCTAGCTTGCCAACGGATAAGAATGACTATCAAGTGAGCGGGGATCCTATGTGTAGTGAAATACGATGGTGTAGCTATGCTCTCATTCTTCTCTTGTGATGTAGGGGCATCAAGAGAGAGAAAACTCCATTAGAACGAACAACAACCAAGAAGAAGATCACATATTGGAGTATGGAGTCTTGGGGTGATGATGATCTAAGTTAAAACAAGCAAGATGGGTGTTAATGGTGTTTGCAAAATATATTAAAACAATTTAAAAAAAACCCAAAAATTAAAGATAAAAAGGAAACTCTTCTTTAATATTCCAATCTAGTCCCAAATTAATTAGCAATTGACAGA
Organism: Crotalaria pallida; assembly: GCA_037953625.1. NCBI lineage: Eukaryota > Viridiplantae > Streptophyta > Magnoliopsida > Fabales > Fabaceae > Crotalaria > Crotalaria pallida. Next base: position 62,020,040 of record CM075650.1, read on the forward strand.
CCATACCAATGTAACCTAGCCGCCACCCACCTCTTCTCCTTCTCATTCTTCAGTTCGTTCTTCTTCTCTCCCTCTCGTATTCTCTCTCTGTAGTTCCGACCACTCTTCTCCAAGTTTCTATTTTTCATTGTGGGATTTCATTGTTCCTTTCACCTCTCGCTTGCGATTACGGTTCGCCGCCACCGCCAGCTCCTCCTCACCACATGGTCCACCACTACCGGCCGCTTGTCCTCACTCCTCTACACCGCTTCTTCGCTCGTTCTCCATCACTCCTCACTTTTTCTTTTTTGGCAGAAAGTGATTATTTTTATATCTCACGTTTGTATGTTTAGTTGGTTCAACTTGTGTAGTTCTAAGTAAGTGGAATCTGACAAGAAGCTGAAATTCAGCTTTTACAAAAAGTTACATTTTCTGCTCTTTTAAGTATCTAACCCTTTTCCTTATCACATTTGATGTTCATTTAAGGATCTAGTTTTGTTCACTCCCTAAAAAAAATTAGTTTAGGGAGTGAACTAAAAAATGGCACTGTCAATATGACAGCGCCCCTTTAAAATGACAGCAGCCTTTTTCCATTAACATATCCATATATACTAATTACAACATCCTTCCTTTTCTTTTCTTGTCTTCGTCTACGTATGTGTCTTTATTCCTTCTTGGTCTTACATTTGGTATTAGTTTTCACATGCCAATACTCTAATTGAGATATGTCTAAAATGCTACTGATTTGTATTGATTATGCTTGCTGCATCTTGCTTACACTAATGAATTGTGATTTGAGATAGAGCTATGCAACATTGAATCGTTTTTGTGGCTGCCATTGTGCCAAGAGTCAGTACCGAAGCCGTCAATGTCCGTGCTTTGCTGCAGACAGGGAATGTGATCCAGATGTTTGCAGGAATTGTTGGGTTAGGTGAGATTTTACTTCTTTATGATTGTATGGGTGTAGCATTGTCATTTGTAAGTTTCATACTTAAATCCTAATAATTATTTGTCACGCATACTGTTGGGGTTCTGGCAAGTGCACCAGATCGTGTAAGTAATAATAGTGAAAGTGGGATTTTGTTCCCAACGAGAACTAAAATAGACTCTAACAATTCTCACCTAAATGTAGTTATTAAGTGAAATTTAAATTAAAATTCAATTGATTGCTGAAATTTTAAACTAAAATTAAATTGAAAAACAAAAACGCAAATTAAAAGTAGTTGTGAAAAGATTTGGGGAAACTTGGGTACATGTTTCATTGTAGGTTCCAAAAGCAATTGTTAACGAATCAATGAATTTCCTAAGTATTGAACCAATTTTGCAAGGTAAAAGCCACCTAATTCCTTAGATCAACTTTGTTTCTTAGTAATTTAATCTCTCTTAATTCCTTAAGTAGAGCCTTAAATCCTAATCTACCAATTAATGTCCAAGCAACATTATTAAATAGTTACCCAACTCATAGACATAAATATATCCCTATGCAATTGAATTGTTTGATTAAAGGTCTAAATCCTAATTCAATATTCCTATTCAATTAGAATTACCAAATCACAATCGACGTCAAAATTATGATAATCAATTAAAACTTAATCAAACACAATACTTAATGGAAAAACATCAATTCATTAAACAAAAACTATATAGGTTCCATACAAATCCACATGTTCCCAAAAAGGAGTTTAGTTACACATAATTAGAGAAGAAGAAAGAAGAATAATGAAAATCATGATGAGAGAAATAGAATTACCCCAATCTCCAATCACAAATTGCAATTCTTCAACTTGCCTCCAAAAGCTCTCTCACTATTGCTCTCTCTAAAAACGTGATAACTAACTCAGAAAACCTAAAAATCCCTATTAAAAACGTTTGGAACCAAATCCCCTATCTAATTCTGAAAAGATAAAATTATTATCCCTAATTTAGCGACGCCTGCTTGAGCGCACGAATCCGCGCTTAAGCGCGCCTCTTCATTCTGCACACGATTTGAATGTTTGACCCCTTTTTTAGATGGCTGACCCCACACTCGCTTGAGCGCGCCTCTGATGAACATTTTATTTCCCATTATTCCTTGCATTATTTTACTCCTATTATTGATACTTGTTGCCCATTTGACATTGTTTAGCTTGATTTAGTGATTTAGAGTTTATTGGGCTAATATTCTGAATATTGTTTAATTTGGGGTTATTTAGTCTAATTAATTCTATTTCTATTTTCAGGTCATAATTGGCACAAGGACACTTTGGGCATTTTTGGAAATGAAGATTGAAGTATTGAAGTGAAGATTGTAATTTGCATTTAGGTCCCTTTTTAGTTGTAATTTTCAGAATAGTGTTTCTAAGGACTTAGGCTCATGTTTTAGGCCCATTTTGTGACTAAAAAGAAGGGAAACTCGTGTAGCACATAGCATACACTCCCATTTCAGATTTCTCACTCTCTCTAGGTTAGAACTTCTCTCTTGGCTCTCCATAACATTTGGTGGCTGCTAGGGTTTCGTTCTTCCCCATTTGTACTCGTTTTTATTGATTTATGATCATGGAAGGCTAACTTCAAGGGTTAATCCCTTTGGTATTGTATTATCTACTCTTGAGCTCTTGTTATTAATGCAATATTGTTTTCTCTTCTCTGTTTTCATGTTTATCAATGTGTAGTGGTTTGCTTAATTCCATTTCGTAGAGATAATACATGAATATAAATGCTTAATTTGTATTAACTCGTAAAAACTCCAATTCTGGTTTCTAATGCTTAATTAGAAGTTAGGGTTTGGAGTGATAACTGAATTTTCGCTTAGTATTTGGTTATCACGAGTTGGACAGAGGAGAGGAGAGGAATCGATCTTTAGTGAGCTAGGATTGAGTAGTGTACGTAGCCAAGGGGGTTTGCTCGCTTTTGTTTCTTATTTTCTTAGTTTTTATATTTTGTTTATGTTTTGTTCTTCACATTTGTTACACACAAACCCCCCCCCCCCCCCCCATTTTACTGCACACTACGTGTTTGATACTTTGCTTAGACCAATATTCGCTGGGAAACGACCTAGGATCACCTTCCTAGTACTACAAAATTAAACCCTTTTTATTTTGATCGGGTACGGCCTCGATCAAAATTTGGCGCCGTTGCCGGGGAATTATCGGTTCTTGCCAAAGATCATACAGTAGTTAGTTAGAGTAGTTAGTGTAGTTAGTGTGTGAATAAGCATTCTGATAACTGATTGAAAGTTGCCCTGTTTGCTGATTTGCTGTTCTGCATAACTGATGCTATTTTAGTGATTCTGTGAGTGCCATTCAACATAGCTGCGGGTGGAATTTTTTCACAAAAATTGGTATCCACACATGTTTCATCATATATTAGTGTGTTGATGCATCACAGACACTCAGATAGGCACTGGTTGTGAGTTCTAGAAAAACTTTCCAAGTTTCAGCAGTACTTACTATAAATAGGCGTAACTTTGATCAGGAACTCGGAATTTGACGAATTTTTTATCAACTTCGTCGTAAAACCCCTTTGTTTGGATCCCGAAAAAGCCTGTTTACTATTTCTTTTTTATTTTACAAGTTCTATTTTCTTAGTTTTTGGTCACTGTTTTAATTTTTTGACTTGGTTCCCTTTTGAATTTTGTCCTCAAACTTTTTGTGATATGTTTTCATGATTTTAGGGTGCTTAAAAAAATAAATAAAAAATTTTTAAAAAATAAAAAAATTTTGTTGCCGATTTTGGTCATGCATATCTGTTACAGTATGCTTGGTTGATGCTGTTTTGTTCAGTACATGACTAGGGGCAACCCAAGTTATTTGCATCCTTACAACCCTGAAATTGATAGAACTTATCACAGATTAGTTAGACAAAATAGGAATCAGTCATTAGATAGTGAGTCAGAGTCATCTTATAGTCCTTCTAATTCTGCTTCTGTTTCCGCTTACTCTATTCCTTCTTCTTCTGTTCAATCTGATTCTGCTTTTGTTAATTGTGATAACATGGCTCAACCCCCACCAAGGGAAAGGACACTTAGGGAGCTGGCTGCACCTGACTTCACTATTGAAGACTCGTGTATCCGGTATCCTGATGAGGATGTTCCTTTTGAGCTTAGAACAGGACTAATCCATTTGTTGCCCAAGTTTCATGGTCTTGCAGGTGAGGATCCTCATAAGCATCTCAAGAAATTCCATATAGTGTGCACCACAATGAAACCACATATGTGCAAGAGGATCATGTCTGTCTCAGAGCATTCCCACATTCCTTAGAGGGTCTGGCGCAGGATTGGTTATCTGACTTGGCCCCTGGTTCCATCACAAGTTGGGATGACTTGAAGAGGGCATTTATGGAAAAATTCTTCCCTTCAAATAGGACCACTGCAATCAGAAAGGAAATCTCTGGTATCGGGCAACAACATGGAGAGAGTCTCTATGAATATTGGGAGAGATTCAAGAGGTTGTGCGCTTCCTGCCCACACCATCAGATCTCAGAGCAGCTGCTTATTCAATATTCTATGAAGGTCTCAACTTTATGGAGAAAAACATGGTAGATGCTGCAAGTGGTGGTACATTGGGAGATATGACACCCTTACAAGCCAGGAGAAAAATTGAGAAGATGACTTCCAACTGTCAGCAATTCCATGCAAGAAGCAACAGTGATGCAATAGTTGTGAGGGATGTAAATGATGTTGGTGCAGACTCGGGCAAGGTTGAGAAGCTTGAGCAGAAAATTGATTCACTTACAACATTGGTCACACAGTTGGCTGCCAATCAGAAAAAGATGATACTTCTTGCTAGAGTGTGTGACATATGCACATCCATTGAGCACCCCACAGATGCATGCCCTTCCCTTCGGCAGCAACAGCCGATGACCAGTGGAGACCAACCCGAGGCCTATGCGGCCAACATATACAACAATAGAGGCCCACAACAGCACAATCATGACCTCTCTTACAATAGATACAACCCTGGATGGAGGAACCATCCCAACCTGAAGTGGTCTGATCAACAACAGCAACCTTCTCCTAATGTTCCATTTCAGAACACCGCTGGACCGAGTAGACCACCATATGTACCTCCTCCAATCCAGCAGCAAAGGCAACAACAGCAGCAGCAAGTGGTTCATCCTGCACCATTAGCCCCTCCATCCAACCAACCTACCTTGGAGGAGTTGGTGAGACAAATGACCATGCAGAACCTCCAATTTCAACAAGAAACTAGAGCATCCATTCAGAGACAAGAGGCATCCATTCAGACTTTGACAAATCAGATGGGTCAAATGGCAACTTCTCTCAACAACTTGCAATCTCAAAATTCTGACAAGTTGCCTTCCCAAACAGTGATCAACCCTCAGAGTCAGAATGTGAGTGCCATCAACCTGAGGTCAGGAAAGTAGATTGTCACACCGACACCACAACCTCACCTCAACAACGATGCTCTAGCTTCCTCTAAAGGGAAGAGCCAAGTGGTAGATGAAGGTGAGCATGCTAGCACCAAGGAGAATCATCCAACTCAACCTTCCTCAACTTCAACCACAAGCCCTGCTATTGTCCTGCAACCTCCTCCCGTTACTCTTCCATTCCCACCAAGAGTGCCTCAAAACAAAAGGGTGGAAGAGGTGGACAAGGATATTCTTGACACATTCAGGAAGGTGGAAGTCAACATACCCCTTCTTGATGCAATAAAACAGATTCCAAGGTATGCGAAGTTCCTTAAGGAGTTGTGCACTCATAAGAGAAGACTCAAGGGCAATGAGAGGATAAGCATGGGAAGGAATGTATCCGCTCTCATAGGTAAACCTATCCCTCACATTCCTGAAAAATGTAAGGATCCTGGAACTTTCTCTATACCTTGCATCATAGGCAATGTTAAGTTTGAAAATGCTATGCTAGATTTAGGAGCATCCATAAATGTCATGCCTATTTCTGTTTTTAAGTTTCTTTCACTTGGACCTCTTCAACCTACGGGTGTGGTGATTCAATTAGCAAATAGAAGTACTGCCCACCCTGCAAGTTTGATAGAGGATGTCTTGGTTCGGGTTGAAGAGCTGATCTTCCCTGCTGATTTTTACATACTAGATATGGAAGATGACTCCCCCCGTAATGTTGTTCCTATTATTTTGGGGAGGCCATTTTTGAAAACAGCCTGAACCAAGATAGCTGTGCATTCAGGTTCACTTTCCATGGAGTTTGATGGCAGTGTGATCTGATTTGACATTTTCCATGCTATGAAACATTTTCCTGAGGATCACTCTGTTTTCCATGTGGACTTGCTTGATGAGTTGATAGATGAGCATATGCTTGACTTTTTGCATCATGATTTTGAATTGCCATCTTTCACTGATTCATTTACTTGTCCATCATGCACTAATTCTGGATGGTGCACCGCATGCATTGAAATAGCTCAGTTTCTAGACTCTGCTACTGCATCTGATGATTCATATGTTATAGATTCAGATTATGCTAACCCTAACCCCATATATGTTATGCATGAGTCTGATTCACTTGTTCAGGTGCAGGCAGCAGAATCCATTTCTGTTGTCCCTTTAGTTCCATCTATTATGCAGGCACCCTCATTGGACCTGAAGCCCCTCCCTCCTCATCTCAAATATGCTTACTTGGAGGATGAGCAGAGACTCCCAGTGATCATCTCTACCTCACTTTCTGTTGATCAAGAGGAGAAACTACTGGATGTGATAAGAAAGAACAAGAGGGCAATTGGATGGACTTTAGCGGATATTCCTGGAATTAGCCCCTCCATGTGCATGCACCGCATTTTGTTGGAGGATGGGGCTAAACCAGTGAGACAACCCCAAAGGCGATTGAACCCCCAGATTCTTGATGTGGTTAAGAAAGAGGTCACCAAGCTGCTCCAAGCGGGTATCATCTACCCAATTTCAGATAGCACTTGGGTGAGCTCGGTGCAAGTTGTTCCCAAGAAGTCTAGTGTCACAATTGTCAAAAATGAGAAGGATGAGCTGATTCCCACTAGAGTGCAGAACAGTTGGAGAGTCTGCATTGATTACAGAAAGCTCAACCAGGCGACTCGCAAAGATCATTTCCCTCTCCCCTTCATTGATCAGATGTTGGAGCGCCTGGCAGGTAAATCTCATTATTGCTTCTTAGATGGTTTCTCTGGTTATTTTCAAATTTGCATTGCACCAGAGGACCAACATAAGACCACATTTACCTGTCCTTTTGGAACATTTGCATATAGGAAGATGCCTTTTGGCCTATGCAATGCTCCTGCCACATTTCAAAGATGTATGATGAGTATTTTTGCTGACTTGCTCGAGCATTGCATAGAGGTCTTCATGGATGATTTTAGTGTTTATGGATCCTCATTTGATGCATGTCTTGATAATTTGACTAAGGTGCTTAAAGGTGCATTAAGACTAACCTTGTCTTGAATTTTGAAAAATGCCACTTCATGGTAGAACAAGGCATAGTCTTAGGGCACATTGTTTCGTAAAAGGGCATAGAAGTTGACCCTGCTAAGCTGCATGTAATATCACATTTGCCTTACCCCTCTTGTGTGCGAGAGGTGCGTTCTTTTCTTGGCCATGCAGGTTTCTATCGCAGGTTTATTCAGAACTTTAGCAACATTGCCCTTCCTCTATCCAAGCTGCTTCAAAAGGATGAACCATGAGAATTTGGAGACCAATGCAAGAGGGCATTTGATGAATTGAAGAAAGCACTGACCACCACCCCCATCATCCAACCACCTGATTGAACCCTCCCATTTGAGCTCATGACTGATGCTTCAAATTATGCTTTGGGAGCAGTTCTCTCCCAAAGGGTTGGTAAGCTGTCGCATGTGATTTATTATGCTTCTAGGACTTTAGATGCAGCACAGGTTAATTACACAACAATTGAAAAAGAACTTTTCGCTATTGTTTTTGCACTTGACAAGTTTAGATCATATTTGCTTGGTTCTAAGGTTGTAGTGTACACTGATCATGCTGCTCTGAAGTATCTTTTGAAAAAAATAGATTCCAAACCTAGGTTGATTAGGTGGATGTTACTCCTTCAGGAGTTTGATCTTGAGATTCAGGATCGGAGTGGTGCGCATAACCTTGTCGCAGACCACTTGAGCAGAATAGAGAGAGAGAGGAGGATGCATTTCCTATCCGGTATGACTTCCCGGATGAGCAGCTTTTAGCTTTGCATGTTTCACATCCCCCTCCCCTTACTCCTTGGTTTGCTGATATTGTAAATTATCTGGTTGCTTCTGCTTTTCCTGCCTTGGCATCCAAAGCTCAAAGAGACAAATTAAAGAGCGATGCCAAGTATTATGTATGGGATGACCCCTATTTGTGGCGTTTTTGCAGTGATCAGGTCATTCGCAGGTGCATTTCAGATCATGAGATCCAATCAGTTCTCCAGTTTTGCCATGCTTCACCAGTTGGAGGCCACCTTGGGACTCAAAGGACAACACGAAAGGTGCTGGATTCTGGATTTTATTGGCCTACCATCTTCAAGGATGCAAGCAACATCTGCAGCTCATGTGAGCAATGTCAAAGATCAGGAGGCGCCCTATCTTGGAGGCAACAGATGCCACAACAACCTATGTTGTTCTGTGAGGTGTTTGATGTCTGGGGTATAGATTTCATGGGTCCTTTTCCTGTTTCTTTTGGTTTTTATTATATCTTACTTGCTGTGGATTATGTATCCAAATGGGTGGAAGCTAAGGCCACCAGGACTAATGATGCTCAGGTTGTTGTAGATTTTGTTAGGTCTAATATCCTTTGCAGGTTTGGCATACCTAGAGCCATAGTCAGTGATCAAGGCACACACTTCTACAATAGATCCATGCAAGCTTTGCTCAAGAAGTATGGGGTTGTGCACAAAGTTTCTACACCTTATCACCCCCAAACCAATGGGCAAGCTGAGATTTCAAATAGAGAGATCAAGCGGATTTTGGAGAAGATGGTGAAGCCTAATAGAAAGGATTGGAACACATGATTGGAGGATGCTCTGTGGGCTCATCGGACCGCTTACAAGGCACCCATAGGGATGTCACCTTATCGGGTTGTCTTTGGTAAGGCATGCCACCTGCCTGTTGTAACATCCCCAAATTTACTAAGTGTTTAGATGACTTAGCAAATAGAATTGCCCTAAGTGTCGTAGCATTCTTAGGTTTCGATTTTCAGTCGAAAACGTTAATCGGTATTAGAATTTGTGGGTGCTTAAGTGTTTAGAGTGTAGTATTTAGCTAAGAGTAGGTTTGTGTGAAGTAGAAATAAGTTAGAATAGGTTTAGAGTGTAGAGAAAGGAATGTGTTAGGTTAAGATTGTGGTTTAGAAATGTTATTTAAGGATTAAGAGCATAGGATCTTAGGAAATTAGGAATTAAATATCCATAACTCTAAACCCAAATTCCACCGTTGGATGTTAAGATAAGTGTCTTAGGAAGCTTGCCTCAAAATTTGAGTAAGATCCGACGGTTAACGAAAAAGTTGTGACACTTTGAAGTTCAAAGGAATGGTGGGCTGAACCAGTTAATCGATTAATCCTTGAGTTAATCGATTAAGATTTTCACCCCTTGCGGCATTAATCGATTAATGGCATGGTTAATCGATTAAGACCCGAATGATGCTCACGACTTAATCGATTAAGAAGGTGGTTAATCGATTAAGGTCTTAATGTTGTTCTAAGCCAAATTTACAAGGGTTAATCGATTAACCAAAGTGGTTAATCGATTAACCACTGTCAGATCAGCTTAAAAACACGTTTTTAACTCATTTTTCACAGAATTTTCTCTCTCCTCTCCACGAATTCTCTCTTCTCCTCCCCTAGGGCTTTTGATTTCTTCATGTTCCCACCATAGAAAATCAAATTAAACAACCCAAATCACTTCCCTATCACTCCCTCATGGATTTCCTCTCTCAATTTCTAATTCCCTCTCTTTCCCCACAAAACCCCAAATTAACCCTAAGTCCCAAAGTGTGTAATTGGTTCAAGGAGCTTGAGGAGTCATAGGAATCAAGAGAGGAAGCACATAGGAGCTTGGATTAGAGTCGGTGTGGATGCTCCCTCAATCTCTCACGTTCTCCTCTTCTCTTCAAGAGGTAAGCGGTGTACTTTGGTCTAGTATTAGAGGAAGGGTTTAATTATAGTAATAGAGTTATAATTGGGTATATTATTGATTGGTTGGGTTGATGGGTAGGAGGGTAGAGTATAGTTAGGAACCCTAAGTTTTAGTGAGATGTTATTAATGTATGTTTATATTAATTGATTTTTATAAATTGTTAAGTAGGAAGTGAAGAACCCTAGGAAGGTGATTTAAATTACAGTCCCTGAGACATACCTGAGTATGTCGACTGATTGTTGATTGATATTGTTTGTATTAATATTATTAAAGTGTATATAAGTAAACTGTAAATGACACTCATATAGTTATGCATCAAATAGGGCCAAGTATTTCTCAATTGAGTTTAAACCAATTAAATGACATTTTCTAAAGAACAAAGAGAGTCTTAAATTCAATTGAGAAACACTTAGGATATTGGATCATGCATGGTGAAAAGGTGGACGTTAGGTGTCGGGGAAAAACATACGTCGCTTTGCGATTGATGAGGACAAGAGTAAATGTTAGGAATTTACTATGGGGGACTTTGATCTTCCAAAGGACATGGGTTCGCCACCCATGTTGGGGATTGGTCCGACGCAAACCATAGTAATTCTATTTACTTTGGCTCCTTTTGGCCAGTGATAGTGATTTCTGCTAGAGCCAATCTGGGCGAATCAATCCAGATTGTACGTTGTTAACACTACCCTAGAGGAGTGTGACGTATTGTGCAAGCGGGTGAGCGAGGGACCTTCCTAAGTGGAGGTGAAGCACCCAAACAGGGGTTGAGAAATGCTCCCTCCTGGTCAGTTTTTCCCCAGAGTGGAGGGGGGTTGTGAGGTGGTTGTGCTATTATTGTTATGGAAAAGGGAAAGTGTATAGGTACATTGTGTGAGGAACCCTCCTTCGGGGAGAATGTGAAGCACAATGTATGTAACATCCTAAACCTTGACTTTAAGTGAATTAAATACTAAAAACCTTAGAAAAATTGGAAAAGTGATTTAATGAATTTTGCCAGATATGTGGGTGGTGATTATAGGTCCTAGGAGTTATATAGAAGGTATATATGGCTTTGGGCAGGGTCAAATAAGCGAGATCGGGAGTAAAATCGGCGTATTAGGTGTTAGAAATCAACCGAAAAGAGAAAATTAGAAATTTGTTATAGGAAGCTAAGAAAATAGATTCCACCGTTGGATGTGAAGTTTATGGGGTAAAGAAGCATATCTAAAAATTTGAACTCGATCCAACGGTCGATGGAAAAGTTACGGCGAATCGAAGGTTGAAACCCTGAAACTCGCCCAGGCGCATGAGCCACTGTTCATTTTGGTGCACAACTCAGTGAAAAACCCGCCCAGGCCAGCCCACCATTCGCCCAGGCGAGCTGATGCGCACGCCAGCCGCACCAGAAATTCTGTGACGCGCCAAATCCGTCCCTGACCGCACCAGCACGACGCACCACGCACCAGGCCAGAAAACTGGTGCAGATCTCCCGCCCAGGCGCGCCAGGCGTGCGCCCAGGCGCGCGCGCACAGTATGCACCAGATCTGGTGCGTTGATCTGAAAACTTGGGGCCAAAGTTTGGCTCCCAGCCACACGATCTTTCTGGCCTGTTGGAGTGAGAATAAGGCACCAAAAACATGATCACTCCACCACCTTTCATCTCCAACACAACTCCATCATCATCAAGGCTCTTTCCATCTCCAACACACTTCCATCACCCAAACCACCAAAAACACTTGATTTTTGGGCACCTCAACCCAAAATCAACCAAGACCAACCAACCTTGCACCATGGATGTTGATTGAAACTTCACCCTCTCCTCTCCATTGGTCCACACGAGTTGCACCCACCTTCTCACTCTTTGGTTTTTCATTTTCATCATTGACTTGAGGTAAGTTAGCTCTATTTAATGATGCTATTCCCTTTCCATTTCAAATCTCCTTAGTTCATGGATTTTATTCTAAAACCCTAGGATTCTTGCACTCTTTATGATATAGGGATTGTGTTTCATGCCTTCCAACTCAAATCAAGGCAAGGACAAAGACCATTCCTCTTGTGCTCTATCAAATAGGGTTGTCTATCATCATTTCATCATTTCCTTATTGAGGTGGCAAGCTAGACTTAGGAAATTCAAATTCCCAAGATTTTGAGCTAGGGCTCACTAAGGTTCTATTTACTCTTTACTAATTTAAGGTAAGGAGTGGGTTATAGTGAGTATTACCTTACTCTGGGGTTGAGTTTACATTATGCATATAATGGGTATTAAGATTTTTGTGTTAGTTTAGGTGAATAAGACTTAGAATAATTGTTAAAATAGAATTTATGATTTAGGGAAATTATATTGATGTTGCCATGTTAAATGTTGATATTTGATAATTGTTGATGATTTGAATACTTGGTTGTGAAATGACTGAAATATTATGTTGTTTAGAATTCAAGGCAAAGAATGACGATAATGTGTAAAGTAAACAATAATGGAAAGTGCAGTTGAATTGAGAATTGGTGCATTGGTAGACTAGGTGCCCCTGCCGGGTGTTTCAAAATGCCCAAGGGCTACGTTCCCAACCAGGCATAAAATCCCATTAGGTACAAATCCCTGTTAGGCATCGATGCACCAAGACTCAATTCACTGCTAAGATAAAAGACATAAATTGTGTTGAGAATGTGAAAAGTTAATGAATTTAAATAACTGAATGTATATTGGAATGTGGAAACTATATGTTAGCATAGCTTAACAGGTGAAGCCTTTTGGGTGATATAGAGACCTGGTTGGGCGAGAGACCCTTGGTTGTGCCAAAGTCCTGGCAGGAGCGTTAAATTCCTAGTGATGCAAACCGGTTCAAACCGGGAGTGTTGTCCAGACGTGGTAAGACGTTTTCGCGCATGGGGTGCGAACGCAATAAAGTCGTGACTGGAATACACTAGTTGAGAAATGTGATGATAAATGATGAAATGTAAATGAAAGACATTATGAGATTAATGCATAATAATGATGAGATAAAATCGACTCAAGGAACTAATGAATACATGAAAATGAACTGTGATGAGTTGTCCCTTATTTATGATGTTGTGATTGAATTGCTATTTGTGTTTGGCTTAGTGTCGCATTATGTCTTAATTGGAAACTGCCTCCCCATTTTATGTGTAATACTCACTCCTTACTATCACCTCAGGTACTGAGGAAGAGTTTGCACAAGATCAGGCCGAGCAGGAGTGCTCTCCCTCACAGGGAGAGTAGGTTACCTTTCGTGATGTAGGACATAGGAATGTCCTGGGCCCAGTGAATCATTTTTGTTGTACATAGAATGTAAATAGCTTTTTGGGGGCCCAGGACGACTCCTTTTGGGAAAGGGGTCTATTTTGGGGAAAAACTGTTTTCCTAACTTGTTTATATCTCTGCTAACTCTGATGCTGATACTATGATGTCTTAAACTTGATTCTGATGCGTGCACGAAGATGCACTTGCTGGTATATATATGTGAATAGCCCTGCAGGCTTTACTATTTGAAAATGTGTTGTTTACCAGGTTGTAGGTAACAGAAATTTTGGAAAAGTCCAATAAACAAACGAAACTCCGTCCGTTTGACGGGAGATTTTCATATGAAAGAAAAGTAATTAAGAGTTTTTCCAAATCAATTCATGAGTCGAAAAAGGAATTTTTTCAAGTTGCTATTTTTAATTAAGGGTATAAAAAGGGTAAATAAACTTAGGTGTTACATTTTATGGTATCAGAGCAGTTTCCCTCGGCCTTTGGAGTTATGAGCTACTCCAGTGATTACTCACCGAGTGAGTAATCGATAATTACAGTTTAGAGTCTAGTGTCTATTGATAGGATGTTTATATTGTTAACTATGCTATTAAGCATTAACTGTCGGCCTTGTGCATGACTAAACAGAATGGCTGGTAGACGGATCGATAATGATGGGATCCGAGCTATTCTGGAGCAGATGGCTAAGATGCAACATGATCAGGGGAATAACATCGCAGCTGCAGCAGCAGCAGCAACAACAGCAATAGCAGCTGCAATGATTCCTCAGCCCCCAGCTCCAGTGGCTATTGATTGGTTGGCGCGGTTTAGGAAGAATGATCCGCAGAAGTTCGAAGGTGGCTTTAATCCCGATGGTGCACAACTATGGTTGCAAGAGATCGAGAAGATTCTCAACACTATGGCACCACCGGAGGATCAGAAGGTTCTGCTGGCACAGTATATGCTGACTAGTGAAGCGGAACATTGGTGGCAGCAAATGCGGAGAGGTTTGGAGGCGGACAATCAGGCGATTACATGGGACTTGTTCAAGAGTCGTTTTCTGGGCAAGTACTTTCCGGAAGATGTCCGTAGAGAGAAGGAGATCACTTTTCTGCAGCTTGTTCAAGGAAACATGAGCGTCGGGGAATATGCTGCTAAGTTCGAGGACTTGATCCGGTATGCTGGAAGTTACAGGGATGCAGATGAGAGGACCAAATGCATCAAGTTTGAGACCGGACTACGTTCTGAGATCCAAATGGCTTTCGAATATCAGAACATCAGCAATTTGTCTCAACTGATCAACATGACCAGCACGTATGAAAAGAGCAGGAATCGGCGTGCAGCTGAGAAACGCAGCAAGAATGTTCAAAAGACTGGAGGTCCGATCAGGGGCAAGAGTTCGGTGCAGCGACCAGGTCCTTATTCCCAGCCTAGATCAGGCCCGGTAGTGAGCACCCATGGTTCTATTCCGACTTGTCCCCACTGTGGCAAGCAGCATAGGGGAGATTGCTGGAAGTTGGATCCGAGCAAGAGGGTTGTGACCTGTTACAGATGTGGTCAGCCAGGTCACATGAGCATGAGTTGTCCTAACAATGCAGTTAAAAAGGAGGTGAATGTGGCTAAGGTTCAGAAAGCTGGTGACAACCGGGTGACTCGGAAGGGCAAGGTTTATACTCTGGATGGCGAGGAGGTTACTGATGCTGATGAACTTATTAGAGGTACCGGTTATGTAAATATTATTCCTTGTGGTATTCTCTTTGATTGCGGAGCTACTCATTCATTTATTTCTTCCGATTACATGAAGAAGTTAGGGTTGTCTGCAATAGAAATGCCTTATAAATTATCTGTTTCTACACCCACCAATTCTTCTGTAGTCACATCAATTATGTGTTTGGATTTCCCACTTCGAGTATTGGAGCGGGAATTCAAAGTCAATTTAATCTGTTTGCCTCTAACTAGGCTTGACATCATTCTAGGCATGGACTGGATGTCTCGGCACCATGTTCTGATTGATTGTCATCAGAAATCAATTACTATCAGTGATCTTTCTTTATCTGCCTTGGAGATGAATGAGGAGGCGGAGATCAGTCAGATTCCGATAGTCTGCGAGTTTCCAGAAGTCTTTCCTTCAGAGATTCCTGGATTACCGCCAAACAGAGAAGTGGAGTTTAGTATTAACCTGATGCCTGGTGCAGGTCCTATTTCTATAGCCCCGTACCGGATGGCACCTCCGGAGTTAGAAGAGTTGAAAAAGCAGATAGAGGAGCTTTTGGCTAAGGGTTTGATTAGACCAAGTGTGTCACCTTGGGGAGCTTCGATTCTTTTTGTTAAAAAGAAGGACGGAAGTCTCCGAATGTGCATCGATTATAGACAATTGAATGCGGTGATGGTGAAAAACAAGTATCCTCTCCCTCGCATTGACGATTTGTTGGACCAATTGCGAGGAGCAGCTGTATTTTCTAAGATCGACCTTCGATCGGGATACCATCAAATCCGTATCCGAGAGGAGGACATTCCTAAAACGGCGTTCAGGTCGAGATATGGACATTTCGAATATGTGGTTATGTCCTTTGGTCTCACGAATGCTCCGGCTATCTTCATGGATTATATGAACAGAATATTCAGGCCGTACTTGGATTCTTTCGTCATAGTTTTCATTGACGACATTCTCATCTATTCTAAGAGTCCAAGTGAGCATGCTGAGCATCTGAGAATAGTGCTGCAAATTCTCAAATCCAAACAACTCTATGCAAAACTATCTAAATGTAGTTTCTGGTTGAATGAAGTGCAGTTTCTGGGGCATGTTATTTCTGAGAAGGGTGTTGCTGTTGATCCCTCTAAGGTGGAAGCGATACTTAAGTGGGAGAGACCTAAGTCCATCATTGAGATCAGAAGCTTTCTTGGTATGGCTGGGTACTATCGGAGGTTTATTGAAGGGTTTTCTAAGTTGGCTCTTCCTTTGACGACTCTTACACAGAAAGGTGTTCCGTTTGAGTGGTCCCCGAAATGTGAAAGTAGTTTCCAAGAGTTGAAGAGGCGGTTGACTAGTTCTCCGGTGTTAATTTTGCCGGACCCGACTCAATCCTTCGTGGTGTATTGTGATGCTTCTAAGCAAGGGTTGGGTTGTGTGTTGATGCAGCAAGGGCAAGTCATAGCTTATGTATCCAGACAATTGAGGCAGCATGAACAGAACTATCCCACTCATGATCTTGAGTTGGCGGCTGTGGTTTTTGCTTTGAAAATCTGGAGGCATTATCTATATGGTTCAAAGTTCGAAGTCTTTAGTGATCATAAAAGCCTTCGTTATCTCTTCGATCAAAAAGAGTTGAATATGAGACAGAGGAGGTGGATGGAATTTCTTAAGGACTATGACTTCGATCTTCAGTATCATCCGGGCAAGGCCAATGTAGTGGCTGATGCACTAAGTCGTAAGACTTTGCATGTCAGTAATCTGATGGTGAAAGAGATGGAATTGATTCAAGAATTTAGTGACCTCAACCTGAACATGCAAGTGAAAGAGAAGAGCATCGTTCTTGAAATGTTGCGGGTTACTAATGACTTGATGGGTCTTATTAAAGAAAGGCAAGCCGATGATGTTGAATTGCAAAAGTTATTAGAAGGGGCATCGAGCAATGAAGAACCCGACTTTGTGAAAGGTTCTGATGGCATCATCCGATTTAGGGGTCGGATATGTGTTCCTATGGATTTCGAAGTTAGAAGAGATATCCTATGGGAAGCACATCGAACCAAGATGAATTTTCATCCTGGTGCAACAAAGATGTACCAAGATCTAAAAAGGATTTATTGGTGGCCGAAGTTAAAAACTGATGTGGCCGATCACGTGTCTCATTGCTTAACTTGTCAGAAGGTTAAGATTGAGCATCAAAAGCCTGGTGGTCCTTTGCGATCACTTGAGATTCCGGAATGGAAATGGGACAGTATAGCTATGGACTTTGTGACGGGTTTACCGAGGACTGTTGGAGGATGTGATTCAGTTTGGGTGGTTGTGGACCGTCTTACCAAGTGTGCTCATTTCATTCCTACCCATAAGAAGTATACTCTTGATAAGTTGACTCAGTTGTACATCAGGGACATAGTGAAGTTGCATGGTGTTCCTACTAGTATTGTATCCGATCGCGATCCGAGATTTCTGTCTAGATTTTGGCAGAGTCTTCAGGAGGCATTGGGTACTAAGCTGAAATTTAGTACGGCTTACCATCCGCAGACAGACGGACAATCTGAGTGTACTATTCAGACACTTGAGGATTTGCTGAGGGCATGTGTACTGGAACAAGTCGGTAGTTGGGAGCAGCTACTGCCTTTGATGGAGTTCACTTATAACAACAGTTTTCACTCCAGTATCGGAATGGCACCATTCGAGGCTCTCTACGGAAGGAAGTGTAGAACGCCTTTGTGTTGGTTCTAAATAGGTGAAAACTTGTTGACAGGTCCTGACATTGTAAAAGAAACAACAGAGAAGGTCACAATGATCAAGAACAAAATGAAAACTTCACAGGATCGCCAAAAGAGTTATGCAGATAGGCGAAGGAGACCTTTGGAGTTCGATGTTGGGAATCATGTGTTCCTAAGAGTGTCTCCGATCACAGGAATTGGTAGGGCAATCAAATCTAGGAAGTTGACTCCTCGGTTTGTTGGGCCTTATGAGATTCTGGAGAAGGTTGGCCCAGTGGCGTACAGGATTGCATTACCCCCTCATTTGTCAAGGCTTCACGACGTGTTTCATGTTTCACAATTGAGGAAATACGTCCATGATCCTTCGCATGTGGTTACCTTAGATGATTTGCCTTTGAAAGACAATTTGACTTTCGAAGTTCTGCCAGTTAGAATTGAAGATAGGCAGGTGAAGCAGCTTAGAGGCAAGGAAATCTCTTTGGTTAAGGTTATATGGATCAGGAACGATGTGGAAGAGGCTACATGGGAACTGGAGGACAAGATCAGGCAGTCTCATCCACAATTGTTCGACGAATTTCGAGGACGAAATTCAGGTAAGTGGGAGAGAATTGTAACATCCTAAACCTTGACTTTAAGTGAATTAAATACTAAAAACCTTAGAAAAATTGGAAAAGTGATTTAATGAATTTTGCCAGATATGTGGGTGGTGATTATAGGTCCTAGGAGTTATATAGAAGGTATATATGGCTTTGGGCAGGGTCAAATAAGCGAGATCGGGAGTAAAATCGGCGTATTAGGTGTTAGAAATCAACCGAAAAGAGAAAATTAGAAATTTGTTATAGGAAGCTAAGAAAATAGATTCCACCGTTGGATGTGAAGTTTATGGGGTAAAGAAGCATATCTAAAAATTTGAACTCGATCCAACGGTCGATGGAAAAGTTACGGCGAATCGAAGGTTGAAACCCTGAAACTCGCCCAGGCGCATGAGCCACTCGCCCAGGCGAGTCACTGTTCATTTTGGTGCACAACTCAGTGAAAAACCCGCCCAGGCCAGCCCACCATTCGCCCAGGCGAGCTATTGCGCACGCCAGCCGCACCAGAAATTCTGTGACGCGCCAAATCCGTCCCTGACCGCACCAGCACGACGAACCACGCACCAGGCCAGAAAACTGGTGCAGATCTCTCGCCCAGGCGCGCCTGGCGTGCGCCCAGGCACGCCAGGCGTGCGCCCAGGCGCGCGCGCACAGTAGGCACCAGATCTGGTGCGTTGATCTGAAAACTTGGGGCCAAAGTTTGGCTCCCAGCCACACGATCTTTCTGGCCTGTTGGAGTGAGAATAAGGCACCAAAAACATGATCACTCCACCACCTTTCATCTCCAACACAACTCCATCATCATCAAGGCTCTTTCCATCTCCAACACACTTCCATCACCCAAACCACCAAAAACACTTGATTTTTGGGCACCTCAACCCAAAATCAACCAAGACCAACCAACCTTGCACCATGGATGTTGATTGAAACTTCACCCTCTCCTCTCCATTGGTCCACACGAGTTGCACCCACCTTCTCACTCTTTGGTTTTTCATTTTCATCATTGACTTGAGGTAAGTTAGCTCTATTTAATGATGCTATTCCCTTTCCATTTCAAATCTCCTTAGTTCATGGATTTTATTCTAAAACCCTAGGATTCTTGCACTCTTTATGATATAGGGATTGTGTTTCATGCCTTCCAACTGAAATCAAGGCAAGGACAAAGACCATTCCTCTTGTGCTCTATCAAATAGGATTGTCTATCATCATTTCATCATTTCCTTATTGAGGTGGCAAGCTAGACTTAGGAAATTCAAATTCCCAAGATTTTGAGCTAGGGCTCACTAAGGTTCTATTTACTCTTTACTAATTTAAGGTAAGGAGTGGGTTATAGTGAGTATTACCTTACTCTGGGGTTGAGTTTACATTATGCATATAATGGGTATTAAGATTTTTGTGTTAGTTTAGGTGAATAAGACTTAGAATAATTGTTAAAATAGAATTTATGATTTAGGGAAATTATATTGATGTTGCCATGTTAAATGTTGATATTTGATAATTGTTGATGATTTGAATACTTGGTTGTGAAATGACTGAAATATTATGTTGTTTAGAATTCAAGGCAAAGAATGACGATAATGTGTAAAGTAAACAATAATGGAAAGTGCAGTTGAATTGAGAATTGGTGCATTGGTAGACTAGGTGCCCCTGCCGGGTGTTTCAAAATGCCCAAGGGCTACGTTCCCAACCAGGCATAAAATCCCATTAGGTACAAATCCCTGTTAGGCATCGATGCACCAAGACTCAATTCACTGCTAAGATAAAAGACATAAATTGTGTTGAGAATGTGAAAAGTTAATGAATTTAAATAACTGAATGTATATTGGAATGTGGAAACTATATGTTAGCATAGCTTAACAGGTGAAGCCTTTTGGGTGATATAGAGACCTGGTTGGGCGAGAGACCCTTGGTTGTGCCAAAGTCCTGGCAGGAGCGTTAAATTCCTAGTGATGCAAACCGGTTCAAACCGGGAGTGTTGTCCAGACGTGGTAAGACGTTTTCGCGCATGGGGTGCGAACGCAATAAAGTCGTGACTGGAATACACTAGTTGAGAAATGTGATGATAAATGATGAAATGTAAATGAAAGACATTATGAGATTAATGCATAATAATGATGAGATAAAATCGACTCAAGGAACTAATGAATACATGAAAATGAACTATGATGAGTTGTCCCTTATTTATGATGTTGTGATTGAATTGCTATTTGTGTTTGGCTTAGTGTCGCATTATGTCTTAATTGGAAACTGCCTCCCCATTTTATGTGTAATACTCACTCCTTACTATCACCTCAGGTACTGAGGAAGAGTTTGCACAAGATCAGGCCGAGCAGGAGTGCTCTCCCTCACAGGGAGAGTAGGTTACCTTTCGTGATGTAGGACATAGGAATGTCCTGGGCCCAGTGAATCATTTTTGTTGTACATAGAATGTAAATAGCTTTTTGGGGGCCCAGGACGACTCCTTTTGGGAAAGGGGTCTATTTTGGGGAAAAACTGTTTTCCTAACTTGTTTATATCTCTGCTAACTCTGATGCTGATACTATGATGTCTTAAACTTGATTCTGATGCGTGCACGAAGATGCACTTGCTGGTATATATATGTGAATAGCCCTGCAGGCTTTGCTATTTGAAAATGTGTTGTTTACCAGGTTGCAGGTAACAGAAATTTTGGAAAAGTCCAATAAACAAACGAAACTCCGTCCGTTTGACGGGAGATTTTCATATGAAAGAAAAGTAATTAAGAGTTTTTCCTAATCAATTCATGAGTCGAAAAAGGAATTTTTTCAAGTTGCTATTTTTAATTAAGGGTATAAAAAGGGTAAATAAACTTAGGTGTTACAATGTACCCAATTGTTAAAAGTGTTAAAAGTTAAAGTGTTAAAAGTGTATAGGTACATTGTGTGAGGAACCCTCCTTCGGGGAGAATGTGAAGCACAATGTACCCAATCGTTAAAAGTGTAAAAGTGTTAAAAGTAAAGTGAAAAGTGTGAAAGTGAAAGGGAAAGTGTGAATGCATTGTTATAGGTGTTTTAATTCATTGAATCCGATCAAAGTGTTAAAGTGTTTAAATTGAAATGAAATGTTTAATCTATGATACAAGGATTAAATCACCTAAGTGTGACGTTAGCAGGGCATAACCATGTGATTGTGCATTATAGTATTATATTAAAGTATTATACCCTTTATATTTAAAGTTCTTAAACTGAATAGTGTTGTGGTGTTTTATTTGCTAATTTAATTGTGAATTGTATAACTGTTATTGTTTGTGTATGAGTATGCCTCTTTATTATTTATTACTGTTTTTAAACGTTTTCTTTGATCTAGATTTCAAAGTACTCACCCTTACAGTGGACATATTAGGTACACTAAGGAGACAGGCACATGTGAAGATCAAGGCCGAGAAAGTGATACTCTCCTTCGGAGAGTATATTGTTAGGGTGACCTCACGGTCCCAATAGTAGGGCAACCATTCATAGGTTAATTTTGTAATAAGTAGATTTTTTGTAAATGTAATTAATGGTTTTATTTTGTTTAAGTATTTTTGTGAAATTGTAAATTTATATGTATATCCTTTATTTCGTCAAGTTTTAAAGTATGAAGTAGTATTATTCATTTTGAACTGAAAGTTATATTTTACTGGATTGAAAACTGTTCTGGACTGACAGGTTTAATTCTATTCGGGGAAAGTCCATTTTATAAAGGAAACTCTGTCAAAATTTTTTATAAACCCCGAATATTTTCATAAATAAATATTAAAGTAAAGTATTTTCTTAAAGTATAAAAAGTAGGATGTTACATTATGGTATCAGAGCAATGGTTGCAATCCTCGGCCCGGAGTATGGATGTTCCTACTCCCAATGAGTTACTCCACATGAGAGTAACTAATACGTAGTTGAATAAGTACTGCACTCTAGTGTTTCATGCATGCATGCATCGTAAGCAGGAATGAGTCTGGTTTAGTAGGGTGAGTCATAGTTTAGTATTCATAGGGGTATATCTTCAATTTAAAGTGGGCTAACTAAATTTTTACAGTATAACTTTGTTGTATTTAGAAATGGACATAAAGTAGAGACTAAGAGAAAGGAAAACTCCCAATGGGACAGAGCATGAAATTGCTACCCCAACGGGAAGGACTGACTCTTAGTTTTGAATCAATTGTGTCTATTTTAAATATGACAAGGAATTGAGATTTCGCTTTAAGACGAAATTTCAAAGCCTCCTTTTGAATCGAAGATGAGTCATTTTCTTATTTGATTGGAACTCAAGTAGCACGAAAACAATTTTATCTCCAATGCAATATAGAATCCAGAAGGATCCCTCGCATTTTGTATTCATCGGAAGATGATATTGTTAAAGTCCTTGAACCCAACCAAATAATTGTTGGATTTATTTTTCTAAGTCTAAGAATAGGATTGGTATTAGAGGTCATCTAGTTTATACACTTCGAGCATTCTTCATCAGAGTGCGCAGCGGAAGTGAATAAGTGTTAACCCATTGTAGTTGCCTTTAACTGTGATTACTAAGTGTAGTCTTAGTAGAACCTAATTGCCTTCTACATTTCCACATCATATTTTGGTGATAAACGTACTCTGATTTTTAAGGTATGAAATGCTTTTGCAACATAATTTTCCAAGACTCTATTTTTGAAAAGTATTAATACTATGATTTGAAACGAATGTCAAGTACAGTAATGTTTTCATATTTTTCAAAATATGGAATTGATTCAAACTCTGATAATTGATTGAATGTCGCAACACTAATTTTCAAGAAAGTTTTACTCACAATGTGAATTCCTAACCAATTGAATGATAGTGTAATTTACTCTTAAGTTACACCAATTATCGATGGATAGGAATTCAGTTAAGGCGACATAAGTCAATTTGAAACTTCAAGCTAAAATATAAGGAAAGACATTCACTAGAATTTGAAAGGTGAATGACATTAAAACTTTTTAACCATGAATCTGTCCCTGTTATTTGGGCTTGACGATTAAAAAGGATTCCTACTTTCTTCATTAAAGGAATCCTCAAGCTTCAGAATCAATTTCAAATGGATGTGAAATGATTTTAAAAACCTATATGAATGATTTGAATTTGTAAGTGCTTGACATGTCTTTCCTAAACAATAATTTTGTTTAAGTTTTAAATGAACATAATTCACAAAAGTATAAAATGTTTTTCCTCATTTTTAAAGAAAATGCAAACTCTTGAAAACTCTCTTACCACCAAGTACCAAACCTTTTACACAGAAATTGGTACTTTATTGTTTCTACTTTAATGTGGAAATGGGAAGTGCAAAGTGAAGGTAGTGAGACGAGTTAAAGGTAATGCAGCTACCCTAGAATTAGAGTTTAGCTTAGAACCTACACCATAGGAATGGATGTTATCCTTTATTCCTTTAAGTTCACATAGAACTCCAAGGAAATTTGCTGTATTTAATGAACAAACTGTATTCCGGAAGTGCAAACCATTTTCAAACTATTATTAACTCTTCCGTAGAATGTAGTTTGTGAATGTTAAAGTCCCGGTCTTAGCATCCATTATAAGAGTCGTAGCACCAAAGCCTAGTTAGCAACAAGGGAGTTTTATCTAGGACTTAAGGTTAAGTTGTAGTTGTTGATCTTCGAGCTAAGGAACCAATTAGGAAACCTTAAACCTTAGAAGGATTAGTGAGCGTAGTACTAGTTGAAATCTTGCATTGTAGAGTTTCTTTTAGATTGAGTGTAGAACCTCAATAGTTTTCCTTCATAGACTGGGTGATAGAAGCTAGGTTTGATCTTAGTGAGTCCTAGAGTTCGGACATAGTTGTGTAGGTATATAGATGGGCATATAGAAAGCGAGTCTTAAAATGTTTTCGAACGCTGGAATTATATATATATGTATTTACAATTTTAAACTAATTAGGACTATATGTTAAGTCCAAACGTTTTCATGAACCTTTTCTTATTATTTTGGGTAATCCCCAAATTTCAAATTCTTTTAAGTACTATATATATATATGTATTATTTTAAATCGATTTTTTGACTAAGACTATCTTCTACCTTCTATTGAAAATGATTTTAAAAGAATACTATATTAACTTCTATTAATTAATTACCAAATAAATTTTTCAAAGTTAATTACCTTGTATTTCTTCACATGGTAATCTAGAATTTCTATATATCTTTCTCTAGTATGTCTCTATTTTTCAAAGTAACCTTTTTGGAGAAAACCTTACAAGTGACAAACTTGTAATGGAAAACAACTACTTATTTTCTATACCTATGATTAAAATGTATTTTTCCATCACATGTCTTAAACATATTTCCAATTTTACTATGGATACATATATATAGTATTCAATTATTTAAGTTTCTCAATGAATGTTTACATTTGTTTTGGAAAGCCGATGCATTTAACTATTTCCTTTCAAAACCTTATTTTCATCCATGAGCCAATCATAATTCCCTGTGATCCTAAGGGAGTCTTGCTATTGGCAAACTTTTCAAACCCTTCTCTCCTCCTTAATGCAAAACTCCTTTTGATGTGCATGGATTGTTTTTACTTGACTTTGTATTGAATTGATGTTTTGCGTTTCTTTTAAGAAATATACTCTTTGATGAAATTCAAATGATGTTTCTTTTACTTAATTTATGTTTTATTTTAAAATAAAAATCTTTATGTACCATAATACTTTGAGGCTTTGTTTTTGTATTTGATTTCCCCTTTAACTTATGTTTGAATTATAATTTTGTGACATTGACCTTTCTTAAATAATAAATGTTTTGTGTTTTGATTGTCTCTATCTGTATCGTGTGTGAGTATGTGTTGTGAAAGTTTGAATGTCTAGATTTTATTGAATAGTGTTAGGTAGTGTTGGATATAGGACTAAGTAGGTCCGTTGTAACAGGTATTGCCCCTAGGCTTCGAACTTCATGTTTTGAACCTTAAAGAACTAAGTGGGACTTTATGGTGAAGGTCTCAATAGCAATCAAGTAGATATAGTAATAGAAAACCAACCGGATTCGTATCCTAAGTGGGGGAGTGAATTCCCCAAAGTTATGTCTATCCTAAACTAGGTTAAGACCTTTCCTTCAACCAAGCATATAGCTCCATATCTCCTCTTCCCTTGAAGTGAGCCGAATTTTGGGGACGAAATTCATATAAGTGGGGGAGAATTGTAACATCCCCAAATTTACTAAGTGTTTAGATGCCTTAGCAAATAGAATTGCCCCAAGTGTCGTAGCATTCTTAGGTTTCGATTTTCAGTCGAAAACGTTAATCGGTATTAGAATTTGTGGGTGCTTAAGTGTTTAGAGTGTAGTATTTAGCTAAGAGTAGGTTTGTGTGAAGTATAAATAAGTTAGAATAGGTTTAGAGTGTAGAGAAAGGAATGTGTTAGGTTAAGATTGTGGTTTAGAAATGTTATTTAAGGATTAAGAGCATAGGATCTTAAAAAATTAGGAATTAAATATCCATAGCTCTAAACCCAAATTCCACCGTTGGATGTTAAGATAAGTGTCTTAGGAAGCTTGCCTCAAAATTTGAGCAAGATCCGACGGTTAAAGAAAAAGTTGTGACACTTTGAAGTTCAAAGGAATGGTGGGCTGAACCAGTTAATCGATTAATCCTTGAGTTAATCGATTAAGATTTTCACCCCTTGTGGCATTAATCGATTAATGGCATGGTTAATCGATTAAGACCCGAATGATGCTCACGACTTAATCGATTAAGAAGGTGGTTAATCGATTAAGGTCTGAATGCTGTTCTAAGCCAAATTTACATGGGTTAATCGATTAACAAAAGTGGTTAATCGATT
Organism: Crotalaria pallida; assembly: GCA_037953625.1. Taxonomy (NCBI): domain Eukaryota; kingdom Viridiplantae; phylum Streptophyta; class Magnoliopsida; order Fabales; family Fabaceae; genus Crotalaria; species Crotalaria pallida. The sequence continues at coordinate 62,046,106 of CM075650.1, forward strand.
AACCACTGTCAGATCAGCTTAAAAACACGTTTTTAACTCATTTTTCACAGAATTTTCTCTCTCCTCTCCACGAATTATCTCTTCTCCTCCCCTAGGGCTTTTGATTTCTTCATGTTCCCACCATAGAAAATCAAATTAAACAACCCAAATCACTTCCCTATCACTCCCTCATGGATTTCCTCTCTCAATTTCTTATTCCCTCTCTTTCCCCACAAAACCCCAAATTAACCCTAAGTCCCAAAGTGTGTAATTGGTTCAAGGAGCTTGAGGAGTCATAGGAATCAAGAGAGGAAGCACATAGGAGCTTGGATTAGAGTCGGTGTGGATGCTCCCTCAATCTCTCACGTTCTCCTCTTCTCTTCAAGAGGTAAGGGGTGTACTTTGGTCTAGTATTAGAGGACGGGTTTAATTATAGTAATAGAGTTATAATTGGGTATATTATTGATTGGTTAGGTTGATGGGTAGGAGGGTAGAGTATAGTTAGGAACCCTAAGTTTTAGTGAGATGTTATTAATGTATGTTTATATTAATTGATTTTTATAAATTGTTAAGTAGGAAGTGAAGAACCCTAGGAAGGTGATTTAAATTACAGTCCCTGAGACATACCTGAGTATGTCGACTGATTGTTGATTGATATTGTTTGTATTAATATTATTAAAGTGTATATAAGTAAACTGTAAATGACACTCATATAGTTATGCATCAAATAGGGCCAAGTATTTCTCAATTGAGTTTAAACCAATTAAATGACATTTTCTAAAGAACAAAGAGAGTCTTAAATTCAATTGAGAAACACTAAGGATATTGGATCATGCATGGTGAAAAGGTGGACGTTAGGTGTCGGGGAAAAACATACGTCGCTTTGCGATTGATGAGGACAAGAGTAAATGTTAGGAATTTACTATGGGGGACTTTGATCTTCCAAAGGACATGGGTTCGCCACCCATGTTGGGGATTGGTCCGACGCAAACCATAGTAATTCTATTTACTTTGGCTCCTTTTGGCCAGTGATAGTGATTTCTGCTAGAGCCAATCTGGGCGAATCAATCCAGATTGTACGTTGTTAACACTACCCTAGAGGAGTGTGACGTATTGTGCAAGCGGGTGAGTGAGGGACCTTCCTAAGTGGAGGTGAAGCACCCAAACAGGGGTTGAGAAATGCTCCCTCCTGGTCGGTTTTTTCCCAGAGTGGAGGGGGGTTGTGAGTAGGGATGGCAATGGGGCAGGGATAGGGCGGGGGGTACTTTCCCATTCCCCATCCTTGGGTCCTATTCCTCCCCCATCCTCATCCCCAAACCCCATCTCGGGTAGAAATTGTTCCCCATCCCCATTCCCCACGGTCCCCACGGGGTCCCCAAACATACGCGAAATGAGTTTCATTTCAAATGAATTTTTTCTCAGGAACCAACATGAAAATGCAATTTTGACAAAAGCAAACAAAGATAATCAGTTACAAGTAAATCAAAAATTAAAGAACTAAACTCCAAAATAGAGCTACATTAACAGAGAGAAAAAGAAGAAGAAAGGTAACAACATTAACCACACACCTGAGAGGCTGAGATGGCAACGGTGGGTGGCGGACTGGCGGAACAGTGACGAGCAGAGAAGAACTGAGAAGAACGGTGGCGGAACAATGAGGAGTCGCGATAGGAAGAACTGGGAAGAGAAAGGGGCGGCGCGGTCTGGGCGGAGGCCAGAGGAGTCGCACGATGAAGGAGGACTGAGAAGAGAAAGATGCGGTGGAAGAGTGAATCAGCACGGTGAAGGAGAAGAAGAAATTAGGGATTTAGTTGAAGTGGAATGGGCGAATGGCTGCTGCAGTGCTGGTATGTAGTTGAAATTAGGGTTGAAAGGTGAAATTACCAAAAAAACCAATTCTTTTAATTACATAAAAGTTAAAAACTAAGGGTGTATATGTAAAATAGGCGGGGAACGGGGCCCCGCGGGGACGGGGGGACCTATCCCATTCCCCGCCCCGAAATCTATACGGGGGAAAAATTCCCCCTATCCCCAACCCCGACGGGGAAAAATCCCCGAAATCGGGGACCCGAACGGGGCGTTCCCCGCGGGGATCCCCGAATGGCATTCCCCATTGCCACCCCTAGTTGTGAGGTGGTTGTGTTATTATTGTTATGGAAAAGGGAAAGTGTATAGGTACATTGTGTGAGGAACCCTCCTTCGGGGAGAATGTGAAGCACAATGTACCCAATTGTTAAAAGTGTTAAAAGTTAAAGTGTTAAAAGTGTATAGGTACATTGTGTGAGGAACCCTCCTTCGGGGAGAATGTGAAGCACAATGTACCCAATCGTTAAAAGTGTAAAAGTGTTAAAAGTAAACTGAAAAGTGTGAAAGTGAAAGGGAAAGTGTGAATGCATTGTTATAGGTGTTTTAATTCATTGAATCCGATCAAAGTGTTTAAATTGAAATGAAATATTTAATCTCTGATTCAAGGATTAAATCACCTAAGTGTGATGTTAGCAGGGCATAACCATGTGATTGTGCATTATAGTATTATATTAAAGTATTATACCCTTTATATTTAAAGTTCTTAAACTAAATAGTGTTGTGGTGTTTTATTTGCCAATTGAATTGTGAATTGTATAACTGTTATTGTTTGTGTATGAGTATGCCTCTTTATGATTTATTACTGCTTTTAAACATTTTCTTTGATCTAGATTTCAAAGTACTCACCCTTACAGTGGACATATTAGGTACACTAAGGAGACAGGAACATGTGAAGATCAAGGCCGAGAAAGTGATACTCTCCTTCGGAGAGTATATTGTTAGGGTGACCTCACGGTCCCAATAATAGGGCAACCATTCATAGGTTAATTTTGTAATAAGTAGATTTTTTGTAAATGTAATTAATGGTTTTATTTTGTTTAAGTATTTTTGTGAAATTGTAAATTTATATGTATATCCTTTATTTTTTCAAGTTTTAAAGTATGAAGTAGTATTATTCATTTTGAACTGAAAGTTATATTTTACTGGATTGAAAACTGTTCTGGACTGACAGGTTTAATTCTATTCGGGGAAAGTCCATTTTATAAAGGAAACTCTATCAAAATGTTTTATAAACCCCGAATATTTTCATAAATAAATATTAAAGTAAAGTATTTTCTTAAAGTATAAAAAGTAGGATGTTACACCTGTGGAGATAGAGCACCGTGCATATTGGGTTGTGAAGCAATGTAACTTAGCTCTTGATCAAGCAGGTGAGGAGAGGAAGGTGCAGTTGAGTGAGCTAGATGAGATCCGTTTGGAGGCCTATGAGAACTCCAAATTCTACAAAGAGAAGACCAAGAAGCTTCATGATAACTCAATTTCCAGAAAGGAGTTCTTGGTTGGTCAAAAAGTGTTGCTCTAAAACTGTAGGCTTGGACTCATGAGTGGAAAGCTCCGCTCTAAGTGGATTGGACCGTTTGTAGTCACCCAGGTGTTTCCTTATGGCACTGTGGAGATCAAGAGTGAGTCCACGAACAAGAGCTTCAAAGTCAATGGCCACCGACTCAAGCCTTTCCTAACCACCCCTTCTTTGGATGATGCACCTGTGGAGGAGGCCTCATTGGTCGACCCCACTTTTGACCCACCATGACTTAGGGAGTCTTCTTTTCTCCTTCCTTACTCTTTTTATTGCACTTGTCTATATCTGCTGGCTGGTATATCTGTCTGGATTTTCTGGTTGTTTTACATTGAGGACAATGTGTGATTTAAGTGTGGGGGGGGGGGAGAGTAGTTTAGGTTGCATATTTTTGCTTTGATTTTTTAGGTTTTGCTTAGTTTTGGGCATTTTCTTGCATGTTTTTGCTTCATTTTAGTAGAGTCTTGGTATGTTGTGTCTAGATTCATGCATTTCTGTGTGCAAAGTTGCTTTTGATAATTAAGAGGTAGTAACACTGTGATAGAATTGTCCCTTTTGTGAGGATTTGAGCCTTAATTGTGGGTGGATTGCTATATATGCCACCTAATTTTATTTCATGTGTTATTGCACTCTGGATCACTTGCACTCTAGAACTTGACTTGACTCTTGTTGATACTTGATTGCTCATGCACATTTTGAAATGATTTAGGCACTTTCTTTCTTGAATAAGCTATTAGCCATATGAGCCTAGCTTGAATGAATGTATCCTTTGCTAGCCCCTTCGAGCCTTTTTATCCCTTTCCTTGTTCTTTAATTCATTACAAGCCTATGACTGAAAATCCATGATTGTCCAAACCTTAGGGAATTTTGGAGCTTTGGAATTGTTTTGGGAATGGGTATTAGGTAAGAAGTGTGCTCTATGCTTCAATTGGTTGAGTTCTTAGTTTTGCCTCTTTGGTTGTTGTAGTTATTGCTTCATCTTCATGCCATTTGTGTTGTTTCTTCTTTTCTTTTTGTATATCTCTCAAAAAAAAATAGAAGAAAAAAAAAACAAAAAAAATGCTAAAAGAAAGAAAAAGAAAAAAAAAGTGAATAAAAGGTTGTTGAGGCAAAGAGGATTGGAATTAGTGGTTGTTGATTTTGGGGTGGATTTTGCTTACTTTTTACTTATTACTCATTGCTCCTCTATTCCCTTGGTTTTAGCTACATTCCCATATTTTTATCCTACCTTGTCCTTGGCCCCATTACAACCCTTAAAAGACCTTTTGATCATTTTGTGCATGTGTGTTGATAGTTGATGTTAGAGGCTTGTCAAGCTTATGGTTGTGTTTGTTTTTCATGATGTGCCTTGAGTGTAAATAATGATTAACCCCAAACACTTGAGTTTAAAAACTTTTGAGTGATCCTTGTGAGTTTCTATCATCTTTGTGACTATCCTCTTGATGTCATTGGTTTCTTTGCATACTTGAAGTAATTGGATGATGTTCACAGATGCTTTGACTCTTTAATCCTTAACCATTTTGTGTGCTTGAGTTTGCTCATTTCTTTGCATTTCCTAGAATTCATTGTGACGTATGTAATCTCTTATGTTTGCATTTCTTAGTTGTAGTCATCTTGTTGCATGATTCACTTTGGTGCATATTGATCTTCATAGTCCTATCTTTTGGTTTTGCCCAGGAGTGCAAAAGGATAAGTGTGGGGGTATTTGATGAACATTTTATTTCCCATTATTCCTTGCATTATTTTACTCCTATTATTGATACCTGTTGCCCATTTGACATTGTTTAGCTTGATTTAGTGATTTAGAGTTTATTGGGCTAATATTCCGAATATTGTTTAATTTGGGGTTATTTAGTCTAATTAATTCTATTTCTATTTTCAGGTCATAATTGGCACAAGGACACTTTGGGCATTTTTGGAAATGAAGATTTTATTTTTGGGGTTATTTTAGTCTAATTAATTCTATTTCTTAGGACTTGGGCCCATGTTTTAGGCCCATTTTGTGACTAAAAAGAAGGGAAACTCGTGTAGCACATAGCATACACTCCCATTTCAGATTTCTCACTCTCTCTCTAGTTTAGAACTTCTCTCTTGGCTCTCCATAGCATTTGGTGGCTGCTAGGGTTTCGTTCTTCCCCATTTGTACTCGTTTTTCTTGATTTATGATCATGGAAGGCTAACTTCAAGGGTTAATCCCTTTGGTATTGTATTATCTACTCTTGAGCTCTTGTTATTAATGCAATTTCGTTTTCTCTTCTCTGTTTTCATGTTTATCAATGTGTAGTGGTTTGCTTAATTCCATTTCGTAGAGATAATACATGAATATAAATGCTTAATTTGTATTAACTCGTAAAAACTCCAATTCTGGTTTCTGATGCTTAATTAGAAGTTAGGGTTTGGAGTGATAACTGAATTTTCGCTTAGTATTTGGTTATCACGAGTTGGACAGAGGAGAGGAGAGGAATCGATCTTTAGTGAGCTAGGATTGAGTAGTGTACGTAGCCAAGGGGGTTTGCTCGCTTTTGTTTCTTATTTTCTTAGTTTTTATATTCTGTTTATGTTTTGTTCTTCACATTTGTTACACACAAACCCCCCCCCCCCCCCATTTTACTACACACTATGTGTTTGACACTTTGCTTAGACCGATATTCGCTGGGAAACGACCTAGGATCACCTTCCTAGTACTACAGAATTAAACCCCTTTTATTTTGATCGGGTACGGCCTCGATCAACCTCTCCTTGCACTTGAGCGTGCATCTACCTCATAGAATTAGTGATTTTCACCCCAATTTGTGACTTTCTGACCACACGTGCTTGAGCGCAAATGACCTGCGCTTGAGTGCACGAAGACTAAATTTACCATTCTGCCCTTCTTTGCTCCAATTTCATAGTTTCAAGACTTGTTTCTTTCTTCTCTGCTCCAATTCATCACATTATCGCTCCAAAACCTGAAATTAAGACCAAAAAGGTACAAAATCCTAAAGGATCTCATTCCAAATCGTTAATAGACAAAAACTCAATCTTTTCCTACAATTACTTGAAAAACAAGCCAAAATCACTAAGAAAAAGGGTAAATTATCATTCAAAAACATCATTTATTGAGTCCAAATCACTCCCCCAAAGTTAGCATTTTGCATGTCTCAAGCAAAAGTAAAACAAAAATTCAAAGCCTAAGATTCTCCCATCCCAAGGTATAGCAACCTAACCATAAATTCCAACTCAACTACCCAAAATACTTTTCTTCACTAGCAAATCACCTCAATGAAAACCAGTTGAAAAACAAACTCAAAGTGAGAAAAAGATTAGTGATCACACAACCTCTCAACATCTCTCATGTGTATGGGTAATATTTATCAATTCACTCAAGTTCGAATAAATGAAAGCATGTTACCATAAGCTTGACTATAGATCTATATCTCCACTGAATTTATTGATAGCATGCACAAATCATAAGGTCTTTATTTGGTTGTAACGGGGCCATGGATAAAAGTGTCAGGTGGGATAAAGAATAAAAGGATAAACAAAGGGCTTAATCAATGAAATCACAACACTTCCCTTTTAAATTATGAAATGAGCAAGGAAATAATTACACAATCTCATCCACAACTCAATTCACTTGGTTTTTTCCTTTTTCTTTTTTTCCTTTCCTTTATATTTCTATTCTCTTTTTCTTATTTTTCAATTTTTTTTCTTTTAAGCACATTTGTTGCTCTTTTTCTTTCTTTTTTTTTTTCTAGAAGAGAAATAGAAACATCAAATTTTCAGCACTTACACTTTCACCAATTCTAACATTCCTCTTAAATTGCTCATTCACAATTTCAACGGTACTTCACAAAAATAATTCAATTTATATAGGGTACCAAAGAAAATCATTAAATCTCAAAGCTTAACGTGGGCAACTAAGGAATCATTATGTCTCAAAAATTGTTGAAGGCCACAAAAACACAAACCTAAGTGCCTTAATCATGTTCATACATGCAATCAATTGTCAATTTTGAAAAGGTCACAAGTCAAATTCTAGAAAAAACAATCAAAGCGAACAACACTCATGAAAGAAATAGGAGTTTCATTACAATTTCATTAAGCATTACTCCTTCAAGTCTATAGGCTCAAATCTCTCTGGTTAAGGACAATTCACTAATCAATCATTCACAAAAATTTTGCCAAACAACTAATTTTCCAAAATTTTCAAAGCTAAATCCAATTAGTATCTGGGTAAAACAAGTCAGAAATCACAATCAAACATTTACACCTATCAATGGAACAAATCTAACACCTAGAATTAGTGCCTACTCATGCCAGGACACAAACCAACACAAAGCCAAGGGAGAAATCAAGTTCAGAAATTTTTTTATTTTGTTACCCTCCCCCAAACTAAAAATGTGGCTTGTCCTCAAGCAAACAAATCTATCCTAAACTACAAAATAAAAATCAAAAACAAAGGAAAATGGAAACTTCCCTCTCATTCAATCGGTTCCTGAAAATCACATGGGAGAACTCTCCCCCAAACTTATTCACCTGCATAACAAATAATCTCAAGGTGCAAGAGGCACCACAAATATCACAGGTAAAAAGCACACTAAGAATGACCAAAATTATGAAAGAAATGAAACCATAAAAAAAACAACTACAAATGTTTTTGTGCGGTACAAATCCATAGGTACGAAAGTACGAAGCCACAAAACAGTTCAGCAATAAACATTCACAAATTATCATGTAATCAACTACCCATGCAAATACTACCTAAACCAGCAAAAATAGCCCCTCGACTACATCGCAGCACCCCCATCCGGCACATCATCAGACGAAGAAGAGTTGCTCAGCATATGTAACTCCTCATCAGTGTATGGAGCAAGATGGAAAGGAATGGCCATCTGCTCCCCCATCGCTCTCAGCTGAGCATCCCTAGCCTGGTTCCGCTGCATCTCCATCTGGAAGTACTGAGTATCCCTGTTCTAACGACGCAACAGCCGCGCCATCATCCTAGTCATATCAGCCATCGCCCCATGGTGCAGGGACAGGCTGAACTGCAGGGGCAGCAGCAGCCGGGGCACCTCGCCCAAGCTCTTCATCGGCAATCTTCGTGTATTTTTCTAGATGTTTGTGAGTCAGTTGTGCGGAGCGCCTTAAATCGCGCAAATCATCACCAAAATACACACCAGCATCGTCACAAAGCTTGGTGATCAACCAAGGTAACCCAAAAGTACCAGGCTTGGTTTCCCGAGCCAAGTGGAAAATGTACTCTGACATCAACCACGCCGCGTCCACCTGCATCTCATCGTAAATGCCATAAACAATCCGTAGAATGGAGGGTTTGCACTCGAACTCGTGAGACTGTGGGTAGATGTTGTGCATGATAAAGTGGGCCCAGAATCTTGCCCAAGGCTCTAGGTGCTTTGCATAAACATGTTTTACTGAATTATTAGCACCATAATTCCAATCGATCTCTCCCTTCCAGAAAAAGGGCTCCTCTCAAATCATTATAATCGTCGTTGTTAACTGAGGCACGACGATAATACTCCACAAAATCAGTGTCCATAGGGTAATCTGGCAACTCTAAAACTCTAGCAATAGTGTGTGGATCATAAGAAATTTCTTTCCCCCTAACCCAACTCAAGCGACAACCAGGAGTTTTCACCTCACGATAATGAGCGTGAGCAAAAAACTCCCACACCAAGGACTTACTAAACACAGAATCGGGCTCTTTTGTAAAAGCTATGGTCCACTGGTTAAAATTGACGCAAGAAGGAATGTAATCACTAGGAATATAAAAGGGATTTTCCATACTACCCTCAGTAACAATCCCTTCCCCTTACACCTAATGTGCACTAAAAGGAAATTGCTCTAGAACTCAACTCTAAGATTTAATACTCTCTAATAATCACTAAACCTAACAACAAGCACTAGGAATCCAGAGTAACACTATGGAAAACAACAAAGACAGTGAGAATCAGAGAGAAACTGAAAACCTTACCCTTTAGAGTGAGAAACTTGTATGGAGAATGAGAGAACCCAACAAACATGCACGAATAGGGAAGAAAAGAAGTAGAGGAACTCAGATTTGGGAAGAAATTTGGGTGGAGATGGTGGATTTGTGGAGATTGGGACGGAAAGGAGTGAAGGGAGGAGGAGGAAGAGGCTGCCTCGAGTGAGAAGGAAGAGGGTAAAATGAATTTAAGGTTCAGAAACCCCCATTTTAATTTACTGCATCTGACGTTGCGCTCTTGAGCGCGCGACTCGTGCGCTCAGGCGCACGAATGTGAACCCCATTTTTTAATTTTTCAACCCCACTGCGCTCAAGCGCGGTCTAATGTGCACTTGAGTGCCAATCTATCTGAGTTGCCTCTTTTTTTTTTAATTAAAATTTATTTTCACCCCCCACTTTTGCTCGTGTGACCCCACCGCGCTTGAGCGCATATGAGGTGCGCTCAAGCGTGGTGCTACAGACTTGTACTTTTTTTTTCAGAAATAAAAACCTTGTCTAAAAAAAATAAAATAAAATAAAATAAAATACTAGAGAGAAGTTACCACTGGGTTGCCTCCAAGAAAGCGCTTGTTTAACGTCCCGAGCCTGACGGATGACACTTTCTGAAGAAGTAAGGGTTTTTGAGCTCCACTGTGGATGAGGTCTTATCAACCACCTCACCATGGTACACCTTAAGCCGCTGTCCATTCACTTTGAATATATTCCCACTTATAGGATGCTTAATTTCAACAGCACCAAAAGGAGATACCTGCACAACAATATATGGACCTGACCATCTAGATTCAAGCTTTCCAGGGAAAAGCTTAAGTCTAGATTTATACATTAAAATATTTTCTTGTCATGCCACCTTTTCGTTTTTTCTTTAAAAATTCGAGAAGTATTATATGTCTGCTCTCTAAACTCATCAAGTTTAATGAGCTGCAATAATCGCTTCTCTCCAGCTTGTTGCATATCATAGTTGGAAAATCTAGTTTCCCAATATGCCTTATGAACTAGTTCAACAGGCAAATGGCAACTTTTTCCATAAACCACTTGAAAAGGTGACATTCCAATTGGGGCCTTCAAAGCTGTCCTATATGCCCAAAGAGCATCATCTAATTTCTTAGACCAATCCTTCCTAGAACTATTCACAGTGTTTTCAAGGATTCTCTTAAGGGACCTATTAAACACTTCAACTTGACCACTAGTCTGGGGATGGTATGGGGTTGCAATTTTGTGATGCTCCCCATATTTGGTCAAAACTCTTTCCATCACTTTATTACATAAGTGACTCCCACCATCACTAATAAGCACTATTGGCACTCCAAACCTACAGAAAATATTCTTTCTCAAAAATTCTATCACAACTACAGAGTCATTGGTGGAAGTGGGAATTGCCTCTACCCACTTAGAAACATAGTCTACCCCCACAAGAATATACTTATTGTTGTAAGATGATGGAAAGGGGCCTACAAAATCTATACCCCAAATATCAAAAACCTCCACCTCCAAAATGCTTTGGAGGGGCATCTCATCCTTCCTGGAAATATTACCCATCCTTTGGCATCTGTCACATTTCATCACAAAGTCCCTAACATCCTTAAAAAGAGTTGGCCAATAAAAGCCACATTGTAAAACTTTGGAAGCTATTTTTTCATTGCTATAGTGACCTGCATATGGTGAAGCATGACAATGCCAAAGGATATCAGGGATCTCTTCTTCAGCAACACACCTCCTAATTACTCCATCTGCACTTTTCCTGAACAGAAAAGGCTCATCCCAAAAATAAAACTTGGTGTCATGTAAAAACTTTTTCTTTTGTTGCCAAGTTAAATCTTTGGGAATGGTCTTTGCTGCTAAGTAATTTGCCAAATCAGCATACCATGGCATAGCAGATGCAGCTAGGAGTTGTTCCTCAGGGAACTCATCAACTATTGGAACCTGTGTGTTTCTATTACTAGTCTCAAAGGGAATTCTAGATAAATGATCAACTATTACATTCTCTACCCCTTTTTATCTTTAATTTCCAAATCAAACTCTTGCAAAAGCAAGATCCACCTTATGAGTCTTGGCTTAGCATTTTGCTTAGCCAAAAGATGCCTAAGTGCAGCATGATCTGTATAAACAATGACGTTCGAGCCTATAAGATCGGCACAAAATTTATCCATGGCAAAAATTACTGCTAAGAGTTCCTTTTCAGTAGTAGTGTAATGCACCTGAGCAATACTCAGAACACGACTAGCATAATAGATTGTATGAAATACTTTATCAACTCTTTGTCCTAGAACGGCTCCTATAGCATGGTCACTTGCATCACACATCAGTTCAAAAGGTTTATCCCAATCAGGAGCAACCACTATAGGAGCTGTTACTAGTCTCTTTTTCAAAGTTTCAAAAGCATTCATACACTCTTCATCAAATTTGAACTCTACATCCTTCTCCAACAAATTGCAAAGGGGCTTAGCTATTTTTGAAAAATCTTTGATGAATCTCCGGTAGAAACCGGCATGACCCAGAAAACTTCTAATTCCCTTTACATTTGTTGGAGGAGGTAGATTTTCAATTACATCAATCTTTGCTTTATCTACCTCTATTCCCTTTTCAGATATTTTATGACCTAAAACTATCCCCTCCCTAACCATGAATTGACATTTCTCCCAGTTAAGGACAAGATTAGTTTCTGGGCATCTTTGCAACACTTTTCCCAAATTACTAAGACATAAATCGAGGGTGCTTAGGGAATGTTGGAGCTTTGGAATTGTTTTGGGAATGGGTATTAAGTAAGCGAGGGTGCTTTGTTCTTCATCTCTTGTGAGTTCTGGGTTTTGCCTCTATGGTCGGTGAAGTAATTATGGCTTTATCTCATTATGCCATTTTTGTTGTTTCTTCTTCCCTTTCGTTCATGAAGTTCTGCAATGAAAAAAAATATTGAAAAAATGAATGATGAAGAAAAAGAAGAAGAAGAAAAAAAATGGAATAAAAGGTTGATTGAGGCATGGAGGATTGGAATTAGAGGTTGTTGTTATGTTTACCATTTCATTCTGGGGTGGATTGTGCTTATTTTTTTTACTTGTTCCCCATTGCTCCTCTATTCCCTGGGTTTTAGCTACATTTCCCATATTTTTATCCTACCTTGTCCTTGGCCCCATTACAACCCTGAAAAGACCTTTTGATCTTAATGTGCATGTGTGTTGATTGTTGATGTTAGAGGCTTGTCAAGCCTATGGTTGTGTTTGTTTTTCATGATGTGCCTTGAGTGTAAACACTGATTAACCTTAAACACTTGAGTGTAAACACTATTGAGTGATCCTTGTGAGTTTCTATCGTCTTTGTGACTACCCTCTTGATGTCATTGGTTTTCTTTGCATATTTGAAATAATTGGATGATGTTCATGAATGCCTTGATTCTTTGGTCCTTATTTTCTTTGTGTGCTCGATTTTGCCCATTTCTTTGCATTTCCTAGAATTCATTGTGAAGTATGTAATCTCTTAGGTTTGCATTCATTAGTTTTAGTAATCTTGTTACATGATTCACTTTGGTGCATATTGATTTTCTCAGTCCTAATTCTTAGTTTTGCCCAGGAGTGCAAAAGGATAAGTGTGGGGGTATTTGATGAGCATTTTATTTCCCATTTTTCCTTGCATTATTTTACTCCTATTATTGATACTTGTTGCCTATTTGACATTGTTTAGCTTGATTTAGTGATTTAGAGTTTATTGGACTATTATTCTGAATATTGTTTAATTTGGGATTATTTAGCCTAATTAATTCTATTTCTATTTTCAGGTCATATTTGGCACAAGGGCTTTTTGGACATTTTGGGAATGAAGATTTAATTTTGGAAGAGAAGATATATGATGAAGTGAAGATTGTAATCTATCTTTAGGATTAGTTGAGATTTAGTTATATCTTTTAAGATTTAGATTTTATCTATAAGATATTTTTTAGATTTAATTTAGAGATAAGCTTTCCTTAGGATTTGGGCCCATGATTTAGGCCCGTTTTGTGATTTAAAAAGCCAAATTCGTGTAAACCCTTGGGGGAGACCTTCCATTCATGTTTTTTTACATTCTCTCTCATAGAGAAGGCTTAGTTTTGCTCTCCAAGCTTGTGGAGGCTGCTAGGGTTTCTCTCTCTTCTCTTTTCTACACGTTTTTGGTATTTTTCTTCATGGAAGGCTAAACTCTTAGGTTAAATCCCTTTGGTAATGTATCACATACTCTTGAGGTTTTGTTCTTAATGCTATTTCGTTTTTATTCACTGTTTTCATGCTTATTGATATGTTATGGTTCGCTTAGTTCCATTATATAGAGATAATCCATGTGTATGAATGCTTAATTTATGCAAACTCGTAAAAACTCCATGCTTTGGCTTTTAATGCTTAATTAGAGGTTTGGGTTTTGGGGTGAGAATTGAATTTTCGCTTAGTATTTAATTCTCACGAGTTGGACAGTGAAGAGGAAAGAAATTGATCTTTTGTGACCGATGATAGAGTTGTGAACGCGAGCCAAAGGGGTTTATCCGCTTTTCCTTATCTGTTTCTTCGTTTTGATTTAATTTTGTTTTGATTTCAATTATTCAATATTCAATACAAAAAAACCCCCCTGTTTTCTATGCATACTATGTGTTCGACCTTTTGCTTGTTAAGATATTCCTTGGGAGACGACCTAGGAGTCACTTCCTAGTACTATACTTAAACTGTTTTTATTTGTATCGGGTACGGCCTCGATCAAATTTGGCGCCGTTGCCGGGGAATATCGGTTCTTGCCAAAGGTCATTAGTAGTTAGTTAGTGTCGTAGTTAGTATAGTTATTATAGTGTGTCGTGTCTGATTTAGGGTCTAGTAGTCAATTCTGATAACCGGTTGAAGTTGCATTGTTTGCTGTTTAGCTATTTTGTTGCAATTAGTGTATTTGATTGATTCTGTGGTTGCTAGTTCACATAGTTGTGGGTGGAATTTTTGCACGAAAATTTATATCCACACTACTTTTATCATATAAAAAGGTTTCGAGGCACCACGATCACTCAGATCATCACTGGTTGTGAGTTCCAGAAAATTTTTCCAAGTTTTAGCAGCACTTTCTTCAAATCGTCGCAACTTTTGACCCGTAACTCGGAATTTGACGAATTTTATATCAAATCGAAGGGAATTTTCTGAATAATCTGATTTTTCTCACTTCGTCAGAAAAATCCTTCGTCAGGATCCTGAAAAAGCCGTTTTACTATTTTTTTTTTATTTTACAAGTTTTATTTTCTTAGTTTTTGGTCTCTGATTTAATTGTTTGACTTGGTTCCCTTTTGAATTTTGTCCTCAAACTTTTTGTGGTATGTTTTCATGATTTTAGGGTGCTGAAAAAAATAAAGGAAAAAATTTTAAAAAATAAAAAAATTTTGTTGCCTATTTTGGTCATGTATATTAGTGACAGTTTGCTATGATACATGGTGTTCTGTTTAGTACATGACTAGGGGCAACCCAAGCTACTTGCATCCATATAACCCTGAAATTGATAGAACTTATCACAGACTAGTTAGACAAAATAGGAACCAGTCCATAGGTAGTGAGTCTATTGAGTCTTTACATAGTGAGTCTGCTTTTTTTTCTTCTATTCCTATAAATTCTGATTCTTATTCTGATTATTCTGAAAATATGGCTCAACCTCCACCACGTGAGAGGACATTGAGGGATCTGGCTGCACCTGATTTCACTATTGAAGATTTGTGCATCCAGTATCCCGATGACCCGTATGAGCTAAGGTCTGGACTAATTCATTTGTTGCCCAAGTTTAATGGTCTTGCAGGTGAGGATCCTCATAAACATCTCAAGCAGTTCCATATTGTCTGTGCTACTATGAAACCACATGATGTGCAAGAGGATCATGTTTGTCTTAAGGCATTCCCACACTCCCTAGAAGGGCTAGCCAAGGATTGGTTGTACGATCTGGCCCCTGGTTCTATCACAGTCTGGGATGACCTGAAGAGGGCATTTTTGGAGAAATTCTTCCTTGCATGCAGAACAACAGCAATCCGAAAGGATATATCAGGCATCAGGAAACAAAGTGGCGAAAGTCTCTATGAGTATTGGGAGAGATTCATGAGACTGTGTGCGAGCTGCCCCCACCATCAGATCTCAGAGCAGTTGCTTATTCAATATTTCTATGAAGGTCTCAACCTCATGGAGAGAAACATGCTTGATGCTGCAAGTGGTGGTGCCCTAGGAGACATGACACCTTTAGAAGCCAGAGTCAAGATTGAGAAGATGGCTTCCAATTGTCAACAATTCCATGCAAGGGGCAACAGCGATGCAATCATAGTGAGAGGAGTGAATGATGTTGGCACAAGTTCTGGTAAGGTTGAGAAGCTTGAACAGAAGATAGATTCACTTACAACTTTGGTCACTCAATTGGCCATCAACCAGAAGAAGTTGTCTCTGCCTGCTAGATTATGTGGCATATGCACATCCGCTGAGCACCCCACAGATGCATGCCCTTCTGTGCAGCAGCAACCAACGACTGGTGCTGACCAACCTGAGGCATATGCCGCCAACATCTTCAATAGTAGAAACCAGCAGCCACAGAACTTTGATCTCTCTACCAATAGATACAACCCTGGTTGGAGGAACCATCCCAACCTGAGATGGTCTGATCAGCAACCTTCACAGGTTCAATTTCAGAACAATTCCAGACCACCATATGTACCTCCTCCAGTCCAGCAACAGAGACAACAACAACAGGCTAATTCTGCACCACCAGCTCCTACTACTGAGCAGCAGCCTTCATTGGAAGAGCTGATGAAACAGATGACCATGCAAAATCTCCAATTCCAACAGGAAACTAGAGCATCCATTCAAAGACAAGAGGCCTCCATTCAATCTTTGACCAATCAGATGGGACAGATGGCAACAGCAATCAACACTATGCAATCTCAGAATTCTAACAAGTTGCCATCCCAAACAGTGATCAATCCAAACCAGAATGTGAATGCCATTAGTCTAAGGTCAGGGAAGCAGATTGTCACACCCACACCAGAATCTGACCTCAACAAAGATGATCTAGTTTCAACCAACAAGAAGAGCCAAATGGTCGAGGAGAGTGAGCACACAAGTACCAGAAAATCCCATCCAGCTCGGCCTTCCACAAGCACAACACCTGCTGCTGCCCAACAACCACCCCCCATTCCTCTTCCTTTCCCACCAAGGGGGGTGACTCAAAGCAAGAAAATGGAAGAGATTGACAAAGAGATACTTGACACATTCAGGAAGGTGGAAGTCAACATACCCCTTCTTGATGCAATCAAGCAAATTCCAAGGTATGCAAAGTTCTTGAAGGATCTATGCACACACAAACGGAAGCTCAAGGGCAATGAGAGGATCAGCATGGGAAGAAATGTCTCTGCTCTTATAGGTAAACCCGTCCCTCATATTCCTGAAAAGTGTAAGGATCCTGGAACTTTCTCTGTGCCTTGTATCATAGGTAATACTAAATTTGAGAATGCTTTTCTAGATTTAGGAGCATCTATTAATGTTATGCCTATGTCTGTTTTCAAGTCTCTTTCACTTGGACCCCTTCAACCTACGGGTGTGGTTATTCATTTGGCAAATAGATCTACTGCCTACCCCGCAGGTTTGATAGAGGATGTCTTGGTTCGGGTTGAAGAGCTTATCTTTCCTGCTGATTTTTATATTCTTGATATGGAAGAGGACACCTCTCGTAGTGCTGTCCCTATCATATTAGGGAGACCATTTTTGAAAACAGCCCGAACCAAGATAGATGTGCATGCAGGTACACTTTCCATGGAATTTGATGACAGTGTGGTTCGATTCAATATTTTTGATGCTATGAAACATTTTTCTGATGACCACTCTGTTTTTCATGTTGACTTGATTGATGATCTGATTGATGAGCATGTTCTAGACTTTTTGCATGATTATGATTTGCCATCTTTCACTAGCTCATTTACTTGTTCTGCATGTTCTGATTCCGAAATGTGCACTGCATGCATTGAAATTGACCAGTTTTTAAATTCTGCTACTGCATCTGTTAATTCATATGATATAGATTCAGATCATGCTAACCCCATTTCTGTTTTGCATGAGTCTAATTCACTTGTTCAGGTGCAGGCGGCAGAATCCAATTCTGCTGCTCCTTTAGTTCCATCTGTGATGCAGGCACCTTTATTGGACCTGAAGCCCCTTCCTCCTCATCTCAAATATGCTTACTTGGAGGCTGAGCAGAAACTTCCAGTGATCATCTCTACCTCCCTTTCTGTTGATCAAGAGAAGAAGTTGTTGGATGTGATTAGAGCAAACAAAAGGGCAATAGGATGGACTTTGGCAGACATACCTGGTATTAGCCCCTCCATGTGCATGCATCGGATTTTATTGGAGGATGGGGCTAAACCAGTGAGACAACCCCAGAGACGGTTGAACCCCCAGATTCTTGATGTGGTGAAGAAAGAGGTCACCAAGCTGCTGCAAGCTGGCATTATCTACCCCATTTCAGACAACACTTGGGTAAGCCCGGTTCAAGTAGTTCCCAAGAAGTCTGGGGTGACAGTTGTCAAAAATGAGAAGGATGAGCTGATTCCCACTAGAGTGCAGAACAGTTGGAGAGTCTGCATTGATTATAGGAAGCTCAACCAGGCGACCCGCAAGGATCACTTTCCTCTTCCCTTCATTGATCAGATGTTGGAGCGCCTGGCAGGTAAATCTCACTATTGCTTCTTAGATGGTTTCTCTGGTTATTTCCAAATCTGTATTGCACCAGAGGACCAACATAAGACTACATTTACCTGTCCTTTTGGTACATTTGCTTATAGGAAGATGCCTTTTGGCCTATGCAATGCTCCTGGCACTTTTCAAAGATGTATGATGAGTATTTTTAATGACTTACTTGAGCATTGCATAGAGGTCTTCATGGATGATTTTAGTGTATATGGTTCCTCTTTTGATGCATGTCTTGATAGTTTGTCTAAGGTGCTTAATAGGTGCATTGAGACTAACCTTGTCTTGAATTTTGAAAAATGTCATTTTATGGTAGAACAAGGCATAGTCTTAGGGCACATTATTTCGCATAAGGGCATAGAGGTTGACCCTGCTAAGCTGCATGTAATATCACATTTGCCTTACCCCTCTTGCATGCGAGAGGTGCGTTCTTTTCTTGGCCATGCAGGTTTCTATCGAAGGTTTATTCAGAACTTTAGCAAGATAGCCCTTCCACTATCCAACTTGCTTCAAAAGGATACCACATTTGAGTTTGGAGACCAATGCAAGAAAGCATTTGATGAGCTAAAGAGAGCACTCACCACCACTCCCATCATCCAACCACCTGACTAGACTCTCCCATTTGAGCTCATGACCGATGCCTCGAATTATGCTTTGGGAGCAGTTCTCTCCCAAAGGGTTGGTAAGATGTCTCATGTGATTTATTATGCATCTAGGACTTTAGATTCAGCACAAGTTAATTACACCACAACTGAAAAAGAGCTGTTAGCCATTGTCTTTGCACTTGATAAGTTTAGATCATATCTATTAGGTTCTAAGGTTGTGGTGTATACTGATCATGCTGCTCTGAAGTATCTTTTGAAAAAGACAGATTCCAAACCTAGGTTGATTAGATGGATGTTGCTCCTCCAGGAGTTTGATCTAGAGATTCAGGATCGGAGTGGTGCACATAACCTGGTCGCAGACCACTTGAGCAGAATAGAGAGAGGAGGATGCATTTCCTATCCGGGATGACTTCCCGGATGAGCAGCTTTTAGTTTTGCATGTTTCACATCCCCCTCCCCTTATTCCTTGGTTTGCTGATATTGTAAATTATATAGTTGCATCTGTTTTTCCACCCTTGGCATCCAAAGCTCAAAGAGACAAATTGAAGAGCGATGCCAAGTATTATGTATGGGATGACCCCTATTTGTGGCGTTTTTGCAGCGATCAGGTCATTCGCAGGTGCATTCCAGACCAGGAGATCCAATCGGTTCTCCAATTTTGCCATGCTTCACCAGTTGGAGGCCACCTTGGCACTCAAAGGACAGCACGAAAGGTGCTGGATTCTGGATTTTATTGGCCTACCATCTTCAAGGATGCAAGCAAAATCTGCAGCTCATGTGAACAATGTCAAAGAGCAAAATCTTGGAGGCAACAGATGCCGCAACAACCTATGTTGTTCTGTGAGGTGTTTGATGTCTGGGGTATAGATTTCATGGGCCCCTTTCCTGTTTCTTTTGGTTTTTATTATATCTTACTTGCTGTGGATTATGTATCCAAATGGGTGGAAGCTAAGGCCACCAGGACTAATGATGCTCAGGTTGTTGTAGATTTTGTCAGGACTAATATCCTTTGCAGGTTTGGCGTACCTAGAGCCATAGTCAGTGATCAAGGCACACACTTCTGCAATAGATCCATGCAAGCTTTGCTTAAGAAGTATGGGGTTGTGCACAAAGTTTCTATACCACATCACCCCCAAACCAATGGGCAAGCTGAGATTTCAAACAGAGTGATCAAGCGGATTTTGGAGAAGATGGTGAAGCCTAATAGAAAGGATTGGAGCACACCATTGGAGGATGCTCTATGGGCCCATCGGACTGCTTACAAGGCACCCATAGGGATGTCACCTTATCGGGTTGTTTTTGGTAAGGCATGCCACCTGCCTGTGGAGATAGAGCACCGTGCATATTGGGCTGTGAAGCAATGTAACTTAGCTCTTGATCAAGCGGGTGAGGAGAGGAAGCTGCAGTTGAGTGAGCTAGATGAGATCCGTTTGGAGGCCTATGAGAACTCCAAGTTCTACAAAGAGAAGACCAAGAAGCTCCATGATAGCTCAATTTCCAGAAAGGAGTTCTTGGTTGGTCAAAAAGTGTTGCTCTACAACTCTAGGCTTGGACTCATGAGTGGAAAGCTCCGCTCTAAATGGATTGGACCGTTTGTAGTCACCCAGGTGTTTCCTTATGGCACTGTGGAGATCAAGAGTGAGTCCACAGACAAGAGCTTCAAAGTCAATGGTCACCGACTCAAGCCTTTCCTCACTACCCCTTCTTTGGATGATGCACCTGTGGAGGAGGCCTCATTGGTCGACCCCATTTTTGACCCACCATGATTTCGGGAGTCTTCTTTTCTCCTTCCTTACTCTTTTTATTGCACTTGTCTATATCTGTCTGATTCTTCTATTTGTATTCCATTGAGGACAATGTGTGATTTAAGTGTGGGGGGAGAGTAGTTTAGGTTGCATATTTTTGCTTTGATTTTTTAGGTTTTGCTAAGTTTTGGGCATTTTCTTGCATGTTTTTGCTTCATTTTAGTAGAGTCTTGGTATCTTGTGTCTAAATTCATGCATTTCTGTGTGTAAAGTTGCTTTTGATAATTAAGAGGTGGTAACACTGTGATAGAATTGTCCCTTTTGTGAGGATTTGAGCCTTAATTGTGGGTGGATTGCTATATATGCCACCTAATTTTTCTTTCATGTGTGATTGCACTCTGGATTACTTGCACTCTAGAACTTGACTTGACTCTTGTTGATACTTGATATTCCCATGCACATTTTGAAATGATTTAGGCATTGTTTTTTTTTTCTTGAATAAGCCACTAGCCATATGAGCCTACCTTGAATGAATTTATCCTTTGATAGCCCCTTTGAGCTTTTATATCCCTTTTCTTTGTTCTTTAGCTCATTACAAGCCTATGACTGAAAAACCATGATTGTCCTAACCTTAGGGAATGTTGGAGCTTTGGAATTGTTTTGGGAATGGGTATTAAGTAAGCGAGGGTGCTTTGTTCTTCATCTCTTGTGAGTTCTGGGTTTTGCCTCTATGGTCGGTGAAGTAATTATGGCTTTATCTCATTATGCCATTTTTGTTGTTTCTTCTTCCCTTTCGTTCATGAAGTTCTGCAATGAAAAAAAATATTGAAAAAATGAATGATGAAGAAAAAGAAGAAGAAGAAAAAAAATGGAATAAAAGGTTGATTGAGGCATGGAGGATTGGAATTAGAGGTTGTTGTTATGTTTACCATTTCATTCTGGGGTGGATTGTGCTTATTTTTTTTACTTGTTCCCCATTGCTCCTCTATTCCCTGGGTTTTAGCTACATTTCCCATATTTTTATCCTACCTTGTCCTTGGCCCCATTACAACCCTGAAAAGACCTTTTGATCTTAATGTGCATGTGTGTTGATTGTTGATGTTAGAGGCTTGTCAAGCCTATGGTTGTGTTTGTTTTTCATGATGTGCCTTGAGTGTAAACACTGATTAACCTTAAACACTTGAGTGTAAACACTATTGAGTGATCCTTGTGAGTTTCTATCGTCTTTGTGACTACCCTCTTGATGTCATTGGTTTTCTTTGCATATTTGAAATAATTGGATGATGTTCATGAATGCCTTGATTCTTTGGTCCTTATTTTCTTTGTGTGCTCGATTTTGCCCATTTCTTTGCATTTCCTAGAATTCATTGTGAAGTATGTAATCTCTTAGGTTTGCATTCATTAGTTTTAGTAATCTTGTTACATGATTCACTTTGGTGCATATTGATTTTCTCAGTCCTAATTCTTAGTTTTGCCCAGGAGTGCAAAAGGATAAGTGTGGGGGTATTTGATGAGCATTTTATTTCCCATTTTTCCTTGCATTATTTTACTCCTATTATTGATACTTGTTGCCTATTTGACATTGTTTAGCTTGATTTAGTGATTTAGAGTTTATTGGACTATTATTCTGAATATTGTTTAATTTGGGATTATTTAGCCTAATTAATTCTATTTCTATTTTCAGGTCATATTTGGCACAAGGGCTTTTTGGACATTTTGGGAATGAAGATTTAATTTTGGAAGAGAAGATATATGATGAAGTGAAGATTGTAATCTATCTTTAGGATTAGTTGAGATTTAGTTATATCTTTTAAGATTTAGATTTTATCTATAAGATATTTTTTAGATTTAATTTAGAGATAAGCTTTCCTTAGGATTTGGGCCCATGATTTAGGCCCGTTTTGTGATTTAAAAAGCCAAATTCGTGTAAACCCTTGGGGGAGACCTTCCATTCACGTTTTTTTACATTCTCTCTCATAGAGAAGGCTTAGTTTTGCTCTCCAAGCTTGTGGAGGCTGCTAGGGTTTCTCTCTCTTCTCTTTTCTACACGTTTTTGGTATTTTTCTTCATGGAAGGCTAAACTCTTAGGTTAAATCCCTTTGGTAATGTATCACATACTCTTGAGGTTTTGTTCTTAATGCTATTTCGTTTTTATTCACTGTTTTCATGCTTATTGATATGTTATGGTTCGCTTAGTTCCATTATATAGAGATAATCCATGTGTATGAATGCTTAATTTATGCAAACTCGTAAAAACTCCATGCTTTGGCTTTTAATGCTTAATTAGAGGTTTGGGTTTTGGGGTGAGAATTGAATTTTCGCTTAGTATTTAATTCTCACGAGTTGGACAGTGAAGAGGAAAGAAATTGATCTTTTGTGACCGATGATAGAGTTGTGAACGCGAGCCAAAGGGGTTTATCCGCTTTTCCTTATCTGTTTCTTCGTTTTGATTTAATTTTGTTTTGATTTCAATTATTCAATATTCAATACAAAAAAAACCCCCCCTGTTTTCTATGCATACTATGTGTTCGACCTTTTGCTTGATAAGATATTCCTTGGGAGACGACCTAGGAGTCACTTCCTAGTACTATACTTAAACTGTTTTTATTTGTATCGGGTACGGCCTCGATCACCAAGTGCTATCGGAGATGGGGTAAATGATTCCTGCATCTAAAAGTTTTACCACCTCCTTTCTTACTACCTCTTGGAGAGTGGGATTAAGTCTCCTTTGAGGCTGAATGACCAGCTTAAAATTCTCCTCAAGGAGAATCTTATGCATGCAAAAACTGGGGTTAATCCTTGTGAGATCATCCACACACCATCCTATCGCAGATTTATATTTCCTTAACACCCACATTAATTTTTCAGTTTCTAATTCAGTTAAGGCATTATTAATTATGACAGGATAGTAATTAGAGTCATCTAGAAATGCATACCTGAGATTGGTTGGAAGAGTTTTGAGCTCCGGTTTTGTTCTAGCCTCCTTTTCATGCCTTCTCAAGTCCTTGACTTGAGAGCCTGTGTATTCTGAAGTTGCATCCAGCTGAGAAGCCACTTTGTCAATGCCTGGCTCTTCACACTCTCCTTGCACCAATGCTGCTTCTAGTTGGTCCCCATAGCACGTCTTCTAAAAAGTAGATGTGACCAAAGCATCGATCACATCCACCATAAAGCAATGCTCCTCTTCATTAGGCCTGCTCATGGACTCATACACATTGAAAGAGACCTCCTCTTCATGTATGCGAAGCTTGAGCTTGCCTTGTTGCATGTAACACCCTCACTTATATTAGTTAATTTTAGGTTTTATACAAAATCAGAGTTTGAAAATTCTTTTTAAAACTTATTTCTTATAAAAGGTTTTACGAAAATCCGACAGAGTTTCCTCTGTTTTCCGAACTTCCCAAAATTCTATTTCTTTAAACCTGTCAATTCAGAAATATTTAAAAACATAAAACCTAACAATATAATGAACAGATCAGATCTTATCGCCCGGTCAGTACATGTTCAGGGCAGACGACTATTTCCTATTATAAATTAATAAAAGCAATTGTCCACTCATAACACTCAATATACATTCCACGTAGTGGAATGAAAATCCTGCTCGACCATATTCCATGTAAGCTCCACTTCAATACCTGCAAAATATAGCAAGAAGGGTAGCATTACACAGAACTTAAAAAGATAAATTCTAAAAGAGACATAGTAATAAACTAAGCCTACCCTATTATTGACATCAATTACTTATAACTTTCCAAACATTTGATTTTCCAATAATTCTCCTCTATTCCTCACATTCTTTAAATTCTCAATTCGCTATTCCATTTACCTCCTTCACCCATTTATTTCCGTTCTTAATTCTGTAATTATTCCTATATTCTCTTTTCTTTCCTCTTTCTTCTTCTCTTCCTTTTCTTTTTATTTTTCTCTTTCTTTTTCCATTCTTTATCTTTTTTCCTTTTTCGCTTTCCTTAACTTTTCCATTTTATTTCCTTTTCCTTTAATCTTTTCCTTTTATTTACGGTGTATCTATGTCTCCACCAAATCGAAGGCCTACATACATCGCTCTTTCCTTACCATTTATATTATTTTATCCATTTTTATTTCCTTTTCCTTTTACTTACGGCGTATGTATGTCTCCACCAAATCGAAGGCCTACATACATACACCATCTACGATGTATGTCTCCACCAAATCGAAGGCCTACATACATCGCTCTTTCCTTACCATTTATATTATTTTATCCATTTTTATTTCCTTTTCCTTTTATTTACGGCGTATGTATGTCTCCACCAAATCGAAGGCCTACATACATACACCATCTACGATGTATGTCTCCACCAAATCGAAGGCCTACATACATCGCTCTTTCCTTACCATTTACATTATTTTATCCATTTTTATTTCCTTTACCTTTTATTTACGGTGTATGTATGACTCCACCAAATCGAAGGCCTACATACATACACCATCCACGATGTATGTTTCACCAAATCGAAGGCCTACATACATCGCTCTTTCCTTACCATTTATATTATTTTATCCATTTTTATTTCCTTTTCCTTTTATTTACGGTGTATGTATGTCTCCACCAAATCGAAGGCCTACATACATACATCATCTACGATGTATGTCTCCACCAAATCGAAGGCCTACATACATCGCCCCAATTACGTTGTATTGTCTCCCCCAAATCGAAGGCCTACAATACAACCCCTATTTACGATGTATTGTCTCCATCAAATCGAAGGCCTACAATACATCACCAATTACGATGTATATCTCCCCCAAATCGAGGGCCTATATACATCACCATATTTATCCAGTATTAGTTATCCATATTATATGCCATTAATTTGCCAACCAATTTCGTTTAATTTTTTTTACCTAATCATTTCAAGCACAAGCATCATCACATATATACAACCAAATAGCCATAAGTTCACATTCATAATTATCCCCTGGTTTCCCTTATCTCATATTTTTATTTACTTATTATTCTTTTTTTTCTCTACTCTTTTAATTAACTACCCTCTTTTTACTTAACTTAGTTTCCATATCTCGTCACAACATTTTATTTAACTTCCCTAACAACGTACTCTCTCTTTGCTTTAGTGTCTTTGTATTAATTTCTTTTACGGGTCCTCTATTTCCTTTTACATCTAATTCACAAACTTGTTTATATTCCCATATCCAACTCCGTACATATTTCTGATTCCACACTCTAATCCCTCTATTATCCTATTTAAATCTTCACTTTACTATTTTATTTACTATCTTTCAGCTTATTAGTTCTATTCTTTTTACCAATTACGTTTCACCCTTTTATTATTTTACTTCTAAATTTAGTTTGTTTATCCTTAAGTTCTCCCTTATGTTTCAGTGTATACTCTTCTACATTTTCATTCGATATTAACCAATTAATATCCTAAATATACTTATTCGTTCCGAGCCTTGTCCTACGCGTACATATTCTATTCTCTAAGGTGTGGTTCCCATTTATAATCCTAAATAGTTCATTTATGTCAGCAGGGACTACCCTAAGGTCTATTAACATATTACCCTATTCTTAGTCACCACTATAGCATCCTAGAATTTACTTCTCAAGTAGAGGTAATGCGACCCTTCTTACCTCGGGCTTTCTTTTTAAAAAGAACCTAGGTTGTGGCTCGGCGACGATGACGGTGTCGATGTTGGTCCTCCCTAGCGAGAATGATTGCGGCTGGATCAAGGCAAAAGCTTCGAGCCTCAAAGTATCCAACACGAGCCCGGTGCGATCACGGTCGATAACGACGCCGGTGAGATCCGAAAGAGAGGGAGAGACCAAATAGGGGAAAGAGAGAGAGAGAAAGGGAACTCAAAATCAATAGGGAAAGAGAGAGGAAGGGGTGCTCATAGTGGTGGTGGTGGGTGGTGGTTCGTGGTGGTGGTTCGTGGTGGCCGGATGAGAGAGGAGGAAGAGATGGGGAAAGAGAGAGAAAGAAATCAAGAGGGAGGAGAGGGAGTGGATCTATGGGGAGGAGGAAGAGCAAGGAGGGAGGCGGCCTTGGTGGCTCCGGTGGTGGCGGTTGATGGTGCTGGGGCGGAGAGAGAGAGAGAGAGAGTGGAGAGAGAGTGGCTGTGAATGGGGTTTGGGGGGAGCCAGCGCACCATTTTATGGTGCTGGCGCTGATGGGTCACTCGCCGTGCGCCTGGGGCGTGGCCTTCTCGCGCCCCCGGCGCGATACCACCTGTCTGGTGCACCTGATGCGCACCCGCGCGCCTGGGGCGCGACTTCTCGCGCCTGGGGCGCGAGCCTGTTGACTCTGGGTTGCCGTGCCATAACCCCTTCGATAACCGTCGGATCGAGCCCAAATTTTTAGACAAGCTTCTTAATCCCTTAAACTTCATATCCAACAGTGGAATTTAATTTCTTAGCATCCTATAATAAATTCCAAATTTTCTCTTACCAGTTGAATTCTAATGCTTAAAACACCGATTTAACCCCCGATTCCGCTTAGATAATTTTGCCCCTTGCTACCAACATCTCCTACATAATCCCTAATACTCATAATTACTACTCACCTTGCTCCGAAAATTCTTTAAACAATTAATCTACCCATTCCCTACACTTTAAACCTATTAATTCATTAATTATTGCTTGGAATTAAATTAGGGATGTTACAATTCTCCCCCACTTATTAGAATTTCGTCCCCGAAATTCCGTTCTATTCCTTCAAATGGGGAACCATCCCATTAGTAAGCTCCTGACTACGGTTTTCACTTCCCTTCGGTTTTTACTTTCCGCTCCATAGGTGGTTAGGGCCAAGCCCATTTCAACGTCTGTCTTCTAGCTCTGCGTCCTATCTCTATCTACGGAGGATCGTCAGTTTCCTTATTATTAAAGTTCCATCTCCCATTCCTTGGATTGAAATCCTCCCCCACTTGGCATCGACATACTTGATTATATCCATGCTAGGGGGTATACTCATTCGTTGCTCAGAATAGAGTACACAGGTTCCCGACCGGTATCCAAGGCTGAAAAGAGAGTACGTGGGTGACTATCTATCGGTAGGCATAGAACTATGCCGGGTTTCTACGACTTGGTGAATTCTCACATATGCATCCGCGATGCTTGAAACTTGAAGAGAGTGAAGATGAAAAGAAGAAACATGAAGCACTCAATAGTGAGTCTCATGGTTTTTATAAGACGACCCAGGATGTACTGGATACATGTCAAGCAAGAAGACAATGGAGGTTATTCCCCAAAGCGTGCATTGTCAGCAGAGAATCGTTGAAGGATGCGTTTCCTATGGATCTGCGACTGATTGAGGGATCTCGGTCAAGGTCTAGTGGTTATTTCTCAATTCAGTGTTATTTTGGAGAATGTTTTGTTTTATCTCTAGTTTAACTCTCATTTGATCCTTCGCGGAGCGTTTGGGATTATCTGTTTAGTAGTCCTATGGCTTATGGTATGATTGCTAGTTATTTTCGCTCGGGTAGGATCCGAATTGAGTCGCCAAGTCTCCCCCACTTATTATCAACATACCTGAGTAAGTCGAAGGCAGGGAGGAAGCTGAGTTGAGTCCAGGAATTGGTTAGCTGGGTTCTTAATTGGTTGTCGAGGTGGTACATGGAATTAAGTTGACCGCTAATCGGTCGTATCGATGTGGTTTTCGAATTTTCTATGATATGATGACTCTTTATACCTACGCATACGGCTAATTTCTCATACAAGCTAGAGGGGTGGTTCGATCCTCTAGTTGAATGTTCTCGATGGAACATAGAATAGGAGTGTCTTAAATGAGGTTGGTTTGCGAATCTCTGTTTATGAGTCTTAGTAACGATCCTATAGGATTAAAGTTCAATCGGGCATTTGACAGAGATAGAATTCCTAGATGGTTTATTCGGATTTCAACTAGATGATTGCAATAATATAGCATGTTAATAAACGCGAAGACCGAGGTGGTCAGTCCCAATCCCACATTTATCAACTGTACCTCATTGCTTTATTAAATGACAGCATTATCTTTTAACAGATGCAAGAGAAAGGATGACCAATCCTGACCTTACACTCTATTAGAGGACGACACTATCACAAGGTTTTTGGTTAGGTCTCTTGTTACGGTCTTATAACTATGTAAGGTTTTTCCTACGTGTTCCATTAAATGGTACTCAAGATTGGATTGAAGATGAGTCTTCCTTAGGTTTCACCACGTCTAGAAATACAGGATTAGGAATTTAATATTCCAAGAGAATTGATTTAGGATGTTCTACACTGAAACTTAGTAGAGCTACTGATTGAAAGTACCTAAAATGTTTATCTAAATTTTAAATCGTCTTGTACCCTTTTTTTTGTTTAGCCCTAATCTCCTCAAGTAGCTGTATTGCAAACCTCAAGGGTGTGGACCAGGAAATTGATGTTGTCGGAATGTAAGGTTGAGACGTCCAGGACGAAGTCCTGTGTCATTGAGTAATCCCTCTGGAGCTGTGTCTTGTATGATTGCCGACACACCATGAAAGATGTGATGAGACTCGCCACCGAATATTAATACATCACCCGACTCCAAGATAATTCTGTCGGCTCTCCTTAGATCTCTCTGGTCTCCATAGAGAAACTCAGCCGAGTCACCAATGCAGAATGATACTACTAGTATCCCTCCTTTCAGGCTTCCAACACTTTCGTCACGGTCCTGATGAAGACCAAGCTTTCCCTTTTCTTCATAGAAATTGACAATGCAAACATCAGGGGACATGGAAGGGAGTATGTTCTCCACTTCACTTACACCGCATTCCTTATCAATCAAAGATTGTGCTTCTTGCATCGCTCCCATAACCAGTTGAATGAAATACTCAGGAATATTGGGTGGTTCGCTTCCATCAATTACCCTTTTGTGTCCATATACTCGGGTTTGAGGATTCCAGTCTAAGCCGAGGCACATCATTTTCAGTCGGAGTCTGGCTCCACTTGTAAAGCCTAGTTGATAGAAACCTCCAGGACCCAAGCCCATCTCATGACAGTCCTTTACTACGCCCACCTGTTCTTCATGAGCCAAGTGTTGCTTCAGGAGAACCATTCCCGGTCTCAAAATTATACTCTTCTTCTCACCAACTTGTACTCCCACGGGTTGCCCCTTGTCTTCAATATCCGATCTAAGCTTACCCATTGCAGGAGTTTGCCCTTCTTGAAAACAGATGTCATACGGCTTGGATTTCAAAGAATCAGCTGGGGAGTTGATCCTACGATCAGTAGCCGAACTGCTAACAGGAGAATGGAAGAGCTGATTCTCCATGTTGCTACAATGTGGCAACAAAGGATTCTGCTGATGCAAACATGTACATAATTTAGTACATAACTACATAAGGTTTTAGAACTATAAACCTAAGTAACTACTATAGAACTTGACACTATCTATTGGTTACTCGCTTGTTGAGTAAACCACAGGAGTTATGAGTTCAAACTCCAAAGGCCGAGGAAAACTGCTCTGATACCAAAATGTAACACCCTCACTTATATTAGTTAATTTTAGGTTTTATACAAAATCAGAGTTTGAAAATTCTTTTTAAAACTTATTTCTTATAAAAGGTTTTACGAAAATCCGGCAGAGTTTCCTCTGTTTTTCGAACTTCCCAAAATTCTATTTCTTTAAACCTGTCAATTCAGAAATATTTAAAAACTTAAAACCTAACAGTATAATGAACAGATCAGATCTTATCGCCCGGTCAGTACATGTTCAGGGCAAACAACTATTTCCTATTATAAATTACTAAAAGCAATTGTCCACTCATAACACTCAATATACATTCCACGTAGTGGAATGAAAATCCTGCTCGGCCATATTCCATGTAAGCTCCACTTCAATACCTGCAAAATATAGCAAGAAGGGTAGCATTACACAGAACTTAAAAAGATAAATTCTAAAAGAGACATAGTAATAAATTAAGCCTACCCTATTATTGACATCAATTACTTATAACTTTCCATACATTTGATTTTCCAATAATTCTCCTCTATTCCTCACGTTCTTTAAATTCTCAATTCGCTATTCCATTTATCTCCTTCACCCATTTATTTCTGTTCTTAATTCTGTAATTATTCCTATATTCTCTTTTCTTTCCTCGTTCTTCTTCTCTTCCTTTTCTTTTTCTTTTTCTCTTTCTTTTTCCATTCTTTATCTTTTTTCCTTTTTCGCTTTCCTTATCTTTTCCATTTTATTTCCTTTTCCTTTAATCTTTTCCTTTTATTTACGATCTATGTATGTCTCCACCAAATCGAAGGCCTACATACATCGCTCTTACCTTACCATTTTTATTTCCTTTTCCTTTTATTTACGGCGTATGTATGTCTCCACCAAATCGAAGGCCTACATACATCGCTCTTTCGTTACCATTTATATTATTTTATCCATTTTTATTTTCTTTTCCTTTTATTTACGGCGTATGTATGTCTCCACCAAATCGAAGGCCTACATACATACACTGTAACATCCCAACTTAATTAAA
The DNA here is from genome assembly GCA_037953625.1 of Crotalaria pallida. Lineage (NCBI taxonomy): Eukaryota > Viridiplantae > Streptophyta > Magnoliopsida > Fabales > Fabaceae > Crotalaria > Crotalaria pallida. The sequence continues at coordinate 62,076,981 of CM075650.1, forward strand.
ATAAAACAAATAATTTTAAAAATGAAAATTTAGTTTCATTATCTTTAAATAAAATTTTTCAACTACAAGTTTGAAAAAAAAATTTTGGGATTTACAACATGGAAACCAACAACGATTAGATGGAGTTCTTTCTTTCTGCCTTCAACATTATGAAACTCTGGTTCTTTTCTCCTCCAAGCCTTACCTAAAATGTTAAACCACAAGGAGTGAGACATTTTCAAACAATTTAAGCATAAGGACAAGAAGAATCTATAATGATAATCAGAGAGAATATAAATTTTACATATCTTATGTTTATGGCTCACATTAACGCCCTTTCATTATTTTCAAATTGCTTATGGACATTCAACTCAATGATTTAGTTATTAATTTCATAACTTTATTTCCATTCATTCACTCAAGAAAGAGAATCTTATACACCATTAGTAAATAATATCAAGGTCAGTGGAAGGGGTTATTTAACAAAATATTTGGAGTTATAATCTAATAATAATTGTTTTACTCTATGCTTAATCAGTTATTAAAATTGATTAACCGAATAAGATAGGAATAAAACATGGTTCTTAAAATTTCATTCCATCAATCATTCTTAATAGGAGTATAGGTTATTATCCTTTTCTTATCATATGTCCTACTCAATCATTCATCTATTACAAATCATTAACGTTAATTCAAAAAAAAAATATAACAAGCAACATAACTGATACAATTAAAGCGAATTAACACACTTGACAAACAACATTCTTCAAACAATCATTTACAATCAATAATCACAATTAATCAACATCCTCGGGGATGTCTCAATATTAGAGCACATTTAAAATAATTCAACTTCCTAGGGTTCTTCACTTCCTACTTTTACAATTAGTCAACACTCTCAGGGATGTCTCAGTACATTATCAAATTAAGTCACCTTCCTTCAGTTCTTCACTTCTTACTTTTATGGCAATGATCAAGAAACATACTTATTTTAATCAACAACATAATCTCCTTATCTAAATGGAATTAATTCTATTTTTAATTAAGTTTTCAATAAGGGTTTGACCTACAAACTTTAGATTCTTAGTTATCCCTAATTTCATTATAAATTCTAATAATCCCTAGGCTTAAATAGTAGAAAATGACTCCTCCTTACCTTGAATTGAGGAGAAGAAAACTTGTAAAGGAAAACTTCCTTTCAAACTTTAAGTACAAGTGTTAATTCCTCTCCTTAATTCTTAGCTTCTTTTGATTCTTACACTTCTCTTTGTGGTTGCTTATCTATGTATCGTATCCTTTCCTCTAGTAGATGAGAAACTCCCAAAACAAATGATAAATAGAGATTATGATAGAAGAGGGTTTGAGATTTTGATGAAGATTAAAGAAAGATTATAAAGAAGGAGGAAGGATCTTTAGTGTGTATACTTGATTGAAGGTTATAGTTTGATTTTTTTTAGAGGGATAGAGGAATAGAGGGAGGAGAGTCGAACTCTCTAGAGAATTCAAGAAGAAGGAATGCCTAAAGACCAAGCCAATTTCACGTTTTATTTTTATGGCTACTGGAGGGGGGACTACTCGAGTAGTCTTGATTACTCAGGTATTCTTTTTTTTTTTTTTTAACGTGGTGGCCTAAGGGCCACACGTTTTATATTTTTTTTTCTTTGCTTGGGTTACGGTGGGGTTTTGGGTAGATTTAGGGATTATAATATATTATCTTTTACTGTAATAAAGCAAACCATGTTTGCTTAACTAACAAAAAAGTTTGTCCATTTTTTTATACCCAAAATGCCCCTTGGGTATGAGTGGTTACTAAAGAAATAACTGCATTCATCATCATGTTTTAACACATCAGTTCATAAAAAAACCGATAAAAATTGCCATGCTTATTTGCAAAAAACTGCCATAACGTTACCGGCCCGTGTTTCGTTCTCATTTATGGGTTAATGTGTGTAAGTATTTTGGATTATAACCAAAAGTTTGATGATCCTAAAAATAAAATACATTTTTTTTTGTTTACATGGGAGGTCTGGGACTAGAACCCATAACCTGGGGGAGGGGGAAATCCTAAATGTCCCTACAGCTACCAACTGATCTGTCTTGCGCGGACAAAATAAAATACATTTATGTAGAACAATATTGTACTTTTAATTACTCAAAACTGATTGAAAAATAATAAAGTTATCGGTCCTTACAGATAGCTATAGCTTAAGAAAAAAGTATTGAAATTCAAAAGTAAATATGTTTTCTCAGTCCTGGTGTTAAACTTGATAAAATATAATATTTATAATTTTGAAATAATAAGTCATTAAATATAACTTATACCGGTAATAAAAAACCAGTCTGGGAGCTAAAAATAAAACAGTCTCAAAACGCCTTGAAAACTTACAGAAATGTTTAAAATATTAAATTAAACATATTTTTCTATAGAAACTATTTATGAAAATGCCTCTAAGGCTTGTCAGTTGAGCTCCTTGTCAAAATATTAATTAAACTAAATAAAAGTACTCTTTTATTTTTGAAAAACGTAGGATAACAAATTTATACTTATTTTGACTAGAATACATATTTCAATTATAATAATGAAATCAAAATTTTATTACGACATTCCAATCTTGAAAACATCATATAAATCATTTAATTATTTTACTAAAAGTATTAAAAATAACGGGGCGTTACATACACCATCTACGATGTATGTCTCCACCAAATCGAAGGCCTACATACATCGCTCTTTCCTTACCATTTATATTATTTTATCCATTTTTATTTCCTTTTCCTTTTATTTACGGCGTATGTATGTCTCCACCAAATCGAAGGCCTACATACATACACCATCTACGATGTATGTCTCCACCAAATCGAAGGCCTACATACATCGCTCTTTCCTTACCATTTACATTATTTTATCCATTTTTATTTCCTTTTCCTTTTATTTACGGTGTATGTATGTCTCCACCAAATCGAAGGCCTACATACATACACCATCTACGATGTATGTCTCCACCAAATCGAAGGCCTACATACATCGCTCTTTCCTTACCATTTATATTATTTTATCCATTTTTATTTCCTTTTCCTTTTATTTACGGTGTATGTATGTCTCCACCAAATCGAAAGCCTGCATACATACACCATCTACGATGTATTTCTCCACCAAAACGAAGGCCTACATACATCGCCCCAATTACGTTGTATTGTCTCCCCCAAATCGAAGGCCTACAATACAACCCCTATTTACGATGTATTGTCTCCACCTAATCGAAGGCCTACAATACATCACCAATTACGATGTATATCTCCCCCAAATCGAGGGCCTATATACATCACCATATTTATCCAGTATTAGTTATCCATATTATATGCCATTAATTTGCCAACCAATTCCGTTTAATTTTTTTTACCTAATCATTTCAAGCACAAGCATCATCACATATATACAACCAAATAGCCATAAGTTCACATTCATAATTATCCCCTGGTTTCCCTTATCTCATATTTTTATTTACTTATTATTCTTTATTTTTCTCTACTCTATTTTAATTAACTACCCTCTTTTTACTTAACTTAGTTTCCATATCTCGTCACAACATTTTATTTAACTTCCCTAACAACGTACTATCTCTTTGCTTTAGTGTCTTTGTATTAATTTCTTTTTCCGGTCCTCTATTTCAATTTACATCTAATTCACAAACTTGTTTATATTCCCATATCCAACTCCGTACATATTTCTGATTCCACACTCTAATCCCTCTGTTATCCTATTTAAATCTTCACTTTACTATTTTATTTACTATCTTTCAGCTTACTAGTTCTATTCTTTTTACCAATTACGTTTCACCCTTTTATTCTTTTACTTCTAAATTTAGTTTGTTTGTCCTTAAGTTCTCCCTTATGTTTCAGTGTATACTCTTCTACGTTTTCATTTGATATTAACCAATTAATATCCTAAATATACTTATTCGTTCCGAGCCTTTTTCTACGTGTACATATTCTATTCTCTAAGGTGTGGTTCCCATTTATAATCCTAAATACTTCATTTATGTCAGCAGGGACTACCCTAAGGTCTATTAACATATTACCCTATTCTTAGTCACCACTATAGCAACCTAGAATTTACTTCTCAAGTAGAGGTAATACGACCCTTCTTACCTCGGGCTTTCTTTTTAAAAAGAACCTGGGTTGTGGCTCAGCGACGATGACGGCGTCGGTGTTGCTCCTCGCTAGCGAGAACGATTGCGGCTGGATCAAGGCAAAAGATTCGAGCCTCGGAGTATCCAACACGAGCCAGGTGCGATCACGGTCGATAACGATGCCGGTGAGATCCGGAAGAGAGGGAGAGACCAAATAGGGGAAAGAGGGAGAGAGAAAGGGAACTCAAAATCAATAGGGAAAGAGAGAGGAAGGGGTGCTCATAGTGGTGGTGGTGGGTGGTGGTTCGTGGTGGCCGGAGGAGAGAGGAGGAAGAGATGGGGAAAGAGAGAGAAGGAAATCAAGAGGGAGGAGAGGGAGTGGATCTATGGGGAGGAGGAAGAGAAAGGAGGGAGGCGGCCTTGGTGGCTCCGTTGGTGGCGGTTGATGGTGCTGGGGCGGAGAGAGAGAGAGAGTGGAGAGAGAGTGGTTGTGAATGGGGTTTGGGGGGAGCCAGCGCACCATTTTATGGTGCTGGCGCTGATGGGTCACTCGCCGCTCGCCTGGGGCGTGGCCTTCTCGCGCCTGGGGCGCGATACCACCTGTCTGGTGCACCTGATGCACAACCGCACACTTGGGGCGCGGCTTCTCGCGCCTGGGGCGCGAGCCTGTTGACTCTGGGTTGACAGTGCCATAACTCCTTCGTTGACCGTCGGATCGGGCCCAAATTTTTAGACAAGCTTCTTAATCCCTTAAACTTCATATCCAACGGTGGAATTTAATTTCTTAGCATCCTATAATAAATTCCAAATTTTCTCGTACCAGCTGAATTCTAATGCTTAAAACACCGATTTAACCCCCGATTCCGCTTAGATAATTTTGCCCCTTGCTACCCACATCTCCTACATAATCCCTAATACTCATAATTACTAATCACCTTGCTCCCAAAATTCTTTAAACAATTAATCTACCCATTCCCTACACTTTAAACCTATTAATTCATTAATTATTGCTTGGAATTAAATTAGGGATGTTACATTGCACATCAATGAGGGCTCGCCCAGTTTCTAAGAATGGCCTACCCAATAAAAGTGGAATGGCAGCATCCTCCTCCATATCCAGGATGACAAAATCAGCAGGGAAAATGAACTTGTCTACCTTGAAAAGAACATCCTCCACCTTCCCATAAGGTCTTTTAATGGAGCGATCCACCAACTGTAGACACATCATGGTTGGTTTCACCCCCCCCCCAATACCCAATCTCTTGAAGATAGAGAGGGGCATAAGGTTGATGGTGGCCCCCAAGTCACATAAAGCCTTCCCAATGTCAAAACCACCGATGTTGCATGGAATTGTGAAACTCCCTGGATCCTTCAGTTTCTGAGGATGCTTCTTTTGCAATATGGCACTGCACTCTTCAATTAGCATGACTGTATCATCATCTTGCATCTTCCTTTTGTTGCTCAAAAGCTCCTTCATAAACTTCGCATAAGTAGGCATTTGCTCAAGAGCCTCCGCGAATGGAATATTGATTTGGAGTCTCTTGAACACCTCCATGAATTTAGCAAACTGTTTCTTGGTCTCTTCCTTCTTCAACCTCTAAGGGAAAGGAACCTTGAAAGTACTCTGAGGCTATTTTTATTTTTATTTTTCTTTTTCCTGGGGTGCAACTGTATTCTGATTTTGTTGCACTTTAGGAATAGACTCCGGAAGCTTCTTTTCCTTCTCCTCTTCTACCTCAATAACCACATCATCACTCTTCTTCTGTGGCTCCTCAAGAGACTTGCCACTTCGAAGAGTAATGGCCTTTCAATGCTCTCTAGGATTAGGAACTGTATCACTCGGGAAGGATCCAGGTTGCCGCTCTGCAAGTTGCTTGGAAATCTGGCCCATCTGAATCTCAAGGTTTCGAATTCTAGCACCCTGATTCTTCAAACTTTCTCTTGTCTCCTCTGCAAGATTAGTTGTTGTCTGAGCGAGCTTCTCAATTGTTGCTTCCCATGGTGCCAGTTGTTTCTCTTGTGGTGGCTGAAGTGCTGGACTGCGCTAGGAGAAGGCAGGATGATTTTTGTACCCCGGATTGTAAGTGTTTGAGTAGGGATTATTCCTCTGACCTCCTCTAATGAAATTAGCCTCTGCATTACCTTAACTATTGCCAAACTCAAATGAACAATCTCCATTCTGATGGTTACCCTTGCAGAAGTCACATGAGAGCACTACCCCAGTAGCATCAGAAGCACCCATCTGGACCTGGTTCAATTTCTGGGTCAATGCAGCTATTTGCTGCTGCATCTCCTTATTCTGTGCGAACAAGGCTTGCACATTTTTAGGCTCCAAATCAGACTTCTTCATTATACGCTTGCGAACAGTGGTTCAGCTGCTGTTGTGTGCCATCTTTTCAAACAATTGTCTGGCCTCCTCTGGTGTCTTGCTTTCCAAAGAACCTTGTGATGCACAATCAACCATGTGCTGATTGGAAGAATTCAACCCATCATAAAACAATTGCATTTGCATCCACTCAGGTACAGAATGATTGGGACACCTCTTGAGCATCTGCTTGAACCTTTCCCATGCCTCATGCAAGGATTCGCCATCCTGTTGAGCAAAGGAATTGATTGCTTGCCTAAGCTGAGCTTGTCTGGTTGGTGGGAAGTACTGATCGATGAACTTCATAGCAAGTTCATCCCATGTTCTGATGCTTCCCTATGGTTGCGCACGGAGACACTGATTGGCTTTCCCCTTTAATGACAAAGGGAAAAGTCACAGCCTGATTGCCTCATCACTAGCACCCTGAATTCAGAAGAAATCCAAATAGCTCAAGAAGCTTGCAATGTGATCATTCGGGTCCTCCTCTGGGCTAACACTAAATTGATTCTGTTGCAACAAATTCAGATATGCTCCCTTGATGTCGAAATTTGGTGTGTCGACAGCAGGGTGCACAATTCTAGTGCAACACACTTTCAGATTGATCAAGGCGTAATCACCTAAAGTACGCCTATCAACAGGGGGTTCGCGTGCGCGCTCAGATTCACGCTCGCGCTCGTGCTCACGTTTACGTTCACATTCACGTTCACGCTCAGCCTCACGCTCAGCCTCACGCTCAGTTGCGCGCTCAGCTTCGCGCTCATGCTCTTCAGCCATTTCTCTTGCTTGTCTCTTTCTCTCTCGCTGTGCTCGTCTCCTTAGCTTCCTTGTTGTCCACTCGATCTTGGGATCGAATTGAAGACTTCTGTAATCACCTGCAGAGCGTAAGTGCATATACCAATCTAGGCAAAAAGGGTTAAAAGCACCTGTTCAATTGAATAGAGACAATTAAGAATAAAAGCTAAAGTACAATTTCACTAAATAACTACTACAAAGTATCGAAAACTATTAAAATCTAATCTTAGTCCCCGACAATGGCACCAAAAACTTGTTGGGGTTCTAGCAAGTGCACCAGATATTTATGCTAATGAGGAGAAATCTAAATTATATATGGCTGGATTAAATGAGACCAAGCAGGATGAGCTCATAGGCATAACTGGATTCTCTAAAGGTTCCTTTCCTTTCAGATATTTAGGTATGCCTATCTCAGCAAAAAAATGGTCTAATAGCTCTTGTCAAATTCTGGTGGATAAGGTCAGTAGCAGGATTAGATACTGGAGCTCAAGGAACCTTTCTTATCAGGCTCGGTATTGCTTAATTAACTCAGTACTCATGTCCTTACATGTGTATTGGGCTAGTATTTTTATTATCCCTAAAGCTATGCTTCGTGAGGTTGAGAAGAATTGCAGAGCTTTTCTTTGGGGGAAGAATCAAAATGGTCACTACACAGCAGGTGTAACTTGGGAATCAGTATGCACTCCTAAATCTAAAGGTGGGTTAAATTTTAAGAACACTATTTTGTGGAACTATGCAGCTGTGGGCAAACAGATTTGGCACTTAATCAATAACTCAGAAAGTCTATGGATCAGATGGGTCAGCTCTGTCTACTTAAAAGATTCAGATTTTTGGGGGTATGTTTCTAAACCTACTGATAGCTGGCATTGGAAGCAAATAATCAAGGTAAGAAACAAATTAAGTTATGGGTTTGTGAATAATACCTGGACCTTAGCTCAATCTGGTGAATTCTCGGTTTCAAGCGCTTATCAATTCTTGTTGGGTCCTCTTCCTTCGTTCCCCTGGCATCGGTTTGTGTGGAATCAAGTGTCAGTTCCAAAGCATCAATTCATTGTGTGGCTAGCTATGCACAAACGATTAAAGACTAAGGATCGAATGCATGTACCTGATCTTCTCTGTGTGTTTTGTGGATTAGAAATTGAAACGCATGAGCATTTGTTCTTTGATTGTGTGTGGACTCGATCGATCCTTGAGGAGTGCTGCAACTGGTTCTGCTTGAATGTCTTGCATTACAAATTTCAGAGATGGCGTTGTTGGATTCTGCGTGCTTTTTCGGACAAGAGAAGAAGACGAACAGTGTATGGATTATTTGCCAGCATCATTTACAATTTGTGGACAGAAAGGAACAAGAGGTTGTTTACCAACCAGCTGCAATCTAAGGCCCTGATGGTGACACGTATCAAGCATGAGGTGGCTGTGAGAGTTAATTATTGTTATCCTATGTTTATTAATTGGTCTAATAAGGTCCTTGTAAATTGAATTAAAGCTTTACTTTGATCTTGGCATTTTGAGGCTTTGAACCCTTCCTAGAAGGTGGCAAAGTTCTTTTAAATGGCCTTTAGTTTTGTGTTATTTTTTCATGTGGTAATAGATTTTTTCTTCTACCAAAAAAGTGCACCAGATCGTGCAAGTAATAATAGTGAAAGTGGGATGTCGTTCCCAACGAGGACTAAAATAGACTCTAACAATTCTCACCTAAATGTAGTTATTAAGTGCAATTTAAATTAAAATTCAATTGATTGCTGAAATTTTAAACTAAATTAAATTGAAAAACAAAAACGCAAATTAAAAGTAGTTGTGAAAAGATTTGGGGAAACTTGGGTACATGTTTCATTGTAGGTTCCAAAAGCAATTGTTAACGAATCAATGAATTTCCTAATTATTGAACCAATTTTGCAAGGTAAAAGCCACCTAATTCCTTAGATCAACTTTGTTTCTTAGTAATTTAATCTCTCTTAATTCCTTAAGTAGAGCCTTAAATCCTAATCTACCAATTACTGTTCAAGCAAAATTATTAAATAGTTACCCAACTCATAGACATAAATATATCCCTATGCAATTGAATTGTTTGATTAAAGGTCTAAATCCTAATTCAATATTCCTATTCAATTAGAATTACCAAATCACAATCGACGTCAAAATTATGATAATCAATTAAAACATAATCAAACACAATACTTAATGGAAAAACATCAATTCATTAAACAAAAACTATATAGGTTCCATACAAATCCACATGTTCCCAAAAAGGAGTTTAGTTACACATAATTAGAGAAGAAGAAAGAAGAATAATGAAAATCATGATGAGAGAAATAGAATTACCCCAATCTCCAATCACAAATTGCAATTCTTCAACTTGCCTCCAAAAGCTCTCTCACCATTGCTCTCTCTAAAAACGTGATAACTAACTCAGAAAACCTAAAAATCCCTATTAAAAACGTTTAGAACCAAATCCCCTATCTAATTCTGAAAAGATAAAATTATTATCCCTAATTTAGCGACGCCCGCTTGAGCGCACGAATCCGCGCTTGAGCGCGCCTCTTCATTCTGCACACGATTTGAATGTTTGACCCCTTTTTTAGATGGCTGACCCCACACCCGCTTGAGCGCGCCTCTCCTTGCGCTTGAGCGTGCATCTACCTCAGAGAATTAGTGATTTGCACCCCAATTTGTGACTTTCTGACCACACGCGCTTGAGCGCAAATGACCCGCGCTTGAGCGCACGGAGACTAAATTTACCATTTTGCCCTTCTTTGCTCCAATTTCATAGTTTCAAGACTTGTTTCTTTCTTCTCTGCTCCAATTCATCACATTATAGCTCCAAAACCTGAAATTAAGACCAAAAAGGTACAAAATCCTAAAGGATTTCATTCCAAATCGTTAATAGAGAAAAACTCAATTTTTTCCTACAATTACTTGAGAAACAAGCCAAAATCACTAAGAAAGAGGATAAATTATCATTCAAAAAATCATTTATTGAGTCCAAATCACATACGATGAAGGGTAATGTGGTATGATTTCTCATATTTATTGGAAATCATTGTATTACAACAATGTCATTTTTTCATGAATTTAAGTTGATAAATTTAAGGGGTTGAAAAGGAAAAATAAGGGAAGGTAATTAATTACTTCAAAACACGGATATATAATTTGGATGTGCTAGAAAGGCAAAATACTATTTATTTGGCTAATCCTTTCTTATCACTTACTATTAAGAATGACAAAAGACGGATTGAATGAAACGTGATTTGTTATGAGATGTTAATGGCTAAGTTCTAAATTTTTAATGTTTATCCTTGATAGTGATTTATATGTAGATTTAAGATTTTTTGAACTTGCCTCATCATTGAATAAACTATTGTATAAACTTGTTACATGCAGGATAGGTTTTTTATTTCAATTTGCTATGTTGATTCAGTCCCTGTCTCTTGGTGCAAGAAATCACTACTTTGTTTTGCCTATGCTTGCAATTGATATCTTTGCATTGGTTTGTTCTACAGGTATTACCAAGTTCAAATGCTAAAAAAAAAAGCTGAAGCAAGTAATGAAAAAAAGTTATTGTGATTAATGCTTGTTGTATCGGTTATTGTATTTCTTGTGTGTCAGTATCAACTCACATGGTCTTAAATTTGAGGATAAAGTATCAACTTGCTATGGGCCGTACTAAGAAAATTAGGAAATGATAATGATTTAAAACGCCAGGATGATTTCCTTCCAATTCCATCTAAGATTGCTCCTGATCAAGTCATATACTTAGTCCTTTGTTCTATTATTATGGAAGTTCCACTTTTGTCTTCCTGTTTGGTTTAAAGGGAATAAGTTGGAGTAGTACTGCAACAATTTAACTACACAAATTTAAATATTGTTATTAATTATAACAGAAAATGTGTTTGATTGTTAAATTAGGAAGACTAAAATACCTGCTACAATTTGTAAGCCCCGGGTTCATGTAAATATTAGCTATTCACCACTAGGATTTCTTAAGGTTGATGATTGCCTAAAACTAGGTTTATTTGCAATGCTAGCTGTTAATACTTCAGCCTGAAATCTCTCATTTTTGCATATACTTCAATTGTCCTTAAAGAACCTGTTGGGGTTGTTTATACTGAGGACTCAACTAACCCTAACAATTTATCTATATAAGTATTTTTTTTTGTGCTTGCCCTTTTGTTCAGTAGTTTGTTGCATTTTGTCCTTTTCTTTGATTTTTATCTATTCTAATTGTCATGTTGCTATAGACCAACAATTGCTGGTTTGTTGAACTTGAGTGTTATGCATACTCACATTCGTGCTTTGATTGATCTCACATTTTTTGGTTTGCTTAGGTTTGCTTCAACATTAATTATGATTGTTTCACAACAAGAAAGTGAGAAAAGAAGGAGCTAGTTTCATTAAAAACGAATTGAAGAAATGATTAAGGAAGAAGACATTAAGGTTCTTAAAATCCATGTCTTTCCCCTTTATCTTTGACATGCTCTGTGTTTTTCAAGACTCCCCCCTTTATGTTGTTTATGTTTATTTTAATTGTTTTCTATTAAAATAGCAAAGTTGGTCTTGTATTGGTCTTTTCATGAAGTGAACATTCACTATGATGGGTATAAGCAGATAGTAAATAACTGCTGCGTTTTTCCTATTCTTGCAATGGAATGAATTTAAGATTTTATGTTCTAATTCTTGGCATAATAACTGATCTAGTATTATGAAAATTGATGAGTTTGTTTGCTAAATAAATATTATTATTCAATTCACGTGTTGTTGTGTTGATTCATTCCCAAAGGCGTATTGGTTAGTTGGGTGGGCAGAGTGAGGATGAGGAGATATATCAAATCCACTCACTCTAATCCATCATCTCATATCTTATTTCAGTTTTGTTAGTGAGATATAGTTTAATTTATTGAAAGAGGATAACTTGAAGTCTAGAACAAAATACTGTTGGAAACCAACAAGAGGCCTAACAATCGAGTAGAGGGGGGTGAATAGGAGATTGAATCTAATATGACAATTTTTCGATTTATTGAAAACTTAACTGAATGTTGTTCGGGTATGAAAATAAATGCCGAGCGTTAACCGAGCAGACAGGGTTAAATGATTAACCAAATAGATGAGCAGATTGGTTAATCGGTTAACCGAGCTGCTTAGAACCCGAGCTTTGAGAACAACACTCAAGTCCGAGCCACAAGACTAACGATTGAAAACTTGGATGCTCGAAATACAGCGGAAAACACTTAAGCAAATACTGCAACAGGAAAGCGATAAAGAAATAAAATGAACACCCGAGATTTATCCTGGTTCACTCTCACCCTGAGAGCTAGTCCAGTCCCCTTTAAAAACCTTTTGGAGAGCTTTCACTAAAAATCGATTTTCTGGGTTACAAAAGGATTTTCAAGAGACTACCCCTCTACACCTATCCAGTCAAACGAGTGTACCAAACTCGTGACAAACTACCCACAACAAATCGATGACCAAAGAACCTCTTTGGAACCTTTTCAACACGGAAAAGCTTTCTCGATCAGAGACCAGCTTTTCACTCCAGCAAAATACAACGAACAAGATTAATGAAAGAGGATGGCTCCAATTCGAAACACTCTTCGAATGAGTATGAAGATGTGATGTTCAAGAGTGAGTCAATTTTGTGAAGGGTAATCACAGAGAAGAAATAAGTTGAACTTAGAGTTAGGATTTGAAAGTTTAAATCTCTATGTTCTTGAAAATTCAAAAGAACTTTTTCTTTTCTGTGTTTTTGATTCTGCTCTGTCTTTCCAAAGAAAAAATGAAAATGAGTTGCAACAAAAATTGTTCAGAGAAGTCACTAGTGTAACCATTGAAAACACCCCTATTTATAATCTCTTGATTTCCAAAAAAGAGAGAGAGAAAGATCCGTACGGCAAAAAGGCATTTCTCTGTCTTTCCAGAAATGAGAAAAGGACGGTTATACGGAAAAGCCATGGGGTTTTCAACGGCTACAATTTGACAGCAGAGCAGTGATGTTGACCCTTCACCAACCATTGATTTTAACTCATTTTGAATTTCAAACTTGTTACTGTGTTGGAGTTAAAATCCTAGAACTTCTACCCAGACTCAACGATAATAAAAGGTACGGCATAGCAGAGCAGAGTCTGAAGGTTGAAGATGATGCGTTGTTGAAGAGTGAACAGAGACAGTCGAGCTTGAGCTTCGTTCGAACCTGGTCTGAGATTGGTGTTGCCGAGTCTTGAACTTTGTTCGACAACCAGACTTGAAACTTGTAACAGATCCAAGCTTTGTTCTTTACTCAGGGTGCGTGTATAATCCGAGCTAACTTGATCTTTCTTATGTTGTGGCTTAGTTCAATATTCAGAGCCTTCTGAGCGTATGCTGAGCTGATCAATATCCGAGCGTACTGTCTTGAAGTGAAGAGCTGAGCTTTCAAACTTGGATGAACTTCGACCGTGATCAAGAGCCAAACTAAATCTGAGCTGAAACTTCAAAAGCAGATATCCGAGCTTCTAACTTTGGCGGAATGCATGTGCAGAACTAAGTCTGACGCTTTTGACATTGACCCCACGCCGAGCTCTAATTTACTTGACATTATCAACATCATTGATCCTGCCGAGCATATATATTTGACATTATCAAAATCTCTTTGATTCTACAATCTCCCCCTTTTTGATGATGACAAATATTCTCTTGAAAGTTTGTTGCTTTGTGTTCTTCCTTCGACTGTATGCTTATAAACTGATTGGACTCAGCACTGATCGGAATTTGCTCGAAAATGTACCACTTGATGTTGCTATGAAAATGCTCAGATCAGAATGTGTACTACATGTCGAAATGATCCACTTGTAGTACTTGTTGCTCAATAATGCTACCACTTGTTGAAATCATTTGTTGAATAAAAGTTTGAGAATTTGTGGAGCCGCTCGTTAAGTACTCCCCCTGAGTTTATGCTCGTACACCTTTCTCCCAATTTATGCTCGCTCGCACATATCTCTCTCCAGTGAATATCTGCAACAGTCAAAAACAACAACACACCTTTCTCCCCCTTTTGGCATGATCAAAAAGAAGCCAGAGATTAAGCACAATTGCCAAAAGAGAAATGAGTTGCTTGATACCATTTGATGGTAACAAGGCTTGAATTATTAAAAACTTTTCTCCCCTTGAAGAATTTTAAAAAAAATATCGTGGAAGAAAATTTTCATTGTTCTCCCCCTTTAACAGTGAAAGCATGCTTCTCAACAGAGAAGATAAATAACAGAGAAGAGAATGACGAATATTAAAATATGAAAGTTCAAATAAAAGCGAAACCAACACCTTTCTCCCCCTTTTAAGGAAAATGAAAGCATGCGTCTCGATAAGAGAAAATAATTTAAAGGAGAGGAAGAGGAGTTGGAGGATGTGAAATTTCAGGAAATTAAACAAATACACAATTGAATGAAACAATCGAGATTATGAAGGTGATCAACTTTATGATATACTGAAAAACCAAGATCATGCCGACCACATGCTGAACTCATCCATGATGCCGAGCTTATGTCGAGCACACACTGGATTCATCCAGAATGCTGAGCTCACGCCGAATTTTATAAAGAGTTTCCCTCGGCAAAGGTTTTGTAAACACGTCGGCTAATTGATTTTTAGTACTAACAAATTCAATGACACAGTCACCTTTTTGGACATGATCTCGTAGAAAGTGATGCCTAATTTCAATGTGTTTTGTTCGAGAATGATACACTGGATTCTTAGTCAGGTTGATTGCACTTGTATTGTCACATTTAATAGGAATGTGATCTAAAATTAAGCCAAAATCTGATAGCTATTGTTTCATCCAAAGAATTTGAGCACAACAATTACCAGCAGCAATGTATTCGGCTTCGGCTGTTGACAAGGCAACACAAGCTTGCTTTTTAGAAAACCAGGACACAAGTGCACTGCCGAGCAAGTGGCAAGTTCCACTTGTGCTTTTTCGGTCAAGCTTGCACCCAGCAAAATCGGAATCCGAATACCCAACCAAACTAAGATTGGCATCCCTAGGATACCATAGACTAGTGTTCACAGTTCCTTTTAAATATTTAAAAATTCTTTTAACCGCCGAAAGATGAGATTCTTTGGGATTAGCTTGAAAACGAGCACATAAGCAAACACTGAACATAATATCAGGCCAAGATGCAGTCAAATATAGAAGACCTCCTATCATGCCTCTATATTTGCTTACATCCACAGCTCTACCTGACTCATCTTTGCCAAGATAGCTCGAAGTGCTCATGGGAGTGGCAGCTTCTTGGCAATTTTCTAAGCCGAATTTCTTGAGGAGTTCCTTGCAATATTTTCCTTGATGCACAAAGGTTCCTCCCTCAACTTGCTTTACTTGCAGCCCGAGGAAGAAAGTGAGTTCTCCCATCATCGACATCTCGAATTCACCTTGCATTAATTCAGAGAATTTCTTGCAAAGAGACATGTTAGTAGCACCGAAAATTATATCGTCAACATAAACTTGTACTAACAATAGGTTCTTTTTGGATTTATAAATGAATAGAGTTGTGTCAACCTTTCCTCTTTCAAACCCTTGATCAAGTAGAAATGAGCTCAAACGATCATACCAAGCTCTAGGAGCTTGTTTCATACCGTAAAGAGCCTTTTTCAGTTTATAAACATGGTTTGGATATTCAAAGTTTTCAAAACCAGGAGGTTGTTTTACATAAACTTCTTCATTTATAAAGCCATTTAAGAATGCACTCTTTACATCCATTTGGTATAGGGTGAAATTCATAATAGATGCGAAAGCAAGCAAAATTCGGATTGCTTCAAGTCTAGCAACTGGAGCAAAGGTCTCATCATAATCGATACCTTCCTCTTGGTTGTAGCCTTGAGCAACTAATCTAGCTTTGTTTCTTATAATTAAGCCTAATTCATCTGTTTTATTTCTGAAAATCCATTTCAAGCCGATTATCGTATGATCATTGGGCCGAGGAACCAATTCCCAGACATCATTTCTGATGAATTGATTCAGTTCCTCTTGCATGGAAATTGCCCAATGTTCATCTTCAATGGCTTGATCAACAGAATTAGGTTCAATTTGAGAGACAAAGGAAGCGAAATTGCAAAAATTCTGAATAGAGCGATGAGTTAAAACTCCCTTAGATATGTCGCCCAGCACATTTTCTATTGGATGGTCCTTGACTCTCTTCCAGGCTGGATTCAGCTCGAGTTGCTCTGCTTGGCTTGGAATGAGTTCGGACTGATCATTGAGAGTTTGGCTCGGACTGAGTTCAGTTTGTTCCTTGTTTGTTCTGCTCGGAACAAGCTCGTCCCTCTGATTTCTATCTTCAGCAGTTACATCCTTTTGAGCTCTTTCAGTTGTTGTGCTAGGATCGTGTTCTGCCATAGTTTGATCCTCTCTATCTGCACAACTAACAATGTCTCTCCGAGGAGACTCATCAAATACCACATGTACGGACTCTTCCACAGTGGAGGTCTTTTTGTTAAAAACTCTAAATGCTTTACTATGAGTAGAATAACCCAAAAATATTCCTTCATCGGCTTTAGAATCAAATTTTCCGAGATGCTCTTTTCCATTATTTAAAATGAAGACCTTGCAACCAAATGCATGGAAATGAGAAATGTTTGGTTTTCTACCCTTGTAAAGTTCATATGGAGTTTTCTTTAAAATTGGTCTGATGAGGATGCGGTTCATCACATAGCAAGCTGTGTTTACCGCATCAGCCCAGAAATAATGTGGCAAATTGTATTCATTAAGCATGGTTCGGGCTAGCTCTTCAAGAACTCGGTTTTTCAGTTCCACAACTCCGTTTTGTTCGGGAGTCCGAGGAGCAGAAAACTGATGGTCTATGCCGAGCTTGGAACAAAACTTGTCAAATTTGTAGTTCTCGAACTCTCCACCATGGGCTGTTCGGATTATAACGACTTTTTGGTTAGCTCGGTTCTGGAGTTGCTTGACAAGCTCTTTAAAATTTTCAAAAGTATCACCTTTTGATTTTAAAAATAAAGTCCATGTAAATCTGGAAAAGTCATCTACAATTACTAAAGCATAGAGATTGCCACCAAAGCTTTTTACTTGTGATGGTCCAAACAAGTCCATGTGTAACATTTCCAAGGGTCGAGTTGTTGAGACCATCAACTTAGATGAAAAATCATTTTTCTTTTTGGTTGGTTTGCACTTCTTGCAAGACGAGCAAACTCCCTCAATATTAAAATTCAGCTTTGGTAAACCAATCACTAAGTCTTTTGATTGTAGTTTCTTTAACTGATATACATGTATATGAGCTGTCCTTCTATGCCATAACCATGTATCACTTTCTTTGCTAACCATGCAAGTGGTTATCAAAGAGGTGATTTCATTCAAATCAACCAAGTAAGTGTTGTTATAACGTTTTCCAACAAATTTGACAGAGTTGTCCTCGTCACTTTTAATAATGCAATGAGTAGAGGTAAAAACAACATGGTTACCAATATCCCAGAGTTGACTTATGCTTAAAAGATTATGTTCTAGCCCTTTTACAAGTAAAACATTATTGATAACCAAGTTGGCAGAGTTACTGACTTTACCTTCACCCAATATTTTACCTCGGTTGTTATCACCATAAGTGACATAGCCCTTATCTGAATGTGAAAGTTCAGTGAATAAATTTTTGTCCCCCGTCATGTGCTTCGAGCAGCCACTATCAAGGTACCATCTGCTCTCTTTTGCTCGGAAACACACCTGCATCACAAAAACATTACTTCTTTGATTCGGGTACCCAAAATATTTTGGGTCCCTGGGGGTTAGCAGTTGGTTCTTTCTTCCTAACTACCCAAACAAAATTGCCCTTAGCTACACCATAACGCCGGATTCTGCATTCATTTGGTGTATGACCATGAAGACCACAGTAGGAGCAGCTCGGCTTTTTCGAGTTATGAAAGTTTGAAACGTATCCGAGCTTCCTTGCTGTTTTCTTCTTGGTCTTAGTGTAGCCTAGCCCTGTTTTGTTTGAATAGTTTCTAGTTGGAAGTCAAGCTTTCCCAAGGACTTCAAGTGAAATCAACATATGGTTTTGATGATAACAAACTCAAGATTCTCAAGTTCATATCAAGTGCAATCACAAGCTCTTCAACGTTCAAGTCCAAGCTTCATGTTGAAGACTCAAGCAAATGAAGTTGAAGATTCAAGCAAATGAAGACCTTTTACCCTTTCCCTTAGGACATTATGTAAGGTAATGAAGTCAAGGTTTATATTATGTTAAAAGGCCAATATAAGTTTTTCTAAAATATATTTTTCATAATTAAGGAGAAGAAAAATAAGTTTTGTGAAAATCAGTTTTTCTATCTTAGTTTTGGTGAAAATACTTGATGTTACAAAATTCTGAATATTTTTATGTATGCAAGAGAGAGTAATCGATTATTTGCCTAAGTTAATCGATTAACTTTATTGCATCATAGAAAAATCAGAGAGCTTGTAATCGATTAAGTAAACTTTGCTAATCCATTACTTTCTTATGAGAGTAATCGATTACATAGATCAAGTAATCGATTAAAATTGTTGCATCATATATTTTCCTGAGACAAAGTAATCGATTATTGCTTTGAGATAATCGATTACATGATGTTGCATCATATAAAA
Organism: Crotalaria pallida; assembly: GCA_037953625.1. Lineage (NCBI taxonomy): Eukaryota > Viridiplantae > Streptophyta > Magnoliopsida > Fabales > Fabaceae > Crotalaria > Crotalaria pallida. Next base: position 62,095,840 of record CM075650.1, read on the forward strand.
ATCAGAGGCTCTGTAATCGATTATTAGAATAGTGGTAATCGATTATATGTGTTGCATCATACATTAAACAGAAGTGAAGTAATCGATTACATGCATGTGATAATCGATTACTGGTTTTTAAAATGAATTTCAAAGCTTCTATTTTTAAAGGGATAATCGATTACCTCCCTGAAGTAATCGATTACCTCAAGTTTTATTGAAAAACGTGTCAGAATCATTTTGATTTATTTCCTGATTTGTTTTTACTTAATTGATTCTGATTTATTTTCAAAATTCGAATGTGATTTTATTTTTGAAAATATTCCTTTTTTGTTTTAAGAATCAAATCCTTGATTTATTTTCTAAATCTTTTTTATTTGGTTTTGATTTTAAAACTTAAATTATTTTATTTCCAAATCGTTTTTGATTTGATTCTGATTCTTTTTTCAAATTCAAAATTCAAATGTCAAATCTTTGGTTTTAATTCTTAAATCTTTTATTTTATTTTTTGATTTGTTTTGATTTCAAAAATAACTCTATTTATTTGTTTTTCAAAATCTCTACACTTCTACATTTTTCAACAATCTGATATTCACGCTTTTTCTCTTCTTCTCCATTATTCTCTGGTTTTCACGTTCATTCTTTTTGAAGAAAAACTAAACCTTGTATTGGCCTGATAACACTTTCTTTAGACTTCATTGCCATAGAGCTTAATTGTTGTATCTGTGTTGCTTAGAACACATAATTGTTAGAGTGGCCTTTATTGTTGTATCAGCACTATTGAGAGTGCATTATAGGTCTTGTACCCAATCAATCATACCTTAACCAGTGTTGTAAAGGGGAGTGTAACCCTTAGAGACTAGGTAGTGAATCTCCTAGTGCGGACGTGCTGCGTTCGTGGTTGTAGGGTGAGGAACCCTTGTGTATTGGGTAGTGCTAGACGAACGGTGGGGCACCTAGTAGTTAGGCTATCTGGTTGTTGAGGTCCCTGGTGAAAGGAGGTTCCTAGTAGCTTGCGGGGCTCTCTGGTTGTACTTGGGGACGCGTGGCGTCTTGGTTTAGTGAAAAGCTCAAGCGGGTCGCTTGGGGACTGGAGTAGGCCGGGTTTGCCGAACCAGGATAAAATCTTCGGTGCAATCTCTTCTATCCCTATCTTTTTTATATTTCGTCGTTATATTTAATTGTTGTGCATCATAACAACTATTTTCGTAACAATCTATTTTAAGCGAATTTAAAATAATAAGCGCGGTAACGGTTTTCGTTGTTCTTATTTAATTCGTATCCGCGCATATTAGTTTTTCATAATAGTATTAATATTATTCGCTTTTGCGCAATCGTTTTCATCAATATATTGTTTTCCGCTGCAAAATCTCTTTAAGTTTATCGAAAACGATTTAAATCGATTATTTTCCAATGTTTTTATAAACACCCAATTCACCCCCCCTCTTGGGTGACGGCTGCCAATCCTATCAATAATTCTAACAATTGGTATCAGAGCTTCGTGCTCTGGTAAAGGCCTAACAGCCTGAGTTAAAGATCCGTTGTAGATTGGTGGCGTTGGGATATTTTATTTGTTTTAATGTGGAGGGTTTTACATTCGATGATGCACCAATTTTTGATGGAAATAATTTCTACTATTGGAGTGCTAGAATGAAAATATTTTTACAATCTATCAGCATTCGTTTATGGAATGTTGTTGTTTATGGTTTTGATGAAAAATCTTTTTCCTTGAATTTTCAAGCTATGCATATTTTGAAAAATGCTTTGAACCATGATGCATTTTCTATTATTGATAATTGTGAAAATTCTAAGGATATTTGGGACACTTTACATGTACACTATGCTACTAATGATCTTGTTGAAAGTGTAAGTGTCTACAGGAAAGAGGAGAAGGAACATCAAGAAGTTGCTATAGAACGTAAAAGGACCAACTCCCTAGACGAAGATTCTGATGATGAAAGTGAAAGCGTGGGGAGTAACTCAACAAGCGACTGTGATGACTTAGAGAGGATTTTTGAAACCTTTATGGACTCACTGGAGGAATCAAGTGACTCGGATGCGGAATCAATGGCAGATGAAATTAAAACATCCGACTACTTGGATCATGAAGACCATGAGGTAATTTCAATTAGTCCTTGTTCTAAATCTCTACAATTTGCATATAATGATTTGAGTGATGATTTGTTATCTTTAGAAAATAGAAACTTGGACTCTTTACAAAAATTATCTCAAATTGAAAATGAAATTGATTTTTTGAAAAATGGAGATATTTTTGATAAAGAGATATTTTTAGAAAATAGCTCCTCAACTATTTTTGAAAATTGCTTACATATTGAAAAACAAGTTAAGGATGCACTCTTTGAATATAGTAACATTGAAAAATCTAGTTGTTCAAATTCTTTACTTGATGAAAATGAAAATAATGTGGATATCCAAAAATCAAGTAAAGTCGTTGACAATAATAGTTTTCAATGTGAAGTTAAAAATTCCAAGTTTCATGAAAATAATTTTGAAAAAATCAAATCATCGTCCAAACCCATTACATGTAATTATTGTGGTTGTTTGGGACATATTTCTCATTTATGCTTTTATCGTAAAAATTTAAATATGAGAAATAATATGCAATGGGTTCCAAAGTTACCCAAGGAACCCAAGACTAACCCCAAAGGACCCAAGATGAAATGGGTACCAAAAGGTTCTTCTAGTGTTGTGAATGTGCAGGAAATTAAACCAAAGGAAGAACCAATTGGACAAGGAAAGGGGAAGTCTATGAAAGTTATGGGTAAATGGTCCAAAAATAAGCAATATGGTCAAAAGAAGAAGATGTTCACAACCAAAGCCTCTCACGTGCAAAAAGGTGAAATCATAAGATTGAGGACTTTAAACAAAAAGCAATGGCATAAACCAAGTGGAGGAGAAAAAGGGAAAATAACAAAGATGGTACCTAAGAGGACAAAAACCAAATGGGTCGATCAAAGGAGAAAGATGCCTACCAACACCAAAGCTTCACATGAGAAAAATGGAAGATCCGATGTGCTCAAAATCAAAAGGTGAAGCAATGGGTAAAGGCAAGAACTTCATTGGTCAACAAACCTAAGGTATCAATCTATTATTCCTCTTATGTCAATGACTATACAAAGGTATACTTGGACTATTCTAATTTTTATTCATACTAAGGTGGATCATGGGTGATAAATTTTTTTTTAAAAAAATATTTTTAATTATCATGATCACTCCTTGGTTGAATTAAATCATGTGTGCTTTACACCTTTTTTGAAAATTATTTTTAGCACATGATTATTTTTGGTATAGTCCTAGATACCTGTTACATATAGTGTGCTATATCATGTGTGCTTAAATTTGTTTATTATCTTCTATCACATGATTACACTTTATATGTGATGATGTTATAGCGCTTTGATATATGAGGACATGCATGTGTTTATAAGAACATGTTTGGTATGACGAGGACTTATAACATAAGCATGACTCCTTCTTTATGATTAGTGCATTTGCTTAAATTTGTTTATTCATATTTTTACCTTCACGGTATCTTTGAGACGTGTAAGGAGATGCTACTAATCACTTAGGATCCAAGTCTTTGGATACCAAAAGAAGTGCACTCAAGTGTTTTTGCAGGGTCTATAAAAAGCGGTTGATTTTCTTTGACCTTATAAGAATGCTATGCACAATGGACTTAAATGAAAAAAAAAATCCAAAGGAGGACTCCAACTTCTTCATGGTGCATAATGGAAAATACCAAAGAGGGATATGGTCTTAATCAAGGGAAATGCGACTTGAATAGACTCAAGTGGAGTTTGCATCATGTTGTTCAATAAGGATGAGAGTCCTAAAGGAAGAACTCCACAAGTGCACAAATAATCCCTACTATATGAGGAACTATCACCTACGATAATTATCACTGCACTTATTCTCTTAAATTATTTTATGCTACTTATCTTTGTGATACACATGTTTATATTGATGCTGAATTTTTTAAATGATTTACTCCTTCTTCGATATCTTTGTACAATTCTTCTTGAAGGATAAATTATTTTTTTTGGCATGCATGTGTTACTAACTCCTAAGGATCCAATTAACTTGGATACCAAGAGATACATGTTCTAATTAGTTTTGCAGGTATTCCTACAAGTATCAGTATGCAAGTCCTCTACAAACTTGGTTAATGGATTCAAATGAAAAGAGAACTGGGCAATACTCAAATACTTGAAGGTGATACGGCAATATCAAGATGATCTCTTGGAATGGGAAAAGGTTCAACACATTGAACAAGAGGAGACCATCCTTCAAAATGCTACATGATGAACTTATCAATAGAAGGAACTCCAAAGCTCTCGATTTCAAATCATCACTACAAGTATCACTGATATTTATTTATTTTAATCATTTTATGATGATTCTACTTATGATATGTGCTACATGATATTTTGTGCTGAAGTGCATTAAATATTTATTGTCATAGCATATAAGTCTTCAAATTTTTGTGATGATTATAAGCATACACATGTTTTAATGATGCATTTGATCTCCCTTTATATCTTGCTTGGTTGAATCATTCTTTTAGAAAGGGGGAGAAAAACTTTTTCAAATTTGCATAAAAACATGTTTCGCCTCTTCACCTTATCTTGACATCATGCGCTTTTTTAAACTATGCTTTGGGACAATTTTTTTTTTCTTTCCCATAACTCCTTATGCTGATGTCAAATAGGGGAAGATGTGAAAGTCTCTTACTTTAATCTCCTTGTTATTATTAATGCTTCTACCCAGTGTTTCAGGGGGAGTTTAGCATTTTGTTTAAATTGATCAAAAGGGGAGAGATATTTGACAAAAGACATGGGCTTAATGAAGACAAAAGGGGAAGAGAACCAAATGTCGTCGTCAAAACAAAAGGGATCACGTGATAACTCCCATGGAAAGAAAAGTGAGAAGTCAAGCTTACTCATTGGGAGAAGAATTCTGAGCTTCATAGCATATATGAAGAATTACAAAAGGGGGAGAATAAAAGTTCAAGCATAACAACAAGAGAAGAATTTTGAACCCACTTTTTGCTGTTGACAAAAGGGGGAGAAGAATTCCTGAATGATGCTTAATGATGCAAGGATGCGAAGCATTTAATTTGTTATATATCCTTTTTGTATCCTTGTTGTATTATTTGTGTTCTAGGGATAAGGATGTGTTTATTATATATACATTTGCTTGTATAACACTTGTGATGCAGATCATTCAGAATACAGGTTTGTCATCATCAAAAAGGGGGAGTGTTGGAAGTCAAGCTTTCCCAAGGACTTCAAGTGAAATCAGCATATGGTTTTGATGATAACAAACTCAAGATTCTCAAGTTCATATCAAGTGCAATCACAAGCTCTTCAACCTTCATGTCCAAGCTTCATGTTGAAGACTCAAGCAAATGAAGTTGAAGATTCAAGCAAATGAAGACCTTTTACCCTTTCCCTTAGGACATTATGTAAGGTAATGAAGTCAAGGTTTATATTATGTTAAAAGGCCAATATAAGTTTTTCTAAAATATATTTTTCATAATTAAGGAGAAGAAAAAGAAGTTTTGTGAAAATCAGTTTTTCTATCTTAGTTTTGGTGAAAATACTTGATGTTACAAAATTCTGAATATTTTTATGTATGCAAGAGAGAGTAATCGATTATTTGCCTAAGTTAATCGATTAACTTTATTGCATCATAGAAAAATCAGAGAGCTTGTAATCGATTAAGTGAACTTTGCTAATCCATTACTTTCTTATGAGAGTAATCGATTACATAGCTCAAGTAATCGATTAAAATTGTTGCATCATATATTTTCCTGAGACAAAGTAATCGATTATTGCTTTGAGATAATCGATTACATGATGTTGCATCATATAAAAATCAGAGGCTCTGTTGCATCATACATTAAACAGAAGTGAAGTAATCGATTACATGCATGTGATAATCGATTACTGGTTTTTAAAATGAATTTCAAAGCTTCTATTTTTAAAGGGATAATCGATTACCTCCCTGAAGTAATCGATTACCTCAAGTTTTATTGAAAAACGTGTCAGAATCATTTTGATTTATTTCCTGATTTGTTTTTACTTAATTGATTCTGATTTATTTTCAAAATTCGAATTTGATTTTATTTTTGAAAATATTCCTTTTTTGTTTTAAGAATCAAATCCTTGATTTATTTTCTAAATCTTTTTTATTTGGTTTTGATTTTAAAACTTTAATTATTTTATTTCCAAAATCGTTTTTGATTTGATTCTGATTCTTTTTTCAAATTCAAAATTCAAATTTCAAATCTTTGGTTTTAATTCTTAAATCTTTTATTTTATTTTTTGATTTGTTTTGATTTCAAAAATAACTCTATTTATTTGTTTTTCAAAATCTCTACACTTCTACATTTTTCAACAATCTGATATTCACGTTTTTTCTCTTCTTCTCCATTATTCTCTGGTTTTCACGTTCATTCTTTTAGAAGAAAATCTAAACCTTGTATTGGCCTGATAACACTTTCTTTAGACTTCATTGCCATAGAGCTTAATTGTTGTATCTGTGTTGCTTAGGACACATAATTGTTAGAGTGGCCTTTATTGTTGTATCAGCACTATTGAGAGTGCATTATAGGTCTTGTACCCAATCAATCATACCTTAACCAGTGTTGTAAAGGGGAGTGTAACCCTTAGAAACTAGGGAGTGAATCTCCTAGTGCGGACGTGCTGCGTTCGTGGTTGTAGGGTGAGGAACCCTTGTGTATTGGGTAGTGCTAGACGAACGGTGGGGCACCTAGTAGTTAGGCTATCTGGTTGTTGAGGTCCCTGGCGAAAGGAGGTTCCTAGTAGCTTGCGGGGCGCTCTGGTTGTACTTGGGGACGCGTGGCGTCTTGGTTTAGTGAAAAGCTCAAGCGGGTCGCTTGGGGACTGGAGTAGGCCGGGTTTGCCGAACCAGGATAAAATCTCTAGTGCAATCTCTTCTATCCCTATCTCTTTTATATTCCGTCGTTATATTTAATTGTTGTGCATCATAACAACTATTTTCGTAACAATCTATTTTAAGCGAATTTAAAATAATAAGCGCGGTAACGGTTTTCGTTGTTCTTATTTAATTCGTATCCGCGCATATTAGTTTTTCATAATAGTATTAATATTATTCGCTTTTGCGCAATCGTTTTCATCAATATATTGTTTTCCGCTGCAAAATCTCTTTAAGTTTATAGAAAACGATTTAAATCGATTATTTTCCAATGTTTTTATAAACACCCAATTCAACCCCCTCTTGGGTGACGGCTGCCAATCCTATCAATAATTCTAACATTTCTCTGTTCGGCTAACAGCCTATCAAACAAACCATCACTCTTGTTGACAGTTGCACCTTTAAATTTTAGTTCAGAAATTTCTTTCTCATATTTAGTGCAGCAGTCAAGATTTTCATTTTTCAATTGAGTGATAGTGTTTTCCAATGACTTGTTTCTGCTTTTCAGAGTTTCAATTGAATTTTCCAACTCAAGAACTTGCTCTTTATTGTTTGAAAGATTCAGTTTCAACTTAATGAAATTTTTAGCAAGCTTCTTGAATTCGATTTGCATTTCAAGATAAGGAGAATACAATTCATCAGTGTCATTGAATTCAGATTCAGAGTCAGAATCGGATGTCGAGGTTACCTCAGTGTTTTTATGTTCGGATACTGATCGACTACCTGAGGTTTCCTCGCTGTGTTTGCCCATTAAGCATTTGAAATTTGATTGTTGCATTGTTGACCCAAGTGCCGAGCTAGATGAGTCTTCTTGATCGGCATATCTGAGATTTAAACATGGTTCCTCATCTTCACACTCCGAGCAGGAGTCATATAAAGGAAGGTCTTGATCAATTCTGAGTACAAAGCTTGATACTTCCTTTTCACAGTTCGAGCATGATTCTTGCTCGGAACTAGTTTGGCTTGGGCTTCTGAACACAGTTTCCCTTCCCATCAAGCACAGAATTGCTTTCTCTTCTTCGTCGGCTGAACTGGAGCTTGAGCTGGTATTGTTTCTGGGAGCATCCCATACTATGTAAGCTCTCTTCTTCTTGTGGTTCTTGTTCTTCTTCATTTCTTCACCACTTTGCTTTTGCAATCTTGGACAGTATGTTCTAATGTGTCCCGCTTCAGCACACTCATGGCATCTAACTCGGTCTTTTGAAATTGAGCCTTTGTGGTGAGTGCTTTTGGTATCTCTTGCTCGGTTTGTGAAGTTCTTTTTCCCTTTGAAAAATTTGCTAAACTTCCTGACCATGAGACCAAAGTCTTCCTCATCCATGTCCGAGCTGGACTCATCTTCAGAGGATTCTTTGGTTGCCTTTATAGCAGCTTTGAGAGAAATTCCCTTTTTCTTCTTATCAGATTCTTCATGCATGGTCAGTCTGCCGAGCTCCATCTCATGCTCTTGCAGTTCGCCGAACAAACTGGCTATGCTCATTGTGTCCAAGTCCTTAGCTTCCATAATGACAGTGACCTTTGGCTGCCATTCTCTGCTAAGACATCTAAGCACTTTGTTAGTTATCTCGGCATTTTGAAATGTTTTGCCGAGAGCATTTAGATGGTTTATGATATGAGTAAACCGCTTCTGCAAATCATTTATATTTTCGTTTGGCAGCATTCAGAATAACTCATATTCATGCATCAGAGTGTTTAGCCTTGCTCGTCTGACCTCACTTGTCCCCTCATGAGTAAGTTGTAGAATATCCCACATTTCTTTTGCAGATTTGCAACTAGATACTCTAAAAAATTCATCATAGGACAATGCTGAGGTGATGATATTTTTGGCTTTTAAATCAAAGGATACTTTTCGTTTATCATCATCATCCCAACTTTCCCATGGGATTTCTACAACTTCTTCATTGATTTTTCTTTTAGGGACAAATGGCCCGTTTTCAATAGATTTCCAAATTTCCATATCTATGGCTTCAATGAAAATTTTCATTCGAGCTTTCCAATAGGCATAACCCTCACCATTGAATAGTGGAGGTCTGTTTATGGAAGAGCCTTCACCTCGGAAGGGATTGTTAGTAGCCATTTGGTTTCCTCAAGGATCTTTTCGAAAAAGTTTTTACACTCGATCTTTCGACCGAGCTCTGATACCACTTGTTGGAAACCAACAAGAGGCCTAACAATCGAGTAGAGGGGGGTGAATAGGAGATTGAAGCTAATATGACAATTTTTTGATTTATTGAAAACTTAACTGAATGTTGTTCGTGTATGAAAATAAATGCCGAGCGATAACCGAGCAGACAGGGTTAAATGATTAAACAAATAGATGAACAGATTGGTTAATCGGTTAACCGAGCTGCTTAGAACCCGAGCTTTGAGAATAACACTCAAGTCCGAGCCACAAGACTAACGATTGAAAACTTGGATGCTCGAAATACAGCGGAAAACACTTAAGCAAATACTGCAACAGGAAAGCGATAAAGAAATAAAATGAACACCCGAGATTTATCCTGGTTCACTCTCACCCTGAGAGCTAGTCTAGTCCCCTCTAAAAACCTTTTAGAGAGCTTTCATTAAAAATTGATTTTCTGGGTTACAAAAGGATTTTCAAGAGACTACCCCTCTACACCTATCCAGTCAAACGAGTGTACCAAACTCGTGACAAACTACCCACAACAAATCGATGACCAAAGAACCTCTTTGGAACCTTTTCAACACGGAAAAGCTTTCTCGATCAGAGACCAGCTTTTCACTCCAGCAAAATACAACGAACAAGATTAATGAAAGAGGATGGCTCCAATTCGAAACACTCTTCGAATGAGTATGAAGATGTGATGTTCAAGAGTGAGTCGATTTTGTGAAGGGTAATCACAGAGAAGAAATAAGTTGAACTTAGAGTTAGGATTTGAAAGTTTAAATCTCTAAGTTCTTGAAAATTCAAAAGCACTTTTTCTTTTCTGTGTTTTTGATTCTGCTCTGTCTTTCCAAAGAAAAAATGAAAATGAGTTGCAACAAAAATTGTTCAGGGAAGTCACTAGTGTAACCGTTGAAAACACCCCTATTTATAATCTCTTGATTTCCAGAAAAGAGAGAGAGAAAGAGCCGTACGGCAAAAAGGCATTTCTCTGTCTTTCCAGAAATGAGAAAAGGAAGGTTGTACGGAAAAGCCATGGGGTTTTCAACGGCTACAATTTGACAGCAGAGCAGTGATGTTGACCCTTCACCAACCATTGATTTTAACTCATTTTGAATTTCAAACTTGTTACTGTGTTGGAGTTAAAATCCTAGAACTTCTACCCAGACTCAACGGTAATAAAAGGTACGACATAGCAGAGCAGAGTCTGTAGGTTGAAGATGATGCGTTGTTGAAGAGTGAACAGAGACAGTCGAGCTTGGCTTCGTTCGAACCTGGTCTGAGATTGGTGTTGCCGAGTCTTGAACTTTGTTCGACAACCAGACTTGAAACTTGTAACAAATCCAAGCTTTGTTCTTTACTCAGGGTGCGTGTTCAATCCGAGCTAACTTGATCTTTCTTATGTTGTGGCTTAGTTCAATATTCAGAGCCTTCTGAGCGTATGCCGAGCTTATCAATATCCGAGCGTACTGTCTTGAAGTGAAGAGCTGAGCTTTCAAACTTGGATGAACTTCGACCGTGATCAAGAGCCAAACTAAATCCGAGCTGAAACTTCAAAAGCAGATATCCGAGCTTCTGACTTTGGCGGAATGCATGCGCAGAACTAAGTTTGACGCTTTTGACATTGACCCCACGCCGAGCTCTAATTTACTTGACATTATCAACATCATTGATTTTGCCGAGCATATATATTTGACATTATCAAAATCTCTTTGATTCTACAAATACTTTTTAGAGAACCACTTAATTCCCAAAGCCAAGATAAACTTGCTACTGTGTGTTTATGATAGACAAGACACCAGCTAACTTTACAACTCTGTTTTGTCAATAACATTATATTTTTCCTAAAGGGTTGTTGTCTAATTTTCTGTACTGAAATTGAGAATGAAATCATTTTTACTCTATTGCATTTTTGTTTATTTCACTCCTGATTGTTTGGCCAAGATTTGGACTAGAGTACCAACATCTTTTAAGGCTGAGATTGCACACCAAGTGAGGTAAAGGGAGAATATTAGTTTAACAATTTTGACTATTTAAGATAGTATTGGATCTACTTTCAGGATCCTTATTGTGAGCCTAAATTTGATTTGGAGAGTTAAGGTTCTAACTTTATCAATTTGCAGTTAAATGGTTTGGAGACCAATTAACTTTGTTACCATTGTTGCTTGAATTGGGAATCTGAAAATATTCCCTTATGATTCATAACAGAGGTCCTTGGTAAATGTTTTTAGTTTTATAATCTATTAGTTATTTGAGATGTTTGAATTCCTGATGCATAGTTTTTTCAGTAGAGGGCTTTAGAAGCATAACATGCATTTAATCGGATATGGAGTATAAGTATAGTAATTATTTCTTTAACATCTTTTGCTGGTCCAGCACAATAAAAAACAATGTTTTTGATTGGGAAAATTCTACCCTCCTCCGGTTTATCACACACCGGGCAGGTATTTTTTTTTAATTTTTTTTTCTAATATAGACTTACTCAGAATATTTTTTTAATACAAATTTTTAATGCAGATTTATTAAAATATGTCAATTTTTAATACAGATTTACTCAATATATTTTATCTATCTGTGTTAGAAAGCGTATAATAAAAAAAATTCAAACCCAAATAACAAAAACGTGTACATATCAGTAAAACAGAAAACTCAAAACATATTTTTAATTTAACAAATACATTAAAAAATTTAAAAAAAAAGGATTGTAACAAAGCTCCCCCCGGAGTATAGAAGCATCACCCTTTTGATTGTTTCATGATTATATCGTTTATCTTTTTGTTTCATTAGAAATTCAACTTAGCTATTGTAACACCCCGCTATTTCTAATACCTTTAGCAAAATAATTAAATGATTTAATATATGTTTTCAAGATTTGAATGTTGTAATAAAATTTTGATTTCATCATTTTAATTGAAATATGTTTTGTAGTCAAAATAACTATAAATTTGTTATAATACTTTTATAAAAATAAAATAGTACTTTTATTTAGTTTAATTAACATTTTGACATGGAGCTCAAGTGGCAAGCCTTAGAGGCATTTTTATAAATAATTTCTTTAGAAAAATATGTTTAACTTAATATTTTGAGCGTCCCTGTAAATTTTCATAGTGTTCGGAGGCTGTTTTATTTTTAGCTTCTGGACTGGTTTAATATATTACCGATATAAGTTATATATAATGATCTTCTGTTTCAAAATTATAAATATTATATTTTATCAAGTTTAATATCAGGATTGAGAAAATATATTTACTTTTGAATTTTGATAATTTTTCTTATGCAATAGCTATCCGGAGGGATCGGTAATTTTATTATTTTTTAATTAGTTTTGAGTAATTAAAAAAAATACAATATTATTGTACTTAAATGTATTTTATTTTTAGGATCGTCAAACTTTTGATTATAATCCAAAATATCTACACACGTTGACCGACAAATAGATACAAAACAAAATATATATAATTTCCTAAATCTACCCGGTACCCCGTAACCCACCCCAAATAAAAGAAAAAAAAATAGAAAACGGGTGGCACTAAGGCCACCACGTTAAAAGGCAAAGAGAGCAGGTTGTGGCCATAAGGCCATCAACGTAAATAGAAAAGAGAAACAAAGAAAAGAAATAGAATGAGAGGCACAGAAAGAAAAGAAACAAAGATAAAGAATGTACTAGAGAGGGAGAAGGAAATGGCGAAGAGGGCTCGACGCAGAGAGAAAAATTTGAGATTTCCTTATCTTCTCGGTTCAATAATTTAAAATCCGACCGTTCAATCTTAAATCTTTCTTAGGTAAATAACCTTCTCAACTCCCTCTACTCATCCATATAATTTATTCGACGATCCATCAATATTTTTATTATCCCTATATTTTCAAATAAAGAGATGTTTTGAGGAAAAGGAATATATTTTTATTGTATAATGATATATAGTTATTATTTTGACAAAAATAAATTTAGTTTATTATATTTAGATATATGTGTGTGTATATATATATATATATTTAATGTTATAATTATTTTTAACGTGTGCCCCTGTTTAGATCCAACACGTTATTGTTGTCCCTGACCCTCGAATAAGGCGCGGATGCGAAAGTGACATTGTTTATTTGGTCAGGAATCCCAGGTAAGAGGGGTTTGCGTTACCTTTCCTAAGGATATAGATTCTAGGTTGTTGTAATGATAACTAGGTGTAGATAATTAATTAAAAGAATAACCTGAGGATGTTTAAAGTGCATGAAATAAACCTTCGGGGTAGTTAGTGTGTCAATGGTTAAGTTAATACTAATTAAATGATTTTTGTTAAATTCTCTTTTATTAATGTTAAAGTAGGAAGTGAAGAACCTTAGGGAGTTGACTTAATTTATAGTACTCTGAGACATACCTGAGTATGTCGACTGTCTTGTTTATTATCCGTTGATTGTTACTTGTTATTGATGTATATTCACATTGCGTTAGGTTCGGTGACTTGTAAAACAATTAATGGACTAAGTGAAAGGTAGGCAAGTCACATAGAAAGGGATAAGTAAGGTGGAAAGGATGAAAAATTACGAACTAGTAATTAATGAATGGATTAAGGACAAGAGGCTTGATAAAAGGAAAGTGATGTTTATTATTAAATGAATCATAAGTTAGAGAATGATGATTGAGTGACTAGGAACTTGATGGATGTTGTGCTTGATTTGTGTTGTTAAGTGCAAATGTGATAATAATAGTTTTATGAGAATATGTGATATTGACATGATGTTTGTGCTTGAGTATTCATGAGATGTGATATGGTTATGATCCAAGAATGAAATGAAACATACCCGGACGCAGTAAGTCGTGATCGCACGGTGGTGCGAACGCAGTAGGTCGTGACCAGGGGAGAATGAAATATACCCGGACGCAGTAAGTCGTGATCGCACGGTGGTGCGAACGCAGTAGGTCGTGACCAGGGGAGAATGAAACATACCCGGACGCAGTAAGTCGTGATCGCACGGTGGTGCGAGCGCAGTAGGTCGTGACCAGGGGAGAGTGAAACATACCCGGACGCAGTAAGTCGTGAGTGCACAGGAGTGCAGACGCAGTAGGTCGTGACTAGGGACAGAATGAAATGAAACATACCCGGGCGCAGTAAGACGTGAGTGCACAGGAGTGCAGACGCAATAAGTCGTGACCAGTGGTAAAATGAATGAGAAATGTGAATCCAATGAATGGAGAGAGAATGAAAAGGGATTTATAAAAATAACGATATATGTTCGTGAGTTGGTTATTTTATGAGTATGGAATTTAAAATATGAAAATGTTAGTACAAGTGGAGTTGAAAAGTAATTTAGGGCTGAATGTAGGATTGCTAGGAAAGTGGTATGGACATAGGGCTTATTCTATCGAAAAGGGTCTTGTAGGTAGTTATCTGAAAAAGAACGTTAGATTAATGGATAATTTCTTCTGTGATAGGGCCTAGTTTGTCAGCTATGCTTCTTAGAAGCTATTTTCCTTAGTACTGTGTAATGCTACCCTTCTTGCTATATTTTTACAGGTACCGAAGGAGCTTACACGTGTTTGGCCGAGCAGGAGTACTTCCCACCACGTGGAAAGTATTATAGTATTTAGCGACCATCTGAAGGTCATGAGTTATTTTGGGAATTATATTGTATTTTTAATTTCCTTGCCTTTTTGGAAAACTAAGAGTTCGGAAGGTTATTTGTGTCCATTTTAAACTAATGTTTTAAGTGGACTTAACTATATTTTGGGCCCCGCTGGTCTCTGACGTATTTAAATCTTCTTCGAATAAACTTTACAGGTTAAAGCAAATATTTTGGAAAGTCCTAAAAACAAACGAAACTCCGTCCGTTTGACGGAAGATTTTTATAACTTAAAAAGGAAATTTTAAATTCACTATTTTATTAAGGGTAATAAAAGGGTAATTAATTGTAGGTATTACATTTATGGTATCAGAGCAGTTTTTCCTCGCCCCGAAGGGAGTAACTGATTACTCCTGTAGTTACTCATCAAGCGAGTAACTTGTAGTTAGATATTAAACTGCTTTGTGGTCTAGTCCGGCGTTATCGTAGCATGATAATAGGCATAGTTGTTGAGTCTAGCGTAGTGAGTACTCTAGATTCTTTTAAGTTTGTTGAGTGATTTGAGGAGCGCGATTAGCATCTGACGATTTTTTTCGAAAAGCATGGTAAGCATTGGAAAAATCTTTTCTAAGTCCACTCAAATCATGTTCAGTTTACCATGCTAAACTTGAAATCTTGTGAGAATGGTAAATCATATTTAGAGGTGGACGAATGACGAGGCTAAGGAAAGCAATACCCCAACGGGCAAGAGCACAAGGTTGCTACCCCACCGGAAGGAAGTGATCTTTAGTTTCGCGCCAAGTAAACCAACTCTAAATGTGACACACAAAGCAAGATTTCAACGTTTTAAAACTAATAGGCTATGTGTTTCAAACTTAAGTAAGACGAGAATGGTCTTATTATCGATATGATGTATGGTTGAGCCTGATCACCTCAAGTATACACCTATTGGGAGATATCATCATCATGTCCTTAAGTTTCGGCGAGTATTTTGGGAATTTAGTGAGATCCCAAATTTAGGAGGATTAGAGGTCTTTGTCATAGGTTTCCGAATGCGTAAATATTTTGGAATCAGAGATTGCGCAACGGAAGAGTAGGAAGTATTGTCTTGTCTTAAGATAAGAGAAGTAGCTAGTTAGGAATCCTAGTTAGCTATGATAGATTGCTAGTATTTATACATTTAGAATTGAATATAAGAAATCCTAAGATAGTACATAGTAATAGTCCTAAGTTAGGTAATAGATGCTTAAAATCCTAAAGTGATTGCATAGAGCTAGGTTATGTGTTTGGAAATGAATGAATGTGATGCTATGTATTGGCTTGTGTTTGCCTACATGATGAATTGTGCATTTTAATGATAATTATTATCGTCTGAACATGTGCATGATGAAAATTGTTTTGAGCATAAAACCTTTCGCAAACTTCTTCATGAAATGGTGTTGCTATCAACAAATCGCTTGGTTCCCAAGCATAATCATTTCAAAACCCGGAACCGTTCGATTGTCAAGTGTGATAGTAGCCCCAATGAATTTTCATGTTTTGAAATTGAATTCAAAAATGAATATCACCGTTTTAACAGAATCGAAAATCATTCTAAATGGAGTGCTAAGTCGTATCACGAAATTTTGAAAAGTTGATTAATAAACTAAGGATTCCTAAGTGATCAGGAGGTGAACTAATTCATTTCCTAATCACGCCATGCACCGATTAAATAGGAACCCTTATATACGACACAAATCAATTTGGAATGACACTTAGTTTTCATATTTGAAGTCAAAAGGAATATGATTGTCCCAACCTTTGAAGATGGACTAAAGTAAATTTTTCTGATCCAAAAGCATATTCCCTTGATGCTTGAGTTTGTTAACCTTGAGAAGTTTTACACTCCTTCATCTAGGTTCTCACTAAGTTAGATGGGGGTAGTTCATTTTTACAAAGACATGATTTGAATTATAAAATTGTTTTCAAAGTTTCATCCAAGTCACTTTTCAAGGAAAATGTTAAGGTTGTAAAGTACAAATTAACTTGGACGATTTAGTCTTTCACTAGGATTTTGTATGAAATAAAATGTCTTTCCATCAAGGAAGGAATTCGATTTTTATTAGCATACCACCCCTATCAAAATTTTCTGGTATGCTACTTTGACTATATATATATATATAACTAAATGCCTTTCTTGTATGCCACTTTAATTTTTAAATATAGACGGACTCATACATGTTTTCGGCATATTCTTTTGATTTTATAAATGCATAAATGCACAAACGAATTTCCCGAACGCCATTTTGATCCTCATGAAGATGCACATACTTTGAATGTACGGGGTTTTAATTAATTGAACCTTGAAACCATACAAGTGATTGATTTTGTCAAAGTTTTTATCTTGGCATGCTTAACTCGAATGTGTGAACAAATCATGGGAAACCATGCAAATTTTCAAACTCTTCTTGGATTGCATTTGAAATGTGTGCAGCTAACCTAAGATGTGTGCATAGATTTAGACCTGAATACTGGGGTTGATTCAGGGAGATCAGGATTAGATTGGAATCAGGTAGAGGTCGCCAAGTTAGTGTTTGCAATTATGCGCTGATATGAAATGTTGGTGTGCATATTTGAATCTTGATTGTTATGTAATTGCTAACTGTTTACTTGTCAATGAGTGTGATTGCTCATGACTTAAGAATAATGCCTAAGTCGTAGATCACTAGGTAGATTGTGATTAGATCCCTATTAATGTTGCCGTTTAGATCGAGTATAGAAATAGTTTCGGGTTGTTTGGTATGCGGCAGTTATTAGGTGATAGTGCTATTCGTGAACCTGACAAAACCCATCGTTAAGGGATATGAGATTAAATTGATACCCCTAATCTTATGTTTATTAATGATTGATGTCATCTGAGGACTATAAATGGCACAAGACCAACCAAGCCTAGAATTCAGGAACCAATTCAATTAGCACCCTTTCCAAATGTTTAAGGTAAAATGTCTAGGAAAAGCCCAGTTGACCTTAGAAGCCATCTCCAATCTATTAGAGAAATTGCTCTTGAATTTAGAAACCCGAGGTTTTCTAAAATTCTTTTTATTATTAGAACTCTTGCAATGTTTGACCAACATCGGAGTAAACCTCAAAAACCTTAGAGCATTTTGCTTCTAGTCTAACCAAACTAAACCACGATTTGTATTCCTCATTGGATGCATAAGTCCGGTGGCGTACTTAAGCAAGGTAGTATGTCGATTCAAAGTGGGGGAGTAGAACCTAGTGCAGTGTGCATCGTAGATTAGAAAACCCTTTGTTGTGATGGTTATCCATTTGAAGGAATTGAACGAAATTTCGGGGACGAAATTCTAATAAGTGGGGGAGAATTGTAACACCCCGCTATTTCTAATACCTTTAGCAAAATAATTAAATGATTTAATATATGTTTTCAAGATTTGAGTGTTGTAATAAAATTTTGATTTCATCATTTTAATTGAAATATGTTTTGTAATCAAAATAACTATAAATTTGTTATAATACTTTTACAAAAATAAAATAGTACTTTTATTTAGTTTAATTAACATTTTGACAGGGAGCTCAAGTGGCAAGCCTTAGAGGCATTTTTATAAATAATTTCTTTAGAAAAATATGTTTAACTTAATATTTTGAGCGTCCCTGTAAATTTTCATAGTGTTCGGAGGCTGTTTTATTTTTAGCTTCTGGATTGGTTTAATATATTACCGATATAAGTTATATATAATAATCTTCTATTTCAAAATTATAAATATTATATTTTATCAAGTTTAATATCAGGATTGAGAAAATATATTTACTTTTGAATTTTGATAATTTTTCTTATGCAATAGCTATCCGGAGGGATCGGTAATTTTATTATTTTTTAATTAGTTTTGAGTAATTAAAAAAAAATACAATATTATTGTACTTAAATGTATTTTATTTTTAGGATCGTCAAACTTTTGATTATAATCCAAAATATCTACACACGTTGACCGACAAATAGATACAAAACAAAATATATATAATTTCCTAAATCTACCCGGTACCCCGTAACCCACCCCAAATAAAAGAAAAAAAAATAGAAAACGGGTGGCACTAAGGCCACCACGTTAAAAGGCAAAGAGAGCAGGTTGTGGCCATAAGGCCATCAACGTAAATAGAAAAGAGAAACAAAGAAAAGAAATAGAATGAGAGGCACAGAAAGAAAAGAAACAAAGATAAAGAACTTTTCAACATTCCTAGGTTTGACTTTGCTTTGACTTCTCTCTCTTCTCTCTCCCAGTTTCCTAGGGTTTCCTAGGTAGGCTGACGCGGCCACCATGGCTAAGAAGAAGGGAAGACCCCCAAAGTCACCCTCTTCTCCTTCTACATCTGTTCAGCATGATAAAAATCCTCAATCGTTTGATCTGACTCAACTTGATGATGAAGACCTTGCCACCATTGATGCCTTGTCGCCTAAGCAACTAGAATCTCTGATGCATGGAATTGAGATGATCCGCGATCGGATTAATAAACATGGAGATCCTGTCACACAGTCAGAAAATCAAGGAGTTAAGCAACATGATACAGTGGTAGATTCGAAGGAAAAAAGGCCAGTTATTGAAACTGAAGGAATTGCAGTAGTTCAGATGCAAAAACAAAATGTTTGGGAGAAGTTTGATATATCTAAACTACGCAATGCAGGGGGCAAATTGAATTTCATTCAACCTGAATTGAAGGAGGGAGTTGCCCTAGGTAAAATTGAACCTTCAGATGTAGAAGCAGAGGTTAAATTCTGGCAAAATTCCCTGGTTTGCTATGTTCTAGGGGCAAACCCACCATACTCTGTTTTAAGCGGGTTTATTAAAAAACTGTGGGGGCAATATGGTATAGACAAAATATTGATGAATGCTGATGGTACTATGGTTGTGAGATTTAATTCAATAGAGGGCAGAAACAATGTATTGGAAGTGGGGGTTTATCATTTTGATAAAAAACCCCTAATAATTGCACCCTGGACGGGAAGACCAGTCACAAAGAGTTTCCTAGATAGAGTCCCCATTTGGGTACAATTGCCAAATCTAAACTTGAAATTCTGGGGATGTTCTGCTCTAAGTAAGATTACTAGCTTGATTGGTACCCCTATAATGGCTGACAAGGTGACTGAGGAAAGGAATCGTATTAGTTATGCAAGGGTTCTTGTTGAGGTTGATCTTGCTATCTTGCCTGAAGAAGTGCACTTTGAAGATGATAAAGGTTACATTGTCTCTCAGAAGGTGAACTATGAATGGAAACCTATATTATGCTCTAAATGCTCATGTTATGGGCATGATACTAAGATGTGCAGGAAAGGAATGGTTCAGAAAGGAAAGCAGCAATGGGTTGAAAAAAATAAACCAACTCAAGAAGATATCCAGAATCTTGATGATGCTCTTAAACTGAAAGACAATATTGAGAAAGGCACAGTATTAGAGGAGAATGTAGAGAAGGCCACAAGTGAGATTGAAACTGTGATAAATGACTTGACTAAAGGGAAAGAAACAATTGTAGAGGAAGATACAGTACATGCTGAAGATGAGACTGGGAAGAGTGGGTGGATCTCTGTAACTACAAGGAGTAAGGCACAGAAAAAGATGGGTGACTTTCAGAGGGGAGAGGCTGCAAAACCTCCTAATGGATAGAATTGGAGCCTGGAACATTCGAGGTTTGAACCATCCTCGAAAACAAAAACAGGTTCTTGATATGTATAAAAATAATAATATAGGTTTGTTTGCTATTCTTGAGAATAAGTTGAGACTTAATAGTTTTCATCAAATTAGTGATCATTTTGTCCCTGGTTGGGGGTCTTTTATTAATTTAGATGTTTGTGATGTTGGGAGAATTTGGGTGATGTGGAGGAAAGATGTTTTTGATGTTCAGGTGGTAGCTAGATCTTCTCAGTATGTTCATTGTTATGTTGTTATTATAGCTTCTCTTCAACAGATGTTTGTCACCTTCATATATGCTGACAATGATGGTTTGGTCAGGCAAGAATTGTGGCAGGTGTTAAATGGTATGAGCAGTGTTATAAACATCCCCTGGATGGTCTTAGGGGACTTTAATACATGTCTGAAGCAGAATGAAAAGTTAGGAGGGTGTTCTATTGATGTAAACAGTAGCTATGATTTCCAGACTTGTGTTGATGATTGTGGCCTTGTTGATATGATTCACTCTGGTTGTTTTTACACTTGGTGTAATAAACAAGAGGGTGAGGACAGGATTGTGTCAAAGCTAGATAGAGTAATGGTGAATCTTCTTTGGTGTAGAGAATGGCCTAATTCTGCAACAACTTTTACCACTCCAGGACTCTCAGATCATTCTGCTATGATTGTTGATTGGGGTTTACAAGAAGTGAGAAGGAAGAGAGCTTTTAAATTTTTCAATATGTGGATTAATCATGCTGATTATTCCAATATTGTAGATCATTGCTGGGGTAAAAATTATATTGGCAGTAGGATGTTCACTATTTGTAAGAAGCTCAAAGACTTGAAGGGGCACCTATCAAGTTTGAATAGAGATCATTTCTCTAATATTGATGCTAGAGAGGTGGATTTGAAGCAAAGGTTGGATGCTATTCAGGTTGAATTGATAGCTAGGCCTATGGATGATGTTCTTCATGCTGCTGAGAGGGACATAGCTGACCAATATAGTAAGGTGCAACAGGATGCTATTTCTTTTCTCAATCAAAAAGCAAAAATTGCTTGGTTGAGGGAAGGGGATAGCAATACCAGACTTTTCCATGAGTCAATCAGGAAAAGGAATTACCAAAACAAAGTCCTAAGAATTATGAATAACACAGGGGTCACAGTTTCAGGTCAAGATCAGATTCAAAAGGCTTTTGAAGACTTCTATCAAGATCTGTTTCTCACCAGACATAGTGGTATGGTCTATAATCATCAGGTGATTGAACAAGGAAGTACTCTATCTGTGGCTCAACAATTATCTCTTATTCAACCTATAACTCATGAACAAATTAAGCAGGCTTTTTTCTCAATTGACAAAAATAAGGCTCCTAGCCCTGATGGGTTTGGAGCAGGGTTCTTTCAAGCTTCCTGGGATAGAATTGGGTCAGATATGTGTATGGCAGTGAGTGAGTTTTTTGAATCAGGGAATCTTCTAAAAGAGATTAATCATACCAATTTGGTAATGATTCCAAAATTTGACTCTCCTTCAAAAGTCACACAATTCAGACCAATAGCATGTTGCTCTACTATGTATAAGGCAATTTCAAAAATTCTAAGCAGCAGATTGGCTGAGGTTCTTCCTAGCTTGGTGCATGACAATCAAACTGCTTTTATTAAAGAAAGGAGTATTTTGCACAATATTCTATTATCTCAGGAGTTGGTGAGGTTCTATGGAAGGAGGAGGATTTCCCCTAGATGCATGATGAAGCTAGACATAAAGAAAGCCTATGATACTCTAGAGTGGAACTTTATTGAGGGCTTTCTAACTGATTTAAAGTTTCCAACAAAGTTTGTGGCTTGGATTATGTGCTGTATCAGGTCAGTTTCATTTTCTATAGTCATCAATGGGCATCAGGGTGAGAGGTTTAGGGTATCTAGGGGCATATCCCCTCTCATTTTTGTGCTTGCTATGGAGATACTTACAAGGAGTTTGTTACTGGCCTCTAATCAGATGAATTTTAGATTTCATCCAGCTTGTAAGGAGGAGAAATTGGTGAATCTGGCCTTTGCAGATGATCTTATGATTTTCTGCAAAGGCCATCCAGCCAGTGTCAGAATTATACATGAGTCTCTAACCAAGTTTGCTGATTGGTCAGGTCTTGAGGTGAGCCCTGAAAAATCTTATATTTTCATGGCAGGAGTCCCTTTGGAAACTCAAAATGTGCTTATGACTATCACTAATTTTCAGAAGGGTAACTTTCCTTGCAAATATTTGGGCATTCCCCTTTCCTCTGGGAAATGGAATGCTAGTACTTGCAAGAGTTTAGTTGACAAAGTTTCGAAGAGCATTAATTATTGGAGAACCAGAAACTTGTCCTACCAAGCAAGGGTGTGCCTAATTAATTCGGTCCTAATGAGCTTCCACATCTATTGGGCATCTATTTTTGTCATTCCAACTGTTGTCCTTAAAGAAATTCAGAAGCATTGTAGGAAATTCCTTTGGAATGCAAATGATGATGGGAATTATAAAGCAAAAGTGGCTTGGGCTAGTGTGTGCTGTGAAAAGAAATTTGGTGGCTTGGGTATACAAAATTGTGTTAATTGGAATAGAGCTGCTCTTGGGAAGCAGATTTGGAATATAGTTGCAAAAAAAGATTGTTTGTGGGTGCGCTGGATACATTCTTATTATATAAAAGATCAGTCTTTCTGGAATTGTGAATGGGTGCAGGGTCAAAGTTGGCATTGGAAGCGTTTATTGAAGGTTAGGGATGACTTTAAAACAGGGTTTTTGAATGATCAGTGGATTGCAAATTCAGATGGGTGCTATTCTATTCGATCTGGTTATCAATTCCTACAAGGCGCTCTTCCTATCTTCCCTATGTGTAAGTTTGTGTGGAATAGTGTTACTGTGCCTAAGCATACTTTCATTTCGTGGTTAATTATGCATGAGAAGATTCAAACAAGAGATAAAATGTGCTGGAGTTACATACCTAACCACTGTAGCCTCTGTGTTGAAGAAGGTGAATCGGTGCCTCATCTTTTCTTTGCATGTCCTTGGAGCCGTGAACTGGTGAAGCTTAGCTTGAATTGGATTGGGTTTTCTAAGTTTCCTTGGAGGTTCAGTAGATGGCGCCGGTGGATTGTCTGGGTAGCTCGTCGGAGATCGAATCGGAAGCTCCTCTGGGCCATGGTTGGTGCTGTTCTGTACCACATTTGGCTGGAAAGAAATTCCAGAACATTCAACGTTTCATTATCTCCTCAGCAGCCTTTTAAGCTTATTAAGAAAGAGTTAACTATTAGAGTTTCTTATTGTATAAAGGATTTTATTAATTGGCCAAATAAGGTAGTGGTACATAGAATATGTAATGAAATTTAATTGGTTGTTGGAACCCTTCCTAGAAGGTGGCTTTCAGCTAATTAAATTTTTCCATTGACATATCCTATAGGCTGAACCCTTCCTAGAAGGTGGCAGTTTATTGGCTATATGTTTTTTTGTCTGATGTACTTTTTTGGCTTGTGGTAATAAGATTTTTCTTCTACCAAAAAAAAAAAGATAAAGAATGTACTAGAGAGGGAGAAGGAAATGGCGAAGAGGGCTCGACGTAGAGAGAAAAATTTGAGATTTCCTTATCTTCTCGGTTCAATAATTTAAAATCCAACCGTCCAATCTTAAATCTTTCTTAGGTAAATAACCTTCTCAACTCCCTCTACCCATCCATATAATTTATTCGACGATCCATCAATATTTTTATTATCCCTATATTTTCAAATAAAGAGATGTTTTGAGGAAAAGGAATATATTTTTATTGTATAATGATATATAGTTATTATTTTGAAAAAAATAAATTTAGTTTATTATATTTAGATATATGTGTGTGTATATATATATATATTTAATGTTATAATTATTTTTAACGTGTGCCCCTGTTTAGATCCAACACGTTATTGTTGTCGCTGACCCTCGAATAAGGCGCAGATGCGAAAGTGATATTGTTTATTTGGTCAGGAATCCCAGGTAAGAGGGGTTTGCGTTACCTTTCCTAAGGATATAGATTCTAGGTTGTTGTAATGATGACTAGGTGTAGATAATTAATTAAAAGAATAGCCTGAGGATGTTTAAAGTGCATGAAATGAACCTTCGGGGTAGTTAGTGTGTCAATGGTTAAGTTAATACTAATTAAATGATTTTTGTTAAATTCTCTTTTATTAATGTTAAAGTAGGAAGTGAAGAACCCTAGGGAGTTGACTTAATTTATAGTACTCTGAGACATACCTGAGTATGTCGACTGCCTTGTTTATTATCCGTTGATTGTTACTTGTTATTGATGTATATTCACATTGCGTTAGGTTCGGTGCCTCGTAAAATAATTAATGGACTAAGTGAAAGGTAGGCAAGTCACATAGAAAGGGATAAGTAAGGTGGAAAGGAGGAAAATTACGAACAAGTAATTAATGAATGGATTAAGGACAAGAGGCTTGATAAAAGGAAAGTGATGTTCATTATTAAATGAATCATAAGTTAGAGAATGGTGATTGAGTGACTAGGAACTTGATGGATGTTGTGCTTGATTTTTGTTGTTAAGTGCAAATGTGATAATAATAGTTATATGAGAATATGTGATATTGACATGATGTTTGTGCTTGAGTATTCATGAGATGTGATGTGGTTATGATCCAAGAATGAACCTGGACACAGTAAGTCGTGATCGCACGGTGGTGCGAACGCAGTAGGTCGTGACCAGGGGAGAGTGAAACATACCCGGACGCAGTAAGTCGTGAGTGCACAGGAGTGCAGACGCAGTAGGTCGTGACCAGGGACAGAATGAAATGAAACATACCCGGGCGCAGTAAGACGTGAGTGCACAGGAGTGCAGACGCAATAAGTCGTGACCAGTGGTAAAATGAATGAGAAATGGGAATCCAATGAATGGAGAGAGAATGAAAAGGGATTTATAAAAATAACGATATATGTTCGTGAGTTGGTTATTTTATGAGTATGGAATTTAAAATATGAAAATGTTAGTACAAGTGGAGTTGAAAAGTAATTTAGGGCTGAATGTTGGATTGCTAGGAAAGTGGTATGGACATAGGGCTTATTCTATCGAAAATGATCTTGTAGGTAGTTATCTGAAAAAGAACGTTAGATTAATGGATAATTTCTTCTGTGATAGGGCCTTGTTTGTCAGCTATGCTTCTTAGAAGCTATTTTCCTTAGTACTGTGTAATGCTACCATTCATACTATATTTATACAGGTACCGAAGGAGCTTACACGTGTCTGGCCGAGCAGGAGTACTTCCCACCACGTGGAAAGTATTATTGTATTTAGCGACCATCTGACGGTCATGAGTTATTTTGGGAATTATATTGTATTTTTAATTTCCTTGCCTTTTTGGAAAACTAAGAGTTCAGAAGGTTATTTGTATCCCTTTTAAACTAATGTTTTAAGTGGACTTAACTATATTTTGGGCCCCGCTGGTCTCTGACGTATTTAAATCTTCTTCGAATAAACTTTACAGGTTAAAGCAAATATTTTGGAAAGTCCTAAAAACAAACGAAACTCCGTCCGTTTGACGGAAGATTTTTATAACTTAAAAAGGAAATTTTAAATTCACTATTTTATTAAGGGTAATAAAAGGGTAATTAATTGTAGGTGTTACAGCTATTCTTTCTTTGTTTTGTTAAATGATACAGGTTGAACCTAATTGAAATGATGTTGAGATTGATAATACATATGGAGATGGAAGCATCTTTTAATTATTTTAAAATTTCATGTTAGCTATTTCAATAAATTAAGTGTGGATCGAGCTTTTTCTTTTTTACTTTTGATAGATTGATCAATAGAATGCTAATGACAATCTTTATATTAGATTTTTGAGATTTGAGCTCTTTATTTATTGGCAATTTAATAATATAAAATTTATTAATTATTTTTAACTATTATCATGATACTTCATAATTTAAAATGGTTATATTAGGTTAAAAAGATTATTTTTTTAATATAAATAAAGGCTATTGCAACGACAATTTGGTCGTTTAAAAAATCAAGGGTGTTTTGCAACGACAATATCGTTGCCAATCAAGGTTACTGCAACAACAATTTTGTCATTTAAAAAATCAAAGGTGTTTTGCAACGACAATATCGTTGCCAATAAAGACTACTGCAATAACAATTTTGTCGTTTCAAAAATCAATGGTATTTTGCAACGACAACATCATTGCGAAATAGATTACCAATACAGCTCTGCTAGTCGGTTATTGCTAGAAACTATTTTTTATAACAACAAAAAAAAGTCAT
This sequence comes from Crotalaria pallida, assembly GCA_037953625.1. NCBI lineage: Eukaryota > Viridiplantae > Streptophyta > Magnoliopsida > Fabales > Fabaceae > Crotalaria > Crotalaria pallida. The sequence goes on from CM075650.1 coordinate 62,122,413, forward strand.
TGCTATACCCTTTTGCAACGGCTTTACCAACAACAACCAAAGCGTGAACCAACCCAACAAACAAGGAAAGGATGCCTCTCGGGGCATCTGAGAATGATTCGAGCCGTATGAAGGGGTCAGTGAGATCCCAAAGCGAGGGGTCGGAAAAAGCTCTTGATTCGGTCGTTGCAGAAAATAATTTTTGCAACGACAAATAAAAGGTTTTTCTTGTAGTGATTTGGGGAGGAAGTCTTGAAATTTATGGTGGAAAAGTGGCTTTCATGCCTTTTTTTTTTCTGATTTTTATCTCACTAATCGATTAGTGGTCTCACTAATCGATTAGTCTATGCAATTTTACAATTTATACTTTATTATTTTTAACATTTTGGCTAGTCTAATCGATTAGTCTGCGATCTAATCAATTTGCCACTGTAAGTTGGTTTTTCATTTTTCTTCTATTTTCTTTTTATTTTCTTCTCAACTTCAAGACGCCATAACTTCTTCATTAATAGTCGGATCTTCCTCAAATTTGAAAGCAAGCCTCCCCACATATTAACCTTCACACCCAACGGTGGAATTCACGTTTAGAGTTGTAAATACTTTATTTTTAATTTCCTAATATAAGTATTTAAAACTCCGAAAACGCCGGTTCCAACACTCGTTTTTCTCATCTATCAACCTCTTATTCTTTGCTATGGCTTTCTAACTACTTCATAACACTAAGAATGATCCTAATCCATCACCATAATTATTCTTGAACACAATTTTATTCTTTCTATGTTGTTTATTATTCTAATTACACTTAGAATAAAATTTGAGGATGTTACATATTTCCAACACTATAACACATACTTAAATCAAAGCTTATTTCTCTTGCAAGAAATTTTTCTTTACTATAAAACCATATCAAAAGAATAGATTCATAACATAAAATCAATTTAAAGAATTACATAACAATGAAAGAAGATGAATAAGAAAGTATACTCCTCATGTTTATTTTCTTTTTTTTGTAGAAGAAAAAGTTTTATTACCACAAGCAAAAGTACATCAAAACCATTCCTAGTCTAAACCTGCCACCTTCTAGGAAGGGTTCAGGTTAAGACTAAGAGGTAAAAATAACAAAATATTAAAACTATCTAATAGAGTTCATTACATATCCTATCCACTAAACATTTATTGGGCCATCTTCTAAAATTCTTAAAGCAAACTGAAATCCTAAAAGCAATTTCCTTTTTAATAACAATAAATCTTTAGGTGGGGGACCTTGCACAATTATTGAATGTCCTAGAATTCCTATCCTGCCACGTATAGTAGATAGTAGCCACACATAAAGCCCAAAGTAAGACTCTTTCTGGTTTCCTTCTCACAGCAAAATTGACCCACCGTTTCCATCTGTTGAACCTCGAAGGAAAATGATAGATGCCTAACCAGTTGACGCAGAGAGAGATCAACGCAAAACTCCAAGGACAATCAAAGAAGAGATGTGGTATGGATTCCTCAGCTGCAACACAAAGGCTACAAAAATTCGGTATGTAATTCCATCTAATCTTATCTCTTGTCTGTAGTTTGCCATGCATGACCATCCAGCTAATGAAGCAGTGTTTAGGAACACTGATTCGATTCCACACAAACTTAAGCATAGGGAATAAGGGTTGATTTCCTTTAAGAAATCTATACCCAGATCGAATGGTGTAGGCACCATCTGGACAATCTATCCATCGATTATTCTGAAAACCCAATCGTAGCTTATCTTTGATACTCAACAGTTTCTTCCAATGCCAACTCTGCCCCTGGATCCACTCACAATCCCAAAACGAGTGATCTTTGATGTAATAGGCGTGAATCCATCGAACCCATAGACAGTCCTTCTTCTCTGCGATGTTCCACACTTGTTTACCCAATGCAGCCAAATTCCAGATTACACAATCCTGAACACCTAAACCACCAAACCGTTTCCCATTGCAAACAGTGGACCAAGCTACTTTTGCAGAGTATGAACCTTGATCATCAGCATTCCATAGAAAACGTCTACACTGTTTCTGAATTTCTTTAAAGATAGCATTAGGCATAATAAAAATAGAAGCCCAATAAATATGAAAACTCAAGAGAACCGAGTTTATAAGGAACACCCTGGCTTGATAAGAAAGATTTCTAGTCCTCCAATAGGTGATATTCTTCATAACCTTATCCACCAAACTCTGACATGTAGCAGCATTCCACTTCCTTGAGGATAAGGGGATGCCCAAATACCTACAAGGAAATTTTCCTTCCTGAAACCCTGTGATGTCCATAAGAGTATCCTTTGTATCCTGGGAAATCCCAGCCATGAAGATATGTGACTTCTCAGGACTAACTTGAAGGCCTGACCACTCTGCAAATTCCTGCAAAGACTTTTTAACAATCCTTACACTGGCTGGGTGAGCTTTGCAGAAGATCATGAGATCATTTGCGAAAGGCAGGCTAATCAACCCTGTTTCCTTGCATGCTGGATGGAAACGAAAATTCCTGTTAGTAGAACCCAGTTTTAGACCTCTTGTAAGTATTTCCATAGCAAGCACAAAAAGAAGAGGAGACATGGGATCCCCAAAACCTCTCACCCTGATGCCCATTAAGAACAATAGAGTAAGAGACTGATCAAATACAAGCCATGACCCAGGTAATAAATTTTATAGGAAACTTTAGAGCTAATAACATCTCTTCAATAAAATTCCACTCTAAAGTATCATATGCGTTTTTAATATCTAGCTTCAGCATACACCTGGGAGAAACTGTCCTCCTGCCATACATTCTAACCATCTCCTGAGATAGTAGGATATTATGAAGGATGCTTCTATCCTTGATAAATGCATTCTGGTTATCCTGCACTAAAGTAGGCAATACAGTAGCCATTCTATTGCTGATAATTTTAGTGATACACTTATAGATAGTAGAACAGCAGGCTATAGGTCTAAACTGATGCACCTTAGAAGGTGCATCAACCTTAGGAATCATAACAAGATTTGTATGGTTAACTTCCCTGAGAAGATGGCCTGAGTCAAAAAAATCTTAGATGGCACAACAGAGATCCCTTCCAATTCTGTCCCAAGAAGCCTAGAAGAAACCTGATCCAAACCCATCAGGGCCTGGGGCGTTATTCTGATTAATAGAGGACAAAGCTTGTCTAACTTCCTCATAAGATATAGGTTTAATTAGAGATAATTGAAGATCTCTATTTAAACAACTACCCTAGTCAATCACATCCTGGCAAAACATGATCCCTCTACTTTAGCTAAGAAATAAACTCTGATAAAACTCCTCAAACAACAACATTATATCTGATTGCCCTGTCACAACATCATTCCTATCATTCAAGAGCCTCACAACCCTGTTCTGATAGGTCCTCTTCCTTATAGCTTCATGAAACAACTTAGAGTTACTATCACCATCACGCAACCAATCTAATTTTGCCTTCTGCCTTAGGAACAAAAGAGCATCCTGTTGAATTCTACTATACTCGCTGGAAACCTCTTTTTCAGCAGCATGAAGCTCAGGATCAAGAGGATTCATAGATAACTCACTTTGAATAGCATCTAGTTTATCCCTTAACTCAGCTTCTCTGACATCAATATTGGAGAAATGCTGCTTATTCAAATTAGCTAAAGGCTTCTTCAATTCCTTAAGCTTCCTCCACATCACATACTTTCTACTTCCTTCAAAACTCCTCTGCCAAACTTGATCAACAATAGTCTGGAAATCCTGATGATTAGCCCACATGTTGAAAAACTTGAAAGATTGCTTCATTCTTTCCTCATGTCCTCCCCAATCAATAATCATTGCTGAGTGATCTGGGAGACCATGATTAGTAAAGACAGCATTACCATTAGGCCATTCCCTACACCACTCCACATTAACCAAGACCCTGTCAAGCTTAGCAATAATCCTATCTGCACCTTCTTGCTTGTTGCACCATGTGAAAAACGAACCTGACTGCCTCATATCAAATAAACCACAGTCATCAATACATCTCTGCATATCTCTAGCACTGTTAGGGTCAACTGGGTTACCACCAACCTTCTCATTGTCATTTAAACAAGTGTTAAAATCTCCCAGTACAATCCACGGAATGTTAATAAAACCTTGAATACCACTAAGCACCTGCCACAACTCTTTTCTCTCCTGATAGACATTTCCAGCATACACAAAAGTAGCAAAAAATTGTTTCTGATTCTGAATCTTTGTAACAAAACAATGAACTTACTGAGGAGAACGTGCTACTATCTGAACATCAAATAAATCCTTCCTCCACAAGACCCAAATTATTCCAATTGGACAGACATCCAAGTTTATAAAATAGCCCCACCCACTTGCAACTTTATTCTGAACAGACTAAAAACTATCAACTCTCAGTTTATTTTCTATGATAGAAAAAAGACCTACTTTATTCTTCCTGTACAAATCTTGAACCTGTTTTTGTTTTCGAGGGTGGTTCATCCCTTGAATATTCCAAGCAGAAATCTTATCCATGAAGAGGTTGAGTAGAAGACTTTCCTCTCTGAATCTCTAAAGCCCTTTGCTGAGCTTTACTCCTAGTATTTACTGTGGTCCAGCCCTCATTCTCATTCTCCTTCTGCTTCCCTCTATCCTCTGGTGGCTTGCTCAAAGTTAAGTCATTAATCACTGCTTCAACAGCAGCCAACCCTTCCTCTACATTCTCCTCAGGGACAGTACCATTATCAATATTGTCCTTCAACTTCAAAGCTTCATCAATTTTCTGCATCTCCTCTTGAGTGGGTTTGTTTTTATCCACCCACTGCTGCTTTACCCCCTTTTTTTCACCTTTCTTACACATCTTAGAATCATGGCCATAGCATGAACACTTAGAGCAGAGTGTAGGTTTCCATTCATAAGTTATCTTTTGAGATACAAGATTGCCCTTATCATCTTCAAAATGCACTTCCTCTGGTAGAACTGATGGGTTCACCTTAATCAACACCCTTGCATAGCTAATTCTATTCTTTTCTTCAGTCACCTTATCAGCCATGATAGGGGTACCCACCAAACTTGCTATTTTTCCCAGTGCAGAAGAGCCCTAAAATTTTAGGTTTAGGTTTGGCATTTGAATCCAAAAAGGGATCCTGTCAAAGAAACTTTTAGTCACTGGTTTTCCTGTCCAGGGAGCTATGATTAGAGGCTTCTTATCGAAATGAAAAACCCCTATCTCCAAAACATTGTTCCTGCCCTCTAAAGAGGTGAAACGCACAATAATAGTACCATCTGAATTCATCAAGATTTTGTCTATCCCATATTGTCCCCATGCTTTTTTAATGAATCCACTCAATACAGGGTAAGGAGGATTTGCACCCAGAACATAACATACCACTGAATTCTGCCAGTATTTTACTTCATCTTCCACATCATCGGGATCAATCATCCCAATTGCAATACCATCTTTTAGCTCTGGTTGATGAAACTTCAATTTACCCCCTACATTACGTAATTTGGAGATCTCAAAATTTTCCCATACATTTGGGATTGGCCTCACTTCTTTTTCAGGCACTGCATCTGATGTCACAATTTTTTTAGGATTCCCATTGTCTGTCCTTTCATTCTGATTTTCCTTTACTGTTGCTGTTTCCTCTGTTTGTTTCGCAGGATTCTCCTTTTTATTAACTCTGGCGCAAATCAAGTCAATGCCATGCACCAAGGACTCACGTTGCGTAGGCGTTAAGGCATCAATGATTTCCAAATCTTCCTCATCAAGCTGTGACAGATCAAAGAAAGGTGGCTGCTTTCCAACCTTACTAGTTGAAGGTGTAGAAGGAGCAGGAGATTTCGGGGGTCTCCCCCTCTTCTTGGCCATGGTGGCCACTCAGCGGCCTTGAGAAAGCCTAGAGAAACCCTAGGTCACCGGGAGAGAGAAGAGAGAAACTCATGTTTATTTTCTTTATAACAAGAAATGAATAACAATAAAAGATGAAGGATTAAAACAAGACTTATGTTCTTAGAAGTACGTTTTCTCCTAGCAAGTATGAACTTCAAGTGAGCAAAATGTTTTTCTTCCCCACCCTCCTATGCCACACCTACTTCTTTTTCTTCTTAAGGTTCTTCTATTTTTTTTCCCTAATTTTTTGTGTGAAAAATCATGACCAAGGAGAAATGAAAGTTTGTCTCCATACCCCAAAAACAAAGAGGGTACACGACCAAGGGAGGGTCAAGAGCCCATGGTCAAAATTTTTGAATTCCTGTAACACTTAATGTGAGTTTAGTAAAGTGTAGAAGTTATTTAATGGTCTTTCTCACTTTCCATGAATTCTTAAATTGAAACATGTATCACATGTGGAAATGAAACAAATATCTCCCTCCTGGACTATTATTTGGACGACACCTAGGGTCAATGAGGGAAGAAGATTTTGCATTCATACTCACTTAAATTCACCCGTTATTCATCCAATGAACACAAAGTTTTAATTAATCAAAATTAAAAACTAAAAAGAATAAATTTAAATCTGGACGGTGCATCCAATGACGAAATTTTAAAATGTATATTTATATAAAACAATTTATTCTCAAGTCAAATAATTAATTGCAGGTCTTAAAATAATATTTTCTAACTCGCGGATCCATTTCTGGGCCTCATCCGGATGATGTCCTCCTCCGCATTTAGGTGGATCACACTTACTAAAGTGTGATATCCCCTTAAATTCATCTGGAGCAGGGACTTGATGCGGTTGAGGTTCCGTTTGTCGCTGTTGCATATTCTCGAACATCGCATTCATTCTTTCCAATGCATCAGTAATTCGGGTGTTATCTCTAACAGCCATAGGAAACCTGTACTATGACCTTAATTAACTTAAAACCTTAAACTAAAACACAGAAATCAAGACAAACATACACTAGTGGTTAGTATGTAAGTCCATACTCCAAAGCCGAGAGTTGAACCATTGCTCTGATACCACAAATGCGATGACCCAAATTTATTTCCCTTTTTCTAATTCTTTTATAAAAATCTGGATTAATTTTTCACCTTTTAGGAAAATAAACGCGAGTCATCACTAATTCAAATCAACACATCACACATCAAATGCATAGAGACGAAAACTAATTTACATCATATACATTATTATCAAAGTTTTCGAAACATATTTCACATCAGTAGCAGCAGTAGCGTTGCTTTTAGTTTGTCCATTAATCTGTACCCTAGGTCACTTGACATATTTTACATTATCTCACATCCAAAAATATAAGAGCCAGAGCACATGGTTAGAACTCCAAAACATCAGCTGATATATAAACACAGTACTTCCTACCACATAGTCATATATCACCCCTTCTAGTCAGGAAAAAGGCGAATGATAAGGACTACGGAACGCAAGTCGTAAGGGAACACATATGAGGGAGAGGGTTCAGACGGTGGATCGTAATCTCCACCATCCCCTCTAAGATTAGATTGGTACCCCTCCTATGCCATTCCCCCTCGGGAATGAACCTCATCTCTATGCAGATCGGGTTTTGAACCATTACCTGAAAAACAAAAGGGCAGGGGAGTAAGTCATATCCGAAGCACATCATCAAATAATAATCTATCCGTACTAGAAATAACAACCACAAGTAATCAAGTAATCAGAGAATAATGCATACATAATTGCACACCCAATTTTATCAATACAATACTCTTGTAATTAAGTGGCATGATGCATGCCAATATCATCTCAATCATAACCCGGGGCATCACAGTTTGGGGGAAAATGGGTCCTCATGAGCTTCCTCCTCTCGACCTCTCACGACTTACAGGCTTCCTCCGCCCCGCGTAACTAGTATAAAAGCCTCAACAAACTGGAGAAAATCTCACTCAATGCATGTATGCAAGTATGGATCATAACCACTCTTTATCATTGACTCATTTGTCATTATTCCATTTTCATCATACCATCATTATTTCACAATCTGCAACTCCTCGTGCGAATACAAACAATTTATTGTTTCACTTTTCATAATTTAATTCATTTCAAAATCATCAATTCAAATTCATAATCATTCATCATCTAAAATCAGCACGTATTTACAATTATGATCTCAAAATAAAAAAAAAAGAGGTTTGGATAATGTTAAGTACCATCAAAATTGATGAAATGACGATTTTGAGCCAGGACAATCGATTATCAGGGTTAGACAATCGATTGTCACGTTCAAACTTTCAAATTTTGGCTCTCAGACAACATAACAATCGATTGTCAGGTCATGACAATCGATTGTCATGCAGAAAATCAGCATACTGAATTGGGGTTTTGAACATCAAATTTTGATATACTTCACTTTACCCAAAACAAACCCAAAACAAATCCAAAACACATATATTTACACATGTCCATGCATATTTCAAGCAATGATTCCATCAATTTCATATTCAATTCATTCAATATGCATAAAAAGGCGTAAAATCACAACTCAACATATGAATTTCATTTCCCTTGCTTAAAAGTCCAAGTTCAATGTTTATTTAGCTCACATATGATGATTATAAGTTGCTCAAATCAAGAATTGAGATTAAAATGACCTCCAAGTCATAATCCCAATTCAAGTTCTCATTTCAACACTTTTTCCCTTGAGTTCATGTGAACTCTTATATTTCTAGCCATTAGATTATTATTCTAGCACCCGGATAAATTCTCCCTAACCTATTTGAAGTGTTTGGAACTGATTTGGATTGAAAGAAAGAGGTTTGTTGGAGAAATCACAAGTTAAAGTTTCAGCTGCCAAGTTCTTTGTTTTCAGTTCAACAAGGGTACAAAATCAGGGTATTTCATCAAGAATAAGGCACAACAAATCGTGATCAAAGATTAGAATCAAAACTAGGATATGAAATCTTGAAAATAAAACATGTTTGAAGCTCAAGGGATGCTCGAGCTTACCACACGAATCCAAGAAATAGAGCTACACGAATCTGAAACTCTGAATTTCATATTCAAACACCTATCTTTACAGGAGTATAACTCCTTCCACACTCCACCAAATTGCACAAACTCGGTCTCAAATTGAAGAGGGTTAAACAAGCTTTGATTTGGTATATGACTTGTAAGGATTTGAGGCTTGGATCATAGAAAACGAATCAAGGGAAGTTCATACCAGAAAAACGAATTTCAGAGGAGTTTTCGGTGTTTGTTCATGAAATTGGAGGGAGTGTACCGCTTAGATTTATAAAATAATCACCCCATCAAATGTCCTTCAATTAAGCACAGTGCCAAGGTGATCTTTGTGCAAATTTGTGGTTAAAATTGTGTTAAATCTCAGCCATTCGTGCATAAACCGCCATACTGTTGGCAGTGCAGTATCATGACAATCGATTGTCACCTCTTGACAATCATTGTACAAGTGAAAATTTTACAATTTATAAAAATTATTATTTTATTTTATTTCTATATACTATAAAAGGTTTATTTCATTCAAAATTCTTCCAAAATTATTTCCATACATTATAATTAAAATTTCACATAGTAAAAATATAATTCACACAATATTCACTTAGCATTTATTTACTGTTCAAATAATAAGTGAAAATTTTACAATTTATAAAAATTATTATTTTATTTTATTTCTATATGCTATAAAAGGTTTATTTCATTCAAAATTCTTCCAAAATTATTTCCATACATTATAATTAAAATTTCACATAGTAAAAATATAATTCACACAATATTCACTTTGCATTTATTTACTATTCAAATAATAATTATATAATATATTTAATATTTTAATTATAATTTCGAGGTTAATTCTGATGGGTGTTACAACTGGTTCATTTCAAAGCTTACACAAATCCTTCAAAGAGATCAAAGTTAGACAAAATAAATTAGTAGATACAAGTTTAAATTTACAAGTGCAAGAACTTAAAATGAAAAATGATAAACCCTCTCATAAAATTGGATTACAAATTCTCCTACACATATATGAAGAAGACATGTATCACAAGCTGATAATTTTCTAATCAATAATTAGTTTAAAGGCGCCATGTATCAATTTTATGTGGTTATTAATAGAGGATTATATAATGATATATCATTACATTAATGCAATGAAAGGAATAAACTAAAACTTATAAATATTCAAACTTATTAATTAGTGGAGGAGAAAAAAGATTTATGCTAAAATGACAAATTTCACTAAAGAACATAATAATTAAAGCAAAAGAGACACAAGAATAACAATTGTTTAACAACCATAAAGATTTAAAAGAAAATACATAAAATATGGAAATATTTTCTCATAATCTCCCTAAACCCTAATGTCAAGCTAGAGCTTGAGGGTCAAGTCCAGCTCCTCTGAGGCTTGAGATGCAGAAGACACATCACGATCTTCAAGAATAGGGTTTTCAACATTAGCATGATCTTGAGAATGATTAAATGCATCAAGAAGTCCCACATTTAATCTTTGAGGAATTCCATCACTTCCACCCCAAGAACCAGCCAACCCAAATCCGTGAGAAGTGAGGGGCTCATTAAACAAGTGTTGCCCATGGTAATCTCCATAGCCAACAGCTGAAAAATGAGGCCAAAACATATTTGGAACGTGACCCAGGGGATATTGAAACCGAACACCATGGTAGGGCAGGTTCGTTATGGATGAACCAAACCCCTGAGTATACCACATCTTTTTCTCCATTTCGAGGCGACGCTCAAACTTATGAGCATTTTGATGTCCCCCTAGTGCTTCAAATTTGGAGAATTTCTTATCACAAAACTTGCAAGCAAACTCAAGGGATTTATTTTCTTGCACTTCCCCATCGTTGGAGGGTTTTGAGTAATTCGGGGTACCCGAATTCTCATAAATCTTCAATTCCAAGGTGGGTGTCTCCTCGACCTTACGCTTGAGCTTTTTGTCCTCAAAATACCTTATGGACATTGTCTTGGACATTGTTTCAGAGCTCTACAAATTAAAATAGAATACAGATATTTGTAAAGAAAGCTTTGTGGTTTTATGAGAACAGAAGAGTGGTATTTATTAAGAGAAAATTGAGAATTGTATATTACATAAACAGAAAAAAAATGTGTTGTGGTGTGCACTTTGACTTTTATTGAGTGTGTAATAAATAATTGTTACACAGTCAACACTCTATTAATGATTCAAGTGTATAATTTATATTTTTTATAAGATTGTATAATTTATATTTAGTAGTCAATAATAACGCATGAATAACGAATTATATATAAAAATATATTAAAATCCAATAATTAATATGAAATCAATAAAAAATTATTTAGTGTTATTATTATCTTTAACATTAAATATTCTATTACTATAAAATAATATATATATATATATACTACTTTTTTTTTTGTGGGTACCAAGTGTATCCTCCAACCGATAGCCGAAGACTAATCCCCTTCGAGGTGTAAAGATCACCGAAGTGAGTTTTGCCTCTACCAACAAAGCCTTTTCCATACCCACGATAGGGATCGAACCCCTGGCATCATGGTTAAGGAACTCAGCTATCTACCAATTGTGCTCGACCTTGTTAGTTATATATACTACTTTAAATTTATTGTTTCATTTTTATCATATTAAATGAATTATTATATTTTTAAAATTTTGTTATTATCAAATATTATTTCTTGTTCAATCTACATTCTTAATAATATAATATTATTGTTTCATTTACATGGTTATTAAATGTAATGAAATGTAACGAATATTTTATATTTGCCACAAATTAATATTTGAATGATATATTTATTTTAAATAAAAACTTATTACACAGATGAATAAAAAAATTTGATGTGTAGTTAATTTAAAATATATTGCACAAGCACTCATTTAGATGAATATTATAACAATAATTGATTGGTTCAAGTGGTACATACATGCTTCCTTTTAAGCAAATCTAGACTTGAAATTTACATATTAAGAATTAAATCTTATATATGGAAAACGACTTAAATAAGTAATTGGTCCTTGCAAGATTATCGTGTTTTAGTTTTAATTCTTATATTTTTTTCGATAGTTATTTTTAGAACTTTCTGTTAACTGCTGATGCGATTAACGAAAAGCCACATTAACTCGTCACGTGTCTAAGTTGAGTGTGAGGTGGCATGTAACACCCCGATTTGGAAAACTCGAAATAAACAACATCAATTACTAAATAATTTGTTTATGAAAAATAGGGAATTTTTTTTTTGAAAACAAAACTAAAACTCAACTGTCAAGTTTCCCAAAACAAGGTATTACTTTTAATTCCTCTTTCTCAAAAACGTTTGCCAAATTTTCTAAAAACAGTTTGATATTGGGACTTCATTAAATAAATATTTTGCACGTAGAAAACGTATTTGATTTGCTTAAAATAGTCTATCTGTCTAATTTAGACAGTTCTTAGAAAACGGTTTAAAAACAGACCTTGAAGGTTCTTTCAAAAGTGGTCACCATAGTTCATCGGTGCCATTCATACATAAACATTTACCTTAGCAAAAACATTTCAAAAGATAAGGGGTACACTTGATTTACATATCATGCAAGGGTCCATTAGAACCTAACTATAACTACTAAGCAGCGTCCCCTTCTCGATCCGGAACGTAAGTTCCCAAAAGCAGTCTCCGTCGTCCAGCAGCAGCCCTCTCGTCAGCACATCACGATCAGCAAGTCCTTCTTTCGGGAGAAGCATCACCAGCTCCGCTATCTTTTAGAGCCAAAGGTTCATCGTCACATGTGCACAAGAAGTTGAGAGAGTAAGTTATCCGAATGGAATTACTCCCATCGACTTCTTGGATTTACACTAGCGTCGTATACCAGAACATAACAAATAATACAAACAATACGAACAAACAGTACAACAGATAATTATGCAAGATGCATGAGGATGCAATGCAATCGTCGCATTATCTAAAACTTTATCTCTCGCTTAAGGGAATCTCTTAATCAATTCATCTCGCAAAGTCGAAGTCTCTCTATCCACATATCACGAGTCCATAACATCGGAAATTCAGGCTTTATGGTCTTGGGTTCAGGTCTACATCTCCTCGGGATCCATCCACCTAGTCGGAAGGAATCAGGAGTACAGGATCTCTAACCACACCGGCCTTTTACGAATGGCAAAATAAATAATGTCTTGAGAAAAAAAGGCACATCCAACCGTGTTCGAGCATCCCTCTCATTGGTCAAGATTTAGTCAAGGGGGGTGTCAGTCATCCGTCTAGTGATCGTGTGGTACTTCGTCCACACCCTTGGGTGACCAGCTCCGACCGGTTCAGCCAGGGCCCCTATGATTTTTCCCACCTAGAAATATTTCTCAAGGCTTCTTGACGAATCACCGTCATTGCCGCCCCCTATCTTAATCATCCAACTGAACACCACAAGGGTAATTCAGGTGTATCTTCCTCTCCACTACTTCGGGTTAGGGTTTTAAGTTGTGAGGTTATACTCGTCTGTCCTAACGTCGACCCATCCTAAGTCATCTCCGTCATACAGCTCCGACTATATGCGAAATGCTTCTGTGGGACTGGACCACTATGTCTGATGGGCTCCGACCCATCCTGAATCATTCTCGGCATACGGCTCCGACCATATGCAGGATATCCACAATCTTTCTGACGGGCTACAACCCATTCAGAGCCAACCTCGGCATATAGCTCCGACTATATCCGGAATATCAATCATCATTCTGACGGGCTCCGACCCACTCAGAATCACCTCTGGCATATAGCTACGACTATATGCGGGATATCCATCAATCTTTGATAGATAGGCTCCGACCTATCTTAACTCACTCTCAACATATGGCTACGACCATATGGAAACTATCTTTGTAGAATTCGGCACTCATTGCGTCCGCGTCCAAAGGCATCGCCGTCGTCGTCATATCTTCAGCTCGATCCACGTACTCGGCGCATCAACATCATCTGGTTTCGTAGTCCGTTCCATCCCTTAGAGTTTCATTTTATTCTTTGGGGAATTTCTTATAGTTTTCTAATGTCTTTACTATTCTTATCTTATATCGCGGGATGATGCATTATGTTCATGCAATGACAATATAAACAACAATATATCTCAACATTAACAAATATGTCAATCAACCAATACCATGTAATGGTATAGGTCTGAGTCTTCGTATACCACGATACAAACAAGCACACAATTTATCGGGTATACTACTAGCTACAATAGACCTTTACTCCGACTTTGAGAGAGTACGGAGTGTCCTAGCATACTCACTAGACACCAAAGTGTCTTAGGATAACTTCTCTCTCACCTGGGTTTGCAGTTACCAATTCAATGGGTTCCGAACGATCTGTTTCCTTCCTCGTCTGCCCGACTCCAACTTCTTTCAAGTCCCATAAGATAGATATGTGAGAATTAGACTTTATTTGGATGTTACTCTTAAAATTATTCTCAAAGTAACTTAAGAGAATTCAAACTTTTGTCTTTATTTAGAATCAAAACATCAATCCTTTCACTCAAACTTGCCCAAAATCAAACACTAACTTTTATACTTTAAAACCATGAGAAAACAATCAAATAAATCAATTTAAATAAAAAGTTTCTTTGCTGGTCCCTCTTGGACATCATTGAATTTAACTTCGAAAACACCGAAAAATCGTACTTTTAAAACCAATTTTGTCTTATATCAAATACTCATAAAAAACGAAACTTTAAAACACTTTGAAAACACTTTTAAATAAGAAACACAACTTAGAAAATTCTGGACAGCATCACGTCCTAAGTTTTAAATTCATTATTGTTCAAAACCAATTCCAATCCACAAACAAACCAAGAATCTTGAAAACAATCAAATAAACACCTTAATCAACACTTTCTCAAGTTCAAACACTTAGAATCAAATGTGAACAGCATGGTACTTGTAACACTCCTTGTATATCATCTTACTTTATAAGAAAAGTAATAAGTTTAAGAATACTTGGACTTGTTTACGTTGGAGAAAGATCTGAAAATAAGAAATTATCCCTTCCCTGGAAAATTTAATTTTCACAAACACTTGATTAATAATGAAGGTAACTAGTAAAATCAGAGTTTTTCGGAAACATAGTAAAATCACCATATTACCCTTCCAAAATATATCAAGTGTAACAAGTCCACTATTATCAAATAAGTATTATGATAAAACTGAATTCCTTTTATGATACCTTTTTCCAAAATATGTATGATATAAATTCTATTAAAAATAAAAATGTCATAGAGCTAGTCACTGGTCCCTTATCCAAACATCCTTCTGGTCGGATCCTCGATATCTGCACAACGGGTTCCCAACCCACATTTTCTACACTCTGCAAGCACCTAAGGGACATCTCCCCTTACTGATTCTTGTGCAAGCTAGATGCACGATCAACACCTAATAAGGGCATGGGGGTTAGCTATATATATTCGCATAATCAAATAAGAATAAAACTAACATCCACAAGTTAACATGTAGCAAATCATGATGCATAATCATTTGAGCACACCCGGTTAATCATAACAATTCTTTCAATGCAGGTGGCATGATGCATGATTTCCTTCCACAACTGAGGCCTCTAAAAGTCCATCTTGGACGTCCATCCGATACACCGTTGTGTTCCCGGAACACTGACATTCGTTCCCAGAACGTAATGCCAAACCATACTTGGATGATAAGCATTCACTCCCAGAGTGTGCATCACGTTCCCAGAACGTGTAGCAAACCTTACTTGGATAAATAAGCATCACTCCCAGAGTGTGCATCACGTTCCCAGAACGCATACGTTCCCAGAACGTATAAAAACCAGGTCCCGGACACTGGCCACATATCTATAATGTGTCATCCAGTAGGTTGCTTATAAAAGTGTTCCCAGAACACCAACATACGTTCCCAAAACGTATAAAACCAGGTCCCAGACACTGGCCACATATCTATAATGTGTCATCAAGTAGGTTATAATTTGGTACTCCCGGAGTACCCTCCTCATATTCCCAGAATATGATAAACGTTCCTACCAACCAACTTCCATTCTATATGAATGCACAATCATCAAGGTTGGTTTTATCTTTAATTCTATTATTATCCCAATGTGTTCCCAGAACACTCACATACGTTCCCAGAACGTATCGCAAACCAAACTTGTAATGAAATCAAGCACCACTCCCAGAGTGTGCAGCACGTTCCCAGAACGTGTCCAAGAAACCATGTCCCAGACAATGGCCACATTCCCAGAATGTGTCATCAAGTTGGTTGCATCAGTTTAGTACTCCTAGAGTACAGGGTCAAGTACCCGAACATCACAAACTATCCTTGCCAACCTATTTCATTACCTTTCTCTATGCATGTATTGCATGCATAATTACTAAGGTTGGTCATTCCATTAATTACTGTGATTTAGAAATATTCCAATTTCTCTTTTGAATGATTTATTTGAGGTATAGTCTTTGACACAAAAATTCTCCTTTGAAATATCCCAAAACATGTCATTAAACTTAGATTGGGTAAAAAAAAGTCAATGGTATTCAAAAACTTAACTTTTTATTTTTCAGATTCAGGTACTAACCGGTTACAGTTCCAGGCTAACCGGTTAGAATTACATACCTGAACTGTTTACCATTGTAATTCAGAAAACCCTTTTTCTTAAATTCCCTACCCAATCTATAAACCAGTTTAACAATGTTTATACCTCAAAACCACTGTTTATATCATTCAAAAGTCTAAATCACCTTTCATTGTCCAATGAGCATAATTTCCTCTCGAAACTATCTCATTACCTTAAGGTATTAACTCTCTATTTTCAATCTGAATTATTACAATAAAATCAACTTATTTTCAAATTGTTTTCCATGAAATTAAGGCCTAGATTTGAGTAGGATTTATAAGACCAAAATGCTGATTTTATAAACTTATTTTCTTTTGCATTTTAACAGGGTCTAACCGGTTACGAATATCGAGTAACCGGTTAGATTATGCAGTCTGATACTAAAACATGAGTTTTAACAAACCATTCTCTTCACTACTCAAATCTAACCAAATTTCAACCTTTAACAGAGTACATATACCTTAAATAAATATGTTTAAACACAGAAACATATCTATCTTGCATGCAATTCAATTTGGATACACAAATTGCACATAATTGCACATATTTCACAACTTAATGCATCAATTCACATAATATCCAATTAAGTCATGAAATCAACATCAACATAGATTGCATGCATCCAGATAACATTGCTCAAAACAACAATTGAGCTCAAATTGGCCTCCAAGCAATTTAACCATTTCAACTTATGCCCTTTGAGTCTCTTGGTGACTCATCCTATACTCTACCACAATTTATTCTCATTCTAGCAAATAGTAAGCTTCCCCCTTACCTCTAAGTTGTGCTTGATCCAAAACATTGCAGAAAGAAAGGCTCCAACATAGATTTCCATGAAATCCACAGTTCTGCTCTCAGTCACGATTTCTATCAACAGGGTCCAAAGACCAGAAGATTTGACATAGCAATTGGCCAAAGAAATTGGGGAAAACAATTAGGACTCAATATAGGTAACATGCACTAGAGAATCAAAGAGATTTGAGGTTCAATGGTGGACTGTACTTACCAAAATCAAAGCTGAAACTCAACTTCCAGAACAAGAAGAAAACAGAGCTCAGACTTGATTTCCTAGCTTCCAAGGTTGATTACTCCTTCCACACGAACACTCAGCTCTCAAATCTTATATCATTGGAAAGCCCTTGATTCAAGCTTTCCAAAAGTGTGTGTTTTGCTCTCTAATACTCAAGAACCTACACGAATTTCCCAGAACGAAAACGAAACCCTAACTGAGCCACCTTCAACACTAAAACCAGAAATCAACCCTAAACCTTCAGAATTTCCACAATTTATAGACGAATTGGGCTTGCATGCAGAGCGACGCGTGTCTCCCACCATGAATCGAGTGGGATTCGTGGCGAATTCTGGGTTAAAACGCGTGATTACTCATCAAACGCACTAACCCAGTTTTCTGAGTTCATCCTGTAACCGGTTACACAGCCCTTCTAACCGGTTACATGCTGATAAAATTCAAAAATTAATAATTTAATTACCCTTTCTTCAAAAACCTTTTTAATATTGCAATTAGGTCCCAACCCAAGGACTGAATTACAATATTCACATTTTTGTACAAAATAACCATATAAAAATATATCTCATATTTTTATATTAAAACACATAATGTACAAAAACTAAAACCTTCAAAACTAATATAAATCAATTATAAAATAATTGTTATAATCAATTTCTTGGTTATTTGGGAGACGAAAATTAGGGGTGTTACACTACTCCCCCACTTAAAATGAATTTCGTCCCCGAAATTCATCTTTCAAAATTTTCCACTTTTCCAAAATATTTTTATACTAGAAAACTTCATCTTGCTCGCAAAAATTTGTTCTTTAGGGTCCTCCCCCACTTAAAAGAGTTTCGATATAGTTCTTTTTTTTTCGAAACATCTCTAATAAAACCTTTCACCTTAAACCAAAATTCTTTGCATAAAACTCTTAGGTGAAAGAATTTCTTTTAAAAGAAATACTCTTTACACTTCACATAAATATTCTTCAATTAAAACACTTTCCAATAAACTTTTTGGAAAAACTTTTTGGGCTGCGCACTCTGATCTCTCAAGCACGATCAAAGAAACATTTTGTATGACTTTATTTCTTAATAGTTTGAGACATTAGGGTGATCAGTCCTAATATTCAAACCATTAATAACAAAATCATCCCTTTCAGATATAATCTTTCACAAGAAAGATCATACGACAGGTCTTTAAGTTAGATGAACTTAAAGATAGGGTAATTATCACTATCAGACTTAGTTAGATAGTCAAATTCTAGAGACATTTCCGTTGGGGAGACAAAGATTTGTCCTATCCCGGTGGTTGTTAATCTCTCTAGCCATAACTGATCTTTCTATTTCTGTAGTGTCCACAGTGATTTATCACATCCAATTGTGATAAAGGTTTTGATCACAGAAAGATTGAAGTTGAACTTCCAACTGAATATTGATACTTTCAAACTATTAGATTAACGTAGTCAAAAACATTTGATTACATTAACTCAGATCAAAGGAAGAGATAGGCTTGGGTTGCCTATGCCAGGATGACACTCAACTCTCATCTCGGCCGATGACTTCTTCTCGTGCTGGATTCGTCCATTCTTTTCTCACCTTTTCCTTCAAGACAATTCGGTGAGTAATACTCCAGCTTCCTACAATCGGAATTGACTATTCCCTTAGGTACATCACAACTAAACTCAAAGTGATGTGCCTCACAGTTTTCACCTTGAGATGGACAAATGTTCCCTTTCCTATGTCCTCCTTAGTCCCCTTTCTTCAATCGAGGATCCCTTAACCTTGATATTTCCGTGGTTGGTATTCTCCCATTTACTTTTCCTCTTCCTCCAGTTGGGTCTTTATTTCATCAATCTTTCTCTTATTCTAAACTCAAACATTTCTCGCAAGAAATTCATGTACTTTCCCATAGTCCTCATACATGCTTACCAACATTGCGAAATTCCTTATTCCTTGATAGTTGATAGCTAACTTGAGTTCGAACATAACCTATTCTGGAAGTTCATGCCTTTGGATTTCTCATCTAGGTTGTCCTAGACAACACTTCCTAAATCCCTTACTTCCATAATATATTTTCTAATATCCATAATCACCAACTTTATCTCTAAAAATTAAATCTCATTCATCCCTTCCAGCTCCTCATCCTCTGGTTGTAATTCACGAATCCGATTCAAGAATTTGTTGGTGATTGGCGACATTCCCAATCTAATACTTAGAGGGTTCCTCCTGGGTTACCAGACTTAGGTCTCTGAATTCCTCGATCAGGATAACCTCCTTAACCATTATTGGGCTAGCAATTCAAATCGTCTGCAACTACGTTTGCTATGCCAGGATGATAATGGAGCTCAAAGTCATAATCTTTTAGAAACTCCATCCATCGCCTTTATCTTACATTCAACTCTCCCTCTTCTTATTGTCATTCATACTTACGAACTCCAAACTTGTTCATGAATCACAACCTTCTTATCTTAGTATCTATTGACTCCTTTGCATTATCCAGCTCAATTTTCTACCTTCTCCGATTGGAGTACTCCTTAATTTCAATTCTCGATTAATCCATAAGTATTATGATTCAATCCCCTTAAATCAATTTCAATGATGAATCAAGGTATTAAGTTATTTTACCATCCTAAATCCTTCCTTAAATTTTACTTAGGTAATTGACATTGAGTTTGGATGGGGGAAGATGTTCATTGGTATCAAAAGTTCTTTCTCAAATGACTTAAATTCTTATTTTAAACTTTCAATTTCTAACCGGTTACAAGAAACTCTAACCGGTTATGATGTATAGTTTTAGAAACCAAAGAATTTCAAAACCATTTTCTTTACATCATCCAATCCAACTCAAAATAGGATTTATTCATAATCTAATACCTTGATTCCAACTGAATCCATCACTGAAATGATTTAAATCATAATCTACTCACATTTTCCATAATTCCTCTTGGACTAATCATATTATGTTGGGGTATAATCCATCACCACCCCACCATAATTAAACAACACCCTATCATTTAATACCATCAATTGATCTTTCCAAGTCATCTTTGGTTAAAGGCCATGCGATCATAGAAAATCCTTCAATAATCCAGCCAGCCCTAAGAACTTCTTTACTTTAAAGATCACATGCCCTGCGAACGTAACTTCGCTCAACCAAAACTCATCTTTGACGAGCTTAACACACCACTACTCCTCTTGCAGGATTCTCAACACAATCCTGAGATGTTCCTCATGCTCCTCCAGATTCTTAGGATAAACCACAAACGAATCCAAATAGGATCTAAAGGTCCAGTTCTTATAGTCCATAAAAGAACAGGTGCCTTAGTCAATCCGAACGGCATTACTCCCCACTCATAATGTCCGTATCGAGATCAAAAATGCAGTCTTAAGTGTATCCCTGCCCCGAATCCTGATTTGGGGTTAATCCAACCGCCAATCAATCTTAGAAAACACTTAGACTCCTTTAACCTGGTCCAACCAATTTTTTTAGCAACTCCTCTACGTGTTTCTCCCATTTGACCATTCCCAATAATACCATATCGTAAGGGTAGTAGAGAGGGAATCAGCTTCAAGAATTAACTTGATTCCAAACTCTATCGCTTTGCTCAAAGGTAAACCTGCCGTCATTTCATACAACCAGCATTTCTTTAACCCCCTTTTCTCCCTCACTACTGCCCAGAAGCAACACATGGGTTCATTGGATTCCAGATTTGAAACTTGGGAATCCCAATACAGGGTTGTTCTATCGTCATTAATCATGATCACTTGATCCCTCGGCTCCCAAACCGTACTTAAGATCAAATGTAATCATGACACAGGTAGATAGACAAAGTCTAATACCTTAATAGAACGATTAAGACATACCTTGGAAACAACTA
This sequence comes from Crotalaria pallida, assembly GCA_037953625.1. NCBI lineage: Eukaryota > Viridiplantae > Streptophyta > Magnoliopsida > Fabales > Fabaceae > Crotalaria > Crotalaria pallida. Next base: position 62,143,798 of record CM075650.1, read on the forward strand.
CAAGATGATTTGTAGGAGTCTCCACTTGAGATAGCAAATTGTATAAGGCATAGAGCAACTCTGATCACTACCCTTATCCGAAAGGAACAAAATAAAGGATAGCTTTAGAGTTTAACAAACTCAGCAAGGTTGATCTTTAAGAAGATCACTGCCCTACACTCAATCTAAAAAGTTGATTAACTTTAACACGAGTGAGGGTAAACACTCCTCCTCAGAGTCGAGGACTCAACTACAACTCCTTAAAATTTCCTCATCACTGGTTCTATGAAAACATAATAAACCAAAACTGAGGTTTTAGGTTTACAACATGTCTAAAGAGAAGCATACGACTATCATACTTCTACTTAGACTTTATAGAACACTTCTTAATAGCAGAATGAGCTATTTATCTAGAGCCATTTCCCATAACCTTAGTTCTAGCTTGGAAGTATGTGAAAGCATACTTCCCAAGAAACATTGCAGATATCGATGGCCAGCGTATTGGACCACACACCCAAGGACCAAGAGTCAGGACCATTGCTCTGATACCATAAAAGTGTAACACTCCTTGTATATCATCTTACTTTATAAGAAAAGTAATAAGTTTAAGAATACTTGGACTTGTTTACGTTGGAGAAAGATCTGAAAATAAGAAATTATCCCTTCCCTAGAAAAATTTATTTTCACAAACACTTGATTAATAATGAAGGTAACTAGTAAAATCAGAGTTTTTCGGAAACATAGTAAAATCACCATATTACCCTTCCAAAATATATCAAGTGTAACAAGTCCACTACTATCAAATAAGTATTATGATAAAACTGAATTCCTTTTATGATACCTTTTTCCAAAATATGTATCATATAAATTCTATTAAAAATAAAAATGTCATAGAGCTGGTCTCTGGTCCCTTGTCCAAACATCCTTCTGGTTGGATCCTCGATATCTGCACAACGGGTTCCCAACCCACATTTTCTACACTTTGCAAGCACCTAAGGGACATCTCCCCTTACTGATTCTTGTGCAAGCTAGATGCACGATCAACACCTAATAAGGGCATGGGGGTTAGCTATACATATTCGCATAATCAAATAAGAATAAAACTAACATCCACAAGTTAACATGTAGCAAATCATGATGCATAATCATATGAGCACACCCGGTTAATCATAACAATTCTTTCAATGCAGGTGGCATGATGCATGATTTCCTTCCACAAGTGAGGCCTCTAAAAGTCCATCTTGGACGTCCATCCGATACACCGTTGTGTTCCCGGAACACTGACATTCGTTCCCAGAACGTAATGCCAAACCATACTTGGATGATAAGCATTCACTCCCAGAGTGTGCATCACGTTCCCAGAACGTGTAGCAAACCTTACTTGGATAAATAAGCATCACTCCCAGAGTGTGCATCACGTTCCCAGAACGCATACGTTCCCAGAACGTATAAAAACCAGGTCCCGGACACTGGCCACATATCTATAATGTGTCATCCAGTAGGTTGCTTATCAAAGTGTTCCCAGAACACCAACATACGTTCCTAGAACGTATAAAACCAGGTCCCAGACACTGGCCACATATCTATAATGTGTCATCAAGTAGGTTATAATTTGGTACTCCCGGAGTACCCTCCTCATATTCCCAGAATATGATAAACGTTCCTACCAACCAACTTCCATTCTATATGAATGCACAATCATCAAGGTTGGTTTTATCTTTAATTCTATTATTATCCCAATGTGTTCCCAGAACACTCACATACGTTCCCAGAACGTATCGCAAACCAAACTTGGAATGAAATCAAGCACCACTCCCAGAGTGTGCATCACGTTCCCAGAACGTGTCCAAGAAACCATGTCCCAGACAATGGCCACATTCCCAGAATGTGTCATCAAGTTGGTTGCATCAGTTTAGTACTCCTAGAGTACAGGGTCAAGTACCCGAACATCACAAACTATCCTTGCCAACCTATTTCATTACCTTTCTCATATTTTTATATTAAAACACATAATGTACAAAAACTAAAACCTTCAAAACTAATATAAATCAATTATAAAATAATTGTTATAATCAATTTCTTGGTTATTTGGGAGACGAAAATTAGGGGTGTTACAGTACTTAAACAAATTAAACCATTTGAATACCTTCATGCATTCCAAAAATCATTTTTACTTTACTCTAGAAGCTTAGACAAACATTCATTCATTTCAAGCATCATATAAGCACAAGTCATCAAACCGAGTCAAACATAAACATGCTCACATACTTATTCATACATATGACTCAATCAAATAAAGAAATCAAACTCTAAAGCACACATAAGCTGAATCATGCATCACATAAACACTTAGACACATTTTTATTTATCTTTCACTTAAACAATTCCATCTTAGCAAAACTTCATCTTATTATACTTAAACATGTTGAAACCGTATACATTATTAGCTTTTCAAAAACTATTTTCTCAAGGAATAACTTCACAAATCAACACATAGTTTCATGGCATGAACTGATGAACACATATACATTCAAGAAAATTTAGCTCCAAAGTTAAGGTCCAAACCGTGACCTTAACTAAGTTTTATCAAAAATATTTCCAAGAATTCAAGACTTAAAAACAACTCCAAATCCAACAACAATTTCACATAACTCATCAAGCAAATAAAAAATATAATCCTAGCATGCATTTTCTACACAAAACCGTGAGCATACACAAGTCTCTAAATAATTTTTATTTCACATTAAACACTTAAGATCAACACAAAGTTCATGGAAATCACATATTCATTGATTAACTTAAGAAAATCTTAATCCTTTTCATCTAGGCTTACAAACCGTGGCTAACACATAAAGATCACAACATCACATAAAATTTTATTCATCTAAAGCATCATTAAATTTCAAGATCATGACATGCAAGAAATCAAACAAAAGAAAATCAAGCTTTTAACCACATCATCATCATAACCGTGACCAACTCTTAACTTCTCTCAAAAAATTTCTTAGAACTTTAACTTATCCAAAACGAGTTTCAAATATTTCAAGATCAACATGCACATATCATAAACAATTAACAAAACTTGTAGCCTTTGGTTTTCAACAAAACCGTGGCCCCTTTCTAACAAGATCATTAAGGAAAATTTAATTTTTAACAAAACAAACTTCATGCATGTTAAGATCAAGTCTTGATCCTTTGAAAAACAAGTCATGCAAAACCAAAATCAAACTTTTTCAAAGAATACTTTAAGAAAAATCAAAGAAGAGATGAAAAAGTTCAAGATGTAACAGCCCGATTTTCGTAAACCAAAATATTTACTCAAGGTTGCAGAAATTGAGGCCAGATTTTTTTTTGTAAACACATTGTTGAAAAGTCATCGTTGCATTTAAAAGTCCTTTTGCTGAAAACCGAGTTGTTACTAAAGCATTTATTTTCATAAAACTTTCGGTTTCATAAAAATACTTATTTCCAAATCATCATGATATTTTTCAAAAGATTACATTGTTCGATTTTCCAAAAAGAAGTAGACCTCAATACAGATGTAAAAACTTAGCTTGCATACAAGAGTGGCACATTGCTTGGTAATCCTTTACACAAATCATATCCTAAACTAAGTTTACTACTACTGCTTCCGCTGCGTAACTCTGATGAAGACCACCGGATGGAGCTTCCCTTCTCTTTGCACCGTTCCTTCATCTCCGAAAGTGAAGTCACCTTGCTGAATTCCAGCCTCACTTCATTTAGAGTGAAAAACTCCACGTGATGCTCCGTCTTCCCGTTGTGATATCAGCAACACCAATATAACAACGAACAGGAGAGAGTAAGCGATCCGAATGACGAATTGTCGACGGTGTGGGATTATAGTAGGCGAGATATCAAGACCATAGCAGCATACAACACTCAACCAACATACAAAGTAACAATCAAACATGACTTTATTATTATCATTATTCTCATCATTAATTCTTTGTCTTTCCAACCTTATTATCTTCTCTCAATCATAACATCTTAACTCAACTTTTCAGGGGACTTCACTTCGTAATATCATCAATCATTTTATTACTTTTAAACTTTTATTTTCAAGTCTTATCAAATCACAACCTTCGATGATTGGGGAAACTTAGAAGGTCATCGAGGTACTCGTTTCGTTGCCATCGTCACACACGTCTACATCTCCTCGGTCATCCACCCAGCCTAGTCGGAAGCGAACAGGAGTACAGGACCTTTACCACGCGGGCACGACAGCTGTCTCAACACAGATGGTCCCAGACCAGGAGGATCTCGTCCTCAAATCATATAATCAAGGCTCACTGCCTCGCAGTGGCAAAACTCATTGCCCCGTTCCAGTCCCTCTCCACTGTTCTCGAAATGCCATAGGGGTGACAGCACTATTCTGGTCCCGGGTGCAGAACTTACCATGGTATTAGACCCAGTCCCCGCCACGTTAGTGCACCACATGTGGAGTTCATTCTGCCCAGAATAGTACTCAAGGCAACGTGGCGTTTTACCGCCCGAGCCTACCCTATTGCATTCACAACCCGAATATCCCTGATATCCGGGGTACCTTCCTCTCCACTACTTCGCACTCTAATACCTCACCGCGTTAATGTCTTTTAGTGTCTTTTATCTTTTAATTATCCTAAGGTCGGCCCGTCCTTCGTACAACCCTTCAACGAGTCCCGACCACTGACTTGGCACAACCTTTCACTCTTCAAATCTCATATAGCACAGAGCTGGGATCACATCACGAATTCACATTTCACAATCTCATTCATCAATCCTCCCTCAAAATAACCTTACAAAATTTTTACCAAACATCCTTTCACAACTTTTTCATAAAACCTTTCGCAAAATTTCATTTCAAAATCTTTTCTCAAATAGTCCGCTCAACACCATCTCAGAACCTTTTTAAATCCTCATTTCCTAAACATTTTGATAAAATTCTCTTTTTGAAATTCATGTTTTGGGTGAGTGTTAATGGAGGAGCAAGCTCAACTCAACACTAAGCTTCTTCCCAAAACGTGAACGAGGTATCACACCTCAAATTCACTTCCACATCTCTCCTCCCAGCTCTGGCTCGCTTTCAACATCAGTATCATTTCATTCTTTTCCCCACTCACTCTTATCTCTGTTTTCTTCCTCTTTATTCCTTTCTCATTATACACTAACTTTCACTCTTATTACTTTCACAACTCATTCCTATTATTTTCGTTCCTTTATTCAGGACGTGACAAACGTCCCTCTACACATTATTCAGACCTATCAACAACATTCAATTTCAACATACATAAGTAAATAAATAGAGGTAAACATACTATCCACACAATCCGCACACAACAATAAGGTGGTCTTTGTCGCATTCATATAAGTGGTCACACAATCAAACAATTGCCACTTATACTACTGACTCCAACCACTTAATCCCGACCTTTGAGATGGTACGGGACGTCCTAAATCACCTAAACACCACAGTGTCTTAGGATAACTTCTCTCTCACCTGAGGTCCAGCTGTTTATTGTGTATCGTCACTTCGGATCCTTCTGTGCTGCTGACTGCCCCAATCCTTGTCTTTAAGGTTTCCTCGTACTAAACACAATACTTTACGTTATTATCTTGTATTAAGAAAATCTTTTCTTAGTTTGTGACACTTTCCTCTCTTAACCAAAAGACTTAGAACGCTAGGGTTTTATCAAAAAAAATTCTCATATTTTTCTAGCACTTTAATTATTTTAAAACCATTTGAAAACATTTAATAAAATGGTTTAAATCAATTTGTGTGGTTGCTGGTCCATTTTGGACAGCTCCTTAAACTTTGTTCGAAAACACCGAAAAATTCACCGGTTTTCGATCCCGTTTTTTTTTTTAAAAAAATCAATTTCCTTTTTGAAAACCAAACTTTGAGTTTCATGAATTCAATTTTTTAAAATCAAAAACTGATTTAATAAACTGGGACAGCAAAGAAACGTTTTACAAAAATCAATTTTATAAAACCCGAAAACATCGAAAACTCTTTATTTCAAGTTAATTCTTTAAAACTTAAGTTCTTATTAGAAAAACAAGTCACAAACACAATCTCACAAACTTAAATAAATTAAATCAAATTAAGTGCACAACTACGCATGCATACGGTCACAACATATTTTAATCACATAAAGACTTATTCAATTTTATTCCAAACTAACATTCATTCTTAAGCAAACATTTCACAAATTAAACATTGAATCATACACCAACTCAAAACCATTTCATTTTCATAACACAATTTACTTAAGCATACTTTAACACATACACCGAACACGTGCACACACATAATTATTTAAGCATCTAGTTAACTTTAGGAACACTTTATTTTATAAAATGAAAGCATTTAAACATATATAGACCTATAATCCGAATGCATGCACATCAATAATTTCAACTTATTCCTAATCGATTATTTTACAAGAGACATGCATTATTTCTAGGTTATTTCATGGAAAAGAATCCTAACCTAATTATCATGCACAAATTGAAACCACACACATCCGGCAATATTCATGCAATCATCAAACACACATAAATCATGCAGTTATTTTCCTCTTCTCTCTATGAAATCCGTGAGCTACAACTTGAAAAGCATTCAAACTTTAATTTATTTCAAATAAAAATCATGTAAGAACATAAATCACATAGCAAGTTCTCACAACATAACAAGCATGGACCTTAAATTGAACATGGCTGAATGTATATGCATAGACTCAACACTTAAATTAAATCATGTTCTTAATCAAAAATCATTTTAGAATTTGTTTCCCCAATTTTCTTCTAAAAATCCGAGACATACACTTCAAGAGATCATGATCATTTTATTTAAAAATTGACATGCATGTACTTAATGCATGTAGATCAAGACATGGATTATCACAAGTCAAGAAAAAAAAATCATTTTTTTTAAGTAAGAAAGGGTAAGGCCGAGACATGCATTAAAAGAAAACATACTCTTTTCATCAAATTAGCATGCATCCACATAGATCAAGTAGATCAAGTTGTGAATCCAAACATAAAGACACAACTAGAAGAGAAAATCATTTTGGGTAGAAAGGGACTCAAAACCGAGACATACTTGGAGAAAACATTAAAGCTTTCGTTTCAAAAATTACATGCAAAGCTTATAATAAAACAAAATTAAAGATCCAAACACGATTCAAGGACAAAAATTGTTTTTAGATGGAAAAAGAGACTAAAACCGAATCAAGATTGAAACGAAATCAAGGATCAATACAAGAATCAAAGATCAAGGCATACAAGGGTGCAAGGCCATCATCATGAACCATCATGCAAGGACCAAAAATCAAGATAAATTTGGATCAAACATTCATTCACCCACTAAACATACAAACACCTTTTGATCTATGGTTTTAAGCTTGAAAACCAAACATGCAAGAAGGTCTACATCAAATTCACAAAGATCACCAACAAAGCTTTAGATCTAGAAGAAAAACACCCAGATCAACACCAACCGAATCACACTATACTTATTACAAATTAATTCAGGTCTTTAAAAGTCCATGGTTAACAAAATCAACATATAGAAGCATCTTTCAAAACATAGAATGAACATGCAAGGAAAAAAACAAAGATTACAAGGTTACAAATCAACTATTTCTAATTCTTCTAGGTCTTCGGTTTATACCAAAAGGATAGGTCTTCAACGCTTTGCTCTTCAAAGAAATTCCTAGGCTTAGGGTGGATCTCCTCTCCTTCTTCCTTCCTAAACCTCACGGTTTTCCTCTTCTTTCTCTCTATCTTTCTACTTTCTTAATTTTAGTCTAAGAGTGTAAGGAGCTCTTAGACTTAGTGTTTGGTGGTGCTTGGGCGAAAGAGTGAAGAAATGAAGTGGAGAATGGATGAAAGGAAACTAAGGCCAAGTCTTATATAAAGAATTCAAGGTTTTCCTATTTTCTCCTTCAAATAATTCGGCCATAAGCTTGGGAGGAGGGGTAGATTCGGTGCTCTATCAAAGTTGCATGGGTGGAGATTATCATTTGCCAAGGAGACAAGGTAGGAGACATAAGGCTTAGGGTTGCATTCTAGGCTTTTGACTTAGGGTTCTCCTAAGGTTTTAACTATGTAGTTAGGGTTTAGTTAGGAATGGGTTTGGTTTTGGTTACTTAGTTACTTGGTCTCCACTCTTAGGAATTTCTAGGTTGCTTACTCACTCATCTATTTACACGACACACTCACATATACACATGCATTCCCCCCACCCTAACACGTATCACTCACATGCATACACACTCTCACCTACTTACACGTCCAACACACACATACATGCATATTCCCATACTCATGCATTCACACTTACATTCACACATTACACATATATATGCACATACAATCACTTTCATTTACTTATTAAATCCTAAGCATACATGCATGCAAGAACGTACATACACATAAAAATTACTCATGCATAGAAATTATGTTCACACTTAAAATATCAAGCACATATAGGAAATCATTCAGGCACAAAAGTCATAGCAATATTAAAATACCTAGTACACATTTATAAAAATTCAAAACATCTTTCAAAATAAATTCCAGGACCATAACTGGAAAATCATTCTTTAAAAATCATTCACTACTTGAGAATGTGATTTAAGAAATTTATTTAGGAAAATATTCTTTGAAAACACTTTTCTCGAAAATAATTGTCTTTAGTACTTTGAATTAATACGAGGAATTTGCGGGGTGTTACACAAGAAATCAAGAAGAAAACTTAAGATCATGAGAAAAATACTTTCTTAGCAAAAACTTCAAGATCAAGTTCAAAGATCAACATGCATGTTGGTAAAATCTCTAGATCTAACATGAAAACAAACATGCATCACACTTTCAAACCAAAAATCAAGCTTTAGAAGAAGATCATGAAAAACGAAAAAGAATCAAAAAAGATAGGTTTAAAACTTTTTGGATCATGAAATAAAAGGCTTACTTAATTAAAAACATCAAAATCAAGTCCAATCTTTGGGGTTGTTCTTCCTACTCCTCACGGTTTTCTCTCTCCTTTCCTAAGTCCATTGGTTTCTCCTTCTCTCCTTCACTAGCTTGGCTTGATCTTGCTTGGGTTATGAAGTGTTTAGGTGTTGGTTCTTTCTTCCTCACATTTGGCCACTTTCTCTCTCTCACTCTTTCACGGTTTGTTGGTGTGTGTTGTTTGTGTTGATGAGAGAAAAAGAAAGGATGAAGAAAGAAGAATGAAGGAATGAAGAAGAAACTCACTCCTTCCTCACGGTTTTGACCCCTTCTTTTTATTCCTCTTTACTTCTCCTTATTTGCCATCAAGGGCTTGCATGGGGGGCTTGAGTGCAACTACTTGGGGACCAAGTTACAAAACTTGGGGACCAAGTTTTGCTTCTAAGTCCCTCCACGGTTTTCCTCTTTTTTTTTCTTTTTTTTCCTTAGGTCATGCTTAGGTCATCAAGGTGATGTCATTTGTTTGACTTTGTAGCATGCAACTTGGTGACCAAGTAAATGAACTTGGTGGCCAAGTTATTCACCTAGCATTCGGCCATTAGGGCATTTAGGTAGATTAGGTTAGCTAATTTAGGTTTAAGGCACTAATTAGGTTCTAATCATGATTAGGGTAGGATTAGGAAAATTAATTTAGGTTTAGTCCACTAATCCTTAGAAATTTGGGCTTAATCAAAGATTATGGCACTAATCAAAAACTTAATCTTTTCTAACATAGGTTTATGGAAAGCTAATTCTAGGTTAGCTCACTAACCTTGAGGGTTTAGGGTTTAAGAGAGTGATTAAGTTCTAAATCAAGGATGAGGAGCTCGATTAGGGTTTAATAAAAAATTAGGATACTATTTAGGGCTTTTAGGGGTAACTCTAGTTCAAGATGATTGGAATTTGATTCTTGAAACTTAGAGAAAATAATTTTCCATCTTAAAATCATATGCATGAATTTAGGAAAACAAAATCTTAATTAAAACCTTAAACAATCAAACACAAAATCACAACACAAGTAAATTAAATTTCAAAGCATAAAAATCCATCATGAAATCAAAACTCTTTTAAATTAATTCTTAAGATCAATTAGGTTAAAATAATTTCTTGATTAGGGACTTGTAGAAGAAGTGAGTCAAAAAGGCAGATGTTACATCCTCCCCAACTTAGAAATTTCTCGTCCTCGAGAAATCACGTACCTGTTTCAAACAAGTGAGGGTACGAATCCCTCATGCTACTCTCACGTTCCCAAGTAGCATTCTCGCCATTCACAGAACTCCATATCCCCTTAACCAGAGGAATTTCCTTTCCTCGAAGAGTCTTTACACTCTGACCGTCTATCCTTAAGGGCAAGGTCTCGTACGTTAGATTTTCCTTGAGTTGTACAGAGTCGGGTTCGATGATGTGAGAAGAATCACTAATGTACTTTCTAAGCTGTGACACATGAAAGACATTGTGTAGGTTGGAAAACATTGGGGGTAAAGCAATTTCATAAGCTACTGGTCCTACACGTTTTAGGATTTGGTAAGGTCCTATGAATTTTGGGGTGAGTTTTCGGGTTTTAAGCACTCTGCCAATCCCAGTAGTTGGTACTACTCGCATGAATACATGGTCACCTTCGTTAAACTCGATAGGAGTCCTTCTCTGATCATAGTAGCTTTTTTGCCGGCTTTGCGCACTTCTCATCTTCTCCTGAATCATTTTAATCTTTTTTGTTGTTTGTTGAACCATCTCTGGACCTAGAATAAGATTCTCCCCGGTTTCAAACCAACATAACGGCGTTCTACACTTCCTTCCATACAAAGCCTCATAAGGAGCCATCCCTATGCTTGAGTGATAGTTGTTGTTGTATGTGAATTCAATCAGTGGCAATAGGGTGTCCCATTCTCCTGCTTGTTCCAAAACACAAGCTCTAAGAAGATCCTCCAGTGATTGAATGGTTCTTTCCGATTGTCCGTCAGTCTGAGGATGATAAGCTGAACTCAACTGGAGTCTTGTTCCAAGTGCATCATGAAGACTATTCCAAAACTTTGAAACAATCTCGGATCTCTGTCGGATATGATGTTTGAAGGTATTCCATGGAGTCTCACTATCTCATTAACATATATGGTTGCCAGTTTCTCCAATGGGTACTTCACATTGACAGGTAGGAAATGAGCGCTTTTGGTTAATCGGTCCAGAATTACCCAAATAGCGTCAAATCCTCTTCGGGTCTTAGGCAAAGCAGTCATAAAATCCATGGAAATACTGTCCCATTTCCAACATGGAATTTCCAATGGTTGTAACACTCCACCGGGTTTCTTGTGTGCGATCTTAGCTTTCTGACATACCAGACACCTCGATACATACTCTGCTACTTCTCTTTTCATACCAGACCACCAAAATATCCTCTTCAAGTCTTGGTACATCTTGGTTGCTCCGGGATGGATACTCAACTTACTCTTATGAGCTTCTTCCAAAATCATCTCTCTTACTCCTTTGTCTTGTGGCACACAAATCCGATCCTTATGCTTCAACACTCCATCAGTTCCTACTTGGAACTCAGTCCCTTTCCTTTCTATAACCAACTGCTTCTTCGTTTGTAACTCTGGATAGTACAATTGACCCTCCTTGATTTGCTCCATAAACTCGTTCGACACAACCAACATTCCCAAAGTCATACTTCGTGGATTCATCCTGAATTCCAAGTTCATATCTCTGAATCTCTCGATTAACTCCATCTCTTTTACCATCATTGCAGACACATGCAAAGATTTCCTACTCAAAGCGTCTGCGACTACATTCGCTTTTCCAAGATGGTACTGTAGCTCGAAGTCGTAATCCTTCAAAAATTCCATCCATCGCCTTTGCCTCATGTTCAACTCCTTTTGATCAAAGAGGTACTTAAGACTCTTATGATCACTAAATACCTCGATCCTTGCTCCGTAGAGGTGGTGTCGCCATATCTTCAGAGCAAAAACCACCGCAGCTAACTCCAAGTCATGAGTTGGGTAATTTTGCTCGTGAACCTTCTGTTGTCTAGAGGCGTAAGCTACTACTTTTCACTCTTGCATCAGGACGCAACCTAAACCTTGCTTCGACGCGTCGCAATAGACACTAAAACTCTTCTCGGGGTTCGGTAAAATAAGCACTCGTGCTGTAGTTAGCCTCCTTTAAGCTCTTGAAAACTCTCCTCACACTTTGTTGTCCACACGAACGGTTGTCCCTTCCTTGTTAACTTCGTCATTGGCAAGGATAATCTTGAAAATCCTTCGATAAAACTCCTATAATATCCTGCCAAACCGAGAAAACTCCGGATTTCTGTTACCGTCGTTGGCACTTTCGAGTCCAACACCGCCTTCACTTTAGCTGGGTCTACCGCTATTCCTTCCTTCGAGATTACATGATCCAAGAAATTCACTTCTCCCAACCAGAATTCACACTTTGAGAGCTTCGCATACAACTGTTTCTCCTTCAAAATCTGCAGAACTATCCTCAAATGTCCCTTGTGTTCCTCCTCGTTCTTGGAATAAATGAGGATATCGTCTATGAATACTACTAAAACGAATCTAAGTAGGGTTGAAAAATTCTGTTCATGTAGTCCATAAACACTGCAGGAGTGTTAGTCACTCCAAAAGGCATGACTAAATACTCGAAATGCCCATAGCGGGTCCTAACACTACTAGAAAAGAAGGTTTTAAAATCAGGCTTTTAAAATCGGTCGTCATAAAGCCGATTTAAAAAAAACGCGGTGGCAATTTTGTAAATAAAATCTAACTTTCTAAATCGGTCGTTGGTTGACCGATTTAGAAAGTACTTTCTAAATCGATCGTTTAATAGTCCGATTTAGAAAGTATTTATTTATTTTTTAAAATTTTTAATTTTTTTATCTTTTTAAATCGGTCAACAACGACCGATTTAGAAAGTACTTCGTTTAATAGGCCGATTTAGAAAGTATTTATTTATTTATTAATTTTTTATATATTATACCTTTCTAAATCGTTCGTTTACAGCTGATTTAATAAAAAATAAATTTTTGAGCTTCTAAATCGGTCAAAAACGACCGATTTAATAAGTCTCCCCAAAAATTGATAATAAGCGCGCACACATACATTAGGTTCCAGCTAAAAAAACCATCGAACGCTGCTGCTGCTCTTTCTTTGGAAATCTCTAACCCTAGCACAACAACATCACGCCGTTCTTTCCCTCTCTTTGTCGTTCTTCATTTTCTCTTCGCCGTTCTATTCTCTTTGCCATTCTTCTCTTCTCTTCGTCGTTCTTCTTCCACTCGCCATCGAAGCCGCCTCCATCGCTGTCGCCATCAAAGCTGCCATCGAAGTTGCTACTCGCCGTCGCCATTGAAGCCTCCATGGAAGTTGCTACTTGTCGTCACCATTGAAGCATACAAACCTGGTCGCCGTCGCCAACCGCCACTGTGTTCGCCACTGTCCAGCCCTCCACCGACGTCACTGGTTTCCTTTTCTTCTTCTTCTTTGATCGGTTGGTTCTCCCTTCACCACGCCTTTAGTTCTTCTGTTTCCATCGTCGATGTTATTCTTCTTCGTCTTCAGTCCTTCGTTCACGCCGCCGCCATTGGGTAAACCATTTCTCTTTCTTATTCCCTCTTTTCTCGCACAAACTAGATTGCTTTGAGAGATCTGAACGATTAAAGGAACAACAATCACCAAGCTTCATGTGTTAATGGTATCCCTAGCCAACAACTCCCTTCGATTAAAGGTTTGTTAGGGATTTTGATTTTGATTTTGATTTGGATTTTAGGGTTCCAAAGATGCTTTCACTTACCTCCTTTAACCATATCATTAATTGACCTTGGGTTTCTATCATGATTATGTTTCAGGCACTATTGAGTTAATGTATTGCTGCTTTGGTCTTCGATTCCTTCTAAGCCAGCTTTGGTTCTCGGGGTTATGGTTATCTTGACCTTTCCATTACTGGAAGTGCTGTAGTTGTTGCAATAGTTGATGCAAGCTGTAAACTTTGGTTTTTGTCCATTTATCCTTGGCAATCCTCACAATTGGTAATATCTTTGTTTTTTTCTTTTTTTTATAACATTAGGCATTGACTCAGCCTGAACACGGAAGTGATGCCAGTGCTTTGAAGACCACAATAACAAAGGTGTTGAATCTGGAATTTGGCATTTCTAAATCTGGTCTCATAGGTCTCAGCATGCTTATGTTAATTAAGTATAATTTTTTACCCTCTTTATCTTCCTTTTTAACTTACTTTGTGTTAATCAAGAGAGTGAAGCAAAATGAGCACATTTGAAGTGCTCTTGAACACTCCTCTAATTGGTTACTTATCTTCTTTCAAAATGATTTTTGATATGTGTTTTATATTTCTCATTTAGTGATTAGCCTTGTTTGAATATAAATTTAGAGAATATCAAAGGAGCTTATGCTCTTTGTTTTCTTATATACGTTTTTCTTAAATTTAGAGATGATTCTGTCACCAAATTTACAATATCTCCTCTCATTATGCAAGAGCTACTTGTTGGGATCTTGTGCAAAGTATCTTGACTCATCTACTGCTCTTTCCCTTGTTTTCCTGAATTGGCTTAGTAATTTATTGTCCACAGCTTTTAATAAAAGATTAGGAGATGGAGTCTGCTTAGTGATCATGTGTGAATTCAATGCTCCTAATTATGTGGATTATGTTTTGATGATGACAAAATAATTAACAAATCATGCCTTGAAGATATTGCAACATCAACATCAACAAGAAGTCAAGAAAAGAAGACAAGTGCCCAATCATTCTCAATCAAATATTAATTGTAAATTTCTAATTTATGTTGAGAGTGGTTGAGAGTGGGTAGAAATAGTTAGTCTCTTCTAGGAATAAATTTTTATATGTTTATTAAGTTGAGATTGACCAAAAATTAATACTTGAGAGGAAAAATAAAATTGAAAAATAATTTTTCCCATATCTGATCAAAATACTCGAGTATTTTGAAAAAGACTCGAGTATACACTCGAGTATTTGTAGAAAAACTCGAGTATTTGTGCCAGGTCAGCAATTATGATCGTTAGTCTTGTTCGTGCACCAATTCACTCGTGACCGACCAAAAAGACTCGAGTTTTTACCAAAAGACTCGAGTATTTTTGTCCAGTCAGCAAAAATGAACGTTGGAGAAACTCAAAAACCCAATTGAGGGCATTTGAGTCTCATCCAACCCCAAGAGAGAATTCAGAACCTTATTGTAAAATTTCTCTTTGAATTTGTGCAAGAACAAACAAGACAATAACACATCATTGATTACAAGCTTTCATAATTTCCTCTTCTCAAGTGTTAATTCCCAAAAAGCTCAACTTCTCACTCATATTGTCATTTTATTCCAAGTTGAGTTTTAGGCCTCAATTCTTACATTGAGCTGTGCTTATTTGTGCTAATCCATTGTGAGATTAGTAATACACATACAAAAAGCTTGATTATTCAAAGTCTTGGATTGTTCCCAAGCAAACCCTAAGTGGCTTAGGGTGTTGGAAGTCTTGAGAGGTTCTCAAGCACAAGACTAGGAGGTTCCTAGCCCGGTGGAGTTTCTTGAAGGGAGTTCAAGGAAGCTTTGTGAAGAGTTCTTCAATCACCGGAATCAAATTGGGGTAGAAATCAAGAGTTTGGTACACTCTTGAAAGGGTTAGGTTGAGTGAGGCCATTCTCAAGCAATCCTTTGTAATTTCTAACAATTTGATTATTAGTAGAAACTCCTAAGTGATTAGGAGGACTGGATGTAGCTCATTGTTGGAGTGAACCAGGATAAAATTGCTTGAGTGTTGGTTTATTGCTTTTAATCTACTTTCTAGCTCAATAGACTTAAGTCATTTCAATCAATTAGGATTTATACAATTAGGTAGCAAGTTCAAGGAATCTTTGTGTTAAAAGTTATTTAGATTACTTGCTATTCTGTTGGATAAGTTCCTGTTTATTATTGAATTGATTTGAGTTAAATTGCTGAATTTTCGTTTCTGGTCTTTCTGCTATCTGATAGGAAAAACTCGAGTATTTCAGAAAAGACTCGAGTTGTTCATCCTGCAAAACTCGAGTATTTCACAAAAGACTCGAGTCTTTTGTGTCTGATTCCAGAAAATTCAGTCTTAGCTCCATTCTTCAATTATCAATCGAAATATTTGGTATTAGTGCTTCAAAATACTATTCACCCCCCTCTAGTATTTGCTTAGCCCGCTTGTTGGTTTCCAACAAGTGGTATCAGAGCTCGGTCGAAAGATCGAGTGTAACAACTTTTTCGAAAAAGATCCTTTTGGAAACTTAATGGGCTCTAGCAATAACTTTGGTGGAGAAGGAGCTTCAATAAACCGTCCTCCACTATTTAATGGTGAAGGATATGTTTATTGGAAAACTCGCATGAAAGTTTTTATTGAAGCAATTGATATGGATATTTGGGATGCAATTGAAAATGGTCCTTTCATTCCCAAAAAGAAAATAAATGATGAAATTGTTGAAATTCCAAGGAGTAGTTGGAATGATGATGAAAAGAGAAAAGTCTCATTTGATTTAAAAGCTAAAAACATCATCTTTTCGGCTCTATCCCATGATGAATTTTATAGAGTTTCCCAATGTAAATCGGCAAAAGAAATGTGGGATACTTTGCAAGTCACACATGAGGGAACAAGTGAGGTTAGAGATGCAAGATTGAATTCTCTAACTCACGAATATGAATTGTTCCACATGTTGCCAAATGAATCCATTAGTGACTTGCAAAAGCGATTCTCTCACATTGTTAATCATTTGATTTCCTTGGGAAAAGTATTTCGCAATGGTGAAACTACTAACAAAATTCTAAGATGTCTTGATAGGAGTTGGCAACCCAAGGTAACCGCCATCAAGGAATCAAGAGACATAAATAGCATGGACTTAGCCACTTTGTTTGGCAAACTCCAAGAGCATGAGATGGAGCTTACAAGACTTGGGATGCATGAGGAATCGGACAAAAAGAAAAAGAGCATAGCACTCAAAGCTTCAACCAAAGCTACAAAAGAAGTTGAAGAATGCTCTACAAGTGGAGATTCCGATGGTGAACCAAATCAAGAAGAATTTGGGATGTTTGTGAAAAGATTCAACAAATTTTTCAAAGGGAAGAAAGGTGGATCTTCATCCAATTTCAAGAGAACCAAAGACTCCAAACAAAGAGAAAAGAGTACCAATGATGGAGTTAAGTGTCATGAATGTGGAGGGGTTGGTCACATAAGAATGGAATGTGCCACATTCTTGAAGAAGAATGACAAGAAGACCCAAGAGACCAAAGGGAAGCGTGCATACATTGTTTGGGATGCACCGGAAAAGAGCAATGAATCATCTTCAAGTAGCTCTGGTGATGAAAATGCAAACCTTTGTCTCATGGCCAAGAACAATCATGAGTCCTCATCAAGAGCTAATCATGGCATGAGTGAAAGTGATGATGAGGTAACCTCTAGTTCTTCTTGTTCCTCTTCAAACTCCATTTCATATGATGATTTGCAAGAAGCCTACAATGAAATGTTAATTCAATTTAAAAGGCTTGCTAAAATTAATAAGGAAAAAGGAAAGAAAATTTTGGAGTTTCAACATGAAATTGATGAATTGCAAAAATCTATAAATGAGTTGAAACTTCAAAATGAATCCTTGGAACTTATTAATTCTAGTCATCAAAGTGATTGTGCAAATCATGAGGAAATTATCACTTCATGTGAGAGATGTGATGATCTTGAAAAAGAAGTGAAAGAGTTGAAAAACAAACTCACAATCTCACATAGTGATAGAAACCTCAACCGGTTGTTGAACTCTCAAAGACATAATCACAACAAAACCGGTTTAGGATATGTTCATAAAAAGGACAAAAAGTACAAGGTGGTTGGAACATTTTCTAAGAAAAATTCATCAAAGAGACCAACTTGTACTTATTGTGGAAAAGTTGGACATATCAACATTGAGTGCCACATTAAGAAGTTTGAAATGAAAAAGGGCACTTATATGTGGATTAAGAAGGGAGAAAGTCCCAACACTAACCCTAAGGGACCCAACATTGTTTGGGTACCCAAAGTGAAAAAGTGATTTCATTTTGTAGGTGTGTCTTCGAACGGGAAAACAATTGTGGTATCTTGATAGTGGATGTTCGAAGCACATGACGGGAGATAAGCGGCACTTCATTGAGCTTACTCCAAAGGAAAAGGGTTATGTCACTTATGGGGACAACAACAAAGGCAAAATTCTTGGTATTGGTAAAATCGGAAACTCTTCAAACTTGATTATTGATAATGTGCTCTATGTTCAAGGATTAGAACATAATCTCTTGAGCATAAGCCAATTATGTGATGTTGGTAATCATGTAGTTTTTACCTCTACCCATTGCCTCATTAAAAGTGACAAAGATGAATCAATCAAATTTGTTGGTAGAAGGTCAAATAATACATACTTAGTTGATTTGAACAAAGTCACTTCTTTGGTCTCTACTTGTTTAGTGAGCAAAGAAAATGACACTTGGTTATGGCATCGTAGGACCGCTCTTATTAATGTAAACCAATTGAAGAAAATACAATCTAAAGATCTAGTAGTTGGTTTACCAAAGCTAAATTTTTCTATTGAAGGTGTTTGTTCTCCTTGCAAGAAATGTAAACAAACTAAAAACACCTTTGGATCAAAAATGGTGACGTCCACATCAAGGCCATTAGAAATGCTTCATATGGACTTGTTTGGACCATCACAAGTAAAAAGCTTTGGTGGCAACTATTATGCATTGGTGATTGTTGATGACTTCTCTAGGTTTACTTGGACTTTATTTTTAACTACTAAGAGTGAGACCTACAAATCTTTTAAACATCATGTCAAACTTTTGCAAAACCAAGTAAATCAAAAAGCAATTATTATTCGTACCGATCATGGTGGAGAATTTGAAAACCACAAATTTGATAGATTTTGTGCTAAAAATGGTATTGAGCACCAATTCTCCGCACCAAGAACTCCGGAACAAAACGGAGTGGTAGAGCGGAAAAATAGGGTGCTAGAGGAACTTGCTAGAACCATGTTAAATGATTCTCAAGTACCTCAATATTTTTGGGCCGATGCCGTCAATACGGCTTGTTATGTTTTAAATCGTATTTTGATAAGGCCCTCTTTTGATAAAACCCCCTATGAACTTTACAAGGGAAGAAAGCCAAATATATCTCATTTTCATGTCTTCGGATGCCAAGTTTTTGTTTTAAATAATGGAAAAGAACACCTTGGCAAGTTTGATTCCAAATCCGATGAAGGCATATTTTTAGGCTATTCTTCTCATAGTAAAGCTTATAGAATTTTCAATAAAAGAACTTTAACTATTGAGGAATCAATTCATGTGGTTTTTAATGAGTCTTCAAAAGAAGATAGTGTTTTATGTGATGCTAGTGAAGATGGCATTGACTTTTCAAAAGAAGAAAAAGAGAGAGAGAAATCAAAAGTTGATGAAGGAGAAGTAAGGGAAGAACTTCCTCCAACTTGGAAATCGGTCAAGGCTCATCCTATAGACAAAGTCATAGGAGATATGTCAAAGGGAGTACTTACTCGTAGGTCTATTCAAAACATTTGCCACTATGTCTCATTTGTTTCTCAAATTGAACCCGATTCAATTAAAAAGGCCATTGAGGATGATCATTGGGTTCTTGCTATGCAAGAAGAATTAAACCAATTTGAAAGAAATGAAGTTTGGGATCTAGTCCCTAAACCCGATGATCATACCATAATTGGTACTAAATGGATTTATAGAAACAAACTTGATGAATCCGGGTTGATTATAAGAAACAAAGCTAGACTAGTAGCTCAAGGGTACAACCAAGAGGAAGGTATCGATTATGATGAGACCTTTGCTCCGGTTGCACGTCTTGAAGCAATCCGAATTTTACTTGCTTATGCTTCAATCATGAAATTCACTTTATATCAAATGGATGTTAAAAGTACTTTCTTGAATGGGTTTATAAATGAAGAAGTGTATGTCAAACAACCCCCCGGTTTTGAAAATAGTGAATTTCCAAACCATGTTTATAAATTGAAAAAGGCACTCTATGGATTGAAACAAGCTCCTAGAGCTTGGTATGATCGATTGAGTTCCTTTCTATTAGAAAACAAGTTTCAAAGAGGGAAGGTTGATAATACATTATTTATTTATAAAACCAAGGATGACATTTTGTTAGTACAAATCTATGTTGATGATATCATTTTCGGTGCTACTAACGTGTCTCTTTGTAGAAAGTTTTCAAATTTGATGAAAAAGGAATTTGAAATGTCAATGATGGGAGAACTCAAGTTCTTCCTAGGCTTACAAATAAAGCAAGTCAAGGAGGGGATATTTGTGCATCAAGGGAAATATTGCAAAGAGCTCCTTGAGAAATTCGGATTGGACAAGTGCAAGGAAGCCTACACTCCAATGAGCACATCATGCTACCTAGACAAGGATGAACAAGGTACACCGGTTGATGTTAGTAAGTATAGGGGTATGATAGGTAGTCTCCTATATCTCACTGCATCTAGACCGGATATTATGTTTAGTGTATGCATGTGTGCTAGATTTCAAGCTAATCCTAAAGAATCTCACCTATCCGCAGTTAAACATATATTTAAGTATCTAAAAGGAACAATTAACACTGGTTTATGGTATCCTGCTGATGCCAATCTTAGTTTAGTTGGTTACTCGGATTCCGACTTCGCGGGATGCAAGCTTGATCGCAAAAGCACCAGTGGTACTTGCCATTTCTTGGGAAGTTCATTGGTGTCATGGTTTTCTAAAAAGCAAGCTTGTGTCGCTCTTTCTACCGCCGAAGCGGAATATATCGCAGCCGGTAGTTGTTGTGCTCAACTGTTATGGATGAAACAACAATTATCGGATTTTGGTTTGAAACTTGAAAATATTCCGATTAGATGCGATAACACGAGTGCAATCAATTTGACTAAGAATCCGGTGTATCACTCAAGAACTAAACACATTGAAATAAGACATCACTTTTTAAGAGATCATGTACAAAAGGGTGATTGCACAATTGAATCTGTCAGTACCACAAATCAATTAGCTGACATTTTTACAAAACCTCTACCAAGGGACACCTTTTATCATATTAGGAGAGAACTTGGTATTTTAGATGAAGCTAATATAGGCTAATTGCATTGTGTGTCATTTTTGGAAAATCACCATATTAGTCTTACTCTAATGTGTTATTGATTCTTAGTTAAATTGTCCTTGATGATATTTGAAATTGTATATGTTAATTGTGTGTGATTCTGTACTGTATTCCATGTTGGTAGTGAAGCATTTGTGTTTGATTTGTGTTTGGTCTTTTAAAACTGAGTTTTTACTTTCTGTTCTGTCAAAATACTCGAGTTTTTCCAAAAACACTCGAGTATTTTAATTCAAAATTAAATCAGTTTTAAATTGAAAAAGTTTTTAATCAGGGTCTGATAAAAATACTCGAGTGTTTCTCCGAAAACTCGAGTCTTTATTAAAATACTCGAGTGTTTTGAAAAACACTCGAGTCTTTCGAAACCCCCAAATTTTTCAACTTTCAGACCAAACTTTCGAAACCCTTGTGTTCCTCCTCGTTCTTGGAATAAATGAGGATATCGTCTATGAATACTACTACGAACGAATCTAAGTAGGGTTGAAAAATTCTGTTCATGTAGTCCATAAACACTGCAGGAGTGTTAGTCACTCCAAAAGGCATGACTAAATACTCGAAATGCCCACAGCGGGTCCTAACACTACTAGAAAAGAAGGTTTTAAAATCAGGCTTTTAAAATTGGTCGTCATAAAGCCGATTTAAAAAAAACGCGGTGGCAATTTTGTAAATAAAATCTAACTTTCTAAATCGGTCGTTGGTTGACCGATTTAGAAAGTACTTTCTAAATCGATCGTTTAATAGTCCGATTTAGAAAGTATTTATTTATTTTTTAAAATTTTTAATTTTTTTATCTTTTTAAATCGGTCAACAACGACCGATTTAGAAAGTACTTCGTTTAATAGGCCGATTTAGAAAGTATTTATTTATTTATTAATTTTTTATATATTATACCTTTCTAAATCGTTCGTTTACAGCTGATTTAATAAAAAATAAATTTTTGAGCTTCTAAATCGGTCAAAAACGACCGATTTAATAAGTCTCCCCAAAAATTGATAATAAGCGCGCACACATACATTAGGTTCCAGCTAAAAAAACCATCGAACGCTGCTGCTGCTCTTTCTTTGGAAATCTCTAACCCTAGCACAACAACATCACGCCGTTCTTTCCCTCTCTTTGTCGTTCTTCATTTTCTCTTCGCCGTTCTATTCTCTTTGCCATTCTTCTCTTCTCTTCGTCGTTCTTCTTCCACTCGCCATCGAAGCCGCCTCCATCGCTGTCGCCATCAAAGCCGCCATCGAAGTCGTTACTCGCCGTCGCCATTGAAGCCTCCATGGAAGTTGCTACTTGTCGTCACCATTGAAGCATACAAACCTGGTCGCCGTCGCCAACCGCCACTGTGTTCGCCACTGTCCAGCCCTCCACCGACGTCACTGGTTTCCTTTTCTTCTTCTTCTTTGATCGGTTGGTTCTCCCTTCACCACGCCTTTAGTTCTTCTGTTTCCATCGTCGATGTTATTCTTCTTCGTCTTCAGTCCTTCGTTCACGCCGCCGCCATTGGGTAAACCATTTCTCTTTCTTATTCCCTCTTTTCTCGCACAAACCAGATTGCTTTGAGAGATCTGAACGATTAAAGGAACAACAATCACCAAGCTTCATGTGTTAATGGTATCCCTAGCCAACAACTCCCTTCGATTAAAGGTTTGTTAGGGATTTTGATTTTGATTTTGATTTGGATTTTAGGGTTCCAAAGATGCTTTCACTTACCTCCTTTAACCATATCATTAATTGACCTTGGGTTTCTATCATGATTATGTTTCAGGCACTATTGAGTTCATGTATTGCTGCTTTGGTCTTCGATTCCTTCTAAGCCAGCTTTGGTTCTCGGGGTTATGGTTATCTTGACCTTTCCATTACTGGAAGTGCTGTAGTTGTTGCAATAGTTGATGCAAGCTGTAAACTTTGGTTTTTGTCCATTTATCCTTGGCAATCCTCACAATTGGTAATATCTTTGTTTTTTTCTTTTTTTTATAACATTAGGCATTGACTCAGCCTGAACACGGAAGTGATGCCAGTGCTTTGAAGACCACAGCAACAAAGGTGTTGAACCTATGTCTGATCTGGAATTTGGCATTTCTAAATCTGGTCTCATAGGTCTCAACATGCTTATGTTAATTAAGTATAATTTTTTACCCTCTTTATCTTCCTTTTTAACTTACTTTGTGTTAATCAAGAGAGTGAAGCAAAATGAGCACATTTGAAGTGCTCTTGAACACTCCTCTAATTGGTTACTTATCTTCTTTCAAAATGATTTTTGATATGTGTTTTATATTTCTCATTTAGTGATTAGCCTTGTTTGAATATAAATTTAGAGAATATCAAAGGAGCTTATGCTCTTTGTTTTCTTATATACGTTTTTCTTAAATTTAGAGATGATTCTGTCACCAAATTTACAATATCTCCTCTCATTATGCAAGAGCTACTTGTTGGGATCTTGTGCAAAGTATCTTGACTCATCTACTGCTCTTTCCCTTGTTTTCCTGAATTGGCTTAGTAATTTATTGTCCACAGCTTTTAATAAAAGATTAGGAGATGGAGTCTGCTTAGTGATCATGTGTGAATTCAATGCTCCTAATTATGTGGATTATGTTTTGATGATGACAAAATAATTAACAAATCATGCCTTGAAGATATTGCAACATCAACATCAACAAGAAGTCAAGAAAAGAAGACAAGTGCCCAATCATTCTCAATCAAATATTAATTGTAAATTTCTAATTTATGTTGAGAGTGGTTGAGAGTGGGTAGAAATAGTTAGTCTCTTCTAGGAATAAATTTTTATATGTTTATTAAGTTGAGATTGACCAAAAATTAATACTTGAGAGGAAAAATAAAATTGAAAAATAATTTTTCCCATATCTGATCAAAATACTCGAGTATTTTGAAAAAGACTCGAGTATACACTCGAGTATTTGTAGAAAAACTCGAGTATTTGTGCCAGGTCAGCAATTATGATCGTTAGTCTTGTTCGTGCACCAATTCACTCGTGACCGACCAAAAAGACTCGAGTTTTTACCAAAAGACTCGAGTATTTTTGTCCAGTCAGCAAAAATGAACGTTGGAGAAACTCAAAAACCCAATTGAGGGCATTTGAGTCTCATCCAACCCCAAGAGAGAATTCAGAACCTTATTGTAAAATTTCTCTTTGAATTTGTGCAAGAACAAACAAGACAATAACACATCATTGATTACAAGCTTTCATAATTTCCTCTTCTCAAGTGTTAATTCCCAAAAAGCTCAACTTCTCACTCATATTGTCATTTTATTCCAAGTTGAGTTTTAGGCCTCAATTCTTACATTGAGCTGTGCTTATCTGTGCTAATCCATTGTGAGATTAGTAATACACATACAAAAAGCTTGATTATTCAAAGTCTTGGATTGTTCCCAAGCAAACCCTAAGTGGCTTAGGGTGTTGGAAGTCTTGAGAGGTTCTCAAGCACAAGACTAGGAGGTTCCTAGCCCGGTGGAGTTTCTTGAAGGGAGTTCAAGGAAGCTTTGTGAAGAGTTCTTCAATCACCGGAATCAAATTGGGGTAGAAATCAAGAGTTTGGTACACTCTTGAAAGGGTTAGGTTGAGTGAGGCCATTCTCAAGCAATCCTTTGTAATT
The DNA here is from genome assembly GCA_037953625.1 of Crotalaria pallida. NCBI lineage: Eukaryota > Viridiplantae > Streptophyta > Magnoliopsida > Fabales > Fabaceae > Crotalaria > Crotalaria pallida. The sequence goes on from CM075650.1 coordinate 62,168,507, forward strand.
TCTAACAATTTGATTATTAGTAGAAACTCCTAAGTGATTAGGAGGACTGGATGTAGCTCATTGTTGGAGTGAACCAGGATAAAATTGCTTGAGTGTTGGTTTATTGCTTTTAATCTACTTTCTAGCTCAATAGACTTAAGTCATTTCAATCAATTAGGATTTATACAATTAGGTAGCAAGTTCAAGGAATCTTTGTGTTAAAAGTTATTTAGATTACTTGCTATTCTGTTGGATAAGTTCCTGTTTATTATTGAATTGATTTGAGTTAAATTGCTGAATTTTCGTTTCTGGTCTTTCTGCTATCTGATAGGAAAAACTCGAGTATTTCAGAAAAGACTCGAGTTGTTCATCCTGAAAAACTCGAGTATTTCACAAAAGACTCGAGTCTTTTGTGTCTGATTCCAGAAAATTTAGTCTTAGCTCCATTCTTCAATTATCAATCGAAATATTTGGTATTAGTGCTTCAAAATACTATTCACCCCCCCTCTAGTATTTGCTTAGCCCGCTTGTTGGTTTCCAACATCATGATCACTAACGGTTCCAGTATTTTTTGGTTCACTGATTGAGAGAAGGGGAGTCCAAAATTTTTATGAATTTGCAAATGAACAGTTCCCTCAGGCTCAAAATATGTTTTCCGTGCTTCTGTCAAAGCATTCAGGAAACAACTAAGTTTGATATGATCAGAGGTTGTTCATTATTTATGTTATGAATATTAGAATCTCTTACATATTCTAGTTTGCATCATCCTTTATACTTTGATTATAGATTTTCTTATTGGATCAGTATGTATCATTCGTAACTTCTCAATCTTAAGTCATTTTTGGTTTCATCACTTCCGCTTGTTTATCGGGAAGGGGGTTATACTTTGGTATTAAATAATTGGTGTTTTGTAGGTTAAAATTCAGAAAGACAGTGAAGTTAGACTTAAGATTATTGGGACTCGAGTGGATGCTACTGAAATTGTATGTCATACAATTTTATTTTATTTACTTTGATTTTGTTAATGCTTTGATTTTTTTTTATCTACTCGAGTGAAGTTAGACTTGATAAGCTGTATGCTAAATTCTGAAGTATAGATACAACCTCCAGTATAGATACAATCAAAATAAGATTTATGTAAGTCAAATATTTCTGAAGTTTTTTCATAAATTTCTTTTCTAATTGTAACATCTTTTGTGAATAATCCGTGTACAATTCTGACGAAAGCAGGGCCTGTTTTGGTTGCCATAAATCCCTTTAAGTAAGTTCCTCTGTATGGTAATAATCCTTGAAGAATATATGATTTGATTTCAATAATAATATAAGCTTTTTATACATGTAATCTGGTATGTAACATTGTAAGTTCTCTATTGTTGTTTATTTCCTTTCTTTTTTAACTGTTTGATTTTGATTTTTTATCTTACAACACAGAGAAGCTGAATCTACAAAGTGTGGAAGACTATAAATATCTGAGTCAGAGCAATTGTTATTCAATTACCGGTATTAATGATGCAGAAGAATTTCGCATAGTCATGGTACACTTTGTTTTTTCATTGTTTTGATATGATTCTTTTAGCCTTTGTGTTGTTTCTGTAGTGAATTTGATTGTGATATTGATTTGATGCTGTTGTAGTAATGATTAGAGTGTAGTAGTCTAGATAGTGATGAATCTTTTTTCTGCATAAGAACTATTCTGTTTGCTTGATCAGATTTGGCTTTTGTATAACATTTTGTCAATTTGATGTGTTTTAGTGCTGGTGCTGTTTTTGTTAGACAATACTGCAAGGGGTGATATGAACCTCCCTTTTTTTTAAGCATCCTTCATTCACTGTTCTATTTTCAAATTGTGCTATACTAGTATGGGGTACAGCCAGTAGCTTCTCTCCTTGGTTGGACAAAGCTTCAAGCTTATGTGAAATGTAATTGCATATTTATTTAACCTTTTATATCTTGTTTGTGACTTTTTTAAGTTATTTGCTCTTTTAAGTATACAGCTCATGATATGACAACAACGATGATGGTAGTCTCCCTCTCCACCTTGTGTTAGTTTTGCGTAACTTGCTTTTGATTTTCAAATAATGATTTACTTAAATATGATATCCTATTTTGGTATTAATTCATGTATCAGGGCAAGATTCCCTTGATTGGCTGCGGTGGCATTAGCAGGTAAAAACTACATACTCCATTACTACTCCACTAGTGTAGTTGGTTTTTAGCTACATGTTTTAGCATTCTTTATAGTGTAATTTCTGAAGACTACAATAGCTAATTCAACCATATTTTTGTCAGACTCATAATCTCACTGTACTACTACTGCTAGTTGTTTAAAATTTCATATATAATGCAATCTGCAATGTATGACTTGCTTCATCTACTCTTTTGCCTTGTTCATAGGTGATTTGTTCATAGTAGAAGATTGTAGACAAGGAACAACAGGAAGCAAAGGCAAGAGATGGATGTCCTATTTATTTTGCTTGTTTTATTTACATCCTCTAGAATTTGGAGTGTTAACAAAATTTGAAAACCAGCTGGTTGTTGTATGTCTTGCTTTTTTTTTTTACATACATCCTGTTGGATCTGGAAATAGATTTATAGATTATAGCTTTTGGTTAATTGGTTGAGATATGAGATGGATTTTGTTTTATTAAAAATTGTTTTATTACTATAGTAAAACGGAAAGCATGTTATGGGGTTTGGAAAGCAAAATGGAAGCATAATAATCGTGCAGCAAATTTTTTTTTTAAAAAGGACTTACCAAATCGGTTGTTACAAACAACCGATATTAAAAGTCAATTTTTTAAATCGGTCAAAACGACCGATTTTTAAAAAAGGGACTTTTTACATCACGACTTTGCCAATCGCCTCAACAACCGATTTTAAAAGTCCAAAACGATCGATTTTAAAAGTGTTTTTTCCAGTAGTGTAAATGCAGTCCCAAAGGGTGTGACGCTCTCTTTTTAACTTGAAAATAATTAATATTTCCAAATTGTTGAGTACTTTCTATCAAAATTAGGACTAGAAAATTTTTCCTTTTTAGGATTAGTACTTGTTCGTTCATAAACCCTTTTTAACATAAACCATTTTTGAATTCGGCTTAATAATATCTTAGATTCGAAAAGGCTCTCGAGATGACATTTCCTTGATTATAGAAAACATTATTCGTAGTTATTATTAAAACATACCATTGCCTCTCGAGTTGGATATAAATATATAAATCATAAACCTACTGCCGAATTCTTTTCAAATGGAAATAAGAGTTCGCGGATGTAAAAGTAATACTTATGGGGCACTGCTGAGGTAACGAAAACATCATATATATATATATATATATAAGTCATAACATAAACCCCATCAGTACAGTCAGTAGCAAGTGATAAAAAGTCGAGATAACAAGTTTTGATGAAACATATACAGATCAGCTGCATAAAATAAAACCTCACTCTAAGACCTCTCGAATATATACAATATATAACAACATCCAAAAGTAGAAGTCTCAGAGCAAGTCATCTGTGTCCTCAGCAGCTCCTCAGATCCTCCACAGCTCTATCCCTAGGATCTAGGATCCAAAAACATCTACGCTATGCAGGCTCCTATGAACCAGCGGGTCCACCTCTAGCAGAAACAGTCGGCTCAACGTGCACCTCCTCCTCGCTCTCATCCTCCACAGGGCCCTCCTCGACCTCGGCTGACTGTGTAGAGACCCCACCACTGGGTCTAGGATCTGCAGAAGCAGTCCTATCATAGTCAGTCGGACCAGGAGAAGGAGTCTTCTGAGTGACAACTCTATGGGAGGAAGGATGGGAACGAGTGGCAGCTCTAAAACGAAAACTATGAAAACGACGCATAGGTCGAGCCGGGGGTGGTCCTCTATATGTATAAAAAGGTGGAACATGCATAGTATAGATTAATGGGATCCTAAATCGACGAGGTCGCACTCGCACCAGAGGGTTAGGGTGGTAGAGAGTGATCTCAACCTCCCCCTCAAAAGTGGCACGGTGCTCCTCATACGTCCATATGCCACTAGGGATAGGGCGTATCTCGATGCAAGCTAGGTATCTGGCCATCACCTAAACAGGGCACAGGGAGTAAGTATACACATATACATAATTGATAAAGACTAAAATTACAATCACAAATATATCATGGACAGATAATAATGCAGATACATATGAGCACACCAGTTTTCAACATTATAACTCTTATAATGCAAGTGGCATGATGTATGATTTTCTATCCACAACTGAGGCCTCTTAAAGTCCATCTTGGACGTCCTTCCATTACACCCTTGTGTTCCCGGAACACCGACATTCGTTCCCAGAACGTAATGCCGAACCATACTTGGATAATAAGCATCACTCCCGGAGTGTGCACCACATTCCCAGAACGCATACGTTCCCAGAACGCATCAAAACCAGGTCCCGGACACTGGCCACATATCTATAATGTGTCATCAAGTAGGTTATAATTTGGTACTCCCGGAGTAGCCTCCTCATATTCCCAGAATATGATAAACGTTCCTACCAACCAGACTTCCAGTCTATATGGATACACAAATATCGGGGTTGGTTTTATCTTTGCATTAATTAATGTGATTTAAAAATATTCCAATTTCTCTTTTGAATGATTTATTTGAGGCATAATCTTTGGCATAAAATTCTCCTTTGGATCATCTCAAAACATGCCCTTAAACTTAGATTGGGTAAAACAAAATCAATGGTATTCAAAAACTTAACTTTTTATTTTTCAGATTCAGGTACTAACCGGTTACAGTTTCAGGCTAACCGGTTAGAATTACAGACCTGAACTATTTACCATTGCAATTCAGAAAAACCCTTTTTCTTGAATTCCCTACCCAATCCATAAACAAGTTAAACATTGTTTTATGCCTCAAAAATCACAATTTTCATCATTCAAAAGTCCCAATCACATTCTGTTTCCAATAAAGCATAATTTCCTCTTGAAATTATTCCATCAAATTAAGGTATTAACCCTTTACCCTTAAATCTGAACCATGACAGTATTGTTACCTCAATTTCAGATTCTTTCTTGTGAAATTAAAGTGTAGATTTGAGTAAAATTTGTGAAACTTCAGGACTGTTTTATAAACTGATTTTCTTTTGAAATTCTGCAGTGTCTAACCGGTTACGGATATCGATTAACCGGTTAGATTATGCAGTCAGTCCATTAAAACAAGAGTTTTAATACATCATTCTTTTTATTTCTACCAAATTTCATCCTTTAGCAGGGTACATATACCTTAAATAAACAGGTTTCATCACAGAAACAAGTCCAAGTTGCATGCATTAAGCTTTTTGCATCAAATTGCATATAAATGAACATAAACACAATTCAATACAACAAAACTTATAATAAGCATTCAAATCCAGAATTCAGTATCAATATCCTTTGCATGCACCAACATAAAGTTGCTCAAACAATATTGAGTAAGAATTTGGCCTCCAAGCCTTTGTGCCATATTGCACATAATGCCCTTTTGAGTTTTGTTAACTCAAATCCTAAATCACTTGATTTTTAGTCTGAATCTAGTATAAGGTAGACTTCTCCCATACCTTAAGACAGAGTTTGATGACAATCAACACTGATTTTGAAGAAAGACCACAGATTCCCCACAATTCCTCAAATCTGCTCTCAGCCACGAATTCCACCAACAGGGTCCAAAGACCAGAAGTTTTGACATAGCAAATGGCCAAAGAAATTGGGGAAAACCATTAGGACTCAAAATAGGTAACATGCACTAAGAGGTAGAAAAGATTTGAGGCTTAATGGTGAACTACACTTACCAAAATTAAGGCTGGAATTCAGCTTCCAGAATAGTAATGACAGAGAACTCAGACTTCAAATTCTAACTTCCAAGGTTGATTTCTCCTTCCACACGAACCCTCAACTCACAAACTTGGTGTCCTTACAAAGCTCAAGATGTAAGCTTTGCAATGGTGTATGGCTCTCAGTATCACTCTCAAAAACAAGGAGGAATTCCTTTGGACGAAATAGGAACCCTAATTCACTCTCTCAGCATGAAACCAGATGCATCAACCCTCAATTCCTCAGAAATCCATCCATTTATAGACAAATTAGACTTGCATGCACGTTGACGCGTGTGATCCCACTAATCTCAGGCTGTAATCGTGGCGAATTCGGGATTAATCAAGGGATTACTCATCAAAATCCACTAACCCAGTTTCTGGGTTCATCGTCTAACCGGTTACAGGGCATTACTAACCGGTTAGATTAGTACAAAATTTAAAAATTAATATTTTTAAATCTTTCCCTCCAAGAACCTATTCAATATTACCTCTAAGTCCTCATTCAGGGACCAAAATGCAATATCCTTATATTTTGCATTTATTTGCCATATAAAAATATTTCAACCTATTTTTATATTTCAGGCTAACTAAACACAAAATATAAACTTGGGAAAAATTTCTATAAATTAATAATAAAACTTTTATTATTAATTTCCTATTACTCGGGAGACGAAAATTAGGGGTGTTACACAGTCTTCGGAATATCATCTTCCTTCACTCGAATCTGGTGATATCCCGATCGAAGATCGATCTATGAAAATACTGCTGCTCCCCTTAACTGATCCATCAAGTCGTCTATCTGCGGCAGAGGATACTTGTTCTTAATCGTTACCTTATTCAACTGGCGGTAGTCGACACATAACCTCATACTGTCGTCCTTCTTCTTAACTAGCAGAACTAGAGCTCCCCAAGGTGATACACTGGGTCTGATGAGTTGCTTTTCCGCCAATTCCTCGATCTGCTTTTTCAGCTCAGCTAGCTCTACTGGTGCCATCCGGTAAGGTGCTCTAGAGATTGGTCCAGTCCCCGGTACTACTTCGATTGAGAACTCGACCTCTCGAACAGGTGGTAATCCAGGAATATCGTCAAGGAATACTTCTGGGAAGTCTCGAACTACAGGCAATTCTTGAATGTGATTGTCCACATCGACGTCCAAAGAAGTTGAGAGCATGTATACATGGGCTCCCTCTCTCAGAGAAGCCATGACTTGATTGGCAGTTACGTGCTTTGGTAAGGATTTGTCAGGGTTTTCAAAAGATAGGGTCTTAGTGAAACAATTTAACTGAACATGGTTAGCGGATAACCAGTCCATTCCTAAGATAACATGGATTTGGGATAAGGGTAATGTTATCAGGTCAGTGGGAAAAGTCCTATCATCTATCACTACCGGACACCTAGGGCAAAAAGTTGAAACTGTGACCGGGTCACTAGTAGGGGTAAACACAATCAAATCATATGGTAAAGAAGCTACCATTAAGTGCAGCCTACACACAACATCATTGGATATAAAAGAGTGTGTGGCACCCGAATCATACAACACATTTAAGGAATTCTCACGTATAAGACATGTACCTTGGATGACACCATCGTGGTTTGAAGCCTCTACACCACTCATCGTAAACACCTTTCCCTTAGTTTGTGGCCTCGTAGCGTTTCTAGCATCATTTCCTTTCCTTGGGTTGGGGCATTGCCTCGCAAAATGACCAGGTTCTTGACAGATATAACAGACGGGTTTGGAATTACACTCGTTACCGAAGTGGCGTCTGCGACATCGAGCACAGATGGGAGGTGATGTCTCAGAGTTTGTAACATCCCAGATTTTTAACCCATGATTAATAAAATGTTAATTATAAAGCTTATTTATAATTGATTATTTTTATTCTTGATTTCAAAGTAATTTATTATGAATGATAATATTAGATAGTTCTAATATGAGAAAAAAAAATATTTTCACATTAATCCCTGTTTGGGGACCTTGAAGTAATTTTAGAAAGATTTTGGAGGGAAAGAAAATAAAAATTATATTTTTCAAAAACTGGTCAAAATACTCGAGTAGTTTTGGAAATACTCGAGTATTCTGGTCAGAGTTGACGAGTTAGTGCGTTTGGTGAGTCACCACCAACGAGTCATCGTCGATTGACATGAAATCAAGCCTTCAACACGTCCATGGCTTTCGTGTCGAGCTGCATGAGCTTCATGGATGGCTATTTAAGCCATGGTTGATGAATCAATCAACCCCTTTGCTCAAATCGTGAAGTGTTTTATGTGTTAGGGTTTCCGAATTGATTCAATCGATTCTCCCTCTCTGGGTTGATTCGAACCACAAACTATACACCATTGTGAAGCTCACATTCAGGGCTTCACAAATATACCAAGATTGTGAGCTGAGAGTTCGTAGATTGGAAGAATCGAAGCTTAGAAGTTGGAGTTTGTTGGCTGTCTTAGGTTCCTGGAGCTTACTTTGGAGCTTGATTCTGGTAAGCTCAGATAACCTCCTCATGTGAATCTTGTTTCTTTAGCTAGTATGAATTGTAGAGAGTATATAGAGACTAATTTCCCCAATTTTTATGGCTGTTTCATGCATCAACCAATTCAATCTTGGTGCTCTGCTGAAACTGCTCTGTTTCAGTGTGGATTTTGGGGAATTCAGCTTGGAAGCTAAGTTTGGGGTAAAGTCTCTGTTGATTCACGTCTAAGAGGTAAGGGGAAGCTCTCTATTCACTAGATAGAGTTTAAATTGCATGCATTTGATTAGAGAGCCACCAAGAGGCTCTAAGGGCTTAGTTTGAATAGGGAAATTGGTTTGGAGACCAACCTGTGTTCTAATGATGTTCTGAGCAAGTTCTATATGTTGTATGTGAGCTATATGCAAGTTGTTTTCATGCCAAAAGTGTTTGGAACTGAATTTGGTATGTAAGTTGTTGAAAATGTGTTTTTATGCATAATGGTTGCTCAGATTCGATTCAGTGTAATAAGTTGTTGTTTTTGTGTTGGAACATGCTTAATATGTATAAAGTAAGTTCTGTTGATCATTGGATTGGATTAGAATTGGAAATTGTATGTTAAAATGCAAATTACAGTGTTATCTGTCTGAAAACACTCGAGTATTAGGGATTGATACTCGAGTATTCGACCAAAACTGAAACATGAATTTCTGGGAAAATGAAGAACACTCGAGTATCATGACAAGCACTCGAGTAATTTGGAAAAATGAAGAACACTCGAGTATCATGAAGAACACTCAAGTAATTTGGTAAAATATGAAGAACACTCGAGTAACTATGTAGAACACTCGGGTATTTTGGTGAAAACCGAAACATGAATTTCTGGAAAATGAAGAACACTCGGGTAGTTTTACCTAGAATACTAGAAAAACCATTTCCAATCCTGTACCATTTGGTTAATATTTAAATGACAGTAATCCAAGTGATCTAGAACTTAAAAGAGATTGATTGATTATATGGTTATTCATTTTGGACGATGGGACGTTGCTCGGGTGGCACGTCATAACGCTGCTTGGGTGGCACGTTACATATTGAAATATACCAATCAATTTCTTTAAGCGAAGATATTACATCCATTTTTGAGTTTGGATAGTAGATCGTTTACTCATGTTTGGGTGACATGAGGAGGACCTCTGGAATTACAAAAAGTTGTTGCTAGCTCGATGACACATTAAGGTGGACAATGTGGACAGTATGTGGTATACTGTTGATTTGATGGTTCAACGGTGTGTTGCACACAAGTGGTAAGGTTTACGTTTTGGCGACGTGACGTTCATCAGACATGGTGACGTTGTTTATCACCTCTGTTGTGTTACACAAGTGATAAGGTTTACGTCCTTAGGCGACGTGACGTTCATCAGATGTGGTGACGTTTTTTATCACACCCGTTGTTTGTTGAGAAGGGTGTGGTGCACACAAGTGATAAGGTTTACGTCCTTAGGCGACGTGACATTCATCAGACATGGTGACGTTGTTTATCACCTCTGTTGTGTATCACAAGTGATAAGGTTTACGTCCTTAGGCGACGTGACGATCATCAGATGTGGTGACGTTTTTTATCACACCCTTTGTATGTTGAGAAGTGATAGGTTTACGTCCTTGGGCGAGGTGACGTTCACCAGGTAGTGTGACGTTTTTATCACTTCCGAGCTAGTACGCCATACGTTTTAGTAACGTATTCGTGATTTGGAAATGTATTGTTGAATTGGATTGGCGTCCGTGAGGACCTTAGATGGAGAATCTCAGAAAAAGAAGAATGACAGACATGATGCCACCTACCCTTAATTTAGTTAAGGCTGGATATCTGAATGAGTGTGTGAACATCATATTTGCATTAAGCGTGAGCCAAGTGTTAATTGTGGCTACTAACTGATTTGGGATTATCTGTGTATAATCATGTTACTTCAATATTTAAGCTCTATTGATTAGGTGTATAGATTTGCTTACCCCTATGCCCTTGTAGGTGATGTCACGTTACATCGCTTGCATCGAGGTCCGCCCACTTCTTAGTGGCATATGGATCTGCGAGGATTGCCGAGTAGTGTATGAGGGTGAGATAGTGGTTACCTTCGATCACCCTAATCCACTGGTTCGGTCACATCCTCGTAGGTTTAGGATTCCCATCATATACGCTATGCATGTATCTACTTTTTATACTTACCATGGATCATCTCCCACTCGACCAGCTCGCTTGTATAACAGTTTTCAATTCGAACCTACCCGCTCATACCCTTTTTCTCTTAGAGTCATTCGAGAGGAGACTTCCCCGTCTATTTCAAGGAGTCCTATTAAGGTCACGTTTTCATCAGACCTTGTACCCAGTGGTAGGGTAATTACTCCTTCAAATAAGATCGAGGAGGATCCTGTCGAATACGAGAGCGGAAGCGAGCTTGTCGTTTAATCTATCGGGAGTCAATGGAGAGGCGATGATCCCTAGGTATGTGCATAAGGTAAATGATGAGGATCAGGGATCCGGTGTGATGGATGCTGTGAAGGAGATTAGCTGCTGATGATGATGTTGGATGATGATTGCTGTTACTTCTTGGAGACTTCTACTACTACTGTCGCGACCAGTGCTATGAGACCAGCTTTGGGAGTTTTATATATTGTGGGAATTTCTTTTGAAAACTCTGGAGCCATGGTCTATTTTGATGTACATATAAATACATTGCCTTATGGACTTGTTCTGGGATTTTGGAGATCCTTACCGCCGGACTATGTATTACGTACCTTTTGATATATATAAAATCCATGCTTATACTAAAGTTTATTACATAGTCCTGATATTTCCGCTTACTCTGATATTGATTTAAAAGAATTCGGCTATGACATTTTGGAAATGGTGTCACTTGGCTAGACGAAAACTGGATGGCAATACTTGAGTTCCTTTATATGAAATAGAGTACATTTATCTTCAAAGAGAATGCTATCCAAGATTTGCGAAATTATCTTTTGAGAAAAGTAATACGTAAACTATTCTCCAAACATACTATGTTTTGGTTTGTGCACCCGACTATTTGGAAAATATAAAAGAAAATTTTGAATCCAGTATTTTCTAACATTTTACAAGTCCATATATTCTCAAGTAATAGTATTCATTTTGTATTAATTACTTGGATTATTTTGAGGGTGTTACAGAGTTCCTATCAGTAGGGTTATTGTTGTAACGATTTCTACTCCCGTTGTGGCTCCAAGTGTTGGCGCTCCTATTACCCCGGTTGCCATTGTTGAGATTGTTATCCCTTCGGAACCTCGATCCTCTATACTTGTGACGCTCTCAATTTCGTAAATCATTTGGACTTGTAAGGTTTTCCAAATTATTAAAATTAGGGTGGAAAAATTTTTCTTTTTAAAACACTTGATTGGAAAATAAAATCAGAGAGTTGAAATCCGGAAAGTTAAAAGAAGTTGAAAGGCAGTCGAGGGGTTTTCGCAATAAATGTTATTTTCATAACTGAAACCTTTAGTCCCTCGATTGCGAGTGCTTTTTAAAATAAAACTGATCAACACCGGATTTCAAAAATTATTAAAAGCAAGCGGAATATTGAAATGCGTAAAGTGAACCATAGTTGTAGATATTAGGTCATAAAAGGTCTGATACAAAATAGTTACAAGTCCACTGAGATTGAAACACTCTGATAATACCTTACAAAAATATTACTTATAATATGTTTAACTCAAAAGGAAAAGGGGTATCATCAGAGCTGGTGGCTGGTCCACTGCAGCTATTCCATAGTCAGAGATCACCGATTTCGTCCAACCCCAAACACCATCAGGGAGCGGACGAATCTCGATGCATGGCAGGCATCTGGCCATCACCTACAAGGGCAGGAGAGTAAGCCTAACACAGTCGCATTATAGAATAAGCCTAAGCCCTAACATTCACAACCAGATAACAGCAGCAATCACCAGTGCAATAATGCATATACATATGAGCAAACACCAGTTTAATTATTATCTTCGAGATAAGTGGCACGATGCATGTACATGTTCTCCAACTCTGACTCTGAGGCCTTTATTTCCACCGGGTCCAGATCTGAGGAACAGCGCGTCCCAGACGCGGCACAGCTTACGGCACGTCTGCCAGCGTAAACGGCATGACTTACGGTGTTTCCACCAGCATAAACGGCACGACTTACAGTGTTTCCACCAGCGTAAAAGGCATGACTTACGGTGTTTCCACCAGCATAAACGGCACGACTTACAGTGTTCCCACCAGCGTAAAAGGCATGACTTACGGTGTTTCAACCAGCATAAATGGCACGACTTACAGTGTTTCCACCAGCGTAAAAGGCACGACTTACAGTGCGTCCACCAGCGTAAACGGCACGACTTACAGTGTTTCCACCAGCGTAAACAGGCATGACTTACGGTGTTTCCACTAGCATAAACGGCACGACTTATAGTGAACCCTGTGCAGGCATTCATAAAATATCAAGTTCAGTTACAAAACAGTTCACAGGTTCCCCGGCGTAAGAAAGGCACGCCTTACGGTGTTTCCACCTGCGTAGGTGTTCCTCAGATTGGGACTGGTCTGATAACCTAGCTCATGTCATGTATGTATCAATGCACTCTTGCAATCCTAGGTTATCATGCACGTGTTCAAGTTCCAGGTTTATTATTAGTCCAACTATGTCATAATTAATTGACATCAGTCCAGCATGGATACATACACAGCCATAGACATCCAACCTGTATCCATAAGTATCTAAGCATACAGATGACATAGCAGAGTCGTACTAGTTCTAGATTACGTCTATGTTTGAGTATTCGGTCAAGGTTCCATCATTTCTTGACCTAAGTCACCTCAAGTGACTAAAACTTGGGATAAGCAAGTCTTAACTACTTAAGACTTCGGTTAAGTGAGTCCTAATCACTTAAGACTAGGTTTAACTGACTTTAGTTGACTAATCATGGACTAAGTCCACTAATCACGGACTAAATCTCACTAATCAGGGGTTTAGTCTCACTAATCGTGAATTAAGTCTGACTTGATTGACTAATCTCGGATTAAATTCGACTAATCATGGATTAGGTCCAACTAATCGGGGATTAGTTGACTAATCAGGGAATTAGGGTTACTAATCGAGGATTAAGTCCAACTAATCTTGGATTAGTTGACTAATCAGCATTACGGTTACTAATCGAGGATTAAGTCCAACTAATCATGGATTAGTTGACTAAACAGGGATTAAGGTTACTAATTGATGAGCATTTTATTTCCCATTATTCCTTGCATTATTTTACTCCTATTATTGATACTTGTTGCCCATTTGACATTGATTAGCTTGATTTAGTGATTTTGAGTTTATTGGACTAATATTCCGAATATTGTTTAATTTGGGATTATCTAGCCTAATTAATTCTATTTCTATTTTCAGGTAATATTTGGCACAAGGACACTTTGGGATGTTTGGAAATGAAGATTGAAGCATTGAAGTGAAGATTGTAATTTGCATTTAGGTCCCTTTTTAATTGTAATTTTTAGAATAGTGTTTCTTAGGACTTGGGCCCATGTTTTAGGCCCATTTTCATGACTAAAGAGGGGAAATTCGTGTAACCCCCAAGACACACTCCCATTTCAGATTTCTCACTCTCTCTCTCTAGGTTAGAACTTCTCTCTTGGCTCTCCCAAGTGGTGGTGGCTGCTAGGGTTTTGTTCTTCCCCATTTCTACTCGTTTTTCTTCATTTATGGCCATGGAAGGCTAGACTTCAAGGGTTAATCCCTTTGGTATTGTATTATCTACTCTTGAGCTCTTGTTATTAATGCAATTTCATTTTCTCTTCTCTGTTTTCATGTTTATCGATGTGTAGTGGTTTGCTTAATTCCATTTCGTAGAGATAATACATGAATATAAATGCTTAATTTGTATTAACTCGTAAAAACTCCAATTCTGGTTTCTGATGCTTAATTAGAAGTTAGGGTTTGGAGTGATAACTGAATTTTCGCTTAGTATTTGGTTATCACGAGTTGGACAGAGGAGAGGAGAGGAATCGATCTTTAGTGAGCTAGGATTGAGTAGTGTACGTAGCCAAATGGGTTTGCCCGCTTTTGTTTCTGATTTTCTTAGTTTTTATATTCTGTTTATGTTTTGTTCTTCACATTTGTCACACACAAACCCCCCCCCCCCATTTTACTGCACACTACGTGTTTGATACTTTGCCTAGACCGATATTCGCTGGGAAACGACCTAGGATCACCTTCCTAGTACTACAGAATAAACACCTTTTATTTTGATCGAGTACGGCCTCGATCAAAATTTGGCGCCGTTGCCGGGGATTATCGGTTCTTGCCAAAGATCATACAGTAGTTAATTAGATTAGTTAGTGCAGTTAGTGTGTGAATAAGCATTCTGATAACTGATTGAAAGTTGCCCTGTTTGCTGATTTGCTGTTCTGCACAACTGATGCTATTCTAGTGATTCTGTGAGTGCCATTCAACATAGCTGCGGGTGGAATTTTTGCACGAAAATTGGTATCCACACTTGTTTCATCATATATTAGTGTGTTGATGCATCACAGACGCTCAGATATGCACTGGTTGTGAGTTCCAGAAAAATTTTCCATGTTTTAGCAGCACTTACTATAAATAGGCATAACTTTTGATCAGGTTGTCGGAATTGGACGAATTATATATCAAATCGAAGGGAAAAATTCAATAAAGAGATAATTGCGCCAACGGCGGAATTAGAGAAAATATTGACCCCAAAATCCTTCGTTTACTATTTCTTTTTTATTTTACAAGTTTTATTTTCTTAGTTTTTGGTCCCTGTTTTAATTCTTTGACTTGGTTCCCTTTTGAATTTTGTCCTCAAACTTTCTGTGATATGTTTTCATGATTTTAGGGTGCTTAAAAAAATTAAAAAAAAATTTTAAAAAAATAAAAAATTTGTTGCCGATTTTGGTCATGCATATCTGTTACAGTATGCTATGGTTGATGCTGTTCTGTTCAGTACATGACTAGGGGCAACCCAAGTTATTTGCATCCTTACAACCCTGAAATTGATAGAACTTATCACAGATTAGTTAGACAAAATAGGAATCAGTCATTAGGTAGTGAGTCAGAGTCATCTTATAGTCCATCTAATTCTGATTCTGTTTCTATTTCTTCTATTCCTTCTACTTTTATTCAATCTGATTCTATACATTGTGATAACATGGCTCAACCCCCACCAAGGGAAAGGACACTTAGGGAGCTGGCTGCACCTGACTTCACTATTGAAGACTCGTGTATCCGGTATCCTGATGAGGATGTTCCTTTTGAGCTTAGAACAGGACTAATCCATTTGTTGCCCAAGTTTCATGGTCTTGCAGGTGAGGATCCTCATAAGCATCTCAAGAAATTCCATATAGTGTGCACCACAATGAAACCACATGATGTGCAAGAGGATCATGTCTGTCTCAGAGCATTTCCACATTCCTTAGAGGGTCTAGCACAAGATTGGTTATCTGACTTGGCCCCTGGTTCCATCACAAGCTGGGATGACTTGAAGAGGGCATTTCTGGAAAAATTCTTCCCTGCAAATAGGACCACTGCAATCAGAAAGGAAATTTCTGGTATCAGGCAACAACATGGAGAGAGTCTCTATGATTATTGGGAGAGATTCAAGAGGTTGTGTGCTTCCTGCCCTCACCATCAGATCTCAGAGCAGCTTCTCATCCAGTACTTTTATGAAGGTCTCAACTTCATGGAAAGAAACATGGTAGATGCTGCAAGTGGTGGTACATTGAGAGATATGACACCCTTACAAGCCAGGAGCAAAATTGAGAAGATGGCTTCCAACTGTCAACAATTCCATGCAAGAAGCAACAGTGATGCAATAGTTGTGAGGGATGTAAATGATGTTGGTGCAGACTCGGGCAAGGTTGAGAAGCTTGAGCAGAAAATTGATTCTCTCACAACATTGGTCACACAATTGGCTGTCAATCAGAAAAAGATGATACTTCCTGCTAGAGTGTGTGGCATATGCACATCCATTGAGCACCCCACAGATGCATGCCCTTCCCTTCAGCAGCAACAGCCGATGACCAGTGGTGACCAACCCGAGGCCTATGCAGCAAACATATACAACAATAGAGGTCCACAACAACACAATCATGACCTCTCTTCCAATAGATACAACCCTGGATGGAGGAACCATCCCAATCTGAAGTGGTCTGATCAACAACAACCTCCTCCTAATGTTCCATTTCAGAACACCGCTGGACCGAGCAGACCACCATATGTACCTCCTCCAATCCAACAGCAAAGGCAACAGCAGCAGCAAGTGGTTCATCCTTCACCATCAGCCCCTCCATCCAACCAACCTACCTTGGAGGAGTTGGTGAGGCAAATGACCATGCAAAACCTCCAATTTCAACAAGAGACTAGAGCATCCATTCAGAGACAAGAGGCATCCATTCAGACTTTGACAAATCAGATGGGTCAAATGGCAACTTCTATCAACAACTTGCAATCTCAAAATTCTGACAAGTTGCCATCCCAAACTGTGATCAACCCTCAGAATCAGAATGTGAGTGCCATCAACCTGAGGTCGGGAAAGCAGATTGTCACACCCACACCACAACCTAACCTCAACAATGATGCTCTAGCTTCCTCTAAAGGAAAGAGCCAAGTGGTAGATGAAGGTGAGCATGCTAGCACCAAAAAGAATCATCCAACTCAACCCTCCTCAACTTCAACCACAAGCCCTGCTGTTGTCCTACAACCTCCTCCTGTTCCTCTTCCATTCCCACCAAGAGTGCCTCAAAACAAAAGGGTGGAAGAGGTGGACAAGGACATTCTTGACACATTCAGGAAGGTGGAAGTCAACATACCCCTTCTTGATGCAATAAAACAGATTCCAAGGTATGCGAAGTTCCTTAAGGAGTTGTGCACTCATAAGAGAAGACTCAAGGGCAATGAGAGGATAAGCATGGGAAGGAATGTCTCCGCTCTCATAGGTAAACCTATCCCTCACATTCCTGAAAAATGTAAGGATCCTGGAACTTTCTCTATACCTTGCATCATAGGCAATGTTAAGTTTGAAAATGCTATGCTAGATTTAGGAGCATCCATAAATGTCATGCCTATGTCTGTTTTTAAGTCTCTTTCTCTTGGACCTCTTCAACCTACGGGTGTAGTGATTCAATTGGCAAATAGAAGTACTGCCCACCCCGCAGGTTTGATAGAGGATGTCTTGGTTCGGGTTGAAGGGTTGATCTTCCCTGCTGATTTTTACATACTTGATATGGAAGATGACTCTCCCCGTAATGCTGTTCCTATTATTTTGGGGAGGCCATTTTTGAAAACAGCCCGAACCAAGATAGATGTGCATTCAGGTTCACTTTCCATGGAGTTTGATGGCAGTGTGATCCGATTTGACATTTTCCATGCTATGAAACATTTTCCTGAGGATCACTCTGTTTTCCATGTGGACTTGCTTGATGATTTGATAGATGAGCATATGCTTGACTTTTTGCATCATGATTTTGAATTGCCATCTTTCACTGATTCATTTACTTGTCCATCATGCACTAACTCTGGATGGTGCACCGCATGCACTGAAATAGCCCAGTTTTTAGACTCTGCTACTGCATCTGATGATTCATATGTTATAGATTCAGATTATGCTAACCCTAACCCCATATCTGTTATGCATGAGTCTGATTTACTTGTTCAGGTGCAGGCAGCAGAATCCATTTCTGCTGTCCCTTTAGTTCCATCTATTATGCAGGCACCCTCATTGGACCTGAAGCCCCTCCCTCCTCATCTCAAATATGCTTACTTGGAGGATGAGCAGAAACTCCCAGTGATCATCTCTACCTCACTTTCTGTTGATCAAGAGGAGAAACTGCTGGATGTGATAAGAAAGAACAAGAGGGCAATTGGATGGACTTTAGCGGATATTCCTGGAATTAGCCCCTCCATGTGCATGCACCGCATTTTGTTGGAGGATGGGGCTAAACCAGTGAGACAACCCCAAAGACGATTGAACTCCCAGATTCTTGATGTGGTTAAGAAAGAGGTCACCAAGCTGCTCCAAGCGGGTATCATCTACCCAATTTCAGATAGCACTTGGGTGAGCCCGGTGCAAGTTGTCCCCAAGAAGTCTGGTGTCACAGTTGTAAAAAATGAGAAGGATGAGCTGATTCCCACTAGAGTGCAGAACAGTTGGAGAGTCTGCATTGATTACAGAAAGCTCAACCAGGCGACTCGCAAGGATCATTTCCCTCTCCCCTTCATTGATCAGATGTTGGAGCGCCTTGCAGGTAAATCTCATTATTGCTTCTTAGATGGATTCTCTGGTTATTTTCAAATTTGCATTGCACCAGAGGACCAACATAAGACCACATTTACCTGTCCTTTTGGCACATTTGCATATAGAAAGATGCCTTTTGGCCTATGCAATGCTCCTGCCACATTTCAAAGATGTATGATGAGTATTTTCGCTGACTTGCTCGAGCATTGCATAGAGGTCTTCATGGATGATTTTAGTGTTTATGGCTCCTCATTTGATGCATGTCTTGATAATTTGACTAAGGTGCTTAACAGGTGCATTGAGACTAACCTTGTCTTGAATTTTGAAAAATGCCACTTCATGGTAGAACAAGGCATAGTCTTAGGGCACATTGTTTCGCACAAGGGCATAGAAGTTGACCCTGCTAAGCTGCATGTAATATCACATTTGCCTTACCCCTCTTGCGTGCGAGAGGTGCGTTCTTTTCTTGGTCATGCAGGTTTCTATCGCAGGTTTATTCAGAACTTTAGCAACATTGCCCTTCCTCTTTCCAAGTTGCTTCAAAAGGATGCCCCATGGGAATTTGGAGACCAATGCAAGAGGGCATTTGATGAATTGAAGAAAGCACTGACCACCACTCCCATCATCCAACCACCTGATTGGACCCTCCCATTTGAGCTCATGACTGATGCTTCAAATTATGCTTTGGGAGCAGTTCTCTCCCAAAGGGTTGGTAAGCTGTCGCATGTGATTTATTATGCTTCTAGGACTTTAGATGCAGCACAGGTTAATTACACAACAACTGAAAAAGAACTTTTGGCTATTGTTTTTGCACTTGACAAGTTTAGATCATATTTGCTTGGTTCTAAGGTTGTAGTGTACACTGATCATGCTGCTCTGAAGTATCTTTTGAAAAAGACAGATTCCAAACCTAGGTTGATTAGGTGGATGTTGCTCCTCCAGGAGTTTGATCTTGAGATTCAGGATCGGAGTGGTGCGCATAACCTTGTCGCAGACCACTTGAGCAGGATAGAGAGAGAGGAGGATGCATTTCCTATCCGGGATGACTTCCCGGATGAGCAGCTTTTATCTTTACATGTTTCCCATCCCCTTCCCCAAACTCCTTGGTTTGCAGACATTGTTAATTATCTGGTTGCTTCTGTTTTTCCTGCCTTGGCATCCAAAGCTCAAAGAGACAAATTAAAGAGCGATGCCAAGCATTATGTATGGGATGACCCCTATTTATGGCGTTTTTGCAGTGATCAGGTCATTCGCAGGTGCATTCCAGACCAGGAGATCCAATCGGTTCTCCAATTTTGCCATGCTTCACCAGTGGGAGGCCACCTTGGTACTCAAAGGACAGCACGAAAGGTGCTGGATTCTGGATTTTATTGGCCTACCATTTTCAAGGATGCGAGCAACATCTGCAGCTCGTGTGAGCAGTGTCAAAGAGCAGGAGGCGCCCTATCTTGGAGGCAACAGATGCCGCAACAACCTATGTTGTTTTGTGAGGTGTTTGACGTCTGGGGTATAGATTTCATGGGCCCCTTTCCTGTTTCTTTTGGTTTTTATTATATCTTACTTGCTGTGGATTACGTATCCAAATGGGTGGAAGCTAAGGCCACCAGGACTAATGATGCTCAGGTTGTTGTAGATTTTGTCAGGTCTAATATCCTTTGCAGGTTTGGCATACCTAGAGCCATAGTCAGTGACCAAGGCACACACTTCTGCAATAGATCCATGCAAGCTTTGCTCAAGAAGTATGGGGTTGTGCACAAAGTTTCTACACCCTATCACCCCCAAACCAACGGGCAAGCTGAGATTTCAAATAGAGAGATCAAGCGGATTTTGGAGAAGATGGTGAAGCCTAATAGAAAGGATTGGAGCACACGATTAGAGGATGCTCTGTGGGCCCATCGGACCGCTTACAAGGCACCCATAGGGATGTCACCCTATCGGGTTGTCTTTGGTAAGGCGTGCCACCTGCCTGTGGAGATAGAGCACCGTGCATATTGGGCTGTGAAGCAATGTAACTTAGCTCTTGATCAAGCGGGTGAGGAGAGGAAGCTGCAGTTGAGTGAGCTAGATGAGATCCGCTTGGAGGCCTATGAGAACTCCAAATTCTACAAAGAGAAGACCAAGAAGCTTCATGATAACTCCATTTCCAGAAAGGAGTTCTTGGTTGGTCAAAAAGTTTTGCTCTACAACTCTAGGCTTGGACTCATGAGTGGAAAGCTCCGCTCTAAATGGATTGGACCGTTTGTAGTCACCCAGGTGTTTCCTTATGGCACTGTGGAGATCAAGAGTGAGTCCACGAACAAGAGCTTCAAAGTCAATGGCCACCGACTCAAGCCTTTCCTAACCACCCCTTCTTTGGATGATGCACCTGTGGAGGAGGCCTCATTGGTCGACCCCACTTTTGAACAACCATGACTTAGGGAGTCTCCTTTTCTCCTTCCTTACTCTTTTTATTACACTTGTCTATATCTGTCTGATTCTGCTATTTGTGTTCCATTGAGGACAATGTGTGATTTAAGTGTGGGGGGAGAGTAGTTTAGGTTGCATATTTTGCTTTGATTTTTTTTTAGGTTTTGCTTAGTTTTGGGCATTTTCTTGCATGTTTTTGCTTCATTTTAGTAGAGTTTTGGTATCTCGTGTCTGAATTCATGCATTTTTGTGTGTAAAGTTGCTTTTGATAATTAAGAGGTGGTAACACTGTGATAGAATTGTCCCTTTTGTGAGGATTTGAGCCTTAATTGTGGGTGGATTGCTATATATGCCACCTAATTTTCTGTCATGTGTGATTGCACTCTGGATTACTTGCACTCTAGAACTTGACTTGACTCTTGTTGATACTTGATTGCTCATGCACATTTTGAAATGATTTAGGCACTTTCTTTCTTGAATAAGCTACTAGCCATATGAGCCTACCTTGAATGAATGTATCCTTTGCTAGCCCCTTTGAGCCTTTTTATCCCTTTCCTTGTTCTTTAGCTCATTACAAGCCTATGACTGAAAAACCATGATTGTCCTAACCTTAGGGAATTTTGGAGCTTTGGAATTGTTTTGGGAATGGGTATTAGGTAAGAAGTATGCTTTATGCTTTAATTGGTTGAGTTCTTGGTTTTGCCTCATTGGTTGTTATAGTTATGGCTTCATCTTCATGCCATTTGTGTTGTTTCTTCTTTTCTTTTTGTATATGTCTCAAAAACAAAAAAAAAATAGAAGACAAAAATACAAAAAAATAAAAAAAAAATGCAAAAATAAAAAGAAAAAAAAAAGAAAAAAAGTGAATAAAAGGTTGTTGAGGCAAAGAGGATTGGAATTAGTGGTTGTTGATTTTGGGGTGGATTTTGCTTACTTTTTACTTATTCCCCATTGCTCCTCTATTCCCTTGGTTTTAGCTACATTCCCATATTTTTATCCTACCTTGTCCTTGGCCCCATTACAACCCTTAAAAGACCTTTTGATCATTTTGTGCATGTGTGTTGATGGTTGATGTTAGAGGCTTGTCAAGCTTATGGTTGTGTTTGTTTTTCATGATGTGCCTTGAGTGTAAATAATGATTAACCCCAAACACTTGAGTGTAAACACTTTTGAGTGATCCTTGTGAGTTTCTATCATCATTGTGACTATCCTCTTGATGTCATTGGTTTCTTTGCATACTTGAAGTAATTGGATGATGTTCGCGGATGCTTTGACTCTTTGATCCTTAACCATTTTGTGTGCTTGAGTTTGCCCATTTCTTTGCATTTCCTAGAATTCATTGTGAAGTATGTAATCTCTTAGGTTAGCATTTCTTAGTTGTAGTCATCTTGTTGCATGATTCACTTTGGTGCATATTGATCTTCATAGTCCTATCTTTTGGTTTTGCCCAGGAGTGCAAAAGGATAAGTGTGGGGGTATTTGATGAGCATTTTATTTCCCATTATTCCTTGCATTATTTTACTCCTATTATTGATACTTGTTGCCCATTTGACATTGATTAGCTTGATTTAGTGATTTTGAGTTTATTGGACTAATATTCCGAATATTGTTTAATTTGGGATTATCTAGCCTAATTAATTCTATTTCTATTTTCAGGTAATATTTGGCACAAGGACACTTTGGGATGTTTGGAAATGAAGATTGAAGCATTGAAGTGAAGATTGTAATTTGCATTTAGGTCCCTTTTTAATTGTAATTTTTAGAATAGTGTTTCTTAGGACTTGGGCCCATGTTTTAGGCCCATTTTCATGACTAAAGAGGGGAAATTCGTGTAACCCCCAAGACACACTCCCATTTCAGATTTCTCACTCTCTCTCTCTAGGTTAGAACTTCTCTCTTGGCTCTCCCAAGTGGTGGTGGCTTCTAGGGTTTTGTTCTTCCCCATTTCTACTCGTTTTTCTTCATTTATGGCCATGGAAGGCTAGACTTCAAGGGTTAATCCCTTTGGTATTGTATTATCTACTCTTGAGCTCTTGTTATTAATGCAATTTCATTTTCTCTTCTCTGTTTTCATGTTTATCGATGTGTAGTGGTTTGCTTAATTCCATTTCGTAGAGATAATACATGAATATAAATGCTTAATTTGTATTAACTCGTAAAAACTCCAATTCTGGTTTCTGATGCTTAATTAGAAGTTAGGGTTTGGAGTGATAACTGAATTTTCGCTTAGTATTTGGTTATCACGAGTTGGACAGAGGAGAGGAGAGGAATCGATCTTTAGTGAGCTAGGATTGAGTAGTGTACGTAGCCAAAGGGGTTTGCCCGCTTTTGTTTCTGATTTTCTTAGTTTTTATATTCTGTTTATGTTTTGTTCTTCACATTTGTCACACACAAAACCCCCCCCCCCATTTTACTGCACACTACGTGTTTGATACTTTGCCTAGACCGATATTCGCTGGGAAACGACCTAGGATCACCTTCCTAGTACTACAGAATAAACACCTTTTATTTTGATCGGGTACGGCCTCGATCACTAATCAAGGATTAAGTCCAACTAATCATGGATTAGTTGACTAATCATGGTTAAGGTCACTAATCAAGGATTAAGTCTAACTAATCATGGATTAGTTGACTAAACAGGGATTAGGGTTACTAATCGAGGATTAAGTCCAACTAATCATGGATTAGTTGACTAAACAGGGATTAAGGTTACTAATCAAGGATTAAGTCCAACTAATCATGGTTAAGGTCACTAATCAAGGATTAAGTCTAACTAATCATGGATTAGTTGACTAAACAGGGATTAGGGTTACTAATCGAGGATTAAGTCCAACTAATCATGGATTAGTTGACTAAACAGGGATTAAGGTTACTAATCAAGGATTAAGTCCAACTAATCATGGATTAGTTGACTAATCATGGTTAAGGTCACTAATCAAGGATTAAGTCTAACTAATCATGGATTAGTTGACTAAACAGGGATTAGGGTTACTAATCGAGGATTAAGTCCAACTAATCATGGATTAGTTGACTAAACAGGGATTAAGGTTACTAATCAAGGATTAAGTCCAACTAATCATGGATTAGTTGACTAATCACGGTTTAAGGGAGACTTAATTAGGTCTAAGTGCTACTTAGTTATCTAGAAGCTAGGTTTGATTAACACTTAGTTGACTAACTTCCTTTGGTTACCAAATTAAGTCCTTAACCGAGACTTAAGGTTCTAAAACCGTTTGGGATCAACACCTAAACCTAGTTCGTCTAAGGGTTAATCATGAATTAACAACATAGTCAATTCGGTTTCTCCTCATCACAAAGTATGCTCATAAAATTCAGCATGAACATATGGTATTCCCAAAAGCAATCATTCATCAATACTAAACATGGTCATAAAATTCAGCATCAAACATTTCATTAACAACATAGCATAAACAATGGTTCAAAAACACATAATATAGTCATAGATTTCAGCATAGAAACATTAAGCAAACACATATCAAAACTCATCAAATTCGGCCTCCAAGCCCAAAATCAAGGGTGATTCTAGAATGCTCACTTGTGAGTTTCGTTTTTAGATTGGGACAGTAAAAAAGCAGGATAAAACAGTGAAATTGGCATGGTAAAAAAAAGTGTAGGGTAAATGTGACTTATTATACTTGCAGAATCGGTTTGCAACAATTATTTGCAATAAGCCCCCTAATTTTTACACTTCCACGATCGATTATCTAGGGCAGCAGCTCCCTTCTCCTTTCTTCTTCTTCTTCTTCTTCTTCTTCGTTGGTCCCTTCTTCATTGGCGGCGCTCCCCGTTGTTGTTGTTGGCATTCTTGTTCCTCCTCCTCTTCTTCTTCTTCCTGTTGGCGTTCTTCTTCTTCTTCGTGTTGGTGTTGTTCGTCGTTCGTTCGTTCGTTCTTCTTGTTGTTCTTGGCGTTGTGAGTGGTGGGGGGTTGTTTCTTCGGGTATGTAAATTTTCTTTCTTCTCTGTTGTTGTTCTTCTTTGTTTTTGGGAAAGTGAAAAAGTTGGAGTTAAGCCCTCTGCAGATCTTCCATGGGCAGAGCACCAAGGGGATGCCAAAAACCGAAAACAAATTGTATAGTAGAAAGAGACATTGAAAACTATAATGTTAGTTTCTACCAAAAACTGAGCAAAGCCACATATTTTTGGCATCTTTACGAGAGCTAAGCCCTGTAATAAGAGATGAGGCACCCTGTCTGAATATGAAGTTCGTAGCCTCACATAATAGGATATTAGGAAGCAAACAGTTAAAGATGTGTGGTTGTAGAGCATGAAGTTAGTGTTAATCCTGTTATGAACAGCATCCCAGATAAAATATTTGTCATTTTAGGGAGTCCAACAATCTTAATTGATCCATGATGGGAAACTTTGTTGTTTTTTTCTAATGAGTTTTGAAATGTGAATTATTAATAATTTATACTTGTGGTTGAGTCAAGTTGTTTTCAAGAATTTTTGTTATCTGCTTAGCAAGAGAATGAGCTCATGAATCTTATCTGTGTTCTTTATTTAACACCTCCATGTTGCTTTTAAATCTGTATGGCATATGCTCTATTTGTTGGAGTTTATGAACCTATAAACCAAAAACTGTTGAGGATATTTCCTGAAAATCTGAGTGCTTTTGCTCATTTGGTAAGATGCTTCTTATATAAACAGTGACATGAGTCATGTAGATTCAAGTGAATAATGGGTATGTTAGCAAATTTGAGCATAACGCTCAAATTGTTTTTAATAGATATGCTATGCTAGCTTTGAAACAAGACATTTACGAGATGTTTCAACCTTATTGTTTCTCATTGCCTTCAAGTTTGAAGTTTGGTGCCAATTGGTCCTCTAAAGCCTCTTGCATTTGTTTGGCTTGTATTGGAGTTGATGCCTTGTCTATATTATCATTCTTTTTTCCATTGGAGACAAAAATCTTTGATGATATTTTAAATTTCATTAGACTGCAGGTGTCGTAGGGTATATTGCTGCTTCACTGATTCGTGTTCCAACAGAGGTAGGTGGATTATCTTAGTTGTTAAAATGATATTTCCATGGCAGAAAACTGTTTCACTGGACAAGTTCCTCTTTTTTAATGCTCCTCAGGTTGTTAAGCAGAGAATGCAAATTCTATTCCCCATGTTTGTATTGATATGATAAAATGTTTCTTTCATGTTGATCTTTGCAATCACAGGGATATGGATCTTTTTTATTGCGGGATTTACCCTTTGATGCTATTCAATTTTGCATCTATGAGCAGATTCAAATAGGTTATAAGCTTGCGGTATGCTCCTCAAGTTCTATCTTTATGTGCATTAAAGACAATATTTTTGCATTTTAGTTTTCATGACACGATTTGCCATTTCACTTTCTATTATTTATTATAATTTCTTAAACCTTGTCTTTCTTATTTCTGTCCTGAAATATTGTTAAAATGTCAAGTTATCCTTCTGATATTTGAACAGATATACCTTGATAGTGATTCATATCTGTGTGCCTTTTCTCTTTCTGGTGATTTGAATGTGTATAGTATGAACTAGTCTGATAGCTATGTGCTGAAATGGAGCTTTAACACTACACTAGCCAGTAAGATTTGCAAGCTGTATTGTATAGCAGAGTCTGTAAACTCAGTTTGTTCTAAATTTGCTTTGTAGAAGTTCTCACAGGAATTGAAATTTGCAGGTTACTTCTGTTGATCTCCATCATCATTTCCATGCCCTTGGTGCTGGAACTATTGAAGATATTAGGGTGCAACGAGACAAGAGTTTCGGGTTTGTGAGATACAGTACAGATGGTGTAAAAAGGACTTAATTTGTTGACATGACAGAGTAGAAAACAAACTTGTAAATTTTGATTCAATTTCATGTAATATTTTCATACCAAATTCTTTGCCAACCTTTAATTGCATTCTGGTTGGTATTTGTAAATGATTTGATGTAATAAATGTTCTAACAGGAACATATTATGTTCATTGATTTTTGGGTTAATTACAGTTTGCCCCCCTGTGGTTTGCCTAAAAATCAGTTTGCCCCACTGTGGTTTCAAGTTAAACAAACTGCCCCCCCCCCCCCCCCCCCGTGGTAAGCAGTTAACTAAAAAAGAAAAATAAACCAGACCAAACCAGCTACGAGAAAAACTTCTATAAAACCACCAAACCAAACCAGCTACAAGAAAGAGAAAAACAAACAAACAAAAAAATATACTCCTTTAAACATAGGGAAAAATATATTTATCTTAATCTAAAATACAAGTAAAATTATTGATTTTTTTATTTTTTTTAGTTTCATTGTCATTAAAAACATCTCGCTGGAAGAGCCAGCCACGCAGCTCGCTCCGGATTAGTCTCAAGGGCTCCCTGGCATTAAGGGTGTTCTTGGGGATACCGGTGGTTCCGCAAGGAATACGGACCAAAAAAAAAATATTAACAAATTCCAAATTTTAATAATTTAAATTTAAATTTAACTTAATTATTTCATTCAAATTATTTATTAAATTTTAAATTATTTACTTTCACTACTTAAATTGTGAATAATTTATTATTTTATTACTATTTCACTTATACACGTTAAAATTTTTCTTCCTTAACACTTATATTTAATTTTTTTTATTAAATATTAACACTACGTTTTTTATTATTATTTAATCATATTCCATCTATTAAATATTTATTCTTGTATAAAATTTATGCTGATTAAACTCGTAAAGGTACCGTGTGCTCCCGACGATCTCATGAATGTAACAACTCAACCTAAATAACTTACAAATAACATTATTGATTAATCATAATTTCTCCTATCAAATGTTTATTCTTCTATTCAATTGATAATATTTAGTAGTTTTACTAATACACCCACTCAAGATAACACGTGCAACCGACTCGTTCACCTACGACTAAATAACTAACTGCCGACAACGGGTTTCGCTCAACCTCATCAGGATCACGCATGAACCGAATAAACTACCTACCGACTACTCCTTCCCCTCAACCTCATGAACGTAACACCTCAACAGAATGATCTAACTCTTCACTCGTTCACCCTCGACCTAAGGAACGTAAGTGCTGAACTAAGGAACTAACCCTCAACTCCTTTACCTAAACCAATTCAAACTCACTTCTTCAAGTAAGTAGTTACTATGTCCGATAAACTACTCCTAAACAAAGTAAGAAGTGAACCGATTAATTAACCCCCATCTCGTCCACCGAAACCCATTCAAATGCACTTGTTCGACCGACTACATACTATGTTCGATCAACTGCTTATATCCATTCGACAACTCACTATTCCATTACTCAATATTATAATCCTAACACCTTCAAATTATCAATTGCATGGTAAATGAACGATACTTCTTCTTTATCATTTTCGGATAGTTCTCATTTCTTCATCTTTAATTACAAATGCAATAATCGCTATACGCATATGTAAAATAACCTTTTATGACATTCAAATATAGCATCGGATGGACTACATTCAAATATATCTAAGATTAACTAAGACGTCACATAACGGATTACACAATTGTTTCTAATGATCTCTCCAAAAAAATTTATCGGCTAACTCACAATTGATAATCAAAATTAAACTATAGTTAATAAGTTAACTCCCTCCGTCCTTTATTCTACAACCCCTTTCAATAAACAATTTTCGTCCTAATTAAGAAACGAAAGCACAACAACTTATTATGTTTTCAAATTGCTATAACGGTTTTTTTAAGACTCCCAAGTATTTTTACCAATTTTTTTCTATTTTTTAAGGGGGTGATAGGGTAATAATAGAGAGAGAAATGAATACAGTTATAAAATTTTAAATAGAAGTAACTTTGGAATGACAACATATTTTTTGATAAATTTGAGAATAATGATTACTTTTCTGAATTTGTGTAAATTAGGTAAAAGTGACTTATATTTAAGGACAGAGAGAGTATAATTAAGAAGGAAGTAAATTGCAAAATATGCTAATAAAAAAAAAACCACGCCAACAGACCCTCACAACTGCTCCAGGCGGTGACCAATATGCGTTTCCCATAGTTTTAGACCCATCACTAAATTTTGAACGGCCATCATTCCTCCCTCAATTTTAACTTGGTGCACCATACTACTTCCACTTCTATGAAACCCATGCGCATGCGAATTTAACGCGCATGCTAGAACTTTCCCAAAATCAAAGTCTAACTAGTGCCCTCGAGTCTCATGGTGACTCATCCTAGTTCTAAGCTTCAAGACCTATTCTAGCAAAAGTGTAAACTTCTCTCCATACCTCTTGAAGACACTAAAAGAGAACTAAGAACCTTTGGCCTTCTTTCTCACCAAAACCGTGAGCAATCTCCCTCCTTGGACACTTGGAACTTGACTTCAAGCTTCTAAGACTCTAAGACTCCTCTTGATCTACCAAGCTAAGGATCCTAATGCCTTGATGATGGTGTGGCCGTGAGGTCCATTTGGTCTTGACTGAATTTCCTTCAACACAATCTTCAATCAAGTGGCATATTCATGATCTAGGGTATGAATATGCCAAGGTTCTTTGTGTTTGGTGAGTGTTTTAGGTTGATTTAGGGTGGTGGTGAGGTGAGGCCGTGAGCTTCTCTAGAAAAGGAAGGGTTGAATTTGAGCTTCTAAGTCTTAATCACTAATGCATGTGGTGCATTCTTGATCTAGGCTTAGAGTATGTAAGGATTTCTTGGTTTTTCATGGAAGAAAAGGCTTGGATGGTGGTGTTTTGGGAGGTGGCCGTGAGCCTCTTGGCCAAGAAGAAGAAAGAAGAAGACAATGGCATGAAGAAAGGAAAAGCAAAAGTGAAGCTCATCAACATAAGGCCACTTTTATAAAAGCTCATGGTCAAATGGTGATGTGTTAAGGTGGCTAAGTGGTGAGTTTTGGTGTGGACACCTCAACTCTTCATGAAAAGGGAGGAAAGGTGGTGTTGACACCTAATGCTTTGACCACATGCATGAAATGTGGGCTTGACACCTCACTTGCTTCATGCATTCACAATTTCACTCCATGGCTTCACACACACACATTCCACACGGCCAACACTAGCACACACAAGGCCCATCACACAATCTTGGCCCAATATCACTAACAAGGCCCATTAGGTTCACTTAGGCTTAATCTAGCCCACTTAACCCTTAAGCTCCACATTAACCAAGCTAATCTAACTCAAGACTAACCGATTAGCTAACTAAACCAAATTAACTTAAAACCACACAAGTCTAAACCTAATAAATTAGGGTTAAGCTAGCTCTAATCACGATTAGCTATCTAAACACGATTAAACTCTAACACATCAAGCTCAGGCAAAGCATTTAAATCACAAAGCACGAATTATTTGGGAACTAAAATTCAGGGATGTTACACTCTCCCCCACTTACAGGAATTTCGTCCCCGAAATTCGGTTTCACTGGAACAACTCAGGATATTCTCTACGCATCGAGGCTTCGGGTTCCCAAGTTGACTCTTGAACACCATTGTGTTCCCAAACAAATCTAACCAAGGGTATTTCTTTTCCCCTAAGTTGCTTGATTCGGTGGTCTGCTATAAAAATCGGGCCAGCTTCTAGAGTTAGGTTTTCTCGCACAGACAGGTCATCGGGTCGGATATCTAGAATTGAATTAGGGTCGTGCACAAACTTTCGAAGTTGTGAAACATGAAAGAGATTGTGCAGACTAGACAAGGATGGTGGTAAGGCTATCTGGTACACGACTGGGCCAATCTTCCTAAGGATTTGGTACAGACCGATGAACCTGGGTGAAAGTTTCTTGGTTCTCAACGCTCTGCCTACACCTTTCATCGGGGATACCTTGATAAACACATGCTCTCCTTCTGCAAACTCAAGAGGTCTTCTCCTCTTATCCGCATAATTCTTCTTTCTTCCCTGAGCGGTCCTCATCTTCTCTTGTACCATCTTAATCTTTTCAGTTGTTTCTTATACCAGTTCTGGACCGATTAAAGCATTCTCCCCCACTTGAAACCAACATAGTGGGGTCTGACATTTTCTACCATACAACGCTTCAAACGGTGCCATCCCAATGCTCACATGATAACTGTTATTATAGGTAAACTCCACCAACGGTAACACCTTATCCCAACTTCTTTGTTCCTCCAAGGCACATGCTCTTAACATATCCTCCAACGTCTGAATGGTTCGCTCTGTTTGTCCGTCAGTTTGAGGATGATAAGCAGATCCCATTTTTAACTTGGTTCCCAGGGCTTGATGCAGACTGTTCCAAAACTGAGACGTAAACCTTGGATCACGGTCAGACAGTATACTGGAAGGTATACCATGCAGTCGTACCACCTCATCAACGTAAAGTTGAGAAAGCCTTTCCATCGAATAATGCATATTCACGGGGATAAAATGCGCTGATTTGGTTAACCGATCTACTACAACCCATATGGCATCAAAATTCCGGTCTGTCCTTGGTAAACTTGTCACAAAATCCATCGATATGCTGTCCCATTTCCACTGAGGGACCTCCAAACATTGTAATTCTCCTCCTGGCTTCTTATGCTCGGCCTTCGTCTTCTGACAAATTAGACACGATGCTACATACTCAGCCACATCTTTCTTTAATCCAGACCACCAGAACAACTTTTTCAAATCCTGATACATCTTAGTTGTTCCCGGATGCATACTCATCCGACTCTTGTGCGCTTCCTCCAATATCATTCTTCTAAGTTCTGCGTCCTTTGGAATCATATCCTCATCTTGAAACGAAGAAGTCTATCCTTTCCCTCTTGAAAGTTTAGTTCTTTCCCTTCAGATGCCAACCTTTCCTTTTCACTAAGCTCACCATCTTCTTGTTGTCGCTCACGGATCAGAGTCATAAACTCATTCGTGATCTGCAGCATTCCTAACTTCAAGCTTGTTGGCTTGACTTCCATTACCAAACTCATATCCCGAAACTTCTCCAGTAACACAGCCTCCTTAATCATCATGGCACTTGCATGCAATGCCTTTCTGCTTAAGGCATCGACAACCTTATTCGCCTTTCCAGGATGATAGTGGAGTTCGAAGTCATAATCCTTGAGAAACTCCGTCCACCGACGTTGTCTCATGTTCAACTCTTTCTGGTCAAAGAGGTATTTCAAACTCTTATGGTCACTGAATACACAGAACACAGTGCCATAGAGATAGTGCCTCCAGATCTTGAGAGCGAAAACTATTGCGGCTAGCTCCAAGTCGTGCGTCGAATAATTCTCCTCATGCACTTTCAACTGCCTTGATGCATATGCCACAATCTTACCTTCTTGCATCAACACACATCCGAGGCCTTGCCCTAAAGCGTCGCAGTACACATCAAAACTCTTCTGCGGATCAGGTAGGATTAATACTGGTGAAGTCGTCAGCTTTTCCTTCAGCTTTTGGAAACTCTCTTCGCACTTCGAGTTCCAGACAAAAGGTTGATCCTTCTTGGTCAACTTCGTCAAAGGTAGGGAGATCTTCGAAAATCCTTCTATAAACCTCCGATAGTGCCCGGCAAGTCCTAAGAAACTCCGGACCTCTGTCACCGTCTTAGGTTGTTCCCATCGAAGAACTGATTCAACCTTTGTTGGATCGACAGCTATTCCTCCTTTCGAGATCACGTGTCCCAAAAACTTAACCTCCTCCAGCCAAAACTCGCACTTTGAGAGTTTGGCGTACAACTGTTTCTCCTTCAAAACTTCCAATACAATCCTTAAGTGTTCTGCATGTTCCTCTGGACTCTTTGAGTAGATCAGAATATCATCTATAAAGACCACTACAAACGAGTCCAGGAACGGTCTAAAGACCCTATTCATGTAGTCCATAAAGACAGCAGGAGCGTTCGTCAAGCCGAACGGCATCACTACATATTCATAGTGCCCATAACGAGACCGAAATGCTGTCTTGGGAATGTCCTGTTCCCGAATCCTTATCTGATGGTACCCAGATCTTATATCTATCTTCGAGAAAACAGAAGCTCCACGAACTTGATCCATAAGATCGTCTATCCTTGGCAGTGGGTATTTGTTCTTGATGGTCACCTTGTTCAACTGCCGGTAGTCCACACACATACGCAGACTTCCATCCTTCTTTCTCACAAACAACACTGGCGCACCCCAGGGAGACACATTTGGTCTGATCAATTGTTTCTGTAGCAACTCTTCTACTTGCTTCTTCAACTCAGCCATTTCCGGCGGCGCCATCCTATACGGTGCTATAGAGATTGGACCAGCTCCTGGGATTAGATCGATACCAAACTCGATTTCTCGAGTTGGCGGCAACCCCGACACATCGTCCGTGAAAACCTCCGGAAACTCCTTTACCACCGGTATTCCTTCTATCTCTTTCTCCTCTTCTTCCCTCGTTACAGAGAACAGACACGTGAAGCCTTTGGGTTCGGGGTTCGAGGGTTGAAGGTCTTTGTACAAGAATGAAAGGGTGAAAATGAGCTCATTCCCTCTCTCACACGGTTTTGGTCCTTCTTTTATTCTTCTTTATATTTCCTTATTTGCCATCAAGGGCTTGCATGGAGGGCTAAATTGCAAATACTTGGGGACTAAGTCACAAAACTTGGAGACCAAGTCTTGCCCTTGAGTCCCTCATGGATCCTTCCTCTTTCCTTCCTATTCTTCACTTTTTCCTTCCTTATGTCATGCTTGGTCATCTTGATGATGTCACTAGTTTGACAATAAGGCATGCCACTTGGTAACCATGCAAATGAGCTTGGTGGCTAAGCTAGGCACATGACCATTCGGCCATAGGGGTTTTAAGATAGGTTAGATTAGCTAATTAGGTTTAAGACACTAATTAGGGTTCTAATCATGATTAGGGTAGGATTAGGTTAATTAATCTAGGTTTAGTCCACAAATCCTTAGTGATTAGGGCTTAATCAAGGATTAAGGTGCTAATCAAAATCTTAATCATAGGTTTAAGAGGAACTAATTCTAGATTAGCTCACTAACCATGAGGATTTAGGGTTTACGAGAGTGATTAAGTTCTTAATCAAGGATTAAGAACTCGATTAGGGTTTAATCAAAGATCAAGGGTGCTAATTAGGGTTTCTAGAGACGATTGGACTTTGATTCTTTGAGACTTAGAGAAAATAATTTTCCATGAAATCATATGAATCAATAAAGCAAAATCTTAATTAAAACCTTAAACAATTAAGCACACAAGGTCACACACACATGTAAATCAAATTTAAAAGCATAAAACTCATCATGAAATCAAATCTCTTTTAATCAATTCTTAAATCAATTAGGTTGAAATAATCTCTTAATTAGGGACTTGTAGAAGAGAGTCAAAAGGCAGATGTCACATCTTACCTCGGACTTTTTAAATAGAACTTGGAATTTAGCTCGGCGGCGATGACGGCGTCGGTGTTGCTCCTCGTTAGCGGGAACGATCGCGGCTGAACCAAGGCAAGAGCTTCGAGCTTCGAGGTTCCCGACACGAGCCCGGAACGATCACGGACCGGTAACGGCGCCGGTGAGATCCATGGAGAGAGAGAGAGCTCGTGGGTGTGAGAGGAAAAGGGATGAAGGAGGTGTTGTGGTTGTGGTGGTTTGATCGGCGACCACGGCGGCGGTGGTCTCAGGCGGCGGTTGTGGCGGCCGACAAGGGAGAGAAGAGAGGGAGAGAGAGAGACCAATCTAAAGGGGAAGAGGGAGAGAGAAATATGATGGTGGTGATGGGGGATAGCGATGGTGGCTCGTGGTGGAGGTGGCGGTGGCGGCCGGAGAGGAAGGGGCGGCGGCGGAGGAGTAAGAGAGGTGAGGGAAAGGGAGAGAAAGAGAAAGAGCAAGGGATGGTGAGGGAAAGGAGGGAGAGAGTGGATCTGTGGAGGAGGAAGGGAGGACAAGGAGGCGGCGGCCTTTGGTGGTGGTGGCTCGTGGTGGCGCCGGAGGAGGGAGGGAGATCGGAGGAAGAGAGAACAAAGGGTTGAAATGGGGTTTTCAGCCCCAAAAACGTGTTTTTAATGTTGCAGACCGCAGAATACTCGAGTATTTTTGTCAATACTCGAGTATTTTGACCCAAAATAATCGAGTATTTCACAAAATACTCGAGTATAATGATCAAATACTGCTAGTTTGCTTTTCTATTTTTCAGCTATTTTCTCCCAACTTCAAATAGCCATAACTTCTTCGTTCACCGTCAGACCTTGCTCAAATTTTACGAGTAACTTCCTAAAAATCATATATTCATATCCAACAGGGGAAATTGTGTTTGGAGTCTTAAATCTTTTATTTTGAATTTCCTAACGTCGGGTGTTTATAACACCGAAAAATCGATTTTTAACACTCGTTTTGTCTTCTTTAAATTTGCTTTTCGATGCCAATGCTCCTTGACTCCTCTATGGCACTCAAAGAACTCCTAATCCATCATTTTAAATCCCTTCTAGGATAATCCTTACTTCCAAATCTTACTATTATTCGAATTATTATTAGAATTAAAATTCGGGATGTTACATTTCTCCCCCACTTATTAGAATTTCGTCCCCGAAATTCCGTTCGGTTCCTTAAATGGAGAATCATCCCATTGGTAAACTCCGGACTACGGTTTTTATTTTCCACTCCACCTGTGGTTAGGGTCGTGCCTATTTCAACGTTTGTCTTCTAATACTACGTATTATTTCTATCTGCGTAAGATCGTCAGTTTTCTTATTATTACATTTCCATCTCCCATTCCTTGGATTGAAATCCTCCCCCACTTAGCATCAACATACTTGGTTATATCCATGCTTGGGGGTATGCTCATTCGTTATTCGGAATTTTGCACATAAGCTTCTCGACCGGTATCCAAGGTTAGAAGGGACACGTGGATGGTTATCCATCGGTAGGCATAGAACTATATTGGGTTCCTACGTCTTGGTGAATTCTCATGTATACATCTGAGACGCTTGAAACTTGAAGAAAGTGAAGATGAAAAGAAGAAACACGAAGCACTCAAGGATGAGTTTCATAGTCTTCGTACGACGACCCAGGATGTACTGGATACATGTCAAGCAAGAAGACAATGGAGATTATCCTTAAGTGTGCACTTTCAGTAGAGAGTCATCGAGAGATGCATTTTGTATGGGACTATCGCTGATTGGATTTGGTCTTAATAAAGGTACTTGGTGCAATGGCTAAAACTTGCTTCCTTCAAAGGAATCGTTTGGGAACTTGACTAGGTTCTTAAGTGAATTCTAATTCCTAATGGTGAGCACGATTCACTAGTTTACTTGGGTCGGTCTCGGTGTGGATACCCTACTAATTCATCCAGTTTCGCCTTTCTCGCGAATAACCACTTCGGATTCTTGATAAAATGCTTAATGAGTTTTGGGCTTTTAGTTTAGCTTTTCATGAAGTCTAAAGACGTTTACTACGGGTTCGCTCGGTTCGGTTCTCTCGTGAGTTCTATTCGTGGCTACCCTACTAGTAAGTGGGTGCACTCGCTTAAGGCTTCTATCTGTCTGTCCTGATTTTTGGTTGGAAAGTGTCAATGATATCAACCACTAATAGTTGCGAAGATCGAGGTGATCAGTCCCAATCTCGCATCTATCAATAGCAACATCATCGCCAAGTTTTTTGATGTTATCGTCCCCTAGCAGATGTAAGAATCAGAGTGATCAGTTCTAACCTTACATTCTACCAGTGGCAATACCATCACTGTGTTCGGCGAAACTTTATCTAATGTATTATCATTTATTGATTTATTTTTAAGTTAAATCGAATATGTATGCTTTATGTAAAACATTTTAAATACATATTTTAAATAAATATTTGGTATATAGTTAACACTAAAAGTACCTCGGGTGAGTTCATTCGTCGCTCTGCATGCTCCCAGGACAGTTTGCAGCACGGTGTCCCGACTGTCCGCAGTGATAACAAAGACCCTCCTTCCTTAGATGGTTCAAAGGCCAACACAATCGTTTGTGAGATTTCCTACAGTGTGAACATAAGGGTCTAGCAGTTGGGGCGGTCACATTATGGTCCGCAACCATGGGAACTATTGCCATAGCATCAATATCAGCATATGGGTCTGGTTCTTGCGTTGGTCCTTCTCCCCTGGTAGAACTTCCAGCACCCTGCCAATTCCTGCTTCTTTTCTCCAACATCTCTCGTTTCAATCCTTTTTCATAAGTGCTAGCCATGATTACCAGGTCGGACAAGTTCGCAACATTCTGATACTGAAAGGCAATTTTAATCTCAGTGCGAAGCCCGTCCTTAAACTTAATGCACTTAGTCCTTTCATCAGCATCCCTGTAGCTTCCGGCATATCGGATGAGATCCTCAAAATGTGCAGCATACTCTCCAACACTCAGGTTCCCTTGTTTCAGGGTCAAGAACGCCAGCTCTTTTTCTCGGCGGACATCTTCCGGGAAATACTTCCCTAAGAACCTGATTTTGAACACATCCCAGGTGATTTCCTGGTTAGCGATCTCCATTTCCCTTCGTACACGTTCCCACCAATACTCAGCTTCTCCAGTGAGCATGTACGACACCAAAGGGACTATCTGCTCCGCGGGCGGTGACATTGTGCGGAAAATCTTCTCCAATTCTTGGAGCCATCTCTGTGCTGCGTCAGGATTGTAGCCACCTTCAAACTTGGGTGGATCATTCTGCCTGAACCTATCTAGCCAATCAATGTCGATTGGGTTTGGTGGTTGCTGGAGTGCGGTTGCTGCTGCTACCGTTTCGGCCTGGTTCTGGTTCATTTGGACCAGATTCTCAAGTATCGCGGCCATCCTATCATCACGAGTACATCTCCGAGGCATGGTGACTGAGTTCTGGAAAAAGAACACGTTATTCCACAATTAACTAAAAACTCTTAAATTAAGTGTACCTATTTATCTATTCTAAGACTTGACATTATCACTTGGTTACTCGCTTGGTGAGTAACCAATAGGAGTTATGAGTCCAAACTCCAAGGCCGAGGGAAACTGCTCTGATACCATAAATGTAACATCCTCACTTTAATTAGTTAAATTTAAATTTTAATAAAATCAGAGTTTGAAAATTCATTTTAGAATTTGATTTCTTATGAAAGGCTTTATGAAAATCCGGCAGAGTTTCCTCTGTTTTTCGGACTTCCCAAAAATTTCTTCTTTAAACCTGTCAGTCCAGAATACTTGAAAACTTAAAACATAATAGTTTAAAAACCAGTTCAGAATCCTAACGCCCGATTAGTAGCAGTCTCAGGGCATATAACTACACATATTATATATTACAAAATTATCGGTTTTTAATATAATAAAATCCACTCGGGGTATCGCAATTTCACTCCACGTGGTGGAGAGTTTCCAGTTCGGCCTGCTACAGTGTAAGCTCCGCTTCCGTACCTGTAAAAATATAGCAAGAAGGGTAACATTACACAGAACATAAAAAAGATAAATCCTAAAAGAAGACATAGCAAATAACCAAGCCTACATAATTATTAATATATTTTATTCATAATTATTCATATAATTAATCTCTTTTAGTTCTTTTCTTATTCTCACATTCTTTTAATTATTTATCTTTTAACAGGTCTCTTATTATTTCTACATTCACTTTTCTTTTTCTTTTTCTTCTTCTCTTCCTTTTCCTTTTCTTTTTCTTTTCTTTATCTATTCCTTTTTCTCATGACTGAGTCCAACAGACCATCAGCCACTTGACTTTATTATGACTGAGCCCAAAAGACCATCAGTCGTTTTTCCTTTACATGACTGAGTCCAAAAGACCATCAGCCGTTTTTCTTTACATGACTGAGTCCAAAAGACCATCAGCCGTTTTCCTTTTCTTATGACTGAGTCCAACAGACCATCAGCCTTTTATCTTTTATCATGACTGAGTCCAACAGACCATCAGCCATTCACCTTTTATTATGACTGAGTCCAACAGACCATTAGCCGTTCATCTTTTCTTTATGACTGAGTCCAACAGACCATCAGCCGTTCTCTTTTATTCTTTCTTAATTATTTCTCTTTTCTCTTCTTATAATTAAGTATTTCTTTTATACTTGTGTCAATCTTCTAATCTTTATTTTCGTTTATGACTTATCACATTTTTCTACATTTTCTACTTTACTCTTTTTCTTTTTGTTAGTCTCCCTCGATTTTATCCAACACAAATTAATATGATCTAGTATAGTATATTCTAGTTCTCATTACTAATTCTTAGTTATTTCTTAATTTCCTTATCTCAGTCAATTACCTAACTCATTGTTCCCATTTCATTAATCATATTCTATTTAATTGCTTTATTAACTTACTCTAGCTTCTCAATTTTCTTTTATTACCTTCTTCTACCTAACTTCCCTCATAATATACTCTCTCTTCGTTTTATTATCTATTTATTAATCTGCTTATCGTTTTCCTATTTTCTTTTAAATCTAATTCATTATTTTGCACCCATTTCCCTAATCGGACCTGCACTTATTTATTATTTCAATTACTAATCCCTCCTTTATCTCACTTTACTCTTTGGGTACTATTATGCTTATTATCTTTCAGTTCATTTATTCTACTCTCACATCTACCTATTTCGTTTTACCCCTTTTTGTCCCTTTACTTCCCCTATGGTTTTATTTTTATGATTGCTCACGTTTTTGTTTTATTCTAACTATTTAAATATTCTAATTTCGCTCATTTGTTCCGGGCTTTATTCTACGCTCATTCCTTTTATTCCCTAAAGTGAGGTTTCTAATAACAATTTTATTTACTTCCTTTATATCCACGAGGGTTACCCTAAGGTTCATTAACATACTTTTTAATTACCCTATTCTCAGCTACCACTATAGCATCCTAGAATTTACTTCTTAAGTAAAGGTAACGCGAACCCTCTTACCTCCGACTTTTTAAATAGAACCTGGATTTTAGCTCGGCGGCGATGACGGCGTCGGTGTTGCTCCTCGTTAGCGGGAACGATCGCGGCTGAACCAAGGCAAGAGCTTTGAGCTTCGAGGTTCCCGACACGAGCCCGGCACGATCACGGACCGGTAACGGTGCCGGTGAGATCCGTGGAGAGAGAGAGAGAGCTCGTGGGTGTTAGAGGAAAAGGGATGAAGGAGGAGTTGTGGTTGTGGTGGTTTGATCGGCGGCCACGGCGGCGGTGGTCTCAGGCGGCGGTTGTGGCGGCCGACAAGGGAGAGAAGAGAGGGAGAGAGAGAGACCAAGCTAAAGGGGAAGAGGGAGAGTGAAATATGATGGTGGTGATGGGGGTTAGCGATGGTGGCTCGTGGTGGAGGTGGCGGTGGCGGCCGGAGAGGAAGGGGCGGCGGCGGAGGAGTAAGAGAGGTGAGGAAAAGGGAGAGAGAGAGAAAGAGCAAGGGATGGTGAGGGAAAGGAGGGAGAGAGTGGATCTGTGGAGGAGGAAGGGAGGCCAAGGAGGCAGCGGCCTTGGGTGGTGGTGGCTCGTGGTGGCGCCGGAGGAGGGAGGGAGATCGGAGGAAGAGAGAACAAAGGGTTGAAATGGGGTTTTCAGCCCCAAAAACGTGGTTTTAATGTTGCAGACAGCAAATACTCGAGTATTTTGACCCAAAATAATCGAGTATTTCACAATATACTCGAGTATAATGATCAGATACTGCTAGTTTGCTTTTCTATTTTTCAGCTATTTTCTCCCAACTTCAAATAGCCATAACTTCTTCGTTCATCGTCGGATCTTGCTCAAATTTGACGAGTAACTTCCTAAAAATAATATATTCATATCCAACAGGTGGAAATTGTGTTTGGAGTCTTAAATCTTTTATTTTGAATTTCCTAACGTCGGGTGTTTATAACACCGAAAAATCGATTTTTAACACTCGTTTGGTCTTCTTTAAATTTGCTTTTCGATGCCAATGCTCCTTGACTCCTCTATGGCACTCAAAGAACTCCTAATCCATCATTTTAAATCCCTTCTAGGATAATCCTTACTTCCAAATCTTACTATTATTCTAATTATTATTAGAATTAAAATTCGGGATGTTACAGTATGAGGCACCTTCCGGTGTGGAGGTGAAGTACCCACAGGCCAACTTGTATGAGGTACCTTCCGGTGTGGAGGTGAAGTACAATGGTTCGAAATACATTTTAAGAATGGAATAAAGGAAAGAAAAGAGAAAGAATGAATTATGATGATAATATAGAAAACTGGAATTTAAAGTGTGCTACTTGGTAAATTGAATGGGAAAAGTTTGGTAATTCTTGCTTTATGACTAATGCCTTGCTGAACCAAGATAGAGTTTATGAAATTATGCCTTAACATAGCTTAAAAAGAACTAAATAATTATGGTATGTGTATGTCTTTTATTGGGAGTGCTTAATTGTGAAATGTGTTTTATTTGACTATATGTGATTGGCCTGGTGGTTCAGTATAGCATGATAGAAACTGCTTCCCTATTTTATTGTGTAATACTCACCTCCTTACCATTTTTCAGGTACTGAGTTGGAGTATACACCTGGATCGGCCGAGCAGGAATGCTCTCCCTCACAGGGAGAGTAGGGTTGGGGGTTTAGATGTTTTCGTTTTTGACCTAAGCCTCCGTACTATTTGATGTATATGTGCGGTTTATGCTTTTTGAGTGAGGCTTAGGATAGTTTCATTTGTGCATGGTTATGATTCATTTTTGGGCATAGTTGTGATTATGGCCTCTTGATTTACATACTTAGCATTTTGCTGGCACTCTGACAA
Organism: Crotalaria pallida; assembly: GCA_037953625.1. NCBI lineage: Eukaryota > Viridiplantae > Streptophyta > Magnoliopsida > Fabales > Fabaceae > Crotalaria > Crotalaria pallida. The sequence goes on from CM075650.1 coordinate 62,210,059, forward strand.
ACTGATACTGATGTTCTACTCTTGAGCCCATAGGGCAACTATGTGATTGCATATATATTTATATTTGAGCCCTGCTGGCTACTGTTGATATTATATACATATGTTTATCAGGTTGAAGATTTGGAAAAGTCCGAAAAACAAACGAAACTCCGTCCGTTTGACGGTTGATTTTCATAATTTAAAAAGGAATTTTTAAGTCCATATTTTAATATAAGGGAAAATTAAGGGTAATTAATTATAGGGTGTTACATCGAGTGTTTTTGGAAACACTCGAGTGTTTTTGTCAGACCCTCAATAAAAACTTTTTCAATTTAAAACTGAATTAATTTGAATTATAACACTCGAGTCTTTTGAAAAGAACTCGAGTCTTTTTGACAGATAAGGATTTTGAACACAGTTTTAAATGAGCAAACACAAATCAAACTCAATGAACTTCAATGCCAACTTGGAATTCATGGAGAATTACACACAATTAATACACAATATTCAGAGCATCATCAAGGACAATCTTAACTAAGAATCAAGAACAATTAGAATAAGACTAATACGGTGATTTTTCAAAATGACACACAATGCAATTAGCCTATATTAGATTCATCTAAAATACCAAGTTCTCTCCTTATATGATAGAAAGTATCCCTTGCTAGTGGTTTTGTAAAAATGTCGGCTAATTGATTTGTAGTACTAACAAATTCAATTGTACAATCACCTTTTTGCACATGATCTCTCAAAAAGTGGTGTCTTATTTCAATGTGTTTGGTTCTTGAGTGATACACCGGATTCTTAGTCAAATTGATTTCACTCGTGTTATCGCATCTAATAGGAATATTTTCAAGTTTCAAACCAAAATCCGATAATTGTTGTTTCATCCATAATAGTTGAGCACAGCAACTACCAGCTGCGATATATTCCGCTTCCGCGGTAGAAAGAGCAACACAAACTTGCCTTTTAGAAAACCATGATGTAACATCCCAAATTTAATTCCAAGTATAATCTATGTTGGGATGGTCTTAGGGTAGAAGAAATGGAGATATAAGTTAGAATTTAGCCAAAAATACATGTAGAACTAGGTTCAAAACATAGAACTTTAGGAAATTTAAAATAAAATATTGGCAACTCTAAACATAAATTCCACCGTTGGATGTGAAGATTAGTATGTAGGGAAGCTTTCTTTAAAATTTGAGGAAGATCCAACGGGTAACGAAGAAGTTATGGCCTTTCAAAGTCTGGATACTGCAAAATTGTGCAGCTTAATCGCCTCTTAATCGATTAAGCTGCAATTTAATCGGTTAACGTCAGATTGAGTGAAAAGTCTTAATCTCCTCTTAATCGCCTCTTAATCGATTAAGAGCTACTGCTGATGAAAAAAATAAAAGCAAAACACACGCTCTTTCTTTCCCAAATTCGTTTCTTTCTCTTCTCTCTCCTAGGGCACCAAATTTATTCACTCTAATCCATCAAGATTCAAGTGATTCACACCTAATCCAGCATCAAATCTCCTTCCTTCTCAACTCCAAGTAAGTGCCCAAGTTCTTAATTTCCTCTTTCTCTCTCTTTTGGTTCGATTCTCTCTTTCTTGCTCCCTTGGAGTTTTCAATCTTCCACCTAGGGAACTCTAGTTTGGTTTATGAATTTCTCCAAGCTTATGGTTAAAGCTTCACAATTTGTTTTGTTATACCCCTTGTATTAGGTTCCTCCCTCTTCCTTTGGATTCTAACTCAATTTGTGGCAAGGCTCTCAAGCTTGGAGCAAGCAAAATCACCTTTTCTCCAAGTGTTTGAGGTAAGGGGGTGGGTTTTGCCTTGTTCTAGGGAGTGGGTTCTAGTTAGTATATAATGCTTGTTAGGGTTATGTGTTAGGGGAGAAAATTAGATTATAAAACCCTAGGTTATTGAATATAAAATTCCAACTAATTAAATATGTATGATGTTGAACGTAAAGACTAGGAAAAGAGAACCCCATGATATGAAAATGAATTATTTGACAATTGAAACTTGGATAGTGATTACAAAGAAGGGCAAGAGGAATTGGGTAAATGATAGTGAAGTTGACATAAATGAATTCTATGATTATTGATTTTAATTGTGAAGCTTTGCATTAAATGATAATTGACTGCTATTGCAAATATGTGTATGTGTTATGGAATAAATTAATATAGGAAGAAACTGGAATGGAAATGATTATATGTGGTGTAAAAGTAAAATTATGACAAGATGATGATATGTATGTTTTGGTGGAATATATTTGTACACTAATTGCTAAATGTGCATAAAGGTGGAAATGGGAAACAAATAATTAAATGTAAAATTAAATGTGAAATGATGATGTTAATTATGTGACGAAATGTTTAAAATGAGTATGTGATGTATGAATAAGGTTGACCACCAAGTGGTAAAATGACTAATAATTATGAGTATAAGGCATGACCAATGAGCATGAGAAAATGTGATTAATGGTACTGTGTATGCTTAGTTAATAACATGATGGCTATTTTGAAAGATTTGATGATGGGAATAGAAATTGAATGTGGATATCGTATGAATGAGCAAATGTATGTGTTATAATGTTTGTGTAAGAAGATGAAAGTATGATTTGGCCTCTGATGTGAGAAAATGTGTAATGAATTGTTGATAATGAAAATGATGTTTTAGTATAACTTATGTGGTGGTATGAGGTACCTTCCGATGTGGAGGTGAAGTACCACCAGGCCAAATTGTATGAGGTACCTTCCGGTGTGGAGGTGAAGTACAATGGTATGAGGTACCTTCCGGTGTGGAGGTGAAGTACCCATAGGCCAAGTGTATGAGGTACCTTCCTGCGTGGAGGTGAAGTACGATAGTGTGTTGACCTCTGACCTGAGGGACACAAGATGAATAAAATGTTTAAGTGTTGACCTCTGACCTGAGTGACACAAAATGAATTAAAATGATTGAGTGTTGACCTCTGACCTGAGGGACACCGGATGAATTAAAATGAAAGTGTGTGTTGACCTCTGACCTGAGGGGTACGAAAGGAAATAAAATGAATGGGTGTTGACCTCTGACCTGAGAGACACCAAATGAATTAAAGTTAATGGGTGTTGACCTCTGACCTGAGGGATACCGGATGAAATGTGTATTGGTGTGTTGACCTCTGACCTGAGAAAAACACCGTGAATTAAGAAATTGGAGTTTTGACTTCTGACCTGAGGGACACATAAATGAAATGAAGTGATTGGGTGTTGACCTCTGACCTGAGGGACACATAATTTAAATAAGGAAAAGTATGAGTGCCTCTATTTTGAGGTGATAAATGTGTTGAATGAAATTTGTACATTGGCCTCTGATTTGAGGTGATGTACCGAAATAAAGTAAGTATGTGAAAAGAAATAAAAGTAAAGGAAATGGATGTTGAATGAATAATGAAAATGGAAATTTGGAATGAATAATGAATATGGAAATAATGAAATGAGTATGGTGTGCAATATGTGAATATATGCTTATTTGCTAATTGTGTTTGACCTAGTGGGTTGTTATGTCTAGTTAGAAACTGCTTTCTATTTCATGTGCAATGCTCACTCCCTTAACATTTTTCAGGTATGAAGATTGAGCTGGCACAGCCCCCGGCCGAGCAGGAGTACTTTCCCTTACAGGGAGAGTAGGGTTATTATGGGTTTTATATTATAATATAGACCTAAGCCTCCTACATTAATTTGGATGTAAATTGATTATATATGTTTTGAATGAGGCTTAGGATGTTTTGCTTTGCTTAAGTTATAACTTTTGGTTTTAATACTCAAACTTAGTATTTCCGCTAATACTCTGATTATTTTATGCACTCTGATATATTTGGAGCCCATAGGGCCTTGACATGATTTATATATTCATATTCTGAAGCCATGCTGGCTACTGGTTGTTTAATTGAAATTGTTTATCACAGGTTAAATTTTGGAATAGTCCGAAAAACAAACAAAACTCCGTCCGTTTAACGGTTAATTTTAATATAATAAAAAGGAATTTTCAAATCCGTATTTTATTATAAGGGGGAATTAAGGGTATAAATCCTAGGTGTTACACATGACACCAATGAACTTCCCAAGAAATGGCAAGTACCACTGGTGCTTTTGCGATCAAGCTTGCATCCCGCGAAATCGGAATCCGAGTAACCAACTAAACTAAGATTGGCATCAGCAGGATACCATAAACCAGAGTTAATTGTTCCTTTTAGATACTTAAATATATGCTTAACTGCGGATAGGTGAGATTCTTTAGGATTAGCTTGAAATCGAGCACAAATGCATACACTAAACATAATATCCGGTCTAGATGCAGTGAGATATAGGAGACTTGTAACACCCCTCAAAATCCTCGTACTGTTTTAATCCCTAAAAAGAATTATTTTTGAGAAAAGAATTTTGAAAAGGGTATCTTCTTAAATAAATTTCTTTATTCACGATTTCAAGGTGATAAACGATTTTAAAGCATGATTTTCTTCATGAAATAATGTTATAAGTCTTGAAATTTATTTTGGAAAGGCGATTTATTTTCTATGAATGTGTGTTTGATTGCCTAAGATTCATGCATATAATTTTAAGATGGAAAATTATTTTCTCTAAGTTTCGAGAATCCAAGTCCAAATCATCTTGATTAAGAATTGATTCTAGAAACCCTAATTAGTATCCTAAGCTTTGATTAAACCCTAATCGAGTTCTTAATTCTTGATTAAGAACTTAATCACTCTCTTAAACCCTAAACCCTCAAGGTTAGTGAGCTAATCTAGAATTAGTTTTCCATAAACCTTTGTTAGAAAAGATTAAGCTTTTGATTAGTACCTTAATCCTTGATTACGCCCTAATCTCTAAGGATTAGTGGACTAAACCTAAATTAATTTTCCTAATCCTACCATAATCATGATTAGACCCTAATTAGTGCCTTAAACCTAATTAAACTAACCTAATCTACCCTAAACCACCCTATGGCCGAATGTCCATGTGCCTTGCTTGGCCACCAAGTAGCTTTGCTTAGTCACCAAGTTGTCTTACCTAAAGTCAAGCCCATGACATCACCTTCATGACCAAAGCATGACTTAAGAGGGGAAGGGAAAATAAAAGAAAAAGAAATAGGAAGGAACAAGGAAGGAGCCGTGGGGGAGGAACCAAGGTCAATGAAATTGCAACTAAACCCCCCATGTAAGCCCTTGACGGCAAATAAGAAAAGTAGGGAGAAATAAAAGAAGGGACCAAAACCGTGTGGAAGGGAGTGAGTTCTCTTTCATTCCTTCATTCTCCATTGTTCCATCTTCATCCTTTCTTCTTTTCTCATCAACATAAACAACACCAACACAGACACTAACAAACTGTGAGGGAGTGATCAACACACTTCCCTTCATTTCCTTCATTTATTTTCCAAACTAAACACAACACGAAAGAGCTACATCAAGCTCTTGGTGAGAGAGAAAGAAAGAGAGTGGCCGAATTGTAAGAGAGGAAGAACCAACCCAAATACTCCACAACCTAAGTGAAATCAAGACCAAGATGGTGAAGAAGAGAAGGAGAAAACTATGGACCTTAGAAAGAGTAAATGAACCGTGAAGAAAGGAGAGGAACCAAAGATATTGGACTTGATTCTTGAAAAGTTTTGATTAAGTAAGAATTTTATTTCATGATCTAAAAGTTTTAAACCTTTTTCTTTGATTCTTTTTCATTTTCACACTTTCTTCTAAGACTTTGATTTTGCTTAAAAAGTGTGATGCATATTTGTTTTTGTGTTAGATCTAAAGATTTTACTAACATGCATGTTGAATTCCAAACTTGATCTTGAAGTTTTGTTAAGAAAGTGTTTTCCTCTTTAGATCTTGTGAATTCATCCATTTTTCTTGGATTTTCTTAAAGTGTTTTTGAAAAGAACTTGGTTTTGAATTTCCACGAAAGATTCTTTAAAGATCTAATATTTTTGGTTGCATGCATGTTTAGATCCATGCCTAAACTATGATATGTTTGATTACTTGAATTATTTGAAATAATTGAACTTTTCCTTGATGATTTTCTTTATGATGGCCACGGTTTGGTGTTGTTATGCATGAAAGCTTAATTTTCTTTGATTGATCTTTTGCATGTTACAATCTTGAATTTAATGATGTCTTGAAATGAATAGAAAGTATGTGATTCTCTATAATTAGTCACGGTTTGTGTGTATAAGTGATAAGGATTAAGATCTTCTTAGGTTTAAGTGACGAATATGTGATTTCCACGAACTTTGTGTTGATCTTAAGTGTTTGATGTGAAATAAAAAAATTACTTAGAGGCTTGTGCATGCTCACGGTTTTATGAAGGAAGGGCATGCTAGGGTTGTGTTTTTATTTGCTCAATGAATCATATGAAATTGTGGTTGGATTTGGAGTTGTTTTAGAAGTCTTGAATCTTTGCAAATGTTTTTGGGAAAACTAGTTAAGGTCACGGTTTGGACTTTAACTTTGGAGTTAAATTTCCTTGAAGGTGTATATGCCAATGTCATGAAATTATATGTTGATTTGTGAAGTTATGATGCATACGGTTTTAACATGATTAGGTGTAATGAGATGAAGTTTTGCTAAGATAAAATTGATTAAGTGAAAGTTACATGAAAATATGTCTAAATGGTTAGGTGATGCATGATTCGGTTTATGTCTAAGAGTTTAATTTCCTTATTTGATTGAGTCATATGTGTGATTGAAGGTGTGAGTATGTTTATGGCTTGTGATTATGTGATGTGTGGATCAAATGAATGTTTGTCTAGGATTCTTAAGTGAAGTAAGAGTGATTTCTAAAATGCACAGAAGTGTTTAAATAATTTGTTTTATTTGAGTACCTTGCTGTCCACATGTGATTCTAAGTGTTTGAACTTGAGAAGGTGTTGATTTAAGTGTTTATTTGATTGATTTCAAGATGCTTGGTTTATCTATATGTTTAAATTGGTTTTAAACAATGGAAAATGAATTTAAAACTTAGGACATGATGCTGTCCAGAATCTTCTAAGTTATGTTTCTTGTTTTAAAAGTGTTTTCAAAGTGTTTTAAAGATTAGTTCTCATGGGTGTTTGAGCTAAGACGAAGTTTGGTTTTCAAAAGGTAATGGATTTGAGCAAAAACCCGGATTGAAACCGGTGAATTTTTCGGTGTTTTCGAACGTAATGGAGGTGCTGTCCGAAATAGACCAGCAACCAACTGAATTGATTTAAATCATTTTGTGAAATGTTTTCAAATGGTTTTAAAAGATTTACAGTACTAGAGAGAATGAGAGTTGTTCCAATAAAACGATAATGTTTCAAGTTTTGTAATAAGGAACAGAAAGTTACAAGCTAAGAAAAGATTTTTAATGCAAGAAAATAACATAAGTATATTTTATTTAGTACGAGGAATCTTAAAGACAAGGGATTGGGGCAGCCGGCAGCACAAAGGATCCGCGGAGACGGTACGCATTTAATTGCTGGACCTCAGGTGAGAGAGAAGCTTTCCTAAGACATCGTGGTAGTTAGGTGATTTATTAGGACATTTTGTATCATCTCAAAGATTGGAACTAAGTGGTTCGGAGTCAGTAGTATAAGTGGCAATTGTTTGTATTGTGTGGCCACTTATACGAAGATGACAATGACCACACTGTTGTTATGTGATGTTTGTGTGACTGATAATGTGTTTATGTTTATTAATGCTTAATGATATTTATTGATGTTAAATTGAATAAGTAATATGTTGAAGGACGTCTGTTACGTCCTGAATAAGAAAATAAAAATGAAGTGGATGAGTTGTGAAGGTAATGAGATGGAAAGTAAAGATTCAATGAGAAAAGAATAGTGAGTGGGAATAAGATATGTGTTGGAGAATAAAGAAAAAGTTGAGATTGGGGAATGAAATTGAGGATGATGATGAGAACGAGCCAGAGCTGGGGAGAGTGATGTGAATGTGGATATAAGATGTGAGGTGAGCGGAGCTGGGCTCCTTTTGTTTTGGTTTTAGTCTGGGACTAGTGTCGAGTTGAGCTTGCTCCTCCATTAGCGCTCAGCAAAGTGAAATTTTTGAAAAGGTTTTTGAAAAAGTTTTCGAAAAGGAATTCTTTGGAAAATGTTTTTGAAAAGAGGTTTTGAGAAATATTATAAAAAGTATCTTCAGAAAAGTTTTTGAAAGGAAAATTTTGTGTAAGGTGGTGAAAAGAGATTTTTTTTTCAGAAAGTCTTTGAAAAGAGAATTTGAGTAGTTGTGAAACTAGATTTTTGAGAAATTTATAAAAGGGGAGTTTTATGGAAACGTTTATGAAGTGAGGTTTTGTAAAAGCTTATAAAATGGTGTTTTGAGAAAGTTGTGAAAAGATTGTTTTGAGAAGAGATGTTGGCATGAGATGATGGTGAGAAATGGGGTATGATAAGAAAGTTGAGAAATGAGATCGGAAATTGTGATGTGATCCCAGCTCTGTGCTATGTGAGATATGATGAGAGAAAGGCTGTGCAAAGTAGTGGTCGGGACTCGTTGAAGGGTTGCACGAAGGACGAGCCGACCTTAGGATAATTAAAAAGATAAAAGACTTAAAAAAAAACATGCGCGGTGAGTTATGAGAGTACGAAGTAGTGGAGAGGAAGGAAACATAGGTATCTTCGGATACTTAGGAGGAAATTGCATTAGGGGAGGACGATGACGGTGAAACGTCAAGAAGTCTATAGTATGTTTCTAGGCAGAACGAACTCCACAAGTGGCGCACTAACGTGGTGGGGACTGGGTCTAATGCCGTGGTAAGTTCTGCGGGCCCACTAGAAATATACTGTCGCCCCCTAGATTGCAAATCGAGAACAGTGAGAGGGACTGGAACGGGGCATTGTGTTTTGCCACTGCGTGGACAGTGAGCCTTTATATTATTGAATTGATTTGAGTACGAGATCCTCCTGGTCTGGGACCATTATGAGTTGTGACAGCTGTCGTGCCCGCGTGGTAAAGGTCCTGTACTCCTGTTTGCTTCCGACTAGGTTGGGTGGATGACCGAGGAGATGTAGACGTGAGTGATCGTCAAGATTGAAATGAATGCTTTAATGGTATTTTAACATTCCCCAAATCACCAGAGGTTATGAAATGATAAGAATGAAGGAAAAGAGAGTACGGTGATGAAATGGAAATGAATGGGAAAAGGAAAGAAGGTTATAAGATGGGAAAGTAAAGAAGAATGAAAAAGTATAACAATACTGCTAATAATGTAAGATAATAATGATGATGATGTCAATAATCTGTTTGGTTGTTGTGTGCTTGTGTATTGTATTGTGTGGTCCTATTATTTTACCTGGCGTAATCCCACACCGTCGACGATTCGTCGTTCAGATCGCTTACTCTCTCCTGTTCGTTGGCATATCGGTGCTGCTGGTATCTCAACGGGCAGATGGAATATCAGAGGGAAGTCACCGTACGAGGCTACAGGAACTACAAGAGAAATTTCGGTATGAGGCGAGGGAACTCCACCACTCTAAATGGAGCAGAGCCGGAATCTACTAGCAAGGAGGGAATCACAACAAGGAAGGCATCATCTCCGAGAGCAAAGAGAGGACGCAAGAAGAAGGAGGAACTTCACCCAAATGTTTTCAATAGGATAGTTTAGGATAGTGTGGTTAGATTATGTTATGATGATTGTCGAAGGATTACCGATGCCACGAGCCATTATGTAAATGAGCTAAGTTTTTAATCTGACTGGTGGAACACATCCTTTTTGTAAAGTTATTTCATGTAAAGTTTTGGGAAAAACTGCTAAGATAATTTTGAATCAAGTTCTTTTAAGAAAACGGACGTTTTATAAAAAGTACGGTCTTCGTAACAACTCGGTTTTCGAAGAAGTGGATTGAAGATCATAAAGAATTTTCAATGATGTCTCCAAACACTTAAACATTGTTTATATAAAAAAAATGGCCTCATTTTTGCAACTTTGGTAAATAAAGTCAGTTATTTTGGTTTACGAAAATCGGGCTGTTACAGAATGGTATCAGAGCTTATGGTAATCCTTAGTGGCCTTAAGCATGGGCTTACATGCTTTGTTTGTGTGACTCTGTATGTTTGCTAGTATAAGGATAGGAGCATAAGATTAGGTTCTCATCTTTCTAGGATGTAAGACATTGATTGTGACTTAGTGTCGGCCAAGTTAGTTTAAGGAACCTGTTCATCTAGTAGATTGGGGAACGTAGAGTAAGCAGAAGCGAATAGGAAGAGATCTCTTAACCTTTGATGTTTCCTTAGTGTTTGATAAACTCCCAGTTGTTGGCCTAGACGTACCTTTGTTCCAAGAGTGGTCAGTATCTTGAGGAAATGGGATGATGTTCTTGGAACCCCTGCTTGTTGAATTGCTTCAACAAAACAGTAATATAATAGTGTTAAAACTTGAACCTTTTCTTCACGAGCCTTACTGTTCACCCGTAACCTTATTGACCCCATTTAAGACTCTTCAGTCCAAATCGTGGAGTTAAAATTTCCATAATTACTCAAATAATCTAGGCTTGAACGATTAAGGAAGGATGAATGGTTTAAATTAAGTAAGGATATAGAGTCATAGTGGATTTGGTTATAAGTTTAATCAAAGTTGGGGAGTTATAAGAGGTGTATGTCATTGGTCCTTAGGGGAAATTCTGAGCAAAGTCTGAGGATTAGAATGGCCATGTACCATAATTCGAGGTTTAGAAGGTGAACTGGATAGGCTTGGTTGATGTTTGAGAAGGGTCTAAGGAAGAAGAATAAGGTTGTTTAAGGGAGTAAATACACCCAAGTTGTAATAGAACCCCCTTAAGTTAGAAAAATGATCGATGAAAACATTAGAGATAGAAAGAGAGTCGAAGGAAGGAGTGATTATTGCGAGTTAGTAAGGACCTGAGTTGTAGAAAATAGCGAATATCTAAGGGTTTTAGGCTAAACCCTATGCTTTGGAGACGTGTGAAATTTTGTTTGTTTGATTTTTCCCTAAGTCTGTACCTATGGTTGTCAATAGGATGAGCCTTGACAGATTTCCAAGCCGGAGGAAGTTCTTGTTTAACTTCACCTTCATCACTTTTTGATTTCTCTCTCTCTTTTTCTTCATTTGAAAAATCAATGCCATCTTCACTAGCATCACATAAAACACTATATTCTTTCGAAGACTAATTAAAAAGAACATGAATAGATTCTTCAATTGTTAATGTTCTTTTGTTGAAAATTCTATAAGCTTTACTATGAGAAGAATAGCCAAAAAATATGCCTTCATCGGATTTTGAATCAAACTTGCCAAGGTTTTCTTTTCCATTGTTTAAAACAAAAACTTTGCATCCGAAGACATGAAAATGAGATATGTTTGGCCTTCTTCCTTTGTAAAGTTCATAGGGGGTTTTATCTAAAGAGGGCCTTATCAAAATTCGATTTAAAACATAGCAAGCCGTATTGACGACATCGACCCAAAAATATTGAGGTACTTGAGAATCATTTAGCATGGTTCTAGCAAGTTCCTTGTTGGCAATTCGGCAAGTGTACCGATCGCACAAGTAATAAAGAGTAAGTAAATTATTGTTCCACTCGGGGATTGCAAATTGTTTCTAATTTCTTTCACCAAATTGCGATTACTATTTATAACTTGTATTAGTTTAGAGTTTAGAGATAAGAATGTAGAATTAAGGTATGAAACAATTCAGAAACTAAAAAGGATTTAGAAGCAAATATGGAAAAGGTTAGAAACTTGGTTTCATTGTAGGATCAGGTTATTAATTATGAAAATATGTTTTCTAATAAATCAAAAACTCCAGAAACAATAAAGGCTAGATCCCTCATGGCAATTATGTTTCTTACTAAACTTTACCCCTTAATCCCTTAAGTGAGTAAAATTTATAAAAGTTATACAATTACCCAAAAGTATCCCTACGAGTTGAATAATTATATTGTTTGGTTGAAAGGTCTAATCTTAATCCTAATTTTCCAATTAAGGTTCAGATTACCAAAGTAAAACATAAAGTGATCAATTCTATAAATTGTAATTAGAACACAACCAAGCAATTTATTTAAAAGGAAAAACATTAATTCATAAATAAACAGCCAAATTAAGATCCATACAAATCCACCTTATTCCTAACAAGAGGTTCAATTATACATATTGGAAGAAGTAGATAAAGGAATGGGAAAAACTAATAATTATAGACAATAATCAATTTACCCCCAAGAGATCTTCAATCATCAAGTGGATCCCTCCAGAAATGTTGATCTTCAATCCTTGTGCCATGCGTCCTTGCTCTCAATTGCATAACAACCTCTCTTCTCTAATCCTAATTTTATTCTAATCTCTAATTTGGCTCTGAAAAGTCTACCAAACCTAATGGAAAAACCTAGTATATATAGACAAAGCTAATCCTCAAATAAATCTCTAAATAAATCTTTCTATAAATAAATCTTAAAGATAAATCTTAAATAAATCTAGAATAAATAATCTAGATTAAATCTAGAATAATTAATGTAGAATAAATCTAAAAGATAAATCTATCAGAATCCTCAAAAGCGAAATAGATAGGCCAAATTGGGCTTTCTCGTATGTGACAGAAACTTCGGCATTGATATTGACCCCAAATATGGACGAATTTGAGCAAGACTATTTCTGGCAAAGTTGTAGCTCTTTTCCTTAGCTTTAAAATGTTACCAAGATTTCCTCATTTGGATAAGCTTAGCTCAAGTTATAATCAAAACAGCGAACAGTGTCACTTTCTCGTATTTTCCGCGCCTGAGCAAGCGGGTCTGTGCGCCTGGGCGTGCGTCACCTGCTCCGGCTTCGTTTCGCTCCGTTCTTGCGCCATTTTCAAGGTCTTTTCACCCTCTTTCATGCTCCATATTTATTTTCTTCATTTAAGCTCCGAAAGTACCTGAAACAAACCCAAAACGGATCAAAACGTTCAAAGGATTCTAAATTACCTACTTCCTAAAAACTATACAATAAGTCCTAAATTTACAAGAGAAACAAGCCAAATCCATAGTAAAAGGAAGTCTAAATCATACTCAAAACATCATATATTAGACCCAAATCATTCCCCCAAACTTAGTATTTTGCATGTCCCAGGAAAAAGTAAAATAAAAACTCTAGAACACAAAACCAATTTCTAAAGTAATATGCAAACACCTAATCTAAGACTTCAGACTCATGACTCGTACACTTTTCATCACAAGCAATAAATTAAATCAACAACTGGTTAAAATCATAAACTATCAAAGAACCAGGAACTAGTGAATGCTCTCAACCTCACTGTGTGCATCTCTCATGTGTATCAAAGGTTATAACAATTCACTCAAGTTCATCTAGTGACAATGTGTTACCATATGCTTGACCATAGACCCAAATCTCCACTGAAATTATTGAATACATGCAAAAATCAAAAGGTCTTAATTTTGGTTGTAATGAGGCCATGGCTAAAGTGTCAGGTGGGATAAAAGAAAGAAAGGATAAAACTAAGGGCTAAAATGCAAAAACAAATTTCCCTCTAAAAATTATGAATGAGCAAAGAGGACTCATCTTTTTCTTTTCTTTTTTAATTTTTCCTTCAATTCTCTTCCTTTCACATTTATTTATTTTTTCTTCTTTTTTTTACTTTGAAGAGTAATAGAACTCATAACACTTTTCACCAATTACTTTCACCTTTTCTTATTCATTCCTCTCAATTGCTCATTCAAAATTTCCAAGGTACTCACAAAAATATTTCAATAGATGCAGGGTACCAAAGAAAAATAATAATATCTCATAAGTCTCAAAATGGGAAACTAAGGGAACATTATCAATACAAAACAGTTGAAGGCCACAAAAACACATCCTAAGTGCCTTAATCATCTTAATGCATGCAATTAATTATCAATCTCAAAATGGTTACCGGTCAAGTTCTAGAACACAAAGCCAAAGTGAACACACTCATGAAAGAAATAGGGGTTTAAATCACAAAAATCAATATAAATCACATACCCTTGTCAAATGTATAGGCTCAAAAATCTCACAGGGTAATAGTCAGTTCACTAATACTTATTCCAAAACAGTTTATCAAAATAACCGGTTCTCAACAAACTTAAAACTCAATCCAAAACAGTGTCATACAATCAATGAGTCATCATCCTAAATCAAGTATTTACATATATAATCAGAAAAATAGTCCTACATCTAGAATAATCATCTACTTCTACCCAAGACACAGACCAACACCAAATATGGGAGAAAAATTCAAGTCTGAAAATTTTTTATTTTGTCCACTCCCCCAAACTTAGAGGTTGGCTTATCCTCAAGCAAATTAATCTAACCTAAAACTACAAAATAAAAATTAAAAACAAAAAGCAAGGAGTTAGAAACTTCCCTTTGTAGCACAACATTCTCTCTTGATGCACTATGGAGGATACTCCCCCAAACTTATTCACCTGTATCACATGAACAACTAAAAATAGTGCTAGAAGCACCTCATTAGCAGTTACATAGATAGAAAGCTCTAAATTCTTTATTCAATCTAAAAATAAAAGAAAAACCTACACTACTACATAATTACAAAGAATCCACCAGGATCCCAAATTCTATGGGTCAAATCCCATGTGATGCAACAATAACAAGTTATTCCCACATCCCATAGGACAAACCATGGATGATGGTGGAGTAAGGAAGTTTTAAAAATAAGCTCAATCCCACTAGTTATTCCTCTGTTTTTCTGACTTTCCCAAAATTTCCTGTTTGTACCTGTTCAGGCCAGAACATTTTAAAATATAAACATGCACATTATATATTCGATTATATCCTAATGCCCTTACCAATACAAGTTTCGGGCGCAAAACTACTACATATTTTAAATTACAAAAAGAACAGTTTATCACATCAGTCCACTCATAAAATAATGAACGAGCACACTCCACGTGGTGGAGTGCTATTCCTGCTCGGCCTGAAATTGTGTCTGCTCAAACTTTGAACCTGTAAAGATGGTTGCAAGGGTAAGCTTTACACATGAAATAGAGAAGTAGTTTCTAACTAGGCATAATAACCTACCAAGTCAAACACAATTAGCACGTAGCACATATAATTTCATTTAGGCAACCCAATATGCGTCATACACAACAAATAGTCTTATTAGTATCCAATTCGTTTATTCCATTCATATTACCTTTCCAATATCTTCGTTAAGTCTCATTCTTTTCCATTTCAATTCTCATAAATTACCAACTCATGTAAATATATCATTTAGCACATAGACACAATTTCAATATTCAAACACTATTACTCATATTATCAGTTTCAACTTATAACAATAAATCATACACTTTTTCGAAATCATACACCGTATGTCACCTCACAATCAGAGGCTAACATACCCAAATAACATCGCATGTCTCCTCACGGTCAGAGGACAACATACACACATCTCTTCAGTTTTCAAATCATTTTATCTTTTCTTTACCATTAGGGATTAGCGCACCTGTTAGGGCATTTCACACCCACTAGGACTTTCACCCAATCCAGGTAACTTTCCACCTATTAGGCCACGGTTGACACCCATTAGGACTAAAAACAACATCTCAACTCTTTTACCATCACATTCACTTTTTCTCTTTTCAAAACTATTATTATTGTGCAGCATGATTGATCCATTTGATACACCCGCCTAATGGGGCATTTACGGGACCTAATAGGTAACTTTCACCTGGATTGGGTAACTTGTGCCTAATGGGTAACTTGTCACCTAACAGGGCACCTAATGGGTCGGTGTATCACAGGGATCAATCATAGCTGCAACTCGGTCACTCTTTTAATTTAAATCAAAATCATTCACAACCAAATCAACCAATACCTTCAAATACTCACACCATTAGATTCCAAACATCACAATTCAACCATTCAATTTACCAAGTTCCTACTCTTACTTTTAGTTGTTCTATTCCTCAATTACCACTTATATGATACACATATATCTCCTTAAATCAACCAGGTATACAAACAATAATCACTTATAATCATTCACAATTAACAACCAGAGTTCACGTTCTTCAATAAACCTACATGATAACATATAGCATTTAGCATGCATATTCATTCACAAGTGTCAATTTATGGCTCATTTCATTTATTTTCTTACTTTATTTTTAATCTAAATTAATTACCCGAATAATCAGTCGCAAGCACACCCACGTATTCTTAGCAAGTATTATAAACTAATCAGAAAATACTCTCTAAAGCAAGGTAAAACACCCCTTACCTCAGGGTTCTATTAGAACCAATTTGAATGCGTGCAGAGAGCTCTCGATTCGGCAACGGTCCATTCGATCCTGATCCAAGCATCCCTACTGATCCTAAAGTCCTTCGTCGTCTAACCTCAAATCTAACTTTGAAGGTTGGTTCTGTTCGGTTCAGATAGACTCGGTCCAATGCATTTCCAGTCAGCAATGACCCACACTGAGAACATCGATTTCGGTGACGACGGTGCAAGTGGTCCCCGATCACGGTTCAGGGACTGGTGGCGACGATGGAGCTTGGCAGCAATGACAGGAACCGGTAGCATCGCGATTGCTGGACGAACACGAACAACAATCATGGCTTTGTGGTTGGCGGCAAGTGAAGGCAGCGGCGGCGGCGCACGACGAGAGGAACCCCCACACGTCGGTTCCGTTCGATCTGAAGGAGGGAGGCGGCTTTGCAGGCCCCATGTCACGGCGGTGACACGGTTGCAGGGAGAGAGGAAGAAGGACGAGCTTTGGTTCCAGATTCGAGCACTGGCCGCAGCGGCGATCTGGGAAGGAGAAGAGGTCGCGATTCGCGACTTGGAGGGAGAGATCGCAAAGCAGCGACGACGCGACCTGGGGAGGGAGAAAACGCGAGCGTCGACGGAGGAGAGAGAGAGCGAGCGGCGGCCGTGGCTTCGGGAGTGGTGGCGACTGGAACGGAGGGAGAGAGCCATGGGAGTTAGGGCCGGATGCATCAACTGAGGAAGAAGAAGTTGAAGGGGGGGGGGGGGTCGTTCGAACCCCCCACACTTTTGTTTTTTTTATTTATTTATTTATTTTTTCTTTTTCTTCTTATTATTATTATTATTATTATTATTATTACTTATGTTAGTATGGTTTTAAAACACTAATACCATTTTTCTTTAGTTATTTTAAATCTCAAGATATACTAATAATAAAATGTAAGCATCAAATAATTACCTGTATAAAATCATAAAGTTAAAAGTCTTGAAGTTCTTAAAACAAATTTAATAATTAAATATGGCGAAAGCAAATTAAAGTATAGAAATATATTTTTCAATCAGGGTAACTGTTTTAACGATTCTACTTTAAAATATATAAGTATGATATACTGTAGGATACTTTATAAAAATGCTTTACACTCTAAAAGGTTTAAGGACGATAAATTCTAAGGATTCATTAATTAATTTAGTAAATTCCGTTATTTAATACAAGCGAAACTTTGGGATGTTACAATTCTCCCCCACTTATGAGAATTTCGTCCCCGAAATTCCGATTGTTCCATAAATGGAGAACCATCCCTAGACGTGATATTCGACCACACTGTTTATCTTCTCAGCAGTTCCGTTCTTCTACTTAAGATACTTCGCATCCATACTTCTTGGCATCTTCGTGTTCACCTTTGAACACTATATGCCTCATTTGCGCTCGACTTTCCTTCTTGTTTTCTTTTATCATCCCCTCATTTCATGGTTACTTGGACTAAATTTCCGCTGGTTTACTATGTTCTCCCCCACTTGGCATCGACATACCTGGTTATGTCAATGTCAAATAATAGGCTTGGTCAGTTCTAAGGATCAGCTATCTAACTTCTTGACGGTTCTTCGAGATTAAAGGTGGTACCTGTTGAGGAGCATTGGGATATACTAAATTTCTACGATTTGGCGAATTCTCGTGTCTACTTCTAAGTTCTCCCACTTAATGCATGAGGCTCGAAAAGAGTGAATATGAGAAGAAGAAACACGAAGCACTCAAGGAGAAGTTTAATGATCTTTGCAAGGTGATCAAGGATGTGTTGGGTGACAAGGTTGAGAAGGTCCATGCTATCTGTTGAACGACGAGTATGGGTAGACCGCCAACATGGAAGGATCATGAAACCACAGGCATTGAAAGACAACAGCATGGCTAGATACACGTAAGGCAAGAAGACCATGAAAATTATTCCGGAGAATGCATTTTCAATAGGGAATTATCGAAAGATGCATTTTCTAAGGAGTGATGGTTGACTCGATTAGTCTTGGTAATGGTACCTGATGGCTTGCCAAAATTTAATGTAGCTCGATTCTCTCGAGGATTCTAACACCTATTACTCTACTCCTAACGAGCATGGGGGCTTAGGATCCTTAAGTTAGACAGCAGCACAACAATATGGGATAACAGTTGGTGGTATCCAGACTTCCTTTGATGTCAACTTTATTTCGGATAGGATAGGAGATTCAGCTGTCAACTCATTAGAGAGACATGACATAATAAACTCATGAAAGTGCCAATCAAATCCAGGGATAAGACAAGCCCAGAGGCTATAAAAAGAATCGTTTTCGGTTTCTAACAAGAAGTAAGAATATAGTCTCAGGAGTTGCCTCTTTGAAAATATTAGGTGACATGATCAAAATAAATATGAGATCACGGTTCACATGAAAATGATTCCATGTTGCTTGGAATGTTTCAACTTAGCAAGCATGTGTTTAGACTTTGCAAGAGACAATTCGAGTCTATGACGGTCACAAGGAAAATAGAATTGAAAAGAATGACCAGATAATCAAACTTGTTAGCGTGTAAGAGATTGTAAGGATTATGTACCAAAGACAGATTCAGGTATCGACTTATCAAGTCATAACTGTATGTTGCATTCAGGAACATATACGTGATTAAAGGAAGAATTGATAACTCTCTAATTATATTTGAAATACACAAAGTCAAGCTTGTTCAAATACAATTCCATTGTCAAGGACAATAGAGAAATCCCATTTGATATCAGAAGGCCATGGGGTATGTAGAATCAAACCCAAGCGAATACGAAAAGGCAAACTTTTGGTTTGTACTCAGGCGATCAGTTGAACTAATGGAGGGTATAATGTACTTAAGAAGTTGTACATTAACGAGTGTATCATGAATTAATAAAATTCATTCACAATCAACCAATATTCGCAGAAAGATGAAATATAGATTCAACAATTAATATACAAGATGTCAAGATTTGAGCGAAGAAATAAAGGTTCAAGACGCTAAACCAATATTAAGGTTCTGCACAACAGAATCAACGCTCCAAGTTCAGAATATCATATGTAGATTTGATACATGAAGAGGAACGAAAGACCTGTAGGATTTGTAAAACGATCATCCAGGTATTTCCGCTGCGCATTCTGATTAATTACCCGAATAATCAGTCGCAAGCACACCCACGTATTCTTAGCAAGTATTATAAACTAATCAGAAAATACTCTCTAAAGCAAGGTAAAACACCCCTTACCTCAGGGTTCTATTAGAACCAATTTGAATGCGTGCAGAGAGCTCTCGATTCGGCAACGGTCCATTCGATCCTGATCCAAGCATCCCTACTGATCCTAAAGTCCTTCGTCGTCTAACCTCAAATCTAACTTTGAAGGTTGGTTCTGTTCGGTTCAGATAGAATCGGTCCAATGCATTTCCAGTCAGCAATGACCCACACTGAGAACATCGATTTCGGTGACGGTGGTGCAAGTGGTCCCCGATCACGGATCAGGGACTGGTGGCGACGATGGAGCTTGGCAGCAATGACAAGAACCGGTACCATCGCGATTGCTGGACGAACACGAACAACAGTCATGGCTTTGTGGTTGGCGGCAAGTGAAGGCAGCGGCGGCGGCGCACGACGAGAGGAACCCCCACACGTCGGTTCCGTTCGATCTGAAGGAGGGAGGCGGCTTTGCAGGCCCCATGTCACGGAGGTTACACGATTGCAGGGAGAGAGGAAGAAGGACGAGCTTTGGTTCCAGATTCGAGCACTGGCCGCGGCGGCGATCTGGGAAGGAGAAGAGGTCGCGATTCGTGACTTGGAGGGAGAGATCGCAAAGCAGCGACGACGCGACCTGGGGAGGTAGAAAATGCGAGCGTCGACGGAGGAGAGAGAGAGCGAGCGGCGGCCGTGGCTTCGGGAGTGGTGGCGACTGGAACGGAGGGAGAGAGCCATGGGAGTTAGGGCCGGATGCATCAACTGAGGAAGATGAAGTTGAAGGGGGGGTCGTTCGAACCCCCCACACTTTTGTTTTTTTTATTTATTTATTTATTTTTTCTTTTTCTTATTATTATTATTATTATTATTATTATTATTATTATTACTACTACTACTTATGTTAGTATGGTTTTAAAACACTAATACCATTTTTCTTTATTTATTTTAAATCTCAAGATATACTAATAATAAAATGTAAGTATCAAATAAATACCTGTATAAAATCATAAAGTTAAAAGTCTTGAAGTTCTTAAAACAAATTTAATAATTAAATATGGCGAAAGCAAATTAAAGTATAGAAATATATTTTTCAATCAGGGTAACTGTTTTAACGATTCTACTTTAAAATATATAAGTATGATATACTGTAGGATACTTTATAAAAATGCTTTACACTCTAAAAGGTTTAAGGACGATAAATTCTAAGGGTTCATTAATTAATTTAGTAAATTCCGTTATTTAATACAAGCGAAACATTGGGATGTTACACCCTCCAGCAATGTTGATCTCCAGTCTTTGTGCCATGCCTCCTTGCTCTCAATTGCATAACAGTCTCTCTTCTCTAATCCTAATTTTATTCTAATCTCTAATTTGGCTCTGAAAAGTCTACCAAACCTAATGGAAAAACCTAGTATATATAGACAAAGCTAATCCTCAAATAAATCTCTAAATAAATCTATATATAAATAAATCTTAAAGATAAATCTTAAATAAATCTAGAATAAATAATCTAGATTAAATCTAGAATAATTAATCTATAATAAATCTAAAATAAATCTAAAAGATAAACCTAAAAGATAAATCTATCAGTATCCTCAAAAGCGAAATAGATAGGCCCAATTGGGCTTTCTTGTATCTGACAGAAACTTCGACACTGATATTGACCCCAAATATGGACGAATTTGAGCAAGACTATGTCTGGAAAAGTTGTAGTTCTTTTCCTTAGCTTTAAAATGATACCAAGATAGCCTCATTTGGATAAGCGTAGCTCAAGTTATGGTTAAAACAGCGAACAGTATCACTTTCTCGTATTTTGCGCGCCTGGGTGTGCGGGTCTGTGCTCCTG
The DNA here is from genome assembly GCA_037953625.1 of Crotalaria pallida. Lineage (NCBI taxonomy): Eukaryota > Viridiplantae > Streptophyta > Magnoliopsida > Fabales > Fabaceae > Crotalaria > Crotalaria pallida. Next base: position 62,231,289 of record CM075650.1, read on the forward strand.
GGCGTGCGTCACCTGCTCCGGCTTCGTTTCGCTCCGTTCATACGCCATTTTCAATGTCTTTTCATCCTCTTTCATGCTCCATATTTATTTTCTTCATTTAAGCTCCGAAAGCACCTGAAACAAACCCAAAACGGATCAAAATGTTCAAAGGATTCTAAATTACCTAACTTCCTAAAAACTATACAATAAGTCCTAAATTTACAAGAGAAACAAGCCAAATCCATAGTAAAAGGGAGTCTAAATCATACTCAAAACATCATATATTAGACCCAAATCCTTCCTCTAGCACCCTATTTTTTCGCTCTACCACTCCATTTTGTTCCGGAGTTCTTGGTGCGGAGAATTGGTGCTCAATTCCATTTTTAGCACAAAACCTATCAAATTTGTGGTTTTCAAATTCACCACCATGATCGGTACGAATAATAATTACTTTTTGATTTACTTGGTTTTGCAAAAGTTTGACATGATGTTTAAAAGATTTGTAGGTCTCACTCTTTGTAGTTAAAAATGGAGTCCAAGTAAACCTAGAGAAGTCATCAACAATCACCAATGCATAATAGTTGCCACCAAAGCTTTTTACTTGTGATGGTCCAAACAAGTCCATATGAAGCATCTCTAATGGCCTTGATGTGGACATCACCATTTTTGATCCAAAGGTGTTTTTAGTTTGTTTACACTTCTTGGAAGGAGAACAAACACCTTCAATAGAAAAATTTAGCTTTGGTAAAACAACAACTAGATCTTTAGATTGTAATTTCTTCAATTGGTTTACATTTATGTGAGCGGCCCTACGATGCCATAACCAAGTGTCACTTTCTTTGCTCACTAAACAAGTAGAGACCAAAGAAGTAACTTTGTTCAAATCAACTAAGTAAGTATTATTTGACCTTTTTCCAACAAATTTGATAGATTCATCTTTGTCACTTTTACTGAGGCAATGAGTAGAGGTAAATAATACATTATTACCAATATCACATAATTGGCTTATGCTCAAGAGATTATGTTCTAATCCTTGAACATAAAGCACATTATCAATAATCAAGTTTGAAGAGTTTCCGATTTTACCAATACCAAGAATTTTGCCTTTGTTGTTGTCCCCATAAGTGACATAACCCTTCTCTTTTGGAGTAAGCTCAATGAAATGCCGCTTATCTCCCATCATGTGCCTTGAACATCCACTATCTAGATACCACAATTCCTTTCCCATTCGAAGGCACACCTACAAGATGAAATCACTTGTTCATTTTGGGTACCCAAACTATGTTGGGTCCCTTAGGGTTAGAGTTGGGACATTCTCCCTTCTTAATCCACATATAAGTGCCCTTTTTCATTTCAAATTTCTTAATATGTCCAATTTTTCCACAATAAGTACAAGTTGGCTTCTTTGATGAATTTTTCTTAGAAAATGATCCAACCACCTTGTACTTTTTGTTCTTTTTATGAACATATCCTAAACCGGTTTTGTTATGATTATGTCTTTGAGAATTCAATAACCGGTTGAGGTTTCTATCACTATGTGAGATTGTGAGTTTGTTTTTCAACTCTTTCACTTCCTTTTCAAATTCACCACATTTCTCACATGGAGTGATAGTTTCCTCATGATTTGCACAATCACTTTGTGACTAGAATTAATAAGTTCTAAGGATTCATTTTGAAGTTTCAACTCATTTATAGATTTTTGCAATTCATCAATTTCTTGTTGAAACTCCAAGATTTTCTTTCCTTTTTCCTTATTAATTTTAGCAAGCCTTATAAATTGAATTAACATTTCGTTGTAGGCTTCTTGCAAATCATCATAAGAAATGGAGTCTGAAGAAGAACAAGAAGAGTTAGAATTTACCTCATCATCACTTTCACACATGTCATGTTTAGCTCTTGATGAGGACTCATTGTTGTTCTTGGCCATGAGACAAAGGTTTGCATTTTCATCACCGGAGCTACTTGAGGATGATTCATTACTCTTCTCCGGAGCATCCAAACAATGTATGCTCTCTTCCCTTTGGTCTCTTGGGTCTTCTTGTCATTCTTCTTCAAGAATGTGGCACATTCCATTTTAATGTGACCAATCCCACCACATTCATGACATTTCACTCCATCATTGGAACTCTTGTCTCTTTGTTTGGAGTCTTAGGTTCTCTTCATTTTTGATGGGAAACTACTTTTCCTTCCCTTGAAGAATTTATTGAATCTTTTGACAAACATTCCAAATTCTTCTTGATTGGGTTCACTATCAGAATCCTCACTTGTAGAGAATTCTTCAACTTCTTTTGAAACTTTGGTTGAAGCTTTGAGAGATATGCCCTTTTTCTTCTTGTCAGACTCCTCATTAGTGTTGAGTCTTGATAGTTCCATTTCATGTTCTTGAAGTTTGCCAAACGAAGTGGATAACTCCATTTTGTCCAAGTCCTTGGATTCCACATTGGTCGTTACTTTGGGTTGCCATCTCCTATCAAGATATCTCAAAACTTTGTTAGTAGTTTCACCATCATGAAATGTTTTTCCTAAAGCAATCAAATGATTAATTATGTGAGTGAATCGCCTTTGCAAGTCATTTATGGACTCATTTGGAAGCATGCGAAATAATTCATATTCATGAGTTAAAGTGTTTAATCTTGCACGTCTTACTTCGCTTGTTCCCTCATAAGTGACTTGCAAAATATCCCACATTTCCTTAGAAGATTTACATTGAGATAGAGACCCGAAAAAATTCATCATGAGACAAAGCGGAAGTGATGATGTTTTTGCCTTTTAAATCATATGATACTCTTTTCTTGTCATCATCACTCCAACTAGCTCTTGGAATGATTACGGTTTCATCATTTATCAATCTCTTGGGAATGTGAGGTCCATTCTGAATAGCATCCCAAATATCCATATCAATTGCTTCAATAAAAATTTTCATTTTGACTTTCCAATAAGCATACCCTTCACCATTGAATAGTGGAGGGCGGTTTATTGAAGAGCCTTCTCCTCCAAAGGGATTGCTTGAGCCCATAGTTTCCATATAGGATCTTTTTCGAAAAAGTTGTTACACTCGATCTTTCGACCGAGCTCTGATACCACTTGTTGGAAACCAACAAGCGGGCTAAGCAATTACTAGAGGGGGGGTGAATAGTAATTTGAAGCAGTAATACCAAATATTTTGAATGATATTAAAAGAATTGAGCTGAAACTGATTTTTCTGGAAAAGACTTGAAATACTCGAGTCTTTCTTGAAATACTCGAGTGTTTGAGGAAGAACTACACGAGTCTTTAAAGATATAGTCGAGTCTTGAGTAGGAACTACTCGAGTATTCTGAGAAATACTCGAGTCTTTCGTATCAGATAAGCATTAAAACAGAAACGAAAAGTCAGCAATTCACTTCAAATCAATCCAATACAAAACAGAAACTTATCTAACAGAATAGCAAGCAATTTAAATGACTTGTAACAATTGAATAACACTTAGATTTCTTGAACTTGCTACCCAATTAAACAAATCCTATTTCTTTGAAAAACTTTAAGTTGTTTGATCAAGAATGTAAATTGAAAGCTATAAATCAACACTTAAGCAATTTTATCTTGGTTCACTCCAACAATGAGCTACATCCAGTCCTCCTAACCATCTAGGATATTTTTCTATAAATCATATTGTTAGAAATTACAAGGATTACTTGAGATAGCCTCACTCAATCTAACCCTTCAAGAGTGTACCAAACTCTTGATTTCTACCCCAATTTGATTCCGGTGACGAAGAACTCTTCTAAAGCTTCCTTGAACTCCCTTCAAGAAGCTCCACCGGGCTAAGAAACTCTTAGTCTTGTGCTTGAGAACCTCTCAAGACTTCCAATACCCTAAGCCACTTAGGGGTTTGCTTGGGAACAATCCAAGACTTGAATCAACAAGCTTTTGTATGTGTATTACGAATCTCACAATGGATTCGCACAAATAAGCACAGCTCAATATAGAAATTGAGACCTAAACTCAACTTGAGAAGAGAATAACAATATGAGTGCAAAGTTGAGTTTTTGTGAATTAACACTTGAGAAGAAGAATTAATGAAAGCTTGTAATGATTATGTGTTCGTTGCCTTGTTTGTTCTTGTGAAAATCAAAAAGAAATTTTACAATGAAGTTCTGAAGTTGTTCTCTAGAGTTGGGGAAGACTCAAGTGCCCTAAGATGGGTTTTTGAGTCTTTCCAACGTCATTATTTTTGCTGACTGGACCTAAAGACTCGAGTCTTTTGGCCAATACTCGAGTCCTTTGGGCAGGCTGGAAAGATCCGTTGCACGAACAAGACTAACGGCTATATTTGTTGATCTAGCAATCAATACTCGAGTCTTTTAAAGAATACTCGAGTAGATACTCGAGTATTTTGATCACACATATCAAAAATTAATTTTCCTTTTTGTTTTTCTTCTCAAGTATTAATTTTGGTTAATCTCAACCTAATAATCATATTACTTATTTTATTCTTGGAAGAGATTAACTATTTCTACCCACTCTCAGCATAAATGAAAAATTACAATTACAATTCAATTGAGAATGAGTGAGCACTTGTCTTCTTTCTTGAATTCTTGTTGTTGTTGATGTTGCATTTACTTCAAGGCTTGATTATTAATTACTTTGTCATCATCAAAATCATATCCACATAATTAGGAGCATTGTATTTACAGTTGTTGCATGATGCTTTGACTAATTGTTCCTTTTAATTGCATGTTTGATTATGTGTAAAGTGTGAATGACGTTAAAATAGTGCTTATGTGCTTTAATGGCTAGTAAAGTGAATGAATGAATAGCATGATTATGATTATGAATATGGTTACATATAAATGTTATTATTTATGAAGTATGTCCATTTACCCTAAGTTAGAGAACCCAACCAAATTGGTATAAAGTATAAAAAGGCTTGATTATCAAAAACAACCTAAAATGAACTAGAAACACGTGCATTCAAGGAGTAAGGTGGACGTCAGGGGTACGGGGAAAATCATTCATATATCGTGAGGGCGAGAGTGACTAGGTTGTGTTATTTAAACAACCGACGAGAATTATTATGGAAAGCTTTGATCTTCCAAAGGGCCGAGTTCATTACTTGTGTCGGGGTTTGGCTTTACCGGAACCATAATGATTCTGTCAGTCACTTTGGCTCTTCGTGGCCAGTTGAGGGTGATTTCTGCTAAAGCCAATTTGGACGAATCAAACCAAATTGTACGAGGAACCCTCCTTCGGGGAGTGCGTGAAGTACTGAGCAAGCGGGTGAGCGAGGAACCTTCCTAAGGGGAGGTGAAGCACCCAAACAGGGGTTGAGAAATATAATGATTACTCCTGGTCGGTTTTTCCCCAGAGTGGAGGGTGCAAGTGGGTGAGGAAAAGTATAAAGTGAATGAAAAGAAGGAAAGTGCATGCATTGATATATATATATATATTGTTTTAATTCACTTAATCCAATGAAAGTGTTAAAGTGTATTCAGTGTATAAAGTGAAATGGAAAGTGTAACATTGGATTCAAGAATTAAATCAAAAAGGTATAAAGTTGCATTGCATGTTCATGTGTTTGAGCATTAAAGCATTATAAAGTATATGTATAGTGCAATGGAATGAAATAAATGAAAATGTGAAATTGATCGATGATATGTGTATGGGTACATTTAATTATGCTTTATTATTGTCATTTAAGTGTTTTCCTTGATTTATATTCAAATTACTCACCCCTTAAGTTGACCATTTTAGGTACCGTGGAGAAAGACTCACATACCCTATATGCCGAGAAGGTACACTCTCATTGAAAGAGAGTATTGTATTAGAAGTGACCCTTTTGGTCTAACTTTTATTGCAACCATTCTAAGATCCTATAGTGTATCGCAATTTTATTAAACAAAGTTGTATTTAAATACTAAATGTATACTTTGATTTAAATATATTCTTATTTTGTAAAAAGGACTTTATATTGATTTTTAGTTTATGGAATGTGTTAGTGGTTGTGAAGGATATAAAGATATCCCCTTTTACATGAACTCTTAAGTATGTCACAACCACTACGATGAAATTATAGATTTTAAATATCTGTGTAAACTGTTCTGGACTTGACAGGTACAAACTAATTTGGGGAAAGTCCATATTTTAAACAAAACTCCGCCAAAATTTTTATAAAACCACAAGTCTTTTCTAATCAAACCATTAATATTATCTAATGTATTTTTATATAAAAAGGTAGGATGTTACATTATGGTATCAGAGCAATGGTTGCAATCCTCGGCTTTGGAGTATGGATTTCCTACTCCCAATGAGTTACTCCACATGAGAGTAACTAATAAATAGTTAGCTCAGTAGTATATTTTAATAGTCTATGCATGCATATTTAGTTGAAGTTAGTATAATTTAGTGGTGTTGGAGTAGTGTTAATTATTGTTTAGTATGTAACACCCCTAATTTTCATCTCCCAAATAACCAAGAAATTAATTATAACAATTATTTTATAATTGATTTATATTAATTTTAAAGGTTTTGATTTTTGTACATTATGTGTTTTTATGTATAAAAATATGGGATATATTTTTATATATGGTTATTTTGTACAAAAATGTGAATATTGTAAGTTAGTCCTTGGGTTGGGACCTAATTGCAATATTAAAAAGGTTTTTGAAGAAAGAGTAATTAAATTATTAATTTTTGAATTTTATCAGTAAGTAACCGATTAGAAGGGCTCTGTAACCGGTTACACGATGAACTCAGAAATTGGGTTAGTGGATTTTGATGAGTAATCACCCAATTAATCTAGAATTCGCCACGAACACAGCCCTAATCCAGTGGAAAACACGCGTCAAGGTGCATGCAAGCTTGATTCTTCTATAAAAACCCTCAATTCTGAAGAATTGGGTTGTTGCTGCTCTGAAATTAGGGGGAAGCTCTGTTCTAGGGTTTCATAATCGTTTCTTGCAATTCTCTTTCGTTTCTGAGAGTTAGAACATGAGTGATACACGATTACAAAGCTCACATCAAGGGCTTTGTATTGATATAAAGTTTGTGAGTTGAGAGTCCCTGAATCAAGAGAACGAAGCTTGCAAAGTAAGGGTGTTGGTGCTGTCAAACCTCAGCTTCTGGTTTCTGGAGCTGACTTTGAGGCTCAATTTTGGTAAGCACACGAACCCTTTTGGTCTCAAATCTCTTTGATTCTCTAGTGCATGTTACCTATATTGAGTCCTAATTGGTTTCCCCAATTTCTTTGGCCAATTGCTATGTCAAATCTTCTGGTTTTTGGACCCTGTCAAACCTGTTGTGGACTGAAAATGGAGATTGTGGATTCTGGGGAGATCTGGCAAATTCCAGTGATTAGATTCATCAAGCACGAACCTAAGGTAAGGGGGAAGCTTACTATTTTCTAGAATGAGAATAAATTGTGGTAGAATATAGGATGAGTCACCAAGAGACTCAAAGGGCATAAGTTGAAATGGTTAAATGGCTTGGAGGCCAATTTGAGCTCAATTGTTGTTTTGAGCAATGTTATCTGGATGCATGCAAGCTATGTTGATGTTGATTTCATGACTTAATTGGATATTATGTGGATTGATGCATTAAGTTGTGAAATATGTGCAATTATGTGCAATTTGTGTATCCAAATTGAATGCATGCAAGATAGATATGTTTCTGTGTTTAAACATATTTATTTAAGGTATATGTACTCTGTTAAAGGTTGAAATTTGGTTAGATTTGAGTAGTGAAGAGAATGATTTGTTAAAACTCATGTTTTAGTATCAGACTGCATAATCTAACCGGTTACTCGATATTCGTAACCGGTTAGACCCTGTTAAAATGCAAAAGAAAATAAGTTTACAAAATCAGCATTGTGGTCTTATAAATCCTACTCAAATCTAGGCCTTAATTTCATGGAAAACAATCTGAAAATAAGTTGATTTCACTGTTATAGTTCAGATTGCAGTTAAAGAGTTAATACCTTAAGGTAATGAGATAGTTTCAAGAGGAAATTATGCTCATTGGACAATGAAATGTGATTTAGACTTTTGAATGATATAAACAGTGGTTTTGAGGTATAAACATTGTTAAACTGGTTTATGGATAGGGTAGGGAATTCAAGAAAAAGGGTTTTCTGAATTACAATGGTAAACAGTTCAGGTCTGTAATTCTAACCAGTTAGCCTGGAACTGTAACCGGTTAGTACCTGAATCTGAAAAATAAAAAGTTAAGTTTTTGAATACCATTGACTTTGTTTTACCCAATCTAAGTTTAAGGGCATGTTTTGAGATAATTCAAAGGAGAATTTTGTGTCAAAGACTATACCTCAAATAAATCATTCAAAAGAGAAATTGGAATATTTCTAAATCACAGTAATTAATGGAAAGACCAACCTTAGAAATTATGTATGCAATGCATGCATAGAGGAAGGTAATGAAATAGGTTGGCAAGGATGGTTTGTGATGTTCGGGTACTTGACCCTGTACTCTAGGAGTACTAAACTGATGCAACCAACTTGATGACACATTCTGGGAATGTGGCCATTGTCTGGGACATGGTTTCTTGGACACGTTCTGGGAACGTGATGCACACTCTGGGAGTGGTGCTTGATTATATTCCAAGTATGGTTTGCGATACGTTCTGGGAACGTATGTGAGTGTTCTGGGAACAATTTGGTTTAATAATAGAATTAAACATAAAAACCAACCTTAATGATTGTGCATCCATATAGAATGGAAGTTTGGTTGGTAGGAACGTTTATCATATTCTGGGAATATGAGGAGGGTACTCCGGGAGTACCAAATTATAACCTACTTGATGACACATTATAGATATGTGGCCAGTGTCTGGGACCTGGTTTTATACGTTCTGGGAACGTATGTTAGTGTTCTGGGAACACATTGATATGCAACCTACTTGATGACACATTATAGTTATGTGGCCAGTGTCTGGGACCTGGTTTTTATGCGTTCTGGGAACGTATGCGTTATGGGAACGTGGTGCACACTCTAGGAGTGGTGCTTATTTTTCCAAGTATGGTTTGCTACACGTTCTGGGAACGTGGTGCACACTCTGGGAGTGATGCGTATTATCCAAGTATGGTTCGACATTACGTTCTGGGAACGAATGTCGGTGTTCCGGGAACACAACGGTGTATTGGATGGACGTCCAAGATGGACTTTTAGAGGCCTCAGTTGTGGAAGGAAATCATGCATCATGCCACCTGCATTGAAAGAATTGTTATGATTAATCGGGTGTGCTCATATGATTATGCATCATGATTTGCTACATGTTAACTTGTGGATGTTAGTTTTATTCTCATTTTATTATGCGAATATGTATAGCTAACCCCCATGCCCTTATTAGGTGTTGATCGTGCATCTAGCTTGCACAAGAATCAGTAAGGGGAGATGTCCCTTAGGTGCATGCAGAGTGTAGAAAATGTGGGTTGGGAACCCGTTGTGCAGATATCGAGGATCCGACCAGAAGGATGTTTGGACAAAGGACCAGTGACCAGCTCTATAACATTTCTATTTTTAATAGAATTTATATGATACATATTTTGGAAAAAGGTATCATAAGAGGAATTTAGTTTCATAATTCTACTTATTTGGTATTAATGGACTTGTTACACTTGATATATTTTGGGGGTATAATATGATGATTTTACTATGTTTCCGCAAACTCTGATTTTGTTAGTCAACCTCATTACTAATCAAGTGTTTGTGAAAAGGAATTTTCAAGGGAAGGGAAAATTATTATTTTCAGATCTTTTTCCAACGATAACAAGTCCAAGTTTTCATAAACTTCTTACTTTTCTTATAAAGTAAGATGATATACAAGGAGTGTTACATAGTAATCATAAGGTCATATCTTCAATTTAAAATCGGGTAAGTAAATTTTTCAATTGTGACTTTGTTGTATTTAGAAGTGGACAGAAAGTAGAGGCTAAGGGAAGTGAAAACCCCCGACGGGTCAGAGCATGAAATTGCTACCCCAACGGGGAGGACTAATCCTTAGTTTTGAATTAAGTAGGTCAATTTCAAATATGACAAAGGAACTGAAACTTTTATGTAAAATGAAACTTCAAAGCCCTGTTTTGAATGGAAGATGAGTTATCTCTTATTTGATTGGAATTCAGGCAGTACAAAAAATGATTGTATCTGCAATGTAATGTAGAATCGAGAAGGGCCCCTCGAAATTTACATTTATTGGTAGATGGCATTATTAAGTCCTTGAATCCAATGAAATAAGTGTTAGAATTCTTTTCTGTGCCTAGGTATAGGTAGAATTCTATGCTTATTGTTCTTCTTCCTTTTCATTTTCTTTTTCGGTTTTATGAGCTTCAAAGAAGGGATTTTGTTGTTCAATGACTTTGAGCTCTTCCATGTCATTTTTTCTTGTTCCTCTTGCTTTTCTATACTTGATTCTATATGTATTTGAGATTGAAAATGAAAAAGTGAGCATGCTCCACACCTATGGAAGCTCACGGTTTTGAACCCCTCTTTGCTAAAATAATTTTTGATCTTTGATTTATGGTTTTATGCTTAAATATGAGTTGATATATTATGTTCATGAGTTATTAGTTGTTGATTTTCACAAATTTTTCCTATTTCTTTGATTCATGCCATGACCTAGGGTTTGAAATTAGGGGAAATAAAATTATTTTCTTGTGCATGTAATTGATTCTTGATTCTTGCTATTAATGTGTTGTATTTTTGGTTTCCAAGTTAAAAATACAAGAAAAATGAACATTATGTTGATGTGTTATTTTTAGGGCCATACGATTTTGGTCCCTTTTAAGATCAAAAGATTTTTGTATTTGCTTTCGATTTGAGATGATGAAACTAAAATAATTTTTGGTATTATTGTTGCAATAATTTATTATGTTGAAATTTTTATATATATTTTTCTCATGTATGTATATAATTCGGCCAAGCTAAGAATATAAAAGAAATGAGTTTTGCTTTTGATGCATGTTATATTTTTGTGTTCCTGTATGATTTTTAAGTCTTAAAGTGCAAAGATTTAAGCTTAAAAGATTTAAAAATGAATATGCATAATACAATAAGGGTTATACGGTTTTTATGTTGATTTGTGCTCAAGTAGTTTTAGTTTGTTTCAATGATTGTTTTATGTTTAAAATTCAATAAATTAGCTTTGATTTAATTTTTATTAGTTTGGAGCATGTGTTTATGTGATGTTTTATTGTGCAAAAGTTTCTCATTTTCCTTGGTAAATGATTCCGTCAAACAAGGAAAAGAGGGGAACAAAATTGACTTTCGGTGTTTAATTAATTTCAAGCTTTGATCTTTAATTTTTAAGTGCATGCTTGCCTAAATCTAATCTTGAAACATGTAACACCTAAGATTATTTACCCTATTATACCCTTAATTAAAATAGTGAACTTAAAATTTTCTTTTTAATTTATAAAAATCACCCGTCAAACGGACGGAGTTTTGTTTGTTTTTAGGACTTTCCCAAAAATTCTGGTTTTCCTGCAACCTGATAAACAACATATTTCAAATTTCAAAGCCAGCAGGGTTATTCACATATATCACATCTAGTGAAACGTCGTGCACAAATCAGAAAGTCAGAGTATGAAACATCAGAGTAAGCGGAAATATAAACAAGTTTCGGAAAACAGTTCTTTTCCCAAAATAGGACTCCTACCCAAAGGAGTCGTCCTGGCCCCCAAAAAGCTATTTACATTATATACATCAAAAATGAATCACATCACATCACCGGGCCCAGGATATTCCCATGTCCTACATAACTATAAGTGACCTACTCTCCCTGTGAGGGAGAGTACTCCTGCTCGGCCTGATCGGGTGCAAACTCTTCCTCAGTACCTGTGGAGATAGTAAGGAGTGAGTATTACACATAAAATGGGGAGGCAATTTCCAATTAAGACATAATGTAACACTAAGCCACACACATAGCAGTTCAATCACAGCAAAATAAGAGTCAATGTATCACAATTCATTTTCAAGTATTCATTAGTTTCTCAAGTCAATTTTATCTCTTTATACTCACGCATTAATCTCATAATGCCCTTTATTCTCTTTTCATCATTTATAATCACATTTCTCATTCAGTGCGTTCCAGTCACGTTTTTACTGCGTTCGCACCCACAGCGCGATAACGTCTTACCACGTCTGTACGACACTCCCGGTTACAACCGGTTTGCATCAGTAGGAATTTTAACGCTCCTGCCAGGCATTTGGTACACCCAAGGGTCTCTCGCTCAACCAGGACTTTCTCACCCAAAAGGCTTCACCTGTTAGGCTATGCTATCACATAATTTCCACAATTCAATTACATTCAGTTATTTGAATTCATTCACTTTTCACATTCTCAACACATTTAAGATCTTTTAGTCCGGCAGCGAATTGAGTCTTGGTGCATTGATGCCTAACAGGGAATTTGTACCTAATGGGATTTAAGCCTGGTTGAGCACTTGGCCCTTAGGACTTTGGTACACCCGGCAGGGGCACCTAGTCTACCAATGCACCGATCCTCAATTCCACTGCACTTTCCATTATTATTTACTTTATTCATTATTGTCATTCTTTGCCTTGAATTCTAATCAACATAATATCTCAGTCATTTCACAAATCAAGCATTGTGGATGAGACTGCCTGATCTTGTCCTCCAGTTCCCATGTAGCCTCTTCCACATTGTTCCTGATCCAAATAACTTTCACCAAAGAGATTTCCTTGCCTCTGAGCTACTTCACCTGCTTGTCTTCAATTCTAACGGGCAGAACTTCAAAAGTCAAATTCTCCTTCAAAGGAAAATCATCTAAGGTAACCACATGCGAAGGATCATGGACGTATTTCCTTAATTGTGAAACATGAAACATGTCATGAAGCCTTGACAAGTGAGGGGGTAAGGCAATCTTGTAAGCCACCGGGCCCACCTTCTTCAGAATCTCATAAGGCCCAACAAATCGAGGAGTTAGTTTCCTGGACTTAATTGCCCTACCGATTCCTGTAACCGGAGACACTCTTAGGAATACATGCTCCCCAACATCAAACTCCAAGGGTCTCCTTCGCCTATCAGCATAACTCTTCTGGCGATCCTGTGAAGTTTTCATCTTATTCTTGATCATTGTGATCTTCTCAGTTGTTTCTTTCACAATATCAGGACCTGTCAACAGATTCTCACCTATCTGGAACCAACACAGAGGCGTCCTACATTTCCTCTCGTAGAGAGCCTCAAATGGTGCCATACCGATACTGGAGTGAAAGCTGTTGTTGTAAGTGAACTCCATCAACGGCAGTAACTGCTCCCAACTACCAGCTTGCTCCAGAACACATGCTCTCAGCAAATCCTCAAGTGTCTGGATAGTACGCTCAGATTGTCCGTCTGTCTGCGGATGGTAAGCCGTACTAAATTTCAGCTTAGTACCCAATGCCTCCTGAAGACTCTGCCAAAATCTAGACAGAAATCTCGGATCACGATCGGATAGAATACTGGTAGGAACACCATGCAACTTGACTATGTCCCTGATATACAACTGAGTCAACTTCTCCAGAGTATATTTCTTGTGGATAAGAATGAAATGAGCACACTTTGTAAGACGGTCCACAACCACCCAAACTGCATCACATCCTCCAACAGTCCTTGGTAAACCCGTCACAAAGTCCATAGCTATACTGTCCCATTTCCACTCCGGAATATCAAGTGATCGCAAAGGACCACTAGGCTTTTGATGCTCAATCTTAACTTTCTGACAGGTTAGGCAATGAGACACGTGATCGGCCACATCAGTTTTCAACTTCGGCCACCAATAAATCCTTTTCAAATCTTGGTATATCTTTGTTGCACCAGGATGGAAATTCATCTTGGTTCGATGCGCTTCCCATAGGATATCTCTTCTAACTTCAAAATCCATAGGAACACATATCCGACCCCTAAATCGGATAATGCCATCAGAACCTTTCACAAAGTCGAGCTCTTCATTGCCCGATGCCCCTTCTAACAACTTTTGCAATTCCGAATCGTCGGCTTGTCTTTCTTTAATAAGACCAATCAAATCATTAGTAACCTGCAACATTTCTAGAACGATGCTCTTCTCATTCACTTGCATGTTCAAGTTGAGGTCACTGAACTCTTGGATCAATTGCATCTCTTTCACCATCAGATTGCTGACATGCAAAGTCTTACGACTTAGTGCATCAGCCACTACATTGGCTTTGCCCGGATGATACTGAAGATCAAAGTCGTAGTCTTTCAGAAATTCCATCCACCTCCTCTGTCTCATATTCAACTCTTTTTGATCGAAGAGATAGCGAAGACTTTTATGATCGCTAAAGACTTCGAACTTTGAACCATATAAATAATGCCTCCAGATTTTCAAAGCAAAAACCACTGCCGCCAACTCAAGATCATGACTGGGATAGTTTTGTTCATGCTGCCTCAATTGTCTGGATGCATAAGCTATGACTTGCCCCTACTGCATTAACACACAACCCAACCCTTGTTTAGAAGCATCACAATACACCACAAAGGATTGAGTCGGGTCCGGCAAAATCAATACCGGAGAGCTAGTCAACCGCCTCTTCAATTCCTGGAAACTATCTTCACATTCCGGGGACCACTCAAACGGAACACCTTTCCGTGTAAGAGTTGTCAAAGGAAGGGCCAATTTAGAAAACCCCTCAATAAACCTCTGATAATACCCAGCCATACCAAGAAAGCTTCTAATCTCAGTAATGGACTTAGGTCTCTCCCACTTAAGTACTATAGTGGACCTATAGTAGACCGAGCTACGACCGACCAAAGGGCTCATTACTCCCACTACTTCGATACTGATACAGGGGTGTCGATCGGATATTTATACCGAGCGAACTGGGTTTCCACCGGTTACGTACTGATAAGGTTTTCAGCTAGCACAGGACTTCCAATCTAATCCTTATCGTTTACAGCCTTATCAAATCGTAACTATAACTGGATTCCCCACGACTCTTGGTTAGATATAACAGCATTGGATAAAGTTTATCACTTACAGGGTTTAAGGATATGATCTTATCATATCCTATACAAATCCTACTTGAAGACTCATCAGAACGGCCCACAACACACAGGTAATCCCCTATAAGAACCACCATGCTATAGGGGCTAAGGTACGTCTTCTCATCCCTAAGTTTACACAAGCACACACATTGTTGACTAGGGAGAACCTGATTATCCCAACTGGATCTTCAGAAATCCTAAAGAGTCTTACATTAATATCTTGGCTGTGATCATTCTTCAAGGCTTTTCCATAGCTTTAAGGTTGATCTCGGTTAAGAACACGACATTGGCGCCGTCTGTGGGGACCTGAATAATATATCATTCCCACCACCACCATGGTTACCACCAGAAGTCAAGTTGGTGACCTCCGTGACCGCATCGCCCGCACCCGTGGCAGGCCTAGAAACGCTGATAACAACAACCCACAGCCCCATTCTGCTGGTGATCTGCGCGATGTTCTCAACCACAATCGTGCAGATAATGGACAACCGCCACGAACCTCCCATTCTGGTGCAGCGAATAATTCTCAGCCACCAAACCATTCACAAAATCATCCACCCCCTCATCGCAGCCTTAATCGTAGTAATAATCACGCTATTCATTCCCAAATACCACAATCTTCTCATCCTAGGACTAGAAGCAACCCCCAACCGCTCCAAGTTCTACGAACCATACTACCTCCACCACCACCACCACCCCCTCCAACACCACCACCTTCCACCCATGGTGATTCGAGCAGCACAGCCCCAACCACTCGAAACACATCCAGGACCACTGGAACTCGAGCACATCATGGCCAAAATACCCAACATACCCCTCCTGTCCCACCCAATCCTGACCACATAAGTACAACCCCTAGAACCAGATTGAATCCAGGAAGAACTGCTCCTGGAAACTCTCATCATAGCCACTCCATCGGAAGGTCTTATGGAACATCTGCATCTGCTCGGGCTCGGGAGCAAGAGATGATTAACATCCTAAACAGACAAACGGCTTTAATTGAACAACAAGGACGTGCTATTGCCGACCTTCAACAGCAGGCCATGGCAAGGATTGCTCAAAATCAATCAACCTCTATTCCACCACAAAACCAACCAACTATAGACCCCCAACCAACACCAATAATGCAGCTTCCACCACCAAATTTCCATGCTAACCCCTCCATTAACCAGGATCAGGGAGATTTTCATCCTGGTCATCCTTTCACCCCACATATCATGGCGTTTCAAACCCCTCAAGGCTACTTGGGCCCTTCTAATGTCCCACATTATAACGGTCTAACCGAACCAGTGGACCATATTGTCTCTTTTGAGGGGGCAATGAACTATTACGGCGGAGGAGAAGAAATGAAATGCCGAGCCTTTTCCATGACCCTCGAACCTTCAGTATTGCGGTGGTACTCATCTCTCCCTCGGAATTCTGTTAATTCTTGGGAAGAGATGAAAAGAGTATTTTTAAATAGATACACGGCTAGCTGTATCCAGCCCAGGTCCGACCACACCTTAGCAGCTGTAACCCAAAAACAAGATGAGTCCTTGAAAGATTACCTTTCGCGTTTCCATGCAGAAGCAAGCTCGGTCCCTCAATTAGCACCTGGGGTAGGAGTATTATTGTTCACTCAAGGTTTACAATCTGGAGATTTTAGAAAATCCTTGATTGGCAAACCTCCAAAAGATATGGCAGAGCTAAGGCAAAGATCAAACAAATTTATCAATCTGGAGGAATTCCACAAAGGGCAGAAAGTAAGAGAGGAAAGACAGCGTGCCGACCCACCAAGTCAAAACAAACAAAAACGTGACGAACGTTTTGGTGGCAGACAGGAAAGGAACGATCGTGATCGACGAATTCCTCCCCGGAATAAGTTCCAGGATTACACCCCTCTAACTGTTCCGAGGAGTCAGATTTTAAGAGAAACTATGCAGACCGACTTACGCTCTGCCCAAAGACCTCCGTCTTTAAGAAAGGGCGCACAGCGTGATAGGTCAAAATACTGTGATTTCCATAGGGGTTATGGCCATACAACCGACGAATGCATCTGGCTGCGAGACCTGATTGAGGAGATGATCAGAGATGGGAAGTTGCAGCAGTACATCAGAGATGCGGCTGGCCGAAGGAGCAGACACAGATCTCAATCACCAGTAAAACCTAAACGCCAGAGAAGTAGGTCACCAGATGATCGGAACACGGGGAAGCAGAGAACCGACCCTACTCCGGTTTCCGAATCAAACACTAATAAAAATGATTTTCTGGTAAACACTATTGCGGGAAGTTTTGCTGGAGGTGGGGAGAAGAGAGCCGACAGAAAAAGTACATCAACCAAATTTTGGCTGTTAGCCATAAACCAATTGCCAAGAGATCAACAAAAAACATTCCCATCGTTTTTGATGATGAAGATTTAGATGGAATCCTTCCGGGCCACAATGACCCCATGGTGATAACTGCTTTGATCGGCAACTATGAGGTAAAACGTGTTTTTATTGATCAAGGTAGTTCGACGGATATAATGTTTTTCCCGTTATTCAATGCTTTGAAACTCAGGGAGTGTAATCTCACACCCTTTGAAGGAGAACTGATTGGTTTTACTTGGGACACTGTTGAACCAAAGGGTTACATCCAACTCCCCGTAACCCTCGGTCAACAACCCTCAGCCAGGACCGAGATCGTAAAGTTTTTGGTGGTTGATTGTCCGGCAGCATATAATGCCATACTTGCGAGAACATCTTTGCAAGCATTTGGGGCAGTGGTATCAACAGTTCATTTGGCCATGAAGTTCGTCGGAACTGATGATAGAGTCGTAACGGTCAAAGCCGAGCAGGATGCAGCAAGAAAATGTTATAATGCTAGCCTGGGGAAAGTGAAAAGCAAGGATCCGAGCAATCTGGAAAGAGTTTCTTTGGGTAAGGGAAATGTCAACCTGGCGGACCTGGATATGCGGGACCAATCCGACAGAAATAGACCAACCCCAAAAGGACAATGGGAGTTCTTAACGTTATTTGACGACCCCCTCAGGCAGGTGAAAATCGGTTATGATTTGCCCACATGCGTTAAAGAAGAATTGGCCGCACTATTAGTCGCGAATAAAGATTTGTTCGCTTGGACATCAGCCGATATGCCAGGAATCGACCCCAATTTTATTTGTCATAAGTTGAGCATCATACCGGGGTCGAAACCAGTGGCGCAACGCAAAAGGAAAGTTAGCGCGGAAAAGGCCGTGGCAATAGAGGAAAAGGTTGCTGAACTACTCCGAGCAGGCTTCATTCGGGAAATTGACTACACAGACTGGTTGGCAAACACCGTCTTAGTCAAAAAACCCAATGGAAAATGGAGAATGTGTGTTGATTACACATACTTAAACAAAGTGCGTCCTAAAGATCAATACCCACTCCCTGTTATTGACAAACTCGTCCACAGTTCAGCTGGTTACAAACTCTTATCATTCATGGATGCTTACTCTGGTTACAACCAGATTCCAATGTTCCCTGTCGATCAGGACAAAACGGCATTTATCACCGACAGGGCAACTTACTGTTACAACGTCATGCCATTTGGGTTAAAGAATGCGGGAGCTACTTATCATAGAATGATGAACAAGATTTTTCAAGGTATGATCGGCTCGAATATGGAGGTATACATAGATGACATCATCGCAAGAAGTAGACAACAAGAGAATCATGCCAAGGACCTCACAACAATACTCGATCGGGTAAGGAAATATTCCATGAGACTGAATCCGGAAAAATGTGTATTTGGAGTTCCAGCCGGTTCTTTCCTCGGATTTATGTTAACCGAGAGAGGAATTGAGGCCAATCCCGATAAATGTAAAGCAATCCTAGATATGAGGAGCCCAGCAAATCTTAAAGAAGTTCAACAACTCACGGGCCGAGTGGCGGCACTCTCCAGGTTCTTATCCCAAGCCGCTCGGAAAGCTTTGCCGTGGTACCAGCTCCTTAGGAAAAATAAGGATTTCCTTTGGGATGAGCACTGTGAAGAAGCTTTTATTCAATTAAAAGAATATCTTTCCAGCCCACCAGTCTTACACATCCCTCTTCCTGGTGAGAACCTCATTCTATATATGTCGATAGCGGAAGCGGCGGTCAGTTCGGTTCTGGTACGAGATAACGCAGGTACAGAAGCCCCAATATATTTTGTTAGCCGAGCACTTCAAGGATCAGAGTTGAGGTATCAAAGACTTGAGAAACTTGCGTATTGTTTGATCACATCCGCTCGAAGATTGAGACAGTATTTTCAGGCGCATAGAATCTTGGTAAGAACCGCTCAACCTCTCAGACAAGTTCTTCACAAACCTGACCTAGCTGGCAGAACGGTTTCATGGTCTGTCGAACTTTCCGAATTCGACATTACCTATGAACCAAGAAAGGCAATGAAATCGCAAGTGCTTGCCGATTTTGTTACTGAGTTCACAGATATCCAGACAGACAACTCTCAAAATCTTTGGTCAGTTTATGTGGATGGATCGAGTAATAGGAAAGGCGCTGGAGCTGGAGTCATCATTGAAAACCCCGAGGGATTATGTATGGAATACTCTTTGAAATTTGAGTTTCAAACCTCGAACAATCAAGCGGAATACGAGGCAGTCCTGGCAGGCATCAAGATGGTTCACGGGTTTGGAG
Organism: Crotalaria pallida; assembly: GCA_037953625.1. Classification (NCBI taxonomy): domain Eukaryota; kingdom Viridiplantae; phylum Streptophyta; class Magnoliopsida; order Fabales; family Fabaceae; genus Crotalaria; species Crotalaria pallida. The sequence goes on from CM075650.1 coordinate 62,250,893, forward strand.
CAGAGCAAGTGTCAGTTTTCAGCGATTCACAACTCGTAGTTTCTCAGATCAAGGGTCAGTACTCGGCAAAGGAGCCCATTTTACAAAATATATCTGGAAGAGGTAAAACGAATCATCTCAAACTTCTCTGAATTTAACATTTCACATGTACCGAGAGATTCGAATTCCCGAGCCAATATTCTGTCCAAATTGGCAAGTACAAAAGGGTCGGAAAATAACAAAACTCTGATACAAGAAACTATTCCCCGACCTAGCGTCATTTTGGCGGTCTCAATATCTCAGTCATGGATGGACCCAATTCTTACTTACTTGCAACATGGGTTTGTCCCCCAAGATCAGTCTGAAGCTCGGAAATTGGTGAAAAAGGCCGCCCAATACACAGTTCTAAATAGAGTCTTGTACAAGAGAGGTTTTGGATCCCCCATTCTCAGATGTGTCAATCCATCCCAAGCTGAGGAAATCTTGGAGGAGATTCATGGCGGTATTTGCAGCCATCACATGGGAGGAAAGTCCTTGGCGAGAAAAGTAATCCGGGCGGGCTATTTTTGGCCTACACTGCAGAAAGACGCTATGGAACATGTCAAGAAATGTACTCAGTGCCAATTTCACAGTGACGTCTATCAAAAGCCTGCTGAAGAGTTACACTCTCTCGGCGCACCTTAGCCTTTTTACCAATGGGGCATGGACATCATAGGAAAGTTTCCCACTGCACCAGGCCAACTCAAATTTGCAGTTGTGGCTATTGATTACTTCACCAAATGGATCGAAGCAATGCCATTAGCAACGATCTCAACAGCTCGGATTCAATCTTTCTTTGTCAAGGAGGTAATTTCTTGATTCGGAGTTCCACATTCCATAGTCACTGACAATGGGTCACAGTTCGCAGCATCACACTTCCAACAATTAGCAGTCGACCTAAACATCACCCACTATTTTAGCTCTGTTGAACACCCACAAACTAATGGGTTAGCTGAGGCAGCCAACAGAACCATTTTAGATGGGATTAAAAAGAAGCTTGGAAATGCTGCTGGCACTTGGGCAGATAAACTTCCGAGCGTTTTATGGTCACACAGAACAACAGTACACTCGTCCACAGGAGAAACTCCTTTTCGTTTGACATACGGCTGTGACGCAGTCATTCCAATCGAAAAGCAAATTCCCACCTTCAGGACACTTGAACATCCTGTAGAGGCAAATGACCATTTGATTATTGAGGAGCTGGTTTTGTTGGAAGAAATTCGAAAAAATGCGGCAGTTCATGAAAGCAAAATGAAGGAGCGACAGGCTCGTGAATACAACAAGAGGGTTCGTCCAAGAAGCTTTGATATTGGCGACTTAGTCCTTCGTCGAGCTGATATTGGCAAAGGAAATGTTGGAGTTGGAAAACTCCAGCCAAACTGGGAAGGACCATATCGAGTAAAGGCCAAATCCGGATCTGGAGCATACAAGTTAGAGTCTCTCTCGGGCACGGAAATTGGCAACACATGGAACGTCGCCAAACTCAGAACTTATTACAGTTAAGCTCGTATTTTGCTTTTTACTCTTTATAGGATAGCTTTTCATTACTCAGAAATTTTTAGTTAGAATAAAACGAAGGGCAACAACCTTCTCAGCTTAGAAACATTTGTTAGGAATTGAGATGTTAGGAATTTCTTAGCAAATGAACAACTTCATTTTTTGTATTCGTTTATCAATAAATGCATCGGTTTATTTGAAATTGTATGAACATTGTGAAGTAACACGCAACTCATTTGGCTCGGCTAGCCACCGAGCTAAATCGAGGCTCAACTCTTTACGAGAGTTCAGCAACGTACTTATAGAACACCCGAACCCAGGAAACTACTTTCCTTACTTCGCGGTCCGAGGATCCCACTTTGGCTAAGGTCGGCGATCTGAGTTCTACCCACAATGAATTATACAGTCTAAATTCACATTAGTAACTATGAAAGCATGACGAACGAAGTGAAAAATAACAATACGTCATATCATGATATCATTTCCAAAAGGTGCAAAGTAATATAAATTATCCAAAATATGCTCAACACGAGCAAAAGCAGGATAAAGTAAATTCTTCAGCAAAGGCGAAAGCAAGATAAAGTAAGTTGTTCAACAAGGCAGAATACAAAAGCATCAGGTTAAAACGCTCAGAATACATTGAGAAAACGACTAAAGGACAAAACAGCAAAGGGTGAAATATCATTCTTCAATATCAGATAAAACAACTTGAGAGTCATCAAAGTCTGGTGCCTCGGTCAGCTCCTCAAGGGGATTGGAAAGATCCTCGGCCTGCAAATCTACCTCAGCCTTAGATGAAAGATCAATCAACTTCCCATCTTGAACAACATGAAATGGGTGAGCCCCAACCACCCTGAATTCCAACTCAGGGTTCAGAAATTGAACTTGCTGAATGGTAGAGACAAAGGTATCATCAACCGCCTTCCCCCAGTTATAGAAGTTGGTCTCCGCCTTCTTCTTGTGGAACAGTGCTTTCTCTCTCAGCTTCTGAGCAACCACCGCCGACTTATCAACCTCAGCTTTTAATTCATCCACCCTCTGCTGATGTACTTGAAGTTCCTTTTTCAGAGTCTCTTCTGCCTCTTGCCTCTTGATTTCAACTGCTTTTTGAGAAGCCTTTAAGGAATCTCTCTCCTTAACCAATTCCCCCTTATCAGCCCGCAGGTTCTCCAATTCATTTTCCACTCAGGACAACTCATCCGAAAGACTGGCTTCTTGAGCAGCAGAAAGATCCCGAGCTTCCCTTTGTTCGGCGTTATAGCCAGTGAAAAGACCATCAGAATGTTTGGCCAAGAAATAGGCAAGGTTGGCTCCCCTGAGGAGATACTTAGCAAGTGTCATGTTGCAGCGTGACCACTCGTCGGTATTCAGCGTCCCGAAACGAGTGCAATCTGATTCGGGGCAGATGTACTTCCCAAATCTTTCATCAAATTGCACATCCCATATGGATCTGTCAGGAGGATTCTCAGTAGAAGTTGGAGCAGCAGTTGGTCGGGCACTTGGTCCCTCAGTCCTTGGGTTTACACCCTCTGTTACTTTTTCCTTTCCTTTGTCCACTCGTCGGCGTTGGCGAAGGGGTTGAAGAGGAGAAGTTGATTGAACTTGACCACTAGGGGCCACAGAAACAGTTGAAGCAACAACAACCATATTGGCGGCTGGCCGAGGAGAAGCCTCGGCAGCCGAGGCAGAGGGAGTTGGGCTAGAAGTACTCAAGCTTGGAGTACTCAGATTTGAGGATCCAGAAGTGGCAGGAGTTTTTCTCTTCTTTCCACCTTGACCTTGAACCAGAGCTGCCAAACGAGCGGCCATGTTTTCTGCAAACAAAACTTATAGACGTTAGAGCCGATCAAACCACAAACTCAAAGAAAAACAACCAATAGTCGTCAGAGCCGATCAAACCACAAAAATACAAAAGCGAAATAAATACACTATACCAAGCTCCGTTTTAACTTCCGAAGAAGGGATATTCACAATATCCCTCGTCTCTATCATCCCATTTTTTTTGCAAGTAACTTTCAACCGACCGACAAACCTCCTTCTCAAATTCAGCAAGCTCTTTCCAGTCGGAAGAGTATGAAGCGATTGGTCGATTGAAGAAACTGGCACTCCACTGAAGAGGAAATCGCGGAAGAGCCCGTCTTTCCCCAGGTCGGGTAAACCAGCAGACCCCCATACCATTAAAGTTGTACTTAAAGAAAAAAGGTTTGAATCCCTTCCAGGACTCAGAATATTTGGTAAACAAAGCATATCCTCGGCGAGATTTCAATGAAACCCAGGGTTTCTTAGCCGAACCTTTCTCAAATGAATTACACTGTGGAGCAAAAAGATGAAAAAAGATACGAAGATTACAAGCCCAAATCATGGCTGAGCAGACCTGTTCAAAAACCTTCACAAACGCCCATGCGTTCGGATGCAGCTGAGTAGGGACTACTCTTAGGAAGTTCAGAACCCCCATCTCAAAATCAGTAAAAGGCAGCCTTATCCCAAGCCGAGTGATTACCTCTTCGTAAAAATAGAAGCCTGTACAACCCTCAGGAATCTTGGTGCAGACTCTCTCATTCTCACCCAATGGAGTAATGGAGTACAAATTCCCTGCGTTGTCTCCTGGACATGTCAAAATTATGGCTCGTGTTTGGTCTAATGATTGATGTGTTGTAAGCTCGGATTGAGTGCCAAGAACCTCTCGGTCCACCTAGTCATATTCATCTGAATCTGGTGGAAGAGGGTACAACTCGGGATTAGTAACACACTTTCTCTTCATACCTGAGGAAAAGGGGGCACACTTGGAGTCAGAACCACAAAAACTTGATCAAAAACTTACGGTCGGTTTGGGAACACCTCCCTTTCTGGGTAGAGTTTCCCAAAACCGATTGAAACGTCTAATACCTCTATGAAGCCTCCTTAACCTCCTTTGTTCTACCCTTTCGGCGATCCTATACTGAATCACACCCTGCCTGAACTCTCTTAAAGTCCGAGGGAAATGCATGGCAATCGGTTTAACATAAACCTTTGGGTTTCCTCCTTTATGTGTTCTTGGCACATCAGAGTTTACAGATTCCTCACTCATGATAAACGACGCTCCAGTACCAACCCTAAGAATTTAAGTGCAGAAAAACGTAAAGCAAACCTAAGAAATTCTACAGCGATCGCTCAATAGGCAGTAAAGCGGATAAAGAAGTTTGAGGGGCAAGCGAGGTATCACAGCAACAACAACAAAACGATTTGGGGTTTTTCCTGAACCCAGAAAGTAAACCCCTCAACCCAGAAAAATAACACTCGCAAAACCCAGAAAACCCAAAAAACCCAGAAATGTGTAAAGTTTTTCAAAACCAGAAAAGTGAGTAAACCCAGAAATGTACAAATAAAGCGATTTCTTCAAAAATCGGGGATAAAGAAACAGTAGTGGAGCAAGAACAACAATAAAGCATTAGAAGCGAAATCCAACACTTGGAAATGCAGTAAACAAATAGCAACAACCACATGCAAGAACGAAGAAGACATCAAGATAGCAAAAATAGAAATGCTCTGAAGGAGAAAGTTCAGTTACCTGCTAGTAGCGAATGATCAAAAGCAATGAAGACTGAGGTACTCAAGGCAATAAGAAATGTAGAGGAAGCGTCGATCAAGGTCCTGGCAAGAAGCTGTGGCAAGGAGGCCTTTATGCAGTTTCGCTTCTGAGTTCCAATTTCTCAAGAGAACGTACGAAGAAGAAAGAGAATTGGTGGAAATGAGAAACCGCCTTTTGGTTTTCTTTTAACTTCCCTCCACTATCTCAAAAAGTTTGGGCCTTAGGTGCAAAAAGCCCATTCCGCGTTGAAAAAAGACTACGTGGCACCTCTAATAGGTTTGAAATCATAACGGTACGCTTCCCGATAAGGTTAAAGACACGTGCAGATTCAGGGAGTAACGGAAGGTCATTCCGGGGTCAATCAAACGACAGCTCCGTTCGAAGCAAAAAGAGACTTGGATTTCTACTTTGATCACTGAAAATACGGTCGGAATATGGCTCGTTCGTCTCATAAGCTCGGCAGAGCTTAAATCACCCAACCGAGCTTGGGGGGCTTATGTAGTGGACCTATAGTAGACCGAGCTACGACCGACCAAAGGGCTCATTACTCCCACTACTTCGATACTGATACAGGGGTGTTGATCGGATATTTATACCGAGCGAACTGGGTTTCCACTGGTTACATACTGATAAGGTTTTCAGCTAGCACAGGACTTCCAATCTAATCCTTATCGTTTACAGCCTTATCAAATCGTAACTATAACTGGATTCCCCACGACTCTTGGTTAGATATAACAGCATTGGATAAAGTTTATCACTTACAGGGTTTAAGGATATGATCTTATCATATCCTATACAAATCCTACTTGAGTTCCACCTCTTCAAAAGACTCATCAGAACGGCCCACAACACACAGGTAATCCCCTATAAGAACCACCATGCTATAGGGGCTAAGGCACGTCTTCTCATCCCTAAGTTGACACAAGCACACACATTGTTGACTAGGGAGAACCTGATTATCCCAACTGGATCTTCAGAAATCCTAAAGAGTCCTACATTAATATCTTGGCTGTGATCATTCTTCAAGGCTTTTCCATAGCTTTAAGGTTGATCTCGGTTAAGAACACGACAAGTACCGCTTCCACCTTAGAAGGATCGACAGCAACACCCTTCTCAGAAATGACATGCCCCAGAAACTGCACTTCATTCAACCAGAAACTACATTTAGAAAGCTTTGCATAAAGCTGTTTGGATTTGAGAATTTGCAGCACAATTCTCAGATGCTCGGCGTGCTCACTTGGACTCTTAGAATAGATGAGAATGTCGTCGATAAAGACTATGACAAAAGAATCCAAGTACGGCCTGAAAATCCTGTTCATATAGTCCATGAAGATGGCCGGAGCATTAGTGAGACCAAAGGACATAACCACATACTCAAAATGTCCATATCTCGACCTGGATGTCGTTTTAGGAATGTCCTCCTCTCAGATACGGATCTGATGGTATCCCGATCGAAGGTCAATCTTAGAAAATACAGCTGCTCCTCGCAATTGGTCCAACAAATCGTCAATGCGAGGGAGAGGATATTTGTTTTTCACAGTCACCGCATTCAACTGCCTGTAGTCGATGCACATTCGAAGACTTCCGTCCTTCTTTTTGACAAAAAGAATCGGAGCTCCCCAAGGTAACACACTCGGTCTAATCAAACCCTTGGCCAAAAGCTCCTCTATCTGCTTTTTCAACTCTTCTAACTCCGGAGGTGCCATCTTGTACGGGGCTATTGAAATAGGACCTGCACCAGGCATCAGATCAATACTAAACTCCACTTTTCTGTTTGGCGGTAATCCAGGAATCTCTGCAGGAAAGACTTCTGGAAATTCGTAGACTATCGGAATCTGACTGATCTCTGCCTCCTCATTCATCTCCAGGGCAGATAAAGAAAGATCACTGATAGTAATTGATTTTTGATGACAGTCAATCAGAACATGGTGTCGAGACATCCAGTGCATGCCCAGAATGATGTCAAGTTTAGTTAGAGGCAAACAGATTAGATTTACTTTGAATTCCCGCTCCAATACTCGAAGTGGACAATCCAAACACATAGTTGATGTGACTACAGAAGAATTTGTAGGTGTAGAGACAGATAATTTATAAGGCATTTCTATTGCAGACAACCCTAACTTCTTCATCCAATCGGCAGAAATAAAGGAATGAGTAGCTCCGCAATCAAAGAGAATACCACAAGGAATACTATTAACATAACCGGTACCTCTAATCAGTTCATCAGCATCAGTAACTTCCTCGCCGTCCAGAGTATACACCTTGCCCTTCCGAGTCACCCTGTTGTCACCAGCTTTCTGAACCTTAGCCACATTCACCTCCTTCTTAACTGCGTTTCTAGGACAATTTGTCATCATGTGACCCGGCTGACCGCATTTGTAACAGGTCATTATCCTCTTGCTCGGATCCAGTCTCCAGCAATCTCCCCTGTGCTGCTTGCCACAGTGTGGACAAGTCGGAATAGAACCATAGGTACTCACTACTGGGCCTGATCTAGGCTGGGAGTAAGGACCTGGTCGCTGCACCGAACTCTTGCCCCTGACAGGACCTCCAGACTTCTGCACATTCTTGCTGCGTTTCTCAGCTGCACGTTGCTTGCGACTCTTTTCATACGTGCTAGTCATGTTGATCAGTTGAGACAAGTTGCTGATGTTCTGATATTCAAAGGCCATCTTGATCTCAGAACGAAGTCCGGTCTCGAACTTCATGAACTTGGTTCGTTCATCTGCATCCCTGTAACTCCCTGAATATCGGATCAAGTCCTCAAACCTAGCAGCATATTCACCGACGCTCATGTTCCCTTGCACGAGCTGCAAAAAAGTTATCTCCTTCTCTCTACGAACATCTTCAGGAAAGTATTTTCCCAGAAAACGATTCTTGAACAAATCCCATGTGATCGCTTGATTGTTCGCCTCCAATCCCCTCCGCATCTGTTGCCACCAGTGTTCCGCTTCACTAGTCAGCATGTACTGTGCTAGCAGAACCTTCTGTTCCTCCGGTGGTGCCATAGTATTAAGAATCTTCTCGATCTCTTGCAACCATAGCTGTGCCCCATCGGGATTGAACCCACCTTCGAACTTCTGCGAATCGTTCTTTCTGAACCGCGCCAACCAATCAATAGCAACTGGAGCTTGGGGTTGAGGAATCATTGCAGCCGCTGTTGCTGTCGCTGTTGCTGCAGCTGCTGCTGCGATGTTATTCCCCTGATTTTGTTGCATCTGTGCCATCTGCTCCAGAATAGCTCGGATCCCAACATTATCGATCCGTCTACCAGCCATTCTGTTTAGTCATGCACAAGGCCGACAGTTAATGCTTAATAGCATAATTAATAGTATAACCATCCTATCAATAAACTCTAGACTCTAAACTATAATTATCGATCACTCGCTCGGTGAGTAATCATTGGAGTAGCTCATAACTCCAAAGGCCGAGGGAAACTGCTCTGATACCATAAAATGTAACACCTAAGTTTATTTCCCCTTTTAAACCCTTAATTAAAATACTGAATTTAAAATTTTCATTTTAATTTATAAAAATCTCCCGTCAAACGGACGGAGTTTTGTTTGTTTTTAGGACTTTCCCAAAAATTCCGGTTTTCCTGCAACCTAATAAACAACATCATTCAAATTTCAAAGCCAGCAGGGCTATTCACATATATATATATATATATCATCTAGTGCCACATCGTGCACACATCAAGATACCACAGTATGAGACATCAGAGTATAAGCATCTGAGTTAAGCGGAATATAAACAAGTTGGAAAACAGTTTTTCCCCAAAATAAGACCCCTTCCCAAAAGGAGTCGTCCTGGGCCCCCAAAAAGCTATTTACATTACATATACAACAAAAATGATTCACATCAGGTCATCGGGCCCAGGACATTCCCATGTCTTGCATAACTATATGTGACCTACTCTCCCTGTGAGGGAGAGTACTCCTGCTCGGCATGATCGGGTGCAAACTCTTCCTCAGTACCTGTGGAGATAGTAAGGAGTGAGTATTACACATAAAATGGGGAGGCAGTTTCCAATTAAGACATAATGTAACACTAAGCCACACACATAGCAGTTCAATCACAGCAAAATAAGAGTCAATGTATCACAATTCATTTTCAAGTATTCATTAGTTTCTCAAGTCAATTTTATCTCTTTATACTCATGCATTAATCTCATAATGCCCTTTATTCTCTTTTCATCATTTATAATCACATTTCTCATTCAATGCGTTCCAGTCACGTCTTTACTGCGTTCACACCCACAGCGCGATAACGTCTTACCACGTCTGTACGACACTCCCGGTTACAACCGGTTTGCATCACTAGGAATTTTAACGCTCCTGCCAGGCATTTGGTACACCCAAGGGTCTCTCGCTCAACCAGGACTTTCTCACCCAAAAGGCTTCACCTGTTAGGCTATGCTATCACATAATTTCCACAATTCAATTACATTCAGTTATTTGAATTCATTCACTTTTCACATTCTCAACACATTTTAGATCTTTTAGTCCGGCAGCGATTGAGTCTTGGTGCATTGATGCCTAACAGGGTTCCTAATGGGATTTAAGCCTGGTTGAGCACTTGGCCCTTAGGACTTTGGTACACCCGGCAGGGGCACCTAGTCTGCCAATGCACCGATCCTCAATTCCACTGCACTTTCCATTATTATTTACTTTATTCATTATTGTCATTCTTTGCCTTGAATTCTAATCAACATAATATCTCAGTCATTTCACAAATCAAGCATTCAAATCATCAACAATTACCAAGTATCAAGATGGAACATATCAACATCAAAATAATTTCTCTAAGTCATAAATTCTATTTTTAACAATTATTCTATATCATATCAACCTAAACTAACACACAACTCTTAGTACCCATTATATGCATATTGAAAACTAAACCCCAGAGTACGGTAATACTCACTATAACCCACTCCTTACCTTAAATTAGCAAGAAGTAAATAGAACCTTAGTGAGCCCTAGCTCAAAATCTTGGAAACTTGAATTTCCTAAGCCTAGCTTGCCACATCAATAAGGAAATGATGAAATGATGATACACAATCCTATTTGAGAGAGCACAAGATGAGTGATCCTTGTCCTTGCCTTGGTTTGGGTTGGAAGGCATGAAACAAAATCCCTACATAACCATGAGTGCAAGAACCCTAAGGTTTTAAACATAATTTCTATGAACTAAGGAAAGTTGGGATGGAAAGGAAATCAATATCATGGTATGAAGCTTTTATTACCCCAACAATGGTGGAAATTGAAAAACCAAGAAGAAGGAAGGAGGGAGCAAACTCGTGAGTCAACAAAGAGAAAGGAATGAGCTCTTAGCCAAAATCCATGATGCAAGCTTGATGGGTTTGGTTGATTTTGGGTTGAGGTGCCCAAGAATCAAGTGTTTATGGTGGGATGATGATGAGAGTGTTCTTGGGGTTGAGAGAGTTTGATGAAGATGGTGGGTTTGTGTTGGAGTTGAAAGGTGGTGAAGTGTTATGTTTTTGGTGCCTTATTTTTCTGCCTTGGCCTGGGAAAATCGTGTGGCTGGTGTGGCAAACTTAGCCACCAAGCCAGAATCAACGGACCAGATGAAATCTGGTCTGCGCCACGCGCCTGGGCGCATGCTAGGCTCGCCTGGGCGGGAGATCAGCACCAGCACCAAGCAGGTGCATGGCTGGTGCGGTCAGGGAGGTTTTTGGCTCGCCACACGCAAAAACTGCTGCGGCTGGTGCGCATCACCGCTCGCCTGGGCGAATTGATGCCTCGCCTGGGTGGGTTTTTCACTGCCTGGTGCACTTATGAACAGTGCACCCGCCTGGGCGCATGGCTGGTGCGCCTGGGCGAGAAACAGGGTCTTCAACCTTTGATTCGCCGTAACTTTTTCATTAACCGTCGGATCGGGTCCAAATTTTTGGATAAGCTTCTTCACCCCATAAACTTCATATCCAACGGTGGAATTGATTTTCTTAGTATCCTATAATAAATTTCTAATTTTCTCTTTTCGGTCGATTTCTAACATCTAAAACGCCAATTTAACTCCCGATTTCGCTTATATGACTTTGCCCGAAGCCACAACTGCCTTCTATACAACCCCTAGGACTTATAATCACCACTCACCTATCTACCAAAATTCATTAAGTCATTATTCCAATTTTTCTTAGGTTTTTATTTAATAATTTCATTTAAAATAAAGTTTAGGATGTTACAGTATGTGCAATTCGGTTTTGTGTATGAAAGTGCTTAAGTATATAAAGTGACTTGTGCTCTTTGATTGATTGATTAAGTTCTTTGATCTAAGTCTAAAGGAAAATGATAAATTGATTTAAGTTGTTAGAAAAGAAGTTGAATTAGGTTGGAAGCATGAAAATGAATTAATTTAATTTGAAAAAAATGCATGATTGTGTGAACTAAGTGTGTGGCTGGAAAATTGTGTTTGAATGCATGTTTGGGAGCAATATTAGTATTGTTTTGGGACTGCATGTGCAAATACTCTAGAAAAAAAATCAAATTATGCAGCGATGCTGAAATTTTAAGTTTATTGCTTTAGTTTGTAGGCGTATAAGCTAAATGATAGTTATGTTAGTCCGATAGCTTTGGAATTGTAATATGTGGTCCTTTATGCTATTTGAATGAATTCTGGAAAATTTGGTTTGATTTGGAATTGTTTTGGTATTTTAAATGAATTTTGTTTAATAATGAAAGTTTAAGAAAGTTTGTGTTTTCAATGGCAAAACGGATAAGTGAAAAATGTTTCCTTAAGTTCAAAATTTATGAAACTTGGCCACTGTTTTTATGATACTAATTTAAGTATCTCTGAATTTTTATATGATTTTTAGAAGTTGTTTGCTAGTTGTATTGAAGTTAATTACTCAAAAACGATTTCGGAAAAATAAGCTTTTTGGATGAAACATAAACTTAATTTTTGAACTTAACCTATATGAAATGACTTGAAATTTTTATGTAGCTTCCTGGACATGTCTTAAAGCCCTCTGTAAATTTTGAAGAGATTTGAAGTTGATTTGATAATTTTTCCAAAGGCAAAACAGTGAACTATTCGGTTCAGATTTTTCAGACTTAGTGGTAGAATTAATTGAAAAAGTATGACTTAAACAACTCCAAATAATCTGAAATTTTTATGGGATATTCTTTACTTCATGAGGAATGTGTGTACCAAGTTTCATGCGATTAGGAGTTGATTTACTATTTTTAATTATGACATATTAGCCTCAATTCAGCAACAGACCTGCTTGGATTTAATGGCAAAATTTGATTTGAAACTTAGGTTCTGGATATTCAAATGACTTGAATGAACTTTGATATATGTGTTTGTGTTCTGTAAATTTTGGGATTTAAATGAGTTGATTTGATAAGATTTTTAGTTGTGCCTTTCTTACTCTTTCCGGTATTTGAACAAATGCCTTATTTGATACCTTTTGATTTTGCATGAACTTTTATGCCTTCTTTGGTGCATCTTGTGACTTGTTTGAAATGAATGGCGATCATGATGTCTTTAATTAATTGAGTTATTTTGTTTAAGTGTCTTGGAGCTATTTGGGGAATAAAGAGAGTAAAGGAAAATGAGTTAGTAAGTTACGATGTTTTTAAAGTTGATTGATTTTTGAAAAATGTGACGACCCGCAAATTCCTCGTATTATTTTTAAACCTTAAAGAGATTTATTTTTGAGAAAGTGTTCTTGAAAGAGTATTTCTTTGAATGGATTTCTTATTTCACGATTTTAAAGTGAGAAAAGATTTTTAAAGGGAATGGTTTTCATGGAATGATATTATAAGTTTTAGAAATTGAGTTTTTGGAGTAGTTGTGTATTTAATATTTTTATGTTTCAAAGAGATGATTCTTTTTATACATGAGTAATTGTATGAGAAAAATCTATTTCCTATGTATATGTGTATGTGTGCTACGTGTATATGTATGTATGTATGTAAGTCTAGGGTTTTATTTTTTAAGACAAGGAGCTAATAGAATAATTAGAACCATAAGAAAATTAAATTGGTAGGAAAATTTGAAGTAGTAGGAGTAATTATGCATGAAGTGGCTTAAAGCCCTTAAATTACTCCTCATTGTCCCCTTGATAAAATCCACCCATGCAACAATTGGAAGAACCAAAATTGCCCTTCCTAAACACACCCATGACCGAACTACCAAGGGGCAAAATAGGAAGCTCACGAATTGTCTATATAAGGCATGGCCCTTAATTCATTCACCTTCATTTTACATTCCTTTCTTCACTTTCAATTCTTCATTTCTTCTTTTCTAAACACTTGGTCCCAAGAGCAACACAAAGCTCTTGAGACTTAGAGAGAGAGAGTGAGGCCGAGAGAGGGAGGAAGAAAAAGAGAGTGGAAGATCCAAGTTTATACCCTTGATTTCCTTCTCCCAACCACACTTCCTTCTTCAAAACTCAAAAAGAAAATCATCTACCACCCAAGGGAGAGGAGACCGAAGCTAACCTAGGAGAAGAAGAGAGATTTAGAAGTTTGAAGTTGAGATTTTGTTTAAGGTAGTTGTTTAAATTTTTGAGAGTTTCAAGTGTAGTGAATCTTGTATTGTAAAGGACTTTGTAATGAACTATTTTGGAACTTAAAGATTTATGATGCATGTGTTTATTTTGAGGTGATCTTGAAGTTTAAACTACATGCATGTCATTTCCAAGTATTGATCATGAAAATTTATGTTAAAAAGTTTGGATTTTTAACTCATGGTTTTTCCTTGTCACGGTTTTAACTAAAGTTGTGTTCAAAGTTGTTTATTTGTCTTGATCTTCACTTGCATGTGATGATTTATGGTTGATCTTGGATAAAGCAAGGAACTTGAGCCTTGCATGTTTGATTTTATGGCCTTGTGATCTTTACTTTCCTTGCATGTATCATTTATGCTTTGATCTTGAATTTTTAAGAGCTAAATGAACTTGTAAAACACTAAATCATGAGCTCTATGATTCGGCCATGACTAAAAGCTTAGGTCTTGATACTTTTTAATTTGATCTAAGTAGTTACATGTTAATCTTATACTTGGAAAAGTTGATTTATGTGCTTGTATGTCTTGATTTTTAACTTGCTCATGAAAAATTTTTGTTCTTGGGCTTGCATGTGATTTAGGAATAAAAAGCTTTGATCTTGTTTTGATCTATGAAAAATTTTTGATCTTAAGGCCATGCATGTTATTTTTGAACAAAAAGCCTTGACCTTTCCTAGTGCATGTCACGGTTTTCGTAAAGAACCAAGGAAACAAGTCTTTGAAAAATGATTTTTAACTTGATCTATGTTCTATGATCTTGCATGATAAAGATTTGAAGTAAAATCTTGATTTTTAAGTGGTGTGCATTCGGTTTAAGCCTAGAATCAAGAGATCATGTTTTGTTTCTCATGAAAAAGGCACATGCATGTTGATTTCTTCATGATTTAAGGATTTCTAAAGTGCATGATTTAGTTTAAGAATCTTGTTCCTTGCATGTTGAAAAATGAACCAAAAATCTTGTTTCAATCATGATGAGTTTTCGGCCAATGCATGCTAACTAGGTTAGGATTCTTTTTCATGAAGTGACTTGAAGTAATGAGTATGTTTTGTGGATTAGTACTAAATTAATTTGTTTGAAATTGTGTTGTGATTATTTATTTTCTATTCGGTTTTGGGTTAAAGATAAAAAGAAACGAATGAACTAAATGGTTTGGGAAAAAGTTTTGTGTTTAAATGTATATATATATGTGTGCATTCGGTCAAGAGCCAAAGGAAGAGTAAATAATTTTGTTTCATGAAAAAGAAAGTGGAATTTAAAGTGCTTGAAAAAATTAAGTTGGTTTATGTGTTTTAGATTTGTAATTTTTGACTTGTTTTCTTTGATTCCATTCGGCCATGTAGTATAAATAAGCCTAGGAAATTTAGTTGCATGAAAATAAATTTACGTAGTGATTTTTGAAAGGAATTAAGTTGTTTAAAATAAGAAAAACAAATGTGCTTGGTTTACATCTTGGATTCAATTCGGTTTGTGAGTATATGTATGTCTAAGTGTTTTTGTTTTATGAAAATGAAATGGTTTTGAAAGCAATTATGTGTTGAATAAGTGATTAAGTGTTTGATTGTGAAAGTGTTGTTTGTTGTTGTGTGATAAGTTAATATTTGGAAAAATGTTTGTATGCGTAATTGGTTTTGAACTTTATCGATTTTAAAATAATTCGATTTGATTTATTTGGAAACATGGGACGTGTAGTGTCCTGGAACACTAGATGTTCTTAACCCTCAAAGTACTCAAGACTATGGAATCAGGAGCCCTAGAGAGGATCAAGAGTTAATGTGTGACTTATGGTATTTTTGCAGTTCCAGTTGGGAAAAGCAGGTTCTCCCCAATCAACGTGTGTGCAGAGTGTCAACTTAGGGATGAGAGTACGTACCTGAAACCCTAGCTGTAATGAGCTATTTATAGGGTTTCAAGGAGACTGATATGGGCCGTCTGGGCCCTGTATCAGGGTTGAGCTGAGCCAGGATTCTGTGAGATAATATCGGAAGATTATGCTCTTAGAATCTGGATAGGATCAGCTTAAGATCTCATGTCTAGGCTGTTGCGAGAATCTAGGAGTGATTTGCGGAAGGGATAAGAAGCCTCGGTGGGTTTGAGCTTATCCGGTAGCCGACGGTGTGTCTCGGCCTAGAGTCTCAAGCCTGATGGATTTAGGACCGAGGATGAGGCTCGGTTCCATCATGTCCGAGCCTGATCCTTTGGTGATACTCGGAGTCCATGAGTCCGAGCGAGGGACGTTTATGTTAAGTGGGCCGAGGGAAGTGCCCTTAGAGAATCCCTTTGACAAGACTTGAATCCGTGTCTGGTCGACAGACCCTACAAGCCCCCCAGCTCGTAAGACTTTGAGAAGTCTGTGACAAGGTAGCAAGTGTTTAGGGTTGACCTTTTCGGATGTCTAAGTTTGGGACTGCTTTGACAACTGTTTCCCGCTTCAACCTTATAGCCTGTTCTAGGTGACGTTTTGGGTTCTCTAGGTACAGCGCGTGTCCTTGAGAGTTGTGCCACATCATTGCAAATTTTGAAATTTGAAAATGCGCCTCTTCTGCAACTGCCACGTCTTATCGTGCGTGTGGCTGAGTGAGGTAAATGGGCTTCCGGCCCACAGGTGAGTTGGAAGGAAACCGGAGGGTTTTGAAGGTTGAGGGTTATTCAACTCCTTCATTCCCTCTTCCCACATTTCATTTCTGATTCCCTAACAATCAAACACGCTCCCCTTGCTACTCCAAAAGTATTCCATAAACTCTTTTTCTCACTCACTCCCTGCACCTTTTTTCCTTCAGTTCTCCCACGATCACCCGCTGCGTATCAACTTCCAGAGTTCAAACATCAAAAACAGTAACCTCTTCCTCTTTTTCTAATTTTAACCACTCATTTTCTGGTTCTGCTCTTTTTTCTATTTGTTGAAAGGGTTTCGCGTTTCTGGGTTTTGCAGGGATTTTGGGGTTTTTTGTTCTGGGTAGATAGTGTCTTGGGTTTTTCGTTTTCTGAATCATGAGTGACTGGAGGGATTGGAAGAGGATTTATCACGAACTTTGTAGGAAAATAGGAGAGGAACCTTCTAGTGATAGTGATTCATCTTTTTCTGGGAGTTTTGGGGATTCTGGGGATAGTGATGATGCAGTAGATCCTTCCTTCCCCCCAATCGGCCAGGGATCCACTGTGACAAAACCGCTAGCTGTAGAATATCCATCGGATCCCGCTAAAATAAGCAGGTGGTTGTTGGCTTATAGGTTTGCTGAACGTAGGGCTCAGGTTAGGGTTAGTCCCGAGCGGCGTACAATGGAAGAAGAGCCTTTGGGAGATCCGAGGAAAGAGGGGGGAAAAAGTCCAAGGCTCGGCCTTAACTTTAAAATTAAAACATCCGCTATAAAAAATCCTAACGCCGAGCCTTTTACTTTTTCCCCAGATATGGTGGAGCGCAGGTGCGAGACCAATCCTGAAGAATATCCCTTGCCGCCAAATCACGCGCAGTATGATAAAGTCTTTGATCGGGAGGTGCTTGGAACGAGGCCTTCGTTGCTGACGAGGAACAGTTTGAACCATCTTCATCCACTTCTAACACCTCCGAGAGAAGATGGGAATGCCTCAGACTTCGTACTAAGGCACATGGCCATAGACGACCGGATATGCCTCCAAATTCCGGAAAATCGACAGCTTTTTTATTTCTACGAGGAGATAGCTACTAAGGTCGGAGTCCGCATGCCCTTTTCCACCCTCGAGATAGAAGTCCTGAAGCACTTAAACATAGCCCCGAGCCAACTACATCCAAGTGGTTGGGCCTTTGTAAGGGCGTTTCAACAGTTCTGCGACGCTGAAAATTTGGTCGCTACATTACGATCTTTCTTTTGGTTGTACGCCCCCCAAGTGAACAAGTTTGGCGATTCAAAGGGGCTTTGGGTGTCCTTAAAAGCTCGAAGGGATCACGCCCTCTTTGCAAAAGTAACCGATTCTTGGAAATCCTTTAAACCGCTCTTCTTTCAATACGAATACACTGGAGCAGAAGTTTGCTGGTTTATGGAACAAGTTGAGGTCGAAGGGGAAATTAAAGTATTACCCCGGTTCCCTTTGAGCTGGTCGAATAGTATCTACAACCGAGGGGCCTCGTTATATCAATTTGATTACAAAACTGATTTAACAAAGGCCGAGAGACGATCGTGCGACCGAGTTTGGGAATACCTCGAGGCGAATGGTCAAATTGATACCAAAAAAATATTGCTGAAGAGGACACGAGCCGAAGTGAAGGACGAGCTGGGTACTTTTTTTTTTTTTGCTCGGTATAACACATATTTTCTTGCAGAGAAAATGGGGAAGAAAGCCACCAAAGCTAAGAAGAGCGAGGCTGCCGCAGATCGAGTGAGTAAACTGGCAGCACGAAAGGCTGGTTCGAGTTCCTCGGTCAAGAGCCAGTCTTCCGATCTAACACCGGTGGACAGACCAACCTTGGCTCCTCGTGCCGTCACTCCCGAGGTAATTCAGGCTGCCGAAGGAGTCCAAAAAATTGTCGAGTTGGATGCACAACAAGATGCTCAAGGTACCATCGAGCGTCCAGCCAAGAGAATTCGGGTAGAGAAATGAAAGGGCTTGGCTGGGGATTGGTTCAATTTGAGTAAATCCCATAAAGATACTCAGTTTGAGGAGGGTACCGAGGAAGCCGCTGTCAAGACTGTATGGGCCAAGAAGACTCCTGAGGGCTACTACGCAACAGTCTTCCCTCCCGAGGATGCACATGTGATGGATGCCTGGCATCCTTCGACTTGGGGGAACAACTGCACCGCCCTGGTGAAGGGTCTTCTTCGAAGTGCAAGTGTTCTTCATTACCTCAGCCGCCGCGGCGAGGATGTTCATGCTGGGGTCGCCCCTGATGAGAAGAAGAAGAGGAGGGAAGCGAATGATCGGGAGGATTATTATCAGCTTCAAGTGGAAGGCCTTGAGAGAAAGCTTCAAATCCTGGCCAAAGAGAACGAGGAACTGAAGAAGGGGATGGAAAATGCTGAAGAGGCCAAGACTAGGGCCGAGGCCGAGAAGAAGAAATCAGAGAAAACTCTTCAAGAGGTCCAAGAGGGGATGAGGAAAGCCGAAGAAATCTTGAAGAAGGCCGAAGAGGATGCTGCCACATTGCAGGATGCCCAGGAGAAGGCTCAGAAAGCCGAGGAACTATTAAAAAGGCTGAAGAGGACAAAACATCTTTGCAAGTGGCAATGGAAAAAACTCGGAAGGCCGAAGAAGATGCCGCGGTAGCTCGAGAACAACTCGAGTATACTAAGGACGAGGTTGCCGGACTCCGAGCCTCCTTGGTCAAAGTGAAGGAACAAGCTCTTAAGCACAAAAAAGCAGCTGAGGAGAATCTTTATAATTGGGATCACGCAATTGAGGATTCTTTCATTAATACCGCCGAGCAACTCCGCATCCTGAACCCTGGCCTTGTGACCAAGGGCGCTGACCCCAACTATGCTGTAAAGAACGGGCAGATCGTAGGCACAAATGGGCGCCCCATAGACATGGGTAGCAAAGATCTTCCTGACCATTTGGCCGAAGAATCCGAGGAAGAGGGGGCTGAAGATGCTGAAGACGACGAGGAGGCAGACGACAAGTTTGATCCTGAAAGTGTCGTTCTTTTCGACGTAGAATAGATTTTTGTTTTTTAGCTTGTATTTCCCCCAATAGCTGGGTTGAACTCTTGTTGCTATAACTTGTTTGGTATATTTATAATATCCGACTTGTTTGGAATATTTATAATATCCGTTTTTATTCTATGCTTCTTCCTGAACTTTTTGTTAAGAATTCAAGTGTTAAGACCTCGGAACTCCAACACTTTAGCCGAGGTGGGTTCCTCTATCCGCGATATAAAAATGATTTTTAAAATAAATCATGTTTGAATCGGGAATCCTTTTAAGGTACTCGATGAGTTATAAGCTCTTGTTTGAGCTGTTTATAATCGTTCGCGTCATAAATGGTGGCTAATCGGTTATGAGGAAAAGTACGTAAATACAATGAATTCAATAACAACACTTTTATTTATTCGAAGCATTAACAATAAACACAATGGGCTCGGAGTTTCACCGAGCGTACACCATCATTAAAAATAAACAATCCTATAACAGCAAGGGAAATAGTAAAACTAAAACAATTGAAAACAGAATTGAAATGGGTAGAAAATTCTAACTGAAATATGCTCTAAGTTTTGCCACGTTCCATGTGTTGTTGATGAGGGCACCTGAGAGAGTTTCGAGCTTGTAGGCTCCTGTTCCTGTTTTGGAAGCTACTCGGTAAGGACCTTCCCAATTCCGAGCCAGTTTACCATCCTTAGCATTTTTGAGGCCGATGTCAGCTCTTCGTAGGACGAGGTCACCTACCTCGAATTCTCTGGGTACCACTGAGCGATTATACCCTTTCGCTTGCATCAGCTTGGCATGTTTTTCCCGTTCGGCAGCTAAATCTCTGACTTCCTCTGAAAGAACTAGGTCCTCACACAGTAAAGTGTTGTTGAGGGGGTTCGGTTGTTGTAAAGCTCGGAAAGATGGGATGATCCTTTCCACCGGGATGACAGCGTCGCAACCATAAGTAAGACGATAAGGGGTTTCTCCAGTGGAAGTCTGTATGGTGGTGCGGTATGACCAAAGCACTTCATGCAGGTTTTCCAGCCAATTTCCCTTAGCACCGATGAGTCTTTTCTTGATCCCCTGAATGATACTTCGGTTCACTGATTCTACTTGTCCGTTGGTCTGAGGATGCTCGACCGAAGAAAAGTAGTGTTCAATGTTCAAAGCGTTGACCAAGTCCTGGAATGCCTTTGCCGCAAATTGAGTTCCATTGTCGGTTACCAAGACCCGTGGCACTCCAAACCGAGCTATAACCTGTATCTCAAAGAACTTCTGAACCTTGGCCGAGGAAATAGTCGCCAGTGGTTCGGCTTCGATCCACTTGGTAAAATAATCGATGGCCACTATCACCCATTTGAGCTGTCCTGGTGCGGTGGGGAACTGGCCAATCAAATCCATTCCCCACTGATAGAAGGGGTAGGGGGATGAAAGTGAATGAAGTTCCTCGGCTGGATTTTGGTAGATGTCACTGTGGAACTGACATCTTTCACATTTCTTTACATGACCGATTGCATCCTGTTGTAAGGCCGGCCAGTAGTATCCTGCCCTTAGAATTTTCTTGGCCAACGATTTCCCTCCGACATGATGACTTCCTATACCTCCATGGACTTCTTCCAGTGCCTTCTTTGCCTCGGCGGGGTCTAAGCACCTGAGCATTGGGCCGTTGACCCCACGGCGAAACAGAATTCCGTCGATCATAGCGAATTGGGAGGCTTTTCTGACAAGCTTTTTGGCCTCGGCTGGATCTGTCGGCACGATTCCTTGTTCCAAGAAGTTTATGATTGGAGAGGTCCATCTTGGATCCATAGAAACGGAGAGGACAACGCTAGGTCCATGCACCA
Organism: Crotalaria pallida; assembly: GCA_037953625.1. NCBI lineage: Eukaryota > Viridiplantae > Streptophyta > Magnoliopsida > Fabales > Fabaceae > Crotalaria > Crotalaria pallida. The sequence goes on from CM075650.1 coordinate 62,271,953, forward strand.
TTTCTTGGATCAACGTCTTATTATTTCCAGGACCCTTTGTTGAGGCAAGTTTAGAAAGAATGTCCGCTCGGCCATTGCTTTCCCTCGGGATGTGGCAAAATTCGACCGTGGAAAACTCTGAAGATAGGAACTTGACCTTTTCCAAATATTTTTGTAGGATGGGTTCCTTGGCTTGATAATCACCCTTCACTTGCGATATCACCAACTGAGAATCACTGAAAACCTTCACTTCTCGGGCCCCAACTTCATTCGCCATCCTCAGACCAGCCATCACAGCTTCATATTCCGCCTGATTGTTCGAAGTCGGAAATCCGAACTTCAACGAATATTCAAGGGTAACTCCCTCTGAGTTCTCCATAATTATTCCCGCTCCTGCTCCGAGCTTGTTGCTTGACCCATCGACATAAATGTTCCAATCCAAGTTTGAGCTCGTCAATGGCTCAGTAAACTCGGTGAGAAAATCAGCTAAGACTTGAGACTTCATTGCTTTCCGAGGTTCGAAAGTAATGTTGAACTCGGAAAGTTCAATAGCCCAAGTCACCATTCTGCCTGCCAGGTCAGGTTTCTGAAGGATCTGTCGGATTGGCTGAGCAATTCTGACCGTGATATGGTGGCTTTGGAAGTATTGACGCAGCCTCCTACGTCAACTTTTCAAACTTTTGATACCTCAGCTCTGGTCCTTGAAGTGCTCGGCTGACGAAGTAGACAGGAGATTCTTTTCCTGATTCTTCCCTAACTAGAACCGAACTGACCACCGAATCCCCTACTGATAAGTATAGGAATAAAACCTCTCCTGCAGTCGGACTAGATAGGATTGGAGGAGAGGCCAGGTATTGCTTAAGGTCAGTAAAGGCCTTTTCGCATGCCTCGTTCCAGTCGAACGTCTTTTCTTTTTCCTTCTTCAGCAGTTGGTACCATGGCAAGGCCTTCCGACCTGACTGAGACAGAAACCTGGAGAGAGCTGCTACCCGACCTGCTAGCTGCTGTACTCCCTTGATGTCGGAAGGGCTCTTCATCTCAAGGATGGCTCGGCACTTCTCTGGGTTTGCCTCAATTCCCCGTCCGGTGAGCATGAACCCGAGGAACGAACCAGCGGGAACCCCAAAAGTGCATTTTTCTGGGTTTAACCTCATGTCGAACTGCCGAATTCTATCAAGTATAACCTTCAAATCCTTAGCATGGTGCTCCTCCTTCAGACTTTTTGCAATCATATCGTCGATGTATACTTCCATTTTTGGCCCGATGAGCGGACCGAAGACCTTGTTCATCATTCGCTGGTAATTTGCCCCAGCGTTCTTCAGTCCGAACGGCATGACGTTGTAACAATATGTAGCATTTTTTGTGACGAAAGAGGTCTTCACCTGATCCGGGGGATACATGGGGATCTGATTGTACCTCGAATAAGCATCCATGAAGGACAGCCTTTGATACCCTGTCGAGCTATCTACGAGTTTGTCTATGCAGGGAAGTGGGTATTGATCATTAGGGCAGACCTTGTTCAGGTCTGTGTAATCCACGCACATCCTCCATTTTCCATTGGATTTCTTGACTAGCACGGGATTAGCCAACCAATCTGTGTACACCACCTCCCTCATAAATCCCGCCTCCAGTAGCTCAGACACCTTCTCTTCTGTTGCTTGTGCCTTCTCGGTTCCGACCCGCCTTTTCTTCTGACATACTGGCTTAGCGCCAGGATACACACTTAGCTTATGGCAGATAAAATTCGGATCGATCCCCGGCATGTCTGCCGAAGTCCAAGCAAACAAGTCTTTGTTTTCTACCAACAGTTCCGTTAATTCTCTTTCCAATTCCTCGACAAGGCCGACACCAATCTTGACACAATGGGACGGATCGGGACCCAGAATTACTTTTTTGAAGTCCCCCTGAGGGGTTGGCCTAGTTTCATCCTCGTCCCGCACGTCAAGATCTGCCAAGTTCACACTTCCTTTGTTGAGTGGCTCCTTCATGATCTTCTCATCGTCATCCAACTTCAGCTTTCCCAGGCTAATGTTGTAACATTTCCGAGCCAACTCTTGTTCAGACCATACCGTTACCACCTGGTCATCGGACCCTGGAAACTTCATTGCCAAGTGAACGGTTGATACAACGGCACCAAATGATTGGAGTGCTGTACGGCCAAGGATGGCGTTGTATGCCGACGGTGCTTGTACAACTAGCCACTTTACCATCTCTGTTTGAGCAGACGGTTGTTCCCCCATGGTCACTGGGAGATGAATGTGGCGTAAGGGAACAATGGAATGTCCCGTAAAGCCAATCAAACTGCCCTCAAACGGAGTTAGGTCAGATCTCTTCAACCTTAGCCTTTCGAACAGATCCAAAAACATAATGTCAGCCAGACTCCCCTGATCGACGAGAATCCTTTTCACTTCGTAATTACCGAGCCTGGCTGTAACTACCATAGGATCATTGTGATCCTGAATAATATCAGCAAAGTCATCGTCACTGAAACTGATGACAATATTCTTCTTTTTGGGCTTTTGGATCGGTCGGCTGGCTACCGAAAGGATCTGTCCCACATACTTTTTTCTATCACTTATTTTTTCTCCACCACCCGCAAATCCACCAGCAATGGTGTTGATCAGAAACTCGTCACGACCCTTATTCTGATCGGACGGTAGGGCGGGGACTCCCCCTGCAGGTGGCGTAGGGCTTTTATTCCTTTTTTCTTCGGTTTTGGGAGGTGAATGACTTATTTTCCTTGAACGCTTCCGCATCGCTTCCCCGATGTACTGTTGAAGCTTCCCATCCCTAACCATTTCCTCAATCAGATCTTTAAGTTGGTTACATTGATCGGTGGTATGCCTCCATCCGCCATGATGGTCGCAGTACTTTGTCCTATCCTTTTGAGCAGTTTTCCTCAGAGCTGGAGGCCGAGTGATGTTACGCATCTCGGTATACATAGTCTCACGAAGGATTTGACTCCTCGGGACTATGAGCTGGGTATATTCATCATACTTGCCTTTTGGAGGCAGTTTTTCTCCTCTTTCTCTCTTGTCATTCCTCCCCCTGTTTTCTCGAAAACGATCAGTTTGACGGGAATCATTCTGACGCGGGCGCTGTTCCAGACCCCGAGCCACGGTGCTGATTCTATGGAATTCCTCCAAATTAACAAATTTCCTAGATCTTTCCCTGAGTTCAGCCATATCCCTCGGTGGTTCTCCGATCAGACAATCCTTGAAATCACCATCTCGCAATCCTTGAGTGAGTAAGAGGACAGATACTCCCGATTGCAGGCCTGATATGCCACTAGCTTCTTGTTGATACCGAGCTAGGTAATCGCGAAGAGACTCGTCAGGTCTCTGTGCGACTCCAGCCAATGAATGGTCCGACTTGGGTTGTGACATACTGGCTGTATATCGATTCAAAAATGCTGTCCTCAGCTCGGCCCATGAGTGAATTGAGTTGGCAGGTAGGGAATTGAACCATCTCAAAGGTGCCGATCCCAGAGTCATTGAGAACGCTCGGCACTTCATGAAATCCCCTCCTCCATAAAACATCATGGAGGATTCGTAAGCCGCGATGTGGTCCATTGGATCAGTCGTCCCATTATACCGAGGAATATTCTGATGACCCACATAAGTCTGCGGGGTTTGAAATGCCATTATCTCAGCTATGAAAGGATGTCCAGGAAGGGGTTCCCCAGTAACACGCCCAGGAACTAATCCCGGGTTAAGGGGTGGGGCGGAGGAAGGTTATTAGGGTTGCCGAGAGCCACGTTAGGGCCTTGCTCGGCTATCCTTGCCATGCTTTGCTGCTGAAGAGCAGCAATAGCCTGATTCTGCTTTTCAATCAAAGAAGTTTGAGTCCTCAAGATCTCCATGATTGATTCCTCTCTCCTACGGGCCGACGAAGTAGTCATGTAAGATCTACCTTGTGTTTCGGAACGTTCACCACCTTGAAGCGTTCCAAAATGACCCCTGGTGAATTGAGGGACTTCTCTGTTGGATCGCTCGGCGCGAGAGTGGTCATGTCGAGCGGAATGCTCAACTCGCCGATCCTCACCAGTTCGTGATCCAGCAGGGGCCCTCCGAGATCGATGTGGTCCAGAGTCCGCAGTATCATGCCAATCTGAAACATGGCCATCCAGAACAGTGCGGGGATTGGATCGCCTTCCGCCGCCTTCGACGAGGGGAGGAACAGTGACTTGAACCACCGGAGGAACAGGTGGAACATCACCCTGAACTGGAGGAACCGGGGGAACGACCGTATGATCCACCGGAGGAACTGGTGGAGTGTTACCCCGACTGCCTCTAGTAGGTCTTCCTGGGGCGATTCTGTCCCTAACGTTTCCTGCGTTCTTAGGTGGCCTTCCACGAAGGCGGCGGTGGAGATCCCCTTGTTCTTGGTTATCGTTGTTGTTTGCCATGAGTATGGTGGAAGTGGGAATATTGGTTATTCGAGTCCCCACAGACGGCGCCAATGTAGTGTCCTGGAACACTAGATGTTCTTAACCCTCAAAGTGCTCAAGACTATGGAATCAGGAGCCCTAGAGAGGATCAAGAGTTAATTTGTGACTGATGGTATTTTTGCAGTTCCAGTTGGGAAAAGCAGGTTCTCCCCAGTCAACGTGTGTGTAGAGTGTCAACTTAGGGATGAGAGTACGTACCTGAAACCCTAGCTGTAATGAGCTATTTATAGGGTTTGAAGGAGACTGATATGGGCCGTCTGGGCCCTGTATCAGGGTTGAGCTGAGCCAGGATTCTGTGAGATAATATCGGAAGATTATGCTCTTAGAATCTGGATAGGATCAGCTTAAGATCTCATGTCTAGGCTGTTGCGAGAATCTAGGAGTGATTTGCGGAAGGGATAAGAAGCCTCAGTGGGTTTGAGCTTATCCGCTAGCCGACGGTGTGTCTCGGCCTAGAGTCTCAAGCCTGATGGATTGAGGACCGAGGATGAGGCTCGGTTCCATCAAGTCCGAGCCTCATCCTTTGGTGATACTCGGAGTCCATGAGTCCGAGCGAGGGACGTTTATGTTAAGTGGGCCGAGGGAAGTGCCCTTAGAGAATCCCTTTGACAAGACTTGAATCCGTGTCTGGTCGGCAGACCCTACAGGACGTGTTGAGTGGCTGTCCAAGATTTATTTTATAATGAAAAGCTTGAATTTTAAAGTGTGAAAATGATTGTTTTGAGCTAAAGGATTATTTAAAACAAAAAGTACTTTTACGATGTTTTCGGATTTTATTAAAGTGGATTTGCAAAATAATTATTTGCTGTCCCGAATTGTTTAAAGTTGTTACTTAACTTTAAAAATGTGTTCAAGTGATTTAAAGTATAGTTTTCAAGTGGTAATTGATTTGAGAAAAAGCCGGAATAAAAACGGTGAATTTTTCGGTGTTTTCGAATATGTTTAAGGTGCTGTCCAAGACGGACCAGCGACCAAATCAATTGGTTTAAATGATTTTATTAGATGATTTCAAATGGATTTGAAGTACTTGAAGTACTAGAAAATATTAGAATTGTTTGAGAAAACACTTATGTTTTAAGTCTCCCGAAGAGGAACGAAATGTATTTGAGTTAAGGAAAGATTTTCTTGATACAAGTTAATAACATAAATGTGTTCTATTTAATTCGAGGAATTTTAAAGACGAGGGATTGGGGCAGCTGGCAGAGGCAAGGATCCGCGGAGATCATGTGCATTAATTTGTTGGACTAGAGGTGAGAGAGAAGCTTTCCTAAGACACCGTGGTATTTAGGTGATTTATTAGGACGTTCCGGATCATCTCAAAGACCGGAACTTAGTGGTTCGGAGTCAGTAGTATAGTGGCAATTGTTTGTGTTGCGTGGCCACTTATACGAAGGAGACAAAGACCACATGTTGTTGTGTGATGAATTTGTATGTTGATGATGTGAAATAGCATGCTTATGTTTATTTGTTTATTTATGCATGATGATATTTAAATTGTTGATTAATATGAGTGGCATGCTGATGGACGTCTGTTACGTCCTGAAAGTGAAAATGAAATGAATAAGTTTGTGGAAGTAAAAGACACCAAGAGAAAGGTATAATACTCTGTGTGACCTAAGTCCTTATGGAATGAGGCAGTCTTGATAAGATATTAAGAAAAGGAATAATGATAAAAGATATGAGATTGATTGGAAAAGAGATATGTGCTGAGAAAGAGATAAAGAATTGAGATTGGGGAAAGATTTGATGATAGTGATGAGGATGAGCCAGAGCTGGGGAAAGTAATGTTGTTTATTGAAACGAGATGTGATCTGAGCGGAGCTTGGCTCCTTTGTTGAGGTTGTTGGAATGAGACTTGTGTTGAGTTGAGCTTGCTCCTCCACTAGTGCTCACTGAAATGAGATGTTGAGATGATTGTGAAATAAGATTTTGTGAAACGAGATTTTTGAGAAAGTTTACGAAATGAAATTTTGAGAAAACTTGTGAAATGCTATTTTGAGAAAATTTGCGAAATGAGATTTTTAGAAAAGTTTATGAAAAGAGATTTTTAGAAAAGTTTACGAAATGAGATTTTTAGAAAAGTTTGTGAAAAGAGATTTTTAGAAAAGTTTATGAAATGAGATTTTAGAAAAGTTTATGAAATGGAATTTTTAGAAAAGTTGTGAATGAAATTTTGAGAATATTTATGAAACCAGATTTTGTGAAAGATTATGAAATGCGGTTATATGAAATTTATGATATGAGATTTTGAGAAAGATGATGAGACGAGATTTTGAGAAAGCTTATGAAAGGTTATTTTGAGAAAAAATTGTTAAATGAAATTGTTGAGAAAGATCGTGAAACGAGATGGTTGAGAAAAATTGTGAAATGAGATGCGAGTTTATCGATGTGATCCCAGCTCTGTGCTATGTTGAGAAAAGATTGAGAAAGTAGTGGTCGGGACTCGTTGAAGGGATGCACTAAGGATGAGTCGACCATATGTTAATAATTAATGACTAAAACTCTTTAAAAGACATTAACAAACGCAAACGCGGTGAGCTATGAGTGTGATATCGAAGTAGTGGAGAGGAAGAGACCATGAGTATCAGGGATACTCAGTTGGAGATTGCATTAGGGGAGGACGATGACGGTGAAACATCAAGAAGTCTTGAGTACTTTCTAGGCAGAACGAACTCTACATGTGGTATACGAACGTGGTAGGGACTGGGTCCAATGCCGTGGTAAGTTCTGCAGCGCAACTAGAACAGTCAGTACTAGTTTTAGTTGCGCTGCAGAACTTACCACGGCATTGGACCCAGTCCCTACCACGTTCGTATACCACATGTAGAGTTCGTTCTGCCTAGAAAGTACTCAAGACTTCTTGATGTTTCACCGTCATCGTCCTCCCCTAATGCAATCTCCAACTGAGTATCCCTGATACTCATGGTCTCTTCCTCTCCACTACTTCGATATCACACTCATAGCTCACCGCGTTTGCGTTTGTTAATGTCTTTTAAAGAGTTTTAGTCATTAATTATTAACCTATGGTCGGCTCATCCTTAGTGCATCCCTTCAACGAGTCCCGACCACTACTTTCTCAATCTTTTCTCAACATAGTTGTCGTGTTCTTAACCGAGATCAACCTTAAAGCTATGGAAAAGCCTTGAAGAATGATCACAGTCAAGATATTAATGTAGGACTCTTTAGGATTTCTGAAGATCCAGTTGGGATAATCAGGTTCTCCCTAGTCAACAATGTGTGTGCTTGTGTCAACTTAGGGATGAGAAGACGTACCTTAGCCCCTATAGCATGGTGGTTCTTATAGGGGATTACTTGTGTATCATGGGCCGTTCTGATAAGGCTTTTGAAGAGGAAGAGCTCAAGTAGGATTCGTAGAGGTTATGATAAGATCATATCCTTAAACCCTGTAAGTGATAAACTTCATCCAATGCTGTTATATCTAACCAAGAGTCGTGGGGAATCCAGTGATAGTTACGGTTTGATAATGCTGTAAACGATAAGGATTAGATCAGAAGTCCTGTGCTAGCTGAAAACCTTATCAGTACGTAACCGATGGAAACCCAGTTCGCTCGGTATAAATATCCGATCGACCCTCCTGTATCAGTATCGAAGTAGTGGGAGTGATGAGCCCTTTGGTCGGTCGTAGCTCGGTCTACTATAGGTCCACTACAATAGCATAGAGCTGGGATCGCATCGATAAACTCGCATCTCATTTCACAATTTTTCTCAACCATCTCGTTTCACGATCTTTCTCAACAATTTCATTTAACAGTTTTTTATCAAAATAACCTTTCATAAGCTTTCTCAAAATCTCGTCTCATCATCTTTCTCAAAATCTCATATCATAAATTTCATAGAACCGCATTTCATAATCTTTCACAAAATCTGGTTTCATAAACTTTCTCAAAATTTCATTCACAACTTTTCTAAAAATCTCTTTTCATAAACTTTTCTAAAAAACTCATTTCGTAAACTTTTCTAAAAATCTCTTTTCATAAACTTTTCTAAAAATATCATTTCGCAAATTTTCTCAAAATAGCATTTCACAAGTTTTCTCAAAATTTCATTTCGTAAACTTTCTCAAAAATCTCGTTTCACAAAATCTTATTTCACAATCATCTCAACATCTCATTTCAGTGAGCACTAGTGGAGGAGCAAGCTCAACTCAACACAAGTCTCATTCCAACAACCTCAACAAAGGAGCCAAGCTCCGCTCAGATCACACCTCATTTCAATAAACAACATTACTTTCCCCAGCTCTGGCTCATCCTCATCACTATCATCAAATCTTTCCCCAATCTCAATTCTTTATCTCTTTCTCAGCACATATCTCTTTTCCAATCAATCTCATATCTTTTCATTATTCCTTTTCTTAATATCTTATCAAGACTGCCTCATTCCATAAGGACTTAGGTCACATAGGGTATTATACCTTTCTCTTGGTGTCTTTTACTTCCACAAACTTATTCATTTCATTTTCACTTTCAGGACGTAACAGACGTCCATCAACATGCAACTCATATTAATCAACAATTTAAATATCATCATGCATAAATAAACAAATAAACATAAGCATGCTATTTCACATCATCAACATACAAATTCATCACACAACAACATGTGGTCTTTGTCTCCTTCGTATAAGTGGCCACACAACACAAACAATTGCCACTATACTACTGACTCCGAACCACTAAGTTCCGGTCTTTGAGATGATCTGGAACGTCCTAATAAATCACCTAAATACCACGGTGTCTTAGGAAAGCTTCTCTCTCACCTCTAGTCCAACAAATTAATGCACACGATCTCCGCGGATCCTTGCCTCTGCCAGCTGCCCCAATCCCTCGTCTTTAAAATTCCTCGAATTAAATAGAACACATTTACGTTATTAACTTGTATCAAGAAAATCTTTCCTTAACTCAAATACATTTCGTTCCTCTTCAGGAGACTTAAAACATAAGTGTTTTCTCAAAACAATTCTAATATTTTCTATTACTTCAAGTACTTCAAATCCATTTGAAATCATCTAATAAAATCATTTAAACCAATTGATTTGGTCGCTGGTCCGTCTTGGACAGCACCTTAAACATATTCGAAAACACCGAAAAATTCACCGTTTTTATTCCGGCTTTTTCTCAAATCAATTACCACTTGAAAACTATACTTTAAATCACTTGAACACATTTTTAAAGTTAAGGAACGACTTTAAACAATTCGGGACAGAAAAGAATTATTTTGCAAATCCACTTTAATAAAATCCGAAAACATCGTAAAAGTACTTTTTGTTTTAAATAATCCTTTAGCTCAAAACAATCATTTTCACACTATAAAATTCAAGCTTTTCGTTATAAAATAAATCTTGGACAGCCACTCAACACGTCCCATGTTTCCAAATAAATCAAATCGAATTATTTTAAAATCGATAAAGTTCAAAACCAATTACGCATACAAACATTTTTCCAAATATTAACTTATCACACAACAACAAACAACACTTTCACAATCAAACACTTAATCACTTATTCAACACATAATTGCTTTCAAAACCATTTCATTTTCATAAAACAAAAACACTTAGACATACATATACTCACAAACCGAATTGAATCCAAGATGTAAACCAAGCACATTTGTTTTTCTTATTTTAAACAACTTAATTCCTTTCAAAAATCACTATGTAAATTTATTTTCATGCAACTAAATTTCCTAGGCTTATTTATACTACATGGCCGAATGGAATCAAAGAAAACAAGTCAAAAATTACAAATCTAAAACACATAAACCAACTTAATTTATTTCAAGCACTTTAAGTTCCACTTTCTTTTTCATGAAACAAAATTATTTACTCTTCCTTTGGCTCTTGACCGAATGCACACATATATATACATTTAAACACAAAACTTTTTCCCAAACCATTTAGTTCATTCGTTTCTTTTTATCTTTAACCCAAAACCGAATAGAAAATAAATAATCACAACACAATTTCAAACAAATTAATTTAGTACTAATCCACAAAACATACTCATTACTTCAAGTCACATCATGAAAAAGAATCTTAACCTAGTTAGCATGCATTGGCCGAAAACTCATCATGATTGAAACAAGATTTTTGGTTCATTTTTCAACATGCAAGGAACAAGATTCTTAAACTAAATCATGCACTTTAGAAATCCTTAAATCATGAAGAAATCAACATGCATGTGCCTTTTTCATGAGAAACAAAACATGATCTCTTGATTCTAGGCTTAAACCGAATGCACACCACTTAAAAATCAAGATTTTACTTCAAATCTTTATCATGCAAGATCATAGAACATAGATCAAGTTAAAAATCATTTTTCAAAGACTTGTTTCCTTGGTTCTTTACCAAAACCGTGACATGCACTAGGAAAGGTCAAGGCTTTTTGTTCAAAAATAACATGCATGGCCTTAAGATCAAAACTTTTTCATAGATCAAAACAAGATCAAAGCTTTTTATTCCTAAATCACAAGAAAGCGCAAGAACAAAACTTTTTCATGAGCAAGTTAAAAATCAAGACATACAAGCACATAAATCAACTTTTCCAAGTAAAAGATTAACATGTAACTACTTAGATCAAATTAAAAAGTATCAAGACCTAAGCTTTTAGTCATGGCCGAATCATAGAGCTCATGATTTAGTGTTTTACAAGTTTATTTAGCTCTTAAAAATTCAAGATCAAAGCATAAATGATACATGCAAGGAAAATAAAGATCACAAGGCCATAAAATCAAACATGCAAGGCTCAAGTTCCTTGCTTTATCCAAGATCAACCATAAATCATCACATGCAAGTGAAGATCAAGACAAATAAACAACTTTGAACACAACTTTAGTTAAAACCGTGACAAGGAAAAACCATGAGTTAAAAATCCAAACTTTTTAACATAAATTTTCATGATCAATACTTGGAAATGACATGCATGTAGTTTAAACTTCAAGATCACCTCAAAATAAACACACGCATCATAAATCTTTAAGTTCCAACATAGTTCATTACAAAGTCCTTTACAATACAAGATTCACTACACTTGAAACTCTCAAAAATTTGAACAACTACCTTAAACAAAATCTCAACTTCAAACTTCTAAATCTCTCTTCTTCTCCTAGGTTAGCTTCGGTCTCCTCTCCCTTGGGTGGTAGATGATTTTCTTCTTGAGTTTTGAAGAAGGAAGTGTGGTTGGGAGAAGGAAATCAAGGGTATAAACTTGGATCTTCCACTCTCTTTTTCTTCCTCCCACTCTCGGCCTCACTCTCTCTCTCTCTCTAAGTCTCAAGAGCTTTGTGTTGCTCTTGGGACCAAGTGTTTAGAAAAGAAGAAATGAAGAATTGAAAGTGAAGAAAGGAATGGAAAATGAAGGTGAATGAATTAAGGGCCATTCCTTATATAGACAATTCGTGAGCTTCCTATTTTTCCCCTTGGTAGTTCGGTCATGGGTGTGTTTAGGAAGGGCAATTTTGGTTCTTCCAATTGTTGCATGGGTGGATTTTATCAAGGGGACAATGAGGAGAAATTTAAGGGCTTTAGGTCACTTCATGCATAATTACTCCTACTACTTCAAATTTTCCTACCAATTTAATTTTCTTATGGTTCTAATTATTCTATTAGCTCCTTCTCTTAAAAAATAAAACCCTAGGCTTACATACATACATACATATACACGTAGCACACATACACATATAGATAGGAAATAGATTTTTCTCATACAATTACTCATGTATAGAAAGAATCATCTCTTTGAAACATCAAAATATTAAATACACAACTACTCCAAAAACTCAATTTCTAAAACTTATAATATCATTCCAAGAAAACCATTCCCTTTAAAAATATTTTCTCACTTTAAAATCGTGAAATAAGAAATCCATTCAAAGAAATACTCTTTCAAGAACACTTTCTCAAAAATAAATCTCTTTAAGGTTTAAAAATATTAAGAGGAATTTGCGGGTCGTCACATTCTCCTCAACTTAAAGATTTCTCGTCCCCGAGAAATACGTTGTGGATTGGGCAACAGGTCATAAAATTCTCGCATCACGGTGAGTCCCACGAGAATACTCTCATTCTCACTTCGTGGTCGTATTTCCTTTGCTGGCATCATTCTCCTCGCAGTACTCCTCGTTTGTCGCTTTCAAACGAAGAAACCTTACGCGTACTACCACTTGCGTGTCGAATCCAGTTAAGTCCAACGGACTAACTAAAGGGGATATCGTCTCTTAACTAGTCGTCGTTACGGAAAACACAACCTTGGGTACAAACCCAGGGAATATCAAGCAAACATAATTTCACACGTCTCCAAGAGTACTAGGTTTCACCCAAAATCCTTAGATACTCCCTACTTTCTATAACTTTGGATTTCCCAATAATTCTTAAGTGACTACTCCTTCCTTTAATTCTCCTTCTAACTCTAATGCTTTCATCAATCATTTCTCCAACTTAAGGGGAATTCTATTGCAACTTTGGTTTTACTTCCTCAAAACAACCTCACTTTTCTCATTAAATTCATCCTAAATATCAATCATGCCTATTACTTTCGCCGTCTAAACCTCTGGTTAGGGTATAGGGCAATCCTAGTCATCAAATTTTCCTCATAATTTCCTCTAATAACCGGTAACATACACCTCTTTTCTTCCTTGTAGCTCCCCAACTTTAATCAAGCTTACAACTAAATTCATCGTGGTCTTATACTCTCTTTCAATTTCAACCATTGATCTATCCTTGATCATTCAAGCCTAAGCTATTTGGAGTTTTTGATTTATTGGAAAACATATTTTCATAATTAATTGTAACATCCCTAATTTAATTCCAAGCATAATTAGTGAAGTAATAGGCTTAAAGTGTAAGGAATGGGTAGATTAATTGCTTAAATAATTTTGGGAGCAAGGTGAGTGGTAATTATAAGTATTAGGGGTTGTGTAGGAGACATTGGTAGCAAGGGGTAAAATTATCTAAGCGAAATTGGGAGTTAAATCGGCGTTTTAAGTATTAGAAATCAACCGGCACGAGAAAATTTGGAATTTATTATAGGATGCTAAGAAATTAAATTCCACCGTTGGATATGAAGTTTAAGGGATTAAGAAGCTTGTCCAAAAATTTGGGCCCGATCCGATGGTTAACGAAGAAGTTATGGCGAATCGAAGTCTGGAATCACTGGTGCACGCCCAGGCGCACCGGTGCACGCCCAGGCGCACCAGGGTGCACCAGCCCAATCAGTTTTGCGCCCAGGCGTGGCCCAACTCGCACCCAGGCGCACGCGACGAACGAAAATCGCACATCAGATGCGCGTCTCTCGAGCTCAAGCGCCGGCGCCGCGCTCAAGCGCCAGCGCATGACCAGATCAGCCCCAGCGCCTTAAAATGGCGCACCAGCCTCCCTCCTTTCTCACTTCTCAGCCCCATTCCTTCCTCCCTCACCCAAAACTGCCCCAAACACCAACCACTGCCACCGGAGCCACCAAGGCCGCCTCCCTCCTTGTTCTTCCTCCTCCCCATAGATCCGCTCCCTCTCCTCCCTCTTAGTTTCTTTTTCTCTCCTAACTCTCTTTTTCTCTCTTCTTGGAGCCCCATCTCTCTCTCCACCACCATACCCTCCACCATCCACCATGAACCACCACCCACCACCACCACTATGAGCACCCCTTCCTCTCTCTTTCCCTATTGATTTTGAGCCCCCTATTTCTCTCTCTCTCTCTTCCCTCTATTTGGTCTCTCTCTCTCTCCACCGGATCTCACCGGCGTCGTTATCGACCGTGATCGCACCGGGCTTGTGTTGGGTACTCCGAGGCTTGAAGTTTTTGCCTTGATCCAGCCGCGATCGTTCTCACTAACGAGGAGCAACACCGACGTCGTCATCGTCGCCGAGCCACAACCCAGGTTCTTTGTTTAAAATAAAGCCCGAAGTAAGAAGGGTCGTATTACCTCTATTTAAAAAGTAAATTCTAGGAGTTTATAGTGGTGACTAAGAATAGTGTAATTAAGGAATACGTTAATGAACCTTAGGGTAGTTCCCGCAAAAATAAATGGTGTATTTAAATGGACAATGGAATAAATTGAAGGTGCATAGAATGAGTTCCGGAGTGAATGAATATAGTAGAATATTAAAAGAGTTAATATGGAATGAAAGTGTAGATCAAACGCAAAATAAAACCAAGGGAAATTAATTAAGGGAAATTAGAGGAGCGTGAGAGTAAAAGAGTAAGGAGGTTTGTGTTACCTTATTCTAGGGGGTAGGTTGTATTATGTGTATATTGGGTTGTTAGGAGGTGTTTGTTAGTTTTGATGGGAACCCTAGGATAGCTTTTAATATATTAAATTGTGATTATGCCTATAAGTATATTGATATGTGATGTTATGTGCAATGTGACTTTGATATTTGATTTAAGTGGAGGATATTGTGTTAAATTATATTGAGCCTGGGAGTTATTAATGGTATTGAACATGTTGATTTGGAATAGGTATAATGACACATTTGAAAGTGAAAATATAATGGCATGATTAACTGATGAAATCCATGAAATTGGAAGCAAATGAAATAATTGGAAACTAAATTCAAAGATTTAAAGATCCAGAATTATTTAGTGGTGTATGAGGTACCTTCCGGTGTGGAGGTGAAGTACCCACAGGCCAAATTGTATGAGGTACCTTTCCGGTGTGGAGGTGAAGTACGATGGTATGAGGTACCTTCCGGTGTGGAGGTGAAGTACCCATAGGCCACAATGTATGAGGTACCTTCCAGTGTGGAGGTGAAGTACAATGGTATGAGGTACCTTCCGGTGTGGAGGTGAAGTACAATGGTATGAGGTACCTTCCGGTGTGGAGGTGAAGTACCCATAGGCCTAAATGTATGAGGTACCTTCCGGTGTGGAGGTGAAGTACAATGGTGCGAAATACATTTTAAAAAGGGAATGGACTGCGCGGTAGGAGGTCGGTAGACCCTGTCACAATAATAAAAACTAAAATGGCGGGAGGTCGGTAGACCCTGTCACAAAGATAAAAGTGAAACGACGGGAGGTCGGTAGACCCTGTCACTATAATAAAAAGTAAAACGGCAGGAGGTCGTTAGACCCTGTCACCATAATGAGAAGTAAAAAGGCGGGAGGTCGGTAGACCCTGTCACAATAATAAAAAGTAATAAGGCGGGAGGTCGGTAGACCCTGTCACAATAATAAAAAGTAATAAGGCGGGAGGTCGGTAGACCCTGTCACAATAATAAACAGTAATAAGGTGGGAGGTCGGTAGACCCTGTCACTATAATAAAAAGTAATAAGGCGGGAGGTCGGTAGACCCTGTCAAATTAATGAAAAGAATAAAGGAACGAAAAGGTAACCGGCATGTGGGCCAAGTAATGGAAAATGAATAAAGAATGAAAATGAGAGAATGATAAGAGAACCAGAGATTAAACGAATATGAGAATAATTAAAGGACTAGAAGAGACTAACTAATGAATATCGTATTAATGGACTAGAAGAGACTAACTAATGAATATCGTATGCTAAGAATTGGGTAGGCTTAGTTTATTACTATGTCTCTTTTAGGATTTATCTTTTTAAGTTCTGTGTAATGCTACCCTTCTTGCTATATTTTGCAGGTATCGAAGTGGAGCTTACATGGAATATGGCCGAGCAGGGTTTTCATTCCACTACGTGAGATGTTTATTGGATATTAAGAGTGGATAATTATTTTTGTAAATTATATTATGAATTAGTAGCTTTCCCTGAAAACTTGTACTAATCGGGCGTTAGGATCTGTTATAACTATTTAACTGTAGTGGTTTATGATTTTAAATATTTCTGGCTGACAGGTTTTAAGAAGAAAAATTTTGGGAAGTCCAGAAAACAGAGGAAACTCTGCCGAATTTTTGTAAAATCTTTTAAAGGAATTAAGTTTTAAAAAGGAATTTTCTAACTCCAATTTTTATAAAACCTAAAATTAACTAATAAATGTGAGTGTGTTACATTTTGGTATCAGAGCAGTTTCCCTCGGCCTTGGAGTTTGAACTCACAACTCCTGTGGTTTACTCACCAAGCGAGTAACCGATATGTATAGTCAAGTGTCTAAGTTAGGCGAATAGGATACATATATAACTACCTATTTATATATGTGTTCACTCGCTAACTTCTCCAGGATTAGGTTGTGACAGCAATAGACTATAGTACGTTAGCTTAAACTCAACTGGATCCCTCGATGGTGTTGTCGTTTAATAGTTTAAGGGTAGGATTGGTCATCCTTACTCTTGCAGCTATTAAGTGATGATATCGTCAACAAAACTGGCGATGATGTTGCTATTGATAAATGTAAGATTGAGACTGACCATATCAATCTTCGCACTTGTCGATTGTCAATGTCGTTGAAAGGTTCGAAGTAGCACAAAAAAAACCAATCCGACATAAGATTTCATGAGAAGTACCACCATTAAAAGAAAGTAAGTCGACTTGAACGGTGCCTTCTTCGGATCCTATCCGAGCGACAATAACTAGTGATCATACCATAAGTCATAGGACTACTAAATAGATAATTCCAAATGCTTCACGGAGGATCGAATGAGAGTTAAATTAGAGGAAAAACCATACCTCCCCAAAATAACACCGAATTGAGGAGTAACATCTAGGCCTTGACCGAAACCAATCAATTAGCCGCATATCCATAGAAAACGCATCCTTTGACAGCCCTCTGCGAAAAATGCACACTTTGGGGATAATCTCCATTGTCTTCTTGCTTAACATGTATCCAGTCCATCCTGGGTCATCTTGCAAAGACCATGAGACTCATCCTTGAGTGCTTCACGTTTCTTCTTTTCATCGTCACTCTCTTCAAGTTCCAAGCATCTCAGATGCATGGGTGAGAATTCGCTAAGTCGTAGAAACCCGACATAGTTCTATGCTTAAAGATAGATAATCACCCACGTGTCCTCTTTTCAGCCTTGGATACCGGTCGGGAACTGGTGTACTCTATTCTGAGCAACGAATGAGCATACCCCCTAGCATGGATATAATTAAGTATGTCAATGCTAAGTGGGGGAGGACTTCAATCCAAGGAATGAGAGATGGAACTTTAATAATAGGAAAACTGATGACCCTGTGTAGATAGAGATAGTACGTAGTGCCAGAAGATAGATATTGAAATGGGCATGGTCCTAACCACATATGGAGCGGAAAGTAAAAATCGAAGGGAAGTGAAAACCGTGATCGGAATCTTACTAATGGGATGGTTCTCCATTTGAAGGAATTGAACGGAATTTCGGGGACGAAATTCTAATAAGTGGGGGAGAATTGTAACATCCCTAATTTAATTCCAAGCATAATTAGTGAAGTAATAGGCTTAAAGTGTAAGGAATGGGTAGATTAATTGCTTAAAGAATTTTGGGAACAAGGTGAGTGGTAATTATAAGTATTAGGGGTTGTGTAGGAGACATTGGTAGCAAGGGGCAAAATTATCTAAGCGAAATTGGGAGTTAAATCGGCGTTTTAAGTATTAGAAATCAGCCGGCACGAGAAAATTTGGAATTTATTATAGGATTCGAAGAAATTAAATTCCACCGTTGGATATGAAGTTTAAGGGATTAAGAAGATTGTCCAAAAATTTGGGCCCGATCCGACGGTTAACGAAGAAGTTATGGCGAATCGAAGTCTGGAATCACTGGTGCACGCCCAGGCGCACCGGTGTGCACCAAATGCACCAGCCCAGTCAGTTTTGTGCCCAGGCGTGGCCCAACTCGAGCCCAGGCGCGCGCGACGAACCAAAATCGCGCATCAGATGCGCGTCTCTCGCGCTCAAGCGCCGGCGCCGCGCTCAAGCGCCAGCGCACGACCAGATCAGCCCCAGCGCCTTAAAATGGCGCACCAGCCTCCCTCCTTTCTCATTTCTCAACCCCATTCCTTCCTCCCTCACCCAAAACCGCCCCAAACACCAGCCACCGCCACCAGAGCCACCAAGGCCGCCTCCCTCCTTGTTCTTCCTCCTCCCCATAGATCCACTCCCTCTCCTCCCTCTTAGTTTCTTTCTCTCTCCTAACTCTCTTTCTCTCTCTTCTTGGAGCCCCATCTCTCTCTCCACCACCATACCCTCCACCATCCACCATGAACCACCACCCACCACCACCACTATGAGCACCCATTCCTCTCTCTTTCCCTATTGATATTGAGCCCCCTTTTTCTTTCTCTCTCTTCCCTCTATTTGGTCTCTCTCTCTCCACCGGATCTCACCGGCGTCGTTATCGACCGTGATCGCACCGGGCTTGTGTTGGGTACTCCGAGGCTTGAAGTTTTTGCCTTGATCCAGCCGCGATCGTTCTCGCTAACGGGGAGCAACACCGACGCCGTCATCGTCGCCGAGCCACAACCCAGGTTCTTTATTTAAAATAAAGCCCGAGGTAAGAAGGTGTTGGAGAGTGCCCTAGTGGCAATCGTATTTTCTCTTTTACTTGTACTTATTTCATGTTTATGGATTATTACTATTAATAATAATGAGGCATTTCATTTATTATATTTATGCTTTAATTGTTTAATTAAAATAGATGTAATAAAGTCCTTAGGATTATAAGTTCAATGTCATAAGAATATCAAGTACATGACTTGATAGTGAGATCTTATTGATTGATAATTATCCTTAAAGATTCCCTAGTCGAGTATTATAGTTAATAAGGACAACTATAATACATCGAGACTAGTATGTGGCAGACTGATGACTGTATCTCACCGGTCATGGATATGGGATATCAAGTCTTCACGTAAGTACACATTAGGACAATTGTGTACTGGATTGACCCGCCATGAGAATGCTACATGGGTTATTAAGTGAGTGTCATAAGCGATTTTCATAGTGACAATGGTGTACATGGTCCTTCGACCTGAAGTCGCTACGGTTCCCAACATGAGGAATTATATGCTTTCACGCAATCAAACGTCATCTTTAACCAAGTGATCATAACGGTTGTAGTCGGGTATATGACAAATCATGTAGAGGGATGTGAGTGACGTAGATGGGATTTGTCCTTCCTTATTAATAGGAATTATATCTCTGGGCCCCTTGATTGAGTGAGACGTTGAAATGTATGGCCATACTCAAGACAGTCAATATGAGATATTGACGAGACTTGTTTAGACGCGTCTACTCAGGGATCAAGAAACCATAGGTTACACTATTCATGGGTGACATGTTCCATGCCATGAGTGTAACTATGATATTTGGACAAAGGGATTAAACTTACACATGTTCATTGGTCACAGTAAAAGGTTTAGTCAAATCACAGACATTCCTGTCACTTGGGTAGCAATGATGTGTTTCTAGATACCGCTCATTGCTTGTAAAGTTAAAATGTGATTTTAACATTACTGCCAACGTTACAGGAACCTATAGGGTCACACACTAAGAGCAGATAAAATTGGAGATATTACATTTGATAAAAATACAATAGTTGTATTTTTATAAAATTAAATCTTTCTGATATGATTAAGATATGATTCGTTTTTATCTTTATGTATAAGATATAAATTTGATTTTATCTTCTACATATAAGATAGAATTCAAATTTATCTCCTAAAAAGCCCAACCAGTTGGTCTGATAATATTATAAATATAATATTATTAGCTTTAGGGGAATGGAGGTGTGTGAGACACAAAACGGCAACCCTAGCCGTCATATCAGAGAGTGAGTGATACACAGACTCTCTCTTCTCTGCTAGCACTGAGAAGAGAGACGTGACTCCAATTGGGAATTTGTTCGTGTGGATACCAATAGAGGCACAACTCATTGATGTGCTCGTGATTGACGAAGCGTTCGTGATAAGATTCGTTGGTCTCCTCTTCCGTGCAAAAGGTAATTTTATTCCCTATCTCAAATCATGCTTTCACATGGATCCTGGATGGAAATAGGATTTTTTTTTCCGCTGCGTTTGTCACATCCAATTTCCTAACAGAAGGGTCGTATTACCTCTATTTAAAAATTAAATTCTAGGAGTTTATAGTGGTGACTAAGAGTAGGGTAATTAAGGAATAAGTTAATGAACCTTAGGGTAGTTCCCGCAAAAATAAATGGTGTATTTAAATGGACAATGGAATAAATTGAAGGTGCATAGAATGAGTTCCGGAGTGAATGAATATAGTAGAATATTAAAAGAGTTAATATGGAATGAAAGCGTAGATCAAACGCAAAATAAAACCAAGGGAAATTAATTAAGGGAAATTAGAGGAGCGTGAGAGTAAAAGAGTAAGGAGGTTTGTGTTACCTTATTCTAGGGGGTAGGTTGTATTATGTGTATATTGGGTTGTTAGGAGGTGTTTGTTAGTTTTGATGGGAACCCTAGGATAGCTTTTAATATATTAAATTGTGATTATGCCTATAAGTATATTGATATGTGATGTTATGTGCAATGTGACTTTGATATTTGATTTAAGTGGAGGATATTGTGTTAAATTATATTGAGCCTGGGAGTTATGAATGGTATTGAACATGTTGATTTGGAGTAGGTATAATGACACATTTGAAAGTGAAAATATAATGGCATGATTAACTGATGAAATCCATTAAATTGGAAGCAAATGAAATAATTGGAAACTAAATTCAAAGATTTAAAGATCTAGAATTATTTAGTGGTGTATGAGGTACCTTCCGGTGTGGAGGTGAAGTACAATGGTATGAGGTACCTTCCGGTGTGGAGGTGAAGTACCCATAGGACACAATGTATGAGGTACCTTCCAGTGTGGAGGTGAAGTACAATGGTATGAGGTGCCTTCCGTTGTGGAGGTGAAGTACCCACTGGCCAATTTGTATGAGGTACCTTCCGGTGTGGAGGTGAAGTACAATGGTATGAGGTACCTTCCGGTGTGGAGGTGAAGTACCCATAGGCCCAAATGTATGAGGTACCTTCCGGTGTGGAGGTCAAGTACAATGGTGCGAAATACATTTTAAAAAGGGAATGGACTGAGCGGTAGGAGGTTGGTAGACCCTGTCACAATAATAGAAAGTAAAATGGCGGGAGGTCGGTAGACCCTATCACAAAGATAAAAGTGAAACGACGGGAGGTCGGTAGACCCAATCACTATAATAAAAATTAAAACGGCGGGAGGTCGTTAGACCCTGTCACCATAATGAGAAGTAAAAAGGCGGGAGGTCGGTAGACCCTGTCACAATAATAAAAAGTAATAAGGCGGGAGATCGGTAGACCCTGTCACAATAATAAAAAGTAATAAGGCGAGAGGTCGGTAGACCCTGTCACAATAATAAAAAGTAATAAGGCGGGAGGTCGGTAGACCCTGTCACTATAATAAAAAGTAATAAGGCGCGAGGTCGGTAGACCCTGTCAAATTAATGAAAAGAATAAAGGAACGAAAAGGTAACCGGCATGTGGGCCATGTAATGGAAAATGAATAAAGAATGGGTATGAGAGAATGATAAGAGAAGCAGAGATTAAACGTATATGAGAATAATTAAAGGACTAGAAGAGATTAACCAATGAATATCATATGCTAAGAATTGGGTAGGCTTAGTTTATTACTATGTCTCTTTTAGGATTTATCTTTTTAAGTTCTGTGTAATGCTACCCTTCTTGCTATATTTTGCAGGTATCGAAGTGGAGCTTACATGGAATATGGCCGAGCAGGGTTTTCATTCCACTACGTGGAATGTTTATTGGATATTAAGAGTGGATAATTATTTTTGTAAATTATATTATGAATTAGTAGCTTGCCCTGAAAACTTGTACTAATCGGGCGTTAGGATCTGTTATAACTATTTAACTGTAGTGGTTTATGATTTTAAATATTTCTGGCTGACAGGTTTTAAGAAGAAAAATTTTGGGAAGTCCTGAAAACAGAGGAAACTCTGCCGGATTTTTGTAAAACCTTTTAAAGGAATTAAGTTTTAAAAAGGAATTTTCTAACTCCAATTTTTATAAAACCTAAAATTAACTAATAAGTGTGAGAGTGTTACATTAATAATTTGATCCTACAATGAAACCAAGTTAACCTTTTCCATATTTGCTTCTAATAATTACTTTTTAGTTTCTGAATTGTTTCATTCCTTTAATTCTACACTCCTATCTCTTAAACTCTAAACCAATACAAGTTATACATAGTAATCGCAAATAGGTGAAAGAAATTAGAAACAGTTTGCAATCCCCGAGTGGAACGATAATTTTACTTACTCTTTATTACTTGTGACCCGGTATACTTGCCGGTAGTCCAACAAGTTGTTGGTGCCGTTGCCGGGGATTGAATTTCGATTCTAATTATTTCCGATACCTTTTTGTAATAACTTGTGTAACTTGTCCCTTTTCATGTATAACTATAGGTTTAATAATGATTTTGATTGTGTTAGATTTATTTCGGAGCCCTATTCTCAATACTATTATGCACAACACATAAGTTATAGGAAAACTTCATTAGAAATAGCTTTAGAGAAATTAGAAGCTAGAGCTAATAAAAATTTTTATGTGGAGCCAATTCCTGTGGAGAAAGCTTCATGGGAAATAACTTTAGAGAAATGTGCTCAAAGCACTAAAGATTTTGTTGAACAAGTTAGAAACGATAGTTAAATCTTAAGTGCTAGTAGAAAGGAAAAAGTGGTGGTGATGGATGTGATCAATGATGAAACTCCTATGGAGGAGCAAATAGAAGAAAATGTGCATAATAAGTTTGAGGAAGTGGACCGAAATAAAATAATAGAAGGTTTGAATATGGTAGAAAAATTTGATCCACCCTTGCATGATGAATTTCTAGCAATTAAAAATTTGGTCAAATCTATTGCATGCTTGGATGACTCAATATTTTTCCACTATATTCAACCTCTGTGCTTTCATGAAAAATCTAAAAAACAATCTAAATCATTATTGAACAGTAGGGAACCTGAAAAGGTAGTTTTCCTAATTCATGGAATTAACACTTTCATGAATGGGAAAAGAAATGACTTGCTGAGATGATGCATGGAGTAAGGAATGCACCTTTTGACCCTGGTGGGATTGAGCTTATTTTTGAAATTTCCTTACTCCACCATCATCCAAGGTTTGCCCCATGGGATGTGGGAATAACTTGTTATGGCTGTATCACATGGGAATTAACCTATAGAATTTGGGATCCTGGTGGATTCTTTGTAATTATATAGTAGTGTAGGTTTTGTTTTTTTTCGGTTAGTTAGTGAATAAAGAGTTGGAACTTTCTATGTAACTGCTAATGAGGTGCTTTCTAGCACTATTTTTAGTTGTTCATGTGACACAGGTGAATAAGTTTGGGGGAGTCTCCTCCATGGTGCAACAAGAGAGAATGCTTTGCTACAAAGGGAAGTTTCCTAACTCCTTGCTTTTGTTTTTAATTTTTATTTTGTAGTTTTAGGTTAGTTTAGTTTGCTTGAGGACAAGCCAACCTCTAAGTTTGGGGGAGTGGACAACATAAAAAATTTTCAGACTTGAATTATTCTCCCATATTTGGTGTTGGTTTGTGTCTTGGGTAGAAGTAGAAGATTATTCTAGGTGTAGGACTATTTTTCTGATTATATATGTAAATACTTGATTTAGGATGATGACTCATTGATTGTATAACACTGATTGGATTGAGTTGTAGTTTTGTTGAGAACTGGTTATTTTTATAAACTGTTTTGGAACAAGTTATTTGTGAACTGACTGTTTAGCCTGTGAGTTTTTGAGCCTATACACTTGAAAAGGGTATGTGACTTATATTGATTTTGTTTTGTGATTGAGACCGCTATTTCTTTCATGAGTGTGTTCATTATGATTTTGTGTTCTAGAACTTGACCGGTGACCATTTTCAGATTGATAACTGATTGCATGCATTAAGATGATTAAGACACTTAGGATTGTATTTTTTCTGGCCTTCAACAGATTTTTGATAAACATTATCCCTTAGTGGCCCACTTTGAGCCTATTGATATAAAATTTCTTTGGTACCCTTTTCATAAATGTTATATATTTTTGGTATTCTTTGAAATGTGAATGGTACAATTGGGAATATGTTGATTCATAAAATGTTGAGCTGAATGTATTAATTGTGATCTCTATTTCTCTTCCAAAAGAAAGAAAAAAAAGAGAAAAATATAATGAAAAAGGGAAGAGAATAGAGAGAATGAGAATGAAAAAGAATGAAGGAGAATTAAATATTGGAGTTGATATTTGTTATAAAACCAATGCTCCATTCATATGTTAAAGGGGTGTTGTTTGATTTCATATTTTTAGCCCTTTGTTTTATCCTTTTTTCTTTTATCCCACCTTTCATCTTTAGCCATGGTCACGTTACAACCAAAATAAAGACCTTTTGATTTTTGCATGTATTCAATAATTTCAGTGGAGATTTGGGTCTATGGTCAAGCATACGGTAACACATTGTCATTAGATGAACTTGAGTGAATTGTTATAACCTTTGATACACATGAGAGATACACACAGTGAGGTTGAGAGTGTTCACTAGTTCCTAGTTCCTGGTTCTTTGATAGTTTTTGATTTTAACCAGTTGTTGATTTAATTTATTGCTTGTGAAGAAAAGTGTACGAGTCATGATTCTGGAGTCTTAGATGAGGTGTTTGCATATTAATTTAGAAATTGGTTCCGTGTTTTAGAATTTTTATTTTACTTTTTCCTGGTACATGCAAAATACTAAGTTTGGGGGAGTGATTTGGGTCCAATATATGATGTTTTGAGCATGGTTTAGACTCCCTTTTGCTATGGATTTGGCTTGTGTAACATCTCGAATTTTAACCCCTAGTATAATTATTATAAGGCTTTTTTAAGCGATAGGTCCCTAAACTTAGGGGGTGTTTTGGATTTCGTCCTTAATCTTTTTTTTTGTTGGATCTGGTCCCTAAACTTTAACGTTGTTTGGAACTAGTCCTTCCGTTAACCCAAAGTTAACTCCGTCAGTGTCTTCCAATAAGATGTTGCCACGTGTCCCAACTTGCAATTTTTTTTTGGCTTTTTTGACTTTGAGGTCCCTAAACTTAGGGGGGTAATTGAATTTAGTCCCTATCCTTATTTTTCGTTGGATCAGGTCCCTAAACTCCGGACCATTTTGGATTAAGTCCTTCTGTTAGTTTTAATCTAACATCGTTACCTTGGGGAAATTTTTATGCCACGTGGACCAATAAATTAATTCCACATGGAATTTTTCGTTTATAATTGAAAAATTACAAAAAGTAAATAATATTAAAAAAAAACAGACTCTTGCTTCCTCCTTCTATCTGTTCGATCAACATGAGTTTATTCCTAGAACTCAAGAATTTGTTAATCCATCCACCTGCATCCTATCTATTCCTTTTAGCTTATTATTACCTGATTTGAAGCACAACTGAACCAAGCATCATAAACAGACCCACCATGCCACAGAAAATTTTTCAGGCCAGAATGTGAACCACCTTCCCTATCTTCCTCTCGTTCCTCGTTGTGCTCGATAGTCTCGTTAAGGCTTGACATCATAGTTTCTTCACCTTGCTTAGGGGGTGACGACATTGTTTTTCAGAATATAAAGATCTAAACAAAAAAAAAAGAACAGACACAGTGTCAAGTGATAAAAACTGAGTTAGACACCTACCAAACCTTCATCATCAAACTCTAAAGTAATAAAAAAGAAATTTTTCTGTGTCAATCAAAGATACTTGTTGCCTTTCTTCCTCCCTCCAGACTCTGCATATGACGCCCCGCTAAGAAGAAGGGGGAGGAATCGGAGAAGAGGGCGGAGGCTGGAAAGCAGAGGACGCTGAGGTTGTTCAGGGTTCGAAGTTACGAGGCTGCTGCACGGTGAAGGAAGCGCGACTAGTCTCCTTCGGTGTCTCATCAAATTTGTAGAGAAGATGACCAAGCGAAGGATGAAGAACCAAGATGATCTTCGGGGTCGCCGCCGCAACTAGGTTCCAAGGGCTTTGCTAAAACTAGAGCCGCCGCACACCATCAAGCGAACTCGTGACTGTGACAGTGATTTTCACTGTAAAGCGAAGCAAGCACAAAACTCAGATCGCGGCGCGACCTTGAGGACGGTGGCGAAAGCTTCTCAAATCGTTACTGTGATGGCAGTGGTGAGCGCTCGAGACATCACGACCATGACGATGATGCATCTCGTCGCAGACGCGTCGTATTCCCATCGTTATAAAAAAAAATCAATTTTTCTAATTTTATTTATTTTTTTGTAATTTTTCAATTTTAAAAGAAAAATTCCATGTGGCATTAATTTATTGGTCCACATGGCATAAAAATTTCCCCAGGGTAACGGTGTTAGATTAAAACTAACAGAAGGACTTAATCCAAAATGGTCCAGAGTTTAGGGACCTGATCCAACGAAAAAAAGGATAGGGACTAAATTCAATTATACCCCTATGTTTAGGGACCTCAAAGTCAAAAAAGGCAAAAAAAATGCAAGTTGGGACACGTGGCAACATCTTATTGGAAGACATTGATGAAGTTAACTTTGGGTTAACGGAAGAACTAGTTCCAAATGGCGTTAAAGTTTAGGTGTAACACCCCTAATTTTCGTCTCCCGGATAATAAGGAAATTAATAATAAATAAAGTTTTATTATTAATTTATATAAATTTTCCAAGTTTATGTTTTGTATTTAATTAGCCTTGAAATATAAAAATAGGTGACAGTATTTTTATATGGAAATATATACAAAAATATAGATATTGCATTTTAGTCCTTGGAGTAGGACCTAAATGTAATATTAAAAAGGTTCTTGGAGGGAAAGGTTTTAAATTTTACAGTGATCTAACAGGTTAGTAATGCCCTGTAACCGGTTACACGATGAACCCAGAAACTGGGTTAGTGTGTTTTGATGAGTAATCACTTGATTAATCCACGAATTCGCCACGAAATCAGCCCAGGATTAGTGGGAAACACGCGTCCTCATGCATGTAAGATTGATTTCTCTATAAAAAGGACGAATTGTGATGAATTTTGGGGTTGATTCTCTGAGTTTAGTGTTGGAGGCTCTGTTTAGGGTTCTTAAAATTCATCTCTGGAAATCTTCTTCGTTCCTGAGTGTTGGAGTGTGAGTGATACACCTTCACAAAGCTTGAATCAAGGGCTTTGTGCTGACCTAAAAATCATGAGTAGAGAGTTCTTGTGTGAGGAGAAATCAATCCAAGAAGTTGAAGCTTTGAAGTGGTCAACACTGTGTCAGTTTTCGTGGAGCTGTCTTTGAGCTTCGATTTAGGTAAGCTCGAACATTCTTTGGATCTCAAACCACTTTGATTTTTTAGTGCATGTTGCATACAACAAGTCGTAACCATTTTCCCCAAATTATATTACCTTTTCATGCACCAAAATCTCTGGTTTTTGAACCCTGTTGAAGCAGTGTTGGCTGAGGACAGAGCTTGAGGTTCTTGTGGATTTCTTGCAAAAGTTAGTGATTTCACTCATCAAACATGACTTACAGGTATGGGAGAAGTTTACCTTATACTAGATTGAGACTAAAAGTATGTGTTTTAGGATTTGAGTCAACAAAGACTCAAAAGGGCATTATGTGAATAGGTTAAAAGGCTTGGAGGCCATTTCTGTGGCTCAATTCTTTTTGAGAAAGTTTGATAATCTGCATGCAAGTGATTCTGATGATTGAATCATAATCTAAAGGCTTATTATGAGTTTTATGATATCAAGTTGTGTTTATGTGGAATTATATGCAATTTGATGCTCTAAATTGAATACATGCAAAATAAATATGTTTCTGTGGTTGAACATGTTTATATTAAGGTATGTGAACTCTATTGATTGTTGAAATTGGTTAGATTTGAGTATTGGATTGGAAAGAATGGAATGCAAAACCTCACTTTTCAGTGTACATTCTGCAGAATCTAACCGGTTATTCGAAATTTGTAACCGGTTAGATACTGTCAATTTTCAAAGAAAATGATTTTCTGAAATTGGCCCAGTGTTTTTACCATTTGCGCTCAAGTCTATGCTCTAATTTCAGTTGAAACCAATCTGGAATCATGTCAGTGGACACTGTTTAATTCAGATTGTAATTGATGAGTCAATGCCTTAATGTAAAGGATAATTTCAAGTGGAAATTATGCTAAATTGGAATGGAATTGTGATTTAGACTTTGAATGATGAAATCAGTGGGATTTGAGGTATATATCAATGTTGAAACCTTGTTTATGGATTGGGTAGAGAATTCAAGAAAAGGGTTTTTCTGAATTACAATGGTTAGTAGGTTCAGGTCTGTAATTCTAACCGGTTAGCCTGAGACTAAAACCGGTGAGTACCTGAAACTGAAAAATAAAAGTTAAGTCTTTTAAGTGAAAAGTTTGATACCATTGTTTAAGTTTTTCCCAATTCAAGCCTAATGGCATGTTTTTAAGTTAATTCAAGGATGAATTTTCATGCCAAAGGTTATACCTCAAATAAATCATTCAAAGGAGAAATTGAGATATTTCTAGATCACAATAATTAAATTAAAGATAAAAACCAACATGTGTAAATCTGCATTCATTCATAGAGAATGGAAAGTAGGTTGGTAAGAAACGATTATCATATTCCGGGAATATAAGGGATAATATAGAGAGGAAAACAAGATTTAAGGGATAATATAAGGGACGATATCATATTCCAGAAAATAAGAACTAAAAGATGAGCGAAAAGAGAGGAAAACAAGATTTAAGGGATAATATAGAAACGAGATCAAAGAAACAAGGAATTGTGATAGGGCACTAAAGAACTACTCAAATTACGAGAAGATAAAGAAAAGAGAAAGGGCGCGATGGCAGGCGGTCGGTAGACACTGTCATCACTAAAAGAACTAAAAGATAATGTGGCAGGCGGTCGGTAGACACTGTCATAGTAAAAGATAAACTGGCAGGAGGTCGGTAGACATTGTCAGCAGAAAAAGACTAAAAGATAAAGTGGCAGGTGTGACGCTCTTGGATTAAAATACTTTATAAGAAAATATAGTTGAATATATATAATATGGACTTAATATTATTAGAAAAATAGGGTATAAAATTTTTCCTTTATAATTATTCTCAAACTAAACATATCCTTCAAAAATACTTTGAATTCGGCATTGGAATTATTATTATACTTTTTCCTTTTAAAACACTTGCTATTACCGAACTCGTTTGTTATTTATCAGAGTACGCGGAAAGAGTATAACTTTAGAAAATAATATCAACGCTGGACATTATAACATAAAACATACATACATATATATATGTATCATAAGTACCACCATACATCCATCATATCCCAAGATACACAAACTGATACCCAAAGTCCAATGATATAAGTCCCAAAGCCGAGTATAAACATAAACTGAAAACAAAGACCAAAAACCCTGAAGTGTCTCAAAAGATATATACAATATAAACATAAAAAAAATAAAGACACTCCAGAGCTAATCATCAAGTCCTCCAAGAACGCTCCACCATCACCATGATCTGCTACAGCTGCTACTACGACCCAGACTTACACTACTCACACTATGCCCATACCTAAGGGCCACCCATCCTCCTATCAGTAATATCCTCCTGCTCGAATGGCTCCTCGTCACTCTCACCCTCCTCTGGATCCTCCTCTGCCTCATCCAACGGAGTAGGTACCCTACCACTGGGTACAGGATCTGCATCGGGTACAGTCCTCTCAGGGTCCGAAGAGTCAGGTGAAGGAGTCCCAGCACGAACAACTCGAGCAGCAACGCGGCGAGAGCGAGTATAGGGTCAAAAATGAAAAGTATGATAACGACGAACAGGTCGAGCAGGGGGTGGTCCATGGTAAGAATAAAAAGGTGGTACGTGCATAGTATAAATAATGGGAATTCGAAATCGTCGAGGTCGCACTCGGGCTAAGGGGTTGGGATGGTAGAGTGACCTCCACCTCTCCCTCAAAAGTAGCCCGACGCTCCTCATACGTCCATATCCCGTTAGGGATAGGACGGATCTCGATGCAAGCTAGGTAGTAGTGTGCCATCACCTATACAGGGCACGGGAGTAAGCATAAAATAATCACAATCAAACAAGAATAATTCTAATATTCACAAGTACTCAAACACAAGTAAATATGCAATTACATATGAGCACACCCAGTTTAACAAATTGTTAATATTTTATATTAGTGGCATGATGCATGCTTTCTATCTCACAATCCTGAGGCCTCCAATACTAATCAATCTCGGACGTCCATCCAATACACCAATGTGTTCCCAGAACACTAACATACGTTCCCAGAACGTATGGCAAACCATACATGGAATATAAACAAGCACCACTCCCAGAGTGTGCATCACGTTCCCAGAACGCATCAAAGAAACCATGTCCCAAACACTGGCCACATTCCCAGAATGTGTCATCAAGTAGGTTGCATCAATTTGGTACTCTCAAAGTACCCTCCTCATGTTCCCAGAACATGACAAACGATCATTGCCAACCTATTTCATCACCTTTCACCATGCATGAATGCACAAATGCTTTCTCAATTTTGGTTGGCTATTTAATTAATATTCCATTCTCATATCTAGAAATATGAAGAATAAGGCATAATTAAAAGTTCCATACTTCCTTAATAAAACATCTTAACTTGAGGTTCTATGAATTATCCCATAACTCACACTTTAGTATATAAGATAATTAGATTAGTATTAAATTGAAAAAGGTTAATTAAAATGGAACAAGAAAGTTCAAGTTATAATTCAATTGATTTTTCACTGCTGTCAGTCTCTAACCGGTTACAACAGATTGTAACCGGTTAGAACTTGCAGCAAAACCAGAAATCCTTTAATGCTTGATGCCATTTTTATTCTCAATCCAATCTAATACTCAAAATAGGTTAGGGATAATTCAACTACCTCAAATTAATCTTGTTCATTTCAGAGAATATCTTCCATTTTGAAGCAACAACTCATGGCTTAATTCAACTCTTAAAAAAATTGTTAAGACTCTAGGTCTTAAAGCTCATTAATCCTTTCCTTAATTCCATTCACTTTTATTTTATTTATAACAAGGTAGTTTATAGCAAAATAAGATTGGAATAATTAATTGAAAATGATGGAAATTGATTTATTAAAATGCAGAATTTATTTTTCATATCTGTCAGGTTCTAACCGGTTACACGACAGTCCTAACCGGTTAAAACATGTAGAGTTTGCGGAAACATAGTAAAATCATCATATTGTACCCCCAAAATATATCAAGTGTAACAAGTCCATTAATACCAAATAAGTATAATTATGAAACTGAATTCCTCTTATGATACCTGTTTCCAAAATATGTATCATATAAGTTCTATTAAAAATAGAAATGTTATAGAGCTGGTCACTGGTCCTTTGTCCAAACATCCTTCTGGTCGGATCCTCGATATCTGCACAACGGGTTCCCAACCCACACTTTCTATACTCTGCATGCACCTAAGGGACATCTCCCTTTACTGATTCTTGTGCAAGCTAGATGCACGATCAACACCTAATAAGGGCATGGGGGTTAGCTATACATATTCGCATAATCAAATGAGAATAAAACTAACATCCACAAGTTAACATGTAGCAAATCATGATGCATAATCATATGAGCACACCCGGTTAATCATAACAATTCTTTCAATGCAGGTGGCATGATGCATGATTTCCTTCCACAACTGAGGCCTCTAACAAGTCCATCTTGGACGTCCATCCAATACACCGTTGTGTTCCCGGAACACCGACATTCGTTCCCAGAATGTAATGCCGAACCATACTTGGATAATACGCATCACTCCCAGAGTGTACATCACGTTCCCAGAACGTGTCCAAGAAACCATGTCACAGACAATGGCCACATTCCCAGAATGTGTCATCAAGTCGGTTGCATCAGTTTAGTACTCCTAGAGTACAAGGTCGTGTACCCCGAAAATCATAACAATCCTTGCCAACCTATTTCATCACCTTTCTCTATGCATGCATCGCATACATAATTACTAAGGTTGGTCCTTCCATTAATTATTGTGATTTAGAAATATTCCAATTTCTCTTTTGAACAATTTATTTGAGGTATAGTCTTTGACACAAAATTCTCCTTTGAATTATCTCAAAACATGCCCTTAAACTTAGATTGGGTAAAACAAAGTCAATGGTATTCAAAAACTTAATTTTTTATTTTTCAGATTCAGGTACTAACCGGTTACAGTTCCAGGCTAACAGGTTAGAATTACAGACCTGAACAGTTTACCATTGTAATTCAGAAAACCCTTTTTCTTGAATTCCCTACGCAATCCATAAACCAGTTTAACAATGTTTATACCTCAAAACTACTGTTTATATCAATCAAAAGTCTAAATCACATTTCATTGTTCAATGAGCATAATTTCCTCTTGAAACTATCTCATTACATTAAGGTATTAACTCTTTAACTGCCATCTGAACTATAACAGTGAAATCAACTTATTTTCAGATTGTCTTCCATGAAATTAAGGCCTAGATTTGAGTGGGATTTATAAGACCAAAATGCTGATTTTATAAACTTATTTTCTTTTGCATTTTAACAGGGTCTAACCGGTTACGAATATCGAGTAACCGATAAGATTATGCAGTCTGATACTAAAACATGAGTTTTAACAAACCATTCTCTTCACTACTCAAATCTAACCAAATTTCAACCTTTAACAGAGTACATATACCTTAAATAAATATGTTTAAACATAGAAACATATCTATCTTGCATGCATTCAATTTGGATACACAAATTGCACATAATTGCACATATTTCACAACTTAATGCATCAATTCACATAATATCCAATTAAGTCATGAAATCAACACCAACATAGCTTGCATGCATCCAGATAACATTGCTCAAAACAACAATTGAGCTCAAATTGGCCTCCAAGCCATTTAACCATTTCAACTTATGCCCTTTGAGTCTTTTGGTGACTCATCCTATATTCTACCACAATTTATTATCATTCTAGCAAATAGTAAGCTTCCCCCTTACCTTAGGTTCGTGCTTGATGAATCTAATCACTGGAATTTGCCAGATCTCCCCAGAATCCACAATCTCCATTTTCAGTCCACAACAGGTTTGACAGGGTCCAAAAACCAGAAGATTTGACATAGCAATTGGCCAAAGAAATTGGGGAAACCAATTAGGACTCAATATAGGTAACATGCACTAGAGAATCAAAGAGATTTGAGACCAAAAGGGTTCGTGTGCTTACCAAAATTGAGCCTCAAAGTCAGCTCCAGAAACCAGAAGCTGAGGTTTGACAGCACCAACACCCTTACTTTGCAAGCTTCGTTTTCTTGATTCAGGGACTCTCAACTCACAAACTTTATATCAATACAAAGCCCTTGATGTGAGCTTTGTAACCGTGTATCACTCGTTTCCTAACTCTCAACACAGACTGAGAATCGAACAGAGAGATTATGGAACCCTAAAACAGAGCTTCAGCATTTCAGGAGCAAAAATGGGTTTCAATTCATCAACACAAGGCTATATATAGCAAAATCAGAGCTCCATGCATGTTGACACGTCTTTCCCCACTAAGATTAAGATGATTTCGTGGCGAATTCTGGGTTAAAACGCGTGATTACTCATCAAACGCACTAACTGTAACACCCCGATTTGGCAACTTGAAAACCACAACTGTTTATAGTGAAATTTTGGGCCAATTTTTTTTTTTTTAAACAAGTGTTATGCAAGATGAGAACACTTGGATTTTCAAAACACAGTTACAATTTAAAACTCATGTCCTCACATTGCCTAAACCTTTCAAGTTCCAAACCGAGATGTCACTAGACACCGCGCTTTGAAACTCGTTTTCAAAAACATTGTTTAAAACACGGCCCGTTACTCATTCCAAAGCCTCCATATTAAAACAAACTTTAGTTGGGGTTACAGCACTATAGAGCCAGGACTTTAAGTAACATGCAATGGGAATACAAACTCTGAAAGGGGATTACCTAACCGCTAGTCATCGACACTAACGCTTCCGCTGCACTACTCTGATTCTTGGTACTTCAAATCCTCGGCTCGCCATCCGTGTCACCCTCAGCAGACTCCTTAGCGATACTTTCCATCTAAAGATCCAGCAGAATTTTCCCGATACCAAACAGACATATAGGAGAGAGTGAGCTACCCAAAACATGCAATGTCGACTATGTGGATTTACGATAGGCAAATATTAAGGTAAAGCAGTAAACAACACACAAATCATAACAACAACATAAGAATTATCATCATATAACAACATCTCATTCTCACTTCTCGAATACCATGCCATACCAATATCACTCTTTTTCCTTATTAACTTTTGGGTTTATTAAGTTTTATCATCGCAGCTCACTCAATGACTTGGGGAACCATCATTGAGGAAAACGTCACTCACGTTTACATCTCCTCGGTCATCCATCCAAACCTAGTCGGAAGCAAACAGGAGTACAGGACCTTTACCACGCGGACACGGCAGCTGCCACACAACAAATGGCCCCAGGCCAGGAGGTCTCAGCCTCAAATCATAATCATTTCAATCATAACATAAATGCACGCTCTCAGCGGCGATCACAAATGTCCCGTTCCAGTCCCTCTCACTGTTCTCGAATTGCCATAGGGGGCGACAGTACTATTCTAGTTGGCCTGCAGAACTCACCATGGCATAGGACCGATCTGCCCGTACCACATGTGGAATTCGTTCCGCCTAGAATAGCACTCAAGGCTTCTTGACGTATCACCGTCCTTACCCTCCCCTATTGCAATCACAACCCGAAGATCCGCAGATACTCCGGGGTATCTTCCTCTCCACTACTTCATTACGACACTCATACCTCACCGTGTTACTTATGTATTTTAAAAGTCTTTTGAAGACTTAAGGATTTTAATGTTTTATTAACGGCTTTATCCTAACATTCGGCTCGTCCTTGGTGCATTCCTTCAACGAAGCCCGACCACTAATCGTACAAACCTTTCCCCAATCATATCACATCACATTCCATCATCTCATATCACAATCTCTCAAATACCGTCACATAAATTCTCATATCGCACTCTGGCTCATCTTTTCTCAAACTCATTTCCTCTTCTTTCTCAACATTCTTTTTCGCAACCCTTTTCGAAAACATAGTTTCAGAAAACTTTTACTTCACCACACGCTTTCAAAAATGTTACTTCATAACTTTCTCAAAGACATGCTTTCACAGAATTCTTCTTCAAATGTCATTTCATAAAACTTTTCTCAAAAACATCTTTTCACAACTCTTTTCAAAACCATTTTCAAAAACCATATTTTTGGGTGAGTGTTAATGGAGGAGCAAGCTCAACTCAACACTAAGCTTCTTCCCAAAAATAAAAACTTGCTGAGCGCTAATGGAGGAGCAAGCTCAACTCAACACTAGCCCCAGACTAAAACCAAAAACTTCAAGAGCCACACCACATTTTGCTTCCATCACTCTTTCTCACTTCCATCACCCATACTCAGTCTCATCTCTTTTATCTCTTTGCCACCACTTTTAATTCCTCATCAATATTCCTTACTTTTACAACTCTCGTTATCGTTCTTCTTTCTTTCAATTATACTTTCTTACTTTCACAATTTATTTCTTATCCACACATTATTCGGCACATCATATTTCTCAAACCACAACATAATTACCGAATCAGCAAACAGATCACTTGCAAAGCAGGGTAAATAAGTAACTCAAACATAAACAATCAGAAAACATAACATCATGCTTAATAAGCCAATCTTAGTCGTTCGGGTGGATAGCCAAACACACAACAAACAATTGCTATCACATACACCACTACGCTAAATGAGATTGGAGTCCAACCTTTGAGATGATTGGACCTCTTAATAAGTTACCTAAATACCACGGCGTCTTAAGGGAAACCCCTCTCTCACCTCAAATTCCGTAAGCATCCGCAAGCTTTCCGAAATTCCCCGATTGCTAATCCCGTCCCGTTTCCTTTGCGTCGATCGTCCGAACTATAGCATTTTTCCCCGTGCGTTAGAAAATGTTCTTAACGAATTATTTAATTTGTTTTAGAAAATACTTTGAAATCATTTTTATGTGAAAACACATTGCTCACATTCCAAAAGTTTCTAAATCCAAATTAAATCTATAAAACATTTTTCAAAAAGACTTTGAAATAACTTTAAATTACTTTCTTTAAAACAAAGCTCACTTTAAAATGTTTAGGTTATAAAAATCATTTTTCTTAGCCATGAAACAAAATTCAGAACTTAAGAAAATAAAGCTCCAAAACCATTTTCAAATCAATTTAAGTTCCTTAAATCATATTGTCCAGTAAAACATTTTTCAATTCAATATAGAAAAACACATTCAAACACACATCATTAAAACATTCACAGCTTCGCATAATATTGATTACATTAAAATCATTGGATTTTCAACACAAAATTCCTTTTTAATTATTAAATCAACTTATTTATTTTATCTCTAAAGACCGGAAAGATAAAACAAACAACATATCACTTCAATCACATACACACAGCATTAAGCACACAAAATATAGTCATTTACAAAGATCATTTCATGAAGACAAATTTTCCTAATTACACTAGCATACTTAGGCCGAATCATATTGGTATAAATTTATAAAGATTAATGCACACAAACAAGCATAACACAATGGAAAATCATTTTTCTTTTTTTTTTGGATTAAAAACCGAGAGCAGAAAAAAGGAAAATTTAACAAACTTACATCAAACAACAAGTTAGAATCACAAATCAATTTAAAGTCACACATCTATTTTCTTTTAAATGCAATTAATTCATGCATGCACATTCTAAGCCTTTAAATTAAATTAGTTTCATTACGTATGCTCTCTAAATAATGATCCAACCATGATTTCCTATTTCTAGCTCTTATGGCCGAATGCTATCATGCCAACAATGTAAGGTTTTTAGTTCAATTTTCACATACAAAAACCACCTAATTACATTAAACATCACACCGCATATACACATAACTCAAGTTCATCACTTAATCCTAAATAAAACCAAGATCTAAAAATATCATGTATGCACCTAAAATCACTGGATCTAATCTTATCATGCAAATGCATCATCTTAAAAGCATGGAACTCATTTTTATTCAACAAGGCCGAATGGCCTCTTACAAACATAACACACATAAAAAATCAAATTCACAAACTAAATCATGTTCACACTTCAAAAATCATTTTAAAACTTGTTTCTTAATTTTCTTCTTTAAAAAAAACCGTGACATGTATTGATTGAAAACATGATTTTTCTACCTAAATTAACATGCATGCTTTAAGGACATGAATCATGAAATGCTTGAACATAAACCAACAAAGTCATCATCAAAACAACATGAAAACCCAAAGACCCTAATTTATTTTTCAAGAAAACTTAGATCACATATGGTTTCATAAAGAAATCACACCAACACAACATAGATCACCTTTTAAAAGAAGAAAATTTATCATGCAAGAATAAAAATCCAAAACCAAGTTCAAAACACAAATTAATTTCTTAGATCCTTTCTTGAAAAATATCATAACTCCATGGTTTTAGTCAAAAGATTAAACATGCAGGACCAAATAATTTTATTGAACTTAGATCATGGATTAATTTGTCAAATAAGCACATACACACATAGATCATAGCTTAGAACAAGAAAATTTAACATGCAAGATTAAAGATCATCATAGCTCACGGTTTAATCAAGAAATCCAACATGCAAGACCAAAGAATTTTATTTTAACATTCATTAAACTTAAATCATGCAACCACTTACCAAATAATCACATAAACACATAGATCATGATTTAGAACAAGAAGAACACACATGCAAGAAGGTTATATGTTAAGTTCCACAAAAACTTAAACCAATTTTTAGATCTTCAAGTTTGAGTTAGAAAAATGTGAAGATCAAGCAATGAAATCACAACCGAATCATAAGCATAGGATCACACATATTACAAATTAGTTTTAGTCCATGAATGTCCAAGATCAACAATGAATAGCATATAATTTCATCTTACAAACCATAAAAATAAAAATACATAAAGGAATAAGAAGGAATCTACAACTAAAAAGAAACTAGGCTATTACATTTCTTCTCTCTTGCTCCACGGTTCTCCTACCAAAGGGGTTGGTTCCTTAAGCTCCTAGTACTTGGATTCTTCAAAAGGGAAAGGCTTGGTTTTGGGTGGTTCTCCTTCTTCTTCTCTTCTAAGGCTCACGGCCAACACCTCCTTTTGCCTTCTCTATTTCTTTTCTTATTCTCTCTCTAAAGGTTTGATGAGCCTTTAGAGTAGTGTTTTGTGTTTGGAAGAAATGGGTGCAAGGAAGGGAAAATGAACTAAGGCTCCCTACATATGTAAGCCACGAATGATCTCCCTTTTGCCCTTGGTTTATTTTCGGTTGGTACACAAAGAGAGGGACGGTTTGGTCCTCATAAAATTTTGCATGGCTAAGGATTACTAAGGTCAAGGGGACATAGTGGTATGGGCTAGAGACTTAGGGGTCACCTAGGTCTAATGGGATTTTGCTTCTAGTTAGGATTTTGGCTAACTAGTTGGCTTGGTTACTACTTAGTTCCATGGGTTTTCTTATTCCCTAAGCACCCACACTCACTCACTCACGGCAACACACACATATACACACTTATCATGCACCTACAAGTGACACATACACCTCCATGCATAAGCACAAAACCGTGGCACACTTCAACACACACACATGTCACATACTTCTAATTAAT
The DNA here is from genome assembly GCA_037953625.1 of Crotalaria pallida. Taxonomy (NCBI): domain Eukaryota; kingdom Viridiplantae; phylum Streptophyta; class Magnoliopsida; order Fabales; family Fabaceae; genus Crotalaria; species Crotalaria pallida. The sequence continues at coordinate 62,311,038 of CM075650.1, forward strand.
TAATTTATTTCTAATCACTTTCACTTAAGATTACTAATTCATGTACCAATACAATTGATTTTAGGAAATTACATTCATAATCTTCTTCATGCAGCACGTATCACACATATGAAATTCAAATATGCACACATTCAATCAGGCACACATCACACAAAAATTCATACCAAGATTCAACACAATACACATTTTCTTGAAAATTCGCTTTCCTTATATTCTGAAAATAGAATTTTGTAAAACAGCCCAGAAAATTATAAAAATTACATTTTCAAATTCTAGGTTTCAAAACGATCGTTTTCATATAAAGATCATCAAATTCTGATTTACGGTTTAAAAGATACAAATTTTTTTAAAGATAACAGATCCAACGATTTCATTTTTAACAAAATCATCTTGTATTAAAATCACAATTTTAGCAAATCATTTACTTTTCACTCATGAAAATATTTTGTTCACAAAATCCATGGAAATCAATACTTCATTTCTCTTTTATGAAAAATACTTTTCCTGAAACATGATTTCAAGGTTTCTTTCGTTAAAAATCGTTTTACGCACGTGCGGGAAAAATGCGGGGTGTTACACTAACCCAGTTTTCTAAGTTCATCGTGTAACCGGTTACAAAGCCCCTCTAACCGGTTACATACTGGTAAAATTCAAAAATTAATAATTTAATTACTCTTTCTTCAAAAACCTTTTTAATATTGCAATTAGGTCCCAACCCAAGGACTAAATTACAATATTCACATTTTTGTACAAAATAACCATATAAAAATATGAGAATATCTCATATTTTTATATAATAAAAACACATAATGTAAAAAAACTAAAACCTTCAAAATCAATTATAAAATAATTGTTATAATTAATTTCTTGGTTATTTGGGAAACGAAAATTAGGGGTGTTACACCTTAAAGTCGTGCTTGATGAGTATCAACATAGCAACAGCAAGATCAACACAGAGAAACCCCAAAATCACAAACTCTGCTCTCATGCAGGACAATTTTGGTAAGGTTCAGAAATCAGAGATTTGACACATGAAAAGCAGAAACAAATTGGGGAAAATGGTTAGATTGTGTTCTAGGTAACATGCAAGAACCATAGAAACAAAAATGAGACTCAAAGAGTGCATGTACTCACCAAAATCAAACTTCAAAGTGAGCTTCACGAATCTGATTTTGTTTTCTTGACAGAAAAACACCTTCACTTCATAGCTTGATTTCTCCTTGCTCCCTCACTCTCAACTCACAATCTATATATCAATGCAAAGCTTAAAGATGAAGCTTTGCAATGGTGTATTGCTTACAACCTAACTCTACACACTCACAGAGAATCGAAGGAACGAAATTGCTGCTTCAGAATAGAGGATCACACCAACACTTGAAGGAAAATCAACCAAATTCCACCAAAATCATGGGTATTTATAATCAATCCATGGTTACATGCAGAGAGACGCGGGTCTCCCACCATGCATGAGAGGTATTCTTGGTGACTAACGAATATTAATGGGTGATTACTCATCAAAACGCACTAACCCTAATTCTGGGTTCATCGTCTAACCGGTTACAGGGCACATCTAACTGGTTAGATGCTGTGTAAAATTCAAAAATTCAGTTTTTAATTCCTTTCCCTCCAAAAACCTTTCTAATATTATTATTAGGTCATATTTCAAGGATTAAATTATAAAAATTATATCTTCACATAATTTACTAATTTAAAAAAATATTTATTAATTAAACGCACATTATTTATATAATTAAACAATTAAAAGAAGACCTTATAATTTGGAAAATAAACTTTTATTATTAATATAAATATTCAAGGGACAAAATTAGGGGTGTTACACTACTCCCCCACTTAAAAGGAATTTCATCCCCGAAATTCTACTTACAAAAACAACTCGGGATACTCTCTACGCATCTTCTCTTCTGATTCCCAAGTCGCTTCAGAAACTTCGTTGTTTTCCCAGATGACCTTAACCAGCGGAATCTCCTTTCCTCTAAGTTGCTTGAGTCTTCTATCTTCAATCCGGATAGGACGAGTCTCAAAGGTTAGGTTTTCTCGTAAGGTGAGATCATCAGGACGAATTTGAAGCACAATCGTTGGGTCATGAACATACTTCTTGAGCTGAGACACATGGAAAACATTATGCAAGTTGGCTAAAGATGGAGGCAGGGCTATTTGATAAGCAACAGGACCAACTCGCTTAAGGATTTGATAAGGACCGATGAATTTTGGAGAAAGCTTTCGAGTCTTAAGAGCTCGACTGACACCTTTCATTGGAACTATCCGAAGGAATACATGATCACCTTCCGAAAACTCTAGAGGTCTTCTTCTTCTATCAGCATAACTCTTCTGGCGACTTTGTGCTATCTTCATTTTCTCCTGAATCATCTTGATCTTCTCAGTCGTCTGTTGTGTAACATCCCGAATTTTAATTCCCAAAATAAATAAAATAATGATAGGGTTATAAGAATGATAATCATGCTAAAGAAGAGTTTAGGTGATGGATTGGGATCTCGGAGAGTGCCATGAAGGAGTTAGGAAGCATTGGCATCGGAAAGGAGGTTGAAAGATGAACAAAAGAGAGTTAGAAGCGATGTTTTTGGTGTTATAAACACCCTATATTAGGAAATTCAAAATAAAAGATTTACAACTCTAAACACAAATTCCACCGTTGGATGTGAAGATTAGTATGCAGGGAAGCTTGCTTTCAAATTTGAGCAAGATCCGACGGGTAACGAAGAAGTTATGGCGCTTTGAAGTGCAAATAAATGGTGGGCTGAACTGCTTAATCGATTAACCAACGATTAACCAGTTGGTTAATCGATTAAGACCTGAAAGCTGGTAAAAAATAAAATACACTGGTTAATCGATTAACACGCAACAGATCTGAAAAAAATAAAGGTGAGGGGGGCACGAAAATGCCCCATTCTCCCTCCCCAAGCTAGGACATCAAACCTCCATGGCAAGCCAACTTCCATAGCCATAACCAAGCCCTCCAAGTGCAAGATCCACCACCCAAAACCGCCACCACTTCCTTGACCCTTCCTCCTCTCCATAGATCTCTCTCTCTCTCTCTCTTGGTCTCTTTCTCTCTCCTTGCTTTTTTTCTATCTCTTCCTTTTCCACCACCGTGGCCGCCACCGTGGCCACCAACCACCTCCACCACCACCACTCCTTGCCTCGCCACCGTGTGTTCTCTGTCCCTCCCGAACCATCTCTCAATCTCTCTCTCCTCCGGACTCACCGGCGCCGTTACCGACCTGTGATCGTGTCGGGCTCGTGTCGAGTGCGCCAAAGCTCGAAGCTCTTGCCTAGGTCCAGCCCGTGATTGTTCTCGCCACCGGCGTCGATCGCCGTCGACCCGTTCATCACCCCGGGTCACTAAAGCTTCACGGATCGCCGCTCCCTCCCCGGAGTTGAGGTTATCTCTTTACTTTCGTCAACCGAGGTAAGAAGGGTTGTGTTACCTCTACTTGAGAAGTAAATTCTAGGATGCTATAGTGATGACTAAGAATAGGCTAATATGTTAATGAACCTTAGGGTAGTCCCCGCTGACATAAATGGAGTATTTAGAATTATTAATGGAAATCACATCTTAGGGAATAGCATATGTACGTATAGGACAAGGTCTTGAACGAATGAGCGTATTTAGGATATTAATTGGTTAATATTGAACGAAAATGTAAAAAAGTATACACTGTAACACAAGGGAGAATTTAAGGAAAAACCAACTAAACTTGGGAGTAAAAGAATAAAAGGGTAAACATAATTGGTAGAAAGAGTAGAACTAATTAGCTGAAAGATAATAAAGTAAAATAGTAAGTGAAGATTTAAATGGGATAAAAGAGGGATTAGAAGGTGGAACAAGGAATACGTGCGGAGTCGAATTTGGGAATAGAAACAAAATAGTGAATTAGATGTAAAAGAAAATAGATGACCAGTAAAAGAAATTAATAAAAAGACACTAAAGCAAAGAGAGAGTACGTTGTTGTTAGGGAAGTTAAATAAAATTTTGTAATAAGATATGGGAACTAAGCTAAGTTAAAAAGGGTAGTTAATTAAAATAGAGTAATGAAATAAGAATAATAAGTAAATAAAATGTGAGATAGGGGAAACAAAAAGATAACTAATAGCTAGTAATGAGAGTTAAAATATAGAGTATATGACCAAGCTAAGAGTTAATTAAAAGTAAGAATAACATTAGTAAAGAAAAACACTTAAATAGAAAAAGATAAAAGAAGGGTCAAGAAAGTAAAAGAATTAAAGAGAACTAAGGAACTAAAAGTAAAGAGAAAAGACTAAGATGAATTAATGATGAGAAAGAAACTAAAAGATAAATGGCGCAGGTTGGTCGTGGTGACCCTGTGGCCTAATAAAAATAAAAGATAAACGACACAGGTTGGTCGTGGTGACCCTGTGGCCTAATGAAAGGTAAACGGCGCAGGTTGGTCGTGGTGACCCTGTGGCCTAATAAAAATAAGAGATAAGCGACGCAGGTTGGTCATGGTGACCCTGTGGCCTAATAAAAACGGCGCAGGTTGGTCGTGGTGACCCTGTGGCCTAATAAAAATAAATGATAATTGACACAGGTTGGTTGTGGTGACCCTGTGGCCTAATAAAAATAAATGATAATTGACACAGGTTGGTCGTGGTGACCCTGTGGCCTAATAAAAATAAATGATAATTGACACAGGTTGGTTGTGGTGACCCTGTGGCCAAATGATAAATGTGAAAGGAAAACGGAAAAAGAAAAAGGAAAAGATAAAGAAAAGAAAAAGAAAGAGAAAAGAGAAAAAGAAAAGGAAGAGAAGAATAAAAAGAAAAGAAAAGAGAATGCAGAAATAATAAGAGAACTAAGAATGGAAATAAATGAATGAATGAGGTAAACTGAATAGTAAATTAAGAATTGATAGAAATGACTAGCGGATCAAAAAGTGTAATGAAATTCGAGAACCGTTAGAGAATTAAAAGTTAAAAGAATGTGAGAATAAGAGAAGAACTAATGGGAGTAAATATATGGAAATTTATGAGTAATGTATGTTAATAATAATGTAGGCTTAGTTTATTACTATGTCTTCTTTTAGGATTTATCTTTTTAAGTTCTGTGTAATGCTACCGTTCTTGCTATATTTTGCATGTATTGAAGTGGAGCTTATCTGGGATATGGCCGAGCAGGATTTTCATTCCATTACGTGGAATGTATATTTATTATTATGAGTGGACAATTATTTGTGTAATTTATAATATGAAATAGTCGTTTGCCGTGGAACTTGTACTAATCGGGCGTTAGGATCTGATCTGGCTATTACATTGTTGTGTTTTACGTTTTTAAATATTTCTGAATTGATAGGTTCAAAGAAATAAATTTTTGGGAAGTCCGGAAAACAGAGGAAACTCTGCCGGATTTTCGTAAAAGTTTTTATAAGTAATCAAGTTTGAAAAGGAATTTTCTAACACCAATTTTAATAAAACCTAAAATTAACTAATTAATGTGAGGGTGTTACATGTTGCACAATTTCTGGCCCAATCATCACATTCTCCCCCACTTGAAACCAGCATAACGAGGTTTAGCACTTCCTACCATACAAAGCTTCAAACGGTGCCATTCCGATACTCGCATGATAACTATTGTTGTAGGTAAACTCTGTGAGCGATAAAATCTGATCCCAACTTCCTTGTTCTTCCAAAGCACAGGCTCTTAAGATATCCTCAAGCGTCTGAATAGTTCTCTCAGTCTGACCATCTGTTTGAGGATGATAAGCTGAACTGATCTTCAATCTTGTACCCAAGGCTTGATGTAAGCTTGACCAAAACTTTGACACAAACCTTGGATCTCGGTCTGACACAATACTTGAGGGTATGCCATGCAACCGAACAACCTCCTTAATATAAATTCGAGTGAGTCTTTCCAAGTCATAGCGCATATTCACAGGAATGAAATGCGCCGACTTCGTCAAACGATCCACGATCACCCAGATGGCATCATGATTTGCTACTGTTCTTGGCAAACCAGATATGAAATCCATAGAGATGCTATCCCACTTCCACTGTGGAATATCTAAGGATTGCAGTTGTCCTCCAGGTTTCTGATGTTCTGCTTTGGCCTTTTGGCAAACAAAACACGAAGCCACATACTCTGCTACATCTTTCTTTAATCCAGACCACCAAAATAACCTCTTCAGGTCCTGGTACATCTTGGTTGAACCTGGGTGCATACTCATCCGGCTCTTATGTGCTTCGTCTAAGATCATTATTCTAACTTCCAAATCTCTAGGCACACAAATTCTCGTCTTGAAACGAAGAATTTCATCTGCTCAACCACTAAAGTTCAGTTCTTTTCCTTCAGTTATCAATCTCTTCTTCTCTTTCAACTCCTCATCTTCTGATTGTAATTCACGAATTCGATTCAAGAATTCGTTGGTGATTTGCAACATTCCCAGTCTAATGCTAGATGGTTCCACTTGCATTGCCAGACTTAGGTCTCTGAACTCCTCGTTCAGAATAGCCTCCTTGACCATCATGAAGCTCACATGAATGACCTTTCTGCTCAAAGCGTCTGCAACTACGTTTGCTTTGCCAGGATGGTATTGGAGCTCAAAGTCATAATCTTTTAGAAACTCCATCCATCGCCTTTGTCTCATATTCAAATCCTTTTGGTTAAACAGGTACTTTAAACTCTTATGGTCACTAAACACCCGGAATGTAGTGCCATAGAGGTAGTGTCTCCAAATTTTCAAAGCAAACACGATTGCTGCTAACTCCAGGTAGTGCGTTGGGTAATTCACTTCATGAATCTTCAACTGTTGAGAAGCATATGCAACCACCTGTCCTTCTAGCATTAAAACACTTCCCAAGCCTTGCTTCGATGCATCACAATACACCTCGAAACTTTTACCAGGGTCAGGCAAAATTAACACCGGAGATGATGTTAACCTTTTCTTTAACTCCTGGAAACTCCGTTCACACTTCTCATCCCATACGAACGGTTGATCCTTCCGAGTTAGCTTCGTCAACGGTAATGCGATTTTAGAGAAACCTTCTATAAATCGCCTTTAATACCCAGCCAGTCCTAAGAAACTTCTCACTTCAGTAAGTGACGTAGGTTGACTCCACTGCAACACAGAATCCACTTTGGTAGGATCCACAGCGATTCCTTTCTTAGAAATCACATGTCCCAAAAACTTCACCTCCTCAAGCCAGAATTCACACTTATCAAGCTTCGCATACAACTGCTTCTCCTTCAAGATGTTCAACATAATCTTGAGATGCTCGACATGTTCCTCCAGACTCTTGGAATAAATCAAAATGTCATCTATAAACACCACCACAAACGAGTCCAAGTAAGGTCTGAAAAAATCCTGTTCATGTAGTCCATAAAGATAGCAGGAGCATTTGTCAAACCAAATGGCATCACCATATACTCATAATTCCCATATCGAGATCGGAATGCGGTCTTGGGAATATCCTCCTCCCTTATTCTGATCTGATGATACCCAGACTGTAAGTCGATCTTTTAAAATACTGAAGCTCCTCTAACTTGGTCCATAAGGTCATCAATTCTTGGCAAAGGATACTTATTCTTGATCATGACCTTATTCAACTGCCGGTAATCCACGCACATTCTCATACTTCCATCTTTCTTTTTCACAAACAACAACCGGGCTCCCCACGGGGATACACTTGGTCTTATCATATGCTTTTCCAACAACTCATCTATTTGCTTCTTCATCTCAGCCATTTCTGGCGGTGCCATTTTATAAGGGGCAATAGAGATTGGACCAGCTCCCGGAACCAGATCGATTCCAAACTCAATCTCTCTCTTCGGAGGTAGACCCGGTATCTCTTCTGAGAACACTTCTGGAAAGTCTTGCACAATAGGAATCTCTTCAAGACGCTTTCCTTCTCCTTCTTCCTTTCCCACTACGGAAAACAAACACATGTATCCTTCGGGTCTAGGATTCTTATACAAGATTGTCTTTCGATCACAATCGATGGTCACTTGGTTCTGGCTCAATCAATCCATCCCTAAGATCACATCCAATTGTGATAGAGGAAAACAAATCAGGTCTACTTTAGAGACGCGGTCAAATACCTCAACACGACAATCTAAACAGACTTTAGAAACATAAACGGGGAGACCAGTAGGGGTTTCAACTCTTAGGCATTGATATGAATCGGACACTACCAAGTTCAAACGATTCACACATTCATAGGAAATGAAAGAATGAGTAGCTCCAGAGTCGAACATAAATATGCAAGGTTGATTATTTAGCAAAAATTTACCTTGCACGAGATCAGAGGATTTGTTGACTCCAACACCACTCAGGGTAAAAACTTTTCCTTGGTTCACGGACTTGCTACCGGATACTTGAGAATTAGCTTTTGCAGGCTCCTTGCAGTCACGAGCGTAATGACCCGACTTGCCACAATTGAAACAACCACTTTGAGTCCAACAGATCTCTCCACGATGATGACGCTTGCACTTTGCACAGAAAGGAACATCATTCTGAGTGTTGCTCTTCCCACCAGCTACAGCTTTTCCTTTAGCTCCGTTGCGGTTGGTATATGAACCTTTGCTTTGGTGATCAAATCTTTTTCGCTTCTGAGACCCATAATTTTGTTTATTCCTATTGACTTGAATACTATGCTCCTCAGCCTTCTTGTCGTCTTCATACATTCGAAACATATCAACGAGGGCAGGGAAACTCTGGATCCTTTGGTAGCTAAACACAGACTTCAACTCGGGTCTTAGACCGCCTTCAAACTTAATGCACTTACTACGATCATCAGGATTGTTCTGGTAGTAAGGGGAATACTTCATCAACTCTTCATATTTAGCCGCATATTCGCCAACACCCAGGTCACCTTGCTTCAATTGCAGAAACTTTACCTCTTTCTTCCTCCTCAAATCCTCTGGGAAATACTTATCAAGAAACTTCTCGGTGAACACTCCCCAGTTGATTGGTCTTCCGTCATAGTTTAGGAGTTGAGCGGTATGGTTCCACCAGTTTTCAGCTTCACCTCCGAACATATAGACGACATACGTCACCCTCTGAGCATCTGTGCAGCCCAACATTCTGAAGATCTTGCCGATCTCGTAGATCCACTTGTTTGCCTCTTCCCGTTTGTATCCTCCCTCAAACCTTGGAGGTTTGCAGTTCTGAAATTCCGATAGAGTCTTAGCTTCCATCACTTCGACGTTGCATTGTTGAGGTCGTTGCGCTTGTTGTTGTTGTTGTTGTTGTTGCGGCTGTTGTTGCATAGCTTCTACCACAGCAGTGATCCTATCTAACATAGCATTTGTATGATTACTACCTCTTGTTGCCATAGTAGACCTGCACTATGGACTTCGGGTCATGATAGGTCTATTAAAGAAGACACAACAGCTAAACACCCTTAACTATGTTCAATCTCTATTGAACAACATACTAGGCCACATAGACAGGGCCAATAGGACTGGACCATTGCTCTGATACCACCAAAGGTGTGACGCTCTTGGATTAAAATACTTTATAAGATAATATAGTTGAATATATATAATACGGACTTGATATTATTGGAAAAATAGGATATTAAATTTTTCCTTTATAATTATTCTCAAACTAAACATATCCTTCAAAAATATTTTGAATTCGGCATTGGAATTATTATCATACTTTTTCTTTTTAAAACACTTGCTATTACCGAACTTGTTTGTTATTTATCCGAGTACGCGGAAAGAGTATAACTTTAGAAAATAATATCATCACTGGACATTATAACATAAAACATACATATATATATATATATATATATGTGTCATAAGTACCACCATACATCCATCATATCCCAAGATACACAAACTGATACCCAAAGTCCAGTGATATAAGTCCCAAAGCCGAGTATAAACATAAACTGAAAACAAAGACCAAAAACCCTGAAGTGTCTCAAAAGATATATACAATATAAACATAAACAAAATAAAGACACTCCAGAGCTGGTCATCAAGTCCTCCAAGAACGCTCCACCATCACCATGATCTGCTACAGCTGCTACTACGACCCAGACCTACACTACTCACACTATGCCCATACCTAAGGGCCACCCATCCTCCTATCAGTAATATCCTCCTGCTCGAATGGCTCCTCGTCACTCTCACCCTCCTCTGGATCCTCCTCTGCCTCATCCAACGGAGTAGGTACCCTACCACTGGGTACAGGATCTGCATCGGGTACAGTCCTCTCAGGGTCCGAAGAGTTAGGTGAAGGAGTCCCAGCACGAACAACTCGAGCAGCAACGGGGTGAGGGCGAGTATAGGATCAAAAACGAAAAGTATGATAACGACGAACAGGTCGAGCAGGGGGTGGTCCATGGTCAGAATAAAAAGGTGGTACGTGCATAGTATAAATAATGGGAATCCGAAATCGTCGAGGTCGAACTCGGGCTAAGGGGTTGGGATGGTAGAGTGTGACCTCCACCTCTCCCTCAAAAGTAGCCCGACGCTCCTCATACGTCCATATCCCGTTAGGGATAGGATGGATCTCGATGCAATCTAGGTAGTAGTGTGCCATCACCTACACAGGGCACGGGAGTAAGCATAATATAATCACAATCAAACAAGAATAATTCTAACATCCACAAGTACTCAAACACAAGTAAATATGCAATTACATATGAGCACACCCAATTTAACAAATTGTTAATCTTTTATATTAGTGGCATGGTGCATGCTTTCTATCTCACAATCCTAAGGCCTCCAATACTAATCAATCTCGGACGTCCATCCAATACACCAATGCGTTCCCAGAACACTAACATACGTTCCCAGAACATATGGCAAACCATACATGGAATATAAACAAGCACCACTCCCAGAGTGTGCATCACGTTCCCAGAACGCATCAAAGAAACCATGTCCCAGACACTGGCCACATTCCCAGAATGTGTCATCAAGTAGGTTGCATCAATTTGGTACTCCCAAAGTACCCTCCTCATGTTCCCAGAACATGACAAACGATCCTTGCCAACCTATTTCATCACCTTTCACCATGCATGAATGCTAAAATGCTTTATCAATTTTGGTTGGATATTTAGTTAATATTCCATTCTCATATCTAGAAATATGAAGAATAAGGCATAATTAAAAGTTCCATACTTCCTTAATAAAACAGCTTAACTTGAGGTTCTATGAATTATCCCATAATTCACACTTTAGTATATAAGATAATTAGATTAGTATTAAATTGAAAAAGGTTAATTAAAATGGAACAAGAAAGTTCAAGTTATAATTCAATTGATTTTTCACTGCTGTCAGTCTCTAACCGGTTACAACAGATTCTAACCGGTTAGAACCTGCAGCAAAACCAGAAATCCTTTAATGCTTGATGCCATTTTTATTCTCAATCCAATCTAATACTCAAAATAGGTTAGGGATAATTCAACTACCTCAAATTAATCTTCTTTATTTCAGAGAATATCTTCCATTTTGAAGCAACAACTCATGGTTTAATTCAACTCTTAAAAAAATTGTTAAGACTCTAGGTCTTAAAGCTCATTAATCCTTTCCTTAATTCCATTCACTTTTATTTTATTTATAACAAGGTAGTTTATAGCAAAATAAGATTGGAATAATTAATTGAAAATGATGGAAATTGATTTATTAAAATGCAGAATTTATTTTTCATATCTGTTAGGTTCTAACCGGTTACACGACAGTCCTAACCGGTTAAAACATGCAGAACAGAACACTGTTTTGGGATTTTGCATGCCATTTTCAATTCTATTCATTTCCAATCCATTTCAACTATAAACAGAGCTTTAATTTCATAAGGTAGACATGTTCCAACACTTGATTACATCCAGCACACATGCATTTCAAATACACATATTAAATTGCATGAAAAAGACATAAATGACAACTTAGCATACCAAACTCACATATACTGAAATTTAACACCAAATTGTCATACATTCAGCTTGCATGCATCCATTGAAACTCGCTCTAAGTCCTGGAACAAGTGAAATTGGCCTCCAAGCCTTTGACCTCTAAGTCCTGGAACAAGTGAAATTGGCTTCACGAATCTGATTCTGTTTTCTTGACAGAAAAACACCTTCACTTCACAGCTTGATTTCTCCTTGCTCCCTCACTCTCAACTCACAATCTATATATCAATGGTGTATTACTTACAACCTAACTCTACACACTCACAGAGAATCGAAGGAACGAAATTGCTGCTTCAGAACCGAGGATCACGCCAACACTTGAAGGAAAATCAGCCAAATTCCACCAAAATCATGGGTATTTATAATCGATCCATGGTTACATGCAGAGAGACGCGTGTCTCCCACCATGCATGAGAGGTATTCGTGGCGATTAACGAAGATTAATGGGTGATTACTCATCAAAACGCATTAACCCTAATTCTGGGTTCATCGTCTAACCAGTTACAGGGCACATCTAACCGGTAAGATGCTGTGTAAAATTCAAAAATTCAGTTTTTAATTCCTTTCCCTCCAAAAACCTTTCTAATATTATTATTAGGTCCTATTTCAAGGATTAAATTATAAAAATTATATCTTCACATAATTTACTAATTTAAAAAAAATATTTATTAATTAAACGCACATTATTTATATAATTAAACAATTAATATAAAACCTTATAATTTGGAAAATAAATTTTTATTATTAATATAAATTTTTATTGCTTGCATCGAGATCCGGCCACTTCCTAGTGGCGTATGGATCTATGAGGACCATCGCGCGGTGTATGAGGGGGAGGTAGAGTTCACATTCTACCACTCTAACCCGCTGATGCGATTCCGTCCTCGTAGGTTTAGGATTCCCATCATATACACTATGCATGTACCCCCGTTTTATACTTATCATGGACCACCTCCCATGCGACCAGCTCGCTCTTACCACAGCTTTCATTTTCGACCTACCCGCTCTCACCCTTTTATGTCGAGAGTTGTCCGCGAGGAGACTCCCCCTTCTTATCCGAGGAGCCCCGTCAGGGTTTCACCATCACCTGACCCGGTACCCAGTGGTAGGGTACACTCTCCCTCGGATGAGATCGAGGAGGATCCGGTGGAGGACGAGAGTGGGAGCGAGCCTGCCGTGCATTCTACTGGGAGTGACTGGAGGGACGATGATCCCTAGGTACGTGCATATGGTGTATGACGTGGACCCTTGGATCTGTGCTGTGGAGGAGATGTGCTGCTGCTGCTGTGATGATGATGCTACTACCTTACTACCTATGTTTTTGAGAGACTACTACTGTTGCTACTACTGCATCTGATGCTGATGGATCTACGTGACTATCCCTGGGGTTGTATTTTGATTATGTATATATTGTACATATGTTTTACTCTAGGGTTATAGTAGCATAGTGATGTAGATCTGTTTACATGGACTTGTTATATTTTTGGAACTTGGTGACTTCTCTCATGGACTATGTATGTATGACTCTTTCGTATATATGAAAATCTATGTTTATATCATATCAGTAGCATAGTCCAGTAATTTCCGCTTACTCTGATTTATCTTATAAATGAGCTCGGCCATAAGTGTTAATTGACGATATCAGTTTTATTGAACAAAGTATGGGTAGCTTCAATTGATTGTAAAATGTAAAGAAATTTTTAAAGAACGAATGTTATCCTGTTTGAGAAAAGGTTTTAGAAATCGCCGAACTTGATACAAGTGTTTTAAAGGATTTTAGAATTTATTCTCCAAGAGTTCCATTTGATGAATTGTGCACCCGCTTTAAAGAAAATTTCATTTACCATATTTTCAAAGCTCACAAGTCCATATATTATCCAATATAAAGCATAAATACTAGATTATATTTGGGTAATCCGGAAGGGTGTCACACTCAGTGGTATCAGAGCAAAAGTCAGATCCTGTAGTAGTAGAAGTGGTTCCAGAAAGGTAGCCATCAACATCAAGCAGGTATCTCCAAAGCATTACATTATTTGAATGTTATTATATCGCTTGTTGAGGTTTGAATACCCCTGATTGGTTTGTATCTTGTCTCTTTTGAGTACAAGACACAATTGCTTGTAGATTTCATAAGTTTAGGATAGAGCCTTAGTATAGGTGGTGTAATGGAAGTTTCTTTAGTTCAACATATGTGACCATAAGCCCATAGCGCAGGTCTAGTATGGCAACTAGAAACCAAAATCACACCAACGCGATGTTGGAGCGAATCACCACGGTGTTGGAAGCTATGCAAAGGCAGTCTCAGCAACCATCTCAACCAACTAATCCGCCTCATCAGTGTAATATGGGAAACACTGAGGCAAAGACTCTGGCTGATTTTAGGAGTTGCAATCCGCCAAAGTTTGAAGGAGGATTTAAACCGGAAGAGGCCAACAAGTGGATTCATACTATGGACAAGATTTTGAGGACTTTGGAGTGTTCTGATGTTCAGAAGGTGGCATATGCAACCTATATGCTGGAAGATGAGGCTGAGAATTGGTGGAATCACACCATGCAGCTTTTGCAATATGAAGGAAGGGAGATAAGTTGGGGAGTATTTATGGAGAAGTTTCTCCAGAAGTATTTTCCTGAGGATCTGAGAAGGAAGAAGGAGGTGGAGTTTCTGCAGTTGAAGCAAGGGAACATGAGTGTGGGCGAGTACGCGGCAAAGTTTGAAGAGCTGATGAAGTACTCTCCATACTACCAGAACAATCCAGACGAGAGGAGCAAGTGCATCAAGTTTGAAAGTGGGCTGAAGCCAAAGCTGAAGTCAATTTTTAGCTATCAGCGGATTCAAAGTTTCCCTGCATTGGTGGATATGTGTAGGATGTACGAAGATGATATCCAGGCTGAGGAGATGCAAGTGCCAGAGAAGAAGGACAATCAAGGATATGGACCACAGAGACGAAAGGGTTTTAACAATAGAGGCAAAGGTCCATATGATCGCAGAGGGAAAGGCAAGGGTAAAGCTGGTGGTTCTGAGGGAAGGAACTATCGGAATGAAGCTCCATTTTGCGACAAGTGCAAGCGCAATCACTATGGTAGGGTATGCTGGGGGACAAGTGGTTGCTTCAATTGTGGAAAGCTGGGGCATTTTGCAAGAGATTGCAAGGAACCAGCCAAGGCCAATTCCAGAGGAACTGCTGATAGACCGGTGACTCAAGGAAGGGTCTTCACCCTTAGTGGTGTGGAACCGAATCGATCCTCTGATCTGGTGCAAGGTAAATACTTGCTTAATGGTCAGCCTTGTTATGTTTTGTTTGACTCTGGTGCAACGCATTCATTTGTTTCATATGAATGTGTAAACCGTTTAGGTTTGATTGTGTCTGAAATGCCTTATGTTTTTAAAATAGAAACCCCTACCAATGCTCCAGTAGTTGTTTCTAGAGCATGTCTTAACTGTTGTATAGAAGTGTTGGGACAAACCTCTAAAGTAGACTTGATCTGCTTACCCTTGACACAATTAGATGTGATCTTGGGGATGGACTGGTTAAGTCGGAACCAAGTGATCATTGATTGTGATAGGAAACTAGTAGCCTACAGAGACCCAAAACCATTGGGCTACATGTGTCTATTCAACTCAGAGGTGGAGGAGAGTGGTCCGAAGTTGGAAGAGATTCCTGTTGTTCGAGAGTTTCCAGAAGTGTTTGCTGATGAGATTCCTGGTCTGCCACCAAGAAGAGAGATTGAATTTGGTATCGACCTAATTCCCGGAGCTGGTCCCATTTCTATCGCTCCTTATAGAATGGCACCACCGGAAATGGCAGAGATGAAGAAGCAGATTGAGGAGTTGCTACAGAAACAGATGATCCGACCAAGCGTCTCACCTTGGGGTGCTCCTGTCCTATTCGTCAAGAAAAAGGATGGTAGCATGAGGATGTGTATAGACTATCGGCAGCTGAATAAGGTCACCATCAAGAACAAGTATCCGTTGCCACGGATAGATGACCTTATGGATCAAGTACGTGGGGCATCAGTATTTTCCAAGATTGATTTGAGGTCGGGGTACCATCAGATCAGGATTAGAGAGGAGGATATCTCTAAGACTGCATTCCGATCTCGATACGGACATTATGAGTATGTCGTAATGCCGTTCGGATTGATTAATGCACCAGCTATCTTTATGGACTACATGAATCGAATCTTTAGACCTCATCTAGATTCATTCGTGGTTGTGTTCATTGACGATATTCTGATCTACTCTAAGAGCCCCGAAGAGCATGCTGAACATTTGAGGGTAGTGTTAAGCATCTTGAAGGAGAAGCAGCTGTATGCCAAACTTACGAAGTGTGAGTTCTGGCTAAAGGAGGTTAAGTTTTTAGGGCATGTGATTTCAGATAAAGGGATTGCGGTTGATTCGACGAAGGTAGATTCGGTTTTGCAATGGGAGCAACCGAAGTCGGTCACGGAGGTTAGAAGTTTTCTCGGATTGGCTGGGTATTATAGAAGGTTTATCGAGGGTTTTTCGAAGGTCGCACTGCCTCTGACTAAGTTGACTCGGAAAGATCAACCATTTCTGTGGGACGAAAAGTGTGAAAAGAGTTTTCGGGAGTTGAAGGAAAGGTTGACATCGTCTCCCGTATTAGTGTTGCCCGATACACAGAAGAGTTTCGATGTGTATTGTGACGCGTCGAAACAAGGTCTTGGGTGTGTCTTGATGCAAGATGGGCAAGTTGTCGCTTATACCTCGAGACAGTTAAAGGTTCATGAGATGAACTATCCAACCCATGACCTGGAGCTAGCAGCTGTGGTGTTTGCCTTAAAGATTTGGAGGCACTATCTCTATGGCACTACGTTCCGGGTGTTTAGTGACCATAAGAGTTTAAAGTACCTCTTTGATCAAAAGGAGTTGAATATGAGGCAACGCAGATGGATGGAGTTTTTGAAGGATTATGAGTTTGAGCTCCATTATCATCCTGGGAAGGCAAACGTTGTAGCGGATGCATTGAGTAGAAAGGCAATGCATATCAGTGCAATGATGGTTAGAGAAGCTGCACTGATAGAGGAGTTTCGGGATTTAAGTTTGACGATGCAAGTGGAGCCGACGAGTATCAAGTTGGGGATGCTACAGGTTGCTAACGAATTCCTGCAAAGGATTCGAGAATTGCAACACGAGGATGAGAAACTTATGGAGAAGAAGAGGTTGATGCAAGAAGGTATGGAGTTAGAATTCCAAGAAGGGAAGGATGGAATCTTGCGTTTTAGAATGAGGATTTGTATTCCGGATAATTTGGAAGTAAGAAGGATGATTTTGGATGAAGCGCATAAGAGTAAGATGAGCATTCATCCGGGAGCTACTAAAATGTACCAGGACTTAAAGAAATTATTTTGGTGGCCGGGGTTAAAGAAGGATGTAGCTGGGTATGTGGGGTGCTGTTTGGTGTGTCAAAAGGCGAAGGTAGAACACCAAAGGCCAGGAGGAGAGTTGCTTTCTTTAGAAGTTCCCGTATGGAAGTGGGATAGCATCTCGATGGATTTCGTGTCGGGATTGCCAAGGACGTCTACTGGTCATGATGCAATCTGGGTGATCGTGGATCGGTTGACCAAGTCAGCGCATTTCATTCCCGTGAATATGCGCTACTCATTGGAAAAGCTCACTCAGTTGTATATCAAGGAAGTTGTTCGTCTTCATGGGATACCATCAAGTATTGTGTCTGGTCGCGATCCAAGGTTCACGTCAAAGTTCTGGCAAGATCTACACAGAGCCTTGGGTTCAAGATTGAAGTTAAGCTCTGCATACCACCCTCAGACTGATGGTCAAACGGAAAGAACTATTCAGTCATTGGAAGACATTCTGCGAGCTTGTGCACTGGAAGAACAAGGGAGTTGGGAGAAAATGTTGCCACTCGTGGAATTTACTTACAACAATAGTTATCACACGAGTATTGGAATGGCACCATTTGAAGCTCTGTATGGAAGGAAATGTCAGACGCCGTTATGCTGGTTTCAAGTGGGGGAGAATTCTCTGGTTGGGCCAGATTTTGTGCAAGAGACCACGGAGCAGATCAAGATGATTCAAGCAAAGATGAAGACGGCACAGAGTAGGCAGAAAAGCTATGCTGATAGGAGAAGGAAACCTTTAGAGTTTGTCGAAGGAGACCATGTGTTCATTAGGATTGTACCAACCAAAGGTGTTAGTAGAGCCTTGAAAACCCAGAAATTATCACCTAAGTTTATTGGTCCCTATCAAATTCTAAAAAGAATCGGCCCAGTAGCTTATCAGTTAGCCCTGCCTCCATCATTAGCTAACCTCCACAATGTGTTCCATGTATCTCAGTTGAAGAAATATGTCCATGATCCCACCATTGTCCTTAGAATCCAACCGGATGACTTAGGAGTTCATAAGAACCTAACCTTCAAAGCTGTGCCAGTTCGCATCGAAGATCGGAGAATCAAGCAACTGAGAGGGAAGGATATTCATCTGGTCAAAGTTGTCTGGGTTTGTGGAGATGTAATAGAATCCTCTTGGGAGTTAGAGAATAAGATGCGTCAGGATTATTCTGACTTGTTTGTATGAGTTGAATTTCGGGGACGAAATTCCTTGTAAGTGGGGGAGTAGTGTAACACCCCAAAATTTTAATCCCCGATTAATGAAATGTTAATTATAATTTAATTATAATTAATAGTTTTCGAATTAATCCTTGATTAAAATATGTGTGTATATAATTAGCTTGCATGTGAGAAATTATTTAATAAATAATTTAAATGCCTAAAATGTATATTTTGCATATTAGTCCCTGGGTTGGGACCTAGAAGCAATTATAGGAAAGGTTTTGGAGGGAAGGTAAATAAAATAATTATTTTTCAAAATCTGGGTAAAATACTCGAGTATTATCAGAAACACTCGAGTATTCTGGGTCAAACTGCACGAGTTAGTGCGTTTGGTGAGTCACAGCCAACGATTCTCGTGTGTTGACACGAAATCGTCTTTTCCAGCACGTCAATGGCGTCGTGTCGAGCAGCATGTGTGTCCTCATCTCCTATTTAAGCTCATCAACGAACCTTGGTGAAGAATTTTGTTGATCATTCTTCTGGTTGATGAAGTTAGGGTTCATAACTTCACTGAATCGATTCTCTTCTCTGAGTTCAAATTGAATCACAAATCATACACGAATACAAAGCTCACATCACGAGCTTTGTATAGACACCGAAATTGAGAGCTGAGAGTGAGTGTGCTGTTGGAATCGAAGCTTGGAAGTTGGAGTTTTTCTGTCAAGTTCAGTTTATGGAGCTCACTGAGATCATCGATTTTGGTAAGCTCTTGAGTTCTTGAGTCTCAAACTCGATTCCTTTAGTTAGTTGATGTGGTATAGAGTCTAGAAACCTAACTTTTCTCAATTCTTATCTCTGTTTCATGGGTGAACCAATTCGGTTTTGGTGGTGCACTCAAAACTGTCATGCATGTGAAGCTCAAGTGGATTTCTGGGTTTGGAGAGCTTTTCTTTGGAGTCTTTCTGTTGATTCAAGTTTGAGAGGTAAGGGGAAGTAATTATATTCACTAGATAGAGTTTGAAATCCATTAAATGTGTTAGAGAGCCACCAAGAGGCTCTAAGGGCTTAGATTCTATAGGAACTTTGGTTTGGAGACCAATCCATGCTCTAAATCCGTATTGAGCAAGTTTGTTATCATGCATGTGAACTTAAATGAGCTTTGTTTCATGAATATTATGCTTATTGTGTGATTTGAGGTATTGAGTTGTTAAAATGCCTTTTTATGCATAATCAATGATTTCTCTGTCAATTCTGTGTTTTGAATTGAAATAAGTGTTGTAACATGTTTGATTAATGATATGTTAACTCTGTGGATCCCTGAGATGGACTTAAATTGAGTAGAAATGAAAATGGCATGTTAAAACCAGTTTTCAATACTGTCAGCTACGAAACACTCGAGTAAATGGCAAAGTACTCGAGTAAATCGTGTTCAAAATAAAGCAAATTTCATAAGAACACTCGAGTATTTTGTCTGATACTCGAGTATCGGGCATGAACTGAGAATTTTTATAGGTCAAACACTCGAGACATTCAAAGTCACTCGAGTATTCTGGAAAAGTCCAAGAACACTCGAGTAACTCATGAACTACTCGAGTAAATTGTTGAAATTCAAACCCAAATCCTCAGAAAGACATGAACACTCGAGTAGTCTGAACTTTACTCGAGTAAAATGCCCAGAATCTGGAAACATCATTTTCAATTCTAACTTAATTAATTAAGGAATTAATAAGGATAATTCAAGGGATCAAAGACTTAGAGAAATTGATAAATACAATTAGATCGTTCGGTGACGATCCATTTTGAAAATTAAGCCTAGGTGGCAAGTAATGTATTAATCAATTTCCCCTAAGTCTAAAATGCATTCATTCTGGAGTTTGGATGGTAGGACGTATATCATGTTTTTGGTAAACATGTGGAGGGCCTCTGGGAGTGCCAATACGCTTGCTTGATGACACGTTGTTGACGTGGTCGGCTTAGTGGATGCCGATATGGTTATACCGTTTGGATGACGGACCGTTTGGATGACGGGACGATGCTCGGGTGGCACGTTATAACTATGCTCGGGTGGCATGGATTCCAAGCTTGTCGTGTACATTCTAGGTGAATGTACGAATTGTTGTATACCTAGGAATACAACGCACTGTGGAGTGCTGGGCTGTCAAGGATGGACGTCAGAGAGTGACTTAGAAAATGTGGAGATAAGTTGAGAGTTAAAGTCATGCATCATGTCATTCACTTAATGCAATTGATATACCTGAATTAAGTGTGAGCATCCTATGTGCATCTGATACTTGCTAGATGCTAATTGTGATTGTTATTAA
The DNA here is from genome assembly GCA_037953625.1 of Crotalaria pallida. NCBI lineage: Eukaryota > Viridiplantae > Streptophyta > Magnoliopsida > Fabales > Fabaceae > Crotalaria > Crotalaria pallida. The sequence goes on from CM075650.1 coordinate 62,331,812, forward strand.
TTGATGCATTATTATCTTTCATATGTTGCATGATTTATTCTCTATTGATTATGTGAGTAGAATTGCTTACCCCTATGCCCTTGTAGGTGATGTCTCGTTACATTGCTTGCATCGAGATCCGGCCACTTCCTAGTGGCGTATGGATCTATGAGGACCATCGCGCGGTGTATGAGGGGGAGGTAGAGTTCACATTCTACCACCCTAACCCGCTGATGCGATTCCGTCCTCGTAGGTTTAGGATTCCCATCATATACACTATGCATGTACCCCCGTTTTATACTTATCATGGACCACCTCCCATGCGACCAGCTCGCTCTTACCACAGCTTTCATTTTCGACCTACCCGCTCTCACCCTTTTATGTCGAGAGTTGTCCGCGAGGAGACTCCCCCTTCTTATCCGAGGAGCCCCGTCAGGGTTTCACCATCACCTGACCCGGTACCCAGTGGTAGGGTACACTCTCCCTCGGATGAGATCGAGGAGGATCCGGTGGAGGACGAGAGTGGGAGCGAGCCTGCCGTGCATTCTACTGGGAGTGACTGGAGGGACGATGATCCCTAGGTACGTGCATATGGTGTATGACGTGGACCCTTGGATCTGTGCTGTGGAGGAGATGTGCTGCTGCTGCTGTGATGATGATGCTACTACCTTACTACCTATGTTTTTGAGAGACTACTACTGTTGCTACTACTGCATCTGATGCTGATGGATCTACGTGACTATCCCTGGGGTTGTATTTTGATTATGTATATATTGTACATATGTTTTACTCTAGGGTTATAGTAGCATAGTGATGTAGATCTGTTTACATGGACTTGTTATATTTTTGGAACTTGGTGACTTCTCTCATGGACTATGTATGTATGACTCTTTCGTATATATGAAAATCTATGTTTATATCATATCAGTAGCATAGTCCAGTAATTTCCGCTTACTCTGATTTATCTTATAAATGAGCTCGGCCATAAGTGTTAATTGACGATATCAGTTTTATTGAACAAAGTATGGGTAGCTTCAATTGATTGTAAAATGTAAAGAAATTTTTAAAGAACGAATGTTATCCTGTTTGAGAAAAGGTTTTAGAAATCGCCGAACTTGATACAAGTGTTTTAAAGGATTTTAGAATTTATTCTCCAAGAGTTCCATTTGATGAATTGTGCACCCGCTTTAAAGAAAATTTCATTTACCATATTTTCAAAGCTCACAAGTCCATATATTATCCAATATAAAGCATAAATACTAGATTATATTTGGGTAATCCGGAAGGGTGTCACACTCAGTGGTATCAGAGCAAAAGTCAGATCCTGTAGTAGTAGAAGTGGTTCCAGAAAGGTAGCCATCAACATCAAGCAGGTATCTCCAAAGCATTACATTATTTGAATGTTATTATATCGCTTGTTGAGGTTTGAATACCCCTGATTGGTTTGTATCTTGTCTCTTTTGAGTACAAGACACAATTGCTTGTAGATTTCATAAGTTTAGGATAGAGCCTTAGTATAGGTGGTGTAATGGAAGTTTCTTTAGTTCAACATATGTGACCATAAGCCCATAGCGCAGGTCTAGTATGGCAACTAGAAACCAAAATCACACCAACGCGATGTTGGAGCGAATCACCACGGTGTTGGAAGCTATGCAAAGGCAGTCTCAGCAACCATCTCAACCAACTAATCCGCCTCATCAGTGTAATATGGGAAACACTGAGGCAAAGACTCTGGCTGATTTTAGGAGTTGCAATCCGCCAAAGTTTGAAGGAGGATTTAAACCGGAAGAGGCCAACAAGTGGATTCATACTATGGACAAGATTTTGAGGACTTTGGAGTGTTCTGATGTTCAGAAGGTGGCATATGCAACCTATATGCTGGAAGATGAGGCTGAGAATTGGTGGAATCACACCATGCAGCTTTTGCAATATGAAGGAAGGGAGATAAGTTGGGGAGTATTTATGGAGAAGTTTCTCCAGAAGTATTTTCCTGAGGATCTGAGAAGGAAGAAGGAGGTGGAGTTTCTGCAGTTGAAGCAAGGGAACATGAGTGTGGGCGAGTACGCGGCAAAGTTTGAAGAGCTGATGAAGTACTCTCCATACTACCAGAACAATCCAGACGAGAGGAGCAAGTGCATCAAGTTTGAAGGTGGGCTGAAGCCAAAGCTGAAGTCAATTTTTAGCTATCAGCGGATTCAAAGTTTCCCTGCATTGGTGGATATGTGTAGGATGTACGAAGATGATATCCAGGCTGAGGAGATGCAAGTGCCAGAGAAGAAGGACAATCAAGGATATGGACCACAGAGACGAAAGGGTTTTAACAATAGAGGCAAAGGTCCATATGATCGCAGAGGGAAAGGCAAGGGTAAAGCTGGTGGTTCTGAGGGAAGGAACTATCGGAATGAAGCTCCATTTTGCGACAAGTGCAAGCGCAATCACTATGGTAGGGTATGCTGGGGGACAAGTGGTTGCTTCAATTGTGGAAAGCTGGGGCATTTTGCAAGAGATTGCAAGGAACCAGCCAAGGCCAATTCCAGAGGAACTGCTGATAGACCGGTGACTCAAGGAAGGGTCTTCACCCTTAGTGGTGTGGAACCGAATCGATCCTCTGATCTGGTGCAAGGTAAATACTTGCTTAATGGTCAGCCTTGTTATGTTTTGTTTGACTCTGGTGCAACGCATTCATTTGTTTCATATGAATGTGTAAACCGTTTAGGTTTGATTGTGTCTGAAATGCCTTATGTTTTTAAAATAGAAACCCCTACCAATGCTCCAGTAGTTGTTTCTAGAGCATGTCTTAACTGTTGTATAGAAGTGTTGGGACAAACCTCTAAAGTAGACTTGATCTGCTTACCCTTGACACAATTAGATGTGATCTTGGGGATGGACTGGTTAAGTCGGAACCAAGTGATCATTGATTGTGATAGGAAACTACTAGCCTATAGAGACCCAAAACCATTGGGCTACATGTGTCTATTCAACTCAGAGGTGGAGGAGAGTGGTCCGAAGTTGGAAGAGATTCCTGTTGTTCGAGAGTTTCCAGAAGTGTTTGCTGATGAGATTCCTGGTCTGCCACCAAGAAGAGAGATTGAATTTGGTATCGACCTAATTCCCGGAGCTGGTCCCATTTCTATCGCTCCTTATAGAATGGCACCACCGTAAATGGCAGAGATGAAGAAGCAGATTGAGGAGTTGCTACAGAAACAGATGATCCGACCAAGCGTCTCACCTTGGGGTGCTCCTGTCCTATTCGTCAAGAAAAAGGATGGTAGCATGAGGATGTGTATAGACTATCGGCAGCTGAATAAGGTCACCATCAAGAACAAGTATCCGTTGCCACGGATAGATGACCTTATGGATCAAGTACGTGGGGCATCAGTATTTTCCAAGATTGATTTGAGGTCGGGGTACCATCAGATCAGGATTAGAGAGGAGGATATCTCTAAGACTGCATTCCGATCTCGATACGGACATTATGAGTATGTCGTAATGCCGTTCGGATTGACTAATGCACCAGCTATCTTTATGGACTACATGAATCGAATCTTTAGACCTCATCTAGATTCATTCGTGGTTGTGTTCATTGACGATATTCTGATCTACTCTAAGAGCCCCGAAGAGCATGCTGAACATTTGAGGGTAGTGTTAAGCATCTTGAAGGAGAAGCAGCTGTATGCCAAACTTACGAAGTGTGAGTTCTGGCTAAAGGAGGTTAAGTTTTTAGGGCATGTGATTTCAGATAAAGGGATTGCGATTGATTCGACGAAGGTAGATTCGGTTTTGCAATGGGAGCAACCGAAGTCGGTCACGGAGGTTAGAAGTTTTCTCGGATTGGCTGGGTATTATAGAAGGTTTATCGAGGGTTTCTCGAAGGTCGCACTGCCTCTGACTAAGTTGACTCGGAAAGATCAACCATTTCTGTGGGACGAAAAGTGTGAAAAGAGTTTTCGGGAGTTGAAGGAAAGGTTGACATCGTCTCCCGTATTAGTGTTGCCCGATACACAGAAGAGTTTCGATGTGTATTGTGACGCGTCGAAACAAGGTCTTGGGTGTGTCTTGATGCAAGATGGGCAAGTTGTCGCTTATACCTCGAGACAGTTAAAGGTTCATGAGATGAACTATCCAACCCATGACCTGGAGCTAGCAGCTGTGGTGTTTGCCTTAAAGATTTGGAGGCACTATCTCTATGGCACTACGTTCCGGGTGTTTAGTGACCATAAGAGTTTAAAGTACCTCTTTGATCAAAAGGAGTTGAATATGAGGAAACGCAGATGGATGGAGTTTTTGAAGGATTATGAGTTTGAGCTCCATTATCATCCTGGGAAGGCAAACGTTGTAGCGGATGCATTGAGTAGAAAGGCAATGCATATCAGTGCAATGATGGTTAGAGAAGCTGCACTGATAGAGGAGTTTCGGGATTTAAGTTTGACGATGCAAGTGGAGCCGACGAGTATCAAGTTGGGGATGCTACAGGTTGCTAACGAATTCCTGCAAAGGATTCGAGAATTGCAACACGAGGATGAGAAACTTATGGAGAAGAAGAGGTTGATGCAAGAAGGTATGGAGTTAGAATTCCAAGAAGGGAAGGATGGAATCTTGCGTTTTAGAATGAGGATTTGTATTCCGGATAATTTGGAAGTAAGAAGGATGATTTTGGATGAAGCGCATAAGAGTAAGATGAGCATTCATCCGGGAGCTACTAAAATGTACCAGGACTTAAAGAAATTATTTTGGTGGCCGGGGTTAAAGAAGGATGTAGCTGGGTATGTGGCGTGCTGTTTGGTGTGTCAAAAGGCGAAGGTAGAACACCAAAGGCCAGGAGGAGAGTTGCTTTCTTTAGAAGTTCCCGTATGGAAGTGGGATAGCATCTCGATGGATTTCGTGTCGGGATTGCCAAGGACGTCTACTGGTCATGATGCAATCTGGGTGATCGTGGATCGGTTGACCAAGTCAGCGCATTTCATTCCCGTGAATATGCGCTACTCATTGGAAAAGCTCACTCAGTTGTATATCAAGGAAGTTGTTCGTCTTCATGGGATACCATCAAGTATTGTGTCTGATCGCGATCCAAGGTTCACGTCAAAGTTCTGGCAAGATCTACACAGAGCCTTGGGTTCAAGATTGAAGTTAAGCTCTGCATACCACCCTCAGACTGATGGTCAAACGGAAAGAACTATTCAGTCATTGGAAGACATTCTGCGAGCTTGTGCACTGGAAGAACAAGGGAGTTGGGAGAAAATGTTGCCACTCGTGGAATTTACTTACAACAATAGTTATCACACGAGTATTGGAATGGCACCATTTGAAGCTCTGTATGGAAGGAAATGTCAGACGCCGTTATGCTGGTTTCAAGTGGGGGAGAATTCTCTGGTTGGGCTAGATTTTGTGCAAGAGACCACGGAGCAGATCAAGATGATTCAAGCAAAGATGAAGACGGCACAGAGTAGGCAGAAAAGCTATGCTGATAGGAGAAGGAAACCTTTAGAGTTTGTCGAAGGAGACCATGTGTTAATTAGGATTGTACCAACCAAAGGTGTTAGTAGAGCCTTGAAAACCCAGAAATTATCACCTAAGTTTATTGGTCCCTATCAAATTCTAAAAAGAATCGGCCCAGTAGCTTATCAGTTAGCCCTGCCTCCATCATTAGCTAACCTCCACAATGTGTTCCATGTATCTCAGTTGAAGAAATATGTCCATGATCCCACCATTGTCCTTAGAATCCAACCGGATGACTTAGGAGTTCATAAGAACCTAACCTTCAAAGCTGTGCCAGTTCGCATCGAAGATCGGAGAATCAAGCAACTGAGAGGGAAGGATATTCATCTGGTCAAAGTTGTCTGGGTTTGTGGAGATGTAATAGAATCCTCTTGGGAGTTAGAGAATAAGATGCGTCAGGATTATTCTGACTTGTTTGTATGAGTTGAATTTCGGGGACGAAATTCCTTGTAAGTGGGGGAGTAGTGTAACACCCCAAAATTTTAATCCCCGATTAATGAAATGTTAATTATAATTTAATTATAATTAATAGTTTTCGAATTAATCCTTGATTAAAATATGTGTGTATATAATTAGCTTGCATGTGAGAAATTATTTAATAAATAATTTAAATGCCTAAAATGTATATTTTGCATATTAGTCCCTGGGTTGGGACCTAGAAGCAATTATAGGAAAGGTTTTGGAGGGAAGGTAAATAAAATAATTATTTTTCAAAATCTGGGTAAAATACTCGAGTATTATCAGAAACACTCGAGTATTCTGGGTCAAACTGCACGAGTTAGTGCGTTTGGTGAGTCACAGCCAACGATTCTCGTGTGTTGACACGAAATCGTCTTTCCCAGCACGTCAATGGCGTCGTGTCGAGCAGCATGTGTGTCCTCATCTCCTATTTAAGCTCATCAACGAACCTTGGTGAAGAATTTTGTTGATCATTCTTCTGGTTGATGAAGTTAGGGTTCATAACTTCACTGAATCGATTCTCTTCTCTGAGTTCAAATTGAATCACAAATCATACACGAATACAAAGCTCACATCACGAGCTTTGTATAGACACCGAAATTGAGAGCTGAGAGTGAGTGTGCTGTTGGAATCGAAGCTTGGAAGTTGGAGTTTTTCTGTCAAGTTCAGTTTATGGAGCTCACTGAGATCATCGATTTTGGTAAGCTCTTGAGTTCTTGAGTCTCAAACTCGATTCCTTTAGTTAGTTGATGTGGTATAGAGTCTAGAAACCTAACTTTTCTCAATTCTTATCTCTGTTTCATGGGTGAACCAATTCGGTTTTGGTGGTGCACTCAAAACTGTCATGCATGTGAAGCTCAAGTGGATTTCTGGGTTTGGAGAGCTTTTCTTTGGAGTCTTTCTGTTGATTCAAGTTTGAGAGGTAAGGGGAAGTAATTATATTCACTAGATAGAGTTTGAAATCCATTAAATGTGTTAGAGAGCCACCAAGAGGCTCTAAGGGCTTAGATTCTATAGGAACTTTGGTTTGGAGACCAATCCATGCTCTAAATCCGTATTGAGCAAGTTTGTTATCATGCATGTGAACTTAAATGAGCTTTGTTTCATGAATATTATGCTTATTGTGTGATTTGAGGTATTGAGTTGTTAAAATGCCTTTTTATGCATAATCAATGATTTCTCTGTCAATTCTATGTTTTGAATTGAAATAAGTGTTGTAACATGTTTGATTAATGATATGTTAACTCTGTGGATCCCTGAGATGGACTTAAATTGAGTAGAAATGAAAATGGCATGTTAAAACCAGTTTTCAATACTGTCAGCTGCGAAACACTCGAGTAAATGGCAAAGTACTCGAGTAAATCGTGTTCAAAATAAAGCAAATTTCATAAGAACACTCGAGTATTTTGTCTGATACTCGAGTATCGGGCATGAACTGAGAATTTTTATAGGTCAAACACTCGAGACATTCAAAGTCACTCGAGTATTCTGGAAAAGTCCAAGAACACTCGAGTAACTCATGAACTACTCGAGTAAATTGTTGAAATTCAAACCCAAATCCTCAGAAAGACATGAACACTCGAGTAGTCTGAACTTTACTCGAGTAAAATGCCCAGAATCTGGAAACATCATTTTCAATTCTAACTTAATTAATTAAGGAATTAATAAGGATAATTCAAGGGATCAAAGACTTAGAGAAATTGATAAATACAATTAGATCGTTCGGTGACGATCCATTTTGAAAATTAAGCCTAGGTGGCAAGTAATGTATTAATCAATTTCCCCTAAGTCTAAAATGCATTCATTCTGGAGTTTGGATGGTAGGACGTATATCATGTTTTTGGTAAACATGTGGAGGGCCTCTGGGAGTGCCAATACGCTTGCTTGATGACACGTTGTTGACGTGGTCGGCTTAGTGGATGCTGATATGGTTATACCGTTTGGATGACGGACCGTTTGGATGACGGGACGATGCTCGGGTGGCACGTTATAACTATGCTCGGGTGGCATGGATTCCAAGCTTGTCGTGTACATTCTAGGTGAATGTACGAATTGTTGTATACCTAGGAATACAACGCACTGTGGAGTGCTGGGTTGTCAAGGATGGACGTCAGAGAGTGACTTAGAAAATGTGGAGATAAGTTGAGAGTTAAAGTCATGCATCATGTCATTCACTTAATGCAATTGATATACCTGAATTAAGTGTGAGCATCCTATGTGCATCTGATACTTGCTAGATGCTAATTGTGATTGTTATTAATTGATGCATTATTATCTTTCATATGTTGCATGATTTATTCTCTATTGATTATGTGAGTAGAATTGCTTACCCCTATGCCCTTGTAGGTGATGTCTCGTTACATTGCTTGCATCGAGATCCGGCCACTTCCTAGTGGCGTATGGATCTATGAGGACCATCGCGCGGTGTATGAGGGGGAGGTAGAGTTCACATTCTACCACCCTAACCCGCTGATGCGATTCCGTCCTCGTAGGTTTAGGATTCCCATCATATACACTATGCATGTACCCCCGTTTTATACTTATCATGGACCACCTCCCATGCGACCAGCTCGCTCTTACCACAGCTTTCATTTTCGACCTACCCGCTCTCACCCTTTTATGTCGAGAGTTGTCCGCGAGGAGACTCCCCCTTCTTATCCGAGGAGCCCCGTCAGGGTTTCACCATCACCTGACCCGGTACCCAGTGGTAGGGTACACTCTCCCTCGGATGAGATCGAGGAGGATCCGGTGGAGGACGAGAGTGGGAGCGAGCCTGCCGTGCATTCTACTGGGAGTGACTGGAGGGACGATGATCCCTAGGTACGTGCATATGGTGTATGACGTGGACCCTTGGATCTGTGCTGTGGAGGAGATGTGCTGCTGCTGCTGTGATGATGATGCTACTACCTTACTACCTATGTTTTTGAGAGACTACTACTGTTGCTACTACTGCATCTGATGCTGATGGATCTACGTGACTATCCCTGGGGTTGTATTTTGATTATGTATATATTGTACATATGTTTTACTCTAGGGTTATAGTAGCATAGTGATGTAGATCTGTTTACATGGACTTGTTATATTTTTGGAACTTGGTGACTTCTCTCATGGACTATGTATGTATGACTCTTTCGTATATATGAAAATCTATGTTTATATCATATCAGTAGCATAGTCCAGTAATTTCCGCTTACTCTGATTTATCTTATAAATGAGCTCGGCCATAAGTGTTAATTGACGATATCAGTTTTATTGAACAAAGTATGGGTAGCTTCAATTGATTGTAAAATGTAAAGAAATTTTTAAAGAACGAATGTTATCCTGTTTGAGAAAAGGTTTTAGAAATCGCCGAACTTGATACAAGTGTTTTAAAGGATTTTAGAATTTATTCTCCAAGAGTTCCATTTGATGAATTGTGCACCCGCTTTAAAGAAAATTTCATTTACCATATTTTCAAAGCTCACAAGTCCATATATTATCCAATATAAAGCATAAATACTAGATTATATTTGGGTAATCCGGAAGGGTGTCACACCAGGCGCCCAAGCCTCCACGCCCAGGCACGGGACCCCCGTTGATCTGCACAAAATCAGACCTATGCGCCCAGGCGTGAGGTCCTGGGCGCCCAGGCGCGCGAGCGACGCAGAATGTCTGATCAATTTTGCTTCCTATCAATTGGGATTAGTTTTCGACTTTAAATATAGGTTTTTCCATTAGGTTTTGTAGACTTTTCAGAGCCAAATAAGAGATTAGAATAGAATTAGGATTAGAGAAGAGAGGCTGTTCTGCAATTGAGAGCAAGGAGGCAAGGAGCAAGGATTGAAGATTGGAAGATTGAAGATCTCTTGGGGGTAATCATATTATTGTCTATGATTATTAGTTTTTTCCATTCCTTTCTCTTCTTCTCCCAATATGTATAACTAAACCTCTTGTTAGGAATAGGGTGAATTTGTATGGATCTTAATTTGGCTGTTTATTTATGAATTAATGTTTTTCCTTTCAAATCAATTGCTTGGTTGTGTTTTAATTACAATTCATAGAATTAGCTACTTTATTTTTTGCTGCGGTAATTTGAACCTTAATTGGAAAATTAGGATTAAGATTAGGCCTTTCAACCAAATAATATAATTATTCAACTCGTAGGAATACTTTTGGGTGTCACGCTCTCTTTCATATACAAAATAATCTTTATAGTTTAATAAAGATTAAAGTTCCAATTATGGACTTTTTTTTGGTAGAAGAAAAAATCTTATTACCACAAGCAATGAAAAATACTTCAAACGAACACTAGGACAATTAAACTGCCACCTTCTAGGAAGGGTTCAGCTAATTAACCTAGAGAAAAACCAAATCATTAAGAGCCACCTTCTAGGAAGGGTTCTTCTAATGATAAAAGTCCTTGATTTCTAACATAATACTATCCACTATGGTCTTATTTGGCCACATCCTAAAATTTTTAAAACAGAAAAAGACCCTATAAGCTATCTCTGACTTAATTAAAGAAAATCTATACTCAGGGGATCTAGCTACATTAGCAAAAGTCCTTTCATTTCTCTCACTCCAAATATGATAAACCACTGCTGCCATCAAAGCTCTGATCAAAGTCCTCTTCCAATTCTGACCTCCACCAAATTGAACCCACCTCCTCCACCTGTTCAGCTCCTGGGGAATACGACAGACCCCAATCCAGTCACCACAAAGATTCAGAAGTCTTCCGCTCCAAGAACAACTGAAGAACAGATGCTTCAAAGATTCACCAGATGCAAGGCAGAGACTACAATGATTCGGTAAGCAAATCCATGAAATTTTGTCCCTTGTTTGCAATTTCTCATGCGCTAATAACCAAAAGATGAATTGATGCTTAGGAATAGAACATCGATTCCAAACAGCTTGATACATTCGAAAGCTGGGTTGATTCCCTAAAAGGAATTGATACCCTGAACTAATGGTGTAGGCACCATCTGGGCACGCATGCCAACAATTGTTCATAAATCCTAATCTAAGCCTGTCTCTCACCTTCAAAAGACGCTTCCAATGCCAGCTCTGACCTGGGATCCATTCGCAATCCCAAAACGAGTTATCCTTTATGTAGTAGCTATGAACCCAACGCACCCATAAGCAGTCCTTCTTCTCCGCTAGATTCCAAATCTGCTTACCAAGAGCAGCTATGTTCCAAAGCTCACAACGTTTAATACCCAGACCTCCACTCCTCTTCGACAAACACACTGTTTTCCAAGCCACCTTAGCATGATAGGATCCTGATTCTGTGGTTCCCCAAAGGAACATGCGACACTGCTTTTCAATCTCCTTAGTAATAGAAGTAGGGTGTATAAACACAGAAGCCCAGTAAATGTGAAAGCTCATGAGCACAGAATTGATTAGGCAAAGGCGAGCTTGATAAGAGAGATTTCTGGATCTCCAGTACACAATGCTTCTCATAACCTTATCCACAAGATTTTTACAAGTATTTGCATTCCATTTTGTAGAAGAAAGTGGAATCCCCAGATATTTACAAGGAAATTGGCCTAGCTGAAACCCTGTTATGGACAATAGAAGCTCCTTAGTTGTATTAGTAATGCCTGCCATGAAAATATGGGACTTTTCATGACTAACATGTAACCCAGACCAAGTAGCAAACTCCTGAAGAGCCTTTATCACAGGTCTAACACTGGCTGGATGAGCTTTGCAGAAGATCATAAGATCATCTGCAAAAGCCAAATTTACCAGCCTCGCATCTTTGCAAGCAGGATGAAATCTAAAGTTTCTATCATTAGAAGCAATGCTGAGATTTCTGGTCAGAATTTCCATAGTCAGAACAAACAATAGGGGAGAGATAGGGTCTCCCTGCCTTATGCCCCTAGAGCCACAGAACCTTTGACCCTGTTCACCATTGATAACAATAGAATAAGACACAGTTCTGATGCACATCATCACCCAATTGACAAACTTAGTTGGAAATTTAAGAGAAATAAGCATTTCCTCAATAAAATTCCATTCTAAAGTGTCATAAGCCTTTCTAATGTCCAGTTTCATCATACATCTAGGAGACACCCTCCTCCTGCCATACAATCTAACCAATTCTTGAGATAATAGGATATTGTGCAAAATATTCCTATCCTTAATGAAAGCAGTTTGGTTATCCTGAACCAAAGTAGGCAAAACCCCTGCTAATCTGCTACTAATAATCTTTGAAATACATTTGTAGATAGTGGAGCAGCATGCAATAGGTCTAAATTGATGCACCATTAGAGGAGTATTAATTTTAGGAATCATAACTAAGTTAGTATGATTCACTTCCCTAAGGAGATTACCTGAATCAAAAAACTCCTTGATAGCTTGACACACATCCATCCCAATTCTGTCCCAAGAAGCTTGGAAAAACCCTGAGCCATACCCATCTGGACCAGGAGATTTGTTTTTAACAATGGAAAACATAGCTTCCTTGATTTCCTCATTAGTAACAGGACTAATAAGCTGCATCTGCTGATCCCTAGACAAGCAACTACCTTGATTCACCACATTCTGCTCAAACATCTGACCTCTATTTCTTGATAGGAAGAGATGCTGATAATAGCCTTCAAAACAATTCTGAATGTCATCTTGATCATTAAAAAGCTCATTCCTTTCATTTAAGATTTTAACAATCCTGTTCTGATAATGCCTTTTCCTAATAGAATCATGGAAAAGTTTTGTGTTGCTATCACCATCCTTCAGCCATCCAATTTTAGCCTTCTGCTGTAAAAAGGATATAACATCCTTCTGGACTTTACTATACTGAGCAGATATATCTTTTTCAGCTTGTTGCAAATTCTGATCCATAGGATTCAAAGCCAAATTAGATTGCACAATTTCTAATTTGTCTCTAAGCTCAGCCTCTCTAATGTCCACATTGCTAAAATTCTGTTTGTTAAATCTAGCTAAAGGACCTTTTAGGTCCTTAAGCCTTTGGCACAGCTGAAACATACCACTTCCTTGAATGTGTCTCTGCCAGATTGAGTCAACCTGATGGCTAAAATCATCATGGCTAGACCACATATTGTAGTATTTGAAGGACCTTCTAAAGCTTCTTACTTGAAACCCCCAATCTATTATGATGGCTGAATGGTCAGATAACCCAGGGTTAGTAAAAACCACTGATGAAAGAGGCCAAATCCTACCCCATTCCACATTCACCATAGCTCTGTCCAACTTAGAAATGATTCTGTCTCTACCTGTCTGCTTATTACACCAAGTGAAAAAGCAACCAGAATAGTGCATATCCATAAGGCTACAAGCAGTTACACAATTCTGAAATTCAGTAATACTGCTTAGCTCCACTGGATTCCCTCCAATCCTCTCCTGCTGGCTAATGCAAGTGTTAAAATCACCTAACACAAGCCAGGGGATGTTCACACAACTTTGGATCCCACTTAAGACCTGCCATAATTCTATCCTTTCATACTGATCATTAGAAGCATATATAAAAGTGACAAAGAATTCCTGTTGATTTTGAAACTTAGCAACATGACAATGCACATACTGAGCTGATCTGGCTACAATAGTAACATCATAAATATCTTTCCTCCACATAACCCAAATCCTACCTAGCTCACACACATCCAAATTAATGAAAGAACCCCAACCACTAGCTAATTTATTCTAAACCTGTTGAAAACTTGCATTTCTCAACTTATTTTCAAGTAAAGCAAAAAGACCAACCTTATACTTACTGTACAGTTCAAGAACCTGTTTTTGTTTTCGAGGGTGGTTCAACCCTCGAGTATTCCATGCTCCTATTTTATCCATGAGGAAGATGACCCTCTCCCCTTTGAAGGTTCAAGGCTCTCTACTGATTTTTGCTTCTTGTAGTAACAGTAATCCACCCCTCATTTCCACCCTGATCCTGCCCCTCTTTTTGCAAACCACTGTCCTCATTATTTGTTCCAACTGAAAGATCTCTAATAGTAGTTTCAACTGCACCAATCACCCCTTCCAAGTTCTCCTGAGGAATTGTACCAGCCTCAATGCTCATGTTTAATTTAAGCGCATCATCCAGTTTCTGAATTTCTTCTTGGGATGGCTTATTCTTTTCCACCCATTGCTTTTTGACTCCCTGCTTTACTCCCTTCTTGCACATTTTAGCATCATGGCCATAGCATGAACACTTAGAGCAAAGTGTAGGTTTCCATTCATACACCACCTTTTGAGAAACAATATTCCCCTTATCATCTTCAAAATGCACCTCTTCTGGAAGAATAGCTGGATCCACTTCCACCAGCACTCTAGCATAACTGATTCTATTCCTTTCCTCAGTGATCTTATCAGCCATAATGGGTGTCCCAATCAAACTAGTTATCTTTCTAAGGGAAGAACTTCCCCAGAATTTCAAATTCAAATTTGGAAGCTGAATCCAAATAGGTTTTATCAAGGAAACTCTTGGAAACAGGCTTCCCAGTCCAAGGAGCAATAATCAAGGGTTTCTTATCAAAATGATAAACCCCCACATCTAGCACATTATTTCTTCCTTCCATAGAGTTAAATCTCACAATCATAGTACCATCAGAATTCATAAGGATTTTATCTATCCCAAATTGTCCCCATGCCTTCTTAATGAATCCATTTAATACTGGATAAGGGGGATTAGCTCCTAGGACATAACATACCAGGGAGTTCTGCCAGAACTTAACCTCATCTTCAACATCTTTGGGATCAATTTTCCCTATTGCAACGCCATCCTTTAGTTCAGGTTGATGAAAACTCAATTTCCCCCTGCATTGCGAAGCTTTGAAATATCAAAGTTCTCCCAAACATTCACTTTAGATAGCGCCTCTTTATTTGAATCCTGAATAGTAGGAATTGGATCTGGATTATTATTACTCTGATTTGTTCCTTTTTGTTGATCAACACCTTCTTCTTCTTATTGCTTTTCAGGGTTTCTATTTTTTACTCTGGCTCTGATCAATTCAATGCCATGCACCAGAGATTCAAGTTGCTTGGGCGTTAAGGCATCGATGGTCTCCAAATCCTCATCATCCAGTTTAGTCAAGTCAAACATCTGTGCTTGCTTATCGATCTGAGAAGAAGAAGTAGGGTTTTGTAGAGAGGGGGACTTAGGAGGCCTTCCCCTCTTCTTGTTGGCCATGGAGGCCGCACCAGAAAACCCTAGGTAAACCTAGGAAACTGTGAGAGAGAAGAGAGAAAAGTCAACCCTAGTCAACCCTATTTTTCCTTTCCAATTATGGACTTGATATAAAAGGTGGTTAATAAAAGTCTTTCCCCAAATAATATAATTAAATATATAAAAACGATTGCCCATCGAGTCAAAAAGATTATGAGTCGAGATTGTATATGGTAGTTCACAAAGAAAATATATTTCCATGATAGAGTAGTGTTATCTCGAGCTCACATGTATAGCCCCTTAGGATGAATTAGAAATGACTTTTCATCAGAGTATGCGGAAGTAAAAATATGAACCTTGAACTGATAAATGTCAAACCAGTAGTCATATATATATATATATATATATATATATAATAGTGAATATAAAAGTAGCCAAGGTACATCAAGGTCCAAGTCAAGATAGCAAAGGTTTAAAAGGTACAAGTCCATAGAAAATAAAACTAACATAAGAAAGACAACCTCTCTGAGATCTCTCAAGATATATACAACATAAATACAGAGCAAAATATGAAATCCCAGATTGGTGGTCTGATGATCCTCCTCCATAGCATGGTCCTCCTCCAAAGGTCTCCAACAAAAGCTCCACACGTCCCACATACCAACCATCTATACTATGCATCACCCGGTAGATCCCCAACTCCCCACTGGCTCCCAGTGGAGTGCTCGACTGGCTTCCCCTCGCTCTCTGCCTCCTCAGGGTCCTCCTCTACCTCGTCCGACTGAGTCGGTGCCCTACCACTGGGCATTGGGTCAGCTGAAGGAGTCCCATGAACTGGACTCATCGGACTAGCTAAAGGGGTCTCCTCCCGAATCACTCGGGAAGCAGAGGGATGGGATCTAGTAGCTGCTCTAAAACAAAATGAATGAAATCGACGAGCTGGTCAAGCCAGGGGTGGTCCATGGTAAGCATAAAATGGGGCACATGGAGGGTATAAATAATGGGTATATGGAACCTACAAGGACGAACACGAGCCAAGGGGTTGGGGTGATAGAGGGTCACCTCTACCTCTTCCTCATAGGTAGCTCGATGGTCCTCGTAGTACCACACTCCACTAGGGAGTAGGCGCAACTCGATGCAAGCTAGATAGCAAGCCATCACCTACAATGGGCATAAGGGGTAAGCAATACAGTCCACATAGTCGAATAAGAATAATAACAGCAGGTAACAATCACATATACCAAGTAGTCAGGTGATATGCATAAACATATGAGCAAGCCAATTTTTCATTTATAATTAATCTCTTTAATTATATGGCATGATGCATGCTCACTATCTCAAATTCCTGAGATTCTCCAATTATCACTTTATGGACGTCCAACCAAACAACCCATATATGTTCTCAAAACGTATAATGATCCTGCTCGGAACATAATCAATGACGTCACTACCAAAGTGCACGTCACGCCACCAAGATGCAGCAACATCCCACAATACTGCCCACATTACCAAAATGTGTCATCGAGCAAGTTGTATCCAAATTGGTACACCCAGAGTACCCTCCTCATGTTCCTCGAACATGACAAACGATATCGTATCGCCATAACACCATGTATGAATGCACATAAAGGTTCCACTTAAGATTATCCTTTAATATCATTATGTGCAACATGATATACATTCACCAATGTAATATCAATGTAATTTAACACATCATATCTTCTTTGGAACATGATTCATCCCTTGCAATCCATCCTTAGTTTAATTAAATTTGACTTAGTTGAAAATGGTATTGTTTTAGCATTCTGGTTAACAAGACTCGAGTAGAGTTTAAAAGACTCGAGTAGAGTTTTACTCTGTACAAAATACTCGAGTGGTTCTTAGTAAGACTCGAGTGGATCTTGGTTTTATGAAAAGTTAAAGTCTCGGATTTTTCTAAAAGTACTCAAGTCGTTCATGAAATACTCGAGTCTTCATCAACCCAGAAGACTCGAGTGGTTCATGCAAGACTCAAGTGGTTCATCAGAAAAGTTCATTATTAGCATCAGTCAGTACCCAAGTCCTGGGTCAGAGACTTGAGTGTTGGTGCCACCAGACGCACTGGTGCGTCCGAAATACTCGAGTCTCGAGTCAAAGACACGAGTGTTGACTGTAACACCCCGATTTGGCAACTTGAAAACCGTAGTCATTTTGAGTGAAAATTAGGGGCCATTTTTTTTTAAAAAAATGAGTAATGTACAAACTGAGAACATCTCTTATTTACGAAACATAGTTTCATACTCATGTTCTCAAGTTGCACCGACTCTTTCAAGTTCCAAACCGGAATGTCACAAGACATTACGCTTTGAAACTCACCTTCCAAAACATTATCTAGAATAGAATAGCCCATTTGATTTCATGTCAAAATATCCATACAAAAATTAAATTGTTGGGGTTACAGCAGGACCAGGTTGCTAAGAACTCATGGGTAATTACATACTCAAAGGGAAAATTACCTACTCCCTAGTCATATTCCTAAATCCTTCCCTAATCTTGCTTTCCAAATCTGCTATACCACTCGTCATCGTCCATCAGTAACTCCGCAGGACTAATAATCCAGCTCTCGTCGCTAGAGTACCCCTCTGCATCCTCGTCAGACCAGAGCTCAGGATCCTCCTCCTCTACGTCCCTAGTAAGCTCCGCCTCAGCATCGTCAGCCTCACAATCCGTCTCCTCCTCCGCAGCAGCCTCCTCTTCTACTAACTGTAACTCAGCCCTTCTACGCGGAATCGTTATGTAGAACATCTCAAAAGAAGACATAATGCTGTTGGCGCCTCTTCTGGGGGTCGCTCCTATCTCCCGCAATTGCTGGTATCGTACCATATTGGCCATCTAAAACCCGTACGATTTTACACAAGACAGAATAGATAGAGTAGAGAGAGTGAGCAACCCAAAACGGCAATGTCGACTATGTGGGATTACATTAGGTAAATATTAAGACAAAATAAATACAAAGGCAAACATAAATCCAACAATAACATAAGGTAAATCAAAACAACATATATAATCATCATGGTGTACCCTTACATAATCACCCAATTACTCATTTCAGTATTTGCAAGCTCAAGACAATCGCATCCTTCATCATGATACTTTTCTTCCATTCTCTCTCCTTTCCTCAAACTCATCAAATGTTTCAACGGCAGCCATATCCACTTCCACTCTTGGTTTTAGCATTTTAATTATCATTATTATTATGATCATCATCACACATATCTTTGGAATATCTTGGTTATTAAGTCTTATCAATTCGATTAGCATCAATGATGAGGGGGAAACATCACTGTGCTCACACTCGTCTACATCTCCTTGGTCAACCTCCCAACCTAGTCGGAAGCAAACAGGAGTACAGGACCTTTACCACGCGGGCACGACAGCTGTCACAACACATAAATGGTCCCAGACCAGGAGGATCTCGTCCTCAAAACATATCAATAACATTAAGGCTCACTGTCCACGCAGTGGCAAAACATGATGCCCCGTTCCAGTCCCTCTCACTGTTCTCGATTTGCAATCTAGGGGGCGACAATATGTTTCTAGTGGGCCCGCAGAACATGCCATGACATTAGACCCAGTCCCCACCACGTTAGTGTGCCACATGTGGAGTTCGTTCTGCCTAGAAACATACACTAGACTTCTTGACGTTTCACCGTCATCGTCCTCCCCTAATGCAATCTCGTCCTAAGTATCTGTAGATACTTATCGTTCCTTCCTCTCCACTACTTCGATTCAACACTCATGCCTCACCGCATTTATAAATGTCTTTTAATAGTCTTTTAAAGATTTTAAATTACGGCTTAGTCCTAATGATCGGTCCACCCTTGGTGCATCCCTTCAATGAGACCCGATCGCTAATCGTTCGCATCTAATTCCCCCTAAAGCTCATGCACTATCATTGAATCATCACAACATCATCGCATCATCTTTCTCTTTCTCAAATCATAGCGCAGTGCTCTGATGAGCATCACTATTTCAAGCCAACTGAAACTCAGCACGCCATCATTATTCTCCTTGCCAATGGTGATTCAGCAGCATCACTGGTATCTTTCCTCGCCCATTTGGCTCAACAGCATCAGTAACTCCTCTCGTTCGTTCTAATTTTCCAATTACCATTCACTTCTCTCACCATTCAATCTCATCATAACTTGTCTCTCTCTCCCTTATTCACTCTCATTATTCGAATCTATTATTCTTTTCTTATCATAGTTAGCTTGTTACTTCCATAACTTTATTACTAACGCACAATTAAATAATTTCCAGCAACATCATATAAATATAACAAATAAACGAATCATCAAAAAATTAAATAATCCAATACGAACAATTAAAATCACAACATCATGTTGATAATCCAATCTCAATCATCCGGGTGGATAGCTAAACCAATCAAACAATCGCTATCACATACACCACTTACGCTAAATGAGATTGGGGTCCAATCTTTGAGATGATTGGACGACTTAATATGTACCTAATTACCACGGCGTCTTAAGGGAAAGCCCCTCTCTCACCTCAATGACGAACGTACTAGAGCTCTCCAAGGGTTCCCGATCATCTTTCCCCGCTTCTTATCCTTTCGTCCGTCGCTCAACTAAGACATTTTCCCGTGCATTAGAAACGATTCGATACACTCTTTTAGCTTGTTTTGAAACAATTTCTCTTTTGAAAATATGTTATCATTATCCAAGATTTCCGAATTCAATTCAAATTCATGATTAAAACAGTTCTTAAGAAAATCTTTGAAAACAATTCAAAAACACTCTTTTATTCAAATAAACTCCCTTCCATATTTAAAACTTGATTTAAAACATTTATCATTTACTCATTGCAAAACACACGTAGGCTAAAGAAAATAATTAATTGAATTACAACACTAACACACAAATTCAATTATACACAGAAAGATAATTTAATCTTATTTCTTAATTAGATCATGGCAAAACCGAATTGTCTATACTTAACAATTCCTAATTACTAATAATTTCTAGACCTTGAAATCATAGAATCACATTATGAAAATCAATTTATTTATTTTCAGCCCTAAACCGAAAAGAAGAAAGAAATTTAACACATCACTTTATCAAACATAAAATAGCATACACTCATAATGTAGCCACTCTCAAGAGTCATTTCAAAAGAGAGTCCTTCTAAGCACCTAAACATACAAAACCGAATTATCTCAAATAAAATCTTGCAAAATGCTACACACCTTCAAAGACATAAAACCATGGAATGATTTTATTTCTTTCAAGACCAAACCGTGAGCATCATAGAAGCATTCAACAAGTTTCAATTTCATTATTATCAACTTAATTCAAGGTGATAATCACAACCACAAATTACTTCATGTGTACATCTTTTAGGTTCCTAAATGAGGCTAATCTTGGTCCAAATGCAATCCAAATAATGATTAAGCACACTTTCCTATTTTCTATCTCAAGACCGAATACTAGCATGCATATGGCAAAAATCTTAGTTCAATTTTCAATGCACTAAAGTCAATTAAAGCAAACTATATCACACCAACATGCATAAGCCATCATGAGATTCCTTAGATTTTTAGCAAAACTCAAACTTATAATTTTTCTTAAATAGAAACATGGTTTATGACTTGATCTCCTAAAAAGAATGGCATGCATGGACTTAAGACCACTAAGTCTATTCCTAATACATACATGCACCTAAAAATCATGCATCAAAACATTTTTAGCATTCATGGCCGAATGGCCTTCATATCAATACCACAAATTTGAAACAAGTCTTCAAATCAAATCATGTTCATAAGAAAATCATTTTAAAGACCATTACCCTATTATTTCTACTAGGCCGTAGCATATATAGGAGAACTTAATTTCTTTTCTTGGAAATTTGACATGCAAACCTCAAAATTCTTAATTTGAGTTAACACACACATGGATTAAAACATGCACATATGCAAGATCAACCAAAAATCATTACAAATCAACATGCAAAGCTAAAAATCCCTATTTTCTCCTCAAATAAACTTGGATCATGAAGTTGTTAATCAAACATTCACATATGTACATATAGATCACGATTTGAGCACAAGAGGTCACATGCAAGGCATAACTTCCTCACTTTGTTACCAATCAACCTAGATCATAAATCATTCACCAAGTCCTTTCAATAAAAGCCTCATAGGTCACGGTTTTTGGAAAAAAAAGAATCAACATGCAAGGGGTTTCATTTTAGTTTTTTATAAAAATCTCAAGTAGTGAGTTAGATCCCTTTAGAGGTTGGTTTAGAAAATCATGATGAACTACCTAATGAAACCATAACCGAAGCTTTAAGAGTCCAAAATGTTCACATATTTACAAACCAATGTAAAAGTCCATGATAAAGTCTAGATCATGCTTGCACTCATCTCTCAAGTTATGAAAATAAACATGCAATGGAAAGAAAAGAAGGAAAAATTACAAGACCAAAAGAAAATCCTAATTCTCATGGTTTTCTCCTTGATCCTTAAATAACCTACCACGAAATTGAGTCTTCTAGCTTCTAGGGTTCTTGCTTTCTAAATCCAAGGTCTTGCTCCAAATCTCCTTCCTCCTTCTTCGTGTCACTTACGGCCACCTCCTTTCTTCTCCTCTCTCTTTTCTTTTCTAAGGATGTGTTGGTTCCTTAGAAAGTGTTTGAGTTGTGTTTGTGAAAGAAATGAAAGAAAGTAAGGAAATGAACTAAGGCATGGTTGAATATAAGGGCACCAAAATTGCCTCCTTTGCCCTTGGAATGGGTTTCGGCCAAGGCACCAAATGGAAGGGTAGTTTTGGGTTATTCAAAGTTTGCATGGGAAGGGTTCCATCAAAGGGGTACATAGTGCATAGTCTAGGGCTAGGCTTCATCATGCTTAGTCATTTCAAGCTCTTATTTTCCACTCCTCTAATCCACTTGTTGGCTTCTAAGCCTTCCAAGTATCCCTTCCCAACTTGAAAATCTACCCCCAACATCCACACACACACACCCTCTCACCGTAGCAACACGCACATGCACACACTTCATGCAATTCTTCATTTTTATTTTCTATTTTAAGACATCATCAACTCAAGAATCACATACATGAATTCACACACCTAGTAAAACCGTAGCACCATATGCACATACACATAGTCTATATTTTCTTTATGATCACCAATTCACATAAATATGCAAGTATTTTCATACACACACCAATACCGTAGCACATGCACATACATACACACCTATTTATTTTTCAAGCCACATCCTCATATGAAATCAAACATATAGCATAGTGAATACAATTAAATTCATGTCAGGGCAATCATTTTAATTTCTTATAAAACACATTTGATTGTAAAGAAAATTTAGATTATTTCCAAGTAAAACAATTTTCTAGATATAATACACACAATTGGAAATCTCTAAAAATCAAACTTTTAATACAAAGGAAATTTTCAAAAGATTAATTTATTTAAAGTTGTCAACTCTCAAAATCATAGTTTCTTAAGGATATAATTCGTCCTTTCAAAATTTCAAAAAGAAATAAATTTTTTTAAATCAATCCAGAAAATTCAAAAGATCACATTTTCAAGGTTTACAAATCCAAAAAATGCAAATTGTTTCATTCATTTTTTTTTTATAAAATCAGAAATCCTCTTTAGAAAATCCTTTTTGAAAACAAAACTTCAAGGTTTATTTTTTGATGAATTCGTTTACGCACGTTTGGAAAATGCGGGATGTTACATTCTCCCCAACTTAAGGATTTCTCGTCCTCGAGAAATACTGAGCGAATTCGGACTATGGGTGCATAATTCCTTTGAATAACCTCTTTACTCCTGAACCGTAGCCTTCATCGCCACATCCATGATCGTGCATCGTCCAATTATCGTCCTCACGGGCTACTCAGTCAGATGACTTTGCAAACGATCTCACGAGGTATGCTGGTCAGCCAATAGAATGGGACACAAACAACAGGGTTTCACAGAAGCAAAAAATTAAAGAGGGTTAAGATATTCGTGCAGCATCCAAACATAACAGAGTTATACTCCTTGGGCTAAGGTTCCACTACCTCACGAAATTATATTTCTCCTCGTCCGTTCAAACCTAATCAAGCTATTCTTTAGAATTTCATATCTCTACTTGCTCCCCAACTTAAATAAATCATATCTCTACACACCGCCCTTTTGATCACAACTTAATTTCTAAAACTCCCATTCTTTATCATACCTTAATCGGTGCTACACGATTTCTCACTACTTATCCCCAATCTAATTTCCAATTGTCTCATACTTCATTATCCGACTTCTGAGACCGCCATCTCATCTTCTCATCTTAATTGCCACTAATCCTCACGAAATACACACTACTTTATTCTCTATTCCTAAACACTTAATCATACAACCTAGTTTTTCTAAACCTTTTACCAACTTCTCTATCTACCAAGAATTCTACACCACCCACACTCTTTCAATCCAAGGACCTAGTATCCCTCAAGATATCAAGTTCTAACACTCCATCCTAACTTTAGGTCACACTTAAGGGTTCTAACCATGAGCTCCACTACTTCATTGATTCAACCTTACCACCTCATCACCTATGCTCCTCTTTCTAATCTCTCTCCTTTTACAAATCTCTACACTTAGGAGCTCAGATCCTAATTATTCTCTCAAATTCCTCCCTTAGTCTACCACCATACAGATCACCTCTTGGACCAATTTATCCTCAAAACTCTAATTCTTATTCATTCCGAATAACTCATCATCTTTCTACAATTCTAAAGAGTACCCCTACCTTCTCCAAGGCTCATACTTCCTTTATGTCAACTAATCCTCGATCTTTCCTTAGCACTTACAATTCCTACCTCATGGTGCTTCACTTCCCACTGTCTAATGCTAAGAATGCCTATACGTCGGATGCCGGATATCAAGGTCTTACATTTTCAATAAGGCTTTAGGAAGAACAAACATTTGATCAAGGTTAAAGAGAAAACTTTGGGTTCATCACGGTTCATAACAACTTATCAAGTTCCTCTAACAAACAAGGGTTAAAATTCTCGGATTCATCTATTTCAAACATTTTACCAAAGCAATTTGGCAAAACTTGGGATTTTCACGAAGAAAGTTTCAGCAAACAGGAGGATTCTAGTCGCAAGACAAGATTACGGGTTAATGGCTCAAAGGTGTTTTCAAACAAAAGGGTTCATATCAAGAGGGTTCGAATCACTAATCGACGTCACAGAGTGGCATTGAACACTGCTCCCGGATGCAGTGGTGAACAGGAACCAACACCTTCCAGAACTGCTTCGATACATACCTAGCGTTCCTATGCTTACTTATTGATACCTCACTACTAACGCACATTCAGAGTCTCACAGTGGAGTATGCAAGTCCACACGCAAGAGTTCTTAAGGCAACCTCGCTCTGATACCATTCTGTAACACCCCGATTTGGCAACTTGAAAACCGTAGTCATTTTGAGTGAAAATTAGGGGCCATTTTTTTTTTAAAATGAGTAATGTACAAACTGAGAACATCTCTTATTTACGAAACATAGTTTCATACTCATGTTCTCAAGTTGCACCGACTCTTTCAAGTTCCAAACCGGAATGTCACAAGACATTACGCTTTGAAACTCACCTTCCAAAACATTATCTAGAATAGAATAGCCCATTTGATTTCATGTCAAAATATCCATACAAAAATTAAATTGTTGGGGTTACAGCAGGACCAGGTTGCTAAGAACTCATGGGTAATTACATACTCAAAGGGAAAATTACCTACTCCCTAGTCATATTCCTAAATCCTTCCCTAATCTTGCTTTCCAAATCTGCTATACCACTCGTCATCGTCCATCCGTAACTCCTCAGGACTAATAATCCAGCTCTCGTCGCTAGAGTACCACTCTGCATCCTCGTCAGACCAGAGGTCAGGATCCTCCTCCTCTGCGTCCCTAGTAAGCTCCGCCTCAGCATCGTCAGCCTCACAATCCATCTCCTCCTCCGTAGCAGCCTCCTCTTCTGCTAACTGTAACTCAACCCTTCTACGCGGAATCGTTATGTAGAACATCTCAAAAGCAAACATAATGCTGTTGGCGCCTCTTCTGGGGGTCGCTCCTATCTCCCGCAACTGCTCGTATCGTACCAACTGCTGGTATCGTACCATATTGGCCATCTAAAACCCAGTCCCCACCACGTTAGTGTGCCACATGTGGAGTTCGTTCTGCCTAGAAACATACTCTAGACTTCTTGACGTTTCACCGTCATCGTCCTCCCCTAATGCAATCTCGTCCTAAGTATCCGTAGATACTTATCGTTCCTTCCTCTCCACTACTTCGATTCAACACTCATGCCTCACCGCATTTATAAATGTCTTTTAATAGTCTTTTAAAGATTTTAAATTACGGCTTAGTCCTAATGATCGGTCCACCCTTGGTGCATCCCTTCAATGAGACCCGATCGCTAATCGTTCGCATCTAATTCCCCCTAAAGCTCATGCACTATCATTGAATCATCACAACATCATCGCATCATCTTTCTCTTTCTCAAATCATAGCGCAGTGCTCTGATGAGCATCACTATTTCAAGCAAACTGAAACTCAGCACGCCATCATTATTCTCCTTGCCAATGGTGATTCAGCAGCATCACTGGTATCTTTCCTCACCCATTTGGCTCAGCAGCATCAGTAACTCCTCTCGTTCGTTCTAATTTTCCAATTACCATTCACTTCTCTCACCATTCAATCTCATCATAACTTGTCTCTCTCCCTTATTCACTCTCATTATTCGAATCTATTATTCTTTTCTTATCATACTTAGCTTGTTACTTTCATAACTTTGTTACTAACGCACAATTAAATAATTTCCAGCAACATCATATAAATATAACAAATAAACGAATCATCAAAAAATTAAATAATCCAATACGAACAATTAAAATCACAACATCATGTTGATAATCCAATCTCAGTCGTCCGGGTGGATAGCTAAACCAATCAAACAATCGCTATCACATACACCACTTACACTAAATGAGATTGGGGTCCAATCTTTGAGATGATTGGACGCCTTAATATGTACCTAATTACCACGGCGTCTTAAGGGAAAGCCCCTCTCTCACCTCGATGACGAACGTCCTAGAGCTCTCCAAGGGTTCCCGATCATCTTTCCTCGCTTCTTATCCTTTCGTCCGTCGCTCAACTAAGACATTTTCCCGTGCATTAGAAACGATTCGATACACTCTTTTAGCTTGTTTTGAAAACAATTTCTCTTTAGAAATCTTGTTATCATTATCCAAGATTTCCGAATTCAATTCAAATTCATGATTAAAACAGTTCTTAAGAAAATCTTTGAAAACAATTCAAAAACACTCTTTTATTCAAATAAACTCCCTTCCATATTTAAAACTTGTTTTAAAACATTTATCATTCACTCATTGCAAAACACACGTAGGCTAAAGAAAATAATTAATTGAATTACAACACTAACACACAAATTCAATTATACACAGAAAGATAATTTAATCTTATTTTCTTAATTAGATCATGGCAAAACCGAATTGTCTATACTTAACAATTCCTAATTACTAATAATTTCTAGACCTTGAAATCATAGAATCACATTATGAAAATCAATTTATTTATTTTCAGCCCTAAACCGAAAAGAAGAAAGAAATTTAACACATCACTTTATCAAACATAAAATAGCATACACTCATAATGTAGCCACTCTCAAGAGTCATTTCAAAAGAGAGTCCTTCTAAGCACCTAAACAAGCAAAACCGAATTATCTCAAGTAAAATCTTGCAAAATGCTACACACCTTCAAAGACATAAAACCATGGAATGTTTTTATTTCTTTCAAGACCATACCGTGAGCATCATAGAAGCATTCAATAAGTTTCAATTTCATTATTATCAACTTAATTCAAGGTGATAATCACAACCACAAATTACTTCATGTGTACATCTTTTAGGTTCCTAAATGAGGCTAATCTTGGTCCAAATGCAATCCAAATAATGATTAAGCACACTTTCCTATTTTCTATCTCAAGACCGAATACTAGCATGCATATGGCAAAAATCTTAATTCAATTTTCAATGCACTAAAGTCAATTAAAGCAAACTATATCACACCAACATGCATAAGCCATCATGAGATTCCTTGGATTTTTAGCAAAACTCAAACTTATAATTTTTCTTAAATAGAAACATGGTTTATGACTTGATATCCTAAAAAGAATGGCATGCATGGACTTAAGACCACTAAGTCTATTCCTAATACATACATGCACCTAAAAATCATGCATCAAAACATTTTTAGCATTCATGGCCGAATGGCCTTCATATCAATACCACAAATTTGAAACAAGTCTTCAAATCAAATCATGTTCATAAGAAAATCATTTTAAAGATCATTACCCTATTATTTCTACTAGTCCGTAGCATATATAGGAGAACTTAATTTCTTTTCTTGGAAATTTGACATGCAAACCTCAAAATTCTTAATTTGAGTTAACACACACATGGATTAAAACATGCACATATGCAAGATCAACCAAAAATCATTACAAGTCAACATGCAAAGCTAAAAATCCCTATTTTCTCCTCAAATAAACTTGGATCATGAAGTTGTTAATCAAACATTGACATATGTACATATAGATCACGGTTTGAGCACAAGAGGTCACATGCAAGGCATAACTTCCTCACTTTGTTACCAATCAACCTAGATCATAAATCATTCACCAAGTCCTTTCAATAAAAGCCTCATAGGTCACGGTTTTTGGAAAAAAAAGAATCAACATGCAAGGGGTTTCATTTTAGTTTTTTATAAAAATCTCAGGTAGTGAGTTAGATCCCTTTAGAGGTTGGTTTTGAAAATCATGATGAACTACCTAATGAAGCCATAACCGAAGCTTTAAGAGTCCATAATGTTCACATATTTACAAACCAATGTAAAAGTCCATGATAAACTCTAGATCATGCTTGCACTCATCTCTCAAGTTATGAAAATAAACATGCAATGGAAAGAAAAGAAGGAAAAATTACAAGACCAAAATAAAATCCTAATTCTCATTGTTTTCTCCTTGATCCTTAAATAACCTACCACGAAATTGAGTCTTCTAGCTTCTAGGGTTCTTGCTTTCTAAATCCAAGGTCTTGCTCCAAATCTCCTTCCTCCTTCTTCGTGTCACTTACGGCCACCTCCTCTCTTCTCCTCTCTCTTTTCTTTTCTAAGGATGTGTTGGTTCCTTAGAAAGTGTTTGAGTTGTGTTTGTGAAAGAAATGAAAGAAAGTAAGGAAATGAACTAAGGCATGGTTGAATATAAGGGCACCGAAATTGCCTCCTTTGCCATTGGAATGGGTTTCGGCCAAGGCACCAAATGGAAGGGTAGTTTTGGGTTATTCAAAGTCTTCATGGGAAGGGTTCCATCAAAGGGGTACATAGTGCATAGTCTAGGGCTAGGCTTCATCATGCTTAGTCATTTCAAGCTCTTATTTTCCACTCCTCTAATCCACTTGTTGGCTTCTAAGCCTTCCAAGTATCCCTTCCCAACTTGAAAATCTACCCCCAACACCCACACACACACACCCTCTCACCATTGCAACACACACATGCACACACTTCATGCAATTCTTCATTTTTATTTTCTATTTTAAGACATCATCAACTCAAGAATCACATACATGCATTCACACACCTAGTAAAATTGTAACACCATATGCACATACACATAGTCTATATTTTCCTTATGATCACCAATTCACATAAATATGCAAGTATTTTCATACACACACCAATACCGTAGCACATGCACATACATACACACCTATTTATTTTTCAAGCCACATCCTCATATGAAATCAAACATATAGCATAGTGAATACAATTAAATTCATGTCAGGGCAATCATTTTAATTTCTTATAAAACACATTTGATTGTAAAGAAAATTTAGATTATTTCCAAGTAAAACAATTTTCTAGATATAATACACACAATTGGAAATCTCTAAAAGTCAAACTTTTAATACAAATAGGAAATTTTCAAAAGATTAATTTATTTAAAGTTGTCAACTCTCAAAATCATAGTTTCTTAAGGATATAATTCGTCCTTTCAAAATTTCAAAAAGAAATAAATTTTTGTAAATCAATCCAGAAAATTCAAAAGATCACATTTTCATGGTTTACAAATCCAAAAAATGCAAATTGTTTCATTCATTTTTTTTATAAAATCAGAAATCCTCTTTAGAAAATCGTTTTTGAAAACAAAACTTCAAGGTTTATTTTTTGATGAATTCGTTTACGCACGTTCGAAAAATGCGGGGTGTTACATTGACAGACAGATATCACTGAAACTTAAGTTTTACACACCATTTTCAATTCTAATCAAATTCAATCAAAACCAATGCTCAACCGAGCTAACATTATGTAAGTTAAACATGTTCCAACACCAAGATAACATCATAGTACAGTGAATCTCAACTGAGCATCAATTATGCATAAAAATCACATTTTGAGCAACTTAACATACCAAATTCAATTCTAATTACTTTTGGCATGAAAACAACTTGCATACAGTACACATGCAACATAAAAAACTTGCTCAAATCAAAGTTAATGCTCAGAAAGGCCTCCAAGCCTTAAACCTATTTCAAACTATGCCCAAAGAGTCTCATGGTGACTCTACACTTAAAATTCAACAAATTAAACTTATTCTAGTGAACAAATAGCTTCACCCTTACCTCTAAGCTGTGAATCAACAAAGAGATTGAAGAGAAATTGACTGGAACACTCTAACCCACAAAACCCTTTGCATGCAACCACATTTGAACAGACTCCAAAAACCAGGGATTTTAACATGCAAACACAGTTTAACAATTGGGGAAATTTGTTAGGAACTATTCTCTGCAACATGGACTAAAGGTAGGAATGAATTTGAGGGTCATAGGTTTCATGAACTTACCAAAATCAGAGCTTGAAGTAAGCTCCAGACTTCAGTTTTCATGCTTGACAGCAAAAGCCCCCTCTCTTTCGAGCTTCGATTCTTCCTCTACACAAACTCTTAGATCTCAATTTTTATGTCTTTGTAAAGCTCGTGATGTGAGATTTACAATGGTGTATAACACTCGACTCAACACTCGGAATCGAAAGAGAACGCCAGGAATGAAATTGAGAACCCTAACTTTCGAATTTTTGGAGCAATTCGACAAAATGGTTGATCTTCATCAACCAACAAGCTTAAATACAGGAATTCATAGCTCATGCAAGGCCACACGACATCTAGGCTGGGTTTCTGAGTGGGATTCGTGTCAACTCGTGGATTCAACGAGTTGTTGACTCATCAAACGCACTAACGAGTGTTGTGCTGTCAAGAATACTCGAGTCTTTCCTGAAAAACTCGAGTCTTTTGGTCAAAATTTGAAAAATAATTATTTTAATTCCCTTCCCTCCAAAATCTTTTTAATATTACTTCTAGGTCCTAAATCAGGGACTACTATGCTAAAATCCTATTTTTACATATTATTAAATATCAAAATATTTTTCATACCTTTTCACATAACATAAGCACACACATAAACATATATTTAATCAAAATTAAATATAAAATAAATAATTATAAATAAAAGAAATAATTATGAATAAACTTT
Organism: Crotalaria pallida; assembly: GCA_037953625.1. Taxonomy (NCBI): domain Eukaryota; kingdom Viridiplantae; phylum Streptophyta; class Magnoliopsida; order Fabales; family Fabaceae; genus Crotalaria; species Crotalaria pallida. The sequence goes on from CM075650.1 coordinate 62,362,504, forward strand.
CAAAATTAAAATTTATATTAATCAGGGACTAAAAATTTTGGGTGTTACATTGGGTAATTGTATAATTCTCATAAATTTGAATTCACTTAAGGGATTAAGGGTAAGAAACATAATTGCCATGAGAGATCTAGCTTTTATTGTTTCTGGAGTTTTTGATTTATTGGAAAACATATTTTCATAATTAATAACCTGATCCTACAATGAAACCAAGTTCCTAACCTTTTCCATATTTGCTTCTAATTACTTTTTAGTTTCTGAATTGTTTTATTCCTTTAATTCTACACTCCTATCTCTTAAACTCTAAACTAATACAAGTTATACATAGTAATCGCAATTAGGTGAAAGAAATTAGAAACAATTTGCAATCCCCGAGTGGAACGATAATTTTACTTACTCTTTATTACTTGTGACCCGGTATACTTGCTGGTAGTCCAACATCCACGACCCCCATCAGCATTCACGGTGTTGTCAGCCATCTTGTCAGCAGAGGTAGAATGGAAAGAAGGAAGAAAGTTTTGATCTTGCTACCTTTTGTTGGAGTGGTTGAGAATCGAAGTTTAATGGTCCCCACAAACGGCGCCAATGTAGTGGAATAGAAAAATAGGGAATGTTCTTGTTCAAGGGGACCTCAAGACCAGTAGATGTTGCCCCTGAAATCTATATGTGAACAGAATTTAATGTATGACGGTGATGGAATATTTCTGAATATTCATTTGGAATACCCAGGGTCTCCCCTTGTCAACAGAGTGTGTGCTAAGTGACAACTCAGAGATGAGAGAACTTACCGGACCCTAGGGCATGTTTATGCCTTTTATAGGGTGTGCGGGTGGATAGGGCCTAAAGGGCAAGGCCCTTCAGGGTTTACACGTTGACGTCAGGTTCAGAGAATATCTGCAAAATATCTGGTATTTTCCTTGGATAAGGGTAACGCTTCGCATTCTTGAACCTGGACAGATCAGCATGTCCCTTCCATGTCTAGCCCGTATTAAAGATGTAGGGTGTATGGCACGTGACTCGTACGGCGTCCCGATATCGAACAGATGCCTACCCATCCCTAGTTAGGCCACTCGGTGGGCTCCGAAGGGAGGCCGAGTGTATGGTCGGTTAGCGACCATGTAGGCAGTCCGACTTGACGAGGGTCAGGTCGGATGAGGTGCCTTCGACCTATGGGAGGTCGGTCAAGGCCGTTTGGTCCTGGTCCATCCGATGTCGGGTAGTCGACATTCCAACCTGTACGGAGGCCAGGCAGGGTAGAGATTATATTGACCTTATGCTCAGTGTAGGATCGTCCAGCAAAGATTCGCTGGGAATACCGGTTAACCCTACAATAACTATCACTTTAGTATTACAAATATATCGTTTTAAGATAAACAACTCTTTGTGACAAAAGCACGACAATGGAATGCGGGGCGACAGGCACGGGAGTGCATGTCAGCACGCTAGTTTTAATAAGAAAAACATACCCCCATAGTCCTTCAATACTAAACTAATAGCAAGCCATACCAATTCTCCCATATCCTAACCAAATAACAATACAAAACGCTTAAATACTGCACATAAATAGGAGCATAACCTAATTATCATATACAAACAACAATGAGCTACAAAATGTGTTTAATAGTCCTTTACGAAATTAGAAATATAAACTCTTCTTTTTGCTATCTACTTCAGATGGAAAAAAAATTGTCTTCGAATTTGCCGGTTTATCTTTGTTGAATAAGAGATTGATTTGATTTTGTAACAGAATCATGCTTCACATATCATTAACACCAAAATTGGCTCACAGAATATTCCATCTCAAACCTTCAATATTTCATATATAGGGTTTGCTTGTACCATTGATGCAATAAAATTCCCTTTTCATATTTTTTTTAAACTAAAATGGTTAAACATTTCGGCGAATATTTAGACATAAAGCTCTCTATCTCAAAAATGCCACTAAAATTTAAATATATAAAAGGAAGATTATAGGAATGTGTTGGTGCACCATATATAATTAAAAAAATATTATCAAAATCCCTATATAGTCTCCCAAAATTAAAAGAGGATAGTGATATTTTGAATAAGTTTAAAACAATCATATCAATGACTAGATTGGAAGTTCACTAATCATCGTGAATACAATACTAAAAGATCTTTAAATTTAATATCTTATAAAGAATTTATTTATCAGGGTAATTAATCATCATGAATACGAAAATAAACAATGTAAAGGTTAAACTAACTCATCAACCTTATAAACTTGTTTAAAATAGCTCTCGTGCTTGGAACCTTGTCCAAATATCCCTCCAGCAAAAAACTAGTTTCTACATTGGTGCAACTAAACACCATAATATCACGTAGTATTCCTCCTCTAGTGCTCCACCTTGATGCAATAAAAAATAATAAGCTGAGTGCATCGTATAAAAAGGAAAAACTAAGAGTGCTGAAAATTTAATTGAGGAAATGGATCAAAGATACCTTTGGTTGTTTAAATTCTCAAATTGTGACCATAATTGACAAAATCATGCAACCTGGACTCACCAGATTTTGACCAATATTCAAGTGAAAGTTTGATGATTCAATTGATGGTCAAAGAATCTCAAGCTGAAAGGAGAATTTGTTGGTGCAGAAATCATGGAGCCATCGTTTCCAGGAAGGGGTTGGGAACAATAATGGAGATTGGTGTGAAGAAAAAGTAGAAATTAGTAACGGTATGAGGAGGTATTTTAAAGACATTTTCAAAGTATTATTTGAGTGTATATCATGCCTTGATGGGGTTGAGTTTAGTAGTCTATTGTAACAACAAAAAATAAATTTAATTGCAACTTTTAGTTTTATAAGGAAGAAGATTAAAGCACTAGTTTGTAGTTGTGTTGCTGATATATACCATGGTTCGAAGGGCTTCAACATAAAGTTCTCCAAAGACTTTTTCGAAATTTTAAAACTATTATGGAGGATATTTGCAACTTTGTTTTTAATTTCAGGTGAAACTGATGTTGCACAAAGGAGTTAATTATTTTTTTTATTGCTTTAATTTCAAAGATTCTTACCTCACAAAAAGTAAAACACTTTACACAGATTTCATTTGTCGATTCATTTTACAAGATTTTATCTAAAGTCTTATTGGGTAGTCTGAAAAGTATGATCCATTTTCGTATGTCTCCTACATAGTTAACTTTCATAAAGAATATACATATTCTTGATGCGGTTTTTGTGGATAATAAGGTTATTGGTAATGCAAAGAGTGATGCGGAGAGTTGGATGTGATTTACGGTATAGATCAGACTTTTATAAAGAGAATGAGTAGGTGAACTAGGGTTTCTTGGACTACATACTAGAAAGGATTGGTTTCATATATTAGGATGTTATTTCCCTTAAGTAGGATCTCCAAGGAGACCCTATGACACCCTTCTTATTTCTTATGATAATATGAAGTTTTGTAGGGCTTAAGAGAAAAATAGTGCCAGTACAGTGAATCTCTTTGAGGATGTAGATAGGTAAGAATGGTATTGAGGTCACGAGCCTCCAATTCATGGATGATACAATTGTAGTTAGAAAACCTTTGGTAAGAAATTTATGGTCAATGAAGAGCATATTGTGTTGCTTCGAATTGGCATCGGGTCTGAAGGATAAAACCCAAAATAGTTCTTTATTTGGCTTAAATAATGTAGACAATGAGTTAGTGGATGAACCTTCAAACTTCTTGCTTTGCAAAGTAGCTAGGTTTGATTCCCTTTAATCATTTGCCGGTTCTAGTAGGGGCTTATCCAGAGAAAAGTTTAACTTGGAACTTGGTGATCAATTTAATTTATAAAAGAATGAGTAGTTGGAAAAGGAAGCATATCATTGATTGTTAAAAGAGTGACTAGAGGGGAGAACTATGCTTTTAAATGCAATGGTGAATATTATCCTAACCTATTTGACGTCGATAAACTGGTTTGATTTGATCCTTTCCACAACCCACCAAAGAAGACCCCAAAACAATTATATAACAAATTATAAACCAAATAGAAATAATCTTCTTATAATTAAAAATAGAGCAACATTTGTATATGTGACTGATAACAAAGATTGACTTTCAACATAGGCTAGAAGAAATGGGTCTTGCATCTCTCAACTTCTATTTCCCAATAACCTCTCATTATTCCCTAATAACCACACACATATTTAATATTTAGTATACATAATGGTAAATTATGTATAATGTTCAACTATTGTTCTCAATTTTTTTCTCCATTTCTATCTCTCCAGAAAAGGTGACAACAAAGTTATTTTTATTTTTATTAATCATGGTGTCCATAGCTGAAATAAATTTCATTAACCCAAACACCAGAGGTGCATAGGGGTATATTTATCTTTATCAACAACGTATTTCTCATACTGAGTTATGTGGGCTTTATTGATTATTTGTCTTTTTTTAATTGTAAAAAAAAAGTAAGTAGATAATCATTATCAATTATCTAGTGTAGTTTATGTGGTGAAAGTTTATTTCTTTGCATATGTTACTGGTTCATTTAAAAGCTTACACAAATCCTTCAAAGAGATCAAAGTTAGACAAAATAAATTAATAGATACATGTTTAAATTTACAAGTGCAAGAACTTAAAACGAAAAATGATAAACCCTCTGATAAAAATGGATTACAAATTCTCCTACACATATATGAAGAAGACATGTATCACAAGGAGAAAATTTTCTTATCAATAATTGGTTTTGTCATGCCCTCAAAAATAGATAAATAATTATAATACGTTCAATTGTATTCTTAGTCAAATATGGACTCGTAAAGGTTGAAAATTTTGTTTTGCATTATTATTCAAGGTTTATTTTCTTTGAAATGAGACTTTGCGAAAATTATCAAATTCTGTTAAACTCTTATTATGTAAACTTGTATATATATGTATATATATAATAGATTTTAGATGGTTTTCGTAAATCAAAGATTTGAAATAGTTTATTTGATATTAAACTTAAATTCAAAGTTTTAAGCATCTTGAATACTCCAATTGTATCGTACTTAAATCAAACTGAATCCAACTTTGGATCATTCAGAGTGAGCGGAAGACGTAAAATGATTTTCTTGAATAAAGAAAAACACAAGATAATAACATAAAATATATACATGATAAACTGTATCCAAGTACAAGGTACATAAAGTTTGATAGGTCATAATCCATGAAACGAGTCCAAAAGTAGTACACGATAAAAGATAGACCAAAACTCTGAAAACCTCTCAAAACTATGTACAATATGTATAAATCAAAATAAAGAAGTCTCAGAGTTGGTCCAAAGATCCTCCATGAAGCTGATGTCATCCGTTTGGTCTCCTGCAGGTGCAACCTGATTCCCTAACCCTCACTATCAGTACTATGCACATCCCGGCGGGTCCCCAACTCCCCACTGGCTCTAGTGGATTGCTCGACTGGCTCCTCACCACTATTTGCCTCAACCGGATCCTCCTCAACCTCGTCCGACTGAGTGGGTACCCTGCCATTGGGTACTGGGTCAAAAGATGGTGCCTCCTGAATCGGACTCGTCAAACCAGGAGTAGGAGTATCCTCGTGGATAACTATAAAAGTAGAAGGGTGAGTACATGTAGCAGGTCTAAAACGGAAACTATAAAATCGTCAAGCTGGTCGAGGCTAGGGTGGTCCGAGATAAGTATAAAATGGGGGCACATGCATAGTATAGATAATGGGGATACGGAAACTACGAGGATGGACTCAGTCCAGAGGGTTTGGGTGATAAAACGTCAGTTCCACCTCCCGCTCGTATGTAGCCCGATAGTCCTCATAGATCCACACTCCGTGGGAGGATCACTATGCAGGCTAGGTAGTGTGCCATCACCTAAAAAGGGCACAGGGGTAAGCAATACATCTACATAATCAAATGAGAATAAATAATCTAAACAAACACAGTCTGATAAAATAGCAAATAGAATGCATACACATATGATCAAGCCTTTTTCGCATTTTTAATTCAGATCTTTTAATATATGTGGCATGATGCATGCTTTCTATCTCTCAATCATGAGGCCTCCAATACTAGTCCCTCTCGAACGTCCATCCAAAACACTAGTGTACTCCAACAGCACAATAATACGTTCCCATAACGTATGACGAATCTTGCTTGGAACGTGATACATAATGTCACTCCCAGAGTGTACGTCACGTCGCGAAGACATAATAACCACATCAACAGCATTCCTCGATACTGGCCACATTCTATTCCCAAAAATGTGTCATCAAGTAAGTCATAACCATTTGGTACTCCCAGAGTACCCTCCTCATGCTCCACGAACATGACAAACAATAATTTATCAATCAATCACCATGCATGTATGCAAGCATCTCTCATATCAATTGATTGGTTATTAATTATTTTCCAGTATCAGTGTGGCATATTAATAAACTCAATATCTAACCAATAAAACAAAATGCCATGATACATATAAACTCAATACAGCCTTCATTCAGCATAATTTCAAGTTTAAATTAAAAGAAATAAAATTAATTAAAAAGGCATTTTAAGAGATTTTTAACACTGGTAATCAGTTATCAGAGACTGGTAATCGATTACTACGTGTATTTTCTGGTAAACGATTATCATATCGTGGTAATCGATTACTGTATCTGCAGAAACACTAAAAATGAGGTTTTAACATACCATTTTCAATTCTACTCAAATTTAACTTAAACCAACTCAAAACAGAACTTTATCAACATAAAATAAACTTGTCTCAATACTGAAATCAACAAGAATCTCATAGATTTCAATTCTTCATCTTATTATGCATAAAAACCATAAAATCAACAACTCTTGGTTTAAAAATCAATTATACTCATTAAAGTCATAATTTCAGCATCCACACAACTTGCATGCAACAGTTATAACTTGCTCAAATTGAATTTAGAGCTCAATATGGCCTCAAAGCCAAAATCCTAATTCAAGCTAAGCCCTTTGAGTCTCATGGTAACTCATCACATAATCTAACACATTTGATTCTCATTCTAGTAAATGAATAACTTCTCCCTTACCTCAAGGTTGTGTTTGATGAGTTCCCTCATTGAATTTTGGCTTAGAACTAAAAGAACAAATAGCTCCCCTTTGAGCCAGAACAGTTTCGGTAGAGTACCAAGACTAGAGGTTTTGACATGTAAAAAAAGTATACAAATGGGGGGAAATGATTAGGAATTGTTTTATACAACATGAACTAGATAACTAAACGAAATTGAGATCAAGGAAGTGCATGTGCTTACCAAAATCAAGGTTCAAAGTCAGCTCCACGAATTTGGAACTGCACTTGACAAGTTCAAGACACGAACTTTGCAGGCTCACTACTCTCTGAATATGGACTCTCAGCTCACGAATCCAGTATCAATGTAAAGCTCGTGACTCAAGCTTTACAATGGTATATAGTATGTGTATTTTGGTTTGGAATCAGGATAGAACGAAAGGCAAGAATAGGAACTCCAGAAACAGAGCAACACTTCAGAAATTGAGCAAAATAACTCAATTGATCAACCATGGTGCTTTATATAGGGAAATTGATGTGTCATGCAATATGACACGAATCCATAGTGACGTGTTGAGGTTGATTTCGTGGCAATTCATGGTTAATTTGGTTGATTACTCATCAAACGCACTAACCCTAGGTTCAGCTTCACTATGGTAATCAATTATTTCTATCATGGTAATCGATTAACACGATTAAATTTTCAAAAATTTATATTTTAATCTATTTCCCTCAAACAACCTTTCTAATATTGCAATTAGGTCCTCACCCAAGGACTAAATTGCAAAACTAACATATTCACAAAAAATACCAATCATAAAAATATTTTCCATATTATTACATTTTCAAATACACTTTGATTAATTAAAACAAAACATTACACTTAACATTTCTTTCTATTATTCGGGGAAAGAAATTAGGGGTGTTGCAAGTTTAAAGGTGCCATGTATCAATTTTATGTGGTTATTAATAGAGGATTACATAATGATATATCATTTCATTAATGAAATTAAAGGAATAAACTAAAACAAATATATATTCACACTTACTAATTAGTGGAGGAGAAACAAGATTTATGCTAAAAGGACAAATTTCACAAAGGAACATAATCTTTAAAGCAAAAGAGATATAGGAATAACAATAGTTTAACATCCTTAAAGATTTTAAAAGAAAATGCATAAAATATGGAAATATTTTCTCATAATCTCCCTAAACCCTAATGTCAAGCTAGAGCTTGAGGGTCAAGTCCAGCTCCTCTGAGGCTTGAGATTCAGAAGACACATCGCGATCTTCAAGAATAGGGTTTTCAACATTAGCATGAGCTTGAGAATGATTAAATGAATCAAGAAGTCCCAAATTTAATCTTTGGGGAATTCCAACACTTCCACCCCAAGAACCAGCCAACCCAAATCTGTGAGAAGTGAGGGGCTCATTAAACAAGTGTTGCCCATGGTAATCTCTATAGCCAACAGCTGAAAAATGAGGCCAAAACATATTAGGGACGTGACCCATTGGATATTGAAATTGAACACCATGGTAGGGCAGGTTCGTTATGGATGAACCAAACCCCTGAGTATACCACATCTTTTTCTCCTTTTCGAGGCGACGCTCAAGCTTATGAGCTTTTTGATGTCCCCCGAGTGCTTCATATTTGGAGAATTTCCTATCACAAAACTTGCAAGCAAAATCAAGGGATTTATTTGCTTGCACTTCCCCATCGTTGGAGGGTTTTGAGTAATTCAAGGTACCCGAATTCTCAGCAATCTTCAATGATTTCGAAGAGTTGGAAGCGGTAACTTCCAAGGTGGGTGTCTCCCCGACCTTACGCTTGAGCTTTTTGTCCTCAACATCTCTTATGGACAGTGTCTTGGACATTGTTTGAGAGCTCTACAAATTAGAAGATAATATAGGTATTTGTAAAGAAAGCTTTGTGGTTTTAGGAAAATAGAAGAGTGGTATTTGTTAAGAGAAAATTGAGAATTGTATATTACATAAACAGAAAAAAAAAATGTGCGTGGTGTGCACTTTGACTTTTATTGGGTGTGTAGTAAATAATTTTTATACAGTCAACACTCTATTAATGATTCAAGTGTATAAATTATATTTTTTTATAAGACTGTATAATTTATATTTAGTAGTCAACAATAACGCATGAATAATGAATTATACATAAAAATATATTAAAATCGAATAATTAATATGAAATCAATAAAAAAACTATTTAGTGTTATTATTATCTTTAACATTAAATATTCTATTACTATAAAATAATATATATACTACTTTAAATTTATTTCACATTAAATGAATTATTATATTTTTAAAATTTTGTTATTATCATATATTATTTCTCGTTCAACCTACAATCATAATAATATAATATTATTTGTTCATTTACATGGTTATTAAATGTAATGAAATGTAACGGTTATTTTATATTTGCCACAAATTAATATTTGAATGATATATTTATTTTAAATAAAAACTTATTACATAGATGAATAAAAAAAATTTGATGTATAGTTAATTTAAAATATATTGCACAATCACTCATTTAGATGAATATTTTAACAATAACTGATTAGTTCAAGTTGTACATACATGTTTTCTTTTAAGCAAAGTCTAAACTTTAAATTTACATATTAAGAATTAAATCTTATACACGGAAAAAGGCTTAAATAAGTAATTGGCCCTTGCAAGATTAACGTGTTTTAGTTTTCATTCTTATATTTTTTTTCGACCCTTATTTTTAGAACTTTTTTGTTAACTGCTGATGCGATTAACGAAAAGCCACATTAACTTGTTACGTGTCTAAGTTGTATGTGAGGTGGAACGATGATGTCGATGGCCCATGCATACCAACCAAAAACTAACTTATAATCCCACTTAGATATTTGCTAGTTTAAAGAGAATGACAAAATATAAAAGCTTAAGGTTAACTAAGAGTAAATAATATAGGACTGAATTCCTTTTTTTTATGGAAATGACATAATTCTAAGAAGGTTGATTCACAATCCACTACCTATTAAAATGTGTTTTTTTTTAAGATTGGATTAAATTTTATTGAATGCCAACCATGGCACAAGATATACACCATGACACAACATTATAGTAAGAAAAACTAACATACCCCCATGGGCCTTCAATACTAAACTAATAGCAAGCCATACCAATTCTCCCATATCCTAACCAAATAACAATACAAAACACTTAAATACTGCACATAAATAGGAGAAGAACCTAATTATCATATACAAACAACAATGAGCTCCAAAATGTTTTCTAATTCAGATGGAAAAAAATTGTCTTCAAATTTGCGGGTTTTTCTTTTTTGAATAAGAGACTGATTTGATTTCGTCACAGAATCATGCTTCACAAATTATTAACAGCAGAATTGGCTCATGGAATATTCCATCTCAAACATTCAATATTTCATATATAGGGTTTTGCTTGTACCATCGATGCAATAAAATTCCCTTTTCATAATTTTTTTTTAAAACTAAAATGGTTAAACTATAAAAGGAAGATTACAGGAATGTCTTGGTGCACCATATTAAATTAAAAAAATATTATCAAAATCCTTATATAGTCTCACAAAATTGAAAAAGGATAGTGATATTTTGAAAAAGTATAAAACAATCATATCAATGACCAGATTGGAAGTTCACTAATCATCATGAATACAATACTAAAAGATCTTAAAAATGAATCACTTGTAAAGAATTTATCTATCCGGGTAATTAATCATCATGAATACGAAAAGAAAAAATGTAAAGGTTACACTGACTCATCATGATTATAACCTTGTTTAAAATAACTCCCGGGCTTGGAACCTTGTCCAAAATATCCCTCCAACTAAAAGCTAGTTTCTTTAGTGGTGCAATTGCACACCATGACATCATGTAGTATTCCTCCTCTAATGCTCCATCTTGATGCTATAAAAAATAATAATCAAAGTGCATCGTATAAAAAGGAAAAACTAAGAGTGTTGAAAGTTTAAGTGAGGAAATGGATCAAAGATGAGTTAATAGTCACATAGGTCCCTGAAAGATACCCGTGGAATCAGTTAGGTCCCTGAACGATTTTTGGAATCTCTTAAACCCCACAAAGATCAATTTGGCGTCACGTTAGTCCCCCTATCCAATTTCGACATGAGGGACCTAACGGAATCCTATGTGGCATGTTAAATGCTTTGTTGACCACAATGTCATGATGAACTGTTAAGAAGGTTCCACGTTTGAGCCAAAAAAACATTTAACGTGTCACGTAGGATTTCGTTAGGTCCCTCACGGGGGGACTAACGTGATGCAAAATTGATCTTTCGGGGGTTTAAGAAATTCCACAAATCTTTCAGGGACCTAACTGATTCCAAAATGATCTTTGGGGGGTTTAAGAGATTCCACAAATCTTTCAAGGACCTAACTGATTCCACATGTATCTTTCGGGGACCTATGTGACTATTAACTCATCAAAGATACATTTGGATGTTTAAATTCGAAAATTGTGACCATAATTGACAAAATCATGCAACCGGGACTTTTGGATGAACACCAGATTTTGACCAATATTCAACTAAAAGTTTGATGATTCAACTAATGATCAAAGAATCTCAAGTTGAAAGGAGAATTTGTTGGTGCAGAAATCTAGGAACCATCATTTCAAGGAAGGGGTTGTGAAAATTTTTTTCCACCTTTGAATTATGAATAGGGTGAGAAGAAATCATATTTTGAGTGTGAATAATAATAGAGATTGGTGTGAAGAAGAAGTAGAAATTAGTAACGGCGTGATGAAGTATTTTAAAGACATTTTCAAAGTACTATTTGAGTGTATGTCATGCCATGATGGGGTAGAGTTTAGTAGTCTATTGTAACAACAAAAAAAAATATTTAATTGCAATTTTTAGTTTTATAAGAAAGAAGATTAAAGCGCTAGTTTAGAGTTGTGTTGCTAATAAATGCATGCCCTAGTTCGAATGGCTTCAACCTAAAGTTCTCCGAAGACTTTTTCAAGATATTAAAACTAATATGTAGGATATTCGTAACTTTTTTTTATAATTTCAGGTGAAACTGAGGTTACCCAAAGGAGTTAATTATTTTTTTTATTGCTTTAATTTCAAAGATTCTTACCTCACAGAAAGTAAAAGTCTTTACACAGATTTCATTTGTCTGTTCCCTTTACAATATTTTATCTAAAGTGTTGTTAAGTAGTCTTAAAAGTATGATGCATTTTCTTATGTCTCCTACATAGTCAACTTGCAAAAAGAATATACATATTCTTGATGCGGTTGTTGTGGATAATGAGGTTATTGGTAAAGCAAAGAGTGATGTGGAGAGTTCATGTTATTTAAGGTATAGATCAGACTTCTATAAAGAGTATGAGTAGATGAACTAGGGTTTCTTGGACTACATGCTAGAAAGGATTAGCTTCATATATTAGGATGTAATTTCCCTTAAGTGGGATCTCTAAGGAGACCCTATGGTACCCTTCTTATTTCTTTTGATAGTATAGAGTTTTGTAGGGCTCATATGAAAAACGGTGCCATTACAGTGAATCTCTTTAAGGATTTATTTAGATAAAGTAAGAATGGTATTAAGATCACAAGCCTCCAATTCATGGATGGTACAATTGTAGTTATCAAACTTTTGGTAAGAAAGTTATGATCAATGAAGAGCATATTGTGTTGCTTTGTATTGGCATCGGGTCTGAAGGATAAAAGCCAAAAAAGTTCTTTATTTGGTTTAAATAATGTAGACAATGAGTTTGTGGATGCACCTTTGAGCTTCTTGGTTTGCAAAGTAGCTAGGTTTGATTCCTTTTAATTATTTACGTATACTAGTTCTAGTAGGTGTAATACCCGCAATTTTCCCCATTTTAACAAATTGATTTTTGGAGATTTCTGATTGGTCAATTCTTTTTAAAATTTAGATAAAAATATTATTTGAATTATAATAATACGTGAAAATGAGGAAATTATTTTAAATTTATTAAATATCTTATACTTATAATTTAGTAATTGAAAGGATTTATTTTGTGGTGAGAAATTATTTTATGTTTTGGAGAAATGGTTATATATTGATTTCTTTTATTTATTTAACTTTGAAAATTCATAACTTTTGACTGGTAAATCGGAATCTGACGAATTTGCTGTCAAAACGATGGTAATGAAATGTATTTTATTTTTGTACAGTTTGGAATTTATTTTGTAGTCTACGAAATTTTTATATCTTTGTGGGAAATTATAACATTTTATTATTTAAGGACATTGAATTATGGTTTTAAGGGTTATTTACTGTATTGGAGGAAAATATTATTTTTACTGTATCAATATGATGCACTGTTTTGGTATATTTTTATGCATTTAAATTTTGAATTTATTAGACATCCATTTATTAGTGTACAAGACCCTAGAGCAACTCAATTAATGCAACTTATCTCGTAAACCACCTTAATTAAAACTAAAAATTAATGACCCTATCTAAGATAGACTTTCAGTCAATGGGGAGCCTGGCTTCTTATCCCCTTACACACTCTCCCATTCCAATTAGTTTTAAATCCCCATTTTAATAATTAAACCCCACCCACTTAAATTCTATAAATACCCACCTCATCTCTTCTTACCACCCTCTTACACACACACACACTCATTTGCTTACAACAAAAAAAAAAGAAGAGAGATAGGGACAGAAGAGAGGGAGGCCGAAGCACTCCAAGAGGGAGGAGAGGAGGACTTTGATTTTCTTTCATTTTCAACCCTTGATTGAGGTAGCCATTCTTAATCTCATCCTCTTTCTCTTTTTCTCTCTTATATTCGGTTTTCATTTTGAGGTTTATGAAGGGTTTTTGTTGTTAATTTGATGCCAAATTGTAACACCTTACATTATTTACCCATAATTACCCCTTAATTAAAATAGTGAACTTAAAATTTCCTTTTTAAATTATAAAAATCTCCAATCCATCGGACGGAGTTTTCCCTAAATATAGGACTTTCCAATATTTGATTTAACCTGCCACTTGATTTATCAAAATATTTGCAATTCATTTCAGAAGCCTGTAGGGCTCATACATAACTTATGCATCATAGTGCATCCAACATCAGACGATTATCAGTGTATTCAGCAGAAATATTTACAAGTTTTACTTTAATAAGTTATCCAAAATACCCCTTTTACTAAGAGGCTGTCCTGGGCCCCCAAAAGCAAATATTTACGTTATGTACAAACCAAAATATATAACATCATCATCAAAATAGTCGGGCCCAAGACATTTCCATGTCCTACTATACTATAATCTACTCTCCCTGTGAGGGAGAGTGCACCTGCTCAGCCGGGGGTTGTGCTAGCTCGATCTCAGAACCTGAAAAATGTTAAGGGAGTGAGCATTGCACATGAAATAGAAATGCAGTTTCCAAATAGACGTAACAACCCACTAAGCCAAACACAATTAGCAAATAATCCAATATAGCACATTTCACACTTGTTCATCAGTCAACCACTTTCCAAATTACAGCTCCTTATCACAATTTCATTTTCCATTTATACTTAACATTTCCATAGCCAATTCCATTATTTATTTTCCCTTATCCATTATCATTTCCTTTATTTATTTTCCATTGTCTTTTCCATTATCCATTTTCCATTGTGTGTAACCCCAAAATAGAGATCTACACACAAACTCAGTTTTCAGTGTATGCAACCACAAGTCAGAGATCTGCGTACACACTATATTATATATGTAACCTCAAATCAGAGATCTACATTAAACTTCCCTTATTCCTTTTTATTATACACCACTAGGATTTTGTGTACCCGCTAGGTAATTGGAACACCTGTCTAGGGACTTTGAACACCTGCCCAGGACTTTACATCCATCCAGACCATAACCTGTAGGACTATGTACATTTTACCATTCAATTATTTATTCCAATTATTGGTGTGGAAACTGATCCTGTGGGTCACCCGGCACCTACAGGGCGGTTTGGCCTGATGGGTAATTGGTCTAACAGGTAATTGGCCCTAACAGGTAATTGGAACACCTAGCCGGGTACCTAGTGTTCTGGGCCTCACTGATCAGTCTCCACTTAAGTTTCCTTTACCATTTCCAATTAATTATCAATCCAGCCCATTCATTTATATTTCACAATCAAAATTCCAACATCATGCATATATATATATATATATATATATATATATATATATATATATATCACCCCTTTTCCATATAACAACATATTCCCATACATAAACATTTATTTCATCAGATATTCACAATTATTCACCAATTATGCACATAGGAATTCATAATCAACAAATAGCATATATAACCATTTTCTAAGCAAACCTCTTAAGTCTCATTTAATTTATTTAGCATTCTAATAATCACAATAATATCAAAGCTCACTACCTTAGGGTTTACTAATTATCCTCCTAACCAAATAACTCCTAGCAAATCATTATAACTAAATGGATGCCCATTCCTAAGACAAGCCAATACACACCCCTTTACCTCAAGTGTGGTGAGATAAGGATTCCGTTTTCTTTTTCCCTAGCTTAAAACCTTGGTACTTTGAACCTCCTTAGCCTAGCTTGTCACCTCAAGAGAGTCAAAATCCAATGGTGATGAATAACTCTATTGTGTTTGTTATACTTGGGTAGTGAGTGCTCCTTGTCTTGTTCTTGATTATTGTGCATAGGGATGATGATTCTCCATAGTTGTAGGTTGAAGAAATTCCAAGGAGATAGGGAGAGAGAAGGGGTTCGAATGGAGGAGGGAGCAAAGGAGGATTTTCTAACTCATTCTCTTGGCCCTATAGTGTTGATGATGATGCTTGATGATCAATGTGCTAAAAATGATGAATGAATTGGAGCCCTAAGAGAGAGAAAATGAAAATGATAAAGGGAAGAAGAAGAAGATGATGTTGTGTGTGTTTGTATTGCCTTAGAAGTGTTTTGTTGCATGGGTTGATGATTTGTGTGGTGGAGATTGGTGGCTTCCTTTGGAAGCCACAATTTGAGTGGTTGTTGATTAGCCAGCAATTGTACTGGGTCAACGAGTAATATAGTTTATGGAAGACTGAATATCGTCCCACAGGGAGTTGTGTTTTTAGTATATTTTCACCTTAATGTTATTATAAATAAATCCTATAACTAAAAAGTTGGTTTAAGTTAAAATTCAGATTTGAAACTATGAATTAACTAAACTAATTAATTGCTGAAATTAAATAGAAACTTGAGAAACTATGGGAGAAAGTGGTTAGGAACGTTGGTTGCATTGTAGGTTTCACTTATTCAACTATAATTTAGATTTTCCTTGAATTCATGGACAATTCCTCTCAAATAGCAATAGTTAGATCTCTCTAACATTTCCCTTATTCTCTAAATACTTAATCCTTGATTTCTCAACAAATTACAATATTAGAAAATAACATATTCAGCACAAGGGAATTACCAAGTCATATAATCATTCAATCATATCTCTATACACTGAACTGATTATACCGTTAATTGCAAGGCCTATTCAAAATCCTAACTTTCATTAGAATTAAGAGATCCAAAACATAAATTGATCAGGTTTACGTATGCAATAAAAACACAATTAACGCATGAATTAAAAACTGGAAAACACTAAATCATAAATTGAAATAAGCTACGCCATACAAATTCACCGTGTTCTTAACACGAGGGTTTTAGTTACACATAGAAATAAGAAGAAGAGAAGACATAATAGGGAAATTCATAGACAAATTACCCCAAATTCTTCAATCTCCACTTGCTCCAAATCAATGCAATCTCCCTCTTCAATTCTAATTTCTGTTTTCTCCTCTAGTTGGCTGCTTAACCTAAATCTAAATCACTACTGTATATTTACAAAATAACACTAAGTAGAATCCCTATCAATTTCTGAAGTTTTGGCCCAATTGGGCTTTTTCTGGTGCACGCGCGCCCCAGGCGCACGCGGTCTCGCGCCCCAGGCGCGCGAGTCTGCTGCTGGTGCTCTTCTCCAGTAGGCGCGCCCCAGGCGCACCCGTCCACGCGCCCCAGGCGCGCGGGACACTTTTCGGCTTCGTTTCTCTCCGTTCTTTTTCCTACTTCAAGGTCTTTACGTGCTCTTTCCAATTCCATAATTATTTTTCACATTTGAGCTCCAAAATCACCTGAAACAATGAACAAACGATCAAAAAGTTCAAGGGAAACTACAACTACTAAAATTCCTAAAAACTAATAAAAAGATCCTAAGTTTGCTATGAAAACAAGCCAAATCAAAGTAAAAGAGGATAAAATGAAGTCCAAAAACTATATATATCAGACCCAAATCAATGGTCCACACGCTCTTATTTTTTTACTACTCTGACGATTTTCGCTCGGGCGAGCAGTTTTTTGCCGGAGCGAGTTTTACTCAGTAAATCTGGGTTTGGCATGAACCATTTTCACTCAAGCCACCAGCGATTCGCTGGAGTGAACCGGACTTTCGCTGGAGCGAGCCTATTTTCGTTGGAGCGAAAACTACTCAAAGAATCAGTGTCTAATTTAGGCTGTTTCGCTTGAGCGAGCCCATTCTCGCTTGAGCGAGGACCTAAAAGTCTGCACTTTTCCACTTCAAACTTCTACAACTTCTTTTCTACCCGTTGGATCTTGCTCAAACTTTGAGACAATTTTCCACATATATCCTACTTCATATCCAATGGTGGAACTCATGATTTTAGCTACGAAACTTGTATTTTAAATTTCCTAAAGCTCTATGAGTCTAATTACAAACTACCTTCTAAACACTAATTTTAACTTAAACTCTTCACTTTCTTCACCCAAGGCTCATTCAAAATACTAATTACACTTGGAAATAAAAATTGGGATGTTACACAAATGTTCCTTGCATGTATGTTCTCTTTATTTCTCTTTACTTTTTGAGCATTACTAAGTATGTATTTGATTTTGAAAATAGAAAAATGGACATGCATCCAAGCAAAGGGTCCCCACGATTTTTGTATTGTTTTTGGTCCCAATGGTTTTGTTTTATTTCTTTGAATTAGTTTATGTTTAGAACGAGTAAATATGAGTTAATTTTAATTGATTTTATGGTGCATGTTATTGTTTTGATCTTAGTTTGAAAAATCCCCAATTTTTCTCCGCGCATGTTCTGCCTAGGGCTTGAACTTGAGGGGAATAAAATTTGTTTTTGATGCATGTCATAGATTTGCTAATTTTTTCTATTTTCCTAGCTTGATTTCGGTTTGTATGAGGAAATGAGTTGATAAATTGATTTGGACTTTTTTTGGGTAAAAGAATAAATTCATTACCACGTGCAAAGTTCAGAAACATAAAGAGGTCATAAGCAAAAGCCTTGCCACCTTCTAGGAAGGGTTCAAAACTAATGGAAATGCCTAGAGCCTAAGGCTATGTTGCCACCTTATAGGAAGGGTTCAAAATAGCCAAAGGTGCAAAGAATAAGAAATAAATAATACTATAGTTCCTGTCTAATTCTATCAACTAAAACACTATTCCTCTAATCTACAAAATTAGGAAAACAAAAACTAATTCTATGAGCAACCTCTCTCCTAATAATACTGAAAATAAGCTGCAAACTCCTCTTCTGGTTCTTAAATGTTCGATTGTTCCTTTCCTCCCATATGTGATAAATCAATGCTGCAAACATAGCAAACACACATTTGCGGAGGACCTTATCCCTGAAAGCATGGCAGATCGACCTTTTCCAGTTGTGATACTTGTATGTACTCCTATCAATTCCTATCTAGAGACAACAGCAATCAAGGAGACTATAGCTCCAATTACATTCAAAAAATAAATGATTCCTAGACTCAGCAGAAGATAGACATAAACAACAATGATTAGGAATAGTCATAAAACATAACCTGTCCAGATTTTAGCTTCCCAAGAGTGGCAAGCCAAGCAATGAAACAATGTTTTTGTACATTCACACTGTTCCAGACCATTCTATGCGAAGAAAAGATCCCTTGCTGGTCTTTGAGCATCAAGTAACCACTCTTGACCGTATAAATGCCATCCTGAGTTCTACTCCAAGCATCATTACATAAACCTGGCTTTAACTTATCTCTGACTTTTAGAATATGCTCCCAATGCCATCCAGATCCCTGAGTAAAGTTGCATTGCCAGAAATCTTTCTCCTTAATATAAACTGAATGCATCCATCTCACCTAGAGCGTATCCTCCTTCATAGCCAGATCCCAAACCTGGTTTCCTATTGCTGCAAGGTTTCAAATGCAACTATCCTTTATGTTCAACCCACCATGCTTCCTGGATTTACAAACAGAATCCCAAGCAACACTAGCAGAATAATGACCTGTTTCCTGTTTCCGCCAAAGAAAGCCTTTACAAATCTTCTCAATATCACGCAAGACATTTTTCGGGATAATAAAAACAGTAGCCCAATATGAATGCAAACTCATGAGGACTGAGTTTATGAGAGAACACCTACCCAGATACGATAGATTCCTGGTTTTCCATGAATTAATCCTCTTAGTGACCTTATCTACTAAAATATGACAAGTAGAGACGGACCATTTTTTAGCAGACAAAGGTAAACCAAGATATCTAAAATGGAAACTCCCCCTCTGAAAACCAGTAATCTCAATAAAATCCTCTTGCTTATGATGGGGGATACCTGCCATGAATATAGAAGACTTCTCATTGCTTGCATACAGGCCTGACAAAATGGAAAGAAGGAAGCAAGTATTGATCTTGCTACCTTTTATTGGAGTGGTTGGGAATCAAAGTTTAATGGTCCCCACAGACGGCGCCAATGTAATGGAATAGAAAATAGGGAATGTTCTTGTTCAAGGGGACCTCAAGACCAATAGATGTTGCCCCTGAAATCTACGTGTGAACAGAAGTTAACGTATGACGGTGATGGAATATTTCTAAATATTCATTTGGAATACCCAAGGTCTCCCCTTGTCAACAGAGTGTGTGCTAAGTGACAACTCAGAGATGAGAGAACTTACTTGACCCTAGGGCATGATTATGCCTTTTATAGGGTGTGCGGGTGGATAGGGCCTAAAGGGCCTTTAGGGTTTACACGTTGACGTCAGGTTCAGAGAATATCTACAAAATATCTGGTATTTTCCCTGGATAGGTGTATCGCTTCGCATTCTTGAACCCGGACAGATCAGCATGTCCCTTCCATGTCTAGCCTGTATTAAAGATGTAGGGTGTATGACACGTGACTTGTACGGCGCCCCGAGATCGAACAGATGACTACCCATCCCTAGTTAGGCCACTCGGTGGGCTCCGAAGGGTGGCCGAGTGTATGGTCGGTTAGCGACCATGTAGGCGGTCCGACTTGACGAGGGTCAGGTCGGATGAGGTGCCTTCGACTTGTGGGAGGTCGGTCAAGGCCGTTTGGTCCTGGTCCATCCGAGGTCGGGTAGTCGACATTCCAACCTGTACGGAGGCCAGGTAGGGTCAATATTATATTGACCTTATGCTCAGTGTAGGGTCGTCCAGCAAAGATTCGCTGGGAATACCGGTTAACCCTACAATAACTATCACTTTAGTATTACAAATATATCGTTTTAAGATAAACAACTCTTTGTGACAAAAGCACGACAATGGAATGCGAGGCGACAGGAACGGGAGTGCCTGTCGACACGCTAGTTATAATAAGAAAAACATACCCCCATAGTCCTTCAATGCTAAACTAATAGCAAGACATACCAATTCTCCCATATCCTAACCAAATAACAATACAAAATGCTTAAATACTGCACATAAATAGGAGCATAACCTAATTATCATATACAAACAACAATGAGCTCCAAAATGTGTTTAATAGTCCTTTACGAAATTGGAAATATAAACTCTTCTTTTTTCTATCTACTTCAGATGGAAAAAAAATTGTCTTCGAATTTGCTAGTTTATCTTTGTTGAATAAGAGATTGATTTGATTTTGTAACAGAATCATGCTTCACAAATCATTAACACCAAAATTGGCTCACTGAATATTCCATCTCAAACTTTCAATATTTCATATATAGGGTTTGCTTGTACCATTTATGCAATAAAATTCCCTCTTCATATTTTTTTTAAAACTAAAATGGTTAAACTTTTCGGCGAATATTTAGACATAAATCTCTTTGTCTCAAAAATGCCACTAAAATTTAAATATATAAAAGGAAGATTATAGGAATGTGTTGGTTCACCATATATAATTAAAAAAATATTATCAAAATCCCTATATAGTCTCACAAAATTAAAAGAGGATAGTGATATTTTGAATAAGTTTAAAACAATCATATCAATGACTAGATTGGAAGTTCACTAATCATCGTGAATACAATACTAAAAGATCTTTAAATTTAATATCTTATAAAGAATTTATTTATTAGGGTAATTAATCATCATGAATACGAAAATAAACAATGTAAAGGTTAAACTAACTCATCATGCTTATAAACATGTTTAAAATAACTCTCGTGCTTGGAACCTTGTCCAAATATCCCTCCAGCAAAAAGCTAGTTTCTACATTGGTGCAACTAAACACCATAATATCACGTAGTATTCCTCCTCTGGTGCTCCATCTTGATGCTATAAAAAATAATAAGCTGAGTGCATCGTATAAAAAGGAAAAACTAAGAGTGTTGAAAATTTAATTGAGGAAATGGATCAAAGATACCTTTGGTTGTTAAAATTCGCAAATTGTGACCATAATTGACAAAATCATGCAACCTGGACTCACCAGATTTTGACCAGTATTCAAGTGAAAGTTTGATGATTCAATTGATGGTCAAAGAATCTCAAGCTGAAAGGACAATTTGTTGGTGCAGAAATCTTGGAGCCATCGTTTCCAGGAAGGGGTTAGGAACAATTTTTTTCCACCTTTGAATTAGGAATAGGGTGAGAATAAATCATATTTTGGGTGTAAATAATAAGGGAGATTGGTGTGAAGAAGAAGTAGAAATTAGTAACGGCATGATGAGGTATTTTAAAGACATTTTCAAAGTACTATTTGAGTGTATATCATGCCTTGATGGGGTTGAGTTTAGTAGTCTATTGTAACAACAAAAAATAAAATTAATTACAACTTTTAGTTTTATAAGGAAGAAGATTAAAGCGCTAGTTTGTAGTTGTGTTGCTGATATATACCCTGGTTCAAAGGGCATCAACATAAAGTTCTCCAAAGACTTTTTCGAAATTTTAAAACTATTATGGAGGATATTTGTAACTTTGTTTTTAATTTCAGGTGAAACCGATGTTTCACAAAGGAGTTAATTATTTTTTTTATTGCTTTAATTTCAAAGATTCTTACCTCACAAAAAGTAAAACACTTTACACAGATTTCATTTGTCGGTTCATTTTACCAGATTTTATCTAAAGTGTTATTAGGTAGTCTGAAAAGTATGATCCATTTTCGTATGTCTCCTACATATTTAACTTTCATAAATAATATGCATATTCTTGATGTGGTTTTTGTAGATAATAAGGTTATTGGTAATGCAAAGAGTAATGCGGAGAGTTGGATGTGATTTACGGTATAGATCAGACTTTTATAAAGAGAATGAGTAGGTGAACTAGGGTTTCTTGGATTACATAATAGAAAGGATTGGTTTCATATATTAGGATGTTATTTCCCTTAAGTAGGATCTCCAAAGGATACCCTATGACACCCTTCTTATTTCTTTTGATAATATGAAGTTTTGTAGGGCTTAAGAGAAAAACAGTGCCAGTACAGTGAATCTCTTTGAGGATGTAGATAGGTAAGAATGGTATTGAGATCATGAGCCTCCAATTCATATATGATACAATTGTAGTTAGAAAACCTTTGGAAAGAAATTTATGGTCAATGAAGAGCATATTGTGTTGCTTCGAATTGGCATCGGGTCTGAAGGATAAAACCCAAAATAGTTCTTTATTTGGCTTAAATAATGTAGACAATGAGTTTGTGGATGCGCCTTCGAACTTCTTACTTTGCAAAGTAGCTAGGTTTGATTCCCTTTAATTATTTACTGGTTCTAGACATGAATCTAAATTGAGTTTTACTTCCCATTGGGGTAACACTTTCATGATTTATCCCGTTGGGAGTTTTACTTCCCTTAGTCTCTACTTTCGGTCCACTTCAAAATACAACCAAGTAACAATTGAAAATTCTACTTCGTCCACTTTGAATTGAAGATTACTGACTATCACTAGTAATATCCTATTAATACTACTAAGGAAAAGTTATAACATCCATTACCCTAAATTGAGATTCTAGACATGAATCTCACTCTATGCGCGATACATTGCCTTTAACCCACTTTGTTATCGCCACTTGCATTTCTCAATCCCACATTGCAATGGAAAACAATAATTTGTAACGAAAAGGGTTTCTCTTTGGTGATAAAGAATTTCCAAAAATTATCTCTTTCCGAAAATAAGGAAAAACTCTTTATAATTTATAAATCAATTTCATTTCGAACTTTAACAAAATTAGTTGATAATGGGAAAAACATGTCAAGCATCCAAAAGTTCAAAGTATTCACAAAGATTTCCAAAATCATTTCACGTTGGTTTTCGAATTAATTCAAAAGTTTGAGGACTCCTTTGACAAAGAAAACAAGGATCCTCAATGCTCATCAAACTCAAATAAAAGGAATTGCATGTATCGGATGAAATTTGATTTCATCCGCATATTTAAATCTTAATATATGCCTTTCCTTTTATTTCAACTTTGAAGTTCAACTTTTGTTTCAAATTGACATATGTCACCTTCGGTGAATTCCTATTTAATCGGCGATTGGTGTAATCTAATAGTAAACTACACCATTCTCCCATTACTTAGGAACTCATTTTGTTAATAGTACATGTTTAGAAATTGATGTTGTGACATTCGGCCAATTCTCCAAGTTAGAATCAATTCCGTACCCTAGAAAGTACAGGATACTTGTATGCTTGACATTCGTTTAAAAATTCATACTACTAAAACTTTTCCGAAATAAAGTCTGAAAATAGTTTGATGCCAAAAACACATTTACACTTTTTAATATAGTAATGTATTTATCACCAAACATAATGTGGAATTGTAGAAAGTGCTCAAGTCCTATTAAAGACGACACTCAATCATCAAAGTTAAAGGCAAGTACACCGGGTCGACACCTATTCACTTCCGCTGCGCACTCTGATAAAGAATGCTCGGAGTGTCTATGATGCAATGATTCCTAATTCTTATCCTATTCCTATGTATTGAAAAGAATTCGACAATTATTTCATTGGATTTCAAGGACTCGATGATTTCATCTTCTAATAAAATGTACGCATCGAGGGGCCCTTCTTGATTCTACATTACATTAGAAACAAAACCACTTTCGTACAACCCGAATTCCAATTAAATAATAGGAAAAGACTCATCTTCCATCCAAAAGAAGACTTTGAAATTTCGTTTCACGTAAAAGTTTCAATTCTTCTTTATATTCGAAGTTGATTTACTTAATTCAAAACTGAGGTTTAGTCCATCCCGTTGGGGTAACACTTTCATGATTTATCCCGTTGGGAGTTTTACTTCCCTTAGTCTCTACTTTCGGTCCACTTCAAAATACAACCAAGTAACAATTGAAAATTCTACTTCGTCCACTTTGAATTGAAGATTACTGACTATCACTAGTAATATCCTATTAATACTACTAAATGATACTAACTTTAACTAGGTATGCATGCATAAACTATGAAAATAAGCTACTAAACTAACTATTGGTTAGTTACTCTCATGTGGAGTAACTCTTTGGGAGTAGGAAATCCATACTCCACGGCCGAGAATTGCAACCATTGCTCTGATACCATCTGTAACATCCTCAATTTTCATACTTTAAAATATATTACTTTTTATAGTATTTAATATAAAAATGCTTGGGGTTTTATAAAAATTTTGGCGGAGTTTACTCTAAAATATGGACTTTCCCCAAGTTAATTTTGTACCTGTCAGTCCAGAACAGTTTATAATGTAACAGCCCGATTTTCATAACTCAAAAGTAATCGGCTTTCATCCAATTATGTTGCAAAAATGAGGCCAAATTTTTTTTTTTTATAAAACAAGGTTGACGTGTTTGAAAACGTTAATGTAAAGTTATTGATGTTCTGTAACGTTCTCTTTCGAAAACCGAGTTGTAACTAAAACTGTTCTTTTCGGTGCTACTAACGTGTCTCTTTGTAGAAAGTTTTCAAATTTGATGAAAAAGGAATTTGAAATGTCAATGATGGGAGAACTCAAGTTCTTCCTAGGCTTACAAATAAAGCAAGGCAAGGAGGGGATATTTGTGCATCAAGGGAAATATTGCAAAGAGCTCCTTGAGAAATTCGGATTGGACAAGTGCAAGGAAGCCTACACTCCAATGAGCACATCATGCTACCTAGACAAGGATGAACAAGGTACACCGGTTGATGTTAGTAAGTATAGGGGTATGATAGGTAGTCTCCTATATCTCACTGCATCTAGACCGGATATTATGTTTAGTGTATGCATGTGTGCTAGATTTCAAGCTAATCCTAAAGAATCTCACCTATCCGCAGTTAAACATATATTTAAGTATCTAAAAGGAACAATTAACACTGGTTTATGGTATCCTGCTGAAGCCAATCTTAGTTTAGTTGGTTACTCGGATTCCGACTTCGCGGGATGCAAGCTTGATCGCAAAAGCACCAGTGGTACTTGCCATTTCTTGGGAAGTTCATTGGTGTCATGGTTTTCTAAAAAGCAAGCTTGTGTCGCTCTTTCTACCGCCAAAGCGGAATATATCGCAGCCGGTAGTTGTTGTGCTCAACTGTTATGGATGAAACAACAATTATCGGATTTTGGTTTGAAACTTGAAAATATTCCGATTAGATGCGATAACACGAGTGCAATCAATTTGACTAAGAATCCAGTGTATCACTCAAGAACTAAACACATTGAAATAAGACATCACTTTTTAAGAGATCATGTACAAAAGGGTGATTGCACAATTGAATTTGTTAGTACCACAAATCAATTAGCCGACATTTTTACAAAACCTCTACCAAGGGACACCTTCTATCATATTAGGAGAGAACTTGGTATTTTAGATGAAGCTAATATAGGCTAATTGCATTGTGTGTCATTTTTGGAAAATCACCATATTAGTCTTACTCTAATGTGTTATTGATTCTTAGTTAAATTGTCCTTGATGATATTTAAAATTGTATGTGTTAATTGTGTCTGATTCTGTACTGTATTCCAAGTTGGTAGTGAAGCATTTGTGTTTGATTTGTGTTTGGTCTTTTAAAACTGAGTTTTTACTTTCTGTTCTGTCAAAATACTCGAGTTTTTCCAAAAACACTCGAGTATATTAATTCAAAATTAAATCAGTTTTAAATTGAAAAAGTTTTTAATCAGGGTCTGATAAAAATACTCGAGTGTTTTTCAAAACACTCGAGTCTTTCGAAACCCCCAATTTTTGAACTTTCAGACCAAACTCGAGTATTTTCCAAAAACTCGAGTATTTTGCGTTTTCCTGAAATTTGAACTTTCGGACCAAACTCGAGTTTTTCAGTTTTTACTCGAGTTTTCTGGGAAATCTGGGCTGAGTCACGAACGACTCGAGTATATTTTCAAAAACTCGAGTATTTATGAATATACTCGAGTATTTTGGAACGTTTATATATACTCTCAGCCTTCCAGACTCGAGTTTTCCGAACCCCTTTCTCTTCTCTCTCGGTTTTCTCATATCTCTCTCCTCAAAACTCCGTTTTTACTCAAATTTTTGCCAAATCTTACTAGTTTTACATCCTCTAATCACTTTTCTACCATTATTTCAACGAATTTCAACACTTTTCAACCTCAAATCCGTCACCCCCTTTTCAAACCCTAACTTTCCAAAACTTCAATTTTCACATCAATTCCTCTATGGCTTCATCATCTGGTAAAGGAAAGAGAGTAAGGATTGCCGAATCATCTTCCGAGGAGGAAATTCCGGAGTTCTATCAAGAAGATGAATGCTTGGAACGGTTGGAAGGCTTTGCCACTAGAGAGTTCGGAGTTATCACATGGATCAACAGTGCATTCCTTGAAAGTAAGGGTTTCTCATTTGTTATTAACCTTAGGTATCAAAAACTTATTCAATTTCTGGAATTTAATGGCCCTATCTATCCTAGGTTAGTTAGAACCTTTTATGCGAACCTTAGGCTACATAATGATGTCATAGAATCCATGGTTGAGGGTGTTAGATTCAAAATTAGCGCTAAGGACCTTTTTGTTGCTTTTGGGACTACACGACACGGGGACAATTCTTTAAAGGCAGATGCGGACGGAATTTTTCAAAGTTGTTTGCGCCCCGGTCGTGTATGGACCGAAGGAGTTAAGCATTCCTCATTTATGACTATCGAAACTAGGGTGTTCACTATATAGTCTGCCATCAGTTAGTGCCTCAAACCTCACCCTATTATGCTAAGCACACAAACAATGAACTTAGGCTTCTTAGTGCCATCCTGAACAATGAGAAGCTGAATTGGTCTCGCATAATTTTGGATCGAATGCTACTTGCTACAAAATCTAAACACCCGAAAACCTTACCTTATGCCATGCATGTGTGTTTCCTGTTGAGTTACTTCAAGGTGCCTATCCCACGGAATGAAGAGAAAAAGACTCTTCATGTTAACCAGCACTGCCTCAACAAAGGTACCTTGAGTCATCAAGACATGGCGTTTCATGAACCCTCTAGCCAATACCTGTACAGATCTGACATAGCTGAGTTGGAGAGGGTTGCGAATATTTCAGCTCGACAAGGGGTGGATGCCCATCAGATGGAAGAGGAAGCTGCAACATTTGCACAGGCTGAAGGAGGGGACCCTATTGAGAATCAGATTAATTTTGATGACTTTACTGGATCTCAATCTGGGTTTGATAACTTGGGCTGGAGAGACAATGTTATCACACGGCTGGACACTTTAGATGGGAGGATGGACTATCTTGTGCATGCTATGGTCGCCCAGCGTGATGATTTTGTTAGCCTGGACACTAGGATGAGTGCAGAGTCTGCCATGTTTTATTCTCATTTGGATCAACACTCGGCCCAGCTTAATTCCCGCCTGGACCAGTAGTCAGAGCAGATAAACCACCGGTTTGATGAGATGATGGCGGCCTTCTCTCGATGTTTTGATGATGTTGACCTTTGCAGTCTATCTTAGTTTTCATTCTGTTTTTATCATGTTGGTCTTTGTTACATTTTCTGTATTTTGAGAACTTGGTGTTTTGAGACTTTGGGTTTATTATTGCACCTTTGATTTGGACCTTTTATGATGTTTTTATGTTAATGAATTTGGTTTTCATTATGGTGTTTGTGCAAAGCTTCAGGGGGAGCTCTTTATCTTTATTATTACGTCTTTTTTTTTCATAGTTGGTTATGGGGTTTTCCAATTATGCACCTCTCCTCCCTTGATCTTTTTCTCAATTGTTACACCTTTTTGGATCATGACAAAAAGGGGGAGAGATATTATACACTTGTCTTGACATTGTTGCACCTAAATTTTTCTAATTATGGTATATACTCTGATAATTGTTGAATACTATAATACCATAGGCTTGGTGCTAAAATTAAATTGTCATAACCTCTTGCACAAGCTGAATTTTTAGATAGGTGAAAAGTATCATATAGTGAGGGGGAGTTGCATCTTCAAGTGGATTCAAGCTCAACAAATGGTACAAGTGTTAATTATTTTGTCATCACCAAAAAGGGGGAGATTGTAAATTCAATGCTCCTAATTATGGTGATTATATTTTGATGATGACAAAGTAATTAACAAATCAAGTCTTGAAGACATTGCAACATTCACAACAACATCAAGTCAAGAAAAGAAGACAAGTGCCCAATCATTCTCAATCAAATATTATTGTAAATTTCTAATTTATGTTGAGAGTGGTTGAGAGTGGGTAGAAATAGTTAGTCTCTTCTAGGAATAAAATTTTATATGACTATTAGGTTGAGATTAACTAAAATTAATACTTGAGAGGAAAAATAAAATTGAAAATTAATTTTTCTCATGTCTGATCAAAATACTCGAGTATTTTGAGAAAGACTCAAGTATATACTCGAGTATTTTGTAAAACACTGGAGTATTTGTGCCAGGTCAGCAAATATGACCGTTAGTCTTGTTCGTGCACCAATTCACTCGTGACCGACCAAAAAGACTCGAGAATTTACCAAAAGCCTCGAGTATTTTTGTCCAGTCAGCAAAAATGAACGTTGGAGAGACTCAAAAACCCAATTCAGGGCATTTGAGTCTCATCCAACCCAAGAGAGCATTTCAGAACCTTATTGTAAAATTTCTCTTTGAATTTGTGCAAGAACAAACAAGACAACAAGATCATAGTGTGTTCAAGCTTTTATAATTTCCTCTTCTCAAGTGTTAATTCCCAAAAAGCTCAACTTCTCACTCATATTGTCATTTTATTCCAAGTTGAGTTTTAGGCCTCAATTCTTACATTGCTGTGCTTATTTGTGCTAATCCATTGGGAGATTAGTAATACACATACAAAAAGCTTGATTATTCAAAGTCTTGGATTGTTCCCAAGCAAACCCTAAGTGGCTTAGGGTGTTGGAGTCTTGAGAGGTTCTCAAGCACAAGACTAGGAGGTTCCTAGCCCGGTGGAGTTTCTTGAAGGGAGTTCAAGGAAGCTTTGTGAAGAGTTCTTCAATCACCGGAATCAAATTGGGGTAGAAATCAAGAGTTTGGTACACTCTTGAAGGGTTAGGTTGAGTGAGGCCATTCTCAAGCAATCCTTTGTAATTTCTAACAATTTGATTATTAGTAGAAATTCCTAAGTGATTAGGAGGACTGGATGTAGCTCATTGTTGGAGTGAACCAGGATAAAATTGCTTGAGTGGTGGTTTATTGCTTTTAATCTAATTTCTAACTCAATTTACTTTAATCATTTCAAGCAATTAGGATTTATACAATTAGGTAGCAAGTTCAAGGAATCCTAGTGTTAAAAGTAATTTAGATTGCTTGCTATTCTGTTGGATAAGTTCCTGTTTAGTATTGAATTGATTTGAGATAAATTGCTGAATTTTCGTTTCTGTTTTTACTGCTATCTGATAGGAAAAACTCGAGTATATTCAGAAAAACTCGAGTTGTTCATCACTGAAAAACTCGAGTATTTCACAAAAGACTCGAGTATTTCGTGTCTGATTCCAGAAAATTCAGTCTTAGCTCCATTCTTCAATTATCATTCGAATTATTTGGTATTAGTGCTTCAAATTACTATTCACCCCCCCTCTAGTATTTGCTTAGCCCGCTTGTTGGTTTCCAACATTAACAACCACCGGGACAGGATAAGTATTTGTCTCCCCAACGGAAGTTTCTCTAGGACTTGACTATCTGACTAAGTCTGATAGTGACAATATTGTTCTTTATCTTTAAATTCATCTAATTTAAAGGTAAATCGTATAGTCTTTCTTGAGAAAGATTATATCTAAAAGGGATGATTTCATTACTGATAGTTTAAATATTAGGACTGATCACCCTAATGTTTATAACTATTAAGAAATGAAGTCATACGAATATTTCCCTACTCGTGCCCGAGTGATCAGAGTGCGCAACGGGATGGGGTTTTTCCTCAAAAAGATCTTTAGAAAACGTTTTAATTGAGGAGTATATATACATATTTATATTTTAAAGGTATTATTCGAAAAAGTTTTTAGTCAAAAGATTTCATTTGAAGGAATTACGAGATAATTTTTGAGGAAGTTCAAGCAAACCCTTTATGAGAAACAAGGATTTGTATATGTTTTGGAATGCAAAAGCTTTATTTGGGAAAAAGCTCAATTGAAATATTTTTGTGAAACGTTTTGGGTCAGAAGGTTTGAAAAAGTATAAGAAAATTCCTTTTAAGTGGGGAAGGATGCTCCCAAATTATATTTTGAAAACATATAACACCAGAACAACTTTTTGTGTAACTTTGGAAATTATAGAACTTTTAAAGAAGAATTTCGGGGACGAAATTCCTTTTAAGTGGGGAAGAGTGTAACATCCCAGATTTTTAACCCTTGATTAATAAAATGTTAATTACAAAGCTTATTTATAATTGATTATTTTTATTCTTGATTTCAAAGTAATTTATTATGAATGATAATATTAGATAGTTCTAATATGAGAAAATAAATATTTTCACATTAATCCCTGTTTGGGGACCTTGAAGTAATTGTAGAAAGATTTTGGAGGGAAAGAAAATAAAAATTATATTTTTCAAAAACTGGTCAAAATACTCGAGTAGTTTTGGAAATACTCGAGTATTCTGGTCAGAGTTGACGAGTTAGTGCGTTTGGTGAGTCACCACCAACGAGTCACCGCCGATTGACACAAAATCAAGCCTTCAACACGTCCATGGCTTTCGTGTCGAGCTGCATGAGCTTCATGGATGGCTATTTAAGCCATGGTTGATGAATCAATCAACCCCTTTGCTCAAATCGTGAAGTGTTGTATGTGTTAGGGTTTCCGAATTGATTCAATCGATTCTCCCTCTCTGGATTGATTCGAACCACAAACTATACACCATTGTGAAGCTCACATTCAGGGCATCACAAATATACCAAGATTGTGAGCTGAGAGTTCGTAGATTGGAAGAATCGAAGCTTAGAAGTTGGAGTTTGTTGGTTGTCTCAGGTTCCTGGAGCTTACTTTGGAGCTTGATTCTGGTAAGCTCAGATAACCTCCTCATGTGAATCTTGTTTCTTTAGCTAGTATGAATTGTAGAGAGTATATAGAGACTAATTTCCCCAATTTTTATGGCTGTTTCATGCATCAACCAATTCAATCTTGGTGCTCTGCTGAAACTGCTCTGTTTCAGTGTGGATTTTGGGGAATTCAGCTTGGAAGCTAAGTTTGGGGTAAAGTCTCTGTTGATTCACGTCTAAGAGGTAAGGGGAAGCTCTCTATTCACTAGATAGAGTTTAAATTGCATGCATTTGATTAGAGAGCCACCAAGAGGCTCTAAGGGCTTAGTTTGAATAGGGAAATTGGTTTGGAGACCAACCTGTGTTCTAATGATGTTCTGAGCAAGTTCTATATGTTGCATGTGAGCTATATGCAAGTTGTTTTCATGCCAAAAGTGTTTGGAACTGAATTTGGTATGTAAGTTGTTGAAAATGTGTTTTTATGCATAATGGTTGCTCAGATTCGATTCAGTGTAATAAGTTGTTGTTTTTGTGTTGGAACATGCTTAATATGTATAAAGTAAGTTCTGTTGATCATTGCATTGGATTAGAATTGGCTAGAATTGGAAATGGTATGTTAAAATGCAAATTACAGTGTTATCTGTCTGAAAACACTCGAGTATTAGGGATTGATACTCGAGTATTCGACCAAAACTGAAACATGAATTTCTGGGAAAATGAAGAACACTCGAGTATCATGACAAACACTCGAGTAATTTGGAAAAATGAAGAACACTCGAGTATCATGAAGAACACTCGAGTAATTTGGTAAAATCTAAAGAACACTCGAGTAACTATGTAGAACACTCGAGTATTTTGGTGAAAACTGAAACATGAATTTCTGGAAAATGAAGAACACTCGGGTAGTTTTACCTAGAATACTAGAAAAACCATTTCCAATCCTGGACCATTTGGTTAATATTTAAATGACAGTAATCCAAGTGATCTAGAACTTAAAAGAGATTGATTGATTATATGGTTATTCATTTTGGACGATGGGACGTTGCTCGGGTGGCACGTCATAACGTTGCTCAGGTGGCACGTTACATATTGAAATATACCAATCAATTTCTTTAAGCGAAGATATTACATCCATTTTTGAGTTTGGATAGTAGATCGTTTACTCATGTTTGGGTGACAAGAGGAGGACCTCTGGAATTACAAAAAGTTGCTGCTAGCTCGATGACACATTAAGGTGGACAATGTGGACAGTATGTGGTATACTGTTGATTTGATGGTTCAACGGTGTGTTGCACACAAGTGGTAAGGTTTACCTTTTGGCGACGTGACGTTCATCAGACATGGTGACGTTTATCACCTCTGTTGTGTTACACAAGTGATAAGGTTTACGTCCTTAGGCGACGTGACGTTCATCAGATGTGGTGACGTTTTTTATCACACCCGTTGTTTGTTGAGAAGGGTGTGGTGCACACAAGTGATAAGGTTTACGTCCTTAGGCGACGTGACGTTCATCAGACATGGTGACGTTGTTTATCACCTCTGTTGTGTATCACAAGTGATAAGGTTTACGTCCTTAGGCGACGTGACGATCATCAGATGTGGTGACGTTTTTTATCACACCCTTTATATGTTGAGAAGTGAGAGGTTTACGTCCTTGGGCGACGTGACGTTCACCAGGTAGTGTGACGTTTTTATCACTTCCGAGCTATTACGCCATACGTTTTAGTAACGTATTCGTGATTTGGAAATGTATTGTTGAATTGGATTGGCGTCCGTGAGGACCTTAGATGGAGAATCTCAGAAAAAGAAGAATGACAGACATGATGCCACCTACCCTTAATTTAGTTAAGGCTAGATATCTGAATGAGTGTGTGAACATCATATTTGCATTAAGCGTGAGCCAAGTGTTAATTGTGGCTACTAACTGATTTGGGATTATCTGTGTATAATCATGTTACTTCAATATTTAAGCTCTATTGATTAGGTGTATAGATTTGCTTACCCCTATTCCCTTGTAGGTGATGTCACGTTACATCGCTTGCATCGAGGTCCTCCCACTTCTTAGTGGCATATGGATCTGCGAGGATTGTCGAGTAGTGTATGAGGGTGAGATAGTGGTTACCTTCGATCACCCTAATCCACTGGTTCGGTCACATCCTCGTAGGTTTAGGATTCCCATCATATACGCTATCCATGTATCTACTTTTTATACTTACCATGGATCATCTCCCACTCGACCAGCTCGCTTGTATAACAGTTTTCAATTCGAACCTACCCGCTCATACCCTTTTTCTATTAGAGTCATTCGAGAGGAGACTTCCCCGTCTGTTTCAAGGAGTCCTATTAAGGTCACGTTTTCATCAGACCTTGTACCCAGTGGTAGGGTAATTACTCCTTCAAATAAGATCAAGGAGGATCCTGTCGAATACGAGAGCGGAAGCGAGCTTGTCGTTTAATCTATCGGGAGTCAATGGAGAGGCGATGATCCCGAGGTATGTGCATAAGGTAAATGATGAGGATCAGGGATCCGGTTGATGGATGCTGTGGAGGAGATTAGCTGCTGATGATGATGTTGGATGATGATTGCTGCTACTTCTTGGAGACTTCTACTACTACTGCCGCGACCAGTGCTATAAGACCAGCTTTGGGAGTTTTATATATTGTGGGAATTTCTTTTGAAAACTCTGGAGCCATGGTCTATTTTGATGTACATATAAATACATAGCCTTATGGACTTGTTCTGGGATTTTGGAGATCCTTACCGTCGGACTATGTATTACGTACCTTTTGATATATATAAAATCCATGCTTATACTTAAGTTTATTACATAGTCCTGATATTTCCGCTTACTCTGATATTGATTTAAAAGAATTCGGCTATGACATTTTGGAAATGGTGTCACTTGGCTAGACGAAAACTGGATGGCAATACTTGAGTTCCTTTATATGAAATAGAGTACATTTATCTTCAAAGAGAATGCTATCCAAGATTTGCGAAATTATCTTTTGAGAAAAGTAAATGTCGAATTCGATTTTAAAAGTAATACGTAAACTATTCTCCAAACATACTATGTTTTGGTTTGTGCACCCGACTATTTGGAAAATATAAAAGAAAATTTTGAATCCAGTATTTTCTAACATTTTACAAGTCCATATATTCTCAAGTAATAGTATTCATTTTGTATTAATTACTTGGGTTATTTTGAGGGTGTTACAATACACGGACCCAATTCTTACTAAAGGGATTCTCCAAGGGCACTTTCCTCGGTTTACTTATCATGAAAGTCCTTCGCTCAGACTCATGGACTCCGAGCATACCAAAGGGCCAGGCTCGGACTTGATGGGTTCGAGCCTTACGATCGGTCCCCAATCCATCAGGCTCGGGACTCTGGGACCGAGACATATCGTCGGCTCGCGGATAAGGTCAGGCCCACCGAGCCTTCTTATCCCTTCCGCAAATCTCTCCTAGATTCTCGCAACAGCCTAGACATGAGATCTTCAGCTGATCCTATCCAGATTCTAGAAGCATAATCACCCGATATTATCTCATAGAGTCCTGGTTCAGCTCAACCCAGATACAGGGCCCAAACGGCCCATATCAGCCTCCTCCAAACCCTATAAATAGCTCATCACAGCTAGGGTTTCAGGTAAGTACTCTCATCCCTAAGTTGACACTCTGCACACACACGTTGACTAGGAAGACCCTGCTTTTCCCAACTGGAACTGCAGAAATACCATAAGTCACACAGTAATACTTGATCCTCTCTTGGGCTCCTGGTTACCATAATCTTGAGCACTTAGAGGGTTAAGGACACATAGTGTTCAAGGACACTACAGGATCAGAGGAGCTGCTGAGGACATGGATGACCTGCTCTGGGACTTCTATTTTTGGATATTGTGATATATTGTATATATTTTAAGAGGTCTTAGAGTGAGGTTTATTTTATGCAGCTGGTTTGTATATGTTTCACTAAAACTTGCTATCTCGACTTATGTTACTTGCTACTGATGATACTGGTGGGGTTTTATCTTGATATGTATATATATGATGTTTTTATTTACCTCAGCAGTGCCCCACAAGTATTACTTTTACTTCCGCATACTCTGATTCTGATTCAAATAGGATTCGACAATAAGTTTATATTTTATACATTCGATCAAACTCGAGATACAAATAATATTTTTTAATAAGGACTACGAAGATGTTTTATTATGTTTAAAAGACATTGTCTCGAGAGCCTTTTCGTTATTAAAATAATATTAAGCCGAATTCAATTTATTTGTCCAGGAAATAAGGATTTATAATTAAGCAAGTAAACATTGAAAAGGGAAAAATTTTTCAGTCCCGACTTTTGATAGCAAGTATTCAATATTTGGAAATATTAATTATTTTCAAGATATAAAATGAGGGTGTCACACCTTTGGTGGTATCAGAGCATTGGTCCTGTCCCTCATGGCCCCGATGATGCAGCTAAGTATGGTATTCAATGTTATTGAATATGTTTGAGTAAGCTAGTAGTGTTTATGTTTTAAAGACCTTTTTAGTGACCCAAAGCCCATAGTTCAGGTCTTTCTATGGCAACCAGGAATAGAAATATTACGAACGAAATGTTAGAACGAATTACGACTGTGCTGGAAGGCATGCAACAGCAACAGCAGCCACCTCAAGGGCGAGCTGGTAACCCACATGTTGGAAATGTGGCGAATCATGATGCTAAGACTCTGTCGGAATTCAAGAAGTGCAATCCACCAAGGTTTGAAGGAGGATACAAACCTGATGAGGCAAATAAGTGGTTGTACGAGATCAACAAGATTTTCAGAACTTTGGATTGTTCTGATGAGCAGAAGGTGACCTATGCAGTTTATATGCTCCATGGGGAAGCTGAGAACTGGTGGGATCACACTGTCCAATTGCTGAATTTTGAAAGGAGGGCAATCAACTGGGGAGTATTTATGGAGAAATTTCTTAATAAATACTTTCCGGAAGATTTAAGGAGAAAGAAGGAGGTAGAATTCATGCAATTGAAGCAGGGGGGTATGAGTGTAGGAGAATATGCTGCCAGATTTGAGGAGCTGATGAAATATTCTCCCTACTACTTGAATAACCCTGATGGAAGAAGTAAATGTGTTAAGTTTGAAGGTGGACTAAGACCGGAACTGAAGTCTATTTTTAGTTACCAGAGGATTCAGAGTTTTCCTGCACTTGTGGATATCTGCAGAATGTATGAGGATGACAAGAAGGCTGAACTGATAGGGAGTCAAGGAAAGGGGATTGGACAGAACTATGGACCACAGAGGAAGAAGAAATTCGATCATCGGAATAATGGTCCATATTCTCAGAAAAACAAGGGCAAGGGCAAAGCTGTGATGGATAACAAGAACAAGTCTCGCGATAATGCTCCTTATTGTGAGAAGTGTAGGCGTTATCATCATGGTCAATTCTGCTGGTCCACAGGTGGATGTTTCAAATGTGGAAAGCAAGGCCACTTTGCTCGTGATTGTAAAGAGTCTGCAAAAGGTGATGCAAAGGGATCTGCTGGCAAGCCAATGGTGCAAGGAAGAGTGTTTACCCTGAGTGGTAATGAAGCAACCCGAACCCCGAATCTCGTGCAAGGTAACTTTTTGCTTAATGATCAACCTTGCAAGATCATGTTTGATTCTGGAGCTACACATTCTTTTGTTTCTCCTGAATGTGTGAATAGGTTGAATCTTGTTGTTTCCGATTCGCCTTGCTATCTTAGTATAAATACCCCTACTGGGATACCGATCTTTACCGCTAAGGTTTGCTTAGGGTGTGATGTTGAAATCTTGGGTCGTGTCTCTAAAGTAGATTTGGTCTGTCTCCCTAAGTTACAATTGGATGTGATCTTGGGTATGGATTGGTTGATGAAGAACCAAGTGATCATCAATTGTGAGGAAAAGACAATCCAATATAGGACCCTTGAACCCGAAGGTTATATGTGTTTGTTCTCTGCTACTGGGGAAGAAGAGTCGATGCCGAAAGAAGAGATTCCTGTGGTGAGGGAATTTCCGGAAGTATTTCCTGAGGAGATACCAGGATTACCTCCGAAGCGAGAAATAGAGTTTGGAATTGACTTAGTTCCTGGAGCTGGTCTCATCTCTATTGCTCCGTATAGAATGGCACCACCGAAAATGGCAGAAATGAAAAAGCAGATAGAGGAATTGCTGCAGAAGCAGATGATCAGGCCAATCGTTTCACCTTGGGGAGCTCCATTGCTGTTTGTAAAGAAGAAGGACGGGAGTATGAGAATGTTCGTAGACTACAGACAGTTAAATAAGGTCACCATTAAGAATAAGTACCCTTTGCCAAGGATTGATGACCTTATGGATCAAGTTAGGGGAGCTGCAGTATTTTCCAAGATTGATCTGAGATCGGGCTATCATCAGATCAGGATAAAGGAGGAATATATACCCAAGACTGCATTTCGATCTCGATACGGTCATTATGAGTATGTTGTGATGCCGTTCAGATTGACTAATGCACCTGCTATTTTCATGGATTATATGAACCGGATCTTTAGACCATACCTGGATTTATTTGTAGTGGTGTTTATTGATGACATTCTGGTCTATTCTAAGAGTCCGGAGGAGCATGAAGAACATCTCAAGATAGTGTTAAAAGTCCTGGAGGAGAAGCAGTTATACGCCAAACTTACGAAATGTGAGTTTTGGTTGAATGAAGTGAAGTTTCTGGGGCATGTGATCTTTAAGGAAGGAATTGCGGTGGATCCAGCAAAGGTGAGTTCAGTGCTAAGCTGGGAACAGCCTAAGACTGTGACTGAGGTGAGAAGTTTCTTAGGGCTGGCTGGATACTATCGTCGGTTTATAGAAGGATTTTCAAAGATTGCATTGCCTTTGACCAAGTTGACTCAGAAAGATCAACCGTTCGTGTGGGACGATAGGTGTGAAGTTAGTTTCCGAGAGTTGAAGGAAAGGTTAACATCGTCTCCTATGTTAATCTTACCTGATCCTCACAAGAGCTTTCAAGTGTACTGTGATGCATCTAAGCAAGGACTAGGGTGTGTATTGATGCAAGAAGGAAGAGTAGTGGCTTATGCATCACGACAATTGAAGAATCATGAGGTGAATTACCCGACACACGATTTGGAATTGGCTGCAATCGTGTTTTCCCTAAAAATATGGAGACATCATCTTTATGGCACTACTTTCCAAATATTTAGTGACCATAAGAGTTTGAAGTATCTGTTTGACCAAAAAGAGTTGAACATGAGGCAAAGAAGGTGGACGGAATTTTTGAAGGATTATGACTTTAAACTCCATTATCATCCGGGTAAAGCAAATGTGGTTGCTGATGCTTTGAGTCAGAAAGCAATCCACATAAGTGCGATGATGGTGAAGGAAGTAGCGTTGATTGAGGAATTCAGAGACTTGAGCTTGTTGACGCAAGTGGAGCCATCAAGTATCAAGTTAGGGATGCTGCAGATCACAAATGAGTTCTTAGAAAGAATTCGGGAGTTGCAACGACCGGATGGGGAATTGATTGAGAAGATGAGATTAGGTTCAGAGGGGAAGGAACCTGATTTCAAGATTGGGTTGGATGGAATCCTTCGTTTCAGAACAAGGATTTGCATACCAAGAGATCAGGAGGTTAGAAGACTGATTCTTGATGAAGCACATAAGAGCCGGATGAGTATGCATCCTGGATCAACCAAAATGTATCAGGATCTGAAGAAAATGTTTTGGTGGTCTGGTTTGAAAAAGGATGTGGCGGAGTACGTGGCTTCATGCTTAATTTTCCAAAAAGCTAAGGTAGAACACCATAAACCAGGAGGACAGTTGCAACCTTTGAGTATCCCTCAATGGAAGTGGGATAGTATCTCAATGGACTTTGTGTCTGGTTTGCCAAGGACAGTAGCAAATCATGATGCAATCTGGGTGATTGTGGATAGGTTGACTAAGTCGGCGCATTTTATTCCGATAAATATGCGCTATCCTTTGAACAAGCTTACCCAGATCTATATTAAGGAAGTAGTTCGTCTTCACGGAGTGCCTTCGAGTATTATGTCGGATCGAGATCCTAGATTTTCTTCGCAGTTTTGGAAAAATCTGCATGATGCTATGGGAACAAGATTAAAATTGAGTTCTGCGTATCATCCACAGACGGATGGTCAGACGGAGAAAACGACTCAGTCTTTGGACGATGTGTTAAGGGCTTGTGCACTTGAAGAGCAAGGAAGTTGGGATCAAGTGTTACCCCTTGCAGAATTCACATACAACAACAGCTATCATGCGAGCATTGGGATGGCACCGTT
Source organism: Crotalaria pallida (assembly GCA_037953625.1). Lineage (NCBI taxonomy): Eukaryota > Viridiplantae > Streptophyta > Magnoliopsida > Fabales > Fabaceae > Crotalaria > Crotalaria pallida. The sequence continues at coordinate 62,402,419 of CM075650.1, forward strand.
TGAGGCCTTGTATGGAAGGAGGTGTCAAACCCCGCTATGCTGGTTTCAAGTGGGGGAGAATTTAGTGGTTGGACCGGAAATGGTGCAGCAGACAACTGAGAAAATCAAAATGGTTCAGGAAAAGATGAAAGCGGCTCAAAGTCGGTAGAAAAGTTATGCTGACAGGAGAAGGAAACCAATAGAGTTTTCGGAGGGCGACCATGTGTTTCTTCAGATAGTTCCGACGAAAGGGATTAGTAGAGCCTTGAGAACTCGAAAGCTTTCACCTAAGTGTATAGGTCCATATCAAATCCTTAGAAGAGTCGGTCCTATTGCTTATCAACTAGCTTTACCACCCTCTCTATCCAATTTGCACAATGTCTTTCATGTTTCCCAGTTGAAGAAATATGTGCATGACCCATCGGTTATTTTGAAAATCCAACCTGATGATCTAGCTTTGAAGGAGAACCTTACCTTTGAAGTCAGACCGGTCCGGATAGAGGATCGTGAAGTTAAGCAACTCAGGGGAAAGGAGATACCTTTAGTTAAGGTTATATGGGAAAGTGATGACGTGTCTGAAGCTACATGGGAATTAGAGGAGAAGATACGTCAAGAGTATCCGGAATTGTTTATGTAAGCTAGAATTTCGGGGACGAAATTCCTTTTAAGTGGGGGAGTAGTGTAACACCCCTAATTTTCGTCTCCCGGATAATAAGGAAATTAATAATAAAGTTTTATTATTAATTTATATAAATTTTCCAAGTTTATATTTTGTATTTAATTAGCCTGAAATATAAAAATAAGTGGAAATATTTTTATATGGCAAATAAATGCAAAAATAAGGATATTGCATTTTAGTCCTTGGTTTCGGACCTAAATGTAATATTGAAAAGGTTCTTGGAGGGAAAGATTTAAAAAGTATTAATTTTTAAATTTTGTACTGACCTAACCGGTTAGTAATGCCATGTAACCGGTTAGACGATGAACCCAGAAACTGGTTTAGTGCGTTTTGATGAGTAATCACTTGATTAATTCGAGTAATTGCCACGAATACAGTCCTAATTCAGTGGAAAACGCGTGTCGCCTTGCATGGCACACAAATTGTTCTATAAAAGGCCAATGTTAATGAAGAAATGGGGTTGATTTCTCTGAATTCTGAGTTGAGAAGCTGATTAGGGTTCCTATTTCGTTTGAAGCAATTCTCCTTCTTCTTTGAGCGATAGAGAGTGAGTGATACACTTCTAGAAAGCTTAAATCAAGGGCTTTCCATTGATATAAAACTTGTAAGTCAAGAGTGAGTGTGGAGGGAGAAATTGATCTGAGAAGCTGAGGGCTGGAAAGCTGAGTCCTGAGTTTTATGTAACATCCTACCATTTAATACTTTAATTCTTTGGTTTTTAATATTGATTTCATAGGAAAATACTTGGGGTTTTATAAAAATTTTGGCGGAGTTTACTTTAAAATGTGGACTTTCCCCAAGTTAAGTTTGTACCTGTCAGTCTAGAACGGTTTCTTTAAACAAAACTACAGTTACAATGTAGTGGTTGTGACATACTATTGAATTCATTTAGAAGAGGATATTTGCATATCCTTCACAACCACTATTCATTCAATGACATTAAAAATTCTTATTTAGTCCTTTACAATTACAAAACAAATGTATTCTTAACTTGTAATAAACAATTCAGAATTTAAATACAATTTTAGTTAATAAAAACGTTTTTACATCATAGAATCCTAGAATGATTGCAATAATAAAAATGAGACCAAGGAGGTCACACTGATAATATACTCTCTTAAAAGTGAGAGTATACCTTCTCGGCGCGGAAGCTATGAATGTCTTTCTCCGATGGTACCTAAAATGGTCAACTTAAGGGGTGAGTAATTTGAATAGTAATTAAGGAAAACACTTAAAATAATAGTAATAAAGCATAACTAGACATACCCACACACACATACCTATATTCATTTATCCTATTCAAAAACACTGTTTCTATACCTTCACCTTTTACTATTCCTTTATACTATATATATACAATTTGGAATACACATCCATCACATAACAATGCTTTTATGCTCAATCATATGAGTATGAATGCACTATGTACTATTATGGTTTAATTCCTGAATCCAATATACACTTTACCATTTAACTTTAACCACTATAACACTTTAACACTTTCATTGGATTCAGTGAATTAACCCATTATATATCAATGAATGCACTTCTCCTTTTCCAATAACAATAACACTTTTCAACCCTCACATACACCCTCCACTCTGGGGAAAAACCGACCAGGAGTAAGCATTTCTCAACCAAAGTACTTCACCCCTATAGGGTTCGTCGTACCGCACTTCACCCCTATAGGGTTCGTCATGCTAGTTTGCACAGTGCTTCACCCCTCTAGGGTTCATCACACAATTTGGATTGATTCGCCCAAATTGGCTTTAGCAGAAATCACTGTCACTGGCCACAAGGAGCCAAAGTAAAGGAAATTACTATGGTTTGCGAAGAACCAATCCCCGACACGGGTGGCGAACCCATGTCCTTTGGAAGATCAAAGTCCTCCATAGTAATTCCTAACATTTACTCTTGTCCTCATCAATCGTTAAAACGATGTATGTTTTTCCCCCGTACACCTAAGGTCCACCTTACTCCATAGTGCACGTGTTTCTAATTCGTTTTATGTGGCTTTTATTATTCAAACCTTCAATACCTTATATTCAATTGGTTGGGTTTCTCTAACTTAAGACTTTCGGCCATACTATATATATATACAATAACAATCACACATCACAGCAATAGCAACCATGGCCATATCATTCAGTCTATCAATTAATTCTATAACAATTGTAACAGTCCATCACTAACATAATCCCTAAATTCATCACATATACTTTCATAGTCAATCATAACAAGATCACATAAAAATCAGACATACACATATAAAAATACATCTAATTATAACTCTATTACTATCATTAAATACTTTCCCTAATTAAAACCAAAGTACTCCCCCTTACCTTTAAGAGAGAGAAAGAGAGAGATTGGGGTTTTCTCCAAACCCACTCACCAAGCTCTAATCCTTAGCTCCTAGCCTCCTATTCCATGCTCTTATACCCTATCATAGACTCCTTGAAGGATTGGAAGGCTCTGTGATTAAGATTGGGAAAGTTAGGGTTTGGGTTCCCAATTTGGGGATTTGAGAGAAAGTGATGGAAACATGAGATTTGGGAGGAGAACTACATCAATAAGTGATGATGGGATGATTTCTAGTGTGGATTTGATGTTATTTGGCTTTTATTTGGTGTTATTTTGAGTGATTGAAGCATGAGAGAAAGAGAGAAGAAGAGTGAAATCGAAGAACAAGAGAGAGAGAGAGTCGAGTAGAGGAGAGAGAAAACTTATGGGAAAGATGAAGGAAAAGCGTGTTTTTAATCAGATCTGGCAGGAGGTAATCGATTACTTCCTATGAGTAATCGATTAATTCTTAAATGCAACAACCTAGTACAAAATCCTGAGACCAAATAATTGATTAAGCCCTTCAAAATAATTGATTACTTCACTGAAATCACAAGGTAATCGATTACTTCACCCAAGTAATCGATTACTTTGCTGCAACACTTTGCGTGATTTCACCTGAGAGCATGTAATCGATTACTTGATGCAAAATCCTATTTTGATGATTTTCTAGCCCTATTTCATTCCCTTAGGCTCCTATACTCATCTAGGTTTGGATTACTACTCAAAACCTTACTCAAATATTATATAAACTCATTCTAAACTAGTTCTACCTCGAATCATTTTACACTTAACTCATTTCTACACTTTAAACACTTAAACACATACTAACTTATGTCTAATCACCATTCTAACGGACATCGGAAATTGGGGATGTTACATTTTCTGAGTCGGGAAGCTTGGTTTGAGGCTGGATTTTGGTAAGTACAGACAACCCTTAAGCCTCAAATCACTTTCATTTCTTAGTGCATGTTACCTAAATCGATTTCTAATTGTTTTCCCCAATTTCTTTGGCCAATTACTATGTCAAATTTTCTGGTCTTTGAACCCTGTTGATGGAAATTGTGGCTGAGAGCAGAACATAGGATTTGTGGGGAATTTGTGGATTTTTCTTCAAGTTTTAGTGTTAATCTTCATCAAACATAACCTTGAGGTATGGGAGAAGCTTACCTTATACTAGATTTAGACTAAAATCAAGTGATTTAGGATTTGAGTCAACAAAGACTCAAAAAGGGCATTATGTGTTTAAGGCAAAAAGGCTTGGAGGCCAAATTCTAGCTCAATTTTGTTTTGAGCAACTTTATATTGATGCATGCAAGTGATTTTGATGCCTAAATCTTAATCTAAATGTTTATTATTAGCTTTGTGGTATTAAATTGTGTTTATGTGGATTTTTATGCAATTTGATACTTTAAACTTAATGCATGCAAGTTAAATGTGTTTCTATGGTTAAACATGTTTATTTTAAGGTATATGAACTCTTTTGAATGTTGAAATTGGTTAGATTTGAGTAATGAAAATAATGATTTGCAAAACCTCATGTTTCAGTGTGCAGACTACATAATCTAACCGATTACTCGATAATTGTAACCGGTTAGACACTGTAAAATTTCAAAGAAAATAAGTTTCTGAAATTAGTCTTGTGGTCTTATTAATTTTACTCAAATCTAGACCTTAATTTCACTGGAACTCAATCTGAAATGAAGCTGAATATATTGTAATAATTCGGATTGAAATTGGGAGTTAATACCTTAGTGTAATGAGATAATTTCAAGAGGAAATTGTGCTCATTTGGAAATGAAATGTGATTTAGACTTTTGAATGATGAACACAGTGGTTTTGAGGTATAAAACAATGTTGAAATTTGTTTATGGATTGGGTAAAGAATTCAAGAAAAAGGGTTTTCTGAATTTCAATGGTAAACCAGTTCAGGTCTGTAATTCTAACCGGTTAGCCTGAGACTGTAACCGGTTAGTACCTGAAACTGAAAAATAAAAGTTAAGTCTTTTAAGTTAAATTGAATACCATTGATTATGTTTTCCCAATCTAAGCCTAATGGCATGTTTTTGAGATAATTCAAGAGAGAATTTTGTGCCAAGGATTATACCTCAAATTAATCATTCAAAAGAGAAATTGAAATATTTCTAAATCACAGTAATTAAAGTAAAGATAAAACCAACCTTAATAATTGTGCATTCATGCATATAGAATGGAAGTTTGGTTGGTAGGAACGTTTATCATATTCTGGGAATATGAGGAGGGTACTCCGGGAGTACCAAATTGTAACCTACTTGATGACACATTCTGGGAATGTGGCCAGTGTCTGGGACATGGTTTTTTATGCGTTCTGAGAACGTATGCGTTCTGGGAACGTGATTCACACTCCGGGAGTGATGCTTATTATCCAAGTATGGTTTGGCATTACGTTCTGGGAACGAATGTCAGTGTTCCGGGAACACAAGGGTGTATTGGATGGACGTCCAAGATGGACTTTTAGAGGCCTCAGTTGTGGATAAAAAATCATGCATCATGCCACTTGCATTATAAGAGATATAATGTTGAAAATTGGTATGCTCATATGTAATTGCATTATTGTCTATCCATGACATACTTGTGTTTGTAATTTTAGTCTTTATTGATTATGTATATGTGTATGCTTACTCCCTATGCCCTGTTTAGGTGATGGCCAGATACCTAGCCTGCATCGAGATACGCCCTATCCCTAGTGGTATATGGACGTACGAGGAGCACCGTGCCACTTTTGAGGGGGAGGTGGAGATCACTCTCTACCACCCTAACCCTCTGGTTCGGGTGCGACCTCGTCGATTTAGAATCTCTTTAGTCTATACTATGCATGTTCCACCCTTTTATACATATAGAGGACCACCCCCGGCTCGACCTGTGCGTCGATTCCATAGTTTTCGTTTCAGAGCTGCCACTCGTTCTCATCCTTCCTCCCACAGAGTTGTCACTGAGGAGACTCCTTCTCCTGGTCTGACTAATTTTGAGAGGACTGCTTCTGCAGATCCTAGACCCAGTGGTGGGGTCTCTGCCCAGTCAGGCGAGGTCGAGGAGGACCCTGTGGAGGATGAGGACGAGGAGGAGGTGCATGTCGAGCCGACTGTTTCTGCTAGAGGTGCATTGTCTCGAGAGCCTTTTCGTAATTAAAATAATATTAAGCCGAATTCAATTTATTCGTCCAGGAAATAAGGATTTATAATTAAGCAAGTAAACATTGAAAAGGGAAAAATTTTTCAGTCCCGACTTTTGATAGCAAGTATTCAATATTTGGAAATATTAATTATTTTCAAGATATAAAATGAGGGTGTCACATATTTTGTAGTCCACGAAATTTTATATCTTTGTGGGAAATTATAACGTTTTATTATTTAAGGACATTGAATTATGGTTTTAGGTGTTATTTACTATATTGGAAGAAAATATTATTTTCTACTGTATAAATATGATGCACTGCTTTGGTATATTTTTATGCATTTGAATTTTGAATTTATTAGACATCCATTTATTAGTGTACAAAATCCTAGAGCAACTCAATAATGCAACTTATCTCGTAAACCACCTTAATTAAAACTAACAATTAATGACCCTATCTAAGATAGATTTTCAGCCAATGGGAAGCCTAGCTTCTTATCCCCTTACACACTCTCCCATTACAATTAGTTTTAAACCCCTATTTTAATAAATAAACCCCACCCACTTAAATTCTATAAATACCCACCTCATCTCTTCTTACCACCCTCTTACACACACACACACACACTCTCATTTGCTTACCAAAAAAATATAAGAAGAGAGATAGGGAGAGAAGAGAGAGAGGCCGAAGCACTCCAAGAGGGAGGAGAGGAGGACTTTGATTTTCTTTCATTTTCAACCCTTGATTGAGGTAGCCATTCTTGATCTCATCCTCTTTCTCTTTTTCTCTCTTATGTTCGGTTTTCATTTTGAGGTTTATGAAGGGTTTTTGTTGTTAATTTGATGCCAAATTGTAAAACCTTACATTATTTACCCATAATTACCCCTTAATTAAAATAGTGAACTTAAAATTTCCTTTTTAAATTATAAAAATCTTCAATCCATCGGACAGAGTTTTCCCTAAATATAGGACTTTCCAATATTTGATTTAACCTGTCAACTTATTTATCAAAATATTTGCAATTCATTTCAGAAGCCTGCAGGGCTCATACATAACTTATGCATCATAGTGCATCCAACATCATACGGTTACCAGAGTATTCAGCATAAATATTTACATGTTTTACTTTAATAAGTTATCCAAAATACCCCTTTTACTAAGAGGCTGTCCTGGGCCCCCAAAAGCAAATATTTACATTATGTACAAACCAAAATATATCACATCATCATCAAAATAGTCGGGACTAGGACATTTCCATGTCCTACTATACTATAATCTACTCTCCCTGTGAGGGAGAGTGCACCTGCTCGGCCGGGGGCTGTGCTAGCTCGATCTCAGAACCTGAAAAATGTTAAAGGAGTGAGCATTGCACATGAAATAGAAATGCAGTTTCCAAATAGACGTAACAACCCACTAAGCCAAACACAATTAGCAAATAATCCAATATAGCACATTTCACACTTGTTCATCAGTCAACCACTTTCCAAATTACAGCTCCTTATCACAATTTCATTTTCCATTTATACTTAACATTTCCATAGCCATTTCCATTATTTTTTTCCTTATCCATTATCATTTCCATTTTCCATTTCCTTTATTCATTTTCCATTGTCATTTCCATTATCCATTTTCCATTGTGTGTAACCCCAAAATAGAGATCTACACACAAACTCAGTTTTCAGTGTATGCAACCGCAGGTCAGAGATCTGCATACACACTATATCATTTATGTAACCTCAAATCAGATATCTGCATAAAACTTCCCTTATTCATTTTTATTGTACACCACTAGGATTTTGTGTAGCTAGGTAATTGGAACACCTGTCTAGGGACTTTGAACACCTGCCCAGGACTTTACACCCATCCAGACCATAACCTGTATGACTATGTACATTTTACCATTCCATTATTTATTCCAATTATTGGTGTGGAAACTGATCCTGTGGTTCACCCGGTGCCTACAGGGCGGTTTGGCCTGATGGGTAATTGGCCTGACAGGTAATTGACCCTAACAGGTAATTGGAACACCTAGCCGGGTACCTGGTGTTCTGGGCCCCACTGATCAGTCTCCACTTAAGTTTCCTTTACCATTTCCAATTAATTATCAATCCAGTCCATTCATTTATATTTCACAATCAAAATTCCAACATCATGCATATATATATATCACCCTTTTTCCATATAACAACATATTCCCATACAAAAACATTTATTTCATCAGATATTCACAATTATTCACCAATTATGCACATAGGAATTCATAATCAACAAATAGCATATATAACCAGTTTCTAAGCAAGCCTATTAAGTCTCATTCAATTTATTTAGCATTCTAATCACAATAATATCAAAGCTCACTACCTTAGGGTTTACTAAGTATCCTCCTAACCAAATAACTCCTAGCAAATCATTATAACTAAATGGATGTCCATTCCTAAGATAAGCCAATACACACCCCCTTACCTCAAGTGCGGTGAGATAAGGATGCCTTTTTCTTTTGCCCTAGCTTAGAATCTTGGTACTTTGAACCTCCTTAGCCTAGCTTGCCACCTCAAGAGAGTCAAAATCCAATGGTGATGAATAACTCTATTGTGTTGGTTATACTTGGGTAGTGAGTGCTCCTTGTATTGTTCTTGATTATTTTGCATAGGGATGATGATTCTCCATAGTTGTAGGTTGAAGAAATTCCAAGGAGATAGGGAGAGAGAAGGGGTTCGAATGGAGGAGGGAGAAAAGGAGGATTTTCTAACTCATTCTCTTGGCCCTATAGTGTTGATGATGATGCTTGATGATCAATGTTTGATGATCAATGTGCTAAAAGTGATGAATGAATTGGAGCCCTAAGAGAGAGAAAATGAAAATGATAAAGGGAAGAAGAAGAAGATGATATTGTGTGTGTTTGTATTGCCTTAGAAGTGTTTTGTTGCATGGGTTGATGATTTGTGTGGTGGAGATTGGTGGCTTTGGAAGCCACGATTTGAGTGGTCCACACGCTCTTATTTTTTTTACTACTCTCACGATTTTCACTCGGGCGAGAAGTTTTTCACTGGACCGAGTTTTATTCAGTAAATCTGGGTTTTGCACGAACCGTTTTTCGCTCGAGCCACTAGCGATTTGTTGGAGCGAACCGGACTTTCGCTGGAGCGAGCCAATTTTCGCTGGAGCGAAAACTGCTGAGAGAATCAGGGTCTGATTTAGGCTGTTTCGCTTGAGCGAGCCCATTCTCGCTTGAGCGAGGACCTAAAAATCTGCACTTCTACAACTTCTTTTCTACCCGTTGGATCTTGCTCAAACTTTGAGACAATTTTCCACATATATCCTACTTCATATCCAACGGTGGAACTCATGATTTGAGCTACGAAACTTGTATTTTAAATTTCCTAAAGCTCTATGAGTCTAATTCCAAACTACCTTCTAAACACTATTTTTAATTTAAACTCTTCACTTTCTTCACCCAAGGCTCATTCAAAATACTAATTACACTTGGAAATAAAAATTGGGATGTTACACAAATGGTCCTTGCATGTATGTTCTCTTGATTTCTCTTTACTTTTTGAGCATTACTAAGTATGTATTTAAGTTTGAAAATAGAAAAATGGACATGCATCCAAGCAAAGGGTCCCCACGGTTTTTGTATTGTTTTTGGTCCCAATGGTTTTGTTTTATTTCTTTGAATTAGTTTATGTTTAGAACGAGTAAATATGAGTTAATTTTAATTGATTTTATGGTGCATGTTATTGTTTTGATCTTAGTTTGAAAAATCCCCAATTTTTCTCCACGCATGTTCTGCCTAGGGCTTGAACTTGAGGGGAATAAAATTTGTTTTTGATGCATGTCATAGATTTGCTAATTTTTGCTATTTTCCTAGCTTGATTTCGGTTTGTATGAGGAAATGAGTTGATAAATTGATTTGGAATTTTTTTTGGGTAAAAGAATAAATTCATTTCCACGTGCAAAGTTCAGAAACATAAAGAGGTCATAAGCAAAAGCCTTGCCACCTTCTCGGAAGGGTTCAAAACTAATGGAAATGCCTAGAGCCCAAGGCCATGTTGCCACCTTCTAGGAAGGGTTCAAAATAGCCAAAGGTCCAAAGAATAAGAAATAAATAATACTATAGTTGCTGTCTAATTCTATCAACTAAAACACTATTCCTCTAATCTACAAAATTAGGAAAACAAAAACTAATTCTATGAGCAACCTCTCTCCTAATAATACTGAAAATAAGCTGCAAACTCCTCTTCTGGTTCTTAAATGTTCGATTGTTCCTTTCATCCCATATGAGATAAATCAATGCTGCAAACATAGCAAACACACATTTGCGGCGGACATAATCCCTGAAAGCATGGCAGATCCACCTTTTCCAGTTGTGATACTTGTATGGACTCCCGTCAATTCCTATCCAGGGACAACAACAATCAAGGAGACTATAGCTCCAATTACATTCAAAAAATAAATGATTCCTAGACTCGGCAGAAGATAGACATAAACAACAATGATTAGGAATAGTCATAAAACATAACCTGTCCAGAGTTTAGCTTCCCAAGAGCAGCAAGCCAAGCAATGAAACAATGTTTTGTACATTCACACTGTTCCAAACCATTCTATGCAAAGGAAAGATCCCTTGCTGGTCTTTGAGCATCAAGTAACCACTCTTGACCGTATAAATGCCATCCTGAGTCCTACTCCAAGCATCATTACAGAAACATGGCTTTAACTTATCTCTGACTTTTAGAATCTGCTCCCAATGCCATCCAGATCCCTGAGTAGAGTTGCATTGCCAGAAATCTTTCTCCTTAATATAAACCGAATGCATCCATCTCACCCAGAGCGTATCCTCCTTCATAGCCAGATCCCAAACCTGGTTTCCTATTGCTGCAAGGTTTCAAATGCAACTGTCCTTGATGTTCAACCCACCATGCTTCCTGGATTTACAAACAGAATCCCAAGCACACTAGCAGAATAATGACCTGTTTCCTGTTTCCCCCAAAGAAAGCCTCTACAAATCTTCTCAATATCACGCAACAAAATTTTCGGGATAATAAAAATAGTAGCCCAATATGAATGCAAACTCATGAGGACTGAGTTTATGATAGAACACCTGCCCTGATACGATAGATTCCTGGTTTTCCATGAATTAATCCTCTTAGTGACCTTATCTACTAAAAGACGGCAAGTAGAGACGGACCATTTTTTAGCCGACAAAGGTAAACCAAGATATCTAAAATGGAAAGTCCCCCTCTAAAAACCAGTAATCTCAATAAACTCCTCTTGCCTCTGCTGAGGGATACCTGCCATGAATATAGAAGACTTCTCATTGCTTGCATACAGGCCTGACAAAATGGAAATAATTCCCAAAAGCCTGCATAAGAATGTTAACACTAGCAGGGTGCCATTTACAAAAAATCATTAAATCATTTGCAAAAGCTAAATTAACAAGCCTCAGCTCTTTGCACAAAGGATGAAATCTAAAATTCCTACGATAGGTAACATGCTGCAGCATTCTATTCAATATTTCCATTGACAAAACAAAAATAAGGGGGGAAACAGGATCTCCCTGCCTAATTCCTCTGGACCCTGTAAATAAAGAAGACTGCTGACCATTCACCACAATAGAATAAGTCACAATAGATATACAAGCCATAATCCAACCAATGAACTTCTCAGGAAACCTGTAAGCAACAAGCATTTGCTCAATAAAACTCCAGCTCGGAGTATTATAGGCCTTCCTGATATCAGTCTTCATTAAACATCTAGGTGATGTCCTGCGTCTCTCATACAGCCTAAGCAAATCCTGAGTAATAAGGATGTTATGCACAATGCTCCTGTCTTTTACAAAAGTTGTCTGGTTCTCCTGCACAATGCTAGGCAAGACACAATTAAGCATGTTACAAAGAATCTTAGTAATTCATTTATAAATAGAGTTACAGCAAGCTATAGGCCTAAAATCCTTAACATTACTAGGACTCTCAACCTTAGGGATCATAACCAAATTAGTTTGGTTAATCTCCCTCAAGATTCTTCTAGAAGAGAAAAACTCCTTCACCGCTGCACAGATATCATCACCAACTATCTCCCAGGCTTTCTAGAAAAAACCTGAACCATACCCATCCGGACCCGGCGACTTGTCATGATGAATAGAGAAAATTGCTGCCTTAACCTCCTCATCAGTAATAGGCCTAATAAGGCTTAATTTTTAATCCCTGCTAAGGATAGGACCTCGCCTGATAACACTCCGATCTAAAGCCCCAACTCCATAATCAGCCATAAAGAGAGTTTTGTAGTAATTCACAAAAGCATTAGAAATATCATCCTGATTCATTACCACATGACCCTGATCATTGACAATCCTCAGAATCTTGTTCTTGTACTGCCTCTGCTTAATAGAAGTATGAAAAAGCCAAGAGTTCTGGTCACCTTCATTCAGCCAAGTTAACTTTGCCTTTTGCCTAAGAAAAGAGAAAGCTGCCTGACTCACCATCTGATACTGCATGAGAACATCTTTCTCTTCCGCCTGCAAAGCCACATCATATGTCTTAGTAACCAACTCTGTCTGAATATAATGCAATTTATCTCTGAGCTAAATCTCTCTCTTGTCAATATTAGCAAACGCCTCCCTATTAAGATTAGATAGAGGCTTCCTCAGAAGGCGAAGCTTGCAACACACCTTGTACATGTAACTGCCATCACACTGCATAGACCATACTGCATTAACAATTTTCTCAAAAATCTTGTGATCAGCCCACATATTGAAGAACTTAAAACCAGATTTTTTCGGGTGAGAACCCAATCCCCAATCTATAAGGATGGGGGTGTGATCAGATACCCCCGGAACAAGGAACTCTGTTTCTGCATTCGGCCACTGCATACACCAATGATCATTCACAAGAGCACGATCAAGTTTACAATATATTTTATCCTGTTGTTCCTGCTTGTTGCACCAAGTATAATAACAACCCCTATACCTCATATCAATCAATTGACAAGTGTGTACACAATCATTAAAATCAGCTAATAAGGAAACATCAACAAGCACACCACCAAGCTTCTCATTATCAAAAAGGAAAGTATTAAAGTCCCCCAATACAATCCAAGGGATTTGAATGAAAGCATGAATTCCTTTCAAAACATTCCAAAGCTCCTTCCTACGCTCATAATCATTTGATGCATAAATAAAAGTTGCATAAAAAACATCATCAGTATGCCTAACCTTCTTATAACAGAGAATATATTGATCAGACCTGCTAATAATCTCAACCTCAAACATATCCATTCTCCAAATAAGCCAGATACGCCCAACTGGAGTTAAATCGTGGTTGGAAAAGGAACCCCAACCAGAAGCAATCCTATTCTAAACAATATTAAAAGAGGGTGCACGTAATTTATTATCCAAAATTCCTAACAAACCTACACTATATTTATTATAAAAATCTACAACTACTTTTTGTTTTAGAGGACGATTTAGCCCTCTAATATTCCATGTTGTTATTCTATCCATTAAAAGCTTGCCTAGAGGTTTCCCCCTTGTGCAAAACTACAACTTTAAATTTACCTCTACTCCTTGATTTGACAGGTATCCACCCTTCTTTAGTATTCACTCTTTCATCAACACTGACATGCACCTTCTCAGGAACAGTCTCAGAAACTGACAAAGCCTCCACCACTGCTTCAGAAATAGGCTCACTCACAAGGTCCTTGATAGCTTCAGTTGATGATGCTATGTTCTCTTCTGGAATTATACCCTGCTCTAGGCTTTCTTTGAGCTTCAATTTATTAACTAACTCATACACCACCTTTTGTATAGGTTTGTTCTTAACCACCCATTGCTGCTTCACACCTTTCCGGCACATTGTTACATAATGTCCTTATGTAGAGCACTTAGTGCAAAGAGTCGGCTTCCATTCATAGACCACTTTTTGGCTAATTACATTACAACTCTCATCCTCAAAATAAACTTCATCAGGCAGAATTGCAGGATTTACCTCTATTAGCACTCTGGTATAATTGATGCGGTTCTTCTCCTGGGTAACCTGATCAACCATAATCGGAGTTTGATTTGGGTCCAATATATGATGTTTTGAGTATGATTTAGACTCACTTTTACTATGTATTTGGCTTGTTTCTCTTGTAAATTTAGGATTTTTTGTATAGTTCTTAGGAAGTTAGGTAATTTAGAATCCTTTGAACGTTTTGATCCGTTTTGGGTTTGTTTCAGGTACTTTTGGAGCTTAAATGAAGAAAATAAATATGGAGCATGAAAGAGGATGAAAAGACCTTGAAAATGGCGCAAGAACGGAGCGAAACTGAGCCGGAGCAGGTGACGCATGCCCAGGAGCACAGACCCGCACGCCCAGGCGCGCACACTACGAGAATTGCACCATTTTACAGATCTGGCATGCCCAGGCGTGAGGCCCTGGGCGCCCAGGCGCGCAAAATGCGAGAAAGTGACATTGTTCGCTGTTTTGACCATAACTTGAGCTACGCTTATTCAAATGAGGAGATCTGGGTATCATTTTAAAGCTAAGGAAAAGATCTACAACTTTGCCAGAAATAGCCTTGCTCAAATTCGTCCATCTTTGGGTCAAAATCAATGTCGAAGTTGCTGTCAGACACAAATACGGGATTCTAGAACGATTTTAATGATAAATTCTATTTGTAAATAAGATTCTTAAAGATTAGTTTATTCTAATAGGATATTATCATATTATATCAATTGGGATTAGTTGTAGACTTTAAATATAGGTTTTTCCTTTAGGTTTTGTAGACTTTTCAGAGCCAAATAAGAGATTAGAATAAAATTAGGATTAGAGAAGAAAGGCTATTATGCAATTGAGAGCTAGGAGGCAAGGCACAAGGATTGAAGATCAACATTTCTGGAGGGATCCACTTGATGATTGAAGATCTCTTGGGGGTAAATTGATTATTGTTTATAATTATTAGTTTTTCTCATTCCTTGTATTTCTTCTTCCAATATGTATAATTGAACCGGCCTCTTGTTAGGAATAAGGTGGATTTGTATGGATCTTAATTTGGCTGTTTATTTATGAATTAATGTTTTTCCTTTCAAATCAATTGTTTGGTTGTGTTTTAATTACAATTCATAGAATTGATCACTTTATGTTTTTCTTTGGTAATCTGAACCTTAATTGGAAAATTAGGATTAAGATTAGGCCTTTCAACCAAACAATATAATTATTCAACTTGTAGGGATACTTTTGGGTAATTGTATAACTTTTATAAATTTTACTCACTTATGGGATTAAGGGGTAAAGTTTAGTAAGAAACATAATTGCCATGAGGCATCTAGCTTTTATTGTTTCTGGAGTTTTTGATTTATGGGAAAAACATATTCTCATAATTAATAACATGATCCTACAATGAAACCAAGTTCCTAACCTTTTCCATATTTGCTTCTAAAACCTTTTTAGTTTATGAATTGTTTCATACCTTTAATTCTACATTCCTCTTTCCAAACTCAAAACCCATACAAGTTATACATAGTAATCGCAATTAGGTGAAAGAAATTAGAAACAATTTGCAATCCCCGAGTGGAACGATAATTTTACTTACTCTTTATTACTTGTGCAATCGGTACACTTGCCGAATTGTCAACAGAGTTCCAACAAGACTTGCAATCTTGCTCAGTGCTGCAGCACTGATGAGCATTTTATTTCCCATTATTCCTTGCATTATTTTACTCCTATTATTGATACTTGTTGCCTATTTGACATTGTTTAGCTTGATTTAGTGATTTAGAGTTTATTGGACTATTATTCTGAATATTGTTTAATTTGGGATTATTTAGCCTAATTAATTCTATTTCTATTTTCAGGTCATATTTGGCACAAGGGCTTTTTGGACATTTTGGGAATGAAGATTTAATGTTGGAAGAGAAGATATATGATGAAGTGAAGATTGTAATCTATCTTTAGGATTAGTTGAGATTTAGTTATATCTTTTAAGATTTAGATTTTATCTATAAGATATTTTTAGATTTAATTTAGAGATAAGCTTTCCTTAGGATTTGGGCCCATGATTTAGGCCCGTTTTGTGATTTAAAAAGCCAAATTCGTGTAAACCCTGGAGAGACCTTCCATTCACATTTTTTTACATTCTCTCTCATAGAGAAGGCTTAGTTTTGCTCTCCAAGCTTGTGGTGGCTGCTAGGGTTTCTCTCTCTTCCCTTTCTACACGTTTTTGGTATTTTTCTTCATGGAAGGCTAAACTCTTAGGTTAAATCCCTTTGGTAATGTATCACATACTCTTGAGGTTTTGTTCTTAATGCTATTTCGTTTTTATTCACTGTTTTCATGCTTATTGATATGTCATGGTTCGCTTAGTTCCATTCTATAGAGATAATCCATGTGTATGAATGCTTAATTTATGCAAACTCGTAAAAACTCCATGCTTTGGCTTTTAATGCTTAATTAGAGGTTTGGGTTTTGGGGTGAGAATTGAATTTTCGCTTAGTATTTAGTTCTCACGAGTTGGACAGTGAAGAGGAAAGAAATTGATCTTTTGTGACCGATGATAGAGTTGTGAACGCGAGCCAAAGGGGTTTATCCGCTTTTCCTTATCTGTTTCTTCGTTTTGATTTAATTCTGTTTTGATTTCAATTATTCAATATTCAATACAAAAAAAAACCCCTGTTTTCTATGCATACTATGTGTTCGACCTTTTGCTTGATAAGATATTCCTTGGGAGACGACCTAGGAGTCACTTCCTAGTACTATACTTAAACTGTTTTTATTTGTATCGGGTACGGCCTCGATCAAATTTGGCGCCGCTGCCGGGGAATATCGGTTCTTGCCAAAGGTCATTAGTAGTTAGTTAGTGTCGTAGTTAGTATAGTTATTATAGTGTGTCCTTTCTGATTTAGGGTCTAGTAGTCAATTCTGATAACCGGTTGAAGTTGCACTGTTTGCTGTTTTGCTATTTTGTTGCAATTAGTGTATTTGATTGATTCTGTGGTTGCTAGTTCACATAGTTGTGGGTGGAATTTTTGCACGAAAATTTATATCCACACTACTTTTATCATATAAAAAGGTTTCGAGGCACCACGATCACTCAGATCATCACTGGTTGTGAGTTCCAGAAAAATTTTCCAAGTTTTAGCAGCACTTTCTTCAAATCGTCGCAACTTTTGACCCGTAACTCGGAATTTGACGAATTTTATATCAAATCGAAGGGAATTTTCTGAATAATCTGATTTTCCTCACTTCGTCAGAAAACTCCTTCGTCTGGATCCTGAAAAATCCGTTTTACTATTTCTTTTTTATTTTACAAGTTTTATTTTCTTAGTTTTTGGTCTCTGATTTAATTGTTTGACTTGGTTCCCTTTTGAATTTTGTCCTCAAACTTTTTGTGGTATGTTTTCATGATTTTAGGGTGCTGAAAAAAATAAAGAAAAAATTTTAAAAAATAAAAAATTTTGTTGCCTATTTTGGTCATGTATATTAGTGACAGTTTGCTATGCTTAATGGTGTTCTGTTCAGTACATGACTAGGGGCAACCCAAGCTACTTTCATCCATATAACCCTGAAATTGATAGAACTTATCACAGACTAGTTAGACAAAATAGGAACCAGTCCATAGGTAGTGAGTCTATTGAGTCTTTACATAGTGAGTCTGCTTCTTTTTCTTCTATTCCTATAAATTCTGATTCTTATTCTGATTATTCTGAAAATATGGCTCAACCTCTACCACGTGAGAGGACATTGAGGGAGCTGGCTGCACCTGATTTCACTATTGAATATTTGTGCATCCAGTATCCCGATGACCCGTATGAGCTAAGGTCTGGACTAATTCATTTGTTGCCCAAGTTTAATGGTCTTGCAGGTGAGGATCCTCATAAACATCTCAAGCAGTTCCATATTGTCTGTGCTACTATGAAACCACATGATGTGCAAGAGGATCATGTTTGTCTTAAGGCATTCCCACACTCCCTAGAGGGGCTAGCCAAGGATTGGTTGTACGATCTGGCCCCTGGTTCTATCACAGTCTGGGACGACCTGAAGAGGGCATTTTTGGAGAAATTCTTCCCTGCATGCAGAACAACAGCAATCCGAAAGGATATATCAGGCATCAGGCAACAAAGTGGAGAAAGTCTCTATGAGTATTGGGAGAGATTCAAGAGATTGTGTGCGAGCTGCCCCCACCATCAGATCTCAGAGCAGCTGCTTATTCAATATTTATATGAAGGTCTCAACCTCATGGAGAGAAACATGCTTGATGCTGCAAGTGGTGGTGCCCTAGGAGACATGACACCTTTAGAAGCCAGAGTCAAGATTGAGAAGATGGCTTCCAATTGTCAACAATTCCATGCAAGGGGCAACAGCGATGCAATCATAGTGAGAGGAGTGAATGATGTTGGCACAAGTTCTGGTAAGGTTGAGAAGCTTGAACAGAAGATAGATTCACTTACAACTTTGGTCACTCAATTGGCCATCAACCAGAAGAAGTTGTCCCTGCCTGCTAGATTATGTGGCATATGCACATCCGCTGAGCACCCCACAGATGCATGCCCTTCTGTGCAGCAGCAACCAACGACTGGTGCTGACCAACCTGAGGCATATGCCGTCAACATCTTCAACAGTAGAAACCAGCAGCCACAGAACTTTGATCTCTCTACCAATAGATACAACCCTGGTTGGAGGAACCATCCCAACCTGAGATGGTCTGATCAGCAGCAACCTTCACAGGTTCAATTTCAGAACAATTCTAGACCACCATATGTACCTCCTCCAGTCCAGCAACAGAGACAACAACAGGCTAATTCTGCACCACCAGCTCCTAGTACTGAGCAGCAGCCTTCATTGGAAGAGCTGATGAAACAGATGACCATGCAAAATCTCCAATTCCAACAGGAAACTAGAGCATCCATTCAAAGACAAGAGGCCTCCATTCAATCTTTGACCAATCAGATGGGACAGATGGCAACAGCAATCAACACTATGCAATCTCAGAATTCTAACAAGTTGTCATCCCAAACAGTGATCAATCCAAACCAGAATGTGAATGCCATTAGTCTAAGGTCAGGGAAGCAGATTGTCACACCCACACCAGAATCTGACCTCAACAAAGATGATCTAGTTTCACCCAACAAGAAGACCCAAATGGTCTAGGAGAGTGAGCACACAAGTACCAGAAAATCCCATCCAGCTCAGCCTTCCACAAGCACAACACCTGCTGCTGCCCAACAACCACCCCCCATTCCTCTTCCTTTCCCACCAAGGGGGGTGACTCAAAGCAAGAAAATGGAAGAGATTGACAAAGAGATACTTGACACATTCAGGAAGGTGGAAGTCAACATACCCCTTCTTGATGCAATCAAGCAGATTCCAAGGTATGCAAAGTTCTTGAAGGATCTATGCACACACAAACGGAAGCTCAAGGGCAATGAGAGGATCAGCATGGGAAGAAATGTCTCTGCTCTTATAGGTAAACCCGTCCCTCATATTCCTGAAAAGTGTAAGGATCCTGGAACTTTCTCTGTGCCTTGTATCATAGGTAATACTAAATTTGAGAATGCTTTGCTAGATTTAGGAGCATCTATTAATGTTATGCCTATGTCTGTTTTCAAGTCTCTTTCACTTGGACCCCTTCAACCTACGGGTGTGGTTATTCACTGGGCAAATAGATCTAGTGCCTACCCCGTAGGTTTGATAGAGGATGTCCTGGTTCGGGTTGAAGAGCTTATCTTTCCTGCTGATTTTTATATTCTTGATATGGAAGAGGACACCTCTCGTAGTGCTGTCCCTATCATATTAGGGAGACCATTTTTGAAAACAGCCCGAACCAAGATAGATGTGCATGCAGGTACACTTTCCATGGAATTTGATGACAGTGTGGTTCGATTCAATATTTTTGATGCTATGAAACATTTTTCTGATGACCACTCTGTTTTTCATGTTGACTTGATTGATGATCTGATTGATGAGCATGTTCTAGACTTTTTGCATGATTATGATTTGCCATCTTTCACTAGCTCATTTACTTGTTCTGCATGTTCTGATTCTGAAATGTGCACTGCATGCATTGAAATTGACCAGTTTTTAAATTCTGCTACTGCATCTGTTGATTCATATGATATAGATTCAGATCATGCTAACCCCATTTCTGTTTTGCATGAGTCTAATTCACTTGTTCAGGTGCAGGCGGCAGAATCCAATTCTGCTGCTCCTTTAGTTCCATCTGTGATGCAGGCACCTTTATTGGACCTGAAGCCCCTTCCTCCTCATCTCAAATATGCTTACTTGGAGGCTGAGCAGAAACTTCCAGTGATCATCTCTACCTCCCTTTCTGTTGATCAAGAGAAGAAGCTGCTGGATGTGATTAGAGCAAACAAAAGGGCAATAGGATGGACTTTGGCAGACATACCTGGTATTAGCCCCTCCATGTGCATGCATCGGATTTTATTGGAGGATGGGGCTAAACCAGTGAGACAACCCCAGAGACGGTTGAACCCCCAGATTCTTGATGTGGTGAAGAAAGAGGTCACCAAGCTGCTGCAAGCTGGCATTATCTACCCCATTTCAGACAGCACTTGGGTAAGCCCGGTTCAAGTAGTTCCCAAGAAGTCTGGGGTGACAGTTGTCAAAAATGAGAAGGATGAGTTGATTCCCACTAGAGTGCAGAACAGTTGGAGAGTCTGCATTGATTATAGGAAGCTCAACCAGGCGACCCGCAAGGATCACTTTCCTCTTCCCTTCATTGATCAGATGTTGGAGCGCCTGGCAGGTAAATCTCACTATTGCTTCTTAGATGGTTTCTCTGGTTATTTCCAAATCTGTATTGCACCAGAGGACCAACATAAGACTACATTTACCTGTCCTTTTGGTACATTTGCTTATAAGAAGATGCCTTTTGGCCTATGCAATGCTCCTGGCACTTTTCAAAGATGTATGATGAGTATTTTTAATGACTTACTTGAGCATTGCATAGAGGTCTTCATGGATGATTTTAGTGTATATGGTTCCTCTTTTGATGCATGTCTTGATAGTTTGTCTAAGGTGCTTAATAGGTGCATTGAGACTAACCTTGTCTTGAATTTGAAAAATGTCATTTTATGGTAGAACAAGGCATAGTCTTAGGGCACATTATTTCGCATAAGGGCATAGAGGTTGACCCTGCTAAGCTGCATGTAATATCACATTTGCCTTACCCCTCTTGCGTGCGAGAGGTGCGTTCTTTTCTTGGCCATGCAGGTTTCTATCGCAGGTTTATTCAGAACTTTAGCAAGATAGCCCTTCCACTATCCAACTTGCTTCAAAAGGATACCACATTTGAGTTTGGAGACCAATGCAAGAAGGCATTTGATGAGCTAAAGAGAGCACTCACCACCACTCCCATCATCCAACCACCTGACTGGACTCTCCATTTGAGCTCATGACCGATGCCTCGAATTATGCTTTGGGAGCAGTTCTCTCCCAAAGGGTTGGTAAGATGTCTCATGTGATTTATTATGCATCTAGGACTTTAGATTCAGCACAAGTTAATTACACCACAACTGAAAAAGAGCTGTTAGCCATTGTCTTTGCACTTGATAAGTTTAGATCATATCTATTAGGTTCTAAGGTTGTGGTGTATACTGATCATGCTGCTCTGAAGTATCTTTTGAAAAAGACAGATTCCAAACCTAGGTTGATTAGATGGATGTTGCTCCTCCAGGAGTTTGATCTTGAGATTCAGGATCGGAGTGGTGCACATAACCTTGTCGCAGACCACTTGAGTAGAATAGAGAGAGAGGAGGATGCATTTCCTATCCGGGATGACTTCCCGGATGAGCAGCTTTTAGTTTTGCATGTTTCACATCCCCCTCCCCTTACTCCTTGGTTTGCTGATATTGTAAATTATATAGTTGCATCTGTTTTTCCACCCTTGGCATCCAAAGCTCAAAGAGACAAATTGAAGAGCGATGCCAAGTATTATGTATGGGATGACCCCTATTTGTGGCGTTTTTGCAGTGATCAGGTCATTCGCAGGTGCATTCCAGACCAGGAGATCCAATCGGTTCTCCAATTTTGCCATGCTTCACCAGTTGGAGGCCACCTTGGCACTCAAAGGACAGCACGAAAGGTGCTGGATTCTGGATTTTATTGGCCTACCATCTTCAAGGATGCAAGCAAAATCTGCAGCTCATGTGAGCAATGTCAAAGAGCAGGAGGCGCCCTATCTTGGAGGCAACAGATGCCGCAACAACCTATGTTGTTCTGTGAGGTGTTTGATGTCTGGGGTATAGATTTCATGGGTCTCTTTCCTGTTTCTTTTGGTTTTTATTATATCTTACTTGCTGTGGATTATGTATCCAAATGGGTGGAAGCTAAGGCCACCAGGACTAATGATGCTCAGGTTGTTGTAGATTTTGTCAGGACTAATATCCTTTGCAGGTTTGGCATACCTAGAGCCATAGTCAGTGATCAAGGCACACACTTCTGCAATAGATCCATGCAATCTTTGCTCAAGAAGTATGGGGTTGCGCACAAAGTTTCTACACCATATCACCCCCAAACCAATGGGCAAGCTGAGATTTCAAACAGAGAGATCAAGCGGATTTTGGAGAAGATGGTGAAGCCTAATAGAAAGGATTGGAGCACACGATTGGAGGATGCTCTATGGGCCCATCGGACTGCTTACAAGGCACCCATAGGGATGTCACCTTATCGGGTTGTCTTTGGTAAGGCATGCCACCTGCCTGTGGAGATAGAGCACCGTGCATATTGGGCTGTGAAGCAATGTAACTTAGCTCTTGATCAAGCGGGTGAGGAGAGGAAGCTGCAGTTGAGTGAGCTAGATGAGATCCGTTTGGAGGCCTATGAGAATTCCAAGTTCTACAAAGAGAAGACCAAGAAGCTCCATGATAGCTCAATTTCCAGAAAGGAGTTCTTGGTTGGTCAAAAAGTGTTGCTCTGCAACTCTAGGCTTGGACTCATGAGTGAAAAGCTCCGCTCTAAATGGATTGGACCGTTTGTAGTCACCCAGGTGTTTCCTTATGGCACTGTGGAGATCAAGAGTGAGTCCACAGACAAGAGCTTCAAAGTCAATGGCCACCGACTCAAGCCTTTCCTCACTACCCCTTCTTTGGATGATGCACCTGTGGAGGAAGCCTCATTGGTCGACCCCATTTTTGACCCACCATGATTTCGGGAGTCTTCTTTTCTCCTTCCTTACTCTTTTTTATTGCACTTGTCTATATCTGTCTGATTCTGCTATTTGTGTTCCATTGAGGACAATGTGTGATTTAAGTGTGGGGGGGAGAGTAGTTTAGGTTGCATATTTTTGCTTTGATTTTTTTTTAGGTTTTGCTAAGTTTTGGGCATTTTCTTGCATGTTTTTGCTTCATTTTAGTAGAGTCTTGGTATCTTGTGTCTGAATTCATGCATTTCTGTGTGTAAAGTTGCTTTGGATAATTAAGAGGTGGTAACACTGTGATAGAATTGTCCCTTTTGTGAGGATTTGAGCCTTAATTGTGGGTGGATCGCTATATATGCCACCTAATTTTTCTTTCATGTGTGATTGCACTCTGGATTACTTGCACTCTAGAACTTGACTTGACTCTTGTTGATACTTGATATTCCCATGCACATTTTGAAATGATTTAGGCATTTTTTTTTTCTTGAATAAGCCACTAGCCATATGAGCCTACCTTGAATGAATTTATCCTTTGATAGCCCCTTTGAGCCTTTATATCCCTTTTCTTTGTTCTTTAGCTCATTACAAGCTTATGACTGAAAAACCATGATTGTCCTAACCTTAGGGAATGTTGGAGCTTTGGAATTGTTTTGGGAATGGGTATTAAGTAAGCGAGGGTGCTTTGTTCTTCATCTCTTGTGAGTTCTGGGTTTTGCCTCTATGGTCGGTGATGTAATTATGGCTTTATCTCATTATGCCATTTTTGTTGTTTCTTCTTTCCTTTCGTTCATGAAGTTCTGCAATGAAAAAAAAAATTGAAAAAAATTAATGATGAAAAAAAAAAGAAAGAAAGAAGAAGAAGGAAAAAAAAAGAAAAAAAAATAGAATAAAAGGTTGATTGAGGCATGGAGGATTGGAATTAGAGGTTGTTGTTATGTTTACCATTTCATTCTGGGGTGGATTGTGCTTATTTTTTTTACTTGTTCCCCATTGCTCCTCTATTCCCTGGGTTTTAGCTACATTTCCCATATTTTTATCCTACCTTGTCCTTGGCCCCATTACAACCCTGAAAAGACCTTTTGATCTTAGTGTGCATGTGTGTTGATTGTTGATGTTAGAGGCTTGTCAAGCCTATGGTTGTGTTTGTTTTTCATGATGTGCCTTGAGTGTAAACACTTATTAACCTTAAACACTTGAGTGTAAACACTATTGAGTGATCCTTGTGAGTTTCTATCATCTTTGTGACTACCCTCTTGATGTCATTGGTTTTCTTTGCATATTTGAAATAATTGGATGATGTTCATGAATGCCTTGACTCTTTGGTCCTTATTTTCTTCGTGTGCTCGATTTTGCCCATTTCTTTGCATTTCCTAGAATTCATTGTGAAGTATGTAATCTCTTAGGTTTGCATTCATTAGTTTTAGTAATCTTGTTACATGATTCACTTTGGTGCATATTGATTTTTTCGGTCCTAATTCTTAGTTTTGCCCAGGAGTGCAAAAGGATAAGTGTGGGGGTATTTGATGAGCATTTTATTTCCCATTATTCCTTGCATTATTTTACTCCTATTATTGATACTTGTTGCCTATTTGACATTGTTTAGCTTGATTTAGTGATTTAGAGTTTATTGGACTATTATTCTGAATATTGTTTAATTTGGGATTATTTAGCCTAATTAATTCTATTTCTATTTTCAGGTCATATTTGGCACAAGGGCTTTTTGGACATTTTGGGAATGAAGATTTAATGTTGGAAGAGAAGATATATGATGAAGTGAAGATTGTAATCTATCTTTAGGATTAGTTGAGATTTAGTTATATCTTTTAAGATTTAGATTTTATCTATAAGATATTTTTAGATTTAATTTAGAGATAAGCTTTCCTTAGGATTTGGGCCCATGATTTAGGCCCGTTTTGTGATTTAAAAAGCCAAATTCGTGTAAACCCTGGAGAGACCTTCCATTCACGTTTTTTTACATTCTCTCTCATAGAGAAGGCTTAGTTTTGCTCTCCAAGCTTGTGGTGGCTGCTAGGGTTTCTCTCTCTTCCCTTTCTACACGTTTTTGGTATTTTTCTTCATGGAAGGCTAAACTCTTAGGTTAAATCCCTTTGGTAATGTATCACATACTCTTGAGGTTTTGTTCTTAATGCTATTTCGTTTTTATTCACTGTTTTCATGCTTATTGATATGTTATGGTTCGCTTAGTTCCATTCTATAGAGATAATCCATGTGTATGAATGCTTAATTTATGCA
This sequence comes from Crotalaria pallida, assembly GCA_037953625.1. Classification (NCBI taxonomy): domain Eukaryota; kingdom Viridiplantae; phylum Streptophyta; class Magnoliopsida; order Fabales; family Fabaceae; genus Crotalaria; species Crotalaria pallida. Next base: position 62,427,954 of record CM075650.1, read on the forward strand.
AACTCGTAAAAACTCCATGCTTTGGCTTTTAATGCTTAATTAGAGGTTTGGGTTTTGGGGTGAGAATTGAATTTTTGCTTAGTATTTAGTTCTCACGAGTTGGACAGTGAAGAGGAAAGAAATTGATCTTTTGTGACCGATGATAGAGTTGTGAACACGAGCCAAAGGGGTTTATCCGCTTTTCCTTATCTGTTTCTTCGTTTTGATTTAATTCTGTTTTGATTTCAATTATTCAATATTCAATATAAAAAAAAACCCCCTGTTTTCTATGCATACTATGTGTTCGACCTTTTGCTTGATAAGATATTCCTTGGGAGACGACCTAGGAGTCACTTCCTAGTACTATACTTAAACTGTTTTTATTTGTATCGGGTACGGCCTCGATCAAGCACCCCAGTATTTTAAATTGAGATCCGGGAGTTCGATCCAAATAGGCACACGATAAGTGAAAGTCCTAGAAGTTGGTCTCCCAATCCAAAGGGCCAGGATCATCAGCTTCTTATCAAAATGAAAAACGCCAATCTCCAGAACTGTGTTCCTGGCCTCAATTGTATTGAATCTAACAATAAAAGTCCCATCATTATTCATCAGGACCTTATCAATTCCATGGTGACCCCAAACCTTCTCAATGTAACCAATAATCACAGGGAAAGGTGGTCGTGACCCCAAAACATAACACACAAGAGCATTATGCCAATACTGCACCTCATTCACAACATCACTGGCTTCTATTTTCCCTACAACAACACCTTCTTTCACCTTTGGCTGATGATAAGCAAGCTTTTCCCCAGCATTACGAAGCTTCTTTATATCAAAACTATCCATATTGATGGCTTCTTTGTATGATCATCCTTGCTCATAGAATTATTACCCAAATCAACCGCACCAGGATGTACCCCCTTGGAAGCACCAGACCCACTGGGTAAAGCATCGCTAGTCGCACTAGCCTTCGTGGTCGCACCAGACCCAGCACTAGGACCCGCGCCAGCCACATGAAGATGCACCATAGGAACCGCGCCAGGACTCGCGCCAGCCGCTTGAGGATTCTGCACCGCACCACTCTCTAGTGCAGCACCAGGGATGTGCGCCGCACCAGCCGCATCAGGGCTGGCCACACCACGCGCGCTAGAACAAGATCTCCCTTCATCAGACACACCAATCTCCAGCGCACGCAGCACCCGTGCGCACACCAGAACCAGATCATGCACCAGTGGCCACAACATCAGCCAAGACATCCGCACCAGATTCTCTTGATGGCGCACCATCCTTCCCAGCCAATTTGGATCTAATCTCCTCTATAGTTTGTAAAACCTTATCAACTTGTGTGGGCGGCAAGCTGTCCAAATCAATATCATCCAATTTAGAAAAATCAATGATGTCGCAGTCGGGGTCCCGGATCGCCCTCGGGGCCTCGCCTACGAGTGGGGGTCGATTGACCCAATATGGAGTCGCCACCGCATTTTGTTATAAAAACACGGAAAAATTATTATTAATTAAAATGGATAAAGATCTGTCTCGAACTAGATAGATTCCGAGTTCGGGAGTCGGTTACGACCCGGGGAAGGTATTAGCACCCTATTCGCCCATTCGAAAATGGTACTATTGATTGATTTTAATTAAAAGACCTAAATAATTGGTTTGCCAAAATTACTTGTTTTTTATTATAGTGCCTGACAAGGTTGCCCTTGGTCCTACGTACCCTCATAAAATGAGGAATCAAGCCTACGTAGTTCTTATTGTTTTAATTTTATTTTATTAGAAAAAAGGTTTTGATACGAAGAGGAATATGAACAAGACCTTGTCGTTTAGGCAAGGAAAGATGGATTTCCAAAATGTATATGATTAATAATTAATTAATAAAATTTATTAAACTTTATAAAAAAAATTTTGATCTATTTTATTTTAAAACCCAATAAAAAAAATGTTTACCATGTTGTTGAATATAAAGAGGAAAGCCCGAGAGATCTCTTCACTAAATGGGTGAGAAAAATCGACTTGCCAAAACATATCCAATAATTTTAAAAAAAAAGGTGAGATTTAATTACTAAATTTATGATCCCAATTTATTTAATTTAAATTTAACAATTAAATTTATAACATATCCTAAAATACAAATACATTGATTTAAGGAAAAAATTAGAATTTAAATATCAAATCTGTATTTTGATGCAAAAATATTTATTAATCAACAATCAAAAAGATTTATAAAGTTAACAATTAACATCTCAATAATTGTAATATAAAAGACTACACTTTCTTTTATCTATATTTAATTATTTGTTAATTAAAAAATTAGGAACTGTAATAAATAATAAAAAGGAAGGAAGAAGTACTACCTGTATAGAAGAGTAGCACTGTATTAGCAACATAACAGAAAGAAGGGTACAACGGAACAGAGGGAATGAGGGGTTAGCCAATGCACACAGCACACTGGGCAATACCCGTGAGACGCACGGGCTGGAGGGATATTGATCACTGCTGACGGAAGGTAGTATATTGGGCACGGTAACCGAAGCAAGTGTTTTCCCTTTTTATTTCTTTTCACCCTTCTCTCTGTTCTACGCTTCTCTCTGCGTTCTTTTTTCCCTGTATATTTGTTCCCTATTGCTCTCTCTTGAATATTTAAAATTGCGTGTTTTAAAAAAATTGTATGTAAAATTATGTTCTTCAAATTGTGAGGAAGATAACTCTATTTATAGGAAAAATTAGGTTAAGAAAAATAGTGTTTCTCTAACAGGCTTTGAGAGCCCAGTAGAATATTCCCTGATTTATTCCTCAATCAAATCTTTATAACTTTCCTAAAGATCAATTCTCAATCTTTTAAAATCAAAACAAATCTGATGATAATCCTTTTATAAATAAAACAAATCCTTTTAATAAAAAAAATTATTTTTATCCTCACAAAAACTTATCAAATCTTTTACCAAAAACACATTTTTATCTTATCTTTTTTTTAAATTCATTTTTTTATTTTTTAAAAAAAACTTTTTTTTTTCAAAATCTTTTCTTATTGTTTTTTATTCTTATTTTTTATATTTTTTTTTAAAAAAAAACAAAACATTTTTTATTATTTTTTATTTTATTTTGTTTGGGGGGACAAAATTGGGTATCTACAGCTGCCCCTATTTACCTGTTGCTTACTTGATAACATGTGATTCAAAGAGTTTCACAAGTTATCATTGTAAGAAATGGGTAAAGAAATAGATACCAATTTTGTTTCAAGAGGAGTGAAAAACCTTGGAACAGTTACTCGAAGGGATGAGATAACCTTGAATCGGTTACTCGAATAATTGAGATGACCTTGGATTAGTCACTCAGAATATGAGACAACCTTGGATCAGTTGCTCGAAGAGATGAGATAACCTTGGATCAGTTGCTCGAATAATTGAGATGACCTTGGATCAGTCACTCGGAATATGAGACAACCTTGGATCAGTTGCTCGAAAAATGAGATAACCTTGGATCGGTTACTCAAATAATTGAGATGACCTTGGATCAGTCACTCGGAATATGAGACAACCTTGAATCAGTTGCTCGAAAAATGAGATAACCTTGGATCGGTTACTCGAATAATTGAGATGACCTTGGATCAGTCACTCGGAAAATGAGACAACCTTGGATCAGTTGCTCGAAAAGATGAGATAACCTTGGATCGGTTACTCAAATGGTTGATAAATTTATGAACAAAGTAATTAATGGAATGACAAAAAGTGTTTTTGAATGTTTGAATGTTATGATGTAATTTGATGCATTATGAAAATGTTATGAAATGTAACGATGCTTGATGTATTTATTTTTATTTGACTTTCAACTGAATTTTGTAATGAAATGCTATGACCTCAAATGTATGCATGAGTTTGATGCATTTATGAAATATGATGCATGATGCAAACTTTTTTTTAGGGGTATGCATGATGTATGATGCATGCGTATGGAATAGAGTCTAACTCAATGTAACATGTCCCTTTTTTTTTCAACCATAATGGACTCGACCGAAGCATGGTTCACCATTGAATAATTGTGTTGATGGATTGATGACTTGTTCGTCTGATTGGCTCCATGCTTGCACTTACACCATTTGAAAGGACAAGAATAAATTTGCCCCAGTATCTTCATAAAACATCTTTATTGGTAATCCTCATATTTCAAAAGACAATTTTATCTCAAAAACTACCCGAGTATTAGCTTGATTTGTGCTTGGCTATCACATGTTTTTTTTTTATTATTTATTTTAGAAAAATAATAAAAAAAATCTGCCCCAGTGTTGACTTGATTTGTCTTGAATAGCATATGATCCCCATAAGTGCTTGAGAGAGCTTAGGAGAAAGCTTAATCTGTAGTAGCGATCGATCGCAAGATTTTTATTATTTTTCTTCATAAAAGAAAATAATAAAAATCTGCCCCAGTATGTGCATTAGAGGACTAGGGAATCAACTCAACAACATTGCCCCAGTATTGGCTTTGAAGAGGGATCGCACCCCATATATGAAGACTTCATTCATTCCCTTTTATTTGACCATAACTTTTGCCTAGGTCGCCCTTTCGGATTTTCAACCTAGCGGGTTGCTCTAACTTTTGCCTAGGCCGCTCTTTCAAGTTTTCAACCTAGCGAGCAATTTTCTTTCTTTTTTTTCTTTTTTCTCTTTTTTTTAATGCATATTTATTTAACAAGAAATAGTAATGCAAAGATCATGTGATATAAAAGTGTTTGAGTTGATATGAAAGTGATGGTCTTGGTGTAAATTAATGCATACATTAGAAATGAGATATTTTCATCAAAATTTCCAAAAGTCAAAGGAGTTAGTTTTATTCTCACCTTGGTGTATTTCTCAAGCAGATCAATCCTCAATGAGGTCTTTTAAGCTTGTAACGTGGCCAAGGGCTTCAAGGCTTTAATTTTCAAACAAATGGACATGAGACTCAAAATATTTGTGCTTCCCTTACCCTTCTTACTTCTCCATTTTCTCCTTCTACCTAGTCTTTCAAAACAAATTTTGCACAATTTTCAAAACATCAAGAGGATTTTCTAATGGTTGTACCATGGTTAAGGGGTGATGATGTGGCTTGTGAAAGAATCGATATAAAGGCCCAAAATTAATGTGGAGCTTAAATGAGAATCTTTCTTTGGTGTGACTCTTAGCGTGGTCTGTGCAAGCATCGCTGATTCTCCCTTCATGCTTCTTGAACCTTTTTTTTTGTATTTTTGCTTTCATTCTTTTGACTTTAGTTTTCTTGGGATATTCGTGAACTCTTTATTTCTCTTGCTTGCACTTCAACCATGGAAACCTCTTTCTTTACATTTGATTCTCATTATTGCTCGGGTAAAAATTGTTTTTGAGATTTTGAGAATAAAATTTTCTATTGGAGCCCAAATGGGGTGAACAATGGATCAAGTGTGTTTGGGTTATGAAAAAAAAGTAATCCTCTTTGATATTTGAATAATTGACAAAAATTATTTGAAAAACTACCCGCCCCAGGTTATACACATGTTATGGGTTAAATGAAATGATCTCCCTTTCAAAATGTCAAAGCTCAATGGGGTAACTAGGGGTATCTCCTCAGTGTTTGGGATTTGCAAAGAGTGCCTTGTATCATTGAAAGAAACTACTTGAGGGTCCACACCATTGATGGATTTCAATTACTCCTTCCAGTTTCAAATTTGAATCAAATATCTCAAGTCAATGCAAGAATTAATTTATTGATTATTTTTTTACGAAAATGTGGTGAGATAGTTTGTTCACATGATCAAACACTAGTAAATGCTTGTTAAAATGATATGCAATAACAACTTTTTTTGGTTTTTTTTACCATAACGAAATGAATGGTCAGTTGTGATCTCTTCATTGTTGAGCTTGCGTAACCGACGGTTTGAAGCCTCATTCAAAATGTTTCACTTGTCCCTTCATTCAATCCACCATGTTCTTGAGCTTATTTGATGACTTCAACGTGTCAATGGACCTTGCTTATAATCGAGTCCAAGAAGGTGCTTTGGAGAAATAGTGATGAAACCTAGACTTTTCAAAGAATTTTTTTTATGAATGATACACATGAATATGATGATGCAAAATGCATGATGCAGTGCCCTTAGAATCCATAAGATCCTATTTGGGGGCGATTAAAATATCTATAGACCACAATCCTATGACATTGTTCTATGGTACAACTAAAGTGTAACACTCTAATTTGATAACTTGAAAAATTGTATATATTTTTTAATTTTTGATTGACACAATACCTACAGCTTTTTCGAAGGTTAAGTAGGTAACAGATTAACTATTTTGACACCTCTTAACCTTTGATAGTGAATGAAGAGGAATCATGATGGGCTTTTTCAAGTTCCAAATTAGAATGTTACATGAAGTGTACTATATGGTGGCTCTAGACTTCTAAAGGCCCTCGGATTGCCCTCACACTTTAAGGTGAGGACCCACCTCGCAAACCATCGACAAGAGTTTGACTACGCCTCCCAAAATAGGTAGGATGCACCTCCCAAAGGTCGTGCTTACGAGAAATGATTTCCAATCCGAGTGGTACTTTTACACACTACAAGAGACCATACACTTGATAAGTCAAAGGTAGGGAAAAAGCAGTGTAACACCTAGGATTTATACCCTTAATTCCCCTTATATTAAAATACGGACTTAAAAATTCATTTTTATTACATTAAAATCAACCGTCAAACGGACGGAGTTTTGTTTGTTTTTCGGACTAATCCAAAATTTAACCTGTGATAAACAATTACAAATAAACATCCAATAGCCAGCAGGGCTTCAGATTATATTTCTAAATTATATCAAGGCCCAATGGGCTCCAAAAATATCAGAGTGCAAAATTAATCAGAGAAATAGCGGAAATACTAAGTTTGAGTATTAAAACCAAAAGTTATAACTTTAGCAAAACAGAACCATCCTAAGCCTCATTCGAAATATGCATAATAAATTTACATCAAAATAATATAAGAGGCGTAGGCTCATAATTAGACTCTAAACCCATAACACCCTACTCTCCCTGTAAGGGAAAGTATTCCTGCTCGGCCGGGGGCTGTGCCAGCTCAATCTCCGTACCTGAAAATGTAAGGGAGTGAGCATTGCACATGAAATAGAAAGCAGTTTCTAACTAGACATAACGACCCATTAGGTCAAACACAATTAGCAAATAAACATATATTCATATATTGCACACCATACTATTTTCATATTGTCCATAATCATTCTTCATTTCAAATTTCCATTTTTCATCTTTCATTTCAATATTCATTTTCCTTTTTTTTTTCATTTCATTCTTACAATGTATTTTACACCATTGTACTTCACCTCCACACTGGAAGGTACCTCGTTTCCTTATTTAAATTATGTGTCCCTCAGGTCAGAGGTCAACACCCATTCATTATAATTCATTTTGTGTCCCTCAGGTCAGAGGTCAACACCCAATTTCTTATCTCACGGTGTGTCTCTCAGGTCAGAGGTCAACACACCAATACACATTTTATCCAGTGTCCCTCAGGTCAGAGGTCAACACCCTTAACAATCTATACATCTCGTGTCCCTCAGGTCAGAGGTCAACACTCAATCGTACTTCACCTCCACGCAGGTACCTCGTACATTTGGCCTATGGGTATTTCACCTCCACACCAGAAGGTACCTCATACCATTGTACTTCACCTCCACACCGGAAGGTACCTCATACAATTTGGTCGGTGGGTACTTCACCTCCACACTGGAAGGTACCTCATACAACCACCTAGATTATACTTTTAACATCATTCTCATTATTTGGTGCCTCAATTCAGAGGCCAAGAATTTTTCACTTTCTTGTCTAGTCAATCACAACACATTTAATCACAACTCAACCACAAGTCAATACATAATCATTCATATAATTACCTTTATCCATTTTATAGCCCAACATTTTATATTGCCCATCATTTTAATTTACATAAATCACCTCTTACTTTTGTTTATGCATAATCCATTTACTTCCTTTTCCTATATTTACACTTCAATTCATAAGCTACGACCTTTGTTAACAATTGTTATTACTTAACATTTATTCTCATTTAGCATTTAAATACAACTACACACATTCATCACACATAATCGTTTCCATTCCATTTTCTTCCTATGTCAAATTACTCCATAATACATACATACATTTGCAACATCAATCAATTATCATTTTATACATAACTTGACAATTAAAATCCATAGTCATAGAAATTATTTATATCATCTTCCCTACCATATTACCAAACTCTTATTGTACTTCATTATCATCATTAACAAAATTTCATTTATCAAATCATTCATTCTCACATTATTGGGTTGCCTTTTTCCTAGTCTTAACATCAAATCATCATGCATATTTAATTAATTAGAATTTTATATTACATAACCTAGGGTTTTATAATCTAATTTTCTCCCCTAACACATAACCCTAACAAGCATTATATACTAACTAGACCCAACTCCCTAGAACAAGGCAAAACTCACTATATCCACCCCCTTACCTCAAGTCCTTAGAGATTAGGAGATTCTAGCTTGCTCTACTTTGAGTTTTTCCACCAATAAGCTTATAACCAACAAGAGAGGGAGAGAACCTAAAACAAGAGTCATAAAGAGAAAGGGTTGTCATTTATGACATGGTTCATATCAAGACTCAAGAAAATTAGAGTTTCATAGCTTAGAAGTTGAAAACCACCATGGTTTGTAGAGAGAGAAAAGAGCAAACGAATTTTTGAGAGAGAAAGAGAGGAACCCACACACAACACTTACTTGAAGATGATAATAACAATCCTTGATGATGAAATGAGTGCCACCCACTTGATCCTTGGTCAAATGGAAGTGAGAGAAGCTTGAACCCTAGACGAGAGAGAAAGCACGAATTTTAGAGAGGGAAGGAAGAAATCAAAACTTAAACACTTACCTTGAGATGAGAAAGAAGAAATTACAATGATAGAGATGCAAAGATCACTTGTTCTTGGTTGATTTTGAGGAAAGAAAATGGAATCCTATGGAGGAGGAGGAGGGAGTCGTGAATGAGATAGGGAGGAAGAAGATGAGTTTGAGAGAGAGTGGGTTATGAGAGTAAGAGTGAGTTTGTTTTATTGGGTTGGGAAGGGAATGAGTGGACAAGGATTAAAGCCACAAAAAGAGATTCTTTTTGTGTGGTTGAGAGTGCAATCACGTGCACTCTCATTTCCCCTTTTTTTTTTGTGCAGACCCTAAAATAATCGATTATTCTAGCCAAATAATTGATTATTTCTTCAATGCAACATTTCTCAGTACATTCCCAGAGCCTAAGTAATCGATTAAAGCCCTGAAAGTAATCGATTACATCTCAGAATAATCGATTGCTTCATATGAGGTAATCGATTAAAATTGCTGCAACTTTTATTGTTTCCATCAGGGACCTTGTAATCGATTACTGACCCTTTAAGTAATCGATTACTTAGCTGAAAAGTCACATTTTGATGATTTTCTAACTCCAAATCACTCCCTTAGGCTCATTACTTATTTAGAGTTGGATTGACACCCAGAACCCTCCTCAAATCTTGGGAATTCTTCCTAAATATTTAGCATAATCCATTTTATGCTTAAATTGAGATTAGGGATGTTACAAGCAGCCTTAAACTTAGGGTTTAAACAACAGTACCCGGGTATAGGGTTTTCGTATGTGTCAAGATCTGTGTAAAAAAAAATCTATTTCGGGGGCATACAAAGCCTTTTTTTTTATAATAAATAAAACAACAAAAGAAATTACAATACTGAATAAATAATTAAGCAAATATGTAAATAAAAAAATTTAATTAAACAGATATATACAATAAACAATAAATTAAAGGCAAACAATTATAAAAGAAAATAGGTCTATTAAAACAAACCAATCATTTTGGCCTGACTCTCTTATTTGGCTTAGTCCCCAGTGGAGTCGCCAGCTGTCGCGGCCGGGGTCCCGGATCGCCCTCGGGGCCTCGCCTACGAGCGGGGGTCGATTGACCCAATATGGAGTCGCCACCGCATTTTGTTATAAAAATGCGGAAAAATTATTATTAATTAAAATGGATAAAGATCTGTCTCGAACTAGATAGATTCCGAGTTCGGGAGTCAGTTACGACCCGGGGAAGGTATTAGCACCCCATTCGCCCATTCGAAAATGGTATCATTGATTGATTTTAATTAAAAGACCTAAATAATTGGTTTGCCAAAATTACTTGTTTTTTATTATAGTGCCTGACAAGGTTGCCCTTGGTCCTACGTACCCTCATAAAATGAGGAATCAAGGCTACGTAGTTCTTATTGTTTTAATTTTATTTTATTAGAAAAAAGGTTTTGATACGAAGAAGAATATGCACAAGACCTTGTCGTTTAGGTAAGGAAAGGTGGATTTGCAAAATGTATATGATTAATAATTAATTAATAAAATTTATTAAACTTTATAAAAAAAATTTGATCTATTTTATTTTAAAACCCAATAAAAAAAAATGTTTACCATGTTGTTGAATATAAAGAGGAAAGCCCGAGAGATCTCTTCACTAAATGGGTGAGAAAAATCGACTTGCCAAAACATATCCAATAATTTAAAAAAAAAAGGTGAGATTTAATTACTAAATTTATGATCCCAATTTATTTAATTTAAATTTAACAATTAAATTTATAACATATCCTAAAATACAAATACATTGATTTAAGGAAAAAATTAGAATTTAAATATCAAATCTGTATTTTGATGCAAAAATATTTATTATTCAGCAATCAAAAGGATTCATAAAGTTAACAATTAACATCTCAATAATTGTAATATAAAAGACTACATTTTCTTTTATCTATATTTAATTATTTGTTAATTAAAAAATTAGGAACTGTAATAAATAATAAAAAGGAAGGAAGAAGTACTACCTGTATAGAATAGAAGAGTAGTATGTAGTAGCAACAGAACAGAAAGAAGGGTGCAACGGAACAGAGGGAATGAGGGCTTAGCCAATGCACACTGGGCAATACCCGTTCGGCGCACGGGCTGGAGGGATATTGAATTATTGATCACTGCTGACGGAAGGTAGTATATTGGGCACGGGAACCGAAGCAAGTGTTTTCCTTTTTATTTGATTAAACTGTCACTTTAGTCCTTGAATTTACACAGCACTTTCACTCTAATCCCTGAAATTAACAAAATAGCTTTTAGGTCCCTGACTTTGTAAAAAGTCATTCACTTTAGTCCCTCAAATTAAAAAAATTGTTTTTAGGTCCCTGACTTTGTAAAAAGTCATTCACTTTAGTCTTTGAAATTAACAAAATTGCTTTTAGGTCCCTAACTTTGTAAAAAGTCATTCGCTTTAGTCCCTGCCCCTAACCTCCATCAACGTACGTTAACAGAATGATGATGTGGCTGTTTGGGGACATTAAACCACATCGTTTTTGCACAAGAGGCAGATGTTGCTTCTAATCCTAATCTAGTCGCTAATGATGCTACTGCACCTGCACCTGCAGCTACTAATGTTGTTGCTCCCCATTCAGATGCGATAAATATGTTACAAACACAGCCATCACAAGATTTCTCCCAACCAGAACCTCAAAATGAAGTGGCTGCATCATCTAGTGTTAGGGATAAACTACCTATCAGGCCAAGATCAGCTGCACCGGTCCCAAGATCAGCTACACCAGTCCCATATAATACAGAGGCATCGTCAATGGTGTTTATGCCCACGCATGGTTTTAAAGAACCTAAAAACTCCTCTGGACCATCTTCACCATCAGCTTTAGGATTTAAAAGATGAAAAAATTAGTTTTTGGTTGTGTTTTGCGCACATTTTGGCCTCTTGTGCAAAAATGATGTGGTTTAATGCCCCCAAACAGCCACATCATCATTCTGTTAACGTACGTTGATGGGGGTTAGGGGCATGGATTAAAGTGAATGACTTTTTACAAAATCAGGGACCTAAAAGTAATTTTGTTAATTTCAGGGATTAAAGTGAATGACTTTTTACAAAGTCAGGGACCTAAAAGTAATTTTATTAATTTCAGGGACTAAAGTGAATGACTTTTTACAAAGTCAGGGACCTAAAAGCAATTTTGTTAATTTCAATGACTAAAGTGAAAGTGCTGTGTAAATTCAGGGACTAAAGTGACAGTTTAGTCCTTTTTATTTCTTTTCCCCCTTCTCTCTGTTCTACGCTTCTCTCTGCGTTTTTTTTTCCTGTATATTTTTTTTTTTTTTGGATGAGCCAAGGTATCTACCCGTGCAACTGGGCGACTAATCCCTCGCACCACGGTCGGGCCCTTTCGGGGGCGATGCTCCCAGTAAGGCTTTCCTGTTGCTCTCTCTTGAATATTTAAAATTGTGTGTTTTAAAAAAATTGTATGTAAAATTAAGTTCTTCAAATTGTGAGGATGATAACTTTATTTATAGGAAAAATTAGGTTAAGAAAAATAGGGTTTCTTTAACAGGCTTTGAGAGCCCAGTAGAATATTTCCTCGTTTATTCCTCAATCAAATCTTTATAACTTTGCTAAAGATCAATTCTCAATCTTTTAAAATCAAAACAAATATGATGATAATCCTTTTATAAATAAAACAAATCCTTTTAATAAAAAAAAATTTTTTTATCCTCACAAAAACTTATCAAATCTTTTACCAAAAACACATTTTTATCTTATCTTTTTTTTAAATTCGTTTTTTTTATTTTTTAAAAAAAACTTTTTTTTTCAAAATCTTTTCTTATTGTTTTTTATTCTTATTTTTTTTATTTTTTAAAAAAAAACATTTTTTATTAATTTTTATTTTATTTTGTTTGGGGGGACAAAATTGGGTATCAACAATTGACAATAGATTCATTGATTTCCCTATGGTTATCATCCTTCTTCGCTGCGCTTGGTGATTGTTTTTGTGGCCTCCCCTTTTCTTTGCCATTGATGGTGACTACGAAAACCCTAGGGTTTCAGCAAGAGAGTATTTAAAAATTAGAGGATCAAAAGAGTATTTAAACCTAATTTTATCATCACCTTATCATGTTTTATGTTTTATGCATATGCTGTAACCTGGGCGTATATCCAAAAATGCATTTATTGCATGGGTTAATGTATTGGACAAAAAATTAAATGTTTTTAGCTTAGTACATTAGTGTAAGCTAAGTGAAAAAGTTATAAATACACTGATTCTCAAGTGTATTGAGAAAAAAATTTAATATTATATATAAGGGATCAATATATACATGGTCCAGTGCTGTGGATTCTTACTTTTTAGGATCTAATTATTAAAAAAGGCTGGATTTGGCGAGTTGGTGATTGGTCAAAAATAAACATTTGGGACTTGGGAGCACAGTTGGATTCCTAGCTTGGAGGATAGGAGCCCTCATTCAGGGAGGGATGTGGATCCACAAATCCGTGAGGTATGTGACCTCATTTGCCCATGATCAAAGAGAAGGGACAAAGCCATTATTTCCACTAGCGTGTGGACAGGTATGAGACACGTATTTCTATTGTCGAATTTTTTGTATGGTATTATTAGCATAATTAGACTATCCACTATTTTTATTGTGGCAGTTGTTATGGTCTATGGGAAAATAATGTATTGGCTAATAGCTTAAAAGTTATACATGTCTGTCCTCACTTGCTACATAGACTAAAAAAGAGAAACATATAATAGTAAAATAAATGAACAAATATTTTTTAAGAAGAAATATTTTGACAAAGAATGCATAATTATATTTAAACAAAGTACCTTAACGGATAAAGATTTCTTTCAAATTCGTCACATTTACAGTAGTGATGACATTAGGAGTACCAATGAAGGATGAAAGCAAACATGCTAAAGCCTAATTGGCAATTCTCCCAGACCCCATTCGACTCTGCCAAGAAATTGTGGAGCAACAAATGCCATGGTAATTATAACACACATGGACGCACAAACCGCGACAGCATCCATGCCTCTGCATCTGCTTTGACATTTCCATCATTTCAACCAATTTTTTCTTTTGATTTGAATATGGAAAATAGATATAGAAATTAGAGAGATGAGTCAGTTAGGAAAAAAAAAATAAAGAATGGAAATGACAAAGAAACCCATCCTATTTACCTGTATAGCTTTGAAAAAAGCACCATTATATAAAGCCAGAGAAGATCGTGGGTTATTGAAAAGAAGAAGTTTATAATGTTTGAGAGAAGAAAGCAGTCCCCCCTCCCCCAATTAAGAGCAGTGAGAGAATGAAAGGGTGTTGTTGCAATTTTGTAAAAAATGAGTACATAACCACCCACATCCTCGAAACGGTAGGATGAGTGGAGGTTATTGGCAATTTTTTTGGTCTCTGTGTGGAAATAGAATGCCACGGATTTTAAATATAATTTTAATTTAAAATTTAAAATATTAAAAAATAAGATGGTGGACACCAAAAATGCTCCACCTTTATAAATAGGTAGATAACGTTTTTTGCTAGTGAAGCTGGGCACATACATAGAATTACTTTGAGTGCAATGATCTCTGGGGATAGGATTTTATGGAGGCTCACTAATGCTTTGTTTGATTGCAAGAAAAAAATGGGAATAGAGAAATAGCGAATAGAAAAGTAAGGAAGAGAGATTATGGTGAGAAAAACTCAATCTTACAAGATGAATTTTCAAGGTTTTATCTTCAAGATAAAGAGGAGCACTCTCGAGTTTCTAATCTTCTTTGGGCTATGTAGGATAGAAGGAACAAATGGATCTTTAACCAAGTCAAATGGGATATTGGACAAGCTCACAACAAGGTTAACGTTTGATGCGGTGCCAAGTTTTATGGCACCGTCTAATGATGCCAAGTGTTTTGGCCATTGATTTTAGTGGATTTTGTGATCAACGGTTGTTTTTAATAAACTTGTTACCTTCATCGCAGGTGATTATATTTTTATACATAAAGCATACAGAATATTGGTCATTTAACCTATAAAGTAATAGCTTTTCTATGAACTCCCTCTGTGTTGTTTTTAAAATTTATAGGAAGATACCTATAGGCAGATCATTTTACAAGACATTTTTATAAAAATTAGGCCTTAAGTATTCCCACAGCATCATGTGTTTCATGTTGCATCATGAAGATCAAAATGACCTTAGTAGGAGTTGCCTCCTCCTGCTCTATAAACTTAGACTAACAGACGCACCGTGAGAAACCTTATACCATGAAAAAATACCCTCATCTCAAAATCTATTATTCATTTATTTATTCACAAAATTAAGAAAAAATAATAATAGTGTAAAGAATCATCTACAACAAAGGATTTCTTTGCTGCACTCCGTATGAGGATTCCACCACACCAAGAACTATGTATAACCCATGTCCAACACATGATGTAACACCCTACTTTATTTACCCTTAATTATCCATTAGTAAATTAGTGAACTGAAAATTTTCTTTTTAAAACTCATTAACTTATAAAAATCTCCGTGAAAACGGAGGGAGTTTCCCTTGTTTTATGGACATTCCAAAATAATGTTTTCTTGTAACCTGTCATAAATCAGCATTCATATAATTCAGAAAAGCCAACAAGGCCATCACATAATCATTGTGCATCATACTGCAACCACATTAGAGTTATAATCACAACGGAAAGTCATAAAGTATTAACAAGTTTTGGAATTGTTTAAGCTTTCCAAAAATACTCCCTACCCATAGGGAGTGGTCCTGGCTAATACCCAAAAATAATACTTTACAATTCATATACAAAATACCAACATCATACTCAAAACCCAAAAATAACCAGGACAACTATAAGATAAAAACAACACTACATCTATCTACTCTCCTAGTGAGGGAGAGTACTCCTGCTCGACCGGGGTTGTGCTAGCTCAAGCTCGGTACCTGTATAAAAACAGTAAGGAGGTGAGCATTACACATAATTTAGAAAAGTAGTTTCTAACTAGGCATACTAACACAGTAAGTCAAACACAATAAGAAAATATTTCATCTAATTACATCCACATTTCCAATCATGCTCAAACACACTCAAACATTAACATTAGTTCATTTTCTTATTTCCATTCCTTACTTAACTCTTTTCTTTTTTCTTTGGTTCAACAACCTCACATTTTATTTCTTTTAATTCTTCCATGTACCACTAGGATTTTGTGCACCTGTTAGGTCATTTGTCACCCATTAGGTATATTTTACAGCCATCAGGTCGCTTTTCATCCATTAGGCCATGAATCACCCGTTAGGCCCATTTTTGTTTACTTCACTCACTTTCATTTGGGTCTTTTATGCACTTAGTTCAATTTCATTTGCTTTTCATTTCTTTCACTTTTAACATTTTAATTACCCTGCAGCTTAATGATCCTTTGGGTAAACAAGCACCTAACGGGGCATTTGGACCTAATGGGTCGTTTGCACCTGATGGGTCGTTTCCGTAATGGGTCATTTGGCACCTAGTGGGGTCAATGTCCCCCAATGGGTCAATCAGCTGCTATTTCCATTTAACTTTGATTTATTACTCTTTCTTCCATTTGTTTCATCTTGTAGGGTTAACCGAATTGAGACCTTCCTTGACCGACTATGGGTCTTCTCACACCAATGCCGCCAAGTCCCAACCAGACAAATCAAGACCGAACACAAGATCGGCATATCATCTGAGCTTACCTGGCCTCCGCAAAGGTCATAACTCTAACAGTTAACCCGACCTCGGACGAACCAGAACCAGTCGGCTCTAACCGATCTCCTATAGGTTGAGAGCATTTCGTCTGACCTGGCCTTCACCAAGTCGGACCCCCCCTACATGGTTGCTGGCCGACCATACCCTCGACCTCCCTTAAGAGCACACCGATTGGCCCAACTAGGGATGGGTAGGCATTTATTGTAACATCCCGAAATTTAATTCTAATAATAATTATAATAATAATTAGAATCGGAAGTAAGGATTATCCTAAAAGGAGTTTAAAATGAGGGATTAGGAGTCCTCTAGGTGCCATAAAGGAATCAAGGAGCATTAGCATTGGAAGAGAAATTTAAAGAAGAGCAAAAGAGTGTTAAAGGTCGATGTTTTCGGTGTTTTAAACACCCTAAATTAGGAAATTCAAAATAAAAGATCTACAACTCTAAACATAAGTTCCACCATTGGATATGGAGATAAGGGTCTTAGGGAGCTTGTCTCCAAATTTGAGCAAGATCCAACGGTTAACGAAGAAGTTATGGCCATTTGAATTACGAAAGGTGCTGTCATTTTTAACATTGGATATCTATATCCAACATAGGGATATCGATGTTGGATATCGATATCCATAGGTGGATATCGATATCCACGACCTTGCAGCACCATAAATGGTGCGCCAGCCACCCCCAAAACCCCATTCCAACCCCTCTTCCTCTCTCTCCACTCCCTCTCTCTCTCCTCCTCAACCCCCACCACGAACCACCGCCGGAACCACCCAAGACCGCCGCCACCTCCTTGGCCCTTCCTCCCTCCCCATAGATCCACTCTCTCTCTCTCTTCCCTCTTGGTTTCTCTCTCTTTTTCCCTCACAATCGGTTCCCTCATCCCTTCCTCCTCCCTCTCCGGCCGCCGCCGCCCTTGAGCCACCACCACCACCAGCATAGGCCTCTCTCTCTCTTTCTCCCTTCCCCTTGGCCTTGCTTTCTCTCTCTCCCTCCCGAACCATCTCTCAATCTCTCTCTCTCCTCGTATCTCACCGGTTCCGTTACCGACCGTGATCGCACCGGGCTTGTGTTGGGTACTCCGAGGCTCGAAGTTTTTGCCTTGATCCAACCGCGATCGTTCTCGCTAAAGAAGAGCAACACCGACGCCGTCATTGTCGCCGAGCCACAACCCAGGTTCTTTTTAAAAGAAAGCCCGAGGTAAGAAAGGTCATATTACCTCTACTTAGAGAGTAAATTCTAGGATTATATAGTGGTGACTAAGAATAGGATAATTAAAAAATAAGTTAATGAACCTTAGGGTAGTCCCCGCTAATATAAATGATTTATTTAAAATTGATAATGGAATAAATTGAATGTGCATAGAATGAGTTCTGGAGTGAATGAATGTGATAGGATATTAAAAGAGTTAATATAGAATGAAAGTGTAGAAAAACATAAAATACAACCAAGGGAAATTAGTTAAGGAAAACCAGCGAAGCGTGAGAGTAAAAGAATATAGAGTATCTGTAATACGCAAGGCGAGTAGAATGATTAAGACCAAAGGTGTGGTAAAAGAGGAGTTAGAGTACGAAAACAATAAGAAAGCACGGAGTAGACTTAGTAAATAGTTGTCAGGTAGTAATGAAATAGAAACGAAAATGATAAACTAAATTCCAAATACAAGTGGGTAATCGGTAAAAGAATTTAGTGAAAAGATGATAAGACAAATAGAGAGAATGCGATTATGGTAGTTTAAGAGAATGTAGTTAGATGTAAGTTAGAGTAATTAATAAAAAGAATAAGGAAATAGGGAAAGGAAGAGAAATAGAAAAAGAAAAGAAAGAGAACAGAGAAATAACTAAGAGCTAGTAACAAGAATTAAAATATGAAGTATATGGCATAATCAAGCAGAACTAGTTAAAAGTGAGAATCATTAGGGAAGAAAATACACTTATAATAAAAGAGGATAAAGAGCAGAGAAAGGACTAAATTGGCGGGAGGTCGTTAGACCCTGTCACCAGAATATAAAACGGCAGGAGGTCGTTAGACCCTGTCACCATAATATAAAACGGCAGGAGGTCGTTAGACCCTGTCACCATAATATAAAACGGCGGGAGGTCGTTAGACCCTGTCACATAATAGAAATTAAAACGACGGGAGGTCGTTAGACCCTATCTCCATAATATAAAACGGCGGGAGGTCGTTAGATCTTGTCACATAATAGAAATTAAAACGACTGGAGGTTGTTAGACCCTGTCACCATAATATAAAACGGCAGGAGGTCGTTAGACCCTGTCACCAATAAAAGGGTAAAGGAACGAAAAGGTAACCGACATGTTGGTCAAATAATGGAAAATGGATAACGAATGGAAATGAGAGAATGATAAGACAACAAAAAATTAAGAGAATGTGAGAATAGGTAAAGAACTAGAAGATTTTAATTTAATGAATAACGTATACTAATAATTGTGTAGGCTTAGTTTATTAATATGTCTCTTGTAGGATTTATCTTTTTAAGTTCTGTGTAATGCTATCCTTCTTGCTATATTTTGCAGGTATTGAAGTGGAGCTTACATGGAATATGGCCGAGCAGGATTTTCATTCCACTACGTGGAATGTATATTGAATATTTTGAGTGGACAATTACTTGTTGTAAATTATAATATGAAATAGTCGTTTGCCCTGAAACTTGTACTAATCGGGCGTTAGGAGCTGATCTGCTTATTGCACTATTGTGTTTTATATTTTTAAATATTTTTGAACTGACAGGTTTTAAAAGAAATAAATTTTTGGGAAGTCCGAAAAACAGAGGAAACTCTGCCGGATTTTCGTAAAAGTTTTTATAAGTAATTAAGTTTTAAAATGAATTTTCTAGCACCAATTTTAATAAAACCTATAAATTAACTAATTAATGTGAGGGTGTTTCATTTTGGTATCAAAGCAGTTTTCCTCGGCCTTTGGAGTGTGGACTCACATCTCCGATGGTTACTCACCAAGCGAGTAACTGATTCATGTAGCAAAAGTCTAAGTCTAAGAATAGGTTATTGATTAAGTATTCAGTCTTTAACTGGCTGTTCCCTCCATGACCTAACAGTATGGCTGGGCGACGTGTCGAAAATGATCGGATGGCTGCTATATTGGAGAACCTGATTCAAATGAATCAGAATCAAGCACAAATGCAACAGAATCAAGCTGAAAACATCGCAGCAGCCGCAGCCGCAGCAGCAGCAGCATTGAATCCACCACCCGTTCCTGTCGAAATTGACTGGATGGCTCGATTTAGGAAATGCGAACCGCCTAGGTTCAACGGAGGTTTCAATCCTGACGGAGCTCAGAAATGGCTCCAAGAAATTGAGAAGGTTCTTCGTTCCTTGCAACCACCCGCCGATCAGAAAGTCCGATTGGTTGAGTATATGTTGACGGGTGAAGCTGAGCACTAGTGGGAGTACCAGAGAAGGAACTTAGAAGCAGCCAATCAGATGATTACTTGGGATCTATTTAAGATCCGCTTTCTTGGGAAATATTTTCCTAAGGACGTTAGAAGGGAGAAGGATTTGTTGTTTCTTAAGCTGGAGCAGGGGAGTATGAGTGTCGGCGAATATGCGGCACAATTCGAAGATTTGATTAGGTATTCCAGTGGCTACCGAGATGCGGACGAGCGAGCTAAATGCATAAAGTTTGAGTCCGGTCTCCGTGAGGATATTCGACTTACTTTCGAATATCAGAACATTTCAGATCTCTCTCATCTGGTCAATGTGGCGAGCACTTATGAAAAAGGGCTCAAAAGGAAGGCGGATGCAGATCGAAACAAAGCAGCTCAAAGGTCAGAAGGTTCCAGCCGAGGCAGGGAACTGGATCAGGAATTAGATCCATACACTGACATTGACATTAGAACGGTAGTGCCAAGAGATGTGGCCCCGAATGGGGATACCCCAGGAGTTAGGCTACCATGTTCACTATGTGGGAAGCCCCACAGGCGTCTATGCTTGTTGTTGAAGCAGCACAAGAACAAGGGTCTCTTCTATATATGCAGACAACCGGGATACATTGGGGCGAATTGTCCTGGACGTATCGGTGAAGGGAGCGAATAAACTAACCCAAGGTACTTTTCATGTTAATGCTGCATCAACTGGTTATTTTAACGTCTTTGCCTAGATTAAGTGTGGGTAGCGCAATCTAGAAGGAGTCGATAGGTGTTAAAACCTTACTTAGTTATAAGACCGTAACAAGAGACCTAACCAAAAACCTTGTGATAGTGTCGTCCTCTAATAGAGTGTAAGGTCAGGATTGGTCATCCTTTCTCTTGCATCTGTTAAAAGATAATGCTATCATTCAATAAAGCAGTGATGTACAGTTGATAAATGTGAGATTGGGACTGACCACCTCGGTCTTCGCGTTTATTGACATGCTATATTATTGCAATCATTTAGTTGAGATCCGAATAAACCATCTAGGAATTCTATCTCTGTCGAAAGCCCGATTGAACTTCAATCCTATAGGATCTTTACTAAGACTCATAAGCAGTGATTCGCAAAACAACACCATTCAAGACACTCTTATTCTATATTTCTACATAGAACATTCAACTAAATGATCGAACCACCCCTCTAACTTGTACGAGAACTTATCCGTATTCGTAGGTATGAAGTTCCCTCATAACATAGAAAATTCGAAACAACACCAATAATACCGATTAACAGTCAACTTAATCCCATGTACCACCTCGCCAACCAATTATGGACCTAGCTAATCAATTCTTGAAATCAACCCAGTTTCCTCCCTGCCTTCGACTTACTCGGGTATGTTGATACTAAGTGGGGGAGACTTGACGACTCAATTCGGATCCTATCCGAGCAACAATAACTGGTAATCACACCATAAGCCATTGGACTACTAAACAGATAATTTCAAAAGCTTCGCGGAGAATCGAATGAGGGTTAAACTAGGGATAAAACAAGACCTCCCCAAAATAACACCGAATTGAGAAACAACAACTAGACCTTGACCTTGACCCTCAAGTGGAATCGATCTTTAGGAAATTCCTATACCGAATTGAAACTATTAAACGAACGGGAAGGAAGTAGCATCGAAGTAGAATGCGAGCGTGGTGAAGATTGATTTTAAGAGTGATTTTGCTAGACTCACTTGAAGGAGTAAAAGGTGAACGGGATAAAAGTGAAGTCGCGAAGTGGAATCTCAATTAAGATGTTATGTCGGAACACCGCAAGTGATAATCTAAGTCTTTTGGACTCTGTGCATTTGACAGGACCCCGGTTGACCGAGATAAATGTAACATCCCGAACTTTAATTCTAATAATAATTAGAATAATAATAATATTTTGAAATAAGAATTATCCAAAAAGGGATTTAAAATGATGGATTAGGAATTCTTTGAGTGCCATAAAGGAGTCGAGGAGCATTGGCATCGAAAAGCGAATTTAAAGAAGACCAAATGGGGGTTAAAAGCGGTGTTTTCGGTGTTTTAAATTCGCTAACTTGGGAAATTCAAAATAAAAGATTTAAGACTCCAAACACAATTTCCACCGTTGGATATGAAGATAAGATTTTTAGGAGGTTTCTCGTCAAATTTGAGCAAGATCCAACGGTGAACGAAGAAGTTATGGCTATTTGAAGTTGGGAGAAAATAGCTGAAAAATAGAAAAGCAAACTAGCAGTATCTGATCATTATACTCGAGTATTTTGTGAAATACTCGAGTATTTTGGGTCAAAATACTCGAGTATTCTGCGATCTGCAACATTAAAACGCGTTTTGGGGCTGAAAACCCCATTTCAACCCCTCTTTCTCTCCTTCCTCCACCGGCCTCCACCGCCGCCCTTGGCCGCCCACCATGGCCACCCTCTCCCTCCCTCAACCCGTCTCTCTCCCTCTCTTGTTATTTTTCTCTCTCTCCTTCCCTCACAAACTCTCTCTCTCTCCTCCCCACTCACAGCCGCCGCCACCGCCACCTCCACACGAACCACCACCACCACCATAGTTCTCCCTCCCTCTTCCCCTTTGGCTTTGGTTCCCCTCTCTTTCCCTCTCTTCGAGCTATCTCTCTCTCCATGGATCTCACCGGCGTCGTTACCGGTCCGTGATCGTGTCGGGCTCGTGTCGGGAATCTCAAAGCTCAAAGCCCTTGCCTCGGTTCAGTCACAATCGTTCCCGCTAACGAGGAGCAACACCGACGCCGTCATCGTCGCCGAACTAAAATCCAGGTTCTATTTAAAAAGCCCGAGGTAAGAGGGTTCGCGTTACCTTTGCTTAAGAAGTAAATTCTAGGATGCTATAGTGGTTGTAACATCCCGATTTCTGAATCTAAGCTTAAATACGAAAAGTCTAAATTAAGCTAAGGATAATCAGAAGAGTAAGCTGGAATGTAGTAATGTGTTCGTGGCCAAAGTGTATGTTGGAGTTAAGGAGTATACCATGAAGTTAGAAACCATCAGTATATAAAGACCTCTTAGTGTAATCACTTACTGTGGGGTGTTAATCGATTACAATCAGTCTGTGAAGAGATTAAGCTTTAGCAAAGAACAAGTGGGTTAAGTGTAGCAGCTCGGACCTCTTAGCCGACCGAGAAGAGGTTTAGAGTCGTAAACCGACCTTATTCTAAACTATCACCCCTCATCTGACCAATGAACGACGTCCAGAGTCACAAGCCGAACTCATCGATAGAACCGAGTTGTAGCACTGCGCTCATACTAACCGAATAAACGTTTAGTGTCATAAGCCGACGCCATTTCGACTAAACATCTACGTCGGTTTTGTATCAGTTAAGCATGAGCAGTAATCCGACCTCTTGCTTCCAAACTACTCCGAACCAAGCAATCAGCTAGGAGTGCATAATTGCCGAACAATCCGAGCTCATCATAACCGAGCTCATGATGACCGAACCCATTAGTGCAACCGAGCTCATTATCAGCGAGCTCATCAGTATTATTGAGCTCATTAGTATATCCAAGCTCATCTATCTATTCGAGTTTATCCATCTATTCGAGCTCATGAGGATCGAGCAAACATAATTGAGCTCGTACCGAGCTTATAAGATACGAGTAGCTATCATCCAGCTCATGGTAACCGACCTAGTATGTAGGTATTGGACCTAGGACCGATCCCGGCCGAGCTGAATGGGGTAAAACGCGGAACCTGTTGTCAAGCTCGGATTAGCCGACCTCAGCACACCCCACACTATTATCCGAGATGGAAGCTCGGACTACTACGATTCCTCCATACCGAGCCGACGTATCCTAGCCGACACGTCCTAGCTCCTCCGTGCCAGCTCATGTTGAGCTGTTGGCCCTTTGGGATTCATACCATCCGTACTATGTACTATCTTTCACTTTATGTCGCCATCATTGCTTTACGTCCCTATCAAGTCACTATTCATGGCTTCCTCAAGAAGCCAATGAATCCTGTCCACATATTCAAGCTTCCTCAAGAAGCCTCTAATGAGAGCCACACAAATATCTTCCACATTTGAATAAAAGAAAATCCCAACACATAACCCATAACACTTCTCACTTTTATTCTTCTCTTTTCCCTACGTCTCTCTCTCTTTCTCTCAAAGTCCAGCAGCCCTAACACTTCTTTCTCCCTCCCTTCCCACGGATATTCCCCCCCCCTCCAGCAACCAAACCTCAACCGGAGACCCTCCTTCTCTCCGTCCCCGTTTTAATCTGGAGTCCCTGGGTCGCCGTGAAGTTCGTGTGTAGCGTGGCGTGGTGGTGGCAACAAGGAGGAAAAGGATTCAAAGGTGTGAAGCTCCAAGATCAAGCATCAAGAAAACCATTCTCAAACTCTCAATTCTTATCTCACACGGTTTGAGGTAAGGAGTGAGTGTTACCTCTGCTTGAGTTTGGGTTTCTAGGGTGTTCATAAAGGGTACTAAGAGTGGGTATTAGATTAGGGAATGGACATAGGTTAATGTTAGAAGAGAAATGGTAAAAAGGGTAAAAGGGGAATTAATGAATGAACTAGAAACATGGATTTTAGGTGAAGATGGAATATCACTTTTTATTACATGCTATATTTCATATGCTGCATTTTATATGATGGATTGACTAAATGTTTTGTTCATGTGGTTGTTGAGGTATAAGTGTTTATGATGCTTTGATATTTGGTATTTGTATCTGTGGCCGAGCCGAGAGAGGGTGAGAATGGAGAATGAGAAGAATGGTAGCCAGGGTGGATCAAAAAGACAAACTAATAAGTTATATAATGAGATAGGTAGATGAGATAGATAATAGGGATAAGGGAAATCGGAAATGGGTAAAGGGTTGAGCCGAGATAGGCCGAGCTAAGTAAATAATGAGATTAATGCAAAGAGGAATAAATGAAAGAGGTGAAGTGAGGTGGGCCGAACTAAAAGTAATGGTTAATAAGATAAGGGGAATTAAAGAGAAATGGTTGTGTGGTCGGGTCATAGCAGACGCGTACTGGGTGCGTGCATTGATCGCGTAAGCCGAGCATTGTGGTGCTCGCAGCTGTAAGTCGAGCATTGTGGTGCTCGCAGTTATGACTCACAAGGTTCCGAGAACGGAATCGGTGGGATGTGTTCCTGGTCATAGCAGACGCGTACTGGGTGCGTGCATTGATCGCGTAAGCCGAGCATTGTGGTGCTCGCAGCTGTAAGCCGAGTATTGTGGTACTCGCAGTTATGGACACTCCAATATCCGACTTAAATGGTGTAAGACATGCACTGGGTGTATGCATCCGAGAAGAGTAAAAGATTGTAAATTATGTGAAAGTGAAATATTGAGTAGTGAACCCGAGATAGAAATGGTAATCCGAGACACGAGAGGATAAACCGAGGTATAGCTAGCAATGAGTTAACTGGTTTATAATGTGAGCCGAGCTAGACGAGGATGTGGGTATGCGAACCGAGCTAAATGTTGATATATGCATGAGATATATGGGTTTGGTTACTTGTGATTTATTTGCTATTTGACTACTTGTGTTTGGCTTGGTAGTTCGGTATGTCATTCTAGAAACTGCTTATTTAAGTTCTGTGTAATGCTCACCTCCTTACCATTTTTCAGGTACTGAGCCCGAGCAGACGCAGTCCCCGGCCGAGCAGGATCACTCTCCCTCACAGGGAGAGTAAGTTATTTAGAGTCAGATAGGTGGATGGGTCTCGGCCAGTTGGGCCGAGCTAAAACACTGATTGTATTTTGAATGACCGAACTGAATGTACCTAAACTTATACTTTATGAATTTGATGTCTTTAAGTCTTCCGCTTTATTAACTCTGATGTTTTTGTTATTAATGAAAGGAAATATTATTTTGGCAAATATCATATCCATCTTAAAAGAAATTTTAAATCCTAATTTTGGGGTAATTAAGGGTAATTATTTCATAGGGTGTTACATTTTTGGTATCAGAGCAGTTTCCCTCGGCCTTTGGAGTGTGGACTCACATCTCCCATGGTTACTCACCCAGCGAGTGACCGCTAAGTAGTTAAGTGTCTAAATTAGAGTAATGAGGTGTATATGTGTTGTTGATTAGGTTGGCATTAACCTATCGGTTGTCCTAGAGGTAGCCAGTAAGGAAAGGGAATAGCAGCAGCATTGACAAGATCGTGACAACTCTAGAGAACTCGATCCACATAAACAGAGATTAAACCGAAGGGATAGCAAGAGTCACAATTACAAGAGCCAGAGGAAGCAATGGATCGACAGCTACACGCATCTCAAAACCCAGTACCAGCGGAAATTGACTGGTTGACCGAACTCAGAAGAAACAATCCACCAAGGTTCCTGGGTGGCTATAACCCGGACGGAGCACGTAAGTGGCTCCAAGAGATAGAAGAAGTATTCTGCACAATGCGTCTTCTAGACAACCAAAGGGCCTTGCTAGTGATGTGTGCATTAGCGGGGGAGGCGGAGCAATGGTGGGCGCAAATGCAACAAATCCTAGAAGTGAAGAGGCAAAGCGTAGTATGGGAAGTATTTAAGAGGAGATTTCGTGCAAAATACTTCTCAGAGGATATTCTAAGGGAGAAATTGATTGCCTTCTTAAATCTGAAGCAAGGCAGTCTCAGCGTGGACGAGTATGCGGTTAAGTTCGAGGAACTGATTAAGTATGCCGAAAGCTATCGGGCTTCCGACGAGAGGACCAAGTGTGTTAAGTTCAAGGCTGGGCTTCGAGCCGAAATCAGGCTAGCATTCGGGAACCAAAACATAGCCAACCTGTCCCAGTTGGTTAATATGGTGAGTATGTACGAGAGAGGCCTCAATAACGAAGTAGCCGAACAGAGGGGCAAGGATGTTTCAAGGACTAGTAAACCCATCATGAGAGAAACGACTCGGAGTTCGGACCGTCACGAGGGTCCGAGCTCAAAGGCAACGACAGCATCATGGGGCGATGGTCGAAAAGTGACCGGCCCTGGTCCTTATCCGATCTGTCAATATTGTGGAAAGAAACATAAGGGAAAGTGCTGGATGCTGAATTCGAACAAAGGAAAAGGACTATGCTATCGATGTCATCAGTCTGGTCACCTCGCGGCCCAATGCCCTACGAACGTCCTGAAGGAGGAAATCAATGCTGATCCGTCTCGGCAGGTCGGTGGGAATCGACCACCTCGGAGGGATGATTTTTACACTATGGACGGAAAGGAGGGGGATGATGCCGACAAGCTGATCTGAGGTCTTTGCTAGGTAAACGATTAACCCTTGTGCAGTTTTGGTCCGAGAACGACGCAGCGCGCTCTTCTATTCTATTGGCTGCGAGAAAGCTAGAGTTGTCTACCGTAGGGACTAATTCGATCAACACCTCTCGATTGTACTCGGATTGTCCTATCCGAGTATTAGGTTAAAATGTATCTTTGTAAACTTTAAGCCCTGTTTTCATTAGCTCTCTAGTAAAGGCTCCCTAAGATGTACCCTGTTATGGGATGTAAAAGATTTGATCCAACCCACTAGAAGATCATGAAGTACCTTACACAGAAACAGTGAATTGTAGGATCCTAGTTAGTCTATAGCTAAACACGATAATGGTGTTGTCATTAACAGGATGTAAAGTTGGGATTGGCCATCCTTACTCTTACATCTATTAAATGAAAATGTTATCAGACCAACCTGGCAACGGTACACTATTGATAGACTTGAGGTTGGGACTGATCACCCCGATCCTTGTAGCTATTGATGGATGGTATCATCGCAACCTCCTAAGTTAAATCAAGACAACCAAGATAGCATCATGCCAAGAAACAAATCCTCCATAAGGAAATAAATTAACCGGAAAGTATTCTTTCCAAGAGTTCTTGCAGGTTTAGAAGAATAGACCTAAGGCGAAACTATAGGATAAGAACCTTAAGCTACCCTACCTATTTAAGAATAGTGTAACCAAATACTTAATACTGGAAATAATTAAGCAAATCCTATGGAAAATTATTTTGACCAGCATGAAAACCAAACTAGGTTCTAGACACCCAATCAAACTTCTCCCGGTATCCCTTTTAGAATCAGTGGAAGCAGGACTGCTGGCATACACTTGATGCATGACTTAAGTTCCATTAATCGGAATCAATGTTTAACGAAGCGTTCCGAATCTCAAGAGTACCCACCCATCTTAATTCATAACCACCCAAAATTCTTTCAAGGTTTATGCATGTGTATCGAGCCTTAATTAAAGGTGCAGTTAGTGCAAATAACCGGAAGCGGATTCATTCGACCTTCCACCTCCTAGCGTTGGTGTAATCGGGTATGTCAATGCCAAGTGGGGGAGGACTTAGAAACCCAACTAACACCTTGTCCGAACATCAAAAGGAAACAAGAAGTGAAGTTGTGCGAGGACAAGCTGTGAGATGTTTTAACGTAAATTCGAAAGCAGTAAGAAGAATGAACTTAGGAGTACCCCAAATACAAGAATGAAACAAAAGGGGCGTAAAGACCATAGTCGAAAGCCTTGTCAAGGGATGACTCTCCATTTATGGAACTGAACGGAATTTCGGGGACGAAATTCCAGTAAGTGGGGGAGAATTGTAACATCCCGATTTCTGAATCTAAGCTTAAATAGGAAAAGTCTAAATTAAGCTAAGGATAATCAGAAGAGTTAGCTGGAATGTAGTAATGTGTTCGTGGCCAAAGTGTATGTTGGAGTTAAGGAGTATACCATGAAGTTAGAAACCATCAGTACATAAAGACCTCTTAGTGTAATCACTTACTGTGGGGTGTTAATCGATTACAATCAGTCTGTGAAGAGATTAAGCTTTAGCAAAGAACAAGTGGGTTAAGTGTAGCGGCTCGGACCTTGGTCCGAGCAAATTCTATCTTAGCCGACCGAAAAGAGGTTTAGAGTCGTAAACCGACCTTATTCTAAACTATCACCCCTCATCCGACCAATGAACGACCTCCAGAGTCACAAGCCGAACTCATCGGTAGAACCGAGTTGTAGCACTGGGCTCATACTAACCGAATAAACATTTAGTGTCATAAGCCGACTCCATTTCGACTAAACATCTACGTCGGTTTTGTATCTGTTGAGCATGAGCAGTAATCCGACCTCTTGCTTCCAAACTACTCCGAACCGAGCAATCAGCTAGGAGTGCATAATTGCCGAACAATCCGAGCTCATCATAACCGAGCTCATGATGACCGAACCCATTAGTGCAACCGAGCTCATTATCAGCGAGCTCATCAGTATTATTGAGCTCATTAGTATATCCAAGCTCATCTATCTATCCGAGTTTATCCATCTATTCGAGCTCATGAGGATCGAGCAAACATAATTGAGCTCGTACCGAGCTTATAAGATCCGAGTAGCCATCATCCAGCTCATGGTAACCGACCTAGTATGTAGGTATTGGACCTAGGACCGATCCCGGCCGAGCTGAATGGGGTAAAACGCGGAACCTGTTGTCAAGCTCGGATTAGCCGACCTCAGCGCACCCCACACTATTATCCGAGATGGAAGCTCGGACTACTACGATTCCTCCATACCGAGCCGACGTATCCTAGCTGACACGTCCTAGCTCCTCCGTGCCAGCTCATGTTGAGCTGTTGGCCCTTTGGGATTCATACCATCCGTACTATGTACTATCTTTCACTTTATGTCGCCATCATTGCTTTATGTCCCTATCAAGTCACTATTCATGGCTTCCTCAAGAAGCCAATGAATCCTGTCCACATATTCAAGCTTCCTCAAGAAGCCTCCAATGAGAGCCACACAAATATCTTCCACATTTGAATAAAAGAAAATCCCAACACATAACCCATAACACTTCTCACTTTTATTCTTCTCTTTTCCCTACGTCTCTCTCTCTTTCTCTCAAAGTCCAGCAGCCCTAACACTTCTTTCTCCCTCCCTTCCCACGGATATTCCCCCCCCCTCCAGCAACCAAACCTCAACCGGAGATCCTCCTTCTCTCCGTCCCCGTTTTAATCTGGAGTCCCTGGGCCACCGTGAAGTTCGTGTGTAGCGTGGCGTGGTGGTGGCAGCAAGGAGGAAAAGGATTCAAAGGTGTGAAGCTCCAAGATCAAGCATCAAGAAAACCATTCTCAAACTCTCAACTCTTATCTCACACGGTTTGAGGTAAGGAGTGAGTGTTACCTGTAACATCCCGAATTTTAATTCTAATAATAATTAGAATAATAGTAAGATTTGGAAGTAAGGATTATCCTAGAAGGGATTTAAAATGATGGATTAGGAGTTCTTTGAGTGCCATAGAGGAGTCAAGGAGCATTGGCATCGAAAAGCAAATTTAAAGAAGACCAAACGAGTGTTAAAAATCGATTTTTCGGTGTTATAAATACCCAACGTTAGGAAATTGAAAATAAAAGATTTAAGACTCCAAACATAATTCCCACCGTTGGATATGAAGATATGATTTTTAGTAAGTTACTC
Source organism: Crotalaria pallida (assembly GCA_037953625.1). Classification (NCBI taxonomy): domain Eukaryota; kingdom Viridiplantae; phylum Streptophyta; class Magnoliopsida; order Fabales; family Fabaceae; genus Crotalaria; species Crotalaria pallida. Next base: position 62,458,389 of record CM075650.1, read on the forward strand.
GTCAAATTTGAGCAAGATTCGACGGTGAACGAAGAAGTTATGGCTATTTGAAGTTGGGAGAAAATAGCTGAAAAATAGAAAAAATGAAGTAGCAGTATCTGCTCATTTCGCTTAAGCGAAAACATTTTGCTTAAGCGAAAATGGTCCAATGGCAACACAAATGAGGTTCGCTTAAGCGAAAATACCCCGATCAACAAAAATAAAAACACGTTTTGGGGGTCATTTTCCCCCAAAACCCCAACCTCCTTCCACCCTCCTCCGCCCTCCTCCTCCATGGCAGTCACCACCACCCAAAACCGCCTCCCAACCACCACCCATCATCACCTTCTTCCTCCTCCATCTCTCTCTCCCTATTAAGCTCTCTCTCACTTTCTCTCTCTCTCTCTCTCCATTGAGCCCTCCCTCTCCTTCTCTCTCCAACACCAACCGACCGCCGCCGCCAGAGCCGTCACCGCCACCTCCACCACGAGCCACCATCACTATTCATCATCACCACCATCAAATCTCCCTCTCCCTCTTCCCCTTAGGCTTTGGTTCCCCTCTCCCTCCCTCTCTTCGAGCTTTCTCTCTCCACAGATCTCACCGACGCCGTTACCGGTCCGTGATCGTGCTGGACTCGTGTCGGGAACCTCGGAGCTCAAAGCCTTGCCTCGGTTTAGTCACAGTCGTTCCCCGCTAACGAGGAGCAACACTGACGCCATCATCGTCGCCAAGCTAAATCCAGGTTCTATTTAAAAAGCCCGAGGTAAGAGGGTTCGCGTTACCTTTGCTTAAGAAGTAAATTCTAGGATTATATAGTGGTAGCTAGGAATAGAATAATTAAAAGTATGTTAATGAACCTTAGAGTACCCCTGTTGGCAGAGATAAAGTAAATAAAATTGTGATGAGAAACCACACCCTAGGAAATAGATTGTATGTGCGCAGGATAAGGCCCGGAATGAATGAGCGAAAGTAGAATATTAAAATAGTTCGAATAAAATAAAAACGTGAGCAATCATAAAAGTAGAACCATAGGGGAAGTAAAAGAACAAGAGGGTAAACGAAATAGATAAAGAGAGAGTGGAATTAGTGAATTAAAAAGATAATAAGTATAATAGTACCCGAAGAGTAAGGCGAGGTAAAGGAGGGTTTAAGAATGGAATAATAAAAATGTTCAGGACCGAGCCGAGTAATAGGCGCAAATTAATGAACTAGCTTTGAAAGGAAATAGGAAAAGAATAAGCGGATTAATAAAAAGATAATAAAAGAAAAGAGAGTACATTATGAGGGAAGCTAAGTAGAGTATTGTAATAAGAATTGAGAAACTAGATTAAGTTAATGGAGCCATTAAATATAATATAGATGATGAAATAGGAACGATGAATTAGGTAATTGACTGGGATAAGGAAATGAAGAAATAAGTAAGAATTAGTAATGAGAACTAGAATATGCTATACTAGACCGTATTAATTAGAATTGGATAAAATCGGGGGAAATTAACCCAAAAGAAAAGAGTAAAGTAGAAAATGTAGAAAATTGCGATAAGTCACAAATGAAAATAAAGATCAAAAGATAAAGATAAGTATACCAGAAATGTTGAAATTATAAGAAGAGAAAAGTGAACTAATTAAGAAAGAATAAAAGAGAACGGCTGATGGTCTGTTGGACTCAGTCATAAAGAAAAGATAAACGGCTGATGGTCTGTTGGACTCAGTCATGATAAAAGATAAACGGCTGATGGTCTGTTGGACTCAGTCATAAGGAAAGGAAAAAAGCTGATGGTCTTTTGGACTCAGTCATAGAAAGGAAAACGGCTGATGGTCTTTTGGACTCAGTCATAGAAAGGAAAACGGCTGATGGTCTTTTGGACTCAGTCATAGAAAGGAAAGCGGCTGATGGTCTTTTGGACTCAGTCATAATAAAGAGAAAAGGCTGATGGTCTGTTGGACTCAATCATAAGGAAAAAGGAAAAGATAAAGAAAAGAAAAGAAAGAGAAAAAGAAAAGGAAAAGGAAGAGAAAAAGAAAAAGTAAAGAAAAGAGAATGTAATAATGATGGAAAAACTAAGAATGGAAATTAAATATATGAGAATGTATAAATAATGTATGTTGATAATAATGTAGGCTTGGTTATTTACTATGTCTTCTTTTAGGATTTATCTTTTTAAGTTCTGTGTAATGCTACCCTTCTTGATATCATTTTACAGGTACGGAAGCGGAGCTTACACTGTTGCGGGCCGAACTGGAAACTCTCCACCACGTGGAGTGTATTTATGATACTCTGAGCGGATTTTTATTATTAAAACTGTTATTTGTTGTACTTTAATATGCGTAGTAATTGTATGCCCTGAATTTGTACTAATTGGGCTTTAGGATCTGATCTGGTTATTGAACTATTATGTTTTAAGTTTTTAAATATTCTGGACTGACAGGTTTATAAGAAGAAAATTTTTGGGAAGTCCGAAAAACAGAGGAAACTCTGCCGGATTTTCGTGAAATCTTTTAAAAGAAATCAAACGCTAAAAAGAATTTTCAAACTCTGATTTTATTAAAAACTAAAATTAACTATTTAAAGTGAGGATGTTACATTACCTCTACTTGAGTTTGGGTTTCTAGGGTGTTCATAAAGGGTACTAAGAGTGGGTATTAGATTAGGGAATGGACATAGGTTAATGTTAGAAGAGAAATGGTAAAAAGGGTAAAAGGGGAATTAATGAATGAACTAGAAACATGGATTTTAGGTGAAGATGGAATATCACTTTTGATTACATGCTATATTTCATATGCTGCATTTTATATGATGGATTGACTAAATGTTTTGTTCATGTGGTTGTTGAGGTATAAGTGTTTATGATGCTTTGATATTTGGTATTTGTATCTGTGGCCGAGCCGAGAGAGGGTGAGAATGGAGAATGAGAAGAATGGTAACCAGGGTGGATCGAAAAGACAAACTAATAAGTTATATAATGAGATAGGTAGATGAGATAGATAATAGGGATAAGGGAAATCAGAAATGGGTAAAGGGTTGAGCCGAGATAGGCCGAGCTAAGTAAATAATGAGATTAATGCAAAGAGGAATAAATGAAAGAGGTGAACTGAGGTGGGCCGAACTAAAAGTAATGGTTAATAAGATAAGGGGAATTAAAGAGAAATGGTTGTGTGGTCGAGTCATAGCAGACGCGTACTGGGTGCGTGCATTGATCCCGTAAGCCGAGCATTGTGGTGCTCGCAGCTGTAAGTCGAGCATTGTGGTGCTCGCAGTTATGACTCACAAGGTTCCGAGAACGAATCGGTGGGATGTGTTCCTAGTCATAGCAGACGCGTACTGGGTGCGTGCATTGATCGCGTAAGCCGAGCATTGTGGTGCTCGCAGCTGTAAGTCGAGTATTGTGGTACTCGCAGTTATGGACACTCCTTACTCCATAGAATGATCGGCGGTAGTGTTCTTGGTCATAGCAGACGCGTACTGGGTGCGTGCATTGATCGCGTAAGCCGAGCATTGTGGTGCTCGCAGCTGTAAGCCGAGTATTGTGGTACTCGCAGTTATGGACACTCCAATATCCGACTTAAATGGTGTAAGACATGCACTGGGTGTATGCATCCGAGAAGAGTAAAAGATTGTAAATTATGTGAAAGTGAAATATTGAGTAGTGAACCCGAGATAGAAATGGTAATCCGAGACACGAGAGGATAAACCGAGGTATAGCTAGCAATGAGTTAACTGGTTTATGATGTGAGCCGAGCTAGACGAGGATGTGGGTATGCGAACCGAGCTAAATGTTGATATATGCATGATATATATGGGTTTGATTACTTGTGATTTATTTGCTATTTGAGTACTTGTGTTTGGCTTGGTAGTTCGGTATGTCATTCTAGAAACTGCTTATTTAAGTTCTGTGTAATGCTCACCTCCTTACCATTTTTCAGGTACTGAGCCCGAGCAGACGCAGTCCCCGGCCGAGCAGGATCACTCTCCCTCACAGGGAGAGTAAGTTATTTAGAGTCAGATAGGTGGATGGGTCTCGGCCAGTTGGGCCGAGCTAAAACACTGATTGTATTTTGAATGACCGAACTGAATGTACCTAAACTTATACTTTATGAATTTGATGTCTTTAAGTCTTCCGCTTTATTAACTCTGATGTTTTTGTTATTAATGAAAGGAAATATTATTTTGGCAAATATCATATCCATCTTAAAAGAAATTTTAAATCCTAATTTTGGGGTAATTAAGGGTAATTATTTCATAGGGTGTTACAGTGGTAGCTAGGAATAGAGTAATTAAAAGTATGTTAATGAACCTTAGGGTACCCCGTTGACAGAGATAAAGTAAATAAAATTGTGACGAGAAACCACACCCTAAGGAATAAAATGTATGAGCATAGAATAAGTCCCGGAATGGATGAGCGTGTTTAGGATATTGAAATAGTTAATATAAAACAAAATGTGGGAAATTATAAAGTAAAAGCTATAGGGGAGGTAAAGGAACAAAAAGGGTAAAAGAGAGTCTAGAATAAGGAATAATGAATGCACGCGGAGTAAATTAGGGAATAGGAATAAAATGATGAATTAAGATGTAAAAATAAAATAAGGAAAACGATAAGCGGATTTACGAAAAGATGAGAAAACTATGAGAGAGTACATTATTAGGGAAGTTGGAGTAAAATAATTGAAAAGCTAGATTAAGAGAATAGAGCAACCAAAACTAATATAGTTAATGAAATAGGAACAATGAGTTGAGTCATTGAGTGAGATAAGGAAACTGAGAAATAACTAAGAATTAGTAACGAGAACTAGAATATACTATATTTGACCGTATTGATTAGAGTTGGATAAGATTGGGGGAAACTAATAAAGAGAAAAAGAATGAAGTAGAAAACGTAGAAAATGTGATAAGTCATAAATGAGGATAAAGGCTAAAAGATTTAGATGAGTATAAAAGAATTATTTAAATTATAAGAAAAAGAAAAGGAAGAAAAGAAGAAAAAGGAAAAGAAAGAAGGATATTGAAAAGAGTGAAAAGTAAATAATGTAATAATAAGTCTATAAATAAAGAAATGAGAGGAAAAGAGAAAAATACAATGAATCAGAAAAAGAGAAAAGACATATAATTAAGAAAAAGGAAAAAGAGAAAAAGAAAGAAAAAGAAAGAAAAAGAAAGAAAAAGAAAGAGAAAGCAAGATAAGAAAATAAAAGTTCGGTGCGAGCCTGGGAAGGCGTATCGGCATCGATGCGAGCCTGGTAAGGCGTGTCGATTAAAAAGGAAAAATGAAAGTCCGATGCGAGCCTGGGAAGGCGTATCGGCATCGATGCGAGCCTGGTAAGGCGTGTCGATTAAAAAGATTAAAAAGAAAATGAAAGTCCGGTGCGAGCCTGGGAAGGCGTATCGGCATCGTTGCGAGCCTGGTATGGCGTGTCGATTAAAAGGAAAAAGAATGGAAAATGGATAAAAGAATGGGAATGAAAGAATGAAAAGAGAATCAATAATTAAAAAAATGTGAGAATAAGTGAAGAACTAAAAGAGATTATTTATATGAATAATTATGAATAAAGTATATTAATAATTAAGTTGGCTTAGTTATTTACTATGTCTTCTTTTAGAATTTATCTTTTTAAGTTCTGTGTAATGCTACCCTTCTTGATATAATTTTACAGGTACGGAAGCGGAGCTTACACTGTTGCGGGCCGAATTGGAAACCCTCCACCACGTGGAGTGTAGATTGTGATACCATGAGCGGATTTTTATTTTAATTATATTGAAAACTGTTATATTTTGTAATTTATAATATGTGTAGTTATATGCCCTGAGATTGGTACTAATCGGGCATTAGGATCTGAATTGGGTTTTAATCTGTTGTGTTTATGTTTTTATATAATTCTGGACTGACAGGTTTTTAGAAGGAAATTTTTGGGAAGTCCGTAAAACAGAGGAAACTCTGCCGGATTTTCGTAAAATCTTTCATGAGAAATCAAATGCTAAAATGAATTTTTAAACTCTGATTTTATTAAAAACTAAAAATTAACTATTAAAAGTGAGGATGTTACATTTATGGTATCAGAGCAGTTTCCCTCGGCCCTGGAGTTTGGATTCACAACTCCTATTGATTACTCACCCAGCGAGTAATCAAGTGATAGTGTCAAGTCTTAGAATAGATAAATAGGTACACTTGATTTAATAGTTTTTAGTTAATTGTGGAATAACGTGTTCTTTTTCCAGAACTTAGTTACCATGCCTCGGAGACGTGCCCATGATGACAGGATTGTCGCGATGCTTGAGAATCTGGTCCAACTGAACCAGAACCAGGCCGAAACGGTAGCAACAGCAGCAGCCGCAGCAGCCGCACTCCAGCAACCATCAAACCCAATCGACATTGATTGGCTAGCACGATTTAGGCAGAATGATCCGCCCAAGTTTGAAGGTGGCTACAATCCTGACGCAGCACAGAGATGGCTCCAAGAATTGGAGAAGATTTTCCGCACAATGTCACCGCCCGCGGAGCAGATAGTCCTTTTGGCGGCGTACATGCTCACTGGAGAAGCAGAATATTGGTGGGAGCATGTACGAAGGGACATGGAGAATTCCAACCGGGAGATTACTTGGGACTTCTTTAAGGAGGAATTTCTCGGAAGGTACTTCCCAGAAGATGTTCGCCGAGAGAAAGAACTAGCATTTCTGACCTTAACACAAGGAAGTATGAGTGTTAGAGAATATACCGCACACTTCGAAGATCTCATCCGGTATTCTGGAAGCTATAGGGATGTTGATGGAAGAACTAAGTGCATCAAGTTCGAAGTAGGACTTCGCACGGAGATCAAGGTGGCTTTTGAATACCAGAACATAGATAATTTGGCCCAACTGGTAAATATGGCAAGCACTTATGAGAAGGGAATGGGGCAGTGAACATCCGAGGATAGGAACAGGATGATACAGTGGGCTGAAGGTTCTAGCAGAGGCAATGTACCGGCTTGTGAATCCGATACACATGCCGACATCAACGCTATGGCAATGGTGCCAATGGACACAGCTCCAGACGTGAATGCCCCGAGAAACAGGCCACCATGTCCACTATGTGGGAAAATCCACCGGAAACTGTGCCTAATACTGAAGCAGCACAGAAAACAGGGTCTCTGCTATATATGCGGACAACCGGGACACGTGGGGACAAACTGTCCTAGACGTATAGGTGAAGGGAGCAAATGAACTCATCCGAGGTACTTTTAGTGTTAACCATATACCAAATATTTATTTACAATACTTAATTAAAAATGTTTTGCATAAAGCATATATATTCGATCTAACTTAAAAAGAAAATCAATGAATGATAATACATTAATTAAAGTTTCACCGAACACAGTGATGGTATTGCCATTGGTAGAATGTAAGGTTAGAATTGATCACTCTGATTCTTACATCTGCTAGGGGATGATAACATCAACAAATTTGATGGTGATGTTGCTATTGATAGATGTGAGATTGGGACTGATCACCTCGATCTTTGCAACTATTAGTGGTCGATATCATTGACACTTTCCAACCAAAAATCAGGACAAACAGATAAGAGCCTTAAGCCAGTGCACCCACTTACTAGTAGTGTAGCCGCAAACAGAACTCGCAAGAGAACCGAGCCGAGCGAACCCGTAGTAACCGTCTTTAGACTTCATGGAAAGTCAAACTAAAAGCCCAAAACACATCAAGCATTTTATTAAGAATCCGAAGTGGTTATTCGCGAGAAAGTCAAAACTGGATAAATAAGTAGGGTGTCCACACCGAGACCGACCCAAGTAAACTAGTGAATCGTGCTCACCATTAGGGATTAGAATTCACTTAAGAACCTAGTCAAGTTTCCAAACGATTCTCCCAAAGGAAGCAAGTTTTAGTCGTTGCCCCAAGTACCTTTATCAAGACCAAATCAAATCAGCGGTAGTTCCAAAGAAAATGCATTTTTCGAGGACTCTCTGCTGAAAACGCACACTTAAGCATAATCTCCATTGTCTTCTTGCTTGACATGTATCCAGTACATCTTGGGTCGTCGTAAGGAGACTATGAAACCCATCCTTGAGTGCTTCGTGTTTCTTCCTTTCATCTTCACTCTCTTCAAGCTTCAAGCATCTCAGATGCAGAGGTGAGAATTCACCAAGACGTAGAAACCCAACATAGTTCTATGCCTACCGATAGATAACCATCCACATGTCTCTTCTAACCTTGGATACCGGTCGAGAAGCTTACGTGCGAAATTCTGAATAACGAATGAGCATACCCCCAAGCATGGATATAATCAATTATGTTGATGCTAAGTGGGGGAGGATTTCAATCCAAGGAATGGAAGATGGAACTTTAACAACAAGAAAATTGTGGATCCTATCCGAGTAACAAGGTGGAATGCAGAACAGTAACGAAGTGTAAGAAAGATCGCATCGAACCGGACTCCATGTTCGATGATCATACCATGACCCGTAGGACTAATGAATAACTCACCCCAAATGCTCCGCATCAACTGTCGAAGAGGTTCGTGGAGAATGGGACGAGAATTAAACTAAGAATAAATCAATACCTTCTCGGACCATCGGACAATTGGGAAATAGCTAAGGTGGATTTGAAGAGCGACCTCACTAGACTCACTTGAAGGAGTAAGAAATGGACAGGGAAAGAGTGGAGTCGTGAAGTGGAGTCTCACTTAAGAGTTTATGTCGGAGCACCGCAAATAATCGTCTCAGCCTCTTAAGACTCTGTGTATTACGCAGATTCCTGAGTGACTGAGATAAACCATACATGAGGCGAGTAATTATACCGCAGAACCCTTGACTTAGAAATTCCTCAAAGGGAAGATTGGAACCGAAGGAATTAAAATGACATGTTCGGAAGCTATGTCAAGGGGTACTCCTTCCAGATAAGGGACAACTGGAATTTCGGGGACGAAATTCTAATAAGTGGGGGAGAAATGTAACATCACGAATTTTAATTCTAATAATAATTAGAATAATAATAAGATTTTGAAATAAGAATTATCCAAAAAGGGATTTAAAATGATGGATTAGGAATTCTTTGAGTTCCATAAAGGAGTCGAGGAGCATTGGCATCGAAAAGCGAATTTAAAGAAGACCAAACGGGGGTTAAAAGCGGTGTTTTCAGTGTTTTAAATTCGCTAACTTGGGAAATTCAAAATAAAATATTTAAGACTCCAAACACAATTTCCACCGTTGGATATGAAGATATGATTTTTAGGAGGTTGCTCGTCAAATTTGAGCAAGATCCAACGGTGAATGAAGAAGTTATGGCTATTTGAAGTTGGGAGAAAATAGCTGAAAAATAGAAAAGCAAACTAGCAGTATCTGATCATTATACTCGAGTATTCTGCGATCTGCAACATTAAAAATGAGTTTTGGGGCTGAAAACCCCATTTCAACCCCTCTTTCTCTCCTTCCTCCACCGGCCTCCGCCGCCGCCCTTGGCCGCCCACCGTGGCCACCCTCTCCCTCCCTCAACCCGTCTCTCTCCCTCTCTTGTTCTTTTTCTCTCTCTCCTTCCCTCACAAACTCTCTCTCTCTCTCCTCCCCACTCACAGCCGCCGCCACCTCCGGCTGCCACCGCCACCTCCACACGAACCATCACCACCACCATAGTTCTCCCTCCCTCTTCCCCTTTGGCTTTGGTTCCCCTCTCTTTCCCTCTCTTCGAGCTATCTCTCTCTCCACGAATCTCACCGGCGCCGTTACCGGTCCGTGATCGTGTCGGGCTCGTGTCGGGAATCTAAAAGCTCAAAGCCCTTGCCTCGGTTCAGTCACAATCGTTCCCGCTAACGAGGAGCAACACCGACGCCATCATCGTCGCCGAGCTAAAATCCAGGTTCTATTTATAAAGCCCGAGGTAAGAGGGTTCGCGTTACCTTTGCTTAAGAAGTAAATTCTAGGATGCTATAGTGGTAGCTAGGAATAGAGTAATTAAAAGTATGTTAATGAACCTTAGGGTACCCCGTTGACAGAGATAAAGTAAATAAAATTGTGACGAGAAACCACACCCTAGGGAATAAAATGTATGAGCATAGAATAAGTCCCGGAATGGATGAGCGTGTTTAGGATATTGAAATAGTTAATATAAAACAAAATGTGGGAAATTATAAAGTAAAAGCTATAGGGGAGGTAAAGGAACAAAAAGGGTAAAAGAGAGTCTAGAATAAGGAATAATGAATGCACGCGGAGTAAATTAGGGAATAGGAATAAAATGATGAATTAAGATGTAAAAATAAAATAAGGAAAACGATAAGCGGATTTACGAAAAGATGAGAAAACTATGAGAGAGTACATTATGAGGGAAGTTGGAGTAAAATAATTGAAAAGCTAGATTAAGAGAATAGAGCAATCAAAACTAATATAGTTAATGAAATAGGAACAATGAGTTGAGTCATTGAGTGAGATAAGGAAACTGAGAAATAACTAAGAATTAGTAACGAGAACTAGAATATATTATATTTTACCGTATTGATTAGAGTTGGATAAGATTGGGGGAAACTAACAAAGAGAAAAAGAATGAAGTAGAAAACGTAGAAAATGTGATAAGTCATAAATGAGGATAAAGGCTAAAAGATTTAGATGAGTATAAAAGAATTATTTAAATTATAAGAAAAAGAAAAGGAAGAAAAGAAGAAAAAGGAAAAGAAAGAAGGATATTGAAAAGAGTGAAAAGTAAATAATGTAATAATAAGTCTATAAATAAAGAAATGAGAGGAAAAGAGAAAAATACAATGAATCAGAAAAAGAGAAAAGACATATAATTAAGAAAAAGGAAAAAGAGAAAAAGAAAGAAAAAGAAAGAGAAAGCAAGATAAGAAAATAAAAGTCCGGTGCGAGCCTGGGAAGGCGTATCGGCATCGATGCGAGCCTGGTAAGGCGTGTCGATTAAAAAGGAAAAATGAAAGTCCGATGCGAGCCTGGGAAGGCGTATCGGCATCGATGCGAGCCTGGTAAGGCGTGTCGATTAAAAAGATTAAAAAGAAAATGAAAGTCCGGTGCGAGCCTGGGAAGGCGTATCGGCATCGTTGCGAGCCTGGTATGGCGTGTCGATTAAAAGGAAAAAGAATGGAAAATGGATAAAAGAATGGGAATGAAAGAATGAAAAGAGAATCAATAATTAAAAAAATGTGAGAATAAGTGAAGAACTAAAAGAGATTATTTATATGAATAATTATGAATAAAGTATATTAATAATTAAGTTGGCTTAGTTATTTACTATGTCTTCTTTTAGAATTTATCTTTTTAAGTTCTGTGTAATGCTACCCTTCTTGATATAATTTTACAGGTACGGAAGCGGAGCTTACACTGTTGCGGGCCGAATTGGAAACCCTCCACCACGTGGAGTGTAGATTGTGATACCATGAGCAGATTTTTATTTTAATTATATTGAAAACTGTTATATTTTGTAATTTATAATATGTGTAGTTATATGCCCTGAGATTGGTACTAATCGGGCGTTAGGATCTGAACTGGGTTTTAATCTGTTGTGTTTATGTTTTTATATAATTCTGGACTGACAGGTTTTTAGAAGGAAATTTTTGGGAAGTCCGTAAAACAGAGGAAACTCTGCCGGATTTTCGTAAAATCTTTCATGAGAAATCAAATGCTAAAATGAATTTTTAAACTCTGATTTTATTAAAAACTAAAAATTAACTATTAAAAGTGAGGATGTTACAATAAACCCCATAGGAGACAAGTAAGTATGCCGACGAACTTTCACCTTAGGAATTCCTCCAATGGAAGAATGGAACCGGAGGAATTAATTGACATGGTCGAGAACCTATGTGCTCTATTCTAAGCAACGAATGAGCATACCCCTAGCATGGATATAATCAAGTATGTCGATGCCAAGTGAGGGAGGATTTCAATCCAAGGAATGAGAGATGGAACTTTAATAATAAGAAAACTGACGATCCTATGCAGATAGAGATAGTACGTAGTATTAGAAGACAAACGTTGAAATCGGCATGACCCTAACCACATATAGAGCGGAAAGTAAAAACCGAAGGGAAGTGAAAACCGTAGTCAGAAGCTTACCAATGGGATGATTCTCTATCCATGGAATCGAACGGAATTTCGGGGACGAAATTCTAGTAAGTGGGGGAGAAATGTAACATCCCGAAATTTAATTCTAATAATAATTATAATAATAATTAGAATCGGAAGTAAGGATTATCCAAAAAGAAGTTTAAAATGAGGGATTAGGAGTCCTCTAAGTGCCATAAAGGAATCAAGGAGCATTAGCATTGGAAGAGAAATTTAAAGAAGAGAAAAAGAGTGTTAAAGGTCGATGTTTTCGGTGTTTTAAACACCCTAAATTAGGAAATTCAAAATAAAAGATCTACAACTCTAAACATAAATTCCACCGCTGGATATGGAGATAAGGGTCTTAGGGAGCTTGTCTCCAAATTTGAGCAAGATCCAACGGTTAACGAAGAAGTTATGGCCATTTGAATTACGAAAGGTGCTGTCATTTTTAACATTGGATATCTATATCCAACATAGGGATATCGATGTTGGATATCGATATCCATAGGTGGATATCGATATCCACGACCCTGCAGCACCATAAATGGTGCGCCAGCCACCCCCAAAACCCCATTCCAACCCCTCTTCCTCTCTCTCCACTCCCTCTCTCTCTCCTCCTCAACCCCCACCACGAACCACCGCCGGAACCACCCAAGACCGCCGCCACCTCCTTGGCCCTTCCTCCCTCCCCATAGATCCACTCTCTCTCTCTTCCCTCTTGGTTTCTCTCTCTTTCCCTCACAATCGGTTCCCTCATCTCTTCCTCCTCCCTCTCCGGCCGCCGCCGCCCTTGAGCCACCACCACCACCAGCATAGGCCTCTCTCTCTCTTTCTCCCTTCCCCTTGGCCTTGCTTTCTCTCTCTCCCTCCCAAACCATCTCTCAATCTCTCTCTCCTCGGATCTCACCGGCGCCGTTACCGATCGTGATCGCACCGGGCTTGTGTTGGGTACTCCGAGGCTCGGTGCTTTTGCCTTGATCCAACCGCGATCGTTCTTGCTAACGAAGAGCAACACCGACGCCGTCATTGTCGCCGAGCCAGGTTCTTTTTAAAAGAAAGCCCGAGGTAAGAAGGGTCGTATTACCTCTACTTAGATAGTAAATTCTAGGATTCTATAGTGGTGAGTAAGAATAGGATAATTAAGAAATAAGTTAATGAACCTTAGGGTACTCCCCGCTAATATAAATGATTTATTTAAAATTGATAATGGAATAAATTGAATGTGCATAGAATGAGTTCCGGAGTGAATGAATGTGATAGGATATTAAAAGAGTTAATATAGAATGAAAGTGTAGAAAAACATAAAATACAACAAAGGGAAATTAGTTAAGGAAAACCAGCGAAGCGTGAGAGTAAAAGAATATAGAGTATCTGTAATAGGCAAGGCGAGTAGAATGATTAAGACTAAAGGTGTGGTAAAAGAGGAGTTAGAGTACGAAAACAATAAGAAAGCACGGAGTAAACTTAGTAAATAGTTGTCAGGTAGTAATGAAATAGAAACGAAAATGATAAACTAAATTCCAAATACAAGTGGGTAATCAGTAAAAGAATTTAGTGAAAAGATGATAAGACAAATAGAGAGAATGCGATTATGATAGTTTAAGAGAATGTAGTTAGATGTAAGTTAGAGTAATTAATAAAAAGAATAAGGAAAAAGGGAAAGGAAGAGAAATAGAAAAAGAAAAGAAAGAGAACAGGGAAATAACTAAGAGTTAGTAACGAGAATTAAAATATGAAGTATATGGCATAATCAAGCAGAACTAGTTAAAAGTGAGAATCATAACGGAAGAGAATACACTTATAATAAAAGAGGATAAAGAGCAGAGAAAGGACTAAATTGGCGGGAGGTCGTTAGACCCTGTCACCAGAATATAAAACGGCAGGAGGTCGTTAGACCCTGTCACCATAATATAAAACGGCAGGAGGTCGTTAGACCCTGTCATCATAATATAAAACGGCGGGAGGTCGTTAGACCCTGTCACATAATAGAAATTAAAACGACGGGAGGTCGTTAGACCCTATCACCATAATATAAAACGGCGGGAGGTCGTTAGACCCTGTCACATAATAGAAATTAAAACGACGGGAGGTCGTTAGACCCTGTCACCATAATATAAAACGGCAGGAGGTCATTAGACCCTGTCACCAATAAAAAGGTAAAGGAACGAAAAGGTAACCGGCATGTTGGTCAAATAATGGAAAATGGATAACGAATGGAAATGAGAGAATGATAAGAGAACCAAAAATTAAGAGAATGTGAGAATAGGTAAAGAACTAGAAGATATTAATTAAATGAATAACGTATACTAATAATTGTGCAGGCTTAGTTTATTACTATGTCTCTTATAGGATTTATCTTTTTAAGTTCTGTGTAATGCTACCCTTCTTGCTATATTTTGCAGGTATTGAAGTGGAGCTTACATGGAATATGACCGAGCAGGATTTTCATTCCACTACGTGGAATGTATATTGAATATTTTGAGTGGACAATTACTTGTTGTAAATTATAATATGAAATAGTCGTTTGCCCTGAAACTTGTACTAATCGGGCGTTAGGAGCTGATCTGTTTATTGCACTGTTGTGTTTTATATTTTTAAATATTTCTGAACTGACAGGTTTTAAAAGAAATAAAATTTTGGGAAGTCTGAAAAACAGAGGAAACTCTGCCGGATTTTCGTAAAAGTTTTTATAAGTAATTAAGTTTTAAAAGGAATTTTCTAGCACCAATTTTAATAAAACCTATAAATTAACTAATTAATGTGAGGGTGTTACATTTATCCCACCTCGGGACGCCGTACAGGTCAAGCCATACACCTCACATCCTTAATACGGGCTAGACATGAGACCAACTGAACGGTCCAGGTCCTTTGGTACACAGTACTGCGCAGTCTATCTCCTAGACAGCCACAAATATTTACCAAATATTTACAGGAAATGACGTCAGCGCGGTAACCCTAACGGGCCTCACCACAGGCCCAACACCCGCACACCCTATAAAAGGCATCCACATGCCTTAGGGCCAGGTAAGGTTTTCTCATCCCTATGTTGACACTCTGCACACACTCTTAGTTAACAGAGGGAGAACCTGGGTATCCTAACTGGATATTCATAAACATTCCATTATCGTCACACATAAACCCCTGATCTCACTCAGATTTCGGGACCACTAGTCATTGGTCTTGAAGTTCCTTAGGTCAGGGACATTTCCTATTTTCCAGATCCACTACACATCAAGTACCAAGCACACATTTCATGCAAGCATTCACATATCTCATGATAATTATTCAAACATACATAACAACATTTCATATGCGCATATATTCACAAATATAAAGGTGGGTTCACTTCATTTACTCTAATACTCTAGTTATTATCAATATCAACTACCCTAAGGTTCATTATCATAAACTAACACACATCCTTTACAATCACTATGCACTAACTAGAAACTATTACCTAAATCAAGGTAACACTCACTCCTTACCTCAACCAAGGAGAAGCAAAGTGAACCTTCACAAACCCTAGCTTTAGCTTGCCCTAGCTCCTTAAGATTTCAACCCTTAGGACACCTTTAGAACTTCAACCAAATAGCTACCCAGTGTGTAGTAAGAGGAAGGAAGAGAGCTTGCTTCTACTTAGCCTTGGTGTTGAGAGAGAAAGCTTCAAAAGCTATGGAGGAAAGCGTGAGAAAACCATTATCCACTATGAACAAAAGAGATTATAATGGTTACAGATAATGATGATGATTCATGCAAATGGGAGGAAGGAGAGGAAGAGACTTGATCAACTCACCATGACACTTGCTTGAGATGATGGAGAGAGAGAGAGAGAGAGACTTCATGGATGATGAACTAGAGAGAGAAAGTAAGGTGGAGATGATGATGATGAGGATGATGAGGGAAGGCTTGGATGATGGGTGAAAACCTTGGGGAATGGTTATGGAGTTTAGGGTTTGCTTTGGGAGCTTGTGGGTGTGTTTAAAGAGGAAGAAATGGCACAATTCGTGTAACACCCCGATTTAGTAACTTGAATTTCGTTTTATTTAGTAAAAATCTGGGATTTTTTTTTACATTGGTGACATGGGCATGAATTCGTCTTGTAAAACATTTCATTTTAAAAACATATCCATTATCAAATAAATCGTTCATGCCCCACATCACGCGTCAAGTTCCAAATTGAGATGTCATCAACACCGTGCTTTGAAACCCAACTTATCATAATTATAAATCATCAAAATACTATTTCAGATATCAACTTGAAAACATTATTATCAATAAGGGGTTACATGATGTCTGAGCAAAGTTATCAGAGTCTACCTGAATGCGATACAGCACCACAGTAAACTTGACCGAAACTAAAGGAAAAAAATGATCCTCAATAGTAGAAGTTGCTGCAAGCGCCTTTGCCGAATCATTCTCCCTCTCATCAGCACCAAGTTGCTCCACTGGAGAAGATCCTTCGCTCAAAGCCTCCTCAATCCGTAGATCCTTCATCAAATTGGCATACATGGAGCCGATAGAAAAATACAACCAAGAGACACAGAGAGAGTCAACGTTTCCGAGCGGAAAGCCGACAGTGTGGAATTACAGCAGACAATATATCAAGATATAACAAATAAATAACATCACATCAAGCATACATTCATATTTCATCATTCCAATTATCCTTTCCAATATTACCCTTTATCCTTATCATCTCTTTTATCTTGATTAATTTCTTCACGTAATTCACGACCTCAACATCATCACAAATGTCTCTTCTTTGGCCTTATCCATAGTATTCACATTACTTGGCCATTCTCATTCTCATAATTCATAAGTCTTTTCAATGTTCTTAAACTTTTCTTAATATGTTTTATTAGATTACATCAATCGATGATAGGGGAATTAGGGAAACGTCATCGAGGAGTTGGTTAGCACACATACATCTCGTCCAGTCCTCCCAAACCTAAACGGAAGCAAACGGGACGTACAAGAACCTTAACCCACGTAGGTCGAGCAGCCGAGAAAAACAGCCAGTATATATATATATATGTCAAGGCCACAACCGTATGAGCCGACCATCATGACAATTAACATTTTACGCGATACCGCAAGGGCCCAACAACCATTCGACTGTCCGCCTCGTTCAGCTTCCCTCTCACCGTTTCGAATTTGATCAAAGGGGCGACAGTACTTTTCTAGTTAGTTGTGCAGGACTTGCTACGGTTCCTCGGGTCTTGCAGCCCCAACCACAAGTAGAACTCGTCCTGCCTAGAAAACCACTCTAGGTTTCTTGACGTGTCACCATCATACCCCTCCCCGATCACAATCGCTCACCTGAGTATCCGCAGATAATCAGGTTATCTTCCACTCTACTACTTCACACTCAACTCATCGCGTTATTCAATGTCTTTTAAAGTCTTATTAGTATTTTAATTAACCCTAAATTCGTTCGAGTCACCCTTGTTCAACCCTTCGGTGAACCTCGACCTCTAATAATATCTTTCACATCATTTACTCTTTCCCACTAGTTGATTTTATTAACAAATTAGGGCTCGGACCCACGGGCATACTGCACACGTGGCCAGCACATACTCAACCTAGAAAGCACAATAATCCACCTCGGTGCCATCAGGGAGATCCACTTTTACAATGCCATACTATTGAATCCAACTCACGTTCACTTAATCATTTATTTTTAATCAGCATCAATATTTCGCTCACTAATTAAACAGGACATATTACACATCACGATTACTTTTGAATTCAGATAAAAGTTCAACAGGCATAATATATCATGTCATATTATTTCACATCATCATAAAAACATCATCAAGAAATCATCATGCAATAATAAAAAGGGAAGTCTTAGTCCTGCGTATGAGTGGCCATACACACACATCCACCTGCCACCATACGACTGACTCAAAGACCCCTACATTCCAGCTTTTGAGATGGCCAAGAACATCTTAACATATTACCTACTGACCACAGTGTCTTAGGAAAGCTGCTCTCTCTCACCTTGAATGCTGGCAGAAATCCAAAGAGCCATTATAGGTGCGGTCCTCCGACACGCGTCCACAACCGACACCTTCTACATCCTCAAGACAGACATTTTATATTAATATCATATTTCAAAACAAGCATCAAGTCCCTAATTAAAACCATCCTTTGATAACTCATCAAAATTCTTCAGGTCAAAATCAAACACAATTCGTTTTCTCACTTTTATTTCTAGGTAACTCAATAACTTAAACACATCAAAACACTTTGAAAATAATTAAAAAATAAGTTAGCTGCTGGTCCGTCTTGGACAGCAACTTATTTGAACCCGAAAAATTCAACGATTTCAACCCGGCTTTTTCCTAAATTAAATACCACTTAAAACTTAAACTTTAAGCCATTGGAAAACATTTTACAAGTTGTAAACATTATAATTACAATTATGGACAGAAAAGGTACAATCCGTAAATCATCATTTTTTTTACAAATCCGAAAACACGGAAAAATCACACTTTAGTTCATATAGCATTTTGGCACAAAACTAACACTTAAACACTTTATTTTCTAAACATTAGCATCAAAATAAAGCTTGGACAGCCACTAAACATATCCAAAAAATTTTAATCACATCAACTAACCAACTCAAAAACAATTATTTTTCAAGAACTAGTTACGTAATCAAACGCTTTTCAAATATCAATCAAACTTATAAACGAAAAACAATACTTTAACTAGTCAAGTCACATAGCCAACAAATCATGTTCATTCATGTATTCAATTAAATTAAGCAAGTGAACACAGAACTAATTAAGCATTCAAGTAGTACTTAGAATAAATCAATTAAGTTCTAAACTAAACACTTAACCGAAAATAAACAACAACACTAACTCTTCCATTTTATTTTCACATACACTAAACAAACTCCAAATAACACTAAGCACTTGACAAAATAAATCCCTTTCCTTATGAACTTGCCTAGACTGAAACATGCACCAAAATGAATCAAAAATAATTTTTCTTTTCTAGCATTTCCTTAAATCACTTAAACACACCTTTATCAACCAAACTTTAACATACAATTAATTAACTATCTTGAAATCAAATAGATAAGCAATTCAAAAACAACTTAGCTTTCATGACTCTTCACTTAAACTATTAGCAAATAGTCAAATAAACAAATCGTTCCCAATTCCTAAACTCATCCTAACCAAATCATACACACATTTAGTTCAAGGAATTCAATTAACATGCAACACTTAGGACCAACCAAATCCAAGTTCACATTTATTCATAACCGAATCATGTAGATAAATGGAATCAAGACAACGATTTATTTTTCCTATGTCTTTCATCATGAAACCGATACAAGCATCAAGATTAACACTTAAGCAAAACTCTATTTTCATGCCTTTATCAACTTAAAACAATTATATTAACAAGTTTACAACTTAAATTAAACAAGATTCCATAACCACATATTCCTTTAAACAAGAACTGAAACAAGAATATAAATCCATTAGAGCATAAAAGTTCCTGACTCTTAAACCAATTCAAACCTCATGACATGCAACTCTCTTTAACCAAATAAAAAATAAACCTTCTACACTTATTTAATCATATCCAATATCATAATCAAGATGCAAAGTCCAGTCAATAAGGCCATAGAAAATTGTACAGAACATCAAACATGCCAAAAATGTCAAATAAGGCATTAGATCGGATTCGGAAAATCAAGAAAGATAAATTCCAAAACTATACCAAATCAATTAATTTCAGTTCCAAACTTTGAAACATACTTAACCATATATTAAAATTCATAACATAAAATTTTCAAGTCAATCCAACTTTCAGAACACAAGTTTTCATTCAAATTTGCCCTAAAAACCAAATCAGACCTGAAGCGAAAATGAAATTATTAAAAATAGTAAACTAACTCCAATTGACACGACATTCGGTACAGAACATATAAACACATCCAAGATTATGTCCTCAAAATTTCAGATTATTTAGAGTTGTCTAAGTTCCATTTTTCAATTTAAATTTCCCTCTAACTTTGAAAATCATGAACTGGGTTTGCTCACTGTTTTATATTAAATAAAATACCAAATCAACTCCAAAGAACCTAAAATTTTACAGAGAACTCCTAATACATGCAAGGTCTTACCATAAAAATTTCAAGTTCATTGGAGCAGCACAAGTCGGGAAATTTAGCTCACATTCAATTCGAAAACCCCGTTTTTCTGAAATCGTTTTCTTAAAAACAATTCTAGTAAAATTAGTAGATCAATGCCAAAAATTCCCAAAAATTCAGAGACATTTAAATTAGCCTTACCAGAACAGTAATTAAGTTTCACAATCAGTGAACATGTGCAGGTGGTATTTTTCAAAGTCTCTTGCAATCAAACCCACTAAATTCCATACTCAACATCAAACTATCAAAATTCACTTAAAATACCAAAACAAGTCTAAATTAAACCAAAGTTTCCAGAAAACATCCAAATAGCAACAAGATCAACATAATAAATTCTCAGAACAATCTAAGTGCGACACCCTTCTTAATTATGGAAAAATAATAAATATATTTCCTTTATTAGAAAAGTATTGCTTATGGACATTAAAGGTTAACATAAGGTATCTCAAAAGTATTTGAAATTACATTTAAACGTTGTATTAAATCTTAGAAAATGAATTATCGAATTCGGCTTGACCATTTAAAATGTAAACTCAGTAATAGAAATTTCTCTCAAGACAACATTGAATATTTGAAATGAAGCATAAACTTTAATATTATAAACTTAGCGTTGTCTTGTGAGTTGTAAACAAGATATTCAATGGAACTATACTTGCCGAATTCGCTTTTATCCAAATCAGAGTGCGCGGAAAATAGTAATGCTCAAGGATCATTGTTGGTACAAACATCATAACATCATAATATATATATATATATATATATATATATATATATATATATATATCATAGAGAGAGATCCATGAGTACATCAGTCATCGTCAGCAAGAGTAATACAAGATACCATGTCCATAATACTGAAAATGCATAATAAGATCTGAAAGATAAGACCTGGACTCTCAAAACACTAAAATATGTACAATATATAACAACCCAAAAATAAAGTGTTTGAGAGCAGGTCAACTAGTCCTCCGCACATCCGTCTGGTCCACTGCAGCTACAAAAATCGGTCCGAGATCCCTATCATCTATACTATGCAATACACTAGGAACCACTGGGTCCTCCTCGAGGTCTGGGAACCGGCTCGACTGGTACCTCCTCCTCCTCGCTCTCCCCCTCCACGGGATACTCTTCAATCTCATCCGATGGAGTAGCAGGCCTGCCTGTAGGTCCAAAATTAGTATCTGGTGGAGTCTTACCAACTCCAGCCGGATCGGATGAAGGAACATCATCATCAGTGAAAACTCTATAGGCAGAGGGGTGTGAACGAGTAGCAGGATGGAAACGGAAACTATGAAACCTACGTATAGGTCGAGCTGGTGGTGGTGGTCCTCTATAAACATAAAAAGCTGGGATATGCATAGTATATATAATAGGTACCCTAAACCTACGAGGGCGCACACGAACAAGGGGGTTAGGGTGGATGAGTGTAAACTCCATCTCACCCTCGAAAGTCGCTCGGTGCTCCTCATACGTTCAAATCCCGCTAGGGATGGGTCTGATATCTACGCATGCTAGGTAACGAACCATCACCTAACAAGGGCACAGGGGTAAGCATATACATACACATAATCAAATAAGGTTAATCAGTAAATGCATAACAATAACATTGTATTCACATGATCATACCATCTATCTTTTCAGTCATTTATCATGGTATATGATATGATGCATGAATCCTCACATTCCTGTGATTCTCCAACTAATCACTCAAATGGACGTCCTTCCATAACTTCAATGTATTCCCAGAATACAAATAATACGTTATCAAACGTATGGCGTACTTGCTCGAAAGTGATAAACAACGTCACCACATCTGGTGATCGTCACATCGCCAAAACGTAAACTATCACTTCATTACACACATTCAAAAATGATAAACAACGTCACCATGTCTGATGATCGTCACGTTGCCAAAACGTAAAACTATCACTTTAGTGCAACTCATAATAACCACATCGTCAACCTTAATGTGGGGTCGAGCAAGCAGTAACCTTTGGCACTCCCAGAGGCCCTCCTCATGTTCCTCGAACATGACAAAACGATAACATCATCCTCTTTCACCATGCATGGATGCAATAACATATTCCATTTAAGATTAATCCCATTAATCTTAATTTACACAACATGGAATAATTCATTAACCAAACTCCAATGTAATTGATGTAATCCATTAGTATAATTATCTCTTTGAAGCATGTTTAATCATCTTGCAATGATTAAAATTGGATTTAAATAACTTAGTTGAATTGAAAATGGTATTTTCAGCATTCTGGTTAAAAGACTCGAGTGGTTCTCAACAAGACTTGAGTGGATCTTAGTTTTCAGAAAATTTAAATTACAGATTTTTCCAGAAATACTCGAGTAGTTCATGAATTACTCGAGTTGTTATTCAACCCAGAAGACTCGAGTGATTCATGCACGACTCGAGTGGATCATCAATATTTCCAAAAGATGCATCAGATAATACCTGAGTCTCGGCTAAAATACTCGAGTGTTGGTGCTATCAGATGCACCGGTGCACCACGAAACACTCGAGTCTCGAGCCAAAGACTCGAGTCTTATCTGACAGTAAACATTAAAAAAAACTGGTTTTAACATACCATTTTCAGTTCTAACAAGTTTTAACCAAAACCAATGATCAACATAATGGTCTTTATGTTAAATAAACATGTTCCAGTACAGAGATTACATCAAATTACAGTGAATCATATCCAAGCATCAATTATGCATAAAAACACATTTTTAACAACTCAACATACCAAATTCAAATTTAAGCATATTTAGCATGAAAATAACTTGCATTAAGCACACATGCAGCATAGGAAACATGTTCCAATAGGTTACATAACACAGCATGGCCTCCAAGCCAGTAACCTAATTCAAACTAAGCCCTTTAAGCCTCATGGTGGCTTTCTACACTAAATCATGCAATTAAACCTTATTCTAGTGAATGTATAGCTTCACCCTACCTCTAAGTCGTATAGGAACTGAGATTTGACAGAGACTCAACCTCCAAGCTAGTTTCCCCAAAAACCATTTCACAACAACACAGTTTTGAGTAGGGTCATAAGACCAAGGATTTTTATCATTAAATCATGCAAAATAATTGGGGAAAATGATTAGAATTTGTTCTCTGCAACATGCATAAGAGAATGAAATGAAATTGAAGTCTCAAAAGTTCAAGAGCTTACCAAAATCAAGGATCCAAGTAAGCTTCCCGAACCACTTTTCAACAAAGACTCCAATCTTTCGAGCTTCGATTCTCTTAGCACACGAATCCTCAACTCACAAGCTTAGAGACTTTACGAAGCTCAGGATGTAAGCTTCATAACGGTGTATTACTCTCAACCTAACACTCAAAGTCGAAGGAGAATCGTTGAAGATAAGCTTCGGAACCCTAATCTCATGAATTCATCAACAAGAGCATGAATTCGTTGTTGATGGGCTTATATCATCGATTCCCTAATGCATGCAAGCCGACACGACACCCTTTAGGTGTTGCCAAAGCGAATTCGTGTCAGTTTCTGGGGATAGTGGATTGATGACTCATCAAACACACTATCTTCAGCAACTCTGCCCAGAATACTCGAGTCTTCACAGAAAGACTCGAGTCTTTCGACTCAATTTTTGAAAAATAATTCTTTTATTCCTTTTTGCCTCCAAAATCTTTCTAATATTGCTCCTAGGTCCTACAGCAGGGACTAATATGCAAAATTCTAATTTTTGCATAGAAAATAATTATAGGATTATTTTCCACCTACTCGCATACTAAATACCTAATCTTAATCAAAGATTATTATAATAACAATTAATTATAAATAAAATTTATAATTAACTCTTATTAATCCAGGATTAAAATTTTGGGGTGTTACACTACTCCCCCATTTACAAGGAATTTCATCCCCGAAATTCTTTGTCTTATAAAAACAAACCTAGATACTCTTGACGCATTTTACTTTCTAATTCTCACGTCACTTCTGATACGTCTCCGCTTTCCCAAATAACTTTAACTAAAGGGATTTCCTTTCTTCTGAGTTGTTTAACTCTAGGATCCTCTATTCGGACTGGTCTAGTTTCAAAGGTAAGGTTTTCTCTTAGACTCAGATCATCAGGTTAAATATGAAGGATAGCGGTTGGATCATGCACGTATTTCTTGAGTTGAGACACATGAAATAAATCGTGAAGATTGGTTAAAGACGGGGGTAAGGCTATTTGGTAGGCAACTGATTTTGGTCCAATATATGATGTTTTGAGCATGATTTAGACTCCCTTTTACTATGGATATAGCTTGTTTCTTTTGTAAATATAGGTATTTTGTATAGTTTTAGGAATTTTTAGTTTATTAGAATCCTTTGAACGTTTTGATCCGTTTTGGGTTTGTTTCAGGTACTTTCGGATCTTAAATGAAGAAAATAAATATGGAGCATGAAAGGGGACAAAAAGACCTTGAAAATGGCGCAAGAACGGAGAAAAACGGAGTCGGATCAGGTCCCGCACGCCCGGGCGCACAGATCCGCGTGCCCAGGCGCGCTCACCGCAGTAAAATGACAGTGTTCGGTTTTTTGGCCATAACTTGAGCTATGCTTATCCAAATAAGGCCATCTTGGTATCATTTTAAAGCTAAGGAAAAGATCTATAACTTTGCCAGAAATATCCTTGCTCAAATTCGTCCATATTTGGGGTCAAAATCTGGGCCGAAGTTGTAACATCCCAAATTTAATTCCAAGTATAATCTATGTTGGGACGGTATTAGGGTAGAAGAAATGGAGATATAAGTTAGAATTTAGCCAAAAATACATGTAGAACTAGGTTTAAAACATAGAACTTTAGGAAATTTAAAATAAAAGATTTACAACTCTAAACACAAATTCCACCGTTGGATGTGAAGATTAGTATGTAGGGAAGCTTGCTTTAAAATTTGAGGAAGATCCAACGGGTAACGAAGAAGTTATGGCCTTTCAAAGTCTGAGTACTGCAAAACTATGCAGCTTAATCGATTAAGCTGCAGCTTAATCGATTAAGGTCTGCTGGGGTGAAAAGTGTTAATCGATTATTAATCGATTAAACCCTGATGCTGAGGAAAAAAAATAAAACGAAATCAACGCTCTTTTCCCTCATTGTTCGACCTCTTCTTCTTCTTCTCCTCTAGGGCTTCATTCTTTTCCTTCAAATCATCAAGAAGCAAGGGTGATACTCCATTCCCATCATCAAACTTCCTTCCTCCTTGCTCCAAGTAAGTATTCAAGCCTTTGATTCCTTCCCTCTCTCTCTCTAATTCGAGTTCTCTCTCTCCTCCCTCTCATGGAGGTTTTCATTTCTAAGCTTAGAACCTTCAAGTTTTCCATGGGGTTTAGTTTGAGAATCATGGAATGAGCAATAATCCTTCTTTTTGTGGCTTTATAATAGGTTATATCACTCTCTTGTGGATTTTGAGCTTTTGGTGGGCAAACTCAAGTATAGGACACTTGGAATCTCCTTATCCTTAAGTGTTTGAGGTAAGGGGGTGGATATTGTGAGCATTGCCTTGTTCTAGGGAGTAGGTTCTAGTTAGTATATAATGCTTGTTAGGGTTATGTGTTAGGGGAGAAAATTAGACTCTAAAACCCTAGGTTATTGAATGTGAAATTCTAACTAAATAAATATGTATGATGTTGGATGTAAAGATTAGGAAAGAGGAAACCCAATAATATGACAATGAATTATTTGATAAATGAACTTGGATAATGATTATATTGGAGTATATGAGGAATTGAGTAATGTGATAGTGAAGCTGACATAAATGATTTTCATGATTATTGACCTTATTTGTAAAGTTGTGAATTAAATGATGAATAATTTCCGTTGCAATTATATGTAGGTATTATGGAGTAAATTATTTGTATTTGTATCTAAATGCTAAATGAGTATAAATGTTAAGTATTAACGATTGTAAACCAAGGTCATGGCTTATGAATTGAATTTGGGAATATAGGAAAAGGAAGTAAAATGATTAGGTGTAAACAAAAGGAAAAAGGTGATATAGGTAAATTAAAATGAAGGTTAATCTAAATGTTGGGCTATAAAAGAGAATACTACTTGGTATGATTGTGATAGTTGAGAAAGGAAAAGAATAAAGGTATTACATGAATGATTATGTGTTGATTGTGGTTAGTTGTGATTAAATGTGTTATGATTGATTGAACAAGAAGGTGAATAATTCTTGGCCTCTGAATTGAGGCGCCAAATAATGAGAATGATGTTTAAGTATGATCTAGGTGGTTATATGAGGTACCTCCCGGTGTGGAGGTGAAGTACCCACCGGCCAAATTGTATGAGGTACCTTCCGGGGTGGAGGTGAAGTACAATGGTATGAGGTACCTTCCAGCGTGGAGGTGAAGTACCCATAGGCCAAATGTATGAGGTACCTTCCTGCGTGGAGGTGAAGTACGATAGAGTGTTGACCTCTGACCTGAGGGACACGAAACGAATAAAATGTTAAAATGTGTTGACCTCTGACCTGAGGGACACGAAATGAATAAAATGTTAAAATGTGTTGACCTCTGACCTGAGGGACACAGAATGAAATAGAGTGATTGAGTGTTGACCTCTGACCTGAGGGACACCGGATGAAATAAAGTATTGGTGTGTTGACCTCTGACTTCAGAGACACACCGTGAATTAAGAAATTGAAGTGTTGACCTCTGACCTGAGGGACACATAATTTAAATAAGGAAAAGTAAGAGGGCCTCTGATTTGAGGTGATAATTGTGTTGAATGAAATTGTACATTGGCCTCTGATTTGAGGTGATGTACCTAAATAAAGTAAGTGTGTGAAAAGAAATAAAAGTAAAGTAAAGGGATGTTGAAATGAATAATGGAAAGGGATGTTGAAATGAATAATGGAAAACTATGTTGAAATGAATAATGAATATGGAAATAATGAAATGAGTATGTTGTGCAATATGTGAATATATGCTTATTTGCTAAATGTGTTTGACCTAGTGGGTTGTTATGTCTAGTTAGAAACTGCTTTCTATTTCATGTGCAAAGCTCACTCCCTTACATTTTTCAGGTACGGAGATTGAGTTGGCACAGCCTCCGGCCGAGCAGGAGTACTTTCCCTTACAGGGAGAGTAGGGTTATTATGGGATTTAGAGTACAATATGAGCCTAAGCCTCCTACAATAGTTTGATGTAAAATGGTTATATAGGTTTTTGAGTGAGGCTTAGGATGTTTTGTTTTGCTTAAATTATAACTTTTGGTTTTGACACTCAAACTTAGTATTTCCGCTAATACTCTGATTATTTTATGCACTCTGATATATTTGGAGCCCTTGGGGCCTTGCTATGACACACACACACACACACACACACACACACATATATATATATATATATATAGTCTGAAGCCCTGCTGGCTACTGGTTGTTTAATTGAAATTATTTATCACAGGTTAAATTTTGGATTAGTCCGAAAAACAAACAAAACTCCGTCCGTTTGACGGTTGATTTTAATGAAATAAAAATGAATTTTTAAGTCCGTATTTTATTATAAGGGGGAATTAAGGGTATAAATCATAGGGTGTTACATTATGGTATCAGAGCAGTTTGTCCTCGACCATGGAGTTATACAAACTCCAAATGATTACTCACCTAGCGAGTAATTGATGCTCATAGCAATAGTTTAAGATTATAATAGGATAATTATAGTACTATGTGTCTACTTAGTAGTTGAGTCTTATTGGTCTGTTCACTCTGGCTAAGCAACTGATATGGTCGCAGGTAACTAACGATTGGCAAGTCCATACGAAGTGCTTTTAAATTCAAAGTTGTGAAGTTAGTTTGCTCTTCTGTTAGCTAAATATTGAACTAGTAATGTTTTAGGATAGAAGTGTTTAAAACACTTTGGATTTGCCTTTCCAAATACAATCCTGTTCTTATAGAGAACGTATGAAAGACCTTATAAGGAATTCTTCAGTTTGAGAATTCTAGTATCAAGTGACCAATAACATGTTGTGATGTTGTTATTTGATGTAATGTAAGGTTAGAATTGATCACTCTAATCCTTGCATTTGTTAAATGATGACATTACTGATAGAACCCGACAGTGATGTGTTGTTGGTAGACGTGAGGATGGGATTGATCACTTCAATTCTTGCATCTATCAATAAATGCTATCATTGTAACCTTTAAAGTGAAAGTAGACAACCAAAGTAGTGACTTCCAAGGAAAATAATTCTTGTAACTGAAACCAACCTAACCCAGAAAAACATTCGTTCAAAAGCTTCATATAGAGTTAGAGAGTAGATAGAAAATAGTTCTAAAGAAAGGAAGTCTTGGTGTATGCTACTTGTTCCAAAGTAGTATAGCTAAGTGCCAATCCCTTGGATGAGTTAAGAAAGCTCTCCAGAAGTTACTCTTAACCATCATATCAACTGAACCAATCTTGAAGCAATTTGACAGTTGCTTCGAATCTTTTCCCGGTTCTTAGATAACCACTCATAAGAAATAGCCGGTTATGTCAAATTTGTAAATCCCTGCGTTAAGACCAAACAATCTTGATAATTGACCCAGCCAACGGCAAGTTGACGTACCCTTCACCTTTGGTAGTTGGGTAAATCTTGGAACTAATGTGGACTTCTTCCTTCCTATTCTTTTTAATCAATTCATGGAAGAAGTTGATTATGGAGCATTTAGTAGGAATTGTGCCTGCTCTGATCAACTAAGCATTGGGGTGCTTCTTGATTCATGAATGCTTGCGTTTTTGAAAGGTTCTAAATCTTATTGGTGCTAGTCAATCCTTGTGAGAAGACAAACTCTAAGGCATTCTATCCTACAAAAATCTTCGCATGCCACGATCCCAGGGTATCTATTCTGGGAAAGATTCTAAAACTATTTCGGAATGCTAAATATTTCGAGTTTTCCCGTATCTAGCTAATGCAACTCCTACCTTACATCTATCAGAAGGACGATCGGAAGCGGATTCACCCGATCCCACATCCTTTAGCATAGCAGTAATTGGGTAAGTCGATGCCAAGTGGGGGAGCACTTCCTACCCTAATTTAAATTCTGTCTAGGTAAGGGCAAATCAAGAGACTGACGGAAGAAACCAAAAGGAATTAAAGATGGGAATCGCAAGTCCTATCACCGGGGTGATTCTCCATTTACTGAACCTAACGGAATTTCGGGGGTGAAATTCCAATAAGTGGGGGAGGATTGTAACATCCCAAATTTAATTCCAAGTATAATCTATGTTGGGATGGTATTAGGGTAGAAGAAATGGAGATATAAGTTAGAATTTAGCCAAAAATACATGTAGAACTAGGTTTAAAACATAGAACTTTAGGAAATTTAAAATAAAAGATTTACAACTCTAAACACAAATTCCACCGTTGGATGTGAAGATTAGTATGTAGGGAAGCTTGCTTTAAAATTTGAGGAAGATCCAACGGGTAACGAAGAAGTTATGGCCTTTCAAAGTCTGAGTACTGCAAAACTATGCAGCATAATCGATTAAGGTCTGCTGGGGTGAAAAGTGTTAATCGATTATTAATCGATTAAACCCTGATGCTGAGGAAAAAAAATAAAACGAAATCAACGCTCTTTTCCCTCATTGTTCGACCTCTTCTTCTTCTTCTCCTCTAGGGCTTCATTCTTTTCCTTCAAATCATCAAGAAGCAAGGGTGATACTCCATTCCCATCATCAAACTTCCTTCCTCCTTGCTCCAAGTAAGTATTCAAGCCTTTGATTCCTTCCCTCTCTCTCTCTAATTCGAGTTCTCTCTCTCCTCCCTCTCATGGAGGTTTTCATTTCTAAGCTTAGAACCTTCAAGTTTTCCATGGGGTTTAGTTTGAGAATCATGGAATGAGCAATAATCCTTCTTTTTGTGGCTTTATAATAGGTTCTATCACTCTCTTGTGGATTTTGAGCTTTTGGTGGGCAAACTCAAGTATAGGACACTTGGAATCTCTTTATCCTTAAGTGTTTGAGGTAAGGGGGTGGATATTGTGAGCATTGCCTTGTTCTAGGGAGTAGGTTCTAGTTAGTATATAATGCTTGTTAGGGTTATGTGTTAGGGGAGAAAATTAGACTTTAAAACCCTAGGTTATTGAATGTGAAATTCTAACTAAATAAATATGTATGATGTTGGAAGTAAAGATTAGGAAAGAGGAAACCCAATAATATGACAATGAATTATTTGATAAATGAACTTGGATAATGATTATATTGGAGTATATGAGGAATTGAGTAATGTGATAGTGAAGCTGACATAAATGATTTTCATGATTATTGACCTTATTTGTAAAGTTGTGAATTAAATGATGAATAATTTCCGTTGCAATTATATGTAGGTATTATGGAGTAAATTGATATAGGAAGAAAATGGAATGGAAATGATTATATGTGATAAATGTGTGTATTTGTATCTAAATGCTAAATGAGTATAAATGTTAAGTATTAACGATTGTAAACCAAGGTCATGGCTTATGAATTGAATTTGGGAATATAGGAAAAGGAAGTAAAATGATTAGGTGTAAACAAAAGGAAAAAGGTGATATAGGTAAATTAAAATGAAGGGTAATCTAAATGTTGGGCTATAAAAGAGAATACTACTTGGTATGATTGTGATAGTTGAGAAAGGAAAAGAATAAAGGTATTACATGAATGATTATGTGTTGATTGTGGTTAGTTGTGATTAAATGTGTTATGATTGATTGAACAAGAAGGTGAATAATTCTTGGCCTCTGAATTGAGGCGCCAAATAATGAGAATGATGTTTAAGTATGATCTAGGTGGTTGTATGAGGTACCTCCCGGTGTGGAGGGGAAGTACCCACCGGCCAAATTGTATGAGGCACCTTCCAGGGTGGAGGTGAAGTACAATGGTATGAGGTACCTTCCAGCGTGGAGGTGAAGTACCCATAGGCCAAATGTATGAGGTACCTTCCTGCGTGGAGGTGAAGTACGATAGAGTGTTGACCTCTGACCTGAGGGACACGAAACGAATAAAATGTTAAAATGTGTTGACCTCTGACCTGAGGGACACGAAATGAATAAAATGTTAAAATGTGTTGACCTCTGACCTGAGGGACACAGAATGAAATAGAGTGATTGAGTGTTGACCTCTTACCTGAGGGACACCGGATGAAATAAAGTATTGGTGTGTTGACCTCTGACCTGAGAGACACACCGTGAATTAAGAAATTGAAGTGTTGACCTCTGACCTGAGGGACACATAATTTAAATAAGGAAAAGTAAGAGGAAAGGGATGTTGAAATGAATAATGGAAAGGGATGTTGAAATGAATAATGGAAAACTATGTTGAAATGAATAATGAATATGGAAATAATGAAATGAGTATGTTGTGCAATATGTGAATATATGCTTATTTGCTAAATGTGTTTGACCTAGTGGGTTGTTATGTCTAGTTAGTAACTGCTTTCTATTTCATGTGCAAAGCTCACTCCCTTACATTTTTCAGGTACGGAGATTGAGTTGGCACAGCCCCCGGCCGAGCAGGAGTACTTTCCCTTACAGGGAGAGTAGGGTTATTATGGGATTTAGAGTACAATATGAGCCTAAGCCTCCTACAATAGTTTGATGTAAAATGGTTATATAGGTTTTTGAGTGAGGCTTGGGATGTTTTGTTTTGCTTAAATTATAACTTTTGGTTTTGACACTCAAACTTAGTATTTCCGCTAATACTCTGATTATTTTATGCACTCTGATATATTTGGAGCCCTTGGGGCCTTGCTATGACACATATATATATAGTTTGAAGCCCTGCTAGCTACTGGTTGTTTAATTGAAATTATTTATCACAGGTTAAATTTTGGATTAGTCCGAAAAACAAACAAAACTCCGTCCGTTTGACGGTTGATTTTAATGAAATAAAAATGAATTTTTAAGTCCGTATTTTATTATAAGGAGGAATTAAGGGTATAAATCATAGGGTGTTACAGAAGTTGCGTGTCAGACATGAGAAGGCCCAATTGGGCCAATTTCTGATCAGTTTTGATGAATTTTGATAAGATTAGGATTTTATCTATTTATTTATGTTTTTAGGATTAGTTTAGGAGGAGATGAGAGAGTCATAATCAGTTATCATTAGAGATTAGGATCAAGGTGTAGGGAGACTACATTCTCTGGAGAGCTTTCGGAGGAGGAATCCATTGAAGGCTGGGGATTCAGATCAAGGATTAGTGGTAATTTAGGAATGAATTACGTCTATTCTTATTTGTTCTTCTTCTATATGATATGTAACTAAACCCTCTTGTGTTAGGAACATGTGGATTTGATTATGTAGTTTAATTATATGAATTAATGTTTTTCCGTTTCTAAATCATGTGTTTGATTGTGTTTTATTTCCAATTCATAAATCTAGCTAATTTATGTCTTGTTTTGGATCTCTAATTCTTCAATTGAGAGATTAGGAATTAGAATAGGTCATGCCTTCAAATAATATAGTTATTCAACAAGTAGGGATACAATTGGGTAATTATATAACATGATTAATTCCCTGTTCTTAATTAAGATTATTCAATAGTTTAATCTCTTAAGGAATTAAGGATTATCTAATTGAATAAGAAACGGTAATTATACAAGAGGGATCTAATAGTTACCAATTTAGGGATTCGTTCATGATTTAGGTAAAAATATTGATTTATAATAAATAAATGAAATAATTAATGAAACTAGTTCCTAACCACCATTTATCCATTAATTAATTGTTTTTATTTTCAGCAGCAAAATAATCCCTTTTATTAAAATTTGAATTTTAATAGATTTTACTTTTAATTACTCTTAGGTAGAAATAAGTTAAATAATTCTTGGTCCCTGTGGGAACGATATCTGGTCTTAACCGACTTTATTACTATCTGATCTAGTATACTTGCTAGAGAGTGATCAGCAACAGAACCTATTTGTTTAAGAATTTGGTAAGGACCAATAAACTTGGGTAAAAGCTTTCGGATTTTAAGGCTCGACTAACTCCTTTCATGGGAACAATCCGGAGGAATACATGCTCCCCTTCCAAAAACTCCAATGGTCTTCTTCTCATGTCTGCATAACTCTTCTGCCTACTTTGTGCTGCCCTCATCTTATCCTGGACTATCTTAATCTTCTCAGTCGTCTGATGAACCATTTCCGGACCAACCATCAAATTCTCCCCCACATGAAACCAGCATAGTGGGGTCTGACATTTTCTCCCATATAGAGCTTCGAATGGTGCCATTCTTATACTGGAATGATAGCTGTTGTTGTAAGTAAATTCTGCAAGAGGTAACACATGATCCCAACTTCTTTGTTCTTCTAGCGCACAAGCTCTCAAAATATCTTCTAAAGACTGAATAGTTCTTTTTGTCTGTCCATCGGTCTGAGGGTGATATGCAGAACTCATCCTTAATCTTGTGCCCATAGCTTGATGTAAACTGTGCCAGAATCGTAACGTAAATCTGGGATCATGATCCGAGACAATAGTCGAAGGTACACCATGTAGTCAAACAACTTCTTTGATGTACAACTGAGTAAGTTTCTCCAAAGAGTAGCGCATGTTTATCGGAATAAAATGCGCCGACTTCTTTAAGCGATCCACTATTACCCAAATTGCATCATGATTTGAGGTTGTCTTGGGCAAACCTGATACAAAATCCATTGAAATACTTTCCCATTTCCATTGAGGGACATTCAATGGTTGTAGCTCTCCTCCAGGCTTCTGATGTTCCGCCTTGGCTTTTTGACACACCAGACATGAAGCTACATATTATGCTACATATCTTTTTAATCCTGACCACCAAAACATCTTTTTCAGATCTTGATACATCTTAGTCGATCTCGGATGCATACTCATTCTGCTTTTATGGGTTTCGTCAAGAATTAGCCTCCTCAATTCTGGATCCTTCGGGATGCAAATTCTTGTTCGAAAACGAAGAATCTCATCTTGTCCAATGTAAAAGTCTTTCTCCTTTCCTTCTGCCATCAATCTCTTGTTTTCAGTTAGTTCTTCATCCTTCTATTGTAATTCACGAATTTTATTCATGAATTCATTTGTGATTCGCAGCACACCCATTTTTATGCTTGAGGGCTCAACTTCCATTGTTAAGCTTATATCTCTGAATTTCTCAAACAAAATTGCTTCCTTCACCATCATGTGACTTATATGAATTGCCTTTCTGCTTAGTGCATCTGCCACCACGTTCGCCTTGCCGGGATGATAATGAAGCTTGAAATCATAATCCTTTAGAAACTCTATCCATCTTCGTTGTCTCATGTTCAATTCTTTCTGATCGAACAGATACTTTAAACTCTTATGATCACTGTACACTTGAAAAGTAGTACCATAGAGATAATGTCTCCATATCTTCAAGGCAAATACAATTGCAGCGAGCTCCAAATTATGTGTTGGATAATTCATCTCATGCGTCTTCAGTTGTCGTGAAGCATAAGCAACTACTCGCCTTTCTTGCAATAACACACTTCCAAGTCCTTGCTTAGACGCATCACAGAACACTTCAAAACTTTTATTAGGATATGGCAAGATTAACACATGAGAGGATGTTAATCTTTCTTTTAATTCTTGGAAATTCCCTTCACACCTATCGTCCCAAACGAACGGTTGATCTTTCCGAGTCAATTCTGTCAGAGGCAGTGCTATCTTTGAAAATCCTTCAATGAATCGGCGATAGTATCCCGCAAATCCCAAGAAACTTCTCACTTCCGTCACAGTAGTTGGATGTTTCCATTGTAACACAAAATCCACCTTTGTAGGATCTACTGCTACTCCTTCTTTAGAGATCACGTGCCCCAAGAATTTAACTTCCTTCAGCCAAAACTCACATTTGGAGAGTTTAGCTTGCCCTAGCTCCTTAAGATTTCAACCCTTATGACCCCTTTAGAACTTCAACCAAATAACTACCAAGTGTGTAGTGAGAGGGAGGAAAAGAACTTGCTTCTACTTAGCCTTGGTGTTGAGAAAGAAAGCTTGAATAGCTATGGAAGAGAGAGAGAAAACCATTATCCACTATGAACAAAAGAGATGATAATTGTTAGAGATAATGATGATGATTCATGAAAATGGGAGGAAGGAGAGGAAGAGATTTGATCAACTCACCATGACACTTGCTTGAGATGATGGAGAGAGAGAAAGTAAGGTGGAGATGATGGTGATGATGATGAGGATGATGAGGGGAGGTTCCAACCACCGGGGAGTCACATTGCTCCAGGGTCATGGGAATAGTGAGCAACCGGCCATAAGTGATACACCACATCCTGAACCAAAACCTTAAGGCAATGGTTCTATGGGTCTTGCCACTTATAAACCTTCTCACCTATCCCATCCTATCCAATGTGGGACTTCATCTCACACTTGAATACCCAACAATCTCCCACCATGTCCCAGCCGAACCATCGGCTTTGATACCAGAGTCAGCGAAACTGATATGATCGTGGCAATTGTTGGACATGGTCTTCGAATCAAATAGTAACAGCCAGAAAATCGCAGATTAATTTTTTTTATAAAGGCAGAGTATCAAGAGTTGGTACATGATTTTTTTGTCCGGGGGCGCTGCCCCTCCGAACCCCGCTCGCTAACCAGCTAGCGAGACCGCCTGCTGGAAATAGGGATCAGAATACGCAGCGAAAAAAAAACAAAATACCCTATTTCCAGAACAGGATCCATGCGAGAGAGCATGATTCGAGATAGAAAAACGTTTACCTCTTGATGCGAAGAGGAGAGCAGTGTTGGGTCAGATTGTCCACAAACAATCCACGTCAATCACGAGCGCAGCAAGGTAGTCGTGCCTCTATTGGTATCCACACGAACAGGTTCCCAATTGGAGTCACGTCTCTCTTCTCGGTGCTAGCGGAGAAGAGAGAGATTCAGTGTACTACTCACTCTCTGATATGGACGGCTAGGGTTGTCGTTCTGTGTATAACACGTACCAAAATCCTAAGGCTAATACTATTATTTATAATAGTATTAAACCAGCGGGTTGGGCTTGGCAACACATATCATAATGCGCCGTACGGTCATACTGTGCATCGCACGGACGTAAATTTTATAAAAATACAACTATTGTATTTTTTATCAAATGTGATATCTTCAATCTATATGTTCTTAGTGTGTGACCCTATAGGTTCCTGTAACGTTGGCAGTAAAGTTAAAATCACATTTTAAGTTTACAAGCAATGAGCAGTATCTAGCAACACGTCATTGCAACCCAAGTGACAGGAATGTCTGTGATCTGACATAACCTTAATGTGACCAATGGTCATGTGTAAATGTAATCCCTTTGTCCAAATATCTTAGTTACACTCATGGCATGGAAGGTGTCGCCCATGTACAGTGTAACCTATGGTTTCTTGATCCCTGAGTAGACGCGTCTAAACAAGTCTCGTCAATATCTCATATTGGCTGTCTTGAGTATGGCCATACATTTCACCGTCTCACTCAGTCAAGGGGCCAGAGATATAATTCCTATTGACAAGGAAGGACAAATCCCATCTACGTCACTCACATCCCTCTACATGATTTGTCATATACCCGACTACAACCGTTATTATCACCTGGTTAAATATGATGTTTGATTGCGTGAAAGCACATAATTCCTCATGTTAGGAACCGCAGCGACTTCAGGTCGAAGGACCATGTACACCATTGTCACTATGAGAATCGCTTATGACACTCACTTAATAACTCATGTAGCATTCTCATGGCGGGTCAATCCAGTACACAATTGTCCCAATGTGTACTTATGTGAAGACTTGATATCCCATATCCATGACCAGTGAGATACAATCATCAGTCTGTCACATACTAGTCTCGATGTATTATAGTTGTCCTTATTAACAGTAATACTCGACTAAGGAATCTTTAAGGATAATTGTCAATCAATAAGATCTCACTATCAAGTCATGTACTTGATATTCTTATGACATTGAACTTATAATCCTAAGGAATTTATTACATCTATTTTAATTAAACAATTAAAACATAAATATAATAAATGAAATGTCTCATTATTATTAATACTAATAATTCATAAACATGAAATAAGTACAAGTAAAAGAGAAAATACGATTGTCACTAGGGCACTCTCCAACAACTCCATGGATGATGAATTAGAGAGAGAATGTAAGGTGGAGATGATGGTGATGATGATGAGGATGATGAGGGAAGGCTTGGATGATGGGTGGAAACCTTGGGGAATGGTTATGGAGTTTAGGGTTTGCTTTGGGAGCTTGTGTGTGTGTTTAATGAGGAAGAAATGAAGCAATTCGTGCTCCACACGATTTTATTTTTTTCCTGATCTGATCGAAATACTCGAGTATTCCACTGAGTACTCGAGTATTCTGACCAGTTCCCATTATATTCATTTTGTTTTCATTTCAAAATTCTACAACTTCTTCGTTATCCGTTGGATCTTGCTCAAATTTGAAAGCAAGCTTCCCTACATACTAACCTTCATATCCAACGGTGGAATTTACATTCTGAGTTATAAATCTTCTATTTTTAATTTCCTATCATAACGTATTTAAAACACCGAAAAACCGTTTTTAACGCTCGTTTTCCCTCGTCTTTCAACCTCTTATTTTTTGCTAAGGCTATCCAATTACTTCATAGCACGAAAAATAATCTTAATTCATCACCTTAATTATTCTTGAACATAATTATCATTTTATTAAGTTATTTATTATTCTAATTATACTTGGAATAAAATTAAGGATGTTAAACATGAAACAACAACCATCAATTTGACTTGAGAAAATGAAATAAAGGTTTTGTTTTTTAATTTAAAGAGATAAAAAGAGAACTAAGCAAAAACACTTAGAGGAATATATCTAGATCTTAGATTAGCGGTCAAAAGGAAAACACAGAGGAAGGAAACACGGCGGCTCCGGCTCTTAGAAATATGGTACTCTTGAGATTGTTGGTCATGATTTGGGGAAAGAGAATATTAATGGCTGGTTAGCGCATCTGGGTGCTTGAGACGATTCTGAGGATGAAAATCGCTGCCAGAGGTGGTATATAGGTGGCGACCACCATGGGTGGAGGTGGGGTGGTGATGAGCTTCATTGCAGCGGCAGATGAGGAAGATGAGCAATTGAATGTTGGGAACCTAAGTTGCAAAGCAATACAATTGCTAATGAGGACATGAGGGAGTAATACTTTACCTGCAAAATTTATTAACAAACCCAATTTCTACTCATTATAGTAGGTAAATACAAGAACCACTGATGACTGATGGTGTACGACACCACATTAAAACTTCCACAACAAGGCACTGTCAGTGGCCTTGGAACAGCATAACTGATGCGGCAAGTGTTGATGCGGCTTAGGAACCTCCGGTGCATGCTCATGTGATGCTTAATGTGGATGTTTAAATAAAGCAAGATCTAGGTCCAGGTTGTGGCATGATTATAACTTATAATGTACCAAGCAGGAGATCTCTTGGTAACAAGATCATACTTGTTTTTGGCCGATATTGAACATTTGCATATAAACTTGAATTAAGTTGATCTTTTCCCATATTTATTTACTACATTTTCTACACATCATTCTTCAACTATAATTGTTTTCGTTTATTTTATTCATATAATCAATGCAAAGCCCAAGACTATCATATAAAGACTAAATCGGGCATACAAGAATAAGTATACATATATAGACTTATTTATAAGTTAATTAGGTAGGCCTATCTTATCATATTATATATATATATATATATATATATATATATATATATAATATTAGTTACGGTTAGATGAGTAATTAATTTTAAAATTTTGAAAAGTCTTGATAGGTAATTGAATAAAATACAAATTAATGGAGGATTAAATAAATATAAAATTGTTTGACACAAGATAATAAGGTGATGACTATGGCAACATAAGAAAGCTTGTCCCATACATATTGGTCTATGCAGAATGGCACCAGTGCCCTCTCATCATTGAGTGGAGCAATCACCATCTAATACAGCCTCATGCAGGTTAAAAGCCACATGAAGAAAAAGAAACGCCGAATGACTCTAAACTTCCTTCCATGTTTGTTGGAACCGGACACTTCTACGTAAGAAAATCTTGAGATCTCAGCTTTGCTTGACGGGCCTAGGAGGTCCGAAGTAGTTGGTTATCAATCCCATTATAGAAAACCTGGAGCTCATAATAAGCAAATCAACAATTTTAATAGTTGAATTTTTATTTATTTATTTTATTTTGAAATTTATAACACCCAGAATTTAGGACAACAAAAAATTAATACATGATACATTGTGTTTACATAAAGGCGAAGAATTAAGGAAAAATAAAATACAAGAATCATGTTTAAATATTAAGGGAACGTCCAAGATTAGCGTCACTTCTTGAGAAAGCTATAACTGATTTTAGTATGCTTCTAAGGGACCTTATCCATCATAGAGTATATCTAAACCTTAGAGTGCATTCCACCATTCTATATGCTTATTTAAACATTAAAACAGAACAAAAGTGTTATGTTGCATAGCATTTTTCATGATGGATAAATTACCAAACTCTCCACGTCCATATCATCAATATCATACAACTTGTCAACTGCAATACAGTATTTTTCAGGTATACTTTAGACGATACTATCCTGCCCTTTCTTGAGCAGGATCTATTTCACAGGTCATGTACAAGTGTCCTTGAGCTCTAAGAGGTAGGAACACGAATCCGATTGATTAATCCCAGCACTGCGATTGGGGTCTGATGATAAATAGACAATTGACTCTTGGGAGTCCAATTTGGCTATAGAGGATTGTTCACAGTTGTTGCGGTGGTAACCTTGGGAACCAATTGTTGAGGAGGTAACCTGGCATGGGGAACCAGGTTCATATCTCCCACCCTGATCGCACAAGGTAGCTCCCTAAAGACCAAAAACAAAGACAACTATCCTACATTTCCCCTAGCTCTCTTATTACTACTACTTCAAAATGAAACAAATTATTTCCTTAAACATGTTGCAATGGCATTTGAACCATAAATAAGTGATCTACGTCACACTACAGACCTGAGTTTTATTGATAAAAGTTATGACTTTAACTAAATGTGTCATGTATGATGCATCAAAACTCCAGTTGGAAACAATTCTAAGAGCTCTTTCTTTAGCCAATTCTCTGTTTTATGCTTGTACAGAACTGGACAATTTAGCAAAAAATGTTTCAGGTATTATTTTTTTTGTCTATACTCTTTGGCCAGTACCATAGGTGTCCCCAAGAGCACCTTTAATATCAAGGAATCCTTGAGACTAATCCTGCACGAGGTCGCGTTCCTGTGCCTCTCCCAGCGGAGTGTATTAACCAGGAATCGAACTTGAGACTTCTTAGTCTCAAGCCCCATTCTCAAGTTCTCATGTTTCAGGTATTATGTCATCAAAAAATATCACTAAAGCTTGAAATAAAATTTTAGCACATAACAAGACTCGTGATCAAAGAAGCACGGACATGACAATGGACATGGATACAATATAACACGGAAAAATAGATATAAAATGTTAAAGAAAATTATAAGCGGTATCTAAAACAGATACATGTCTGCACGGAACACAATACATCTCCGATAAAACATGGCAACAACTATGAGTGTCCATCCTTCCTTGCCCATGATGCTTTATGGAACTTAACATTAGATAAGATGGTAAATAGCCAAGAAGAGACAAGATCCATGTTGTTCAAATGGGAATGTTGCAGAGGATGATACATAAAAAAAAATTAAAAAAAAAAAGATAAAAGACAAAATCATGAATGAGAAAAAAGTAAAGAGAAAGCGAAAGGAGCGCCTATTGAGTAAAGAAGGTAAAAACCTTGCCTATGGAGGTTTAGCCATGTGGCTAGACCAATAGAGGCATCAATAAGTAGAGAATAACCCAATAATTAGAGGTAGAGGGAGACCAACATAAACTGTATGTGAAACCATGAAAATAGACTTGGATTTATGGCCATTTTGAAGACTTGGTCTATGTCAGAACAAAATGGCAATCATTTGATACATGTAACCAAAACATCCAATAAGAAACATATTTTGTTGTTGGTTATAACTTATCCGATCTCCTGAGCGACTTAGATGCCTTAATTAGTAGGTAGTCAATATCAAATAGTGGAGCGGAGTGGCAACCCCCTAAAATGGGATAGAGGGATGGCCGCTATTGAGACATATATATGCTGAAAAATAAAGATTTTATACTACACAAGTACATGTATATGTATGCTGAAAACTAAAAATACCCAAAATTAAAATAGTTGTATGAAGAAGAAGAAGAAAAATGAGAAGTGATACAAGAAAAATGAGAATGATGAAGAAAAAAGAAATATGGAGAACAGAAGAATGATCAGTGTGCTACGTATTTGAACTCTGAAGCCATGCCCATGACTGTATGGCTGTATGCTATGTATGTGAATAGGATTCAGTGATTAACGTTTCTGAATTTCTGTTTTTAATGTATCCAAGAGGCATTTTTTAATGTACTCCTTCCAGTTTCAAATATAAGCAAAAAAATACACTTCATTAATAGTCTTAAATATAAATAAAAACTAATCAACTTTCTTACTTTCTATTCCCAATACAATCATTCCTAAAATATCTCAATAAAGTGGTTGTATCATTTAATTTTTGTTTGATTCTCGATGCATGTTTCTTAAAGTAGTCTATATTCTATATTTTTAAGAATTCGAGAAAAGTCAATACATTCAACTAACTTTCTTAATAAGTGTGAAGATAACTTTTTTGGCTTATATAAAAGACTGAAGGGAGTATGAATGTATGAGACGATTCAAGAGTCTCCAAGAGGCTTTTTAATGTGTCCTTTGAGTGTCCAAGAGGCACGTATCAGACGGTTCAGTACTTCAGTGACTAAAGCTGTGACTAATGGGCCATAGACCCAAAATTTTCATTATCTAATATGCATTTTAAAAGGGTTTTAGTTCCCAAGTTCTCAAACCCCGAACTTTAGTTCCAAAACCCACAGGTAAATAGGATGGTAAATAAGATTGTGGGTTATATAAAAAGCACCATTACCTGTATTCATCCTACTGATTCCATTCCCTTCATAAAACAAAGGTAGCATTTGGTGCAACAGAACTAGATGGAATAATTCTACTTGGTTCCGCTACTTTCAGTGAAATCAACATATTCTACTTTTTTAATCCACTGTCCTGTCTTTTGCTTTATATAAAAAGTAAACAAAAAAAAGTTATCTGGATCAAATATACAGTGGTCACCAAGTTAGTCATCCATATAAAATGATATATTGGATCTTCTGGGGATTTATTTGGTGGCATATAAATCTTTCCAGAATCATAATTTACACTACGTGATGATCATCTCTCCTTAAAGGCACTTATTTTGTGACTATTTTCTTTCGAGGACTAAATTGGTGGCTAATGTATCTTTGGAGGACAGATATGACATCTTACTCTCTCTCTCACATATAAAATACTATAACA
This sequence comes from Crotalaria pallida, assembly GCA_037953625.1. NCBI lineage: Eukaryota > Viridiplantae > Streptophyta > Magnoliopsida > Fabales > Fabaceae > Crotalaria > Crotalaria pallida. The sequence continues at coordinate 62,501,007 of CM075650.1, forward strand.
AAAACTAAAAATAGAACCCAGGTTAGGTCATGTGTTCTAAACATAACAAAAATCATAATTTTATTGGAATATGCAGTGTAAGAACCATTTTCATGTTTCAACTTGGTTTTTGTTTTACTGTACAATAACAACTCATACAATCGGATGAGTAGATATTTTGCTTGACAGGCATGTTTCACACAGATCAGCAAAAGAAAAGTGCGAATGCAAATGAAAATGGTTGAGCAATATGAGAATGGAGATAAAGATAAAGAAACACTTACATCATGGCCATCATAACTTGTTTGAGATCATTTTCAACATTCCTCATGTTGGCAACGGATTGCGCACAGAATATGAGAGCGATCCAAGAGCTCAACTTGTACTGTTTTTTTTTTAAATATTATTATTATTAAAACAGAAGAAAAATAAAAGGTGAAAAGAAACAGGAAAAAAAATAAAAAGTGAAAAGAAACAGAAGAAACTACAGATCTGTGAAAAGCAATTGAAAGAAGCAGAAAGAGAGAAAAGTAGTACTACGAACCCTAAACATAACGCCGGCAATGCCGAACAAGACGGCGATGAAACCGGCGTAATCGATTGGCAGGTCCTGCGGGGAAACTGGCGGCGCCACGTATGGCTTCGCCGCCGATGGCTGGCGTGGATCGTTGCCGTGCGATGACATAACCGATCTCTCTCGTTCGCCTCACGATCAGCAAACACTGATTTTCTACTTGTTTTTTACTTTTCTTCAGAGATAAGTACTGATTTCCTTTTATTATAAACATGTTTTAAGCCCCCGTGAATTGCACGGGGTTGTTTGTTTGTTGTTATCTAAATCTGAATATTGCACGGGTTAGTTATTATAGATATTTTGATATATTTTTTAAATAATTTTTCTTTTTACATTCTTTAAACTTATAATGGTTTTTTAATTATTATCATATTCTGATAATTATTAATTGTTAATCATTTTATTTTTTGAATTCAATTAATTTTAACTTATTTATAAATATATAATTAATATAAAAAATGTACAATATATATATATATATATATATATATATATATAAAACTTATTAATCGACTTATATTTACATTAACCGAGAACTCGTGCAACCCATGACACATATATAATGATTGAAGAAATATATAAAAAATAATATAGGAGAAACCATAATAATAATTATGAAACACTAATAAAAAAATAAAAATTAGGGTATTTTATCTATTGTCTACTATCTTCTATATATAAAAAGACGTCTATTTAAGGTATCACGTTTGTCGTTGAAAATTTCCTTGCACTAAAGCGAATGTAATTAGATAATTATTTTTTCTAACCAAAATTATAATTTTAAATTTAATAGATTATTCAAATTTTTAAAATCATTATCCCAATTAAATTATCATCTTCATGTGAAATCATTATCCTAAAAAAAATTAAAATTTAAAATAATCATTATCTCCAATATATCACCTTAACATGAAATCATTATATTCATCAACACAAATTTTAAAATTTGAAATAATCATTTTCTTTAACCTCTTATTTTTACACCAGTTTGCCTTAGAAAAGGTATAAGGTAGTCTAATAATGATTATTATCTGAAAAAGGGTTTGGTTTGGATCAAAATCAAATCAATATTTGATGAGCAAATGCCATTTTTTCTCCTTCATATCTATCTCATATATATATATATATATATATATATATACTATCCTTATATAAAAATATCCCTTTTCGAGGCACCACGTTTGTCTGCTATAAAAACATCCCTTTTCGAGGCACCACGTTTGTTCGATTAAGGAATACTCGCACCAAAGCATTTGTAGGTAGATAACATCGTCTTTAATCAAAATTGTAATTTGAAAATTAAATAAATTATCTATATGTGGAATATGTGGAATCATTGTCCTCAAAAAGATAGATAAACCCAAATAGATGATGCTTGAGTTCATGATAAACCCAAATATTTTTTTTTTTGGTTATCACATATTTCAAACTATAAATATGATGATTTCTCAAGCCATGAAAGCCACCTTCTTCATCATTCTCCTCTCTTTTTTATTGTTCATGAACCACCGCCTCTTCCAATGTGTCACCATATAAGTTGCAATCCCACTGCACGCATTCATCACCTTTTCATTTTGCATTGACAAAAGCTTCATCTATAGCAATGAATTCCCAACAACAGCATGGGAAGAACAACATGCTTCATATGTTTCATTGCTGCGCGAATAACTATGATTGAGGTCGACCATTTAATTTAGGTCTTTATCATTAGTCTAGATTTGTTAAATGTAAATAATGATGTGGCAATGGATTGTTACTTTAATCATGTCTAGATTAGTTGTTTAGTGTTCACGCATGATTATCATTCCCTTTGTTATTTAATTTGTGCAAATTATTTGGTCACCAAATAACCAATAATTAATTCTTCAATTATTTATTATATTATATTGTGCTTGGTTGATTATGTTCTCTTATGTCTTACCAGTAAACTCTAATTCCAGAAAATATAGGATAATGGAAACGTTTCGAAGATAGAATAAACCATGAATGATTTTTTTTCTTCTCATGATAACAATTTAATATACAATCTTTAGATTTAAAGATAGCAGCTCTACAACAAAAGTGATGCACCATCCATCTTAATGGAGTACTCAATTAATTGAAATTTTTCCTTTCATTCTCTTTCTACCCATTTTTTATTTTACCAAAGTGTTAGGATAATATATAATAAACCAAAAAGTATAAAAAAACTAAATAAATGAACTCTCAAAAACTGGACAACGGACCTTTAAAGTGAAATTGAGTGTGTTCAGCGAATAATCCCTCCGTTCATGTGTTCATTTTTAACCTTTTACATTTTATATAACCTACTTTTAATTAATCAACGTCAAAAAAAAAACACCGGACCAGACGTACAAAAAAATAGATAATTCATTTATCTATTTTTTTGTTTGGTGTTTAGTTTATATATATCTAAAAAAAATTGATATATTTGCTTATAATTAATCTTGTGTGAAATCATTATCCACAATATCATTTTGTTAAAAAAAAATTAATCATTATCCTCAAAAATATAAACCCAAAGAGATGAGGCTTCTATGATCATATTAAAGAGTTTATGATAAATCCAAACATCTAACAAAAGTTTATTGATATAAAAAAAAGTAATCATTATCCTAAAAAAGATGAAACTTCTATGATTATAGCAAAGAGTCCATGATAAACTCAAATATCTAAAAAAGTTTATATTTATCTAGAAAGGATTGAAATATTTGCTTATAATTAATTTTATTTATGGTAATAAATTTTGGTCAGAGAGGAACTTATATTAAAGTACAAAAATATATATTTGAATAATAAAAAAAATCTACTAGGGAAATGAGGGGTGGAAAACCGAAGAATAAAAGTAAAAAAAAATATTTTAGTTTTTCTTTTTTTTTGGTAGACCTAAAAAATATTCAACAGATTTTAGTTTTACTGTTTGATTTTAACGGGGAAAATAATATTCAAAGCGTAGTGGAGAGAATAAGATATGATGAAAGGAAAGATAAATCAAAGACATCATCCAATCGTGACATTATAAACCATTTTAATAATAATAAGGTGCATTTGTTTATATTGTTGAGTTCTAGAAGAAGGGTCTTTCTTATGCGCATATTCATCTATTCCTCAGTCTCAATGACAAGTACTAAATTGCTCACACCAATAGATAACATCATCTTTGCAGAAAAAATTTAAATCAAAATCATTAGAACAATAAAAATACTCAATCCATCACATAAATATAAGAAATATCTCATAATATCATTAAACAAAAAAAATATTAATTGTAAAAAAAAACTACTCAATCCATCACATAAATATAAGAAATATCTCATAATATCATTAAACAAAAAAGATAAAATACAATATAAATTCCCATTTTTTTAAACCATATCAAACCACCCTTACATAGTTTTCTATTATTAAAAAAAATAACAAATTTCACATTTATTAAATAAGTTAGTTGAGCATATTTAATTTTCTCAAATTCATAAAAAAATATATATTTTAAGAAAGTTACGTTGGAAAGTTCCAAAGTGTTATTTCTTTTTTTTTACTTAATTTTTTTTATTCAAGTTTGAGTCAAAAATTTTTTTGGCCCCAAAAATTTGGGGGCCTTAGGCGGGCGCCCCTCTGACCATAGCCCAGGGACGACTCTGAGTATTAGTAGAAGAAGTGATTGCCCAAATCACAAAATATAACAGTGAGTATGATATAACGGTGATCCAAGCAATGATGCATAGAAATACTACTTTTCTTCCTTTATCGCCACGAGGTCATACAGTAATAGAATCAAAATCTACATTAAAAAAATATATAAAATACAAAACGTAAAAAAAAAGTGCTGAATAAAAAAAATGTAGCATAAACAGAAAAATCTTTAAAAAAACCTAAAACATTTTAAAAAAATGCAACTAGCCTCCTTAAACAAATAAAAATTTAAAATTTGAAGGATAATTCCAATAAAAAATATTTAATAAGACTAAATAATAATAAAGATAAATCTACTATATGGTATAACTTATCATATCTTATCTCTTATCATCTTATTATCTGTGTATCTTAAAAAAAAAAGTTTATATATATCTTTTCATTCATGATATCCACTTTATATATAAACATACAACCACCAAAGAAAGTTCGGATCACAGAAATAGGGAGAAACAAGAAAACATATGTGATAAGATAATTTATTAAAAAGATAAAAATATTTAATTATGATTAATAACAACAGATATGATAATCATATTCAAAAAAATATTAATTGTACAAAAAAAAACTACTCCATCCATCACATAAATATATAAAGGATCATGTTCGATTCTAATTTAATATTTATTTATCATAATAAATTTGATAATCATATATAAAAGTGTCAATTTATCCATAAAATAAAGAAGGAATATCTCATATAAAAAGTGTTATATTTTTTATTCATACGAGGAAGTACAAAATTTATCAACAAAATCCTTTAGATTAATTTTTTAAAGTATAGGGTTTGGTTTGAACTCCTACATTTTTATATAATTATTTTTTGTTGTTGTTTAATAATAATCTTTACTTAATAATAAAAAAATAATTTTTAATCTTAAATATTTAACATAAAAATTAAAATATCAATAACCCGTGCATTGCACGAGGTAAGAGCTAGTATATATATATATATATATATATATATATATATATATATATATATAATTTTCCACTACACCTAAATAATCAATGCTCCCATTTAAAACTTATGATATTTTTTTAATTATTAAATATTAAATTTAAATTAAGCTTAACCTTAATTAATATATTTAGTTTCTAACAGAATAAGCATAATTTACATACATATATATATATATATAGTATTTTTCACTACACCTAAACAATCAATCCTCCCATTTAAAACTCATGATATATTTTTTTAAGAATTAAATATTAAATTTAAATTAAGCTTAACCTTAATAAATATATGTAGTTTCTAAAAGAATAAGCATAATATACAAATATATTATATAGTATTTTCTACTACACCTAAACAATCAATGCTCCATGTAATACCAATAATTTTCGTCTCCCGAATAATAGGAAATTAATTATAGAATTTGTTTTATAATCAATTTATATTAGTTTTGAAGTTTTATTTTTGTACATTGTTTGGAAATATAAAAATATGAAATATATTTTTAAATGGATATTTTGTACAAACAAAAGTCTTGCAATTCAGTCCTTGGGTTGGGACTTAATTGTAATATTAGAAAGGTTTTTGAGGGAAAACAATCAAAATAAAAATATTTGAATTTTATTAGTATCTAATCGGTTAGATGTGTCCTGTAACCGGTTAGACGAAGAACCCAGAAACTGGGTTAGTGCGTTTTGATGAGTAATCACTTGATTAATCCGTTAATCGCCACGAATCAACTCTAAACTCAGTGGAGATCAACGTGTCGACCTGCATGACACTCGAATCCCTCTATAAATAGCCTTCCTTGCTCAGATTAAACTCCATTTTTGCTCTTGAATTGTTGAAGCTCTGTTTCTAGGGTTCTTGAATTCAACCTTGCAATTTTCTTTCGTTCTTGACAGTTGGAGTGTGAGTGATACACGGTTGCAAAGATTAAATCAAGGGCTTTGTATAGACACAAAAATCATAATCTGAGAGTTCCTGAGTTGGGAGAAATCGAACCACAAAGTTAGAGATTCAAGTCTATCAAGTTAAGTTTCTGGTTTCTGGAGCTTACTTCAAGCTTCGATTTGAGTAAGTACATACCCTCTATGAGTCTCAAATTGGTTTAATTCTTTCCTGCATGTTGCATAAAATGAAGTCTAACCACTTTCCCCAATTTGTATTTTCTTTGCATTGTCAAAATCTCTTATTTTTAGACCCTATCGAACATTGTTGGCTGAGAGTAGGAGTTGTTGATTATGTGGATTTCTTGCAAGAACCTGTGATTATACTCATCAAACACGACCTAGAGGTAAGGGAGAAGCTTACCTTATACTAGAATGAGATTTAAAAAGTGATTTGTTTAGTGAGAGACTCTAAGGGCATAGTTTGAATTGGTAATAAGGCTTGAAGGCCAATATTAGCTCTATTGTTGTTTTGAGCAAACTTATATGGTTGCATGCAAGCTGAAATGATGTTGTGTTAATGATTAAATGCATCATATATGAGTTTAGTATGTCAAGTTGTGCTTTATGTGATTTTTGTGCAATTTGATATTTGAAATATGCATGCATGAATTTGTTCGATGTTCATGTGTTTAAACATGTGTATTTTAAGGTATTAAGCTTCTATGGATGATGAAAATAGGTTAGATTTGAGTTCAAACAAAAATGGTGTTGAAAACCTCAATTTAGTGTGCTGTTCTACAAAATCTAACCTGTTAGAGGCTCTTTGTAACCGGTTAGAACCTGACAAAAATTAAGAATGAATTTATGATTTTGCTAAGTTGTTTTCACCATTTTTATTTGATTCTCTTAACATATTTTTATTGTAAATTACCCTGTGAGAACTTGATGATGAATCAAGGTTGGGTAATTAGTTTTATACCTTAATGTTAGTAACAAATTCATTTGGAAAATATATAAGATTGGAAAGTATGATGAATTGTGGAATTGATGGAACAAGTTTTACTTAAGGTATTGAACAAAGATTCAGGGATGTTTTGGGACAGATTGGAAGAGAAATTAAAATGGTATTGAATATCACAAAAGTTCAGTTTCTGGAACTGTACAATCTAACCGGTTAGAATTTCTTGTAACCCGTTAGAACCTGAAAAACAAAATAAATTTTAAAGGTTTTTGTTAAATAATTTATATTATTTTAGTTGTACTCTTCCAACCCAAAATCAGTGAAAATTACCTAAGTTAAATTTATTGAAGAATTTTATGTGTAAAGGTAATTTATTCTTAATATCTTAAGTTCATCATTGAAAATAATAAAAGGAATTATAACATGTGTAGTCTTAATTGTGGAGATGTTAAGATTATGTCATAATAATTATGGATTATTTATGAAAATTAATTAAAGGCCAACCAATAATGTTATGTGTATGTTCATTCATTCATGGAGAATGGGATGATTAGGTTGGCGATGTGATTGGGTAATGTTCTGGGAACATGACCTGCGTACTCTGAGAGTACCAAACTATTGCGTTTTGCTTGATGACACATTCTATGCATGAATGTAGCCAGTGCGGGTTCACTGTTGATGTGGTTATTACGTCTTCGTGACATGACGCTCACTCTGGGAGTGGCTGTAACACCTAGGATTAATTACCCTTAATTCCCCTTATAATAAAATACGGACTTGAAAATTCATTTTTATTTCATTAAAATCAATCATCAAACGGACGGAGTTTTGTTTGTTTTTCGGACTAATCCAAAATTCAACCTGTGATAAACAATTTTAATTAAAAGCAACCAGTAGCCAGCAGGGCTTCAGAATTATACAGAGAAATCATATCAAGGCCCAATGGGCTCCAATTATATCAAAAGTAACAACTATTTCAGAGTTTCAGCGAAAAAATATAAAGTTTGAGTGTCATAACCAAAATATATAATTTTGCCCAAACAAAACATCCTAAGCCTCGTTAAAATAAGCATATTAAGTTTACATCAAAATAACATAAGAGGCTTAAGCCCACACTTTACTCTAGACCCATAACACCCTACTCTCCCTGTAAGGGAAAGTACACCTGCTCGGCCGGGGGCTGTGCCAACTCAATCTCCGTACCTGAAAATGTAAGGGAGTGAGCATTGCACATGAAATAGAAAGCAGTTTCTAACTAGACATAACAACCCACTAGGTCAAACACAATTAGCAATTAAAGCATATATTCACATACTGCACACCATACTCATTTCATTATTTCCATATTCATTATTTACTCTACAAATTCCATTTTCATTATTTCTTTCAAGGCTTAAATATCAAAATGGTCCCTATAATTGTTGCTCATTTTGAAATTAGTCCCTATAAAAAATTTTCTTTGGTTTTGGTCCCTGACATTATTTATTGTTTTGGTTTTGGTCCCTAACAATATTTATTATTTTGGTTTTAGTCCCCCATGTTTAAATTGGATGGAAATTGCCTTCCAGAATGGTGGTCAAGAGGTTGTTGCTACCAGGAATGGTGGTCAAGAGGTTGTTGCTGCTGGGAACGAGCAACCATCTGCACAACCTGCACAGTCATGTAGAAAGAGGGCTAGATCAACTGATAAAGCCCTATTTCTACATGACTGTGCAAGTTGTGTAGACGGATGATCATTCGTAGTAGTAGCAGCCTCTTGACCACCATTCCCAATAGCAGCAGCCTCTTGACCACCATTCTGTCAGGTCATGTTAACGATTTCCATCCAATTTAAATGTGGGGGACTAAAACCAAAGCATTAAATAATGTTAGGGACCAAAACCAAAGAAAAAGTTTTACGGGGACCAATTTCAAAATGAGTAACAATTATAGGGACCATTTTGGTATTTAAGCCTTCTTTCAATATCCCTTTTCATTCTTCATTTCAAATTTCCATTTTTCATTATCCATTTCAATATTCATTTTTCCTTTTCTCTTCATTTCATTCTTACGATGTATTTTACACCATGGTACTTCACCTCCACACCGGAAGGTACCTCGTACTTTTCCTTATTTAAAATTTATGTGTCCCTCAGGTCAGAGGTCAACACCCAATCTTTATAATTCATTTTGTGTCCCTCAGGTCAGAGGTCAACACTCAATTTCTTATTTCACGGTGTGTCTCTCAGGTCAGAGGTCAACACACCAATACACATTTTATCCAGTGTCCCTCAGGTCAGAGGTCAACACCCTTTAACAATTTATACATCTCGTGTCCCTCAGGTCAGAGGTCAACACTCAATCGTACTTCACCTCCACGCAGGAAGGTACCTCGTACATTTGGCCTATGGGTATTTCACCTCCACACCGGAAGGTACCTCATACCATTGTACTTCACCTCCACACCGGAAGGTACCTCATACAATTTGGCCGGTGGATACTTCACCTCCACACTGGAAGGTACCTCATACAACCACCAAGAGTATACTTTTAACATCATTCTCATTATTTGGTGCCTCAATTCAGAGGCCTAGAATTATTCACTTTCCTGTCTAGTCAACCACAACACATTTAATCATAACTCAACCACAAGTCAATACATAACCGTTCATATAATTACCTTTATCCATTTTATAGCCCAACATTTTATATTGCCCATCATTTTAATTTACATAAATCACCTCTTACTCCTGTTTATGCATAGTCCATTTACTTCCTTTTCCTATATTCACACTTCAATTCATAAGCTACGACCTTTGTTAACAATTGTTATTACTTAACATTTAATCTCATTTAGCATTTAAATACAACTACACACATTCATCACACATAAATCGTTTCCATTCCATTTTCTTCCTATGTCAAATTACTCCATAATACATACTCACATTTGCAACATCAATCAATTATCATTTTATACATAACTTGACAATTAAAATCCATGGTCATAGAAATCATTTATATCATCTTCCCTACCATATTACCAAAATCCTATTGTACTTCATTATCATCATTAACAAAATTTCATTTATCAAATCATTCATTCTCACATTATTGGGTTTCCTTTTTCCTAGTCTTAACATCAAATCATCATGCATATTTAATTAATTAAAATTTCATATTCAATATCCTAGGGATTTATAATCTAATTTTCTCCCCTAACACATAACCCTAACAAGTATTATATACTAACTAGAACCTACTCCCTAGAACAAGGCAAAGCTCACTATATCCACTCCCTTACCTCAAACACTTGGAGATAAGGTGATCTTGCTTGCCCTACACTTGGAAGCCTTGCCACCACTTGAGTTAGAGCCCAAAGGAAGAGATAAGAACCTAACATAATGGCCATAACAAGAGGAGTTAGCATTTATGCCATAGCAATCTTGCCAAAACTCAAGAAAATGAGAAGCTTCCATGGCTTAGAATCAAAAACCACCATGGATGGAGGAGAGAGAAAGGGGAGGGCAAGTATTAGAGAGAGAAAGAGGAGAACCCAACTTGAATACTTACTTGGTGTTGACAAAGGAAGAGATTTGATGATGGATGTAGTGTGGAATCACTTGCTTTTGGCTTGATTTGAGAAGAAATGAAAATGGAACCCTATTGAGGAGGAGGAGTCGAACAAGTGGGAGAAGGGAGAAAGAAAAGGATGAGTGAGTGTGAATGAAGGTGAGAGGGAGTAATTTTATTTGTTTTGGGGGAGGAAAATGAGTGGACCAAAATTAAAGCCCAAAATAAAGATTCTTTTTGTGTGGAGGAGAGTGCATCACGTGCACTCTCTTTCTCTCTTTTTTTTTGTACAGACCCTAAAATAATCGATTATTCTAGCCAAATAATCGATTATTTCTTCAATGCAACATTTCTCAGTACATTCACCAGAGGCCTTATAATCAATTAAAGCCCTGAAAGTAATCGATTATAGCTCAAAATAATCGATTACTTCATATGAGGTAATCGATTAGAATTGCTGCAACTTTTTATTGTTTTCATCAGGGGCCTTGTAATCGATTACTGACCATCCAGTAATCGATTATTTAGTGGAAAAGTCACATTTTGATGATTTTTCTAACTCCAATTCATTTCCTTAGGTCCCCATAGCCCTTTAGTTTTGGTTTGATACTTGAAACCTTCCTCGAATCTTGGAAATTCTTCCTAATTAAATGGCATAATTTCCCATTTGCCGGAATCAAAATTAGGGATGTTACAGTGGCGTTATGTACCACAACGATTCATTACGTCTTCGCGACGTGACATATACTCTGGGAGTAACGTTAAGGAAATCACCCCAAGCAATTCCACCATACGTTCTGGGAACGTATTATTTAGTGTTCTGGGAACAAAAGGATATATGTGGATAGATATCTATATAATGATTGGGGGCCTCAGAATTGTGGATAGAAATCATGCATCATGTCACTGTTGGATTACCGGCAAGTATACCGGGTCACAAGTAATAAAGAGAAAGTAAAATTATCGTTCCACTTGGGGATTGCAAATTGTTTCTAATAATTCTTTTGGTTATTTGAGATTACTATATGAAACTTGTATATGGTTTATTGAATTAAGAAAATATGAAATTAAATAAGAAGAACAACAAATTAAAGATAAAAGGAAACAATTGAGAAAAGACTAGGAACATGGTTTAATTGCAGGACCTAGTTTACTAGTGTAACACTCTATAATTTACTACCCTTAATTCCCAAGTATTAAAAATGTGTACTTAAAATTTCAATTTTAAGATAATAAAATCACCCATCAAACGGACAGAGTTTTGTTTGTTTTTCGGACTTTTCCAAATTTTAACCTGTGAATAACATCATCAATATATATAACCAGTAGCCAGCAGGGCTTCATCTCATACATACATCGTATAAAAGCCCCATGGGCGCAAAATATAACATCCTGTATCAGTTATCAGAGTATTAGCGGAATATATATACTAAGTACAGCTAGAATGATACTTAGCAAACAACTATGCCACATATAATATCCTAAGCCTCTCCCAAAATATATACATCATATATACATCAAAAGAATAAGGAGGCTTAGATCCAATAAAATCCTAATCCCAATAACAACCCTACTCTCCCTGTGAGGGAGAGCACTCCTACTCGGCCGGGGGCTGTGCTAGCTCAAGCTCCGAACCTGAAAAATGTTAAGGGAGTGAGCATTGCACATGAAATAGAAATGCAGTTTCCAAATAGACATATCGACCCACTAGGCCAAACACAAATATCATATAGTTCACACATTTCACATTATCACATTTCAAGCCTTTAATCATTCCAAGATATCCCATTTTTATCAATTTCAAGTCCATTTACATCTTTCCCTTTTTAAATCTCGTTTTCTGATTCATTTCCTTTTCCATTTTTATTTCCTTTCATTATTCATTTTCTACTGTGTGTAACCTCAAGGCAGAGGTCTACACAATTTAGTGTATGCAACCACAGGCAGATGATCTGCATACACCCACCATTTATTTACGATGTATACTACCACAAGCAGATGATCTGTATACACCCCCAATTTATTTACGATGTATGCAACCACAAGCAGATGATCTGCATACACACACCATTTATTTACGATGTATACAACCACAAGCAGATGATCTGTATACACCCACCATTTATTTACGATGTATGCAACCACAAGCAGATGATCTGCATACATCCTTAGTCCCTTTTTACTTCCATTTTTACCATTCATTTGCTCTTTTCATAATTATTAACCAATTGCACAATACAATTTACCATTCATTTCCTCATGTCATACCAGTTCATTAGTAACACTTAGGGCACAATTAATAAAGCATTCACATATAGCATCTATGATACATAGCACATTCTCAACAACTAATTTGAATTCCAATTTACTTTATTATGCACAATCCCGTTAATATGCTTATTTTTATCCTAGGGTTCTCTAACTATTCTCCTAATTCAAATAACTCCTAATAAATCAATATAACTAATCGGATACCCATCCCTAAGACAAGCCAATACCCACCCCCTTACCTCAAACACTTAAGGACAAAGAGATTCCAAGTGCCCTATGCTTGAGTTTGTCCACCAAAAAGCTCAAAATTCACAAGAGGGTGATAGAACCTATTATGAAGCCACAAAAAGGAAGATTATTGTTCATTCTATGATTCTCAAGCCAAGCCCCAAGGGAAAAACGAAGATTCCATGGCTTTAGAAATGAAAACATCTATGGATGGGAAGAGAGAGAAAGAATCCGAATGAGAGAGAGAGACGAAATCAAAGGCTTGAATACTTACTTGGAGCAAGAGGGAAAGAGATTGGATGATGGAAATGGGTGCCACACACTTGAACCTTGATTAATTGAAGTGGGAAGAGTTGGGCCCTAGAGGAGAAAGAGAGAATTCGAACTTGGCAAGAAACTAAGGTGTGTGTGCCTTTATTTTTTTTCATCAGCACACGATTTAATCGATTAAGGGTTTACTTAATCGATTAACCTTTTTCACACTATCTGACCTTAATCGATTAGCCAACAGGTTAATCGATTAAGCTGCATAATTTTGCAGTATCCAGTACTTTGAAAGGCCATAACTTCTTCGTTACCCGTTGGATCTTCCTCAAATTTTAAAGCAAGCTTCTTCACCTATCCTACTTCACATCCAACGGTGGAATTTATGTTTTGAGCTACCAATCTTGTTATTCTAAATTCCCTAAGTTTCTATGTTTTAAACCTAAGGTTACATGCACAATTGGCTAAGTTTCTAACTTATATCCTCATTTCCTCTACCCTAAGACCATCACAACATAGATTACACTATAAATTAAGTTTAGGATGTTACAATCCTCTCCCACTTACCCGAATTTCGTCCTCGAAATTCAGTTGTCCTGAAACAACTGCGGATAAGACTCCTTCATCTTGTTCTCCAGCTCCCAAGTGGCCTCTTCTACGTTGTTTCTGTTCCAAATCACTTTCACTAGTGGGATTTCCTTACCCCTGAGTTGCTTAATCTGCCTATCCTCGATTCTGATTGGAAGAACCTCAAAAGTAAGATTCTCCCTCAAGGGCAAATCATCAGCTGCTACCACATGAGAGGGATCATGAATGTATTTCCTTAGCCGAGAAACATGAAATACACCATGAAGCCTAGACAGATGTGGAGGCAAGGCAATCCTGTATGCCAAAGGTCCAACTCTTTCCAGAATCTCATAAGGTCCAACAAACCTCGGAGTCAACTTCTTGGACTTGATTGCCCGGCCAATTCTTGTAGTAGGGGACACTCTCAAAAAGACATGATCACCCACATCAAATTCTAGAGGCCGCCTACGCTTATCTGCATAGCTTTTCTGCCTATCCTGAGAATTTTTCATCTTATTCTTTATCATAGTGATCTTCTCAGTGGTTTCTTGTACCAATTCTGGACCGGTCAACAAATTTTCACCAATTTGGAACCAGCAAAGAGGCGTTCTACACTTCCTGCCATAAAGTGCCTCAAACGGTGCCATACCAATGCTAGAGTGAAAGCTATTGTTGTAAGTAAATTCCATCAACGGTAACAACTGCTCCCAGCTACCAGCCTGCTCTAGAACACAAGCCCTCAACAGATCCTCCAAAGTCTGAATAGTACGCTCAGACTGCCCATCAGTTTGAGGATGATAGGATGTACTAAACTTCAACTTAGTACCCAAGGCCTGCTGAAGACTCTGCCAAAATCTGGATAGAAACCGTGGATCACGATCAGACACAATACTAGAATGCACACCATGAAGCTTCACTATGTCCCGAATATAAAACTGTGTCAACTTCTCCAGTGTGTACTTCTTATGGATCGGGATAAAGTGAGCACACTTTGTTAAACGGTCTACAACAACCCATACACCATCACAACCTGCAACAGTTCTAGGTAGACCCGTCACAAAGTCCATGGCTATGCTATCCCACTTCCATTCAAGAATGTCAAGTGATCGCAACGGACCACCTGGATTTTGATGCTCAATCTTCACCTTCTGACAAGTCAAGCAGTGAGACACATGGTCGGCCACATCAGACTTCAACCCTGGCCACCAATAGATCTTCTTCAAATCCTGGTACATCTTTGTTGTACCGGGATGGAAACTCATTTTTGTTTGGTGAGTTTCCCACAATATGTCTCTTCGAATCTCGAAGTCCATTGGAACACATATGCTACCTCTAAATCTGATGATTCCATTTGCACCCTTGATGAAATCAGGTTCCTCTTTACTTGCTGTTCCTTCCAACAACTTCTGGAGCTCTTCATCATCTGCTTGCCTTTCCTTAATCAAATCCATCAACTCACTAGTGACCTGCACCATTTCCAGAACAATACTTTTCTCTTTCACCAGCATGTTCAAGTTGAGATCACTAAACTCCTGAATCAGCTGCATCTCTTTCACCATTAAGTTGCTAATATGGAGGGTTTTGCGACTCAATGCATCAGCTACCACATTAGCTTTACCAGGGTGATACTAAAGATGGAAATCATAGTCTTTCAAGAATTCCATCCATCTCCTTTGTCTCATATGCAACTCCTTCTGATCGAAGAGATAACGAAGACTCTTGTGGTCACTGAACACCTCAAACTTTGTGCCATACAAGTAGTGTCTCCAAATCTTCAGTGCAAACACCACAGCTGCTAATTCCAAGTCATGAGTCGGATAATTCTGCTCATGTTGTCGCAACTGTCTAGATGCATAAGCCACCACCTTGCCTTGCTGCATAAGTACACAACCCAAACCTTGCTTTGAAGCGTCGCAATACACATCGAAGGGTTGGGTTGGATCCGGTAAAATCAAAACCGGTGAACTCGTCAATCTCTTCTTCAGCTGTAAGAATCTGCTCTCACACTGCTGTGACCACTGATAAGGGACATCTTTCCTGGTCAACATTGTTAATGGAAGAGCCAATTTGGAGAAAGAACCTCCTGTAGTAACCTGCCAATCCTAGAAAGCTTCTGATTTCTGTGACTGTTGTGGGCCTCTCCCACTTTAACACTGCTTCCACCTTAGAGGGATCCACAGCAACTCCCTGTGCAGAAATCACATGTCCCAGAAAATGGACTTCATCCAACCAAAACCTACATTTAGACAGCTTGGCATACAACTGCTTTTCTTTGAGGATTTGCAGCACTATCCTCAAATGCTCCTCATGTTCACCTGGAATCTTAGAATAAATCAGGATGTCATCAATGAATACAATGACAAAAGAATCCAAGTATGGCATGAAGATCCTATTCATGTAATCCATGAATATTGCAGGAGCGTTGTTCAAACCAAAAGGCATCACCACATACTCAAAGTGCCCATGACGCGTCCTGAAAGCAGTTTTTGGAATGTCCTCCTCACGGATACGGATCTGATGGTATCCCGATCGGAGATCAATCTTAGAGAAAACTGATGCACCCCTCAATTGATCCAACAGATCATCAATGCGAGGAAGCGGATACTTATTCTTTATTGTCACTGCATTCAACTATCTGTTGTAACACCCCGTTTTGGCAACTTGAAACCACTCTTCCTCTTTATACAAAATAGGGCAAAATATGGGCAATTTTTTTTTAAACATAGTTGAGCAGCATGATTGTGAGCACTGTTACATTTTCAAAATTCTTTAATTAAAGGTAGAGCCCTCACATATCATACTAAGCTTCAAGTTCCAAACCGAAGTGTCACGTGACACCACACTTTGCAACTTGAGTCTTCACAACTCGATTGCCATCGTTCTGTTAACTTTTGTAGTCAGAGTTAGTGGTGTCCAAAATATCATCCATTAGAAATTGACCGGGGTTTTACATCAGGATACCGTAATGGTTTAGCAGAGCAAATACAAGGAAATATAATACTTCAAGAAAAGAAAAGAAACTACCAACGCGTCTCCTAAGCTGATGGTGAAGAAACAGCGGGAGGTGCCTCACTCGGGTCGACCTCAATCTCCTCAGCGTCCGGATACTCCTCTTCCATGTACTCCTCGGGATCCTGCTCAGGCTCACTTTCTTCCATGGCGTCAAATGCATCGTCCGATAACTCATTCATGGCCTCGTCCAATTCTTCTAACTCTTCCGCCTCGGGGTCAATACGTGCAGGTAACGGCATCGGGCAACCCCCATGGTAGTCTGCAGGTCCACCCATCTGCAGGTCTGACAGCACAAAGCGACATCTCCGAGAGTCGGGTTCCGTTCCTCTAAGGGTGTGGTCAGGGTCGAAAATGCGAACCTCAGTCGCTCCACGCCATTCCCATCCACGACGATTTACTTCCCATCGTCCTTCGTTGTGTACCTCAAAAGTGAACTTAACAGGATCCATGGACTATGGGTTGACGACATAGATATAGGTACATAGCCACAGACAGAAGAAGTTGAGAGAGTAAGTATTCCCAGACATGTTATGCCAACAGTGTGGAATTACAGTAGGTAGAATATTAAGAATAAACAAAAACATACAAGAAACAACATATAAAACAAACATGCTCACTTAGATAAATACTTACCTCATTCCATTATCTTTCTCTACTTATACCTTATGCGCATTCCGATCACATCTCATAAGTTACTTCCGCTGCGCACTCTGATTCTGCCACCATAAGCTCATCTACTTCCGTACTTCCACACATAGATTATTCACCACCATACCTTATTCATATATATATAAATATTCTCTTCTTTCTTTTCTTATTTAAGTTTTATGGATTCGGAACCATTAATGATGCAAGGGATTTTAAAAGCATCATTAAGGAAAACGTTCTCAAGTTAGCACACTCGTCTACATCTCCTCGGTCACCACCCAACCTAGTCGGAAGCAAACAGGAGTACAGGACCTTTACCGTGCGGGCACGACAGCTGTCAACACAGATGGTCCCAGACCAGGAGGACTCAGCCTCAATAATATCAATTCAATAATCAGGCTCACTGCCTCGCAGTGGCAAACAAAATGCCCCACTCCAGTCCCTCTCACTGTTCTCGATTTGCAATCTAGGGGGCGACAGTACTAGTTCTAGCTTGCAAAGCAGGACGTGCCATGGCATTAGACCCAGTCCCCACCACGTTAGTGCGCCACTTGTGGAATTGTCCCGCCTAGAACAGTACTCTAGACTTCTTGACGTATCACCGTCATTGTCCTCCCCTAATGCAATCTCGTCCTAAGTATCCGCAG
The DNA here is from genome assembly GCA_037953625.1 of Crotalaria pallida. NCBI lineage: Eukaryota > Viridiplantae > Streptophyta > Magnoliopsida > Fabales > Fabaceae > Crotalaria > Crotalaria pallida. The sequence goes on from CM075650.1 coordinate 62,519,254, forward strand.
ATACTTATCGTTCCTTCCTCTCCACTACTTCGGGTCACTCATAACTCACCGCATTAATACATGTCTTTTAAAAAGTCTTTTAATTAATTAAGGCTTATCCTATTGGTCGGCTCATCCTTAGTACATCCCTTCGACAAGTCCCGACCGCTAATAATCTCAGAACAATTCGTATCTCAACATAGCACAGAGCTGGCCTTTCCATGACACATCAATTTCCTCAACTCATCACCCAACACAACGACCTCTTTTCAAATAATGTTTCATAAACATTTCACCACCTCTTTTCAAAACTACGGTTTCACAAACTCATTTCCAAAACCATTTCCGAAAACAGTGTCTTCACAAAACTCCTTTCAGAATAACATTTCATTGACTCTGTTCAAAAATGAGGTTCCACAAAATTCTGTTCAGAAGTAAGATCTTTACAAGATGGTACAAACTTTTTCAAAATATGAGTTCTCCAAAATCCTTTTCAAGTAACATTTCTCAAATGAAGTTTTATCAAAATACTTTCGAAAATGACATTTTTGTAAACTCTCACCAAAAATATCTTTTTAGAAAAACCTTTCCAAAAACATTATTACTGCTGAGCGTTAGTGGAGGAGCAAGCTCAACTCAACACCAATCCCAGACTAAAACCAAAGAACAAAGGAGTTCAAATCCACAACATCACCCTTATACCCCCTCGTAGCTAGACCTCAGAAAGCAATCATTCCACATTGACACCCCAAGCTCTGGCTTAACATTCAGCTCTCATCACATAGTCTCGCATTCTTTATTCATTTACCATCTCTTACCACTTATATACGTCTTTTATTCATCATTATTATCGTTCACAACATTCTCATGCTCCACAACCGATCCGCTCTTATCATACATAATTAACTTTATAAATAAGCAAGTAAACAATATATAAAAGTGTAGACACAATTAAATAAATCATTGACTCACTCATACTGACTCAGGACACTAAGTTTCGACTTTTGAGATGGTCGAAACACTTAATAAGTTACCTAAAGACCACGGTTGTTTAGGGGAAACTTCTCTCTCACCTCGATTGACGACAACTCTCACTATACGCTCCTTGATTCCCGATGCGGCGCTCGTAACAGCTTCCCGATTATTGCTAGAACTCAAATAGTTCTTTCTTATTAGAAATTGTTCTTGTATAATTATCTCAAAAATCACTTTATCATTTCTTTTCAAAAACTTACTTAATAAAACATGAATAATTTCTTGGCTTCTTAAAAAGGGAACATTTATCTTAAGGTTTTCTCATAAAATCTTTTATTAAATTACAACCATGAATTTCAGAAATCATAAGAAGTCTTTTTTTTTCAAAACAATCAAATCATTTGACTCATTTCATTTTCTTCAAAACCAAATCAAAGGAAAATAATACACAATTAAATTAAAACCTTTCAAGAATATTTAAATCATTCAAACACACACATAACATTACAAACCATTCAAAATTCATGCACATAGGACAAAATCAAGTACATGCTCCTAATCTTCATGCATGGCCGAACCTCTCCTCACATGAGACAAGGTTCATTTTCAATTGCTAATGATTACTAACACATGCCGACATGACAGTACATTATTCCTACTCTTAAACATCACATAACCATTAAAGAAAAGAACACATTCACTTAGAGTAATGCTAATCCTCATATAAACCAACATACAAGAAGAAATCAATGTATTTCATTTACTCTCATACCTAAACCGAATAGATCATAAGGAAAATCATGTATACACACCAATCAATTTAATTTATTCAAAGATCAACTCAAACCATATAAAAATCTTTTGGAAAGGGAATCTATGCCAAAACCGAATGGGTCATATGAGAAAAACACTCAATATAAACGTTTATCAAATCATCTCCATTCAACTAATGCAAACAATAACACATAAGAAAATGATGTAACTTAAATAGGATTTATTCCTAAACCGAATGGGATTATGGAAAATTTACTTTTAAGTTTTCAATCAAAGATTCAAGTCCCATAGGTTTAGAAATCCTTAATCCTATTCATAAAACACACCTGCAAAATAAAATGAGCTAACTTAGACCTTCTTATATGCAAAACCGTGAGCTTCTCACAAAATTTTATTTCAAAATTTAATTCCTTAACACAATAAAATCAAGGATCATGTCAAAAACATCTAAGGAAATTCATGCATGTACTCATAATTTTTTATCACATAAATCTCATCATGCATGTACTTAAAACCTCTAGATGAGACAAATTTCAACATGCATGTAAGGGAAATAATGATCTAGCATAGTTCCCTAGACTTGACTGAATGACTATATGCATTAAGGGCAAAATCTTACAAATTATTTTCACATGCAAGGAACAAAACTCAAGGTCAAATCATATAAGATTTCAAAAGCATTATTTTGTTTTTTCCAAGCTATCACCGAATCATCACCATCCTACACAAGACTTGGGTTTTAAGTTCTTTTCATAAAAAAGTTATTTCTTAAGCTTGTCATATCCATTTTCTTTTGAAGATTGTGACATGCATCAAAGAAAATCAAGACTTTCACTCAAAACAACATATAAATTCATACTTCACATTTTCCCCAAAATCAAGCATAGAGCAAGTTATGCAAAACAAGATCAAAGTAAAAACACAATTTACACACAAATCCTAGGTAAAACCGTGATGATCATGGTGGAAATCAAAACATCAAAGCACAAATATTTAAGGTCAAGTCATAAAAATGACATGCAAGGCAACAAAGCTTCAAGATCAAGAAAAATTAAACACATGCATCACAAATATTACACTTAAATAATGTCCATAATAAAGTTCTTTTACAAACCAAAATCACTACACTAAACCTTCTACCTTAGGTCAAGGCTCTAACTACAACTTCAAGCTTCAAATCTCCCTTCTTCCCCTTCTTAAGTTGCTTCGGCCTCCTACTCTTAGAATAATGGTTGGCTTTTCTTCTAGTTCTTTAAAGATGAAGGTGATGGAAAATGAAATTGGGGATGTGGGGTTTAGGACCTTAGGTTTTGAGCTCTTGGTTTCTTCTTTCTTCTTTACGGCCTCTCTCTTTTCTCTAGAGTCACAAGAGCTTAAGGTTGCTCTTGGACTAGTGTTTGGGAATGAAGTAATTGGAATTGTGGAGAATGGCTTACCAACACACTTACACGGTTCTATAAGCAAGAGCAAAGCTTGGAAATTTCCCACTTGGTCCTCGGTTCAAGGGGTGGTTCAAGGGCAACTTGGGCAATCCTAAAGTTTGCATGGCAATGGTCATGTCAAGGTGAGGCAAGGGTGGAAGAAAGTCTTCCATAGGCATAATGAGTCACCACCCTAGCTTCCTCCTAATTCCTTATTCTTTTGAAACTTAAGAGGTTGCACTTCTCCTTGGCTTCCTATTTCTACTTCAATTTCTAATTTCTTAGCAAATAAGAAAATGGCTCCTACTTGTTTCTCTTCTCTACTTCGGCCGAACGTACACACACACACATGCTCATAAAATTTTCATTTTAAATTATCATCACTTAGCATGAAGACCATGAAACTATGCATACTCATAACACACATTAAATCATGCATATCATGTTTCATACTCAAACACACGGCCTACACACATATAGTTTCATATATTCACCCATATTCACCCAATTCATGGACTTAATTATTTAAATCTACTAATTAGATTTCATGCATAATTAAGCACATAAGCATACACATTCACAAAATGCAAGAGAACATATAATCCTCAAGAAAATCAATGGACCGAACCAATTAAAATACAACCTAAGTTCTACTATATGTTATAAAACTATGTTTTCACACAATCATCAACTTAAAAAAAAACAAATTTAATTTATTAGAACCACAAATCATTTTGATAAAGAAGAAAATTCGTTCCCTTATGAGATCTAAAAATGAAAATTTTTAAAGAGAATCATTTGTTAAAACGCTTAACTGAAAAATTCTTCCTTAAATCCTGGAAAATCATTTGAGAAAATTCATTTGTCAACCAACAAAATCATAGTTTTCACTAAATCAATTTCAAATAAAATCATTTTCCTAAAACACTTATCTGAAAACCTTTCTTAAATAAGACTTTATTGAATTATTTGAGTCCAGAAAATGCGGGTTGTTACATCTGTAATCGGTGCACATCCGGAGGCTACCATCTTTCTTCTTGACAAAAAGAATGGGGGCACCTCAGGGTGATACACTTGGCCTGATAAGTTTCTTTGCTAATAGCTCCTCCAATTGCTTCTTCAATTCTTCCAATTCTGGAGGAGCCATTCTGTAAGGTGCAATAGAAATTGGACCTGTACCAGGCTTTAGATCAATACCAAACACAACTTCTCTTTTTGGAGGTAATCCGGGAATCTCCGTAGAAAAGACTTCCGGAAACTCACGGACTACAGGGATTTGACTTATATCAGATACTTCATCAACTTCTATGGCAGACAGAGAAGAATCACTAAAGATGACTACTTTCTTACGACAGTCAATTATAACATGATGCTGAGCCATCCAGTCCATACCAAGAATAACATCTAATCTAGTCAGAGGCAGACAAATGAGATTGACTTTGAATTCCCGCTTCAAAATTCGGAGTGGACAATCCAAACACATTTGAGAAGTAATTACTGACGAATTTGTGGGAGTAGAAACTGACAATTTATAAGGCATATCAATAGAAGACAACCCTAATCTCTTCATGCAGTCTAAGGAAATGAATGAATGAGAAGCAACACAGTCAAACAATACACCACAAGAAATGCCATTAACATGACAGGTACCTCTGATCAGCTCATCTCCATCTGTCACTTCTTCCCCATCCAGTGTATAAACTTTCCCTTTCAACAATGGTTGACTCCCACCTGCATTTGGATTCCTGGCTCCATTACCTTCCTTCTTTATCATGCTCTTCGGACAATTTGAAGCATAGTGTCTGGGCTGCCCACAATGGAAACAAAGTCCTTCCATTCGAGACCGATACCAACGCTCCCCCTTGTGTTGCCTCCCACAGTGCTGGCAAGTCTGGGCAGGACCAACAGGGAATGTCGCCTGACCTGCTTGACCTGCTCCCCTAGAACTCCCATATGGACCTGCTCGCTGCATCGGGCCCTTTCCCCTGATTGGGCCTGTCCGCTGTATTGCTTTGCTCTTCTCCTCCGCCTTCTCTTGCTTAAGGGCATTTTCGAATGCACTAATCATATTCACTAACTGAGCCAAATTTGAAATTCCCTGATAAGTGAATATGGTTCTGATCTTAGCATTCAACCCCGCTTCAAATTTAATACACTTGGTTCGTTCATCAGCATCTCTGTACCCTCCAGAGTATCAGATCAAATCCTCAAACTGGGCTGCATATTCTCCGACACTCATTGTTCCCTGTTCAAACTTCAAGAAGGCTAGCTCCTTCTCCCGCCTGACTTCTTCCGGAAAGTACTTGTTCAGAAATCGGATCTTAAAAAGATCCCAAGTGATCACCTCATTACCAGCTTCCAAACTACGCCTCTGATGCTCCCACCAGTGTTCTGCCTCACTTGACAGAACATACTCCACCAACCTGACATACTGTTCTACTGGTGGCTGCAGCGAACGAAGGATCTTTTCCATTTCCTGGAGCCATTTCTGTGCCCCATCTGGATTGAATACCCCCTCAAATCAAGGTGGATCGTTCTTCCTGAACCTTGACATCCAATCTACAGCAACAGGAACTGGTGGAGGATTGATTGCTGCTGCTGCTGCCGCTGCTGCAATGTTATTAGCTTGGTTCTGTTGCATCTGTGCCATAGCTGCTGCATGATCCTGTTGTATCTGGGCTTGGACCTGCTGCACTTGCACCAAGTTCTCAAGTATAGCCGCCATTCTATCATTATCACCTCGTCGCCCAGCCATACTGCTAAGCCATGGAGGAGATAAACAATTAAGCATTTAATATTAAATAAGCATATAAACTTCCTAGTCCTGGACTTAGACTCTTAGCTAAGTAATTCAGTTACTCTCTTGGTGAGTAACCATTGGAGATGTGAGTCTGTTGATGTGCCAGCAAGTGGACTGGGTCAACGAGTAATATAGTCTATGGAAGACCGAATATCGTCCCACAGGGAGTTGTGTTTTTAGTATATTTTCACCTTAATGTAATTAAAAATAAATCCTATAACTAAAAAGTTGGTTTAAATTAAAATTCAGATTTGAAATCAATAATTAACTACACTAACAAGTTGCTGAAATTAAATTAAATTTGAGAAACTATGGGAGAAAAGTGGTTAGGAACGTTGGTTTCACTGTAGGTTTCACTTATTCAATTATAATTTAGATTTTCCTTTAATTATCCTTCAATTCATGGACAATTCCTCTCAAATATCAATAGTTAGATCTCTCTTACATTACCCTTATTTTCTAAATACTTAATCCTTGATCTCTCAACAAATTACAATATAAGAAAATATCAAATTCAGCACAAGGGAATTATTAAGTCAATAATCATTCAATCATATCTCTATAACTTGAACTGATTATACCATTAATTGCATGGCCTATTCAAAATCCCAACTCTCATTGTGAATTAAGAAATCCAAAACATAAATTGCGCAGGTTTATGTACACAATAAAAACACAATTAATGCATGAATTAAAAACAGTGAAAATCTAAATCATAAATTGAAATAAGCTACGCCATACAAATTCACCTTGTTCCTAACACGAGGGTTTTAGTTACACATAGAAATAAGAAGAAGAAAAGACATAATAGGGAAATTCATGGATAAATTACCCCAAATTCTTCAATCTTCAAATGCTCCAAATCAATGCAATCTCCCTCTTCAAATCTAAATTCTGTTTTTCTCCTCTAGTTGGCTGCCTAACCTAATTCTAAATCACTAATTTATAATTACAAAATATCTCTAAGTAGAATCCCAATCAATTTCTGAAGTTTTGGCCCAATTGGGCTTTTTCTGGTGCACACGCGCCCCAGGCGCACGCGATAACGCGCCCCAGGCGCGTGCCTCTTCTGCTGCCCTGTTTCTCCAGTTGCGCGCCCCAGGCGCACCCGTCCACGTGCCCAGGCGCGTGGACCTGTTTCGGCTCCGTTTTTCTCCGTTCTTTTTCCTATTTCAAGGTCTTTGACTGCTCTTTCCAATTCCATAATTATTTTTCGCATTTGAGCTCCAAAATCACCTGAAACACTGAACAAACGATCAAAAAGTTCATGGGATACTACAACTACTAAAATTCCTAAAAACTAATAAAAAGATCCTAAGTTTGCTATGAAAACAAGCCAAATCAAAGTAAAAGAGGGTAAAATGAAGTCCAAAAACTATACATATCAGACCCAAATCACTCCCCCAAACTTAGCATTTTGCATGTCCCAAGCAAAAATAAAATAAAAATTCTAAACAAAAGACAAACTCCCTAAATCAACATATATACACCTCATCTAAGACTACGACTCATGACTCCAACACATATTATCACAAGCTATTTACACAATCACAAACTAGTTAACGTAACAATCCCAATCAGAACTTAGAACTAGTGAACACTCTCAACCTCTCAAATGTTTCTCTCTAAAGTGTATAAGGGTCATATTTTCAATTCACTCAAGTTCAACAATGATAATGTGTTACCATAGGCTTGACCATAGACCAAAATCTCCACTGAAATTATTGAATACATGCAAAAATCAAAAGGTCTTTAATTTTGGTTGTAATGAGGCCATGGCTAAAAGTGTCAGGTGGGATAAAAGAAAGAAGGGATAAAACAAAGGCTAACTCGCAAAAAATATTTACAAAAGCAAGTTTCCCTCAAAAACCATGAATGAGCAATGAATACAATAAAGACTCACACTCACATCAGGAACATTTTATTCTTCCTTTCTTTTTTTCTCAATTTTTTCCTTCTATTCTCTTCCTTTACATTTGTTATTTATTTATCTATTTTTTTGGAAGAGAAATAGAACTCATACACTTTTCACCAATTACTTTCACTTTTTCTTTCTATATTCCTCTCAATTGCTCATTCCAAATTCCCAAGGTACTATGTAACATCCCGAATTTTAATTCTAATAATAATTAGAATAATAGTAAGATTTGGAAGTAAGGATTATCCTAGAAGGGATTTAAAATGATGGATTAGGAGTTCTTTGAGTGCCATAGAGGAGTCAAGGAGCATTAGCATCGAAAAGCAAATTTAAAGAAGACCAAACGAGTGTTAAAAATAGATTTTTCGGTGTTATAAACACCTGATGTTAGGAAATTCAAAATAAAAGATTTAAGACTCCAAACACAATTCCCACCGTTGGATATGAAGATATGATTTTTAGGAAGTTACTCGTCAAATTTGAGAAACGAAGAAGTTATGGCTATTTGAAGTTGGAAGAAAATAGCTGAAAAATAGAAAAGCAAACTAGCAGTATCTGATCATTATACTCGAGTATTTTGTTAAATACTCGAGTATTTTGGGTCAAAATACTCGAGTATTGACAAAAATACTCGAGTATTCGGCGATCTGCAACATTAAAAACGCGTTTTGGGCTGAAAACCCCATTTCAACCCTTTGTTTCTCTCTCCCTCCGATCTCCCTCCCTTCTCCGACTTCGACCACCACTGCCACCGCCCTAAGCCGCCCCACCTTGTCCTCCCTTTCCGCTCTCTTAACCTGTCTCTCTCTCTCTCTTCCCTTACTTTCCCTTGCTCTCTCTCTCCTTCCCTCACAATCTCACTCTCTCTCCTCCGGTCTCCACCACCACACCCACCTCCGGCCGCCACCTCCACCATGAACCACCACCACTATCCACCACCACCACCATCATATTTCTCTCTCCCTCTTCCCCTTTGGCTTTGGTCTCTCTTCCCCTCTCTTCGATCTCTCTCTCCTTTCTATTCCGGCCGGAGCCGCCACCGTGGCTGCCGACCGACCACCACGGGCCACAACCACCATAGCTTCTCCCTCATTCCTTGCTCTCTCATCCGCGAGCCTTCTCTCTCTCTCCACGGATCTCACCAGCGCCGTTATCGACCCGTGATCGTGCCGGGCCCGTGTCGGGAACCTCGAAGCTCGAAGCTCTTGCCTCGGTCCAGTCGCAATTGTTCCCGCTAACGAGGAGCAACACCGATGCCGTCATCGTTGCCGAGCTAGAATCCAGGTTCTATTTAAAAAGCCCGAGGTAAGAGGGTTCGCGTTACCTTTACTTGAGAAGTAAATTATAGGATGCTATAGTGGTAGCTGAGAATAGGGTAAGTAAAAAGTATGTTAATGAACCTTAGGGTAGTCCCCGCTGACATAAATGAGTAATTAGAATTGTTAATTGAAACCACACTTTAGGGAATAAAAGGAATGAGCGTAGAATAAGGCCCGGAATGAATGAGCGTAATTAGAATATTAAAATAATTAGAATAAAACAAAAACGTGAGCAATCATAAAAATAAAACCATAGGGGAAGTAAAAGGACAAAAAGGGTAAACGAAATAGGCAAAAGAGAGAGTAGAATTAATGAATTAAAAGATAATAAATATAATAGTACCCGAAGAGTAAAGTAAGGAAAAAGAGGAATTTAAAATACGAATACGATAAGCATGGGCGGAGTGGACATAATTAAGAGTTGTTGGAAAATAAGAGAAATAGGAACGAAGCAATAAACTAAATTCAATTATAAAAAGGAAACAGGTAAAAGAAACTAGGGAAAAGATAATAAATCGAAAAGAGAGGACGTCATGATGAAAGTTAGAATAGAACGGTGTAATAAAATAGGGAAACCAAGTGGAGTTAATAGGGTAGTTAAATAAAATGAAATTAATGAAATAGGGATAATTAGTATCAAGGAAGAGAATAAATTAGAAAACGTAGGAAAATGTGCCAAGTCATAAATGAAAATAAAGATTAAAAGATTTTGATGAGCATAAAAGAATTACTTAAATTATAAGAAAAAGAAAAGGAAGAGAAGAAGAAAAAGAAAAGGAAGAGAAGAAGAAAAAAAAAGGAAAAAGAAAGAAGGATACTGAAAATAGTGGAAAGTAAATAATGTGATAATAAGTCCCTAAGTAAAGAAATGAGAGAAAAGAGAAAAATACAGTAAACCAAAAAAAGAAGAAAAGATATATGACTAAGAAAAGAAAAAGAGAAAGAGAAAGAAAAAGAAAGAGAAAGAAAGGAAAGAAGATAAAAGTCCGGTGCGAGCCTGTGAAGGCGTACCGGCATCGATGCGAGCCTGTGAAGGCGTGTCGATTAAAAAGAAAATGGAAGTCCGATGCGAGCCTGTGAAGGCGTATCGGCATCGATGCGAGCCTGTGAAGGCGTGTCGATTAAAAATAAAATGGAAGTCCGATGCGAGCCTGTGAAGGCGTATCGGCATCGATGCGAGCCTGTGAAGGCGTGTCGATTAAAAAGAAAATGGAAGTCCGATGCGAGCCTATGAAGGCGTATCGGCATTAAAAGGAAAAGAATGGAAAATGGATAAAATAATGGGAATGAAAGAATGTTAAGAGAATCAATAATTAAAAGAATGTGAGAATAAGTAAATAACTAAAAGAGATTAATTATATGAATAATTAGGAATAGAATATATTAATAATTATGTAGGCTTAGTTATTTACTATGTCTTCTTATAGGATTTATCTTTTTAAGTTCTGTGTAATGCTACCCTTCTTGCTATATTTTTACAGGTACGGAAGCGGAGCTTACACTGTTGCGGGCCGAACTGGAAACCCTCCACCACGTGGAGTGTGGTTATGATACCATGAGGGGATTTTGTTTTTAATTACATTAAAAACTGTTATTTTTTTTGTAATTTATAATATGTGTAGTTATATGCCCTGAGACTGGTACTAATCGGGCGTTAGGATCTGAACTAGTTTTTAATCTGTTGTGTTTACGTTTTTAAACAATTCTGGACTGACAGGTTTATAAGGAGAAATTTTTGGGAGGTCCGAAAAACAGAGGAAACTCTGTCGGATTTTCGTAAAACCTTTCATAAGAAATCAAATTCTAAAATGAATTTTAAAACTCTGATTTTATTAAAATTTAAAATTAACCAATAAAAGTGAGGATGTTACATTTATGGTATCAGAGCAGTTTCCCTCGGCCTTGGAGTGTGAACTCACAACTCCTATGGTTTACTCACCAAGCGAGTAACCGATATGTATAGTCAAGTGTCTAAGTTAGGCGAATAGGATACATATATAACTACCTATTTATATATGTGTTCACTTGCTAACTTCTCCAGGATTAGGTTGTGACAGCAATAGACTATAGGACGTTAGTTTAAACTCAACTGGATCCCTCGATGGTGTTGTCGTTTAATAGTGTAAGGGTAGAATTGGTCATCCTTACTCTTGCAACTATTAAGTGATGATATCGTCAACAAACCTGACGATGATGTTGCTATTGATAAATGTGAGATTGAGACTGACCATCTCGATCTTCGCACTTGTCGATTGTCAATGTCATTGAAAGCTTCAAAGTAGCACAAAAACCAATCCGACATAATATTTCATGAGAAGTACCACTATTAGAAGAAAGTAAGTCGACTTGAACGGTACCTTCTTCGGATCCTGCACACGAAGTTCTTGAGGGAATCAAGTTCACCCTAGAAACCATCTCCAGCTTCCCTGAAAAGCTAAACCAGACTTTGGCAGTCCGAAACCTACTGGGAGTCTTATCAACAAGATTCCTGAACGGTCGCCCGCGAGAAAAGCAAATCTTAACAACCTTACCAAGTATCCACGCCGAGATCAACCAAGATTGAACAATCGAACAATGGTCTTCGGTGAAAATAAGAACCCGACAATGGTGCGCTGTTGATAGACGTGAGGTTGAGATTTATCACCTCAATCACTATTAACGGATGATATCGTTGCAATCCTCTTAATGAAATTGAAACAATAGAAATGGAAAATCCCAAAGGGAGTAGATCCTTTGGAAGCAAATAAACCAACCCGAATGGTGTACTTTCCAAGTTCCTTAAACGGAAGCGGATAGTAGGCCCAAAACAAAACCAAAGCATAAGAGCCTTAAGCCATCTATCCATTTAAGAATAGCGTAATCGAATACCCTATTTTGGAAAGGATGGAATAAACTCTATAAGAACCACCCCTAACCATCAAAAATCCAAACTAAAACTTAGGTAACCCAAGTCTTATCGGGAATCTTACCAGGTTCCTGAATGGTCATCCATTGGAAAAGCTTAATTGGTAACCCCTTGAAGTCTCTACAAAAAGACCAAACAAATTGAATGAATGACCACCAACGGGTCGTCCACCCAACATGAATCTCGATTTCGAGAGTAGTGCAAGTCTTAAGGTGATAGAAAGGTCAGATTCCATAGGCTTTCTTGTTCTGCATCAAATTCATTCAAGCTTTCCTTGAGATCCAACTCGAAATAGGTTGTAAGGGATTGCTGACATACACCCAAGGTATGTCTTGAGTGTCATCGATCTAAAATAGTGCTTAATAGAGCGTTCAGAAGTCAAGAATGTCTGCCAACCACAATTCGTGACCATCAAAAATCGTTTAAGACTTTAATAGTAATTCTGAAAGGCTTAGTTAGTACCTCAATTCGTGCAAGTAGATCTCTTCCTCCTCATTCTTCTTGGTTTGACTTTACCTTGAAGTAGCGACTTTTGATCACGGATCAAAGATTTCTCGCTCTAATCTACTGAACATTGTGAACTTACGATTTTCTCCTTGTTTCTTATCCTGGAATACCCATCGCTCCTGGAGTTCCAGTTTTATTTATTTTATCCGATTCCTCGTGGATGAGGAAATTTTTAATCATAAGCTGCTACATTCTGCGAAAAGTCCTTGGATCGCATAATTTTAGGCTATTTTTCTTAAAGCGAAAGCGCAAATTCCTTGTGAATTCCAAAGATTACATTTTCTGTTGTTGTTAGATTATTACACTCTTCATTGAAAGTCGTATGAAAGACAATCAGAAGCCGACACGTTCGATTCCCCACTTCCGGGTACTGGCATGATCAGGTAAGTTGATATTAAGTGGGGGAGACTTAACGACTCAATTCGGGTCCTATTCGAGCGACAATAACTAGTAATCATACCATAAGCCATAGGACTACTAAACAGATAATTCCAAACGCTTCGCGGAGGATCGAATGAGAGTTAAACTTGAGGTAAAACAATACCTCCCCAAAATAACACCGAATTGAGAAATAACATCTAGGCCTTGACCCAGACCAATCAATTAGCCGCAGATCCATAGAAAATGCATCCTTCGACAACTCTCTGCTGAAAATGCACACTTTGGGGATAATCTCCATTGTCTTCTTACTTGACATGTATCCAGTACATCCTGGGTCATCTTTCAAAGACCATGAGACTCACTCTTGAGTGCTTCATGTTTCTTATTTTCATCTTCACTCTCTTCAAGCTTCAAGCATCTCAGATGCATACATGAGAATTCACCAAGACGTAGGAACCCAACATAGTTCTATGTGTGAATTCAATGCTCCTAATTAGGTGGATTATGTTTTGATGATGACAAAATAATTAACAAATCATGCCTTGAAGATATTGCAACATCAACATCAACAAGAAGTCAAGAAAAGAAGACAAGTGCCCAATCATTCTCAATCAAATATTAATTGTAAATTTCTAATTTATGTTGAGAGTGGTTGAGAGTGGGTAGAAATAGTTAGTCTCTTCTAGGAATAAATTTTTATATGTTTATTAAGTTGAGATTGACCAAAAATTAATACTTGAGAGGAAAAATAAAATTGAAAAATAATTTTTCCCATATCTGATCAAAATACTCGAGTATTTTTATAAAGACTCGAGTATATACTCGAGTATTTATAGAAAAACTCGAGTGTTTGTGCCAGGTCAGCAAATATGACCGTTAGTCTTGTTCGTGCACCAATTCACTTGTGACCGACCAAAAAGACTCGAGTATTTACCAAAAGACTCGAGTATTTTTGTCCAGTCAGCAAAAATGAACGTTGGAGAGACTCAAAAACCAATTGAGGACATTTGAGTCTCATCCAACCCCAAGAGAGCAATTTAGAACCTGATTGTAAAATTTCTCTTTGAATTTGTGCAAGAACAAACAAGACAACAAGATCATATTGATTCAAGCTTTCTTAATTTCCTCTTCTCAAGTGTTAATTCCCAAAAAGCTCAACTTCTCACTCATATTGTCATTTTATTCCAAGTTGAGTTTTAGGCCTCAATTCTTACATTGAGCTGTGCTTATTTGTGCTAATCCATTGTGAGATTAGTAATACACATACAAAAAGCTTGATTATTCAAAGTCTTGGATTGTTCCCAAGCAAACCCTAAGTGGCTTAGGGTGTTGGAAGTCTTGAGAGGTTCTCAAGCACAAGACTAGAAGGTTCCTAGCCCGGTGGAGTTTCTTGAAGGGAGTTCAAGGAAGCTTTGTGAAGAGTTCTTCAATCACCGGAATCAAATTGGGGTAGAAATCAAGAGTTTGGTACACTCTTGAAAGGGTTAGGTTGAGTGAAGCCATTCTCAAGCAATCCTTTGTAATTTCTAACAATTTGATTATTAGTAGAAACTCCTAAGTGATTAGGAGGACTGGATGTAGCTCATTGTTGGAGTGAACCAGGATAAAATTGCTTGAGTGTTGGTTTATTGCTTTTAATCTACTTTCTAGCTCAATAGACTTAAGTCATTTCAATCAATTAGGATTTATACAATTAGGTAGCAAGTTCAAGGAATCTTTGTGTTTAAAAGTTATTTAGATTGCTTGCTATTCTGTTGGATAAGTTCCTGTTTATTATTGAATTGATTTGAGTTAAATTGCTGAATTTTCGTTTCTGGTTTTTCTGCTATCTGATAGGAAAAACTCGAGTATTTCAGAAAAGACTCGAGTTGTTCATCACTGAAAAACTCGAGTATTTCACAAAAGACTCGAGTCTTTTGTGTCTGATTCCAGAAAATTCAGTCTTAGCTCCATTCTTCAATTATCAATCCAAATATTTGGTATTAGTGCTTCAAAATACTATTCACCCCCCCTCTAGTATTTGCTTAGCCCGCTTGTTGGTTTCCAACACTATGCCTACCGATGGATAACCATCCATGTGTCCCTTCTAACCTTGGATACCGGTCGAGAAGCTTATGTGCGAAATTCCGAATAACGAATGAGCATACCCCCAAGCATGGATATAACCAAGTATGTTGATGCTAAGTGGGGGAGGATTTCAATCCAAGGAATGGGAGATGGAACTTTAATAATAAGAAAACTGACGATCTTACGCAGATAGAGATAATACGTAGTATTAGAAGACAAACGTTGAAATAGGCACGACCCTAACCACAGGTGGAGTGGAAAATAAAAACTGAAGGGAAGTAAAAACCGTAGTCCGGAGTTTACCAATGGGATGATTCTCCATTTAAGGAACCGAACGGAATTTCGGGGACGAAATTCTAATAAGTGGGGGAGAAATGTAACATCCCGAATTTTAATTCTAATAATAATTAGAATAATAGTAAGATTTGGAAGTAAGGATTATCCTAGAAGGGATTTAAAATGATTGATTAGGAGTTCTTTGAGTGCCATAGAGGAGTCAAGGAGCATTGGCATCGAAAAGCAAATTTAAAGAAGACCAAACGAGTGTTAAAAATCGATTTTTCGGTGTTATAAACACCTGACGTTAGGAAATTCAAAATAAAAGATTTAAGACTCCAAACACAATTCCCACCGTTGGATATGAAGATATGATTTTTAGGAAGTTATTCGTCAAATTTGAGAAACGAAGAAGTTATGGCTATTTGAAGTTGGGAGAAAATAGCTGAAAAATAGAAAAGCAAACTAGCAGTATCTGATCATTATACTCGAGTATTGACAGAAATACTCGAGTACTCGAGTATTCTGCGATTTGCAACATTAAAAACGCGTTTTGGGCTGAAAACCCCATTTCAACCCTTTGTTTCTCTCTCCCTCCGATCTCCCTCCCTTCTCCGACTTCGACCACCACCACCGCAGCCCTAAGCCGCCCCACCTTGTCCTTCCCTTCCCCTCTCTCAACCCGTCTCTCTCTCTCTCTTCCCTTACTTTCCCTTGCTCTCTCTCTCTCTCCTTCCCTCACAATCTCACTCTCTCTCCTCCGGTCTCCACCACCACACCCACCTCCGGCCGCCACCTCCACCATGAACCACCACCACTATCCACCACCACCACCAAAATATTTCTCTCTCCCTCTTCCCCTTTGGCTCTTCCCCTCTCTTCGATCTCTCTCTCCTTTCTATTCCGGCCGGAGCCGCCACCGTGGCTGCCGACCGACCACCACGGGCCACAACCACCATAGCTTCTCCCTCATTCCTTGCTCTCTCATCCGCGAGCCTTCTCTCTCTCTCTCTCTCTCCACGGATCTCACCGGCGCCGTTATCGACCCGTGATCGTGTTGGGCCCGTGTCGGGAACCTCGAAGCTCGAAGCTCTTGCCTCGGTCCAGTCGCGATCGTTCCCGCTAACGAGGAGCAACACCGACGCCGTCATCGTCACCGAGCTAAAATCCAGGTTCTATTTAAAAAGCCCGAGGTAAGAGGGTTCGCGTTACCTTTACTTGAGAAGTAAATTCTAAGATGCTATAGTGGTAGCTGAGAATAGGGTAAGTAAAAAGTATGTTAATGAACCTTAGGGTAGTCCCCGCTGACATAAATGAGTAATTAGAATTGTTAATTGAAACCACACTTTAGGGAATAAAAGGAATGAGCGTAGAATAAGGCCCGGAACGAATGAGCGTAATTAGAATATTAAAATAATTAGAATAAAACAAAAACGTGAGCAATCATAAAAATAAAACCATAGGGGAAGTAAAAGGACAAAAAGGGTAAACGAAATAGGCAAAAGAGAGAGTAGAATTAATGAATTAAAAGATAATAAATATAATAGTACCCGAAGAGTAAAGTAAGGAAAAGGAGGAATTTAAAATGCGAATACGATAAGCATGGGCAGAGTGGACATAATTAAGAGTTGTTGGAAAATTAGAGAAATAGGAACGAAGCAATAAACTAAATTCAATTATAAAAAGGAAACATGAAAAAGAAACAAGGGAAAAGATAATAAATCGAAAAGAGAGGACGTCATGATGAAAGTTAGAATAGAACGGTGTAATAAAATAGGGAAACCAAGTGGAGTTAATAGGGTAGTTAAATAAAATGAAATTAATGAAATAGGGATAATTAGTATCAAGGAAGAGAATAAATTAGAAAACATAGGAAAATGTGCTAAGTCATAAATGAAAATAAAGATTAAAAGATTTTGATGAGCATAAAAGAATTACTGAAATTATAAGAAAAAGAAAAGGAAGAGAAGAAGAAAAAAAAAAGGAAAAAGAAAGAAGGATACTGAAAATAGTGGAAAGTAAATAATGTGATAATAAGTCCCTAAGTAAAGAAATGAGAGAAAAGAGAAAAATACAGTAAACCAGAAAAAGAAGAAAAGATATATGACTAAGAAAAGAAAAAGAGAAAGAGAAAGAAAAATAAAGAGAAAGAAAGGAAAGAAGATAAAAGTCCGGTGCGAGCCTGTGAAGGCGTACCGGCATCGATGCGAGCCTGTGAAGGCGTGTCGATTAAAAAGAAAATGGAAGTCCGATGCGAGCCTGTGAAGGCGTATCGGCATCGATGCGAGCCTGTGAAGGCGTGTCGATTAAAAAGAAAATGGAAGTCCGATGCGAGCCTGTGAAGGCGTATCGGCATCGATGCGAGCCTGTGAAGGCGTGTCGATTAAAAAGAAAATGGAAGTCCGATGCGAGCCTGTGAAGGCGTATCGGCATCGATGCGAGCCTGTGAAGGCGTATCGGCATTAAAAGGAAAAGAATGGAAAATGGATAAAATAATGGGAGTGAAAGAATGTTAAGAGAATCAATAATTAAAAGAATGTGAGAATAAGTAAAGAACTAAAAGAGATTAATTATATGAATAATTAGGAATAAAATATATTAATAATTATGTAGGCTTAGTTATTTACTATGTCTTCTTATAGGATTTATCTTTTTAAGTTCTGTATAATGCTACCCTTCTTGCTATATTTTTACAGGTACGGAAGCGGAGCTTACACTGTTGCGGGCCGAACTGGAAACCCTCCACCACGTGGAGTGTGGTTATGATACCAAGAGGGGATTTTGTTTTTAATTACATTAAAAACTGTTATTTTTTTTGTAATTTATAATATGTGCAGTTATATGCCCTGAGACTGGTACTAATCGGGCGTTAGGATCTGAACTAGTTTTTAATCTATTGTGTTTACGTTTTTAAACAATTCTGGACTGACAGGTTTATAAGGAGAAATTTTTGGGAGGTCCGAAAAACAAAGGAAACTCTGTCGGATTTTCGTAAAACCTTTCATAAGAAATCAAATTCTAAAATGAATTTTCAAACTCTGATTTTATTAAAATTTAAAATTAACCAATAAAAGTGAGGATGTTACATACTACAAAGAATATGCAATAAATGCAAGGTACCAAAGAAAAATCATAATGTCTCATAAGGTTCAAAATGGGCAACTAAGGGGAAATTATCAATGCAAAACATCTGAAGGCCACAAAAACACATCCTAAGTGCCTTAATCATCTTAATGCATGCAATCAATTATCAATTTTGAAATGGTCACCGGTCAAGTTCTAGAAGACAATATCAAAGAGAACACACTCATGAAAGAATAGGGGTCTCAATATCAGAATATGTCAATAAAATTTACCCCTCAAATAGGCTCAAAAACTCACACTTGGCTAAAGTCAGTTCACTAATCACAAGTTCTGAAAGCATTTGTCGAAATAACCCGTTCACAATCATATTTACAGCTCAATCAAATAGAGTTAACAGTCAATGAGTCTATGTCCTAAACTAAGTATATACATGCATCATCAGAGAAAAAGTCCTAAGTCTAGAATAATCACCTACTCTCACTAGAGACACAAACCAACACCAAATATGGGGAAACAATTCAAGTCTGAAAAATCAATTTTTATTTTGTATCCTCCCCCAAACTTAGAGGTTGGCTTGTCCTCAAGCAAACTACTCTACCTAAAAACTACAAAATAAAAATTAAAAACCTATACTAAAAAAAAAACTAACCAAAAATGACAAGGATACAGATTAAGAATACTACCTATCACATCCACAAAAATAGCACTAATCACAAGTGAGATGTTGCTCCCCCAAACTTAATACCTGCAATGGTTAACACTAGTGCAATAAAGCACCACTAACGGTAGGAGACAACACTCACACCTGCACAAAACTCAGCAATACAGATGCAACAAGATAATAATCGAAATAAATATCCATGCATTAAAAAAAATAAATTAAATCCTAAAAAATGCAAAACAAGTTCTAATATCACAAGTACAGAGCGGGGTGGGGAAAAATACATCAGATAAAGCAAAATAAGAACAACCCCTAAACTAATCCTCATCCATCCCTCTATCATCAGGCTCAGGCACATCCACCGGAAAATCCAACAGACTCCTCTCATAGTCCGAATAAGGGAGCAAATCAAAAGCATAACCCTGATCAACACTCCAGACCCTCATAATATCATCACGGACCTCGTCCCTGCGTAACTGTACACGCTGGAACTCGGCCTGCTGCCGCAAATAACACCCCTGCAGTGCCTGCTCCCTCATCATGGACTGCATCATAACCCTCAGGTCTTCCACACCATCCGACGACTGTGTCGGTCGGCGAGAAGATCCTGCTCTATCCTGGACTAGTGGCTGTGGGTCAAGAATAATGGGTGGGTGCCTATCCTCTCTAGCTGTCTTAATAGCAAGTAAAACATAATTATCCCAGACAGCTTTAGTCAACATTGTGGCTCTCTTAATCTCAGTCATCTCATCATTCCCAGGCACTACCCCCACAGCAGCACACAACTGGTGTATCACCCAAGGGAATCCCACATATCCCTTATCACTCAAAGCAAAGCGGTGCAACTGATCAGAAATCAGCGATGCCGCATCAACTACAACACAGGACTTAAGGGCATACACTAAACGACAAATGGCTGGGGAAATCTCAGTGTCATGGGAATGCGGGTACAAGTTGTGCATGATGAACCGGACCCAAAACCGGGCAGCCCCCTGCATATTCCTCTGAGACACATGTTTTGGCCTTTGATTAATATTGAAATTCCACGTTTTTCCAGCCAAGAACAAATGTCTCTGAAGCATATCCAGAGAATACATACCCTCATCATCATAACTATCCGTGTTGAACAAAGCGGGGGCCATAGTAGGCGAGTAGCTAGGAAGGTGTAAGACATGTGCTATAGTAGCAGCATCATACAGCACTTCCTTGCCTCTCACATACGCAACCCTCCGATGCTCAACCGTCCCATGCAACAACTCCTCCTTCTTCTCTAATTGTGCACACCACCAAGCATGCGAATAGAACTCCCACACCAATTTCTGACTCAAATACTCCGGTGGACCTCTAACCCACGATTCCCATTTGTTCACTCTAATCACCTCCATCACCTCCTCCACACCACTAAGACCCATCACCTGCTGACCGGAAACGGTCTCATCAAGGACCATGCCCAATTCCGGTTGCACCCTTCTCTTAACCCTTTTCCCATCATGAAACTCGGCGACTTTCGGATGCTAAAAAGTCGTCCCAACCTCTCCACTACTGTCCACCATAGGCCTCTTTCCCCTTCTCAACATGTTTTAGTTCAAAAATTGCAAAAGGCAATATATCGAACACCTGGCAGGCAGCACAAAACCTTCAAAATTTTAAAGAGAGAACTCAATCCTAACCTTCCAAATCCAAACAAATCAGACCAGAGAAGGACATAGAAGAGATTCTTACCTTAAAACAATGAAAAATTCGTGTTCCCTAGCCCTTTTTTGAAAAATCCAAATTGAGAAGAGAATATAGGAGAATGGGGTTTTTGAAAAATTTTATGAAAAGGGAGAGAGATTGATGATGAGAATGATGATTAATGGAAGAGTGAGTGATTAATTTAATGAAATACGGGTGAATGTGATGGAATTTATGAATTGGGGATGAATTTGGGGTTAGGGTTCTAAGGGAAATTGAATTGGGGATGAAGGAAGTGAGGGGAATTTTGTTTCTCCCCCAGGCGTGCTGCCCAATTTAGCATCAGTGGACGCGCGCCCCAGGTGCGCCAGGCCATGCGCCCCAGGCGCGCCTGGTCTGTACTTGAAATTTTATTTTTATTTTTATTTTTATTTTTTTTAAATAAAATAAAATAAATGTAGATAAAAAAAACTACCAAAACTAAAAATCATCTAATAAATGGAGTTAGGAACTTACCTTTGTAACACAGCTTTTTCTATTGATGCACATTGAGGAACTCCCCCAAACTTATTTACCTGTGTCACAAGAACAACTAAAAGTAGTGCTAGAAAGCACCTCATTAGTAGTTACTTATAGAAAATTCCAACTCCTTATTCACAAACTAAAATAAAACCTACATTGCTACATAATTACAAAGAATCCACCAGGATCCCAAATTCTATGGCTCAATTCCCATGTGATATAGGAATAACAAGTTACCCCCATGTCCCATGGGAATGAGTAAGGATGATGATGAAATAAGGAAATTTTTAAAGAAATTTAAACCCACCAGGGTCAAAAGGTACATTCCTTACATCATGCATCATCATAGAAAGTTTGCCTTTTTCCCCATTCATGAAGGTGTAAATTTCATGAACAATGAAAATAAAATTTTTAGGATCTTTATTCATCCCTGTGTACAACAATGACTCATGTTGATGTTTTGGAAAAACATCATACAAATTCAAGGGTCGAACATAATTGAAAAATTTTGAATCATCCACACATGCTAAGGATTTAACACAATTTTTAAGTTCAGAAAATTCAGCACGCAAGGATGAGTCAAATTTTTCTATTATTATTCTATCCTCATCTATTTTGTTTTGTTTCACCTCTTCTTTCTCATGATGCACCTCAATTACTTTTTCTTCTTCAAAATTTTCAGAGAGGTTAGTACTTAAGTCTTCCTTAATGGAGAACTCTTGTACCCACTCCTCTATGACAGCTTTCTTATATAATTTTTCAATCTGATACTTTTGTACCACCTCTATGATAGATTTCTTATACGCATTGAAGTACAATTCCTCAATCTCGAAAATCGAGGTATTTGCATCATAAGTAAGAGGAGATGAATTCAAAACAAAATTAAAAAAATTTAACCCTCCACGAGGCATTATTGTACATTTGAATGAAAAACAGAAAAATAAAAAGAAAAATAGAATTTACTAATAACTACACTAAGTACCAAAAATAAACTAAAGAAGACTACTCCTCGGCAACGACGCCAAAAACTTGTTGATGTGCCAGCAAGTGGACTGGGTCAACGAGTAATATAGTCTATGGAAGACCGAATATCGTCCCACAGGGAGTTGTGTTTTTAGTATATTTTCACCTTAATGTAATTAAAAATAAATCCTATAACTAAAAAGTTGGTTTAAATTAAAATTCAGATTTGAAATCAATAATTAACTACACTAACAAGTTGCTGAAATTAAATTAAATTTGAGAAACTATGGGAGAAAAGTGGTTAGGAACGTTGGTTTCACTTATTCAATTATAATTTAGATTTTCCTTTAATTATCCTTCAATTCATGGACAATTACTCTAAAATAGCAATAGTTAGATCTCTCTAACATTACCCTTATTTTCTAAATACTTAATCCTTGATCTCTCAACAAATTACAATATAAGAAAATATCAAATTCAGCACAAGGGAATTATTAAGTCAATAATCATTCAATCATATCTCTATAACTTGAACTGATTATACCATTAATTGCATGGCCTATTCAAAATCCCAACTCTCGTTGTGAATTAAGAAATCCAAAACATAAATTGCGCAGGTTTATGTATACAATAAAAACACAATTAATGCATGAATTAAAAACAGTGAAAATCTAAATCATAAATTGAAATAAGCTACGCCATACAAATTCACCTTGTTCCTAACACGAGGGTTTTAGTTACACATAGAAATAAGAAGAAAAAAAGACGTAATAGGGAAATTCATGGATAAATTACCCCAAATTCTTCAATCTTCAAATGCTCCAAATCAATGCAATCTCCCTCTTCAAATCTAAATTATGTTTTTCTCCTCTAGTTGGCTGCCTAACCTAATTCTAAATCACTAATTTATAATTACAAAATATCTCTAAGTAGAATCCCAATCAATTTCTGAAGTTTTGGCCCAATTGGGCTTTTTCTGGTGCACGCACGCCCCAGGCGCGCGCCTCTGCTACTGCCCTGTTTCTCCAGTTGCGCGCCCCAGGCGCACAAGCGCGTGGACCTGTTCCGGCTCCATTTTTCTCCGTTCTTTTTCCTATTTCAAGGTCTTTGACTGCTCTTTCCAATTCCATAATTATTTTTCGCATTTGAGCTCCAAAATCACCTGAAACACTGAACAAACGATCAAAAAGTTCATGGGAAACTACAACTACTAAAATTCCTAAAAACTAATAAAAAGATCCTAAGTTTGCTATGAAAACAAGCCAAATCAAAGTAAAAGAATGTAAAATGAAGTCCAAAAACTATACATATCAGACCCAAATCAGAGTCCACACTCCAAAGGCCGAGGGAAACAACTCTGATACCATAAATGTAACACTCTATAATTTACTACCCTTAATTACCAAGTATTAAAAATGTGTACTTAAAATTTCATTTTTAAGATAATAAAATCACCCGTCAAACGGACGGAGTTTTGTTTGTTTTTCGGACTTTTCCAAATTTTAACCTGTGAATAACATCATCAATATATATAACCAGTAGCCAGCAGGGCTTCATCTCATACATACATCATATAAAAGCCCCATGGGAAAAAAATATAACATCCTGTATCAGTTATCAGAGTATTAGCGGAATATATATACTAAGTACAGCTAGAATGATACTCAGCAAACAACTATGCCACATATAATATCCTAAGCCTCTCCCAAAATATATACATCATATATACATCAAAAGAATAAGGAGGCTTAGGTCCAATAAAATCCTAATCCCAATAACAACCCTACTCTCCCTGTGAGGGAGAGCACTCCTGCTCGGCCGGGGGCTGTGCTAGCTCAAGCTCCGAACCTGAAAAATGTTAAGGGAGTGAGCATTGCACATGAAATAGAAATGCAGTTTCCAAATAGACATATCGACCCACTAGGCCAAACACAAATATCATATAGTTCACACATTTCACATTATCACATTTCAAGCCTTTAATCATTCCAAGATATCCCATTTTTATCAATTTCAAGTCCATTTACATCTTTCCCTTTTTAAATCTCGTTTTCCGATTCATTTCCTTTTCCATTTTTATTTCCTTTCATTATTCATTTTCTACTGTGTGTAACCTCAAGGCAGAGGTCTACACAATTCAGTGTATGCAACCACAGGCAGATGATCTGCATACACCCACCATTTATTTACGATGTATACAACCACAAGCAGATATTCTGTATACACCCCCAATTTATTTACGATGTATGCAACCACAAGCAGATAATCTGCATACACCCACCATTTATTTACGATGTATACAACCACAAGCAGATGATCTGTATACACCCACCATTTATTTACGATGTATGCAACCACAAGCAGATGATCTGCATACATCCTTAGTCCCTTTTTACTTCCATTTTTACCATTCATTTGCTCTTTTCATAATTATTAACCAATTGCACAATACAATTTACCATTCATTTCCTCATGTCATACCAGTTCATTAGTAACACTTAGGGCACAATTAATAAAGCATTCACATATAGCATCTATGATACATAGCACATTCTCAACAACTAATTTGAATTCCAATTTACTTTATTATGCACAATCTCGTTAATATGCTTATTTTTATCCTAGGGTTCTCTAACTACTCTACTAATTCAAATAACTCCTAATAAATCAATATAACTAATCGAATACCCATCCCTAAGACAAGCCAATACCCACCCCCTTACCTCAAACACTTAAGGACAAAGAGATTTCAAGTGCCCTATGCTTGAGTTTGTCCACCAAAAAGCTCAAAATTCACAAGAGGTTGATAGAACCTATTATGAAGCCACAAAAAGGAAGATTATTGTTCATTCTATGATTCTCAAGCCAAGCCCCAAGGGAAAAACGAAGATTCCATGGCTTTAGAAATGAAAACCTCTATGGATGGGAAGAGAGAGAAAGAATCCGAATTAGAGAGAGAGACGAAATCAAAGGCTTGAATACTTACTTGGAGCAAGAGGGAAAGAGATTGGATGATGGAAATGGGTGCCACACACTTGAACCTTGATTAATTGAAGTGGGAAGAGTTGTGCCCTAGAGGAGAAAGAGAGAATTCGAACTTGGCAAGAAACTAAGGTGTGTGTGCCTTTATTTTTTTTTTTCATCAGCACATGATTTAATCGATTAAGGGTTTACTTAATCGATTAACCTTTTTCACACTATCTGACCTTAATCGATTAGCCAACAGGTTAATCGATTAAGCTGCATAATTTTGCAGTATCCAGTACTTTGAAAGGTCATAACTTCTTCGTTACCCGTTGGATCTTCCTCAAATTTTAAAGCAAACTTCTTCACCTATCCTACTTCACATCCAACGGTGGAATTTATGTTTTGAGCTACCAATCTTGTTATTCTAAATTCCCTGAGTTTCTATGTTTTAAACCTAAGGTTACATGCACAATTGGCTAAGTTTCTAACTTATATCCTCATTTCCTCTACCCTAAGACCATCACAACATAGATTACACTATAAATTAAGTTTAGGATGTTAAAACTAGTAATGAATCTCTGTTTTCGTATTAAATCAACATCCCAGGTGTAACAATTATTAAATTCCTTTAACAATTGTGTTTCCTATTCAATTGGAACCCTTAATCCCTAAAGAAATTACCAACCAATTAGTCATCAATTAAGAACATTGGAATTAAATACGTTATATGATCCCCAAAAGTATCCCTACAAATTGGATGTTTATAATGTTTGATTGCAAGATCATATCTAATCTCTAATCTTCCAATCAAAGGATTAGAATACCAATCATAAAACGTGCACTTTTTATGTAAAACAATTTAACCAAAATCAAACAATTGATTTAAAACGAAAACATCAATTCATAAATAAATAGTCAAATTATGATCCATACAAATTCACCATATTCCCAACAAGAGGTTTAGTTACACATAATGGGAGAAGAAATAGAAGAATTAAGGGAAGAACTCATAATCATAGACAATAATGAATTTACCCCAAGAGATTTTCAATCTTCAAGTAGATCCCTCCATTGTTGATCTTCAATCCTTGTCTTGCCTCCTTGCTCTCAATGATATGTTTCTAACCTCTCTTCTCTAATCCTAATTATATTCCTAATCTCTGAAAAAGCTGCAAAACCTAATGGAAAAACCTATATTTAAAGTCTAAAACTGATCCTAATTGAATCAGAATAAATCTAATCAGAAAGTGGCCCAAATGGCCCTGCTATGTGGGTTGCGCCTGGGCACACTAGGCTCCACGCCTGGGCACGCCAGTTCTGGTGCTCTGGTTTAACGTGGGTTGCGTGCCTGGGCGTGTGGCCCCTGCTCCGACTCCGTTTCGCTCCGTTCTTGCCCCATTTTCAAGGTCCTTTCGTCTTCTTTCCAGTCCTATATTTCTTTTATTCAATTGAGCTCCAAAAGTACCTAAAACATACCCAAAACGGATCAAAATGTTCAAAAGATCCTAATCTACTAACAATTCCTAAAACTATACTAAAAATCCTAAATTTGCAAGAGAAACGAACCAAATCTTTGATAAAAGGAGGTGAAATTAATGCTCAAAACATCATATACTAGACCCAAATCACTCCCTCAAACTTAGCATTTTGCATGTACAAGGAAAAAGTAAAATAAAAATTCTAAAACACAAGACTAACCTCTAAATCAAAATGTACACACCTACTCTAGGACTTCGACTCACCAACTCAGACACTCATTTTCACAAGCAATTCATACAATTGAAACCTGGTTAGAATAACAAACTCAACAAGAACCAATGACTAGTGAACACTCTCAACCTCACAGTGTATATCTCTCATGTGTATCAAAGGTCATATATCAATAATGCACACAAGTTCATGCAATGACTAAGTGCTACCATAAGATTGACCATAGACCGAAATTGCCACTGAAAGTATTGAAAACATGCACAAATCAAAAGGTCTTTAATTGGTTGTAATGAGACATGGTTAAAAGTGTAAGGTGGGATAAAATAAAGAAGGAATAAACTAAGGGCTAAAATGCAAAAACAAATTTCCCTCAAAAATCATGAATGAGCAATAAATACTAAGCGGACTCACACTCAACTCACAATTATTCTATTATTCTATTCTATTCTTCTTTTCTTTTCACTTTTTATTTAGTCTCTTCCAAATTTCTCTTTAATTCTTTTCTTTTATTTCATTTATTTCACGGAAAAGAAGTAGACTTACAACACTTTGTACCATTTATTCACTTTTCCCTATTAAACCGTTCCTCTCAATTGCTCATTCAAAATTCCTAATGTACTCACAACGAATTATGCAATTAATGCAAGGTACCAAAGAAAAATCATAATTTCATTAGGCTCAAAATGGGCAACTAAGGGAATATGTCAATGCAAATAAGTTGAAGGCCACAAAAACACAATCCTAAGTTCCTTAATCATTTTCATGCATGCAAACAAATATCAATCTTGAAATGGTCACAGGTCAAGTTCTAGAACACAAAGCCAATGAGAATACACTCATGAAAGAAATAGGGGTCTCAAATCAAAATAATTCAATAATCGCATACCCCTTCAGTGTTTAAGCTCAATATCTCACTAGGCTAAAGATCAGTTCACTAATCACAAATTCTCAAAAAATTTGTCAAAATAACCAAATTTAAAAATATTTACAGTTCAATCAATTAGTGTCCAAAATCAATGAGTTTAATCCTAAACTAAGTATTTACACATATCATCAGAAAAACAGTCCTAAGTCTAGAATAATTACCTACTCCTACCAAGGACACAAACCAACACTAAAAACGGGAGAAAAATTCAGATCTAAAATTTTTTATTTTGTCCACTACCCCAAACTTAGAGGTTGGCTTGTCCTCAAGCAAACTAATCTAACATAAACTACAAAATAAAAATTAAAATAAATGCAAGGAGTTAGGAAACTTCCCTTTGTAGTACAGCATTCTCTCTTGATGCACCATGGAGGAGACTCCCCCAAACTTATTCACCCGTGTCACATGAACAACTAAAAATGGTGCTAGAAGCACCTCATTAGTAGTTACAAATATATAAAGCTCCAACTCTTTATTCAACTA
Source organism: Crotalaria pallida (assembly GCA_037953625.1). Lineage (NCBI taxonomy): Eukaryota > Viridiplantae > Streptophyta > Magnoliopsida > Fabales > Fabaceae > Crotalaria > Crotalaria pallida. The sequence goes on from CM075650.1 coordinate 62,547,565, forward strand.
ACTAACTAAAAAAAATCAAAACCTACACTACTACAAAACTAAAAAGAATCCACCAGGATCCCAAATTCTATTGCTCAACTCCCATGTGATACAGGAATAACAAGTTACTCCCATATCCCATGGGAATGAGCATTGATGATGGTGGAGTAAGGAAATTTTAGAAATAAGCTCAATCCCACCAGGGTCAAAAGGTACATTCTTTACACCATGCATCATCTCAGGAAAATTATCTTTTTCCCCATTCAAGAAAGTGTTAATTCCATGAATAAGGAAAACAACCTTTTCAGGGTCCCTATTGTTTAACAATGATTTAAATTGATTTTGAGAATTTTCATGAAAGCACAGAGGTTGAATATAGTGGAAAAATTTTGAGTCATCATGCAATAGATTTAACCAAATTTTTTATTGCAAGAAATTCATCATGCAAGGGTGGATAAAATTTTTCTACCATATTCACAACTTCTATTGTTGTATTTTGGTCCACTTCCTCCAACTTATTATGCACATTTTCTTCAACTTGCTCCTCCATAAGGGTTTCATCATTGGTCACATCCATCACCACCACTTTTTCCTCTCTTTGAAGAGAGTTGTTGATACCTCAATATTCGGTAGCCCAAATTATAAGGCCCAAATCATATGAAGGCCCAGGAATTGTCAAACAAAAATAAAGCAATGAAAGATACTGAGAAAGGCGTGCAAACTCCGAGAATTACCCAAGACACCCCAAAGCGACGGCCATCAAGGCGACACATTTTGATAAGGCGTCCGGGAGAAAGAGTAAAGCGTACTGATGGCGGCAAACGCAACGTGTTGTCTCAAAGCGTCTCAGGCGGCACGAGAACTCGGGTAAAAAGCCGTGGTAAGTGAGGGCGAGCAGGAAGTAGAAACCCGCGGGAGGCGCACGCATGACTAGACGAAGGCGACACAACCGTCCAAGACTCCAACGGCTTGCAGAGGAAGTCAAGAGGGAATCTTTTGGCTACCCAAGACGAAGCTGAAGGTAGTAAGACTTGAGCCCCTCTACTTCCCTGTAATCATCAATACCAAAGCCAAGAATGGTAAAGAAGACAAAACCACTGAATTGATGCTCTGAGCACATGATGCAAGGTGCTGTTACAAAGCAGACGAAGGGTGAGCGACCAATGACCACTGGTCCAAAGCACCATTATAAATAGGAGATACTTCTCCTTCAAGAAGAGGAGGGGGGGCCCGAAGGGGAGGAACTAAACGGAAAAGAAACAACACACCGGAACAACAATAGCAATATACACTAAACACAAGGTTCTCTCCTCTGAGACTTAGGGGAAGAGAGGACTTCATGAAGGGGAACAATACAAGAAGCGCATGGAACGCTACCCCTCTCCTCGAAGCATCCTCTAAGAAGGGGGCGCCAAAGAGAAGCAAGAAACGGGACAAGAAGGGAAGAAGCCCAGAGAGGAGGAAAGCCAGAGAGCGTACATCTCCAACAACCACCATCATAGTCAGGACAAGGGCGGGCAGAATCCCCGAAACACAACGGTCACCGGCAACCGCAACATAGAGAGCGTACAAAAGAAAAGAAAAGGAATGGAGGCTTCCTCTGAAACTTAAGATTAGCAGTACAAAAGGGAGTGTAAAGCCAAAGCGCACACTTCCCTCTCCTGTGAAAGTACCACAAACGTGGGAGCCATTCCTTGTACTCACCTCTCTGTATCTCATTTCAATATAATGAAAGCCTAAAGCTTCACTAAGCTTACGAACCCATTATCTCTCTTGTAATCATTTAATTATTGTTTATCGAGCAAAGCGATCAGAAACAATTGGCGACTCCGCTAGGGAAGCTATGGCTTCCAAACCTTGAAAGAAATGGGATTTACGTTGTGTAACAAGCGCCTGTGGGAAATGCCGCTCTGAAGGCGACACCCGCAGTTGCCGCCCAAGACCCAACACCCAGTCCTGCAAGACGTAGAACGGGAGCAGATCCTGGGAGGCTGAGCTTCAGGTCCAACAGATCACTGAAGTTATGGCCCCAAACAGTGAAGGAAACGCTCTTGGAAGCGCTACTCAAAGATGGCTCTTGAAGGCGCTCCACTGATGTCAACAGTCTCCAACTGAAGAAGCGTTTTAGCAAGGGGGTTGTCTTTCAGCCGAAAGGCGACCCTCTCGAAAGGCGGTCTGCTCCCCAAAAGGCGAGCTCCCCGGAAGGCGCTCCTCGGAGGGTGATCTCACCAGAAGACGTGCTCACAAAGGGCGACCAGATTCGCTCTGACACAAACTTTCCAGAGGGCGACGAGACTCGTCCAAGAGGCGGTCTAGGTCTTTGCGAGCCCAACTGTCCAAAGGAGCGACGCTTCGAAGGACGACAACGATCGCTCTATTTAGCTTTCCAGAAGGCGGTCGCACAACCGAAAAAGCCAAAGTACGCTCCCATTGACGAAGGCGTCACGCAAAGTACGCTCTCACTGGCGAAGGCGCCACATTACAGAAAGTAGAAACTCAGGAGCAAAGGCGCAACCAGAAAGTTTTATGGGAAACTTGCTGCACTAAAAGCTAAGTACACATAACTCTTGACTCAGTGAATATGCTAGTATGCCTTTTTCATGAATTTAATTATAATATATATGAATCATGACCAAATGAAAAATGTGTTGTGCCCAATCACGTACCAGTTGTTGTACGTATAGTTAAGAAAATATAGCTACTACATGCTCATTTTGTGCATCTATGTCTCAATATGCTTTTGGCAGTATCGCTTTCACATGACATCATGCTCTACGTAGTTAGTTTCATGTCTAAGAATATCTCGATAAGAACGATTTATTTTTACTCTGTCTAGAATAAGCGTTGTTCTGACATGACACGATATGATATGTGTATGGTTTGATTTTTAGGCTATGTATGTAACGGCTGAGAATTACATATGTGTGATCACAATCGTGAACGTTGTCGCTCTGATATGTGTCAAGTATTTGACTAGAAAAGCAGTAATTAGATAACGCTGTACATTTGAATGTTTGCTGTAGAACTAAAATTAGTATATCATACTAGTCGTTCTTGCCATAATCTTGTTAACCTTTCTTGGCTCAACCATGGCATGATGTAAATAAACTGTTTTTCATAATTCCATCATGCAAAAACAATGTTTCCTGTTGTAAGCTGTATGATTTAGATGTTGAGAAGGCATGCTTTAGAAAAGCGTTACATGAAAACATAATCTTGGCAATGATACATGATAATGCATTATCGATCTTGTACATGATTTACTAGAAACAACTAAAGCATCAAACAGCGAATAACGAAACAAGAGCAAAGTTTAAAGAGAAAGCAATCCAACACAAATAGAAAAGATCAGTGAAAATCAGACAAACAAAACCAAGCAAAGATAAAGAATGAAATCCGGAACCAAAAGGCGAACACAAAGTCATGGTGGAAGGGCGGCGCATGTCCACCTTGCAAACAGAAGTAGTTATGCATTTAGCATGAACTTATTGAAAAAGATACGCTACATAGAATGACGAAGTTAGGACAAGAAAAGGAGAGAAAAGCAAAGTTGAATTAGAAAGCCTCATGTGAAGCTGCAAAGATGAGATCCAAGGCGCATCAGGAGAAAATAAACAGTGTTGAAGCTAGAAATTCTGAAGTAAACCAAAAACAAAATGTTATTAATGTCAAGCCAAAGATCTAAAAACAAGTTATATCGAAAGCTGAAAGCAAAAGCTGACAATGAATTCAAACCAGATAGATGAAGGTGACTTCAAAGCAAAAGCGCGCAAGAGAAGTAATTGAAGAGCAAGAGCAAGCACATATGCAAAAGCTGACACAGCTAAACCCAAGAGTAAATAAGGATGAAGCAGAAGATATTTCCAAGCAAAAAGCCAGCCAAAAGTCAAAAGCGAACCTTAAAGGCGACTGTATGTGATCACAATCGCAAAGGCGTACAATTGCAAGGCGTACAATTGAAAGGCGTACAATTGCAAGGCGTACATAAAAAGGCGTACATGCAGCATGAGGGCGAATGCAAGTTTCGTAATGACCAGTGCGAGTACAAGATCCTGAAAAGTATGTTACTTAAAGGCATACTTAAACACTGAAGCATTGAATCAGATGCAAGAGCAAGGTGCAAGATAAAAGCAAGCTAGAAAGCGTCAAGTGACCGACCCAAAACTGTTCCGAACATAACATAACCAAGGCAAGCTCAGTTTACCTGATGACTGAACAACTATCAAGCTAAAATCTTGGATTCATCCCAATCTGCTCTCATAAAGCGAGTCAAAGTACCCTGACGCAAGAGAAACCAAGAAATCCATAATAACAACGGGCCTCTGAAGTAAAGGCACATCTGAGTTTATCCATACGTCAAAGCAGATCATGCGAAAGCAAGCATAAGTACGAAGCCGACCAAGAAATCCAAGCATCTGCGCACTGATAATTGCAAGAAGAACTAAAAGAAAAGTAGCACCCATGACAAGAGGTGTTACGAAGAACAAGCAGTCAGAGTTAAGCAATCAAATCAGAAGCAGGGCAGTGCCTATAACAAGAGGTGCCAATGCTAAAGCTCGAAGCGACACTGATGACATGAGGTGTCCCCGGAAAGAGCTCAAATGATACTGATGACATGAGGTATCGCTGTATTTAAAAACCTTCAAACAGGGTCAATAATGCCAGAACGCGAGGTTCAACACTTCAAAAAAGAAAAGAAAAGAAAAGAAAAGAAGAAAAAGAGAAAGAAAAGGAAGAGAAGAAGAAAAAGAAAAGAAAAGGAATAGTGTTGAACCGTACCGCGGGCACAAGCGCCTTATCGCGGTACCCGGATAGACCTCCTGAAAAATTTCCGGGACAGACGCGGGCGAAGTACGCCATATCGCGAGACTAGAAAAGGCCCCGGGAAACAAGGGTGCTAGTCTTAAACGCGGGCGGAAAAATCTGTAAAAGAGGTTGGTTAACGCAAGATCCAAGGCGATCCGTTAGTTTATAAAGGCCCAAAGCGGCAAACTGAAAAGTCCAAAGTAACAATCGAAAAGAAAAGGCCCAAAGCGGCAAACCGAAAAGTCCAAAGTGACAAAGAAAAGCCCAAAGCGGCAAGCTGAAAAGCCCAAAGCGGCAAAATCTGTAGAGCGTGCCCAATGTGCACGCTGAGATAAAATCTTGGCACCAATGACATGAGGGGCCATTGTTCAAAAAAAAAGAGAGAAAAAGAGAGAGCGTGCCCAACGTGCACCCTGAGAAAAATCTTGGCACCAATGGCATGAGGGGCCATTAAAATCTGCAACAAATTTGAAGCGCCCAAAGCGCGCTCCAAAAAAAAAGTGGAGAGGGGAGGAAGAAAACCTTCCTTGGGTACCCAAAACATAAGGGCCCTTGTAAAAAAAAGAGAGAGAGAAAAAAAAAAAGGAAAGAAAAGAAGAAAAAGAAGAGATGTGTGCTATCTGAATGCTTGAAGAAAAGGTATCGAAACTAAGAAGAGCATACAAAAATAGAAACAAGCACAAGTGCAGTAACAAGCGATTATAAAGCTATGTTTACAAGGCGAAGTTCAAGCCACAACCGCCAAAGCGACAAAGCCAGCAAAAACACACAAGAGCAAAAGTGCATAATCCAAATGCAAGCCCCAGGCGCAAGGTGAACAAAGAGATGAAAAGACAAAGACAAGGCATGCAATAAACATGCAGAGTAGAATCCAAGCTTGCAAAAGACATCATAGATCCCAGAGTACAAGTTCAAAAGCAGTAAAAGCAGCAGAGGCTAAATTCGAACAAAGTCACACAAGTTACAAAGCCAAAAGGAAGCAACAACCGAAACCATAGTCAGAAAAGCAGAATGTCAAAGTAGCAGCACATGTAGCGAAAATATTGTCTAAAGGATAAAGAGAGAATTCAAAGAAGTGACCCTGCAAACTTCCTCATAAGAATACTTCGTGTTAGCCAAATCGCTGATCTCCTGGTCAAGAGTCTCTAATTCAGCGGTTGCTTGGTCAAGTTGGGAGGAAAGCTCTTTGATGCGGGATACCAAAGGAGCACGGCGTTCTTGTAAGGCACGTTCAGCATCAGCCAACTCAGCATCGTCGAATGGAGGGCGCAAACTCTCGAAGCCAGCAATGGCATTCTCAAGCCAAACACCAGAATAATGATGAAACTGAAGCGTGTACAAGCAATCCAAAATTTCAGCTTTGTCCTCCCACGGCAAATCATCTATATCAACCGAACGGACCAAATGCAACATCCGCAACAAGGTGCGGGAACCAGACTCTCTGAAAAGACGAGGAAGCGAAGTTGGAGGAGGTATCAAAGAAGTGCGAGCACGGAGGAATGAATCAATCAAAGCCTGATCATCTGCAGAAAATAGAGCTGCAAAAGCACATAGAAATACATGCAGAAATAATGAGACAAGAATATAGAAGAAGAGAAAAGTCCAACTCAGTTCAAGAAAAGAAAGAAACACTTACAAACTAAAGAAGACCCTGGAGAAGCGGAGGCGTGACTTGCCCTCGCAGCAGGAGCCTTACCCTTATCAGCCAAAGAAACAAGACCTGCGTTGCCTCTGGGGGCAAGGCGCTCTCTAGTTGGGGTCTCAGCAACAGCAGCGGTTCGACTCTCTGAAGGGGCAGGGGCATCAACTTCAGCACCCACCCCACCAAACATATTCCCAGATCTTGGAATATCATAAACAAGTTCATAAATAATGTCAGCAGCACTTGAAGGGGCCTCTAAAGGCACACCCTTAGGAGAAACAGGAACACTTCTACAAATGTTAATAGGAGACATCAAAGAATCAAAGTCTTCACTAGCGGTGGATTCGGAAAGAGCAGAGGGGGCAACACCCCCACCAGCAGAAGATTGATGAAAGAAATCCATGGGGTCTTCATGATCGGAAATAGGTGGAATAATAGGAATGTTCTCAGGAAACTGGGATGAGGGCGACGCTGATGAATGGCCACCAGAATCACCTGCACTCAAAAGAAGAAGAGAATCAGCAATGTTATAAAAATTGCCCAAGCAAAACAAAGTGAAAAGCTGGAGAAAAACAAAAGGCAGGAAACGAAACCTGGAGAATGATCCCCAGCGCCGCCGCTTTCGGCGGAATCACCATGAGACAAGAAAGAATTATCCGAGTTGGTCTCGTTAACTTCATCCTGGACTAAATCTACATGAACTGGAGAAGAAGGAGCAATACGGATGCCAGAAGAGCGCAGACGACTAGACCGGCGAGTGGGAACAGCTGCGATTGCTTTTCTCTTCTTGCGAGATGTGGCGACGCCACTACTAACACCCTGAGCAGGAGATCTAGAAACAGAGGGACCTTGCGAGGGAGTCTTCCTTTTGCTTCGTCTGGGGGCAACAGAGGGAGACGCGGCAACCCTGCGACTGGGCGAAACTCCCTCAGCTGAAAATAAAACCAAGTAAAAGTTAAATGTAAAGCAAGAAAAAGAAGAAAGCGGCAAAAATGGAAAATGACCAAGATATTTACCCTTAGCTTTCTTCATAGAGGTGCAAAAATAAGGGTCATTGTGAACTATGGGCAGCAAAGAAGGAGTAGAACGCGATGAAGAAGCTTCAAAATCCCGAAGATGCTGCAGAATGTCCTCATGAGAAGTGAGCCAAGTACGCAAAACACCTCCAGCACGGGAGGGAGAAACATAAGCATAGGCAACATCAGAAATTTCAGGAGCTGCACCAAAAAGGAGTGCTTTGACCAAGTCTTCCACCGGGGCCTGCTCAATATCAAGAACACAAGGGGCTTGATCACGCCCAAACTGTCTAGCCACTCGATCAGGGCGGTAAACACAAGGCCAAAGAGCTCCACCGTGAGCACTCTTGCTGTCTAAGGGGACAAAACCGGGCAAGCAACGAACTGATAAAATCAATTTCCATAGATCATAAATCCCCTCAGAGGGGGTGGCGACATTGTTTCTTGTGGTAAAAGCTTCCTCATCATAAAGAGGATGCAGGAGGTCCGAGTAAGGGCGAAATAAAAATTTGTTCTCTGAATCAATAAGAGAAACTAAGGGTTCTCTTGGAAATCCTCTCGTCCAACACCAGGAACGAGGCTCCAAGCCAGCAGCACCAGTAGAAAGGGGAAGTTTGACGGGGCCATAATCAGAGAAACGCTCAAAAAGGAAGTACTGAAGGAAAGTCAAGTCAATATAAGAATTGACTGCAAAGCGCCCATGAGAAATGCGCATTTGTACCGCCACTTGATCCAGGCGAGCATAAAGACCGCCTAAGTAAAATGAAGCAAGAGGAAGGCGTGTACCTTCTGCCAAGAGGCAAGCAAAAAGAAAGACACATGGGCTCACAGACTCCCACGGAGATCCAGGAAACACGTACCTACTTAGCCAAAAAGCAAAAAAAACGGCACGGCAGAGGCGTGAATCTGTGACGGGCCCAGCCTGGAATTCGCCACCGTGAAAATCACCAAAGAAATACCGGACCCAACTAGCAAATGTGTATTTAAGGGAGGAGCGTTGGTTCGCCCTTCGGCTCCTAGGAACTAAGTTCCCAGTACCCCTTACCCTTTGAGAAGAGGAACCCCTTGCGTATGAAACACGCCTCCGCCTGAAGAGATCCCGAGAATACTTGGCACTGAGGGCCGAAGCAGCCTTCAACTTCACCGATAGTTCAGAAAAACGTTCGTCAATGTTTTCCACATCAAAGTCTTCGTCTCCAAAAGAGGGAAGCCCAAGGAGTATAACCACATCCTCAAGTGTTGGAGTAAACTCCCCCCATGACGTCAAGAAGGTGTGGGTAGAGGAACACCAACGCTACACTAACATCAACAGATCATCGGGCTTGCGGTTAGCGCCGAGCCGAGGAGATGCCTTGACGGTGGCAGCAATACCCACTTTTTCCAAAATAGCCACAAAAGCAGTATCAGTGGCAAAAACATGATCAACCCATTCTTGCCAACCACTGGTGCTGCCCACGCGAACGTTGAAGTTTACATCCACCCAAGGAAACTCTGAGCGGCGAAGACAGGAACGGAGCAATGAAGGACCCAATGCACAATGGTCCTTGTCATAGGAAGGTGAAGAAATAAGTTCGGCGGTCTCCTTAGAAACCACCATGGCCTCGGAAGACTAGACAGCAATGAAATCGCCCGAGTCGGGACCAAAAGGCGAGTTCGCCTTCACCTCCGAAGCCCAACGGCGATAGCCTGGTTTAACAGGATAGGAACGAGGGCAGGGAAGCTGTTGCATGAAGAAATAGGAGATGGGGCCAGGGAGTTGAATCTCCTCCTCGGAGCTTGAGGAAGCGTTTTCAACCGCAGGAGGAGCAGCAGCTCTCGATTTCGACATGGTGACAACAAATGCAAGAGAAGGGTAAACAGCGGAGATCAAGAAAACAAAGAACAAAGAGGTAACGGAGAAAGCTTTTGGTCTTGAGAAGATGAAAGAGGGAAGTTTCAGGCACAGAGAAGAGAGAGAACGAGTGGAAGTAAAGAAGAAAACCGAAAAGTTTGAGGAAGTTTTGAAAAATATGAGTAAAGGAGGGAACGTGGGGAAATGTGCAAGAGCTAGGGACTGAAGGACATTGCCTTCTCCCCCTGATGACACGTGGAATGCAGCAGAAGAATAGGAGAAAGAAAACGAAAAGACTCACCAGTAGAGAGCCCGTTGACAAGACCCCACTAAACAGCAAAGTTCAAAGCTGAAACTACCAAGAAACTAATAAGCCAGGGGGAGTATGGGGACAAATACTCGCGATACGAAGGCGTCTTCCACTACACGCCTTGCCCATAGAATCAAAGGCGACACTGGAAGAAATAACAGAGGAGGCGAAGAGCGAGGAAAAAAGAGCTGAGAAAAGGAGAAGCAAGCAAGAAAAACGCAAAAATAGGATTTGCACCGAGAAGGAAATTCTTCCCCTCTCACTGCAAAGGGGGCAATTGTTGATACCTCAATATTCGGTAGCCCAAATTATAAGGCCCAAATCATATGAAGGCCCAGGAATTGTCAAACAAAAATAAAGCAATGAAAGATACTGAGAAAGGCGTGCAAACTCCGAGAATTACCCAAGGCGCCCCAAAGCGACGGCCATCAAGGCGACACATTTTGATAAGGCGTCCGGGAGAAAGAGTAAAGCGTACTGATGGCGGCAAACGCAACGTGTTGTCTTAAAGCGTCTCAGGCGGCACGAGAACTCGGGTAAAAAGCCATGGTAAGTGAGGGCGAGCAGGAAGTAGAAACCTGCGGGAGGCGCACGCATGACTAGACGAAGACGACACAACCGTCCAAGACTCCAACGGCTTGCAGAGGAAGTCAAGAGGGAATCTTTTGGCTACCCAAGACGAAGCTGAAGGTAGTAAGAATTGAGCCCCTCTACTTCCCTGTAATCATCAATACCAAAGCCAAGAATGGTAAAGAAGACAAAACCACTGAATTGATGCTCTGAGCACATGATGCAAGGTGCTGTTACCCAGCAGACGAAGGGTGAGCGACCAATGACCACTGGTCCAAAGCACCATTATAAATAGGAGATACTTCTCCTTCAAGAAGAGGAGGGGGGCCCGAAGGGGAGGAACTAAACAGAAAAGAAACAACACACCGGAACAACAATTGCAATATACACTAAACACAAGGTTCTCTCCTCTGAGACTTAGGGGAAGAGAGGACTTCATGAAGGGGAACAATACAAGAAGCGCATGGAACGCTACCCCTCTCCTCGAAGCATCCTCTAAGAAAGGGGCGCCAAAGAGAAGCAAGAAACGGGACAAGAAGGGAAGAAGCCCAGAGAGGAGGAAAGCCAGAGAGCGTACATCTCCAACAACCACCATCATAGTCAGGACAAGGGCGGGCAGAATCCCCGAAACACAACGGTCACCGGCAACCGCAACATAGAGAGCGTACAAAAGAAAAGAAAAGGAATGAAGGCTTCCTCTGAAACTTAAGATTAGCAGTACAAAAGGGAGTGTAAAGCCAAAGCGCACACTTCCCTCTCCTGTAAAAGTACCACAAACGTGGGAGCCATTCCTTGTACTCACCTCTCTGTATCTCATTTCAATATAATGAAAGCCTAAAGCTTCACTAAGCTTACGAACCCATTATCTCTCTTGTAATTATTTAATTATTGTTTATCGCACAAAGCGGTCAGAAACAAGAGTCAAAAATTGTTGGTGATGCTTGTGACTCTTCATCTAATTGCTTTGAAATGTGTTCAACTTTGACTTCAAGGTTCCTTGAAATGGAACCTTAAATCTGAAAATTGGTTCTAGATTGTTCAGCATAATCTTTAGTGGTTTGAGCACATTTCTCTAAAGCTATTTCCCATGTGTAACACCCTATATAATAATTACCCTTAATTACCCCAAAATTAGGATTTAAAATTATTTTTTTAAAAAAAAAGGAATATGATATTTGCCAAAAATAATCTTTCCTACCATTAATAACGAAAACATCAGAGTTAATAAAGCAGAAGACTTAAATGCATCAAATACATAAAGTATAAGTTTAGGTACATTCAGATCGGTCATTCAAAATACAATCAGTGTTTTAGCTCGGCCCGACGGGCCGAGACCCAATACAAAACAATGTTCTAGCTCGGCCAAACTGGCCGAGACCCATCCACCTATCTGACTCTAAATAACTTACTCTCCCTGTGAGGGAGAGTGATCCTGCTCGGCCGGGGACTGCATCTGCTCGGGCTCAGTACCTGAAAAAATGGTAAGGAGGTGAGCATTACACAGAACTTAAGTAAGCAGTTTCTAAAATGACATACCGAACTACCAAGCCACACACAAGTAGTCAATTAGCAAATAAATCACAAGAAATCAAACCCTACATCATGCATACTATCTCATTTAGCTCGGTTACATACACACAATCTCATCTAGCTCAGTTCACATCATACACTCTAATTTAGCTCGGCTCACATGATTATCCAACCGCTCTATTACCTATTAATTATACCTCGGTTCACCCTTTCTTTCCTCGGATTATCATCTCTATCTCGGATTCATTTCTCATTATTTCACTTTCACATAGCTTACAGTCTTTTACTCTTCTCGGATGCATACACCCAGTGCATGTCTTACACCATTTATCGTCGGATATCAGAGTGTCATCCATAACTGCGAGTACCCAGTACCCGTCTTACAGCTGCGCATACCCGATATGCGTCTGACGCGATCAATGCACGCACCCAGTACGCGTCTTCTATGACCAGAAGCACTACCGCCGATCATTCTATGGAGTAAGGAATGTCCATAACTGCGAGTACCACAATACTCGTCTTACAGCTGCGAGCACCACAATGCTCGGCTTACGCGATCAATGCACGCACCCAGTACGCGTCTGCTAGGACCAGGAACACATCCCACCGATTCTGTTCTCGGAACCTTGTGTGAATCATAACTGCGAGTACCCAGTACCCGTCTTACAGCTGCACATACCCAGTATGCGTCTGACGCGATCAATGCACGCACCCGGTACGCGTCTGCTATGACCCGATCACACAACCATTTCTCTTTAATTTCTCTTATCCTGTTAACCATCTTTTAGCTCGGCCTCTCTCGGCTCCACTCTTTAATTTATTCCTCTTTACATTAATCTCATTATTTGCTTAGCTCGGCCTCTCTCTCTGCTAAATTCGGTAACCATTCCCTCTTTCCACTAACCTTACTCATTTTCTGTCTTGCTACTTTATCTCTCCTACTTTGCCTCTCTACCATTTCCTCGCACCCATTACCGAAGTCACTCAGCTCGGCCACAGACATGAATCATAAATATCAAAGCTCAGTAGACATTTATACCACAGCAACAACAATAAGAATAAAACATTCAACCAATCCATCATGTAAATACCAACATATAGCATACAACAATACTCATCCCTACTTCAAATTCATGTTGCTAATTCATTTATTAGTTCCCTTTTTACCCTTTTTACCATTTTCTTTCTACATTAACCTAGATCCCTTCCCTAATCTAACACCCACTCTTAGTACCCTTTATGAACACCCTAGAAACCCAAACTCAAGTAGAGGTAACACTCACTCCTTACCTCAAACCGTGTGAGATAAGAGTTGAGAGCTTGAGGATGACTTCCTTGACCTAGACCTTGGCCTTGTGAGCTTCACACCACTCGAATCCCTTCTTCTTAGCTGCACGCCGGCTGCCACACGGTCCAGGGACGCCGGAACAGAACGGGGACGGAGAGAAGGTGGGTCTCCGGTTTGTGAGACTTGGAGGAGGAGAGGGAGATGTGTGAGTGAGAAGAGGGAAAGAAGGTGTGTTGAGGGTTTGTTGTTGCTGGAACTTGAAAGAGAAAAAGAGAGAGAGATTTCGTAGGAGGAAGAGAATGAGAAATGCAAAGTGTGATATGGGGTGTTTGGGTTTTCTTTTATTCATTTAGAGAAAATATTTGTGTGGCTAGGATTCATTGGCTTCTTGGGGAAGCTTGAATATGTGGACAGGATTCATTGGCTTCTTGAGGAAGCCATGAACAGTACATTGAAAAGGACATAAGACAGTGATAGTGACATAAAGTGAATGATAGTACAAAAGTGAATGACAAGGACAAAGTACGGATGGTACGAATCCCAAAGGGCTACAGCTCAACATGAGCTGGCACAGAGGAGCTAGGATGTATCGGCTAGGGTAAGTCGGCTCGGCACTTAGGAACAGCAATAGTCCGAGCTTCCTTCTCGGATAGGAGTGTGAGGTGCGCTGAGGTCGGCTAATCGGTCTGGGCAACAGGTTCCGCGTTTGGTTCCCATCCAGCTCGGTTCATATGCGCACAATCCTATCTAGCTCGGTCGGGATCGGGCCGAGGCCTTAATCTCACATCCTAGGTCGGCCTATGTTCATACCACCCTTCTAACCTTGTACAATTTCTAAGGCTTAATCCTATCCTTAAATAGATATTTATATACTAAAGTTATTTTATTTAATATTAATTTTCGGGATGTTACACCATGGACCTTTTCCATAGGAATTGGCTCCACATGAGGCATTATTTTCTCAACTGTTATTTGTAATTTTTCTAAAGCTATTTCTCATGGGGCCTTCCTATCACTTATGTTTTGTGCTTAATAGTATGAAGAAAGGGGATCCGAAATAAATCTATTACAATCTAAATCATTATTAAAATAATAGTTATACATGAAAAGGTACAAGTTACACAAGTAATTACAAATAGTACCAAAAAAAAATTAGAATCGAATTTAAATCCCTGGCAACGACGCCAAAAACTTGTTGGATTACCGGCAAGTATACCGGGTCACAAGTAATAAAGAGTAAGTAAAATTATCGTTCCACTTGGGGATTGTAAATTGTTTCTAATAATTCTTTTGGTTATTTGAGATTACTATGTGAAATTTGTATTTGGTTTATTGAGTTAAGAAAATATGAAATTAAATAAGAAAAACAACAAATTAAAGATAAAAGGAAACAATTGGTCGGGAAAAGGCTAGGAACATGGTTTCATTGCAGGACCAAGTTTACTAGTTATGAATCTCTGTTTTCGTATTAAATCAACAACATCCCAGCTCTAACAATTATTAAATTCCTTTAACAATTGTGTTTCCTATTCAATTGGAACCCTTAATCCCTTAAGAAATTAACAACTAATTAGTCATCAATTAAGACACTGGAATTAAATACGTTATATAATCCCCAAAAGTATCCCTACAAATTGGATAATTATAATGTTTGATCGCAAGGTCAGATCTAATTCCTAATCTTCCAATCAAAGGATTAGACTACCAATCATAAAACATGCACTTTTTATGTAAAGCAATTTAACCACAATCAAACAATTGATTTAAAAGGAAAACATCAATTCATAAATAAATAGCCAAATTAAGATCCATACAAATTCACCATATTCCCAACAAGAGGTTTAGTTACACATAATGGGAGAAGAAATATAAGAATTAAGGGAAGAACTCATAATCATAGACAATAATGAATTTACCTCAAGAGATCTTCAATCTTCAAGTGGATCCCTCCATTGTTGATCTTCAATCCTTGCCTTGCCTCCTTGCTCTCAGTGATATGTTTCTAACCTCTCTTCTCTAATCCTAATTCTATTCCTAATCTCTGAAAAAGCTGCTAAACCTAATGGAAAAACCTATATTTAAAGTCTAAAACTGATCCTAATTGAATCGGAACAAATCTGATCAGAAAGTGACCCAAATGGGTCTGCTACATGGGGCACGCTTGGGCGCACCAGGCTCCACGTCTGGGCGCGCTAGGTCTGGTGCTCTGGTTTAACGTGGGTTGCGCACCTGGGCGCCCCAGCCTGGGCGCTTGGGCGTGTGGCCCCTGCTCCGACTCCGTTTCGCTCCGTTCTTGCGCCATTTTCAAGGTCCTTTCGTCCTCTTTCCAATCCTATATTTCTTTTCATCAATTGAGCTCCAAAAGTACCTGAAACATACCCAAAACGGATCAAAACGTTCAAAAGATCCTAATCTACTAACAATTCCTAAAACTATACTTAAAATCCTAAATTTGCAAGAGAAACAAACCAAATCCTTAGTAAAAGGAGGTGAAATTAATGCTCAAAATATCATATATTAGACCCAAATTAGCCACCTGCATTGAAAGAGTTATAAATACGAAAATGGGTGTGCTCATGTATCTATGCATATTCTATCTGTCTATGATTATTTGTGTTTGATATTTTTAGTCTCATTTTATTATGTATATGTGTGATGCTTACTCCCGTGCCCTTGTTTGGTGATGGCCAGATACCTAGCTTGCATCAAGATCCGACCCATCCCTAGTGGTATTTGGACTTATGAGGAGCATCTGGCCACCTTTGAAGGTGAGATGGAGATTACTCTCTATCATCCTAACCCCTTGGCCAGGGTGCGACCTCGTAGGTTTAGAATCCCTATTATATATACTATGCATGTTCCACCCTTTTATTCTTTTAGAGGACCACCCCCAGCTCGATCTGTACGGAGATTTCACAACTTTCGTTTTAGAGCTGCCACTCGTTCCCTTCTTTCTGCTTTGAGGATTTTCATTGAAGAGACTCCTTCTCATAGCCCGACAGGTGCCGGTATGCCTGTTTCTGTTGCAGACCCTAGACCCAGTGGTAGGGTCCCTATCCCGTCGGGCGAGGTCGAGGAGGATCCTGTATGTGGAGGATGAGGACGAGGAGGTACCAGTCGAGCCGGTTTCTAGGACTCGTAGTGGAGTTAGTGGTTCCTAGGGGCAAACATAGTATAGATAGTTTGGATCCTAGGTTAGGGATGTAGCTGTTGTGGACCAGTTGGGAGCTTTGGAGGATCAGTTGATCTGCTCTGTGTAACACCCTATTTATAATTACCCTTAATTACCCCATATGAAAATAGTGAACAGAACTTTTTTTTTTTTAAACTCATTAACTTATAAAAATCTCTGTCAAATCGTTCAGAGTTTCCCTTGTTTTATGGACATTCCAAAAATTCCTGTTTTTCCTGAATCCTGTATTAACATAAGTACATATATATATATATATATATTCAACAATATGCTTGCAGGGCAAAATAGCTAACAGTTCTTTCATTACATTAAATCTAAAATGAAAATAAGTTGTTGGAGTGATTTAGCTTCCCTAAGATATCATACATTCATAAGTTCAAAATAAAACCCTTGACCAATGAATGGTCTCCCAGCTAATTAAATTACACTCCACGGTGTGGAGTGTACTCCTGCTCGGCCATGACTCGTGTATACTCCACCTCAGTACCTGTAAAAAAATGGCAAGAAGGGTAGCATTACACAGAACTTAGGAAAGTAGCTTCTAGAAAGCATAACAATAAACTAAGCCCTATATATTTATTTACAGCTTACAAACCTAATCATTTTCATACTTTCATTCTCATTTACTATTCTCTTAGCTCTTCTACTCTTATCCTTAGTTTCCTCTGACTCTATTACCACCTTATCATATATTACTCAGTTACTCATACATTATCATTCTTCATGTAGTCTGGCTACATGGTCTCATGACCTGGTCTCATGACCTGGTCTCATGACCTAACCTACACCAGAGTTATTCTCTTATCCATTGCTACATGTCGTGATTATATCCATCGTTTATAGACTACCCAACACACCGAGCACACCGCCATCATCGTTTCGTTTGAATAGAGCATGAATTGCGTAGAGCACAGGGTGAATACTCCCTTCTATAGAAATTTGCACCACTATAATATCTCAAGGGAGGCATTGCCACTCATATACATAGAGGCTAGGGGCATATTGCAAACAAGAATGAGGTGAAGTTGTTTTGTGACTGTAGGATGAAAAGCACACATGGGTTGCCCTGTCGGTGCGAGATTGGCAAATATTGTCATTTAATGTTAAGATTAAGGAGAAGGAGGAGAGAGAACTATGCAACTTGTTATGATCCAAATTCACTTACAGTTTGGGAAGAATTTAGCAAGCTTTACCGCCAAGTCGACTCCGATGGAAAGAACATTTTTTGAAAAATTCCACGAGGTTGTGAAACCTGATACCACAACATTACATCCAAGCACTAGCAAAGGTACCGGTTTCAACAAAGGGGCGGCGCAAAAGTGACAAGGATAAATCAACGAAGCGTGACCCTTCTTTAAACATATGGATACAATGTTGGCTGAATCTTTGACTCAACAAAGAGTTCCCAACCTTTCCAACCTTATCAAAATTCGAAGAAGACACAAACCTGTAGACTCAAAAAAGAGATCATCAAAATAAGGTCAAAAGGCTTCAAATTCATAACCTCGAGGTAGAAAGCGTACCTAGAATTGTACCATATTTGTACCATATGATGATTTGGAACCTTACGTAATGTATGACGTTGCTGGTGATGTAATTGTGGTTTCCGAGCAATATCAATGTATTGTTACGGTAGGAAAAATAACCACAATTTAATTCATTTAGACTTAATTAATGAAATGAAAGATTATCGACAATTATATATTGACTTTTTAGGATAATACATAAGTTTGATGCTATCATGAATATGTTTTGAATATGTTTTGTTGTTGTTGATAAGTGGTTACTCAACCCGGATATGGGATGCATCACTGCTTCAAGGTACAATGTTATGTTTGTTTCAATACCGAGTGAGGAGTGAAAGCATCGATGAATGCATCACCTTTCTCCCATACAACACGGCACCTCTTGCGAATACTCGTGTATGGACGGTTAGGCGCACAGTTGATCAGAATCATTTTGTCTATCATTATTATGAAATTTAATGCTTATTGTTGACTAGCTTCATTTTCATTTTCCTAATTATTGCAGATAATTATGATCACATCTCCATATACAATAGGATCATCATTACCTCCTGTGTATCAACTATGGTGACACATTTTAGTGGGGAGCATGAGCTTAGGAATTAGTTATTCCTGACCGCCTACATTTGTCCAGTCTTTTATTACCAAAACCACAAACAGAAGGGAAACCATAACATTATATTAATAGTTTTTTGTGTATAGGCTTGTTATAAGTCAAATCTATACAAGAAACTATTGATGTAATGTTATGGTTTCCCCTTCTGTCTGTGTGTTTATGGTAATAAAGGCATGTACAGACATAGGTGGTCACCCCACTAAAATGTGTACGACAAAGTTGATATACCGAAGGTAATTGTGATCCTACTCCTAGATGGAACTATTATCATAATAATTTGCAATAATTAGAAAAATGAAGCTAATCAACAATATGCATTAAATTTCATAATAATGGTCATAATAATTTATCTGAACAAAATTATTCTTATCAACTATACGCCCAACTACCCATATCCAAATATTTACAGGAGGTGTTGTGTTGTGTTGTATGAAAGAAATACGATGCACAGATGCTTCCCCTCATTATTGAGACAAACACGTTGTATTTGACGCAATGATGCATCCCGTATCTAGAAGGAGTAACCACTTACATGCAACCTATCCATAATAGCATCAAACCCACGGATTCCCCTAAAAATTCAATATATAATTGTGTAGATGATTTTTCATTTCATTAATCAAATCTAAACGAATTAAATTGTGGCTATCTTCCTTCCCATAACGATGCATTGATATTGCTCGGAAATTACAATTAGCATCACCAGCAACACCACGAGTCAATGTAAGGGTACAAATCATGATGTGATACAAACCCGTTACAACTCCGGGTACGCTTTATAGCTCGAGGTTGTGAATTTGAAACCTTTTGACTTTTTTAATGATATCTTCTTTGAGTCTCTATAGGTTGTGTTTTCTTCGAATTTTGAGAAATTGGGAAGGTTGGAAACCTTATTGTAGTTGTTGAGTCAAAGATTCGTCCAACATTGTATGTATCCATAGTGGATTTGGATCCTCCTCCTTAATCTTCTTCACATTCAATGACAAAGTTTGCCAAAACGATCAACTGTAATGAGAGAAATGGGTTGTCCAAACGTTGATACTTTGCAATTTCGCACCGACAGGGCAACCCATGTGTGGTTCTGATCCTATAGTCACAAACAACTTCACCCTCATTCTTGTTAGTGACAATGCCTCCCTTGAGAGATATTATAGTGCAAATATCTGTACACGGGAACATTCACCCTGCGCTCCACTTGCTCTCTTCTTGCTCTCTTCAAACGAAGCAATGATGGCGATGTGTTGGGTAGTCAACAAAAGGTGGTTACAATCAAAACATGTAGCAATATCCCATTTGTTGTCAGCTAACATCATCTTGAAGGCAAAATGTGTAGTGATCGTCTTCACTAAGATATCGAACTGGAACATTGAGATTAACAACGAACCTTTCAAGGCAATGCGAAGCAATAACAGCTTCGACCTGTTGCTTCCTAATGAGATAATTTTTTAAAAAAAGTTTCGCATAAATCGCTTGACAAGACGTGACCAAAGAAGAATGAACAGTGTGTAACGGCTGAGCTTGAGTATGTGAGAAAGTTTGAGATGGTGGAGTTTCTTCCATGGTGGAGAGAACTTAAGAAAGCTCCGATTACCAAGAAAGTGAAGATGAAGTGAGAAGAGTGAGAGAATCGAGAAGAGAGAGAGGGTGAAAGGTAACTAACTTCTATTATTAAAAACTGGTAATGATACAATAACTGAATCCTCCTAGTTATAGGGTATTCTGTCATAATGACAGTTGGATTTACAGGCTAACAACCGTGGCTGTGGCCTTCTATACATAACTGATACATAATATTACCTACTCCAATAATAATTGTGTCCTTGAGAGGAGATGATAAAAAAAATAGAGGGGAAGAAGTAAAATCAAATTCAAATGGCTAGGAAAAGAGAGCCATTACTTTAGAAAACTTGGTGGTCATAGAGGGGACAAAGGCTAAAAGTAAAGTCAAATTTTGCCAATAACCACTTAGAGGATGCCAATATCCTCATTAGAAGCGCAACAGCCAAGAGGAATTGATTTAAAGTTGTCACGGTCTAAGACACTTTACGGCCTATTTATGAGTTGGTCTTTGGAGGGAAAGGGAAGGCCTGGGAACTCTCACAAGTGTATTACAATGTTCCCAATCTCAAGCCTTCCCCTTTCCTCCAAAATCGGAAAGCTTGGGAACTCTCTCATGAGTGTATTACATGGTCCCCAATCCCAAACCTTCCTCTCAAAAAACCAACTCACAAATAGACCCTAGACCCTACAGATATTTTTTTGCTGCGAGCCTACGACAACATCACACCATAACTCTAATAACACAGATAGCCTGATATTCTTAGGCTATAAAGATTTCACAATACTACAAACAAACCACTGGCAATCACCATAGCAACATTGCAGGCTACCGGTAACTAATCATACAACTGAATTATAACTATCACTATGTATCATGTTGATTTTAAATGCCATGTTTAGAAAATAAATAAATAAAACAATGAGTGCTTAATAAACTAGTTCAGATTTTCTTATTGTTAGAATAATTGGGTCTAACTACACCCAAAAGCTAGCTCATAGGGGGAGGGTAGCCCAAGCTATCATCCATGTAGTTGATAAGAGAGGGCCCGGGTCCCAGTTTCGCCCTCACCAGATGCAAAAGCTGGTGATATCCCATTTCGCCGTTGCAGACTTCACAGCTAGGATCACAAGTCAAAATATCATATTGTCACAGTGGGATGGAGACGAAACATCGCAATTAGAGTTTTTCCCTTAATTTTTTTTATGTTTTGTGTGTTTTGGTCATGTCGAATGCCCTTCTTAACCCTAATTTGCAACAAAACACTGAGCAGCCCAACCCATTCGAATAAAACACTAAGCAGCCCATTCCAACAAAACACTCCCTTGGTCATTGCATGCAGCAAGACACATCATGAACCCTAAGCACTTCTACAATGTCCCAACCATTATGACAATTATGAAGTGCTTGAAAGATTGTATAAGGTATAGAGAAGCTTAGTCCAAGTGTGCATGACATTAACTTGGCAATGCAACTAGTGAGCATTTATAAGAATGCAAAGAGAGGGTTCAGCGGGGCAAATGCAAAGAGGCAAATAACCACCATGGTTCCTGGTAAATTTCAATTGAAGAGGAGGTGTTGGACTCCATGGATGTTGATGTATGACATCCAAGTGATATCAAGAAGGATGATTTAGCAAATCAAGAATTTTTGGAGGAAAGGGTTCCTGAAAAAGTGGGAATGAGACACCAAAAGGCTTGGGACAATAGATGGTCCTAGAGCAATCATAGAAACTGACAACAACAGAGGAGAAATCTTGGAATATTGTGGTTCAATTATTGTTATTACTTAAGCTCATGAGGAGCACCCAAACCAATAATCTAGTTCAAGGTAAAGTCTTATGGTGTAAGACCACAATGAGCTTCCTTATTAACTTAATGTACAACTCATAACATTTTCATTCCTTTAAGGCTAACCACTAACATATGTGGTGGCTTCATTGTATCAACCTGGGGAGAGTCCACAACAAAAGATTTGTACATTAAGTGATAAAGCCATGTGGTAAGTACCACCACTAAAGGTTTCTTATTTACTCAATGCGGGACACATAACAATTCAAGTCAACAATAGGGAATATCAAAGGTTCGGTCATGTTCATCTATTAGCTTAGCCAACACACAGAAAGACTTCACTGAATAATCAATCCTTGTCATGATCCAATTCTTTTACACATATGAGTATAGCCCTAGGTATGATGAAGCAATTACTTTTTTAAACATTCAACTACTGATTATTAATTTGTGCATCATTCAACTCCAAGTTAGCTGATTACTGACTTAGGCTTTCACTTTTTTTTTTTAAACAGCTTCCCATCCTCCAGAATAGTAGAGAACGGAAAATAGACAGGTTATAAATCTTATTCTATTTATTCCTTATACTGCTAACTACTGTAACACATAAAGCAAATGTATAGGAAAACAAACTCCACCAAAAAAAGGAAGGAAAGAAAGAGAGGAAAGTTCCCGAATATTTTTCCCAGCTGATTCATTCTACTGATTCCATTCCCTTCATAAAACAAAGGTAGAATTTGGTGCAAGAGAACTAGATGGAATAATTCTATTTGGTTCCGCTACTTTCAGTGAAATCAACATATTCTACTTTTTTAATCCACTGTCCTGTCTTTTGCTTTATATAAAAAGTAAACAAAAAAAAAAGTTATTTGGATCAAATATACATTGGTCATCAAGTTAGTCATCCAAAAAAAATGATATATTGGATCTTCTGGAGACTTATTTGGTGGCATATAAATCTTTCGAGAATCAAAATTTACACTACGTGATGATCATCTCTCCTTAAAGGCACTTATTTTGTGACTATTTTCTTTCGAGGACTAAATTGGTGGCTAATGTATCTTTGGAGGACAGATATGACATCTTACTCTCTCTCACACATATAAAATACTATAACAAAAACTAAAAATAGAACCCAGGTTAGGTCATGTGTTCTAAACATAACAAAAATCATAATTTTATTGGAATATGCAGTGTAAGAACCATTTTCATGTTTCAACTTGGTTTTTGTTTTACTGTACAATAACAACTCATACAATCGGATGAGTAGATATTTTGCTTGACAGGCATGTTTCACACAGATCAGCAAAGAAATTCTTAAAAGAAAAGTGCGAATGCAAATGAAAATGGTTGAGCAATATGAGAATGGAGATAAAGATAAAGAAACACTTACATCATGGCCATCATAACTTGTTTGAGATCATTTTCAACATTCCTCATGTTGGCAACGGATTGCGCACAGAATATGAGAGCGATCCAAGAGCTCAACTTGTACTGTTTTTTTTTAATATTATTATTATTAAAACAGAAGAAAAATAAAAAGTGAAAAGAAACAGAAAAAAATAAAAAGTGAAAAGAAACAGAAGAAACTACAGATCTGTGAAAAGCAATTGAAAGAAGCAGAAAGAGAGAAAAGTAGTACTACGAACCCTAAACATAACGCCGGCAATGCCGAACAGGACGGCGATGAAACCGGCGTAATCGATTGGCAGGTCCTGCGGGGAAACTGGCGGCGCCACGTATGGCTTCGCCGCCGATGGCTGGCGTGGATCGTTCGCCTCACGATCAGCAAACACTGATTTTCAACTTGTTTTTTATTTTTTCTTCAGACATAAGTACTGATCTCCTTATATTTTTTTGTGTACACTAAGCGTATCCCTGCTAACAGCCAAAGACTAATCCCCTCCAAGGCGTAGAGATTACCGAAGTGAGTTTTGTCTCTACCAACAAAGCCTTTTCCAGGCCCACGACAGGGATCTTTCCATGCCCACAGGATCGAACCCCTGACATCATAGGAACCCAACTATCTACCAACCGATTTCCTTGTATTATAAACATGTTTTAAGCCCCCCGGAATTGAACGAGGTTGTTTGTTTTTTTTTTGGGGGTTGTTTGTTTGTTGTTATCTGAATCTGAATATTGCACGGTTAGTTATTATAGATATTTTGATATATTTTTTAAATAATTTTTGTTTTTACATTCTTTAAATTTATAATGGTTTTTTAATTAATATCATATTCTTATAATAATTAATTGTTAATCATTTTATTTTTTGAATTCAATTAATTTTAACTTATTTATAAATATATAATTAATATAAAAAAAACTGTACAAAATATATATATATATATATATCTACTATCTATATATAAAAAGATCCCTTTTCGAGGCACCACGTTTGCCGGAGAAATTTTCGAGGCACCACATTTGTCCCGTGAAGCTTTCTTCGCACCAGAGAGTTTGTAGGTAGATAATCATTATCTCTAATCAAAATTACAATTTAAAATTAAATAAATTATTTAAATTTATTTAATCATTATATGTATGTAAACTTATTATTCTCAATTATTTTTTGGAAAAAAAAGTAATCATTGTCCTCAACAAAAGTATTTAAAAAAATATTAAAAAATCACAAATTTATTTAATCATTATCTGTACGTGAAATCATTATCCTCGATTTGTTAAAAAAAAAGTAATCATTATCCTCAACAAAAATATTAAAAATTTATAATAGTAATCATTAACCAAATTACAATTTGAAATTAAATTAATTATTTAAATTTATATAATCATTATCCGTATGTGAAATCATTATCCTCAATTTGTTGAACAAATCATTATCCTCAACAAAAATATTTAAAAAATATTAAAAAGATCATTATATATAAAATAGGCTCTCCCACTCAATTTTTAAAGTTCTATCTAATTCTAAGAGTTCTCTTCTCCAAATTCTCTCTTTTATTTTTATTTTTTCCTCATTCCTCTACTTAAAGCTCTTAATTTTGATTTTTGAGTGTTTGATGAATTACTTATTAGATGATGCATATTTTGTTATACTTTTAATTGACTTTTGTTTATTCCTTTACTTAGAGCTTCTAATTTTGATTTTTGAGTGTTTGATGAATTACTTATAAGATGATACATATTTTGTTATACTTTTAATTGACTTTTGCTTAATGCTAATTTCAGGAAAAATGACAGCAATGAGTTACTTCAAACAAGAGCATGACCTTGGTAAGTTGTTTTTTTTTAAAAAAAAATGATAAGTTGTTATACATACTTACTTTGATTATTCTTTATTGAAAGAATATGCAAATAATTGATCTTTTTCTCTTTTCAAAGAAGAGAAGGGCTCTCCTAGGATTAGGAAGAAATACCTTGATCGTATTCCGGTGAGAAATAATTTTAGTGAGTCTTTTGCTTGTTTGAAGAAACAATGTTTTTCGATTTATTTATGATTTTTTTTTCGTTTTTGTCATGAGATAAGATAAACGATGAAAAAGATCAAAATATTTAAATATGAATAATAATAATAATAAATGTGATAATTATATTTAAAAAATAATAATGGTAAAAAAATATTAATTTATCCATCCAATAAATATAAGAAATATCTTATAATATTATCCAATAAAAAAATCAGAATTTATAATTTTGGTTTAATTATGTATAATTTTTCATATTAGATGTGATAATTATATTTAAAATATGCTAAATTATCATGTCTTATGCAATAGAAAATATTTTGATTTATCTTTAAATCTACTCATAATACCATCAAACAAAATAATATAAAAAAAGTTTAATTTTCATTTCACTCTAATAATTAATCATAATATCATGATAAAACGTGTTAATTCATCGATCAACTAAATAAGGAATACATTAATTTAATACTCATCTATACATAGACAAATATAATATTAAATATATATATATATATATATATATATATATATATATATATATAAAAGAGCCAACATTATATTCATAATAAAATGCAATGTGTTAACCAAGATAGTCAAAAATAACAATTTCAATGTCGTCTTCATGTTCTATGAAATAGTGGATATTCCAATTTATCCTTAAATTTTCTCATAATACCATTAAACAAAAGAGATCAAAATATTTAATTCTGATTTGTTTTTAATTATCATAATAAAGTTGATAAGCATATAAAAATATTAATTTATCTATTAAATAAATAAGGAAGATCTAATTCTTATTTGCTTTTGATTCATCATAATAAAGTTAATAATCATGTAAAAAATTGTTAATTTATCCATTGAAGAAATAAGGAAAATCTCAGAAAAAATGTTATTTTTTATTTATAAGGAAGTACAAAATTTTTCAACAAGCTCATTTTTTATTATTGTTTAATAATAATTTTTACTTTAAAATATTTAAATATTAATAATCCATGCATTGCATAGGATAAAAATAAAAAAGTTTAATTTTGATTCCACTGTAATTAATAAAACATGCTAATTATCGATATTAAAATAAGGAATACATTAATTTAATATTGATCTATACATAAATAAATATAATATTAAAAAACGAACTGTCATTATCTTCCAATGAATTCATGTCTAATGAAATAAGGGATATTATGATTTATCATTAATTATTCTCATAATAACATCAAACAAAAAAAAATCAAAATAATAATAATAATTTTTGATTTATCATAATAAAGTATATTGAATAATCCTTTTTTATAATTATTTTTGTTATTGTTTAATAATAATCTTTACTTTATAATGAAAATAATAATAATCTTTAATTTAAAATATTTAATATAAAAAAAATTTAGGCTTAATTATGTCACAGGTCCCTGAAGTTTGGGGTACTTTTGTCAGATACCCTTATACTTTTTTTTTCAATGCCTGACTCCCCGAAGTTACTTTTTGGATTTGTCATATACCCCTACTATCGATTCTGGGCAATTTTGATGACATGTAATATCAGAATTTTAATCAGACGCATGAGTTTGGTCATGTGGTGTCGTGTGATGTCACACGGTCAAATACGACCTCTCTCTTCAATTTTTTTTTTCTTTTTTATTTAACTAAAAATATAAAAATATTAAGTTTTTTAGTTTTTTAAATTAAAAAAACAAAAGATCTTCGCTCACAGGGCACCAGATGCTTAACCTCCTGCGTCTGATCAGGATTCCGATGTTACATGTCAGCAAATTTGGCCAGAATCGGTAGTAGGGGTATATGACAAACCCAGAAGTAACTTCGGGGAGTCCAACATTGAAAAAAAAAAGTATAAGGATATCTGACAAAAGTACCCCAAACTTCAGGGACCTATGACATAATTAAGCCAAAAATTTAATAATAACAACCCGTGCATTGCACGGGGTAAGAGCTAGTATATATATATATATATATATATATATATATATATATATATATATATGACACTTATTAATCGACTTATATTATAGATATTAGCCTGGGTATATTAACCGAGAACTCGTGCAATCCATGACACATATATAATGATTGAAAAAATATATAAAAAAAATAAAAGAACCGTTATATAGGACAAACCATAATAATAATTATGAAACACTAATAAAAATATAAAAATTAGGGTATTTTATCTACTGTCTACTATCTTCTATATATAAAAAGACGTCTATTTAAGACATCACGTTTGTCGTTGAAAATTTCCTTGCACTAAAGCGAATGTAATTAGGTAATCATTTCTCTAACCAAAATTACAATTTTAAATTTAATAGATTATTCAAATTTTAAAAATCATTATCCCAACTAAATTATCATCTTCATGTGAAATCATTATCCTAAAAAAATTAAAATTTAAAATAATCATTATCTCTAATATATCTCCTTAACGTGAAATCATTATATTCATCAACACAAATTTTAAAATTTGAAATAATCATTCTCTTTAACCTCTTATTTTTACACCAATTTGCCATAGAAAAGGTATAAGGTAGTCTAACAATGATTATTATCTGAAAGAGGGTTTGGTTTGGATCAAAATCAAATCAATATTTGATGAGCAAATGCCATTTTTTCTCCTTCATATCTATCTCATATATATATATATATATATATATATATATATATATATATATATATATATATATATATATATATATATATATATAAAAGTAGCTCTCACCCCGTGCAATGCACGGGTTATTGATAATTTAATTTTTTTATATTAAATATAATAAAGTAAAGATTGTTTTATTTTAAAGTAAAGATTATTAGTATTAAATTAATGTATTTCTTATTTAGTTGATTGATGAAGTAACACTTTTTATATATCATTATTACGTTTATTATTATATTATGATTAATTGGAGTGGAATCGAAATTAAATTTTTTTTTTATATTTTTTGTTTGATGGTATTATGAGTATATTTAAGGATATATCAAAATATTTCATATTTCATGGGACATGATAATTTAGTATTTTTTGAATATAAGTTATCATCTTTTTAATATGATTATCACATTTATTATTATTATTATTATTATTATTATTTATATTTAAATATTTTGATATTTTTCATCGTTTATCTTTTCTCAAATTAATCATATAAGATTTGATCCTAAAAGATCTTTATCCTAAATGTTCTAATCATCTTGAATTTTTTTTTTCAATTTTTGAAATGTATGTACCTTTGTTTTTAATCTATTACAGTTTTTTTTAGAGATTATAACAACTAAAGTATTTATCTATTGCAAACTTTTTATAAAATGATAATCATTATATTTAATCATATATCCATATTATTTGTAATATTTGAAAATCTCTATACTTTATTAGCATTTAATTTGTTTTACTTTTAGAAAAAATATTGGAATATTCTCAATTTCGATATTGCAATGATGATAAAATATTGTTTGGTTTAAAAATTGTCTCAGGTAAAATTAAAAAATGAGCTCATAATAATAATTAATATAAAATTATTAAAAAAAAAGTTGTCATTTTTATAAGATAATCTACCTTTATTATATTTTTTAATTATAATTATCATTTAAATATTAAATATATATATATATATATATATATATATATATATTTTCTAGTTTAGCTTTAGAGTTGACGTACTGTGCCAAATATTAAGGAAAGTTTGTGAGCTATGATGTATACTCCAAACTCATCAACCTATACAGATTTATGATCTCTCCATGGATTACGTGGAAATTTCTAGATGAGACATGCAAATTCTTTTTCTTATATGTTTTATAAGTATTGAATTATCTCCTTTTTGTAATTTATGGATAGCATCAAAAAATTTTATTCCCAAATATCCTAACCAAATAATCCCTAAGTTTTTTTTATAGATTAATCCCTCAATTTTTTAATATAACACTTTTTATATTAATTATTATTTTTTTCATAATTATTGTGATAAAAAACAAATAAATTTATCTCAATAATACATTTAGATAAAGTTGTTACAGAAAAAAGTAGGAAGAGATTTAGATTGAATTTAGTTGTTTTATCTTTGGGTCTGTATTTTTTTTTAAATGTTGTTTTTATCTTTTAATACTCCCTCCGTCCCATTATCTTGGTAAAGTCAAACAAGTCAATGAAAATAAGAGATTATTTCTTTAATATAATGCATGATTCATTCATTAATTACAAATTGATATTATACAAATTTTCGTATCATTACAATTAATACATATTACAATATTGTCTAAAAAAAAATCTTTAAATATATTTTCCTTACTTACTTATCAATCATCGATACAATATACAATCTTTAAGATTTTTTATTTATTTTTTTACTTTAATATGAGACAAATTTTTTAGCATTTTTTTACCAAGATAATGGGACGGAGAGAGTATACATTTAGATAAAAAAAAATTTAATACTTACCTTTTTCTTATATATTTAGATTATAAGTATACCTTATAAACAAATAAAAATCCAAACAAAAAGCAGCTTGTTTTTTTAATGTTGTTGTTATCTTTTAATATATTATGAGATTTATTTATAGGATTGTAATTTTAATTTAATTATTAAATATAATTAATGATGATATTTTAATGTTGTTGGAAGAATGATGTGGAAAATTTGAATAATCTATTTAACTTAATTTTTTCATGTACCAAATTGTTGTGAAAGCAAGATTTTGAGGACGGTAATATTTAACAATGTGGCTAAGATTACTACCCTAATCATGTTGACACACTACACCACAAAGGAGTTTTAACAACACCTAATTTACAGCACTTATGTTAAAAATGCTATAAATAAATAGCTAGTAAATGGGAAGAGAATCAGGATAGTATTTTCAACAGCATTTGGTTAGGTAAATGCTGTAAATTCCCTTGGAAAAAATTGCAACGCTTAATTTACTGCACTTCTTTAGGCAAATGTTGTTGAATGTATGGTGCGAAATTTAATCCCTCCCGCACGCAAATAAGCTGAAGTGCTTTAGTTTTGGTGTTTTGAATATTTTGAATATTTTTAATATTATTTTTTATTTTTTAATTAAAAAAACACTCAAATAAGGTCCTTTTGGTTTCCTCTTCTTCTACTCCCTTCTTCTTCACGATCATACCCTCTTCTTCACTCAGTCCACCACTCACCGCACGCACTCATCGTCTCTCATCAGTGTCACCGCATGCACGCCACTCTCAGCCACGCCCCACACCGTCTCTCTCCTCAATCCACCACGCTCATCCTTCGTCTCTCTCACCACACCGTCTCTCTCATCACACCGTCTCTCTCATCACCGTCTCAGCTGTCCTCACAAACCCCCTCTCCACTGTCCTCGAAGTCCCACTCTAAACCCTCCTTCGATCCTCAGCCGTCATCACTTGCAAACCCTCCTTCGTCCCCGTTCTCTAAACCCTCTCTCACCTCCATCAGTCCCTAAACCCTCACTCTCAACGAAGCACAGAGCTGCCATAGCTTCTATCCATGCCGCTGTAACAACCGCAAGTCATCGCTGTTCTCTGTAGCAACCGCACACTGTCGCCGTTTGTGTAGTAAGGGTTAGCCATCGTGGTTCGTTCGTCATCAACATTCCTCTCGCCGTTTGCTTCAATTGATTGTCCATCCTCCTCTTTCCTTCCAAGGTAACACATTGCTTTTCATCTCTCTCTCTCTCTCTCAATTTGGTTAATTTTTTGCTTCAACAGAAATCAAATAGAAACCTCAAGGCAGAGGAAGTATGTGACTCATTTATTTATGCAAAATATTAGTTGTATCATGGATAAGTGTTGTTATTTGTCCAATGAAATGTCAAAATCATTTACTCAATGGCTGCTACTAGAATGCTACCCAACATTTAGATAGAGAGATTAACAACATTTAGATAAGTGTTGTTAATGTATGATAGTTTTAAGCAGTGTTTGCCACTTGACTAACTTGTTTTGTTTGTTGCTTCAGATAGCTTGGTTTATTATAATGTTGTTAAATTGATGAGTTCTACTAAGCTCCCTTTGTCCTGTTTTCATATTTGGGAAAATGTGTTTCAAGAAATTATTGACTTGTACGATGCTCTTACATGTATATTATAATGATGGCATGATGGAGAATTTTTGTTCAGCATTTTGGTTACACATTAATTTCATATTAAACCTAATCTGTATCCTTAGTTCTGAAGCCTTTAATTCACCAAGTGTTTCTTTATTTTGCTACCTTCCTATTCCCTTCAGCAGTTTAGCCATCTTGCCCTATGTGTCATTAGCACTCCTTTGTGTCTGCCACATCTTTTTTGCCAAAATCATACTCTAAAAGATAATTAGTTATCCTGTTATTTTGCAACCACTTGATCTTTGGGACTTTATCTTGTCAATTTCTCTTTACTCAACAGCCATCACATTTTTAACTAAAACCCTGTGTTGGGTAAGCAAGTTTTCTCCAGGGATGATCTTGAGGTTTCTATTTTTGTACTATTTTTTCTTTTGCAGACATTTTTATAGTTTAATTTGTAATAACTTAGCTGCCCAAAATAGTTGGCTATAAAATTGTCTTTTCTAGCTCTCTCTTTTCTTGTTTTTGTAATAAGCTTGATATAATGAATAAACTTGAGCTAGTAAAGCCCTCAATTTTCAATCATGTGCATTGTAATATGTTGCACCATGAAATAAAAAGAACATATTTTGCTGACTTATTGAAGTCTGTTTCTACTTTTTGCATGTTTTGATTCTTGGTAGATTATATTATGCTGCAATTTTGGTAGCTCAATACTGATGAGTCTGACTATGTATATTTAGTTAGCACAACACCTTTATTAAAAGTAAAAACCTAATAAGTGGTTTATTAAATTTAAAAACTTTAAGCTTTAAGAAAAGGTAAAATTGCTTGGAAACTGATTGCTATTTATGTTATGTACTTTCTATTTTGAGCTCTGTTTTTAAGCTAAAGTAGCAAATTTTGCAGATGGGTAGCTGATCTGAGCCAAATCCCTTTTACCTACCCATTGAAATAGTGCACATTATTATGCAAATCTCATTAATTATAAGTCACATAACAAGAAGGTTCATTATAGCTTAGTACTTTTCTTTGCAACTTAGCAAGCTAAGGACTATATAAGGAAGAGAGTAATTACACTACAACATTTTTGACTTTAGGCAACACTTAAAATTTCAACGGTTGAAAAACCGTTGCTTATACATGGAATTAGCAACGGTTTTGTGTGTGTTGCCATTTGATACCAAAAGCAACGGTTTTCGTACATATATGTTGAGAACGACCTATGTTTTTATATAGGCAACGGTGTCATGGTCGTTGATAGGAAAGACCACATGTTTTCAACCGTTGCCTAAAAGTTCAATGAAAAAACCGTTCCTGAAGCTATCTAGTCTAGCCAAATTGGAGGGCCAAAGTAAATTTTCTTAGCGCCAATTAATTTGATGATGCGTCAAAAAATTGGAGGGCTGAAGATATTGTATCCAGCCAAAAAAAAAGTTGCCCAATAATCTATCAAAACACAACAAAAAACGTACCCTAGCAGCTTCCACCATATCAGTACTAGCGCAGCCATCATTCTATCAATCAAACCCCAACCTCCACTGCTCGACCGCCTCCAGCCTCCAACCTCCACCGCTCGACTGCCTCCAACCTCCACCAGTCCCTTCATTCCGCTCCGCTAGTCGACCGTCAGTACAACCTCTGCTGACCTTCACTCTGCCTTCGCTCCAACCTCAGCCTTGGACTTCGTTCTCCACCGCCACCGGCGACCGACTACCATCGACCTTCAGCCAGTGAGTACTTACTTTTCAATTTCGTGCTCTCTCCAGTGACATTGTTGCTTCTGCATGTTAAGCCATTTCTCATTTTCCTCTAATTTCATAATCCTTATTTTCTCCATTTCAAAGTCCGCTCCTGGTTTTGGATCACAGGAAAAAGGGTGACTTTTTTGTTATCATATTTTTTACTTTACTTATATTTCACCTCTATTTAATCCTAGGCAGCAAGAAAGAAAAATGAGTAATCAAAAAGTTGGAAGAGAATAACATCGAATAGGAGGAGAGAAATTGCTGCTACAATTTGGTTTCAAAATATAATTAACTTAATCTTCAAAATAAACAGTAAAAAAGGTGAAGTTGTGATGGTATGAGTAAAGGACAATGACCAATTAATTTCAAACACTCTCCTGATAGTTAAAACTAACAATAGATTTGCTTCAATAAAAATAAAAAATGATCATCTCATTTTATATTTTTTTCAGCATAATTTTTTGGACTTAATTTAATCATTTATCAATTGTTTTTGAAGCAACAGTTTTTATATAAGTTATTATTATGAAGTGGACATGCAGGAAAGGTAATGTCATTGTTGTTACTTAAGTCAACCAAGTGAGTCTTTATTTTTTTTAAAGCAAAATAATATTAGTAGATTAAATATCTAGGAACCTTGAGAATAAACAACTGACGGTGATCTTTATAATTATCAAAGATTTTATTTATCATTTTCTATTTATTCATTAGTGGGTTTCTAAAGAGGAATTAATGACGACTATGTGTTAATTGCAGGAGGAGCTTGTGGGTACGAGGATGTTACTAAGCATGGTTATGGTCAAGACACAGCAGCATTGAGCCAAGCTTTGTTCAATCAAGGGAAGACATGTGGTGCATGTTTTGAAATCAAATGTAACCAACCACAATGGTGTAAGAAAGGCAAGCAGTCTTTAATTGTCACGGCAACCGATCACTGCCCTCCCAATCCATACCAAAGCAGCGACAATGGAGGATGTTGCAATCCACCAAGGGAGCATTTTGATTTAGCCAAACCTGCTTATCTCAAAATTGCTGAGTACAAGGCTGGCATTGTCCCTATCCATTACAGCAGGTTAGATATATACACACATCTAGTAAAAGGCGAAGTTGTGATGGTATGAGTAAAGGACGATGACCATGAAAGTTTGAAATTACTGCCCTTCCCTTTGAATCCTATTCAGGTTTTATGAGTGGTATTTGAATCCTGTTCATTCACTTCTGCTCTGTGATGGTTAAGTTGGAGTCTTTTTCGTGCAGCCATTTTATACAGACATTCTGAAATTTTGGATCCTCAATGCTGTATAACTTTCACAGAAGGGTGGATTTTGTCTTTACGTTTGAACCTGTTATTTTGTGTAATATGATTTTGTCCTGGGTGGTTCTTTGTAAATTAGATCAGTTGTTGTGGGAAGCTTATGTTAGGCTACTAGTTTTCTGTTGTTGTTGACTAGTAATCCTGAACTGTTTCTCACATTTATCTGTATCTGGTTTCTACCTTGGGGTGCCTGAGTATTTCTTATACTCGGTCCTTTTGGGTTTATTAATAAATTTTCCTTATCTACAAAAAAAGGGGCTCATGTTTTGTTTCATTTGTTTTCTGTTTTAAAATGGCTCCACTGTTTGAGTTGCAGGGCCTTTGGTTTGGTCTTTGTAGAGTGTGCTTTACTTATCTGTGTTTTTTGTTGGTGCAGCTGGCTGTTAAGCTCTTGATAGTTCATACTTTTTTTGTATTTGTTTCTGGTGGCCTGAGGTATTAGAGTATCACTCATACTCACCTCTTGGTCTTTGAATTAAATTTTCCTTATCTAAAAAAAAATTTTCCTTGCGCAAAAAAGAGGCCTTTCTTGCATCAGCACCTTTTTTTCTCCTTGCCTAAAAAAACAGAATTTATTTCTTTTTTCCTTATCTGTACAGACTTTATATGAATAGGTTAATGTTGTCTTATTTCTTTTTTCCTTATCTGTACATACTTTATTTATAAAGTTGACTTGTTTCTTTTTTCCTTATCTTTCCTGACTTGATTTATAAAGTTGTGTTGTTTCTCTTTTCCTTATATGTACAAACTTGTTTTTCTAATGTGTTCCTAGAAGTTAAGACATGCATGGAATTTCCTATGTTGTTTTTCTAACTGATAAATTGTTTCATATGTGAACTCACAACGTAGCAGAGGACCCTTGGCTGCCCAATCTCGCAAGCTTTCTTTTATATTGTTGTTTGTACAACGAACTCATTCAAGGTATGTTGCTTTCATTATGTAAATGCACATTATGCTTTTCGATATTGTGTTTGATTTGAAAGTCCTTGAGATATCCAACTTACTCTTTGATTTGTTCTTACTTCTAACTTTATAATAATGTGACAATATAAGGGAATAAACACACTTTGATAGGGTCTAATCTTAGGTTTTTTTCTTTTTTCTTTTTTAAGTGCTTTACATTTATGTCATTTTCCTCGTAGGTGGAATTGCTCATTGTTGATATTGCGATTCAAGTAATTAAAGTTTAGGATGGTATAATCCTTGGAAGTAAATAAGTTTATGAGATTCTAAATACTTGGGTGATATAGTTTTTAATTATAATCTTTTTTTTAAAAAAAAACTAGTGCTTAACATGTTCATAACTTTATTATTAGATTGAAAGTGATGGACAAAGAGTGGACTAAACTACCGAGGTTCAGCTCGGAGTATATCAATGGAGTAGAGTCTTTTTTAGATTTTGCATACACTAAAGGATGGCCTAAGGGGGTGAGATATTATGTCCTTGTGCTAAGTGTAGAAATCGTTGTTGGGAAAAAAGGAATGTGATTTATGATCATTTAATAGGCACTGGATTTTTGAAAGGCTACAATGTTTTGGGTAAACCATGGAGAGTGAGTAGCATTTACAAAGGGCCTTAATAGTGAGAGGGAAGATCAAGAGGACACACTTGATGACATTGATGTATTATTGTATGACACATTTAGGGATGTGGTAGAAGCAGAGGATATCAACGAGGGTCCTAATGAAGATGCAAGAAAATTCTATAATTTGGTTCAGGAGGCAAAGCAGGAATTATACCCAGGCTGCAAAAACTTCTTCACTTTGTCATTTACAATTCGAATGTACTTGTTAAAATGTCGCCATGGGTAGAGTTCGAAACGAATTAGTAGTATATTATTTATGTGTTTGTTCAGGGGTTATAAATTTCTATACCCAATTTCAATAAGCTTTCTCCTAATCAATATTTTTTGTGCTCAAACAACTACTGCAGGGTGTACAAAAGGAGAATGGAGAGGATGTATGTCAAGCTGAAATGTTCATCGTCACTCGCCAAAGCCGAAAAGGAAAGAACGTGGATCCAGAAACAAACACTGTTGTTGTAAGTCAAACTTAAAACAAACATTGATGGTTTAGTTAAGTCTCTGCTTTATGACTTTTGATAAATAGGCTTCTTAAAAGAGTTGAAGAGTATATATTGTTTCAAGTTTGTAGATTAGTTCCCTGCAGATTGGTATTTGCTGTATTTGTCTCTTGTCTGTATTTGGCAAAGAAAAGCCAGACAGGGTGCGTTGTTTTGGAAGAACTATCACACCGACAATGTTAAAAAGAAATCAAGAAATTACTGCTGGTAAGATTAATAGCTTGTCTAAGAAGGTCAAAGGATTAGAAGCGCTCTTAAAATGTGCAAACAAACCCGGATTTGGATGATGAGGCTTTGAATAATATAATGGTAGGAGCCTTGGGTAGTGAAAACAGCGCGACACATCCTTCTTCTACCTCAACCCATTTTCCAAATGAAGAGGTATAATCTATTGTGTCTGTCTGTGTGTGCATATATATATATATATATATATATATATATATATATTGTAATGATGTTTTGATTCTCTATTCTTAACATATATATATATATATATATTTTCTTTTTATATTGCAGCAAAATTTGAATGTTAAAGAAGACCAAGCTGAAGATGAACGAGAGTGATGTCATTGGCAATGCAAGAATATATATATGGATGATCGAGGCCGTACCCGATCAAAATAAAAGGTGTTTATTCTGTAGTACTAGGAAGGTGATCCTAGGTCGTTTCCCAGCGAATATCGGTCTAGGCAAAGTATCAAACACGTAGTGTGCAGTAAAATGGGGGGGGGGGGGGGTTTGTGTGTGACAAATGTGAAGAACAAAACATAAACAGAATATAAAAACTAAGAAAATCAGAAACAAAAGCGGGCAAACCCCTTTGGCTACGTACACTACTCAATCCTAGCTCACTAAAGATCGATTCCTCTCCTCTCTCTGTCCAACTCGTGATAACCAAATACTAAGCGAAAATTCAGTTATCACTCCAAACCCTAACTTCTAATTAAGCATCAGAAACCAGAATTGGAGTTTTTACGAGTTAATACAAATTAAGCATTTATATTCATGTATTATCTCTACGAAATGGAATTAAGCAAACCACTACACATCGATAAACATGAAGACAGAGAAGAGAAAACGAAATTGCATTAATAACAAGAGCTCAAGAGTAGATAATACAATACCAAAGGGATTAATCCTTGAAGTCTAGCCTTCCATGGCCATAAATGAAGAAAATCGAGTAGAAATGGGGAAGAACAAAACCCTAGCAGCCACCACCACTTGGGAGAGCCAAGAGAGAAGTTCTAACCTAGAGAGAGACTGAGAAATCTGAAATGGGAGTGTGTTCATGGGGTTACACGAATTTCCCCTCTTAAGACACAAAATGGGCCTAAAACATGGGCCCAAATCCTAAGAAACACTATTCTGAAAATTACAATTAAAAAGGAACCTAAATGCAAATTACAATCTTCACTTCAATACTTCAATCTTCATTTCCAAACTTCCCAAAGTGTCCTTGTGCCAAATATTACCTGAAAATAGAAATAGAATTAATTAGGCTAAATAATTCCAAATTAAACAATATTCGGAATATTAGTCCAATAAACTCTAAATCAATAAATCAAGCTAATCAATGTCAAATGGGCAACAAGTATCAATAATAGGAGTAAAATAATGCAAGGAATAATGGGAAATAAAATGCTCATCAAATACACCACACTTATCCTTTTGCACTCCTGGGCAAAACCAAAAGATAGGACTATGAAGATCAATATGCACCAAAGTGAATCATGCAACAAGATGACTACAACTAAGAAATGCAAACCTAAGAGATTACATACTTCACAATGAATTCTAGGAAATGCAAAGAAATGGGCAAACTCAAGCACACAAAATGGTTAAGGATCAAAGAGTCAAAGCATCCGCGAACATCATCCAATTACTTCAAGTATGCAAAGAAACCAATGACATCAAGAGGATAGTCACAAAGATGATAGAAACTCACAAGGATCACTCAAAAGTCTTTACACTCAAGTGTTTGGGGTTAATCATTATTTACACTCAAGGCACATCATGAAAAACAAACACAACCATAAGCTTGACAAGCCTCTAACATCAACCATCAACACACATGCACAAAATGATCAAAAGGTCTTTTAAGGGTTGTAATGGGGTCAAGGACAAGGTAGGATAAAAATATGGGAATGTAGCTAAAACCAAGGGAATAGAGGAGCAATGGGGAATAAGTAAAAAGTAAGCAAAATCCACCCCAAAATCAACAACAACTAATTCCAATCCTCTTTGCCTCAACAACCTTTTATTCACTTTTTTTTTCTCTTCTTTTTTTTTCTTTTTATTTTTTTTTTGCATTTTTGTCTTCTATTTATATTTTTTTTTGTTTTTGAGAGATATACAAAAAGAAAAGAAGAAACAACACAAATGGCATGAAGATGAAGCCATAACTATAACAACCAATGAGGCAAAACCAAGAACTCAACCAATTAAAGCATAAAGCATACTTCTTACCTAATACCCATTCCCAAAAAATTTCCAAAGCTCCAAAATTCCCTAAGGTTAGGACAATCATGGTTTTTCAGTCATAGACTTGTAATGAGCTAAAGAACAAGGAAAGGGATAAAAAGGCTCAAAGGGGCTAGCAAAGGATACATTCATTCAAGGTAGGCTCATATGGCTAGTAGCTTATTCAAGAAAGAAAGTGCCTAAATCATTTCAAAATGTGCATGAGCAATCAAGTATCAACAAGAGCCAAGTCAAGTTCTAGAGTGCAAGTAATCCAGAGTGCAATCACACATGAAAGAAAATTAGGTGGCATATATAGCAATCCACCCACAATTAAGGCTCAAATCCTCACAAAAGGGACAATTCTATCACAGTGTTACCACCTCTTAATTATCAAAAGCAACTTTACACACAGAAATGCATGAATTCAGACACAAGATACCAAAACTCTACTAAAATGAAGCAAAAACATGCAAGAAAATGCCCAAAACTAAGCAAAACCTAAAA
This sequence comes from Crotalaria pallida, assembly GCA_037953625.1. Classification (NCBI taxonomy): domain Eukaryota; kingdom Viridiplantae; phylum Streptophyta; class Magnoliopsida; order Fabales; family Fabaceae; genus Crotalaria; species Crotalaria pallida. Next base: position 62,586,817 of record CM075650.1, read on the forward strand.
AAAATCAAAGCAAAATATGCAACCTAAACTACTCTCCCCCATACTTAAATCACACATTGTCCTCAATGTAACACAAATAGCAGAATCAGACAGATATAGACAAGTGTAATAAAAAGAGTAAGGAAGGAGAAAAGGAGACTCCCTAAGTCATGGTTGTTCAAAAGTGGGGTCGACCAATGAGGCCTCCTCCACAGGTGCATCATCCAAAGAACGGGTGGTTAGGAAAGGCTTGAGTCGGTGGCCATTGACTTTGAAGCTCTTGTTCGTGGACTCACTCTTGATCTCCACAGTGCCATAAGGAAACACTTCGGTGACTACAAACGGTCCAATCCATTTAGAGCGGAGCTTTCCACTCATGAGTCCAAGCCTAGAGTTGTAGAGCAAAACTTTTTGACCAACCAAGAACTCCTTTCTGGAAATGGAGTTATCATGAAGCTTCTTGGTCTTCTCTTTGTAGAATTTGAAGTTCTCATAGGCCTCCAAGCGGATCTCATCTAGCTCACTCAACTGCAGCTTCCTCTCCTCACCCGCTTGATCAAGAGCTAAGTTACATTGCTTCACAGCCCAATATGCACGGTGCTCTATCTCCACAGGCAGGTGGCACGCCTTACCAAAGACAACCCGATAGGGTGACATCCCTATGGGTGCCTTGTAAGCGGTCTGATGGGCCCACAGAGCATCCTCCAATCGTGTGCTCTAATCCTTTTTATTAGGCTTCACCATCTTCTCCAAAATCCGCTTGATCTCTCTATTTGAAATCTCAGCTTGCCCGTTGGTTTGGGGGTGATAGGGTGTAGAAACTTTATGCACAACCCCATACTTCTTGAGCAAAGCTTGCATGGATCTATTGCAGAAGTGTGTGCCTTGGTCACTGACTATGGCTCTAGGTATGCCAAACCTGCAAAGGATATTAGACCTGACAAAATCTACAACAACCTGAGCATCATTAGTCCTGGTGGCCTTAGCTTCCACCCATTTGGATACGTAATCCACAGCAAGTAAGATATAATAAAAACCAAAAGAAACAAGAAAGGGGCCCATGAAATCTATACCCCAGACGTCAAACACCTCACAAAACAACATAGGTTGTTGCGGCATCTGTTGCCTCCAAGATAGGGCGCCTCCTGCTCTTTGACACTGCTCACACGAGCTGCAGATGTTGCTCGCATCCTTGAAAATGGTAGGCCAATAAAATCCAGAATCCAGCACCTTTCGTGCTGTCCTTTGAGTACCAAGGTGGCCTCCCACTGGTGAAGCATGGCAAAATTGGAGAACCGATTGGATCTCCTGGTCTGGAATGCACCTGCGAATGACCTGATCACTGCAAAAATGCCATAAATAGGGGTTATCCCATACATAATGCTTGGCATCGCTCTTTAGTTTGTCTCTTTGAGCTTTGGATGCCAAGGCAGGAAAAACAGAAGCAACCAGATAATTAACAATGTCTGCAAACCAAGGGGTTTGGGGAGGGGGATGGGAAACATGTAAAGATAAAAGCTGCTCATCCGGGAAGTCATCCCGGATAGGAAATGCATCATTCTCTCTCTCTATCCTGCTCAAGTGGTCTGCGACAAGGTTATGCGCACCACTCCGATCCTGAATCTCAAGATCAAACTCCTGGAGGAGCAACATCCACCTAATCAACCTAGGTTTGGAATCTGTCTTTTTCAAAAGATACTTCAGAGCAGCATGATCAGTGTACACTACAACCTTAGAACCAAGCAAATATGATCTAAACTTGTCAAGTGCAAAAACAATAGCCAAAAGTTCTTTTTCAGTTGTTGTGTAATTAACCTGTGCTGCATCTAAAGTCCTAGAAGCATAATAAATCACATGCGACAGCTTACCAACCCTTTGGGAGAGAACTGCTCCCAAAGCATAATTTGAAGCATCAGTCATGAGCTCAAATGGGAGGGTCCAATCAGGTGGTTGGATGATGGGAGTGGTGGTCAGTGCTTTCTTCAATTCATCAAATGCCCTCTTGCATTGGTCTCCAAATTCCCATGGGGCATCCTTTTGAAGCAACTTGGAAAGAGGAAGAGCAATGTTGCTAAAGTTCTGAATAAACCTGCGATAGAAACCTGCATGACCAAGAAAAGAACGCACCTCTCGCACGCAAGAGGGGTAAGGCAAATGTGATATTACATGCAGCTTAGCAGGGTCAACTTCTATGCCCTTGTGTGAAACAATGTGCCCTAAGACTAGGCCTTGTTCTACCATGAAGTGACATTTTTCAAAATTCAAGACAAGGTTAGTCTCAATGCACCTGTTAAGCACCTTAGTCAAATTATCAAGACATGCATCAAATGAGGAGCCATAAACACTAAAATCATCCATGAAGACCTCTATGCAATGCTCGAGCAAGTCAGCAAAAATACTCATCATACATCTTTGAAATATGGCAGGAGCATTGCATAGGCCAAAAGGCATCTTTCTATATGCAAATGTGCCAAAAGGACAGGTAAATGTGGTCTTATGTTGGTCCTCTGGTGCAATGCAAATTTGAAAATAACCAGAGAATCCATCTAAAAAGCAATAATGAGATTTACCTGCCAGGCGCTCCAACATCTGATCAATGAAGGGGAGAGGGAAATGATCCTTGCGAGTCGCCTGGTTGAGCTTTCTGTAATCAATGCAGACTCTCCAACTGTTCTGCACTCTAGTGGGAATCAGCTCATCCTTCTCATTTTTGACAACTGTGACACCAGACTTCTTGGGGACAACTTGCACCGAGCTCACCAAAGTGCTATCTGAAATTGGGTAGATGATACCCGCTTGGAGCAGCTTGGTGACCTCTTTCTTAACCACATCAAGAATCTGGGGGTTCAATCGTCTTTGGGGTTGTCTCACTGGTTTAGCCCCATCCTCCAACAAAATGCGGTGCATGCACATGGAGGGGCTAATTCCAGGAATATCCGCTAAAGTCCATCCAATTGCCCTCTTGTTCTTTCTTATCACATCCAGCAGTTTCTCTTCTTGATCAACAGAAAGTGAGGTAGAGATGATCACTGGGAGTTTCTGCTCATCCTCCAAGTAAGCATATTTGAGATGAGGAGGGAGGGGCTTCAGGTCCAATGAGGGTGCCTGCATAATAGATGGAACTAAAGGGACAACAGAAATGGATTCTGCTGCCTGCACCTGAACAAGTGAATCAGACTCATGCATAACAGATATGGGGTTAGGGTTAGCATAATCTGAATCTATAACATATGAATCATCAGATGCAGTGGCAGAGTCTAGAAACTGAGCTATTTCAGTGCATGTGGTGCACCATCCAGAGTTAGTGCATGATGGACAAGTAAATGAATCAGTGAAAGATGACAATTCAAAATCATGATGCAAAATGTCAAGCATATGCTCATCTATCAAATCATCAAGCAAGTCCACATGGAAAACAGAGTGATCCTCAGGAAAATGTTTCATAGCATGGAAAATGTCAAATCGGATCACACTGCCATCAAACTCCATGGAAAGTGAACCTGAATGCACATCTATCTTGGTTCGGGCTGTTTTCAAAAATGATCTACCCAAAATAATAGGAACAACATTACGGGGAGAGTCATCTTCCATATCAAGTATGTAAAAATCAGCAGGGAAGATCAACTCTTCAACCCGAACCAAGACATCCTCTATCAAACCTGCGGGGTGGGCAGTACTTCTATTTGCCAATTGAATCACCACACCCGTAGGTTGAAGAGGTCCAAGAGAAAGACATAAAAACAGACATAGGCATGACATTTATGGATGCTCCTAAATCTAGCATAGCATTTTCAAACTTAACATTGCCTATGATGCAAGGTATAGAGAAAGTTCCAGGATCCTTACATTTTTCAGGAATGTGAGGGATAGGTTTACCTATGAGAGCGGAGACATTCCTTCCCATGCTTATCCTCTCATTGCCCTTGAGTCTTCTCTTATGAGTGCACAACTCCTTAAGGAACTTCGCATACCTTGGAATCTGTTTTATTGCATCAAGAAGGGGTATGTTGACTTCCACCTTCCTGAATGTGTCAAGAATGTCCTTGTCCACCTCTTCCACCCTTTTGTTTTGAGGCACTCTTGGTGGGAATGGAAGAGGAACAGGAGGAGGTTGTAGGACAACAGCAGGGCTTGTGGTTGAAGTTGAGGAGGGTTGAGTTGGATGATTCTCTTTGGTGCTAGCATGCTCACCTTCATCTACCACTTGGCTCTTCCCTTTAGAGGAAGCTAGAGCATCATTGTTGAGGTGAGGTTGTGGTGTGGGTGTGACAATCTGCTTTCCCGACCTCAGGTTGATGGCACTCACATTCTGATTCTGAGGGTTGATCACAGTTTGGGATGGCAACTTGTCAGAATTTTGAGATTGCAAGTTGTTGAGAGAAGTTGCCATTTGACCCATCTGATTTGTCAAAGTCTGAATGGATGCCTCTTGCCTCTGAATGGATGCTCTAGTCTCTTGTTGAAATTGGAGGTTTTGCATGGTCATTTGCCTCACCAACTCCTCCAAGGTAGGTTGGTTGGATGGAGGGGCTGATGGTGCAGGATGAACCACTTGCTGCTGTTGTTGTTGTCTTTGCTGCTGGATGGGGGAGGTACATATGGTGGTCTACTCGGTCCAGCGGTGTTCTGAAATGGAACATTAGGAGGAGGTTGTTGTTGTTGATCAGACCACTTCAGATTGGGATGGTTCCTCCATCCAGGGTTGTATCTATTGGAAGAGAGGTCATGATTGTGTTGTTGTGGGCCTCTATTGTTGTATATGTTTGCTGCATAGGCCTCAGGTTGGTCACCACTTGTCATCGGCTGTTGCTGCTGAAGGGAAGGGCATGCATCTGTGGGGTGCTCAATGGATGTGCATATGCCACACACTCTAGCAGGAAGTATCATCTTTTTTTGATTGACAGCCAATTGTGTGACCAATGTTGTAAGTGAATCAATTTTCTGCTCAAGCTTCTCAACCTTGCCCGAGTCTGCACCAACATCATTTACATCCCTCACAACTATTGCATCACTGTTGCTTCTTGCATGGAATTGTTGACAGTTTGAAGCCATCTTCTCAATTTTGCTCCTGGCTTGTAAGGGTGTCATATCTCCCAATGTACCACCACTTGCAGCATCTACCATGTTTCTTTCCATGAAGTTGAGACCTTCATAAAAGTACTGGATGAGAAGCTGCTCTGAGATCTGATGGTGAGGGCAGGAAGCACACAACCTCTTGAATCTCTCCCAATAATCATAGAGACTCTCTCCATGTTGTTGCCTGATACCAGAAATTTTCTTTCTGATTGCAGTGGTCCTATTTGCAGGGAAGAATTTTTCCAGAAATGCCCTCTTCAAGTCATCCCAGCTTGTGTTGGAACCAGGGGCCAAGTCAGATAACCAATCTTGTGCTAGACCCTCTAAGGAATGTGGAAATGCTCTGAGACAGACATGATCCTCTTGCACATCATGTGGTTTCATTGTGGTGCACACTATATGGAATTTCTTGAGATGCTTATGAGGATCCTCACCTGCAAGACCATGAAACTTGGGCAACAAATGGATTAGTCCTGTTCTAAGCTCAAAAGGAACATCCTCATCAGGATACCGGATACACGAGTCTTCAATAGTGAAGTCAGGTGCAGCCAGCTCCCTAAGTGTCCTTTCCCTTGGTGGGGGTTGAGCCATGTTATCACAATGTATAGAATCAGATTGAATAAAAGTAGAAGGAATAGAAGAAATAGAAACAGAATCAGAATTAGATGGACTATAAGATGACTCTGACTCACTACCTAATGACTGATTCCTATTTTGTCTAACTAATCTGTGATAAGTTCTATCAATTTCAGGGTTGTAAGGATGCAAATAACTTGGGTTGCCCCTAGTCATGTACTGAACAGAACAGCATCAACCATAGCATACTGTAACAGATATGCATGACCAAAATCGGCAACAAAATTTTTTATTTTTTAAAATTTTTTTCTTTATTTTTTTAAGCACCCTAAAATCATGAAAACATATCACAGAAATTTTGAGGACAAAATTCAACAGGGAACCAAGTCAAAGAATTAAAACAGTGACCAAAAACTAAGAAAATAGAACTTGTAAAATAAAAAAGAAATGGTAAACAGGCTTTTTCGGGATCCAAACGAAGGGGTTTTCTGACGAAGTGAGAAAAATCAGATTATTCAGAAAATTCCCTTCGATTTGATATAAAATTCGTCAAATTCCGAGTTACGGATCAAAAGTTACGCCTATTTATAGTAAGTACTGCTGAAACTTGGAAAATTTTTCTGGAACTCACAACCAGTGCCTATCTGAGTGTCTGTGATGCATCAACACACTAATATATGATGAAACAAGTGTGGATACCAATTTAAGTTGGAGTCTTTTTCGTGCAGCCATTTTATACAGACATTCTGAAATTTTGGATCTTCAATGCTGTATAACTTTCACAGAAGGGTGGATTTTGTCTTTACGTTTGAACCTGTTATTTTGTGTAATATGATTTTGTCCTGGGTGGTTCTTTGTAAATTAGATCAGTTGTTGTGGGAAGCTTATGTTAGGCTACTAGTTTTCTGTTGTTGTTGACTAGTAATCCTGAACTATTTCTCACATTTATCTGTATTTGGTTTCTACCTTGGGGTGCCTGACTATTTCTTATACTCGGTCCTTTTGGGTTTATTAATAAATTTTCCTTATCTACAAAAAAAGGGGGCTCATGTTTTGTTTCATTTGTTTTCTGTTTTAAAATGGCTCCACTGTTTGAGTTGCAGGGCCTTTGGTTTGGTCTTTGTAGAGTGTGCTTTACTTATCTGTGTTTTTTGTTGGTGCAGCTGGCTGTTAAGCTCTTGATAGTTCATACTTTTTTTGTATTTGTTTCTGGTGGCCTGAGGTATTGGAGTATCACTCATACTCACCTCTTGGTCTTTGAATTAAATTTTCCTTATCTAAAAAAAAAATTTTCCTTGCGCAAAAAAGAGGCCTTTCTTGCATCAGCACCTTTTTTTCTCCTTGCATAAAAAATTAGATTATTCAAAAAATTCCCTTCGATTTGATATAAAATTCGTCAAATTCCGAGTTACGGATCAAAAGTTACGCCTATTTATAGTAAGTACTGCTGAAACTTGGAAAATTTTTCTGGAACTCACAACCAGTGCCTATCTGAGTGTCTGTGATGCATCAACACACTAATATATGATGAAACAAGTGTGGATACCAATTTAAGTTGGAGTCTTTTTCGTGCAGCCATTTTATACAGACATTCTGAAATTTTGGATCCTCAATGGTATAACTTTCACAGAAGGGTGGATTTTGTCTTTACGTTTGAACCTGTTATTTTGTATAATATGATTTTGTCCTGGGTGGTTCTTTGTAAATTAGATCAGTTGTTGTGGGAAGCTTATGTTAGGCTACTAGTTTTCTGTTGTTGTTGACTAGTAATCCTGAACTGTTTCTCACATTTATCTGTATCTGGTTTCTACCTTGGGGTGCCTGAGTATTTCTTATACTCGGTCCTTTTGGGTTTATTAATAAATTTTCCTTATCTACAAAAAAAGGGGCTCATGTTTTGTTTCATTTGTTTTCTATTTTAAAATGGCTCCACTGTTTGAGTTGCAGGGCCTTTGGTTTGGTCTTTGTAGAGTGTGCTTTACTTATCTGTGTTTTTTGTTGGTGCAGCTGGCTGTTAAGCTCTTGATAGTTCATACTTTTTTAGTATTTGTTTCTGGTGGCCTTAGGTATTAGAGTATCACTCATACTCACCTCTTGGTCTTTGAATTAAATTTTCCTTATCTAAAAAAAAAATTTTCCTTGCGCAAAAAAGAGGCCTTTCTTGCATCAGCACCTTTTTTTCTCCTTGCCTAAAAAATCAGATTATTCAGAAAATTCCCTTCAATTTGATATAAAATTCGTCAAATTCCGAGTTACGGATCAAAAGTTACGCCTATTTATAGTAAGTACTGCTGAAACTTGGAAAATTTTTCTGGAACTCACAACCAGTGCCTATCTGAGTGTTTGTGATGCATCAACACACTAATATATGATGAAACAAGTGTGGATACCAATTTAAGTTGGAGTCTTTTTCGTGCAGCCATTTTATACAGACATTCTGAAATTTTGGATCCTCAATGCTGTATAACTTTCACAGAAGGGTGGATTTTGTCTTTACGTTTGAACCTGTTATTTTGTGTAATATGATTTTGTCCTGGGTGGTTCTTTGTAAATTAGATCAGTTGTTGTGGGAAGCTTATGTTAGGCTACTAGTTTTCTGTTGTTGTTGACTAGTAATCCTGAACTGTTTCTCACATTTATCTGTATCTGGTTTCTACCTTGGGGTGCCTGAGTATTTCTTATACTCGGTCCTTTTGGGTTTATTAATAAATTTTCCTTATCTACAAAAAAGGGGGCTCATGTTTTGTTTCATTTGTTTTCTGTTTTAAAATGGCTCCACTGTTTGAGTTGCAAGGCCTTTGGTTTGGTCTTTGTAGAGTGTGCTTTACTTATCTGTGTTTTTTGTTGGTGCAGCTGGCTGTTAAGCTCTTGATAGTTCATACTTTTTTTGTATTTGTTTCTGGTGGCCTGAGGTATTAGAGTATCACTCATACTCACCTCTTGGTCTTTGAATTAAATTTTCCTTATCTAAAAAAAAAATTTTCCTTGCGCAAAAAAGAGGCCTTTCTTGCATCAGCACCTTTTTTTCTCCTTGCCTAAAAAATCAGATTATTCAGAAAATTCCCTTCGATTTGATATAAAATTCGTCAAATTTCGAGTTACGGATCAAAAGTTACGCCTATTTATAGTAAGTACTGCTGAAACTTGGAAAATTTTTCTGGAACTCACAACCAGTGCCTATCTGAGTGTCTGTGATGCATCAACACATTAATATATGATGAAACAAGTGTGGATACCAATTTAAGTTGGAGTCTTTTTCGTGCAGCCATTTTATACAGACATTCTGAAATTTTGGATCCTCAATGCTGTATAACTTTCACAGAAGGGTGGATTTTGTCTTTACGTTTGAACCTGTTATTTTGTGTAATATGATTTTGTCCTGGGTGGTTCTTTGTAAATTAGATCAGTTGTTGTGGGAAGCTTATGTTAGGCTACTAGTTTTCTGTTGTTGTTGACTAGTAATCCTGAACTGTTTCTCACATTTATCTGTATCTGGTTTCTACCTTGGGGTGCCTGAGTATTTCTTATACTCGGTCCTTTTGGGTTTATTAATAAATTTTCCTTATCTACCAAAAAGGGGGCTCATGTTTTGTTTCATTTGTTTTCTGTTTTAAAATGGCTCAACTGTTTGAGTTGCAGGGCCTTTGGTTTGGTCTTTGTAGAGTGTGCTTTACTTATCTGTGTTTTTTGTTGGTGCAGCTGGCTGTTAAGCTCTTGATAGTTCATACTTTTTTTGTATTTGTTTCTGGTGGCCTGAGGTATTAGAGTATCACTCATACTCACCTCTTGGTCTTTGAATTAAATTTTCCTTATCTAAAAAAAAAATTTTCCTTGCGCAAAAAAGAGGCCTTTCTTGCATCAGCACCTTTTTTTCTCCTTGCCTAAAAAATCAGATTTTTCAGAAAATTCCCTTCGATTTGATATAAAATTCGTCAAATTCCGAGTTACGGATCAAAAGTTACGCCTATTTATAGTAAGTACTGCTGAAACTTGGAAAATTTTTCTGGAACTCACAACCAGTGCCTATCTGAGTGTCTGTGATGCATCAACACACTAATATATGATGAAACAAGTGTGGATACCAATTTAAGTTGGAGTCTTTTTCGTGCAGCCATTTTATACAGACATTCTGAAATTTTGGATCCTCAATGCTGTATAACTTTCACAGAAGGGTGGATTTTGTCTTTACGTTTGAACCTGTTATTTTGTATAATATGATTTTGTCCTGGGTGGTTCTTTGTAAATTAGATCAGTTGTTGTGGGAAGCTTATGTTAGGCTACTAGTTTTCTGTTGTTGTTGACTAGTAATCCTGAACTGTTTCTCACATTTATCTGTATCTGGTTTCTACCTTGGGGTGCCTGAGTATTTCTTATACTCGGTCCTTTTGGGTTTATTAATAAATTTTCCTTATCTACAAAAAAGGGGCTCATGTTTTGTTTCATTTGTTTTCTGTTTTAAAATGGCTCAACTGTTTGAGTTGCAGGGCCTTTGGTTTGGTCTTTGTAGAGTGTGCTTTACTTATCTGTGTTTTTTGTTGGTGCAGCTGGCTGTTAAGCTCTTGATAGTTCATACTTTTTTTGTATTTGTTTCTGGTGGCCTGAGGTATTAGAGTATCACTCATACTCACCTCTTGGTCTTTGAATTAAATTTTCCTTATCTAAAAAAAAAATTTTCCTTGCGCAAAAAAGAGGCCTTTCTTGCATCAGCACCTTTTTTTCTCCTTGCCTAAAAAATCTGATTATTCAAAAAGTTCCCTTCGATTTGATATAAAATTCGTCAAATTCCGAGTTACGGATCAAAAGTTACGCCTATTTATAGTAAGTACTGCTGAAACTTGGAAAATTTTTCTGGAACTCACAACCAGTGCCTATCTGAGTGTCTGTGATGCATCAACACACTAATATATGATGAAACAAGTGTGGATACCAATTTAAGTTGGAGTCTTTTTCGTGCAGCCATTTTATACAGACATTCTGAAATTTTGGATCCTCAATGCTGTATAACTTTCACAGAAGGGTGGATTTTGTCTTTACGTTTGAACCTGTTATTTTGTGTAATATGATTTTGTCCTGGGTGGTTCTTTGTAAATTAGATCAGTTGTTGTGGGAAGCTTATGTTAGGCTACTAGTTTTCTGTTGTTGTTGACTAGTAATCCTGAACTGTTTCTCACATTTATCTGTATCTGGTTTCTACCTTGGGGTGCCTGAGTATTTCTTATACTCGGTCCTTTTGGGTTTATTAATAAATTTTCCTTATCTACAAAAAAAGGGGCTCATGTTTTGTTTCATTTGTTTTCTGTTTTAAAATGGCTCCACTGTTTGAGTTGCAAGGCCTTTGGTTTGGTCTTTGTAGAGTGTGCTTTACTTATCTGTGTTTTTTGTTGGTGCAGCTGGCTGTTAAGCTCTTGATAGTTCATACTTTTTTTGTATTTGTTTCTGGTGGCCTGAGGTATTAGAGTATCACTCATACTCACCTCTTGGTCTTTAAATTAAATTTTTCTTATCTAAAAAAAAAATTTTCCTTGCGCAAAAAAGAGGCCTTTCTTGCATCAGCACCTTTTTTTCTCCTTGCCTAAAAAATCAGATTATTCAGAAAATTCCCTTCGATTTGATATAAAATTCGTCAAATTCCGAGTTACGGATCAAAAGTTACGCCTATTTATAGTAAGTACTGCTGAAACTCGGAAAATTTTTCTGGAACTCACAACCAGTGCCTATCTGAGTGTCTGTGATGCATCAACACACTAATATATGATGAAACAAGTGTGGATACCAATTTAAGTTGGAGTCTTTTTCGTGCAGCCATTTTATACAGACATTCTGAAATTTTGGATCCTCAATGCTGTATAACTTTCACAGAAGGGTGACTAGTTAGACAAAATAGGAACCAGTCCATAGGTAGTGAGTCTATTGAGTCTTTACATAGTGAGTCTGCTTCTTTTTCTTCTATTCCTATAAATTCTGATTCTTATTCTGATTATTCTGAAAATATGGCTCAACCTCCACCACGTGAGAGGACATTGAGGGAGCTGGCTGCACCTGATTTCACTATTGAAGATTTGTGCATCCAGTATCCCGATGACCCGTATGAGCTAAGGTCTGGACTAATTCATTTGTTGCCCAAGTTTAATGGTCTTGCAGGTGAGGATCCTCATAAACATCTCTAGCAGTTCCATATTGTCTGTGCTACTATGAAACCACATGATGTGCAAGAGGATCATGTTTGTCTTAAGGCATTCCCACACTCCCTAGAGGGGCTAGCCAAGGATTGGTTGTACGATCTGGCCCCTGGTTCTATCACAGTCTGGGATGACCTGAAGAGGGCATTTTTGGAGAAATTCTTCCCTGCATGCAGAACAACAGCAATCCGAAAGGATATATCAGGCATCAGACAACAAAGTGGAGAAAGTCTCTACGAGTATTGGGAGAGATGCAAGAGACTGTGTGCGAGCTGCCCCCACCATCAGATCTCAAAGCAGTTGCTTATTCAATATTTCTATGAAGGTCTCAACCTCATGGAGAGAAACATGCTTGATGCTGCAAGTGGTGGTGCCCTAGGAGACATGACACCTTTAGAAGCCAGAGTCAAGATTGAGAAGATGGCTTCCAATTGTCAACAATTCCATGCAAGGGGCAACAGCGATGCAATCATAGTGAGAGGAGTGAATGATGTTGGCACAAGTTCTGGTAAGGTTGAGAAGCTTGAACAGAAGATAGATTCACTTACAACTTTGGTCACTCAATTGGCCATCAACCAGAAGAAGTTGTCTCTGCCTGCTAGATTATGTGGCATATGCACATCCGCTGAGCACCCCACAGATGCATGCCCTTCTGTGCAGCAGCAGCCCACGACTGGTGCTGACCAACCTGAGGCATATGCCGCCAACATCTTCAACAGTAGAAACCAGCAGCCACAAAACTTTGATCTCTCTACCAATAGATACAACCCTGGTTGGAGGAACCATCCCAACCTGAGATGGTCTGATCAGCAGCAACCTTCACAGGTTCAATTTCAGAACAATTCTAGACCACCATATGTACCTCCTCCAGTCCAGCAACAGAGACAGCAACAGGTTAATTCTGCACCACCAGCTCCTAGTACTGAGCAGCAGCCTTCATTGGAAGAGTTGATGAAACAGATGACCATGCAAAATCTCCAATTCCAATAGGAAACTAGAGCATCCATTCAAAGACAAGAGGCCTCCATTCAATCTTTGACCAATCAGATGGGACAGATGGCAACAGCAATCAACACTATGCAATCTCAGAATTCTAACAAGTTGCCATCCCAAACAGTGATCAATCCAAACCAGAATGTGAGTGCTATTAGTCTAAGGTCAGGGAAGCAGATTGTCACACCCACACCAGAATCTGACCTCAACAAAGATGATCTAGTTTCAACCAACAAGAAGAGCCAAATGGTCGAGGAGAGTGAGCACACAAGTACCAGAAAATCCCATCCAGCTCAGCCTTCCACAAGCACAACACCTGCTGCTGCCCAACAACCACCCCCATTCCTCTTCCTTTCCCACCAAGGGGGGTGACTCAAAGTAAGAAAATGGAAGAGATTGACAAAGAGATACTTGACACATTCAGGAAGGTGGAAGTCAACATACCCCTTCTTGATGCAATCAAGCAGATTCCAAGGTATGCAAAGTTCTTGAAGGATCTATGCACACACAAACGGAAGCTCAAGGGCAATGAGAGGATCAACATGGGAAGAAATGTCTCTGCTCTTATAGGTAAACCCGTCCCTCATATTCCTGAAAGGTGTAAGGATCCTGGAACTTTCTCTGTGCCTTGTATCATAGGTAATACTAAATTTGAGAATGCTTTGCTAGATTTAGGAGCATCTATTAATGTTATGCCTATGTCTGTTTTCAAGTCTCTTTCACTTGGACCCCTTCAACCTACGGGTGTGGTTATTCACTTGGCAAATAGATCTACTGCCTACCCCGCAGGTTTGATAGAGGATGTCCTGGTTCGGATTGAAGAACTTATCTTTCCTGCTGATTTTTATATTCTTGATATGGAAGAGGACACCTCTCGTAGTGCTGTCCCTATCATATTAGGGAGACCATTTTTGAAAACAGCCCGAACCAAGATAGATGTGCATGCAGGTACACTTTCCATGGAATTTGATGACAGTGTGGTTCGATTCAATATTTTTGATGCTATGAAACATTTTTCTGATGACCACTCTGTTTTTCATGTTGACTTGATTGATGATCTGATTGATGAGCATGTTCTAGACTTTTTGCATGATTATGATTTGCCATCTTTCACTAGCTCATTTACTTGTTCTGCATGTTCTGATTCCGAAATATGCACTGCATGCATTGAAATTGACCAGTTTTTAAATTCTGCTACTGCATCTGTTGATTCATATGATATAGATTCAGATCATGCTAACCCCATTTCTGTTTTGCATGAGTCTAATTCACTTGTTCAGGTGCAGGCAGCAGAATCCAATTCTGCTGCTCCTTTAGTTCCATCTGTGATGCAGGCACCTTTATTGGACCTGAAGCCCCTTCCTCCTCATCTCAAATATGCTTACTTGGAGGCTGAGCAGAAACTTCCAGTGATCATCTCTACCTCCCTTTCTGTTGATCAAGAGAAGAAGCTGCTGGATGTGATTAGAGCAAACAAAAGGGCAATAGGATGGACTTTGGCAGACATACCTGGTATTAGCCCCTCCATGTGCATGCATCGGATTTTATTGGAGGATGGGGCTAAACCAGTGAGACAACCCCAGAGACGGTTGAACCCCCAGATTCTTGATGTGGTGAAGAAAGAGGTCACCAAGCTGCTGCAAGCTGGCATTATCTACCCCATTTCAGACAGCACTTGGGTAAGCCCGGTTCAAGTAGTTCCCAAGAAGTCTGGGGTGACAGTTGTCAAAAATGAGAAGGATGAGCTGATTCCCACTAGAGTGCAGAACAGTTGGAGAGTCTGCATTGATTATAGGAAGCTCAACCAGGCGACCCGCAAGGATCACTTTCCTCTTCCCTTCATTGATCAGATGTTGGAGCGCCTGGCAGGTAAATCTCACTATTGCTTCTTAGATGGTTTCTCTGGTTATTTCCAAATCTGTATTGCACCAGAGGACCAACATAAGACTACATTTACCTGTCCTTTTGGTACATTTGCTTATAGGAAGATGCCTTTTGGCCTATGCAATGCTCCTGGCACTTTTCAAAGATGTATGATGAGTATTTTTAATGACTTACTTGAGCATTGCATAGAGGTCTTCATGGATGATTTTAGTGTATATGGTTCCTCTTTTGATGCATGTCTTGATAGTTTGTCTAAGGTGCTTAATAGGTGCATTGAGACTAACCTTGTCTTGAATTTTGAAAAATGTCATTTTATGGTAGAACAAGACATAGTCTTAGGGCACATTATTTCGCATAAGGGCATAGAGGTTGACCCTGCTAAGCTGCATGTAATATCACATTTGCCTTACCCCTCTTGCGTGCGAGAGGTGCGTTCTTTTCATGGCCATGCAGGTTTCTATCGCAGGTTTATTCAGAACTTTAGCAAGATAGCCCTTCCACTATCCAACTTGCTTCAAAAGGATACCACATTTGAGTTTGGAGACCAATGCAAGAAGGCATTTGATGAGCTAAAGAGAGCACTCACCACCACTCCCATCATCCAACCACCTGACTGGACTCTCCCATTTGAGCTCATGACCGATGCCTCGAATTATGCTTTGGGAGCAGTTCTCTCCCAAAGGGTTGGTAAGATGTCTCATGTGATTTATTATGCATCTAGGACTTTAGATTCAGCACAAGTTAATTACACCACAACTGAAAAAGAGCTGTTAGCCATTGTCTTTGCACTTGATAAGTTTAGATCATATCTATTAGGTTCTAAGGTTGTGGTGTATACTGATCATGCTGCTCTGAAGTATCTTTTGAAAAAGACAGATTCCAAACCTAGGTTGATTAGATGGATGTTGCTCCTCCAGGAGTTTGATCTTGAGATTCAGGATCGGAGTGGTGCACATAACCTTGTCGCAGACCACTTGAGTAGAATAGAGAGAGAGGAGGATGCATTTCCTATCCGGAATGACTTCCCGGATGAGCAGCTTTTAGTTTTGCATGTTTCACATCCCCCTCCCCTTACTCCTTGGTTTGCTGATATTGTAAATTATATAGTTGCATCTGTTTTTCCACCCTTGGCATCCAAAGCTCAAAGAGACAAATTGAAGAGCGATGCCAAGTATTATGTATGGGATGACCCCTATTTGTGGCGTTTTTGCAGTGATCAGGTCATTCGCAGGTGCATTCCAGACCAGGAGATCCAATCGGTTCTCCAATTTTGCCATGCTTCACCAGTTGGAGGCCACCTTGGCACTCAAAGGACAGCACGAAAGGTGCTAGATTCTGGATTTTATTGGCCTACCATCTTCAAGGATGCAAGCAAAATCTGCAGCTCATGTGAGCAATGTCAAAGGGCAGGAGGCACCCTATCTTGGAGGCAACAGATGCCGCAACAACCTATGTTGTTCTGTGAGGTGTTTGATGTCTGGGGTATAGATTTCATGGGCCCCTTTCCTGTTTCTTTTGGTTTTTATTATATCTTACTTGCTGTGGATTATGTATCCAAATGGTTGGAAGCTAAGGCCACCAGGACTAATGATGCTCAGGTTGTTGTAGATTTTGTCAGGACTAATATCCTTTGCAGGTTTGGCATACCTAGAGCCATAGTCAGTGATTAAGGCACACACTTCTGCAATAGATCCATGCAAGCTTTGCTCAAGAAGTATGGGGTTGTGCACAAAGTTTCTACACCATATCACCCCCAAACCAATGGGCAAGCTGAGATTTCAAACAGAGAGATCAAGCGGATTTTGGAGAAGATGGTGAAGCCTAATAGAAAGGATTGGAGCACACGATTGGAGGATGCTCTATGGGCCCATTGGACTGCTTACAAGGCACCCATAGGGATGTCACCTTATCGGGTTGTTTTTGGTAAGGCATGCCACCTGCCTGTGGAGATAGAGCACCGTGCATATTGGGCTGTGAAGCAATGTAACTTAGCTCTTGATCAAGCGGGTGAGGAGAGGAAGCTGGAGTTGAGTGAGCTAGATGAGATCCGTTTGGAGGCCTATGAGAATTCCAAGTTCTACAAAGAGAAGACCAAGAAGCTCCATGATAGCTCAATTTGCAGAAAGGAGTTCTTGGTTGGTCAAAAAGTGTTGCTCTACAACTCTAGGCTTGGAATCATGAGTGGAAAGCTCCGCTCTAAATGGATTGGACCGTTTGTAGTCACCCAGGTGTTTCCTTATGGCACTGTGGAGATCAAGAGTGAGTCCACAGACAAGAGCTTCAAAGTCAATGGCCACCGACTCAAGCCTTTCCTAACCTCTCCTACTTTGGATGATGCACCTGTGGAGGAGGCCTCATTGGTCGACCCCATTTTTGACCCACCATGATTTCGGGAGTCTTCTTTTCTCCTTCCTTACTCTTTTTATTGCACTTGTCTATATCTGTCTGATTTTGCTATTTGTGTTCCATTGAGGACAATGTGTGATTTAAGTGTGGGGGGGAGAGTAGTTTAGGTTGCATATTTTTGCTTTGATTTTTTTAGGTTTTGCTAAGTTTTGGGCATTTTCTTGCATGTTTTTGCTTCATTTTAGTAGAGTCTTGGTATCTTGTGTCTGAATTCATGCATTTCTGTGTGTAAAGTTGCTTTTGATAATTAAGAGGTGGTAACACTGTGATAGAATTGTCCCTTTTGTGAGGATTTGAGCCTTAATTGTGGGTGGATTGCTATATATGCCACCTAATTTTTCTTTCATGTGTGATTGCACTCTGGATTACTTGCACTCTAGAACTTGACTTGACTCTTGTTGATACTTGATATTCCCATGCACATTTTGAAATGATTTAGTCATTGTTTTTTCTTGAATAAGCCACTAGCCATATGAGCCTACCTTGAATGAATTTATCCTTTGATAGCCCCTTTGAGCCTTTATATCCCTTTTCTTTGTTCTTTAGCTCATTACAAGCCTATGACTGAAAAACCATGATTGTCCTAACCTTAGGGAATGTTGGAGCTTTGGAATTGTTTTGGGAATGGGTATTAAGTAAGTGAGGGTGCTTTGTTCTTCATCTCTTGTGAGTTCTGGGTTTTGCCTCTATGGTCGGTGATGTAATTATGGCTTTATCTCATTATGCCATTTTTATTGTTTTTTCTTTTCTTTCGTTCATGAAGTTCTGCAATGTAATGCAATTCAAAAAAAAAAAAAAAGAAAAAGAAGAAGAAGAAGAAGAAAAAAAGAAAAAAAATTGGAATAAAAGGTTGATTGAGGCATGGAGGATTGGAATTAGAGGTTGTTGTTATGTTTACCATTTCATTCTGGGGTGGATTGTGCTTATTTTTTTTATTTGTTCCCCATTGCTCCTCTATTCCCTCGGTTTTAGCTACATTTCCCATATTTTTATCCTACCTTGTCCTTGGCCCCATTACAACCCTGAAAAGACCTTTTGATCTTAATGTGCATGTGTGTTGATTGTTGATGTTAGAGGCTTGTCAAGCCTATGGTTGTGTTTGTTTTTCATGATGTGCCTTGAGTGTAAACACTGATTAACCTTAAACACTTGAGTGTAAACACTATTGAGTGATCCTTGTGAGTTTCTATCATCTTTGTGACTACCCTCTTGATGTCATTGGTTTTCTTTGCATATTTGAAATAATTGGATGATGTTCATGAATGCCTTGATTCTTTGGTCCTTATTTTCTTCGTGTGCTCGATTTTGCCCATTTCATTGCATTTCCTAGAATTCATTGTGAAGTATGTAATCTCTTAGGTTTGCATTCATTAGTTTTAGTAATCTTGTTACATGATTCACTTTGGTGCATATTGATTTTCTCAGTCCTAATTCTTAGTTTTGCCCAGGAGTGCAAAAGGATAAGTGTGGGGGTATTTGATGAGCATTTTATTTCCCATTTTTCCTTACATTATTTTACTCCTATTATTGATACTTGTTGCCTATTTGACATTGTTTAGCTTGATTTAGTGATTTAGAGTTTATTGGACTAATATTCTGAATATTGTTTAATTTGGGATTATTTAGCCTAATTAATTCTATTTCTATTTTCAGGTCATATTTGGCACAAGGGCTTTTTGGACATTTTGGGAATGAAGATTTAATGTTGGAAGAGAAGATATATGATGAAGTGAAGATTGTAATCTATCTTTAGGATTAGTTGAGATTTAGTTATATCTTTTAAGATTTAGATTTTATCTATAAGATATTTTTAGATTTAATTTAGAGATAAGCTTTCCTTAGGATTTGGGCCCATGATTTAGGCCCGTTTTGTGATTTAAAAAGCTAAATTCGTGTAAACCCTAGGAGCCATCTATCATTCCACGTTTTTTTTACATTCTCTCTCATAGAGAAGGCTTAGTTTTGCTCTCCAAGCTTGTGGTGGCTGCTAGGGTTTCTCTCTCTTCCCTTTTCTACACGTTTTTGGTATTTTTCTTCATGGAAGGCTAAACTCTTAGGTTAAATCCCTTTGGTAATGTATCACATACTCTTGAGGTTTTGTTCTTAATGCTATTTCGTTTTTATTCACTGTTTTCATGCTTATTGATATGTTATGGTTCGCTTAGTTCCATTCTATAGAGATAATCCATGTGTATGAATGCTTAATTTATGCAAACTCGTAAAAACTCCATGCTTTGGCTTTTAATGCTTAATTAGAGGTTTGGGTTTTGGGGTGAGAATTGAATTTTCGCTTAGTATTTAATTCTCACGAGTTGGACAGTGAAGAGGAAAGAAATTGATCTTTTGTGACCGATGATAGAGTTGTGAACGCGAGCCAAAGGGGTTTATCTGCTTTTCCTTATCTGTTTCTTCGTTTTGATTTAATTCTGTTTTGATTTCAATTATTCAATATTCAATACAAAAAAACCCCCCTGTTTTCTATGCATACTATGTGTTCGACCTTTTGCTTGATAAGATATTCCTTGGGAGACGACCTAGGAGTCACTTCCTAGTACTATACTTAAACTGTTTTTATTTGTATCGGGTACGGCCTCGATCACCTGTTATTTTGTGTAATATGATTTTGTCCTGGGTGGTTCTTTGTAAATTAGATCAGTTGTTGTGGGAAGCTTATGTTAGGCTACTAGTTTTCTGTTGTTGTTGACTAGTAATCCTGAACTGTTTCTCACATTTATCTGTATCTGGTTTCTACCTTGGGGTGCCTGAGTATTTCTTATACTCGGTCCTTTTGGGTTTATTAATAAATTTTCCTTATCTACAAAAAAAGGGGGGGCTCATGTTTTGTTTCATTTGTTTTCTGTTTTAAAATGGCTCCACTGTTTGAGTTGCAGGGCCTTTGGTTTGGTCTTTGTAGAGTGTGCTTTACTTATCTGTGTTTTTTGTTGGTGCAGCTGGCTGTTAAGCTCTTGATAGTTCATACTTTTTTTGTATTTGTTTCTGGTGGCCTGAGGTATTAGAGTACCACTCATACTCACCTCTTGGTCTTTGAATTAAATTTTCCTTATCTAAAAAAAAAATTTTCCTTGCGCAAAAAAGAGGCCTTTCTTGCATCAGCACCTTTTTTTCTCCTTGCCTAAAAAATCAGATTATTCAGAAAATTCCCTTCGATTTGATATAAAATTCGTCAAATTCCGAGTTACGGATCAAAAGTTACGCCTATTTATAGTAAGTACTGCTGAAACTTGGAAAATTTTCCTGGAACTCACAACCAGTGCCTATCTGAGTGTCTGTGATGCATCAACACACTAATATATGATGAAACAAGTGTGGATACCAATTTAAGTTGGAGTCTTTTTCGTGTAGCCATTTTATACAGACATTCTGAAATTTTGGATCCTCAATGCTGTATAACTTTCACAGAAGGGTGGATTTTGTCTTTACGTTTGAACCTGTTATTTTGTGTAATAAGATTTTGTCCTGGGTGGTTTATGTTAGGCTACTAGTTTTCTGTTGTTGTTGACTAGTAATCCTGAACTGTTTCTCACATTTATCTGTATCTGGTTTCTACCTTGGGGTGCCTGAGTATTTCTTATACTCGGTCCTTTTGGGTTTATTAATAAATTTTCCTTATCTACAAAAAAAGGGGCTCATGTTTTGTTTCATTTGTTTTCTGTTTTAAAATGGCTCCATTGTTTGAGTTGCAGGGCCTTTGGTTTGGTCTTTGTAGAGTGTGCTTTACTTATCTGTGTTTTTTGTTGGTGCAGCTGGCTGTTAAGCTCTTGATAGTTCATACTTTTTTTGTATTTGTTTCTGGTGGTCTGAGGTATTAGAGTATCATTCATACTCACCTCTTGGTCTTTGAATTAAATTTTCCTTATCTAAAAAAAAAATTTTCCTTGTGCAAAAAAGAGGCCTTTCTTGCATCAGCACCTTTTTTTCTCCTTGCCTAAAAAATCAGATTATTCAGGAAATTCCCTTCGATTTGATATAAAATTCGTCAAATTCCGGGTTACGGATCAAAAGTTACGCCTATTTATAGTAAGTACTGCTGAAACTTGGAAAATTTTTCTGGAACTCACAACCAGTGCCTATCTGAGTGTCTGTGATGCATCAACACACTAATATATGATGAAACAAGTGTGGATACCAATTTAAGTTGGAGTCTTTTTCGTGCAGCCATTTTATACAGACATTCTGAAATTTTGGATCCTCAATGCTGTATAACTTTCACAGAAGGGTGGATTTTGTCTTTACGTTTGAACCTGTTATTTTGTGTAATATGATTTTGTCCTGGGTGGTTCTTTGTAAATTAGATTAGTTGTTGTGGGAAGCTTATGTTAGGCTACTAGTTTTTTGTTGTTGTTGACTAGTAATCCTGAACTGTTTCTCACATTTATCTGTATCTGGTTTCTACCTTAGGGTGCCTGAGTATTTCTTATACTCGGTCCTTTTGGGTTTATTAATAAATTTTCCTTATCTACAAAAAAAAGGGGCTCATGTTTTGTTTCATTTGTTTTCTGTTTTAAAATGGCTCCACTGTTTGAGTTGCAGGGCCTTTGGTTTGGTCTTTGTAGAGTGTGCTTTACTTATCTGTGTTTTTTGTTGGTGGAGCTGGCTGTTAAGCTCTTGATAGTTCATACTTTTTTTGTATTTGTTTCAGGTGGCCTGAGGTATTAGAGTATCACTCATACTCACCTCTTGGTCTTTGAATTAAATTTTCCTTATCTAAAAAAAAAATTTTCCTTGCACAAAAAAGAGGCCTTTCTTGCATCAGCACCTTTTTTTCTCCTTGCCTAAAAAATCAGATTATTCAGAAAATTCCCTTCGATTTGATATAAAATTCGTCAAATTCCGAGTTACGGATCAAAAGTTACGCCTATTTATAGTAAGTACTGCTGAAACTTGGAAAATTTTTCTGGAACTCACAACCAGTGCCTATCTGAGTGTCTGTGATGCATCAACACACTAATATTTGATGAAACAAGTGTGGATACCAATTTAAGTTGGAGTCTTTTTCGTGCAGCCATTTTATACAGACATTCTGAAATTTTGGATCCTCAATGCTGTATAACTTTCACAGAAGGGTGGATTTTGTCTTTACGTTTGAACCTGTTATTTTGTGTAATATGATTTTGTCCTGGGTGGTTCTTTGTAAATTAGATCAGTTGTTGTGGGAAGCTTATGTTAGGCTACTAGTTTTCTGTTGTTGTTGACTAGTAATCCTGAACTGTTTCTCACATTTATCTGTATCTGGTTTCTACCTTAGGGTGCCGGAGTATTTCTTATACTCGGTCCTTTTGGGTTTATTAATAAATTTTCCTTATCTACAAAAAAAGGGGGGCTCATGTTTTGTTTCATTTGTTTTCTGTTTTAAAATGGCTCCACTATTTGAGTTGCAGGGCCTTTGGTTTGGTCTTTGTAGAGTGTGCTTTACTTATCTGTGTTTTTTGTTGGTGCAGCTGGCTGTTAAGCTCTTGATAGTTCATACTTTTTTTGTATTTGTTTCTGGTGGCCTGAGGTATTAGAGTATCACTCATACTCACCTCTTGGTCTTTGAATTAAACTTTCCTTATCTAAAAAAAAATTTTCCTTGCGCAAAAAAGAGGCCTTTCTTGAATCAGCACCTTTTTTCTCCTTGCCTAAAAAATCAGATTATTCAGAAAATTCCCTTCGATTTGATATAAAATTCGTCAAATTCCGAGTTACGGATCAAAAGTTACGGCTATTTGTAGTAAGTACTGCTGAAACTTGGAAAATTTTTCTGGAACTCACAACCAGTGCCTATCTGAGTGTCTGTGATGCATCAACACACTAATATATGATGAAACAAGTGTGGATACCAATTTAAGTTGGAGTCTTTTTCGTGCAGCCATTTTATACAGACATTCTGAAATTTTGGATCCTCAATGCTGTATAACTTTCACAGAAGGGTGGATTTTGTCTTTACGTTTGAACCTGTTATTTTGTGTAATATGATTTTGTCCTGGGTGGTTCTTTGTAAATTAGATCAGTTGTTGTTGGAAGCTTATGTTAGGCTACTAGTTTTCTGTTGTTGTTGACTAGTAATCCTGAACTGTTTCTCACATTTATCTGTATCTGGTTTCTACCTTGGGGTGCCTGAGTATTTCTTATACTCGGTCCTTTTGGGTTTATTAATAAATTTTCCTTATCTACAAAAAAAGGGGGGCTCATGTTTTGTTTCATTTGTTTTCTGTTTTAAAATGGCTCCACTGTTTGAGTTGCAGGGCCTTTGGTTTGGTCTTTGTAGAGTGTGCTTTACTTATCTGTGTTTTTTGTTGGTGCAGCTGGCTGTTAAACTCTTGATAGTTCATAATTTTTTTGTTTTTGTTTCTGGTGGCCTGAGGTATTAGAGTATCACTCATACTCACCTCTTGGTCTTTGAATTAAATTTTCCTTATCTAAAAAAAAAATTTTCCTTGCGCAAAAAAGAGGCCTTTCTTGAATCAGCACCTTTTTTTCTCCTTGCCTAAAAAATCAGATTATTCAGAAAATTCCCTTCGATTTGATATAAAATTCGTCAAATTCCGAGTTACGGATCAAAAGTTACGGCTATTTGTAGTAAGTACTGCTGAAACTTGGAAAATTTTTCTGGAACTCACAACCAGTGCCTATCTGAGTGTCTGTGATGCATCAACACACTAATATATGATGAAACAAGTGTGGATACCAATTTAAGTTGGAGTCTTTTTCGTGCAGCCATTTTATACAGACATTCTGAAATTTTGGATCCTCAATGCTGTATAACTTTCACAGAAGGGTGGATTTTGTCTTTACGTTTGAACCTGTTATTTTGTGTAATATGATTTTGTCCTGGGTGGTTCTTTGTAAATTAGATCAGTTGTTGTGGGAAGCTTATGTTAGGCTACTAGTTTTCTGTTGTTGTTGACTAGTAATCCTGAACTGTTTCTCACATTTATCTGTATCTGGTTTCTACCTTAGGGTGCCGGAGTATTTCTTATACTCGGTCCTTTTGGGTTTATTAATAAATTTTCCTTATCTACAAAAAAAGGGGGGCTCATGTTTTGTTTCATTTGTTTTCTGTTTTAAAATGGCTCCACTTTTTGAGTTGCAGGGCCTTTGGTTTGGTCTTTGTAGAGTGTGCTTTACTTATCTGTGTTTTTTGTTGGTGCAGCTGGCTGTTAAGCTCTTGATAGTTCATACTTTTTTTGTATTTGTTTCTGGTGGCCTGAGGTATTAGAGTATCACTCATACTCACCTCTTGGTCTTTGAATTAAACTTTCCTTATCTAAAAAAAAATTTTCCTTGCGCAAAAAAGAGGCCTTTCTTGAATCAGCACCTTTTTTCTCCTTGCCTAAAAAATCAGATTATTCAGAAAATTCCCTTCGATTTGATATAAAATTCGTCAAATTCCGAGTTACGGATCAAAAGTTACGGCTATTTGTAGTAAGTACTGCTGAAACTTGGAAAATTTTTCTGGAACTCACAACCAGTGCCTATCTGAGTGTCTGTGATGCATCAACACACTAATATATGATGAAACAAGTGTGGATACCAATTTAAGTTGGAGTCTTTTTCGTGCAGCCATTTTATACAGACATTCTGAAATTTTGGATCCTCAATGCTGTATAACTTTCACAGAAGGGTGGATTTTGTCTTTACGTTTGAACCTGTTATTTTGTGTAATATGATTTTGTCCTGGGTGGTTCTTTGTAAATTAGATCAGTTGTTGTTGGAAGCTTATGTTAGGCTACTAGTTTTCTGTTGTTGTTGACTAGTAATCCTGAACTGTTTCTCACATTTATCTGTATCTGGTTTCTACCTTGGGGTGCCTGAGTATTTCTTATACTCGGTCCTTTTGGGTTTATTAATAAATTTTCCTTATCTACAAAAAAAGGGGGGCTCATGTTTTGTTTCATTTGTTTTCTGTTTTAAAATGGCTCCACTGTTTGAGTTGCAGGGCCTTTGGTTTGGTCTTTGTAGAGTGTGCTTTACTTATCTGTGTTTTTTGTTGGTGCAGCTGGCTGTTAAACTCTTGATAGTTCATAATTTTTTTGTTTTTGTTTCTGGTGGCCTGAGGTATTAGAGTATCACTCATACTCACCTCTTGGTCTTTGAATTAAATTTTCCTTATCTAAAAAAAAAATTTTCCTTGCGCAAAAAAGAGGCCTTTCTTGAATCAGCACCTTTTTTTCTCCTTGCCTAAAAAATCAGATTATTCAGAAAATTCCCTTCGATTTGATATAAAATTCGTCAAATTCCGAGTTACGGATCAAAAGTTACGGCTATTTATAGTAAGTACTGCTGAAACTTGGAAAATTTTTCTGGAACTCACAACCAGTGCCTATCTGAGTGTCTGTGATGCATCAACACACTAATATATGATGAAACAAGTGTGGATACCAATTTAAGTTGGAGTCTTTTTCGTTCAGCCATTTTATACAGACATTCTGAAATTTTGGATCCTCAATGCTGTATAACTTTCACAGAAGGGTGGATTTTGTCTTTACGTTTGAACCTGTTATTTTGTGTAATATGATTTTGTCCTGGGTGGTTCTTTGTAAATTAGATCAGTTGTTGTTGGAAGCTTATGTTAGGCTACTAGTTTTCTGTTGTTGTTGACTAGTAATCCTGAACCGTTTCTCACATTTATCTGTATCTGGTTTCTACCTTGGGGTGCCTGAGTATTTCTTATACTCGGTCCTTTTGGGTTTATTAATAAATTTTCCTTATCTACAAAAAAAGGGGGGGCTCATGTTTTGTTTCATTTGTTTTCTGTTTTAAAATGGCTCCACTGTTTGAGTTGCAGGGCCTTTGGTTTGGTCTTTGTAGAGTGTGCTTTACTTATCTGTGTTTTTTGTTGGTGCAGCTGGCTGTTAAGCTCTTGATAGTTCATACTTTTTTTGTATTTGTTTCTGGTGGCCTGAGGTATTAGAGTATCACTCATACTCACCTCTTGGTCTTTGAATTAAATTTTCCTTATCAAAAAAAAAAATTTTCCTTGCGCAAAAAAGGGCCTTTCTTGCATCAGCACCTTTTTTTCTCCTTGCCTAAAAAATCAGATTATTCAGAAAATTCCCTTCGATTTGATATAAAATTCGTCAAATTCCGGGTTACGGATCAAAAGTTACGCCTATTTATAGTAAGTACTGCTGAAACTTGGAAAATTTTTCTGGAACTCACAACCAGTGCCTATCTGAGTGTCTGTGATGCATCAACACACTAATATATGATGAAACAAGTGTGGATACCAATTTAAGTTGGAGTCTTTTTCGTGCAGCCATTTTATACAGACATTCTGAAATTTTGGATACTCAATGCTGTATAACTTTCACAGAAGGGTGGATTTTGTCTTTACGTTTGAACCTGTTATTTTGTGTAATATGATTTTTTCCTGGGTGGTTCTTTGTAAATTAGATCAGTTGTTGTGGGAAGCTTATGTTAGGCTACTAGTTTTCTGTTGTTGTTGACTAGTAATCCTGAACTGTTTCTCACATTTATCTGTATCTGGTTTCTACCTTGGGGTGCCAGAGTATTTCTTATAGTCGGTCCTTTTGGGTTTATTAATAAATTTTCCTTATCTACAAAAAAAAGGGGGGCTCATGTTTTGTTTCATTTGTTTTCTGTTTTAAAATGGCTCCACTGTTTGAGTTGCAGGGCTTTTGGTTTGGTCTTTGTAGAGTGTGCTTTACTTATCTGTGTTTTTTGTTGGTGCAGCTGGCTGTTAAGCTCTTGATAGTTCATACTTTTTTTGTATTTGTTTCTGGTGGCCTGAGGTATTAGAGTATCACTCACACTCACCTCTTGGTCTTTGAATTAAATTTTCCTTATCTAAAAAAAAAATTTTCCGTGCGCAAAAAAGAGGCCTTTCTTGCATCAGCACCTTTTTTTCTCCTTGGCTAAAAAATCAGATTATTCAGAAAATTCCCTTCGATTTGATATAAAATTCGTCAAATTCCGAGTTACGGATCAAAAGTTACGCCTATTTATAGTAAGTACTGCTGAAACTTGGAAAATTTTTCTGGAACTCACAACCAGTGCCTATCTGAGTGTCTGTGATGAATCAACACACCAATATATGATGAAACAAGTGTGGATACCAATTTAAGTTGGAGTCTTTTTCGTGCAGCCATTTTATACAGACATTCTGAAATTTTTGATCCTCAATGCTGTATAACTTTCACAGAAGGATGGATTTTCTCTTTACGTTTGAACCTGTTATTTTGTGTAATATGATTTTCTCCTGGGTGGTTCTTTGTAAATTAGATCAGTTGTTGTGGGAAGCTTATGTTAGGCTACTAGTTTTCTGTTGTTGTTGACTAGTAATCCTGAACTGTTTCTCACATTTATCTGTATCTGGTTTCTACCTTGGGGTGCCAGAGTATTTCTTATAGTCGGTCCTTTTGGGTTTATTAATAAATTTTCCTTATCTACAAAAAAAAGGGGGGGCTCATGTTTTGTTTCATTTGTTTTCTATTTTAAAATGGCTCCACTGTTTGAGTTGCAGGGCCTTTGGTTTGGTCTTTGTAGAGTGTGCTTTACTTATCTGTGTTTTTTGTTGGTGCAGCTGGCTGTTAAGCTCTTGATAGTTCATACTTTTTTTGTCTTTGTTTCTGGTGGCCTGAGGTATTAGAGTATCACTCACACTCACCTCTTGGTCTTTGAATTAAATTTTCCTTATCTAAAAAAAAAATTTTCCCTGCGCAAAAAAGAGGCCTTTCTTGCATCAGCACCTTTTTTTCTCCTTGGCTAAAAAATCAGATTATTCAGAAAATTCCCTTCGATTTGATATAAAATTCGTCAAATTCCGAGTTACGGATCAAAAGTTACGCCTATTTATAGTAAGTACTGCTGAAACTTGGAAAATTTTTCTGGAACTCACAACCAGTGCCTATCTGAGTGTCTGTGATGAATCAACACACCAATATATGATGAAACAAGTGTGGATACCAATTTAAGTTGGAGTCTTTTTCGTGCAGCCATTTTATACAGACATTCTGAAATTTTTGATCCTCAATGCTGTATAACTTTCACAGAAGGATGGATTTTGTCTTTACGTTTGAACCTGTTATTTTGTGTAATATGATTTTCTCCTGGGTGGTTCTTTGTAAATTAGATCAGTTGTTGTGGGAAGCTTATGTTAGGCTACTAGTTTTCTGTTGTTGTTGACTAGTAATCCTGAACTGTTTCTCACATTTATCTGTATCTGGTTTCTACCTTGGGGTGCCAGAGTATTTCTTATAGTCGGTCCTTTTGGGTTTATTAATAAATTTTCCTTATCTACAAAAAAAAGGGGGGGCTCATGTTTTGTTTCATTTGTTTTCTGTTTTAAAATGGCTCCACTGTTTGAGTTGCTGGGCCTTTGGTTTGGTCTTTGTAGAGTGTGCTTTACTTATCTGTGTTTTTAGTTGGTGCAGCTGGCTGTTAAGCTCTTGATAGTTCATACTTTTTTTGTATTTGTTTCTGGTGGCCTGAGGTATTAGAGTATCACTCACACTCACCTCTTAGTCTTTGAATTAAATTTTCCTTATCTAAAAAAAAAATTTTCCCTGCGCAAAAAAGAGGCCTTTCTTGCATCAGCACCTTTTTTTCTCCTTGCCTAAAAAATCAGATTATTCAGAAAATTGCCTTCGATTTGATATAAAATTCGTCAAATTCCGGGTTACGGATCAAAAGTTACGGCTATTTATAGTAAGTACTGCTGAAACTTGGAAAATTTTTCTGGAACTCACAACCAGTGCCTATCTGAGTGTCTGTGATGAATCAACACACCAATATATGATGAAACAAGTGTGAATACCAATTTAAGTTGGAGTCTTTTTCGTGCAGCCATTTTATACAGACATTCTGAAATTTTGGATCCTCAATGATGTATAACTTTCACAGAAGGATGGATTTTGTCTTTACGTTTGAACCTGTTATTTTGTGTAATATGATTTTCTCCTGGGTGGTTCTTTGTAAATTAGATCAGTTGTTGTGGGAAGCTTATGTTAGGCTACTAGTTTTCTGTTGTTGTTGACTAGTAATCCTGAACTGTTTCTCACATTTATCTGTATCTGGTTTCTACCTTGGGGTGCTAGAGTATTTCTTATACTCGGTCCTTTTGGGTTTATTAATAAATTTTCCTTATCTACAAAAAAAAGGGGGGGCTCATGTTTTGTTTCATTTGTTTTCTGTTTTAAAATGGCTCCACTGTTTGAGTTGCTGGGCTTTTGGTTTGGTCTTTGTAGAGTGTGCTTTACTTATCTGTGTTTTTAGTTGGTGCAGCTGGCTGTTAAGCTCTTGATAGTTCATACTTTATTTGTATTTGTTTCTGGTGGCCTGAGGTATTAGAGTATCACTCACACTCACCTCTTGGTCTTTGAATTAAATTTTCCTTATCTAAAAAAAAAATTTTCCCTGCGCAAAAAAGAGGCCTTTCTTGCATCAACACCTTTTTTTCTCCTTGCCTAAAAAATCAGATTATTCAGAAAATTGCCTTCGATTTGATATAAAATTCGTCAAATTCCGGGTTACGGATCAAAAGTTACGGCTATTTATAGTAAGTACTGCTGAAACTTGGAAAATTTTTCTGGAACTCACAACCAGTGCCTATCTGAGTGTCTGTGATGCATCAACACACCAATATATGATGAAACAAGTGTGAATACCAATTTAAGTTGGAGTCTTTTTCCTGCAGCCATTTTATACAGACATTCTGAAATTTTGGATCCTCAATGATGTATAACTTTCACAGAAGGGTGGATTTTGTGTTTACGTTTGAACCTGTTATTTTGTGTAATATGATTTTGTCCTGGGTGGTTCTTTGTAAATTAGATCAGTTGTTGTGGGAAGCTTATGTTAGGCTACTAGTTTTCTGTTGTTGTTGACTAGTAATCCTGAACTGTTTCTCACATTTATCTGTATCTGGTTTCTACCTTGGGTTGCCAGAGTATTTCTTATAGTCGGTCCTTTTGGGTTTATTAATAAATTTTCCTTATCTACAAAAAAAATGGGGGGCTCATGTTTTGTTTCATTTGTTTTCTGTTTTAAAATGGCTCCACTGTTTGAGTTGAAGGGCCTTTGGTTTGGTCTTTGTAGAGTGTGCTTTACTTATCTGTGTTTTTTGTTGGTGTAGCTGGCTGTTAAGCTCTTGATAGTTCATACTTTTTTTGTATTTGTTTCTGGTGGCCTGAGGTATTAGAGTATCACTCACACTCACCTCTTGGTCTTTGAATTAAATTTTCCTTATCTAAAAAAAAAATTTTCCTTGCGCAAAAAAGAGGCCTTTCTTGCATCAGCACCTTTTTTTCTCCTTGGCTAAAATATCAGATTATTCAGAAAATTCCCTTCGATTTGATATAAAATTCGTCAAATTCCGAGTTACGGATCAAAAGTTATGCCTATTTATAGTAAGTACTGCTGAAACTTGGAAAATTTTTCTAGAACTCACAACCAGTGCCTATCTGAGTGTCTGTGATGCATCAACACACTAATATATGATGAAACAAGTGTGGATACCAATTTAAGTTGGAGTCTTTTTCGTGCAGCCATTTTATACAGACATTCTGAAATTTTGGATACTCAATGCTGTATAACTTTCACAGAAGGGTGGATTTTGTCTTTACGTTTGAACCTGTTATTTTGTGTAATATGATTTTTTCCTGGGTGGTTCTTTGTAAATTAGATCAGTTGTTGTGGGAAGCTTATGTTAGGCTACTAGTTTTCTGTTGTTGTTGACTAGTAATCCTGAACTGTTTCTCACATTTATCTGTATCTGGTTTCTACCTTGGGGTGCCTGAGTATTTCTTATACTCGGTCCTTTTGGGTTTATTAATAAATTTTCCTTATCTACAAAAAAAAGGGGGGGCTCATGTTTTGTTTCATTTGTTTTCTGTTTTAAAATGGCTCCACTGTTTGAGTTGCTGGGCCTTTGGTTTGGTCTTTGTAGAGTGTGCTTTACTTATCTGTGTTTTTAGTTGGTGCAGCTGGCTGTTAAGCTCTTGATAGTTCATACTTTTTTTGTATTTGTTTCTGGTGGCCTGAGGTATTAGAGTATCACTCACACTCACCTCTTAGTCTTTGAATTAAATTTTCCTTATCTAAAAAAAAAATTTTCCCTGCGCAAAAAAGAGGCCTTTCTTGCATCAGCACCTTTTTTTCTCCTTGGCTAAAAAATCAGATTATTCAGAAAATTCCCTTCGATTTGATATAAAATTCGTCAAATTCCGAGTTACGGATCAAAAGTTATGCCTATTTATAGTAAGTACTGCTGAAACTTGGAAAATTTTTCTGGAACTCACAACCAGTGCCTATCTGAGTGTCTGTGATGCATCAACACACTAATATATGATGAAACAAGTGTGGATACCAATTTAAGTTGGAGTCTTTTTCATGCAGCCATTTTATACAGACATTCTGAAATTTTGGATACTCAATGCTGTATAACTTTCACAGAAGGGTGGATTTTGTCTTTACGTTTGAACCTGTTATTTTGTGTAATATGATTTTGTCCTGCGTGGTTCTTTGTAAATTAGATCTGTTGTTGTGGGAAGCTTATGTTAGGCTACTAGTTTTCTGTTGTTGTTGACTAGTAATCCTGAACTGTTTCTCACATTTATCTGTATCTGGTTTCTACCTTGGGTTGCCAGAGTATTTCTTATAGTCGGTCCTTTTGGGTTTATTAATAAATTTTCCTTATCTACAAAAAAAATGGGGGGCTCATGTTTTGTTTCATTTGTTTTCTGTTTTAAAATGGCTCCACTGTTTGAGTTGAAGGGCCTTTGGTTTGGTCTTTGTAGAGTGTGCTTTACTTATCTGTGTTTTTTGTTGGTGTAGCTGGCTGTTAAGCTCTTGATAGCTCATACTTTTTTTGTATTTGTTTCTGGTGGCCTGAGGTATTAGAGTATCACTCACACTCACCTCTTGGTCTTTGAATTAAATTTTCCTTATCTAAAAAAAAAATTTTCCTAGCGCAAAAAAGAGGCCTTTCTTGCATCAGCACCTTTTTTTCTCCTTGGCTAAAAAATCAGATTATTCAGAAAATTCCCTTCGATTTGATATAAAATTCGTCAAATTCCGAGTTACGGATCAAAAGTTATGCCTATTTATAGTAAGTACTGCTGAAACTTGGAAAATTTTTCTGGAACTCACAACCAGTGCCTATCTGAGTGTCTGTGATGCATCAACACACTAATATATGATGAAACAAGTGTGGATACCAATTTAAGTTGGACTCTTTTTCGTGCAGCCATTTTATACAGACATTCTGAAATTTTGGATACTCAATGCTGTATAACTTTCACAGAAGGGTGGATTTTGTCTTTACGTTTGAACCTGTTATTTTGTGTAATATGATTTTTTCCTGGGTGGTTCTTTGTAAATTAGATCAGTTGTTGTGGGAAGCTTATGTTAGGCTACTAGTTTTCTGTTGTTGTTGACTAGTAATCCTGAACTGTTTCTCACATTTATCTGTATCTGGTTTCTACCTTGGGGTGCCTGAGTATTTCTTATACTCGGTCCTTTTGGGTTTATTAATAAATTTTCCTTATCTACAAAAAAAAGGGTGGGCTCATGTTTTGTTTCATTTGTTTTCTGTTTTAAAATGGCTCCACTGTTTGAGTTGCAGGGCCTTTGGTTTGGTCTTTGGAGAGTGTGCTTTACTTATCTGTGTTTTTTGTTGGTGTAGCTGGCTGTTAAGCTCTTGATAGTTCATACTTTTTTTGTATTTGTTTCTGGTGGCCTGAGGTATTAGAGTATCACTCACACTCACCTCTTGGTCTTTGAATTAAATTTTCCTTATCTAAAAAAAAAATTTTCCTTGCGCAAAAAAGAGGCCTTTCTTGCATCAGCACCTTTTTTTCTCCTTGGCTAAAAAATCAGATTATTCAGAAAATTCCCTTCGATTTGATATAAAATTCGTCAAATTCCGAGTTACGGATCAAAAGTTATGCCTATTTATAGTAAGTACTGCTGAAACTTGGAAAATTTTTCTGGAACTCACAACCAGTGCCTATCTGAGTGTCTGTGATGCATCAACACACTAATATATGATGAAACAAGTGTGGATACCAATTTAAGTTGGAGTCTTTTTCGTGCAGCCATTTTATACAGACATTCTGAAATTTTGGATCCTCAATGCTGTATAACTTTCACAGAAGGATGGATTTTGTCTTTACGTTTGAACCTGTTATTTTGTGTAATATGATTTTTTCCTGGGTGGTTCTTTGTAAATTAGATCAGTTGTTGTGGGAAGCTTATGTTAGGCTACTAGTTTTCTGTTGTTGTTGACTAGTAATCCTGAACTGTTTCTCACATTTATCTGTATCTGGTTTCTACCTTGGGGTGCCTGAGTATTTCTTATACTCGGTCCTTTTGGGTTTATTAATAAATTTTCCTTATCTACAAATAAAAGGGGGGCTCATGTTTTGTTTCATTTGTTTTCTGTTTTAAAATGGCTCCACTGTTTGAGTTGCAGGGCCTTTGGTTTGGTCTTTGTAGAGTGTGCTTTACTTATCTGTGTTTTTTATTGGTGCAGCTGGCTGTTAAGCTCTTGATAGTGCATACTTTTTTTGTATTTGTTTCTGGTGGCCTGAGGTATTAGAGTATCACTCACACTCACCTCTTGGTCTTTGAATTAAATTTTCCTTATCTAAAAAAAAATTTTCCTTGCGCAAAAAAGAGGCCTTTCTTGCATCAGCACCTTTTTTTCTCCTTGCCTAAAAAATCAGATTATTCAGAAAATTCCCTTCGATTTGATATAAAATTCGTCAAATTCCGAGTTACGGATCAAAAGTTATGCCTATTTATAGTAAGTACTGCTGAAACTTGGAAAATTTTTCTGGAACTCACAACCAGTGCCTATCTGAGTGTCTGTGATGCATCAACACACTAATATATGATGAAACAAGTGTGGATACCAATTTAAGTTGGAGTCTTTTTCGTGCAGCCATTTTATACAGACATTCTGAAATTTTGGATACTCAATGCTGTATAACTTTCACAGAAGGGTGGATTTTGTCTTTACGTTTGAACCTGTTATTTTGTGTAATATGATTTTTTCCTGGGTGGTTCTTTGTAAATTAGATCAGTTGTTGTGGGAAGCTTATGTTAGGCTACTAGTTTTCTGTTGTTGTTGACTAGTAATCCTGAACTGTTTCTCACATTTATCTGTATCTGGTTTCTACCTTGGGGTGCCTGAGTATTTCTTATACTCGGTCCTTTTGGGTTTATTAATAAATATTCCTTATCTACAAAAAAAAGGGGGGGCTCATGTTTTGTTTCATTTGTTTTCTGTTTTAAAATGGCTCCACTGTTTGAGTTGCTGGGCCTTTGGTTTGGTCTTTGTAGAGTGTGCTTTACTTATCTGTGTTTTTAGTTGGTGCAGCTGGCTGTTAAGCTCTTGATAGTTCATACTTTTTTTGTATTTGTTTCTGGTGGCCTGAGGTATTAGAGTATCACTCACACTCACCTCTTAGTCTTTGAATTAAATTTTCCTTATCTAAAAAAAAAATTTTCCCTGCGCAAAAAAGAGGCCTTTCTTGCATCAGCACCTTTTTTTCTCCTTGGCTAAAAAATCAGATTATTCAGAAAATTCCCTTCGATTTGATATAAAATTCGTCAAATTCCGAGTTACGGATCAAAAGTTATGCCTATTTATAGTAAGTACTGCTGAAACTTGGAAAATTTTTCTGGAACTCACAACCAGTGCCTATCTGAGTGTCTGTGATGCATCAACACACTAATATATGATGAAACAAGTGTGGATACCAATTTAAGTTGGAGTCTTTTTCGTGCAGCCATTTTATACAGACATTCTGAAATTTTGGATACTCAATGCTGTATAACTTTCACAGAAGGGTGAATTTTGTCTTTACGTTTGAACCTGTTATTTTGTGTAATATGATTTTTTCCTGGGTGGTTCTTTGTAAATTAGATCAGTTGTTGTGGGAAGCTTATGTTAGGCTACTAGTTTTCTGTTGTTGTTGACTAGTAATCCTGAACTGTTTCTCACATTTATCTGTATCTGGTTTCTACCTTGGGTTGCCAGAGGATTTCTTATAGTCGGTCCTTTTGGGTTTATTAATAAATTTTCCTTATCTACAAAAAAAATGGGGGGCTCATGTTTTGTTTCATTTGTTTTCTGTTTTAAAATGGCTCCACTGTTTGAGTTGAAGGGCCTTTGGTTTGGTCTTTGTAGAGTGTGCTTTACTTATCTGTGTTTTTTGTTGGTGTAGCTGGCTGTTAAGCTCTTGATAGTTCATACTTTTTTTGTATTTGTTTCTGGTGGCCTGAGGTATTAGAGTATCACTCACACTCACCTCTTGGTCTTTGAATTAAATTTTCCTTATCTAAAAAAAAAATTTTCCTTGCGCAAAAAAGAGGCCTTTCTTGCATCAGCACCTTTTTTTCTCCTTGGCTAAAAAATCAGATTATTCAGAAAATTCCCTTCGATTTGATATAAAATTCGTCAAATTCCGAGTTACGGATCAAAAGTTATGCCTATTTATAGTAAGTACTGCTGAAACTTGGAAAATTTTTCTGGAACTCACAACCAGTGCCTATCTGAGTGTCTGTGATGCATCAACACACTAATATATGATGAAACAAGTGTGGATACCAATTTAAGTTGGAGTCTTTTTCGTGCAGCCATTTTATACAGACATTCTGAAATTTTGGATACTCAATGCTGTATAACTTTCACAGAAGGGTGGATTTTGTCTTTACGTTTGAACCTGTTATTTTGTGTAATATGATTTTTTCCTGGGTGGTTCTTTGTAAATTAGATCAGTTGTTGTGGGAAGCTTATGTTAGGCTACTAGTTTTCTGTTGTTGTTGACTAGTAATCCTGAACTGTTTCTCACATTTATCTGTATCTGGTTTCTACCTTGGGGTGCCTGAGTATTTCTTATACTCGGTCCTTTTGGGTTTATTAATAAATTTTCCTTATCTACAAAAAAAAGGGTGGACTCATGTTTTGTTTCATTTGTTTTCTGTTTTAAAATGGCTCCACTGTTTGAGTTGCAGGGCCTTTGGTTTGGTCTTTGGAGAGTGTGCTTTACTTATCTGTGTTTTTTATTGGTGCAGCTGGCTGTTAAGCTCTTGATAGTGCATACTTTTTTTGTATTTGTTTCTGGTGGCCTGAGGTATTAGAGTATCACTCACACTCACCTCTTGGTCTTTGAATTAAATTTTCCTTATCTAAAAAAAAATTTTCCTTGCGCAAAAAAGAGGCCTTTCTTGCATCAGCACCTTTTTTTCTCCTTGCCTAAAAAATCAGATTATTCAGAAAATTCCCTTCGATTTGATATAAAATTCGTCAAATTCCGAGTTACGGATCAAAAGTTACGCCTATTTATAGTAAGTACTGCTGAAACTTGGAAAATTTTTCTGGAACTCACAACCAGTGCCTATCTGAGTGTCTGTGATGCATCAACACACCAATATATGATGAAACAAGTGTGGATACCAATTTAAGTTGGAGTCTTTTTCGTGCAGCCATTTTATACAGACATTCTGAAATTTTGGATCCTCAATGCTTTATAACTTTCACAGAAGGATGAATTTTGTCTTTACGTTTGAACCTGTTATTTTGTGTAATATGATTTTGTCCTGTGTGGTTCTTTGTAAATTAGATCAGTTGTTGTGGGAAGCTTATGTTAGGCTACTAGTTTTCTGTTGTTGTTGACTAGTAATCCTGAACTGTTTCTCACATTTATCTGTATCTGGTTTCTACCTAGGGGTGCCTGAGTATATCTTATACTCGGTCCTTTTGGGTTTATTAATAAATTTTCCTTATCTACAAAAAAAGGGGCTCATGTTTTGTTTCATTTGTTTTCTGTTTTAAAATGGCTCCACTGTTTGAGTTGCAGGGCCTTTGGTTTGGTCTTTGTAGAGTGTGCTTTACTTATCTGTGTCTTTTGTTGGTGCAGCTGGCTGTTAAGCTCTTGATAGTTCATACTTTTTTTGTATTTGTTTCTGGTGGCCTGAGGTATTAGAGTATCACTCATACTCACCTCTTGGTCTTTGAATTAAATTTTCCTTATCTATAAAAAAAATTTTCCTTGCGCAAAAAAGAGGCCTTTCTTGCATCAGCACCTTTTTTTCTCCTTGCCTGAAAAATCAGATTATTCAGAAAATTCCCTTAGATTTGATATAAAATTCGTCAAATTCCGAGTTACGGATCAAAAGTTATGCCTATTTATAGTAAGTACTGCTGAAACTTGGAAAATTTTTCTGGAACTCACAACCAGTGCCTATCTGAGTGTCTGTGATGCATCAACACACTAATATATGATGAAACAAGTGTGGATACCAATTTAAGTTGGAGTCTTTTTCGTGCAGCCATTTTATACAGACATTATGAAATTTTGGATCCTCAATGATGTATAACTTTCACAGAAGGATGGATTTTGTCTTTACGTTTGAACCTGTTATTTTGTGTAATATGATTTTCTCCTGGGTGGTTCTTTGTAAATTAGATCAGTTGTTGTGGGAAGCTTATGTTAGGCTACTAGTTTTCTGTTGTTGTTGACTAGTAATCCTGAACTGTTTCTCACATTTATCTGTATCTGGTTTCTACCTTGGGGTGCCAGAGTATTTCTTATAGTCGGTCCTTTTGGGTTTATTAATAAATTTTCCTTATCTACAAAAAAAAGGGGGGGCTCATGTTTTGTTTCATTTGTTTTCTGTTTTAAAATGGCTCCACTGTTTGAGTTGCTGGGCTTTTGGTTTGGTCTTTGTAGAGTGTGCTTTACTTATCTGTGTTTTTAGTTGGTGCAGCTGGCTGTTAAGCTCTTGATAGTTCATACTTTTTTTGTATTTGTTTCTGGTGGCCTGAGGTATTAGAGTATCACTCACACTCACCTCTTGGTCTTTGAATTAAATTTTCCTTATCTAAAAAAAAAATTTTCCCTGCGCAAAAAAGAGGCCTTTCTTGCATCAGCACCTTTTTTTCTCCTTGCCTAAAAAATCAGATTATTCAGAAAATTGCCTTCGATTTGATATAAAATTCGTCAAATTCCGGGTTACGGATCAAAAGTTACGGCTATTTATAGTAAGTACTGCTGAAACTTGGAAAATTTTTCTGGAACTCACAACCAGTGCCTATCTGAGTGTCTGTGATGCATCAACACACCAATATATGATGAAACAAGTGTGAATACCAATTTAAGTTGGAGTCTTTTTCCTGCAGCCATTTTATACAGACATTCTGAAATTTTGGATCCTCAATGATGTATAACTTTCACAGAAGGGTGGATTTTGTGTTTACGTTTGAACCTGTTATTTTGTGTAATATGATTTTGTCCTGGGTGGTTCTTTGTAAATTAGATCAGTTGTTGTGGGAAGCTTATGTTAGGCTACTAGTTTTCTGTTGTTGTTGACTAGTAATCCTGAACTGTTTCTCACATTTATCTGTATCTGGTTTCTACCTTGGGTTGCCAGAGTATTTCTTATAGTCGGTCCTTTTGGGTTTATTAATAAATTTTCCTTATCTACAAAAAAAATGGGGGGCTCATGTTTTGTTTCATTTGTTTTCTGTTTTAAAATGGCTCCACTGTTTGAGTTGAAGGGCCTTTGGTTTGGTCTTTGTAGAGTGTGCTTTACTTATCTGTGTTTTTTGTTGGTGTAGCTGGCTGTTAAGCTCTTGATAGTTCATACTTTTTTTGTATTTGTTTCTGGTGGCCTGAGGTATTAGAGTATCACTCACACTCACCTCTTGGTCTTTGAATTAAATTTTCCTTATCTAAAAAAAAAATTTTCCTTGCGCAAAAAAGAGGCCTTTCTTGCATCAGCACCTTTTTTTCTCCTTGGCTAAAAAACCAGATTATTCAGAAAATTCCCTTCGATTTGATATAAAATTCGTCAAATTCCGAATTACGGATCAAAAGTTATGCCTATTTATAGTAAGTACTGCTGAAACTTGGAAAATTTTTTTGGAACTCACAACCAGTGCCTATCTGAGTGTCTGTGATGCATCAACACACTAATATATGATGAAACAAGTGTGGATACCAATTTAAGTTGGAGTCTTTTTCGTGCAGCCATTTTATACAGACATTCTGAAATTTTGGATACTCAATGCTGTATAACTTTCACAGAAGGGTGGATTTTGTCTTTACGTTTGAACCTGTTATTTTGTGTAATATGATTTTTTCCTGGGTGGTTCTTTGTAAATTAGATCAGTTGTTGTGGGAAGCTTATGTTAGGCTACTAGTTTTCTGTTGTTGTTGACTAGTAATCCT
This sequence comes from Crotalaria pallida, assembly GCA_037953625.1. NCBI lineage: Eukaryota > Viridiplantae > Streptophyta > Magnoliopsida > Fabales > Fabaceae > Crotalaria > Crotalaria pallida. The sequence continues at coordinate 62,626,112 of CM075650.1, forward strand.
GAACTGTTTCTCACATTTATCTGTATCTGGTTTCTACCTTGGGGTGCCTGAGTATTTCTTATACTCGGTCCTTTTGGGTTTATTAATAAATTTTCCTTATCTACAAAAAAAAGGGTGGGCTCATGTTTTGTTTCATTTGTTTTCTGTTTTAAAATGGCTCCACTGTTTGAGTTGCAGGGCCTTTGGTTTGGTCTTTGTAGAGTGTGCTTTAGTTATCTGTGTTTTTTGTTGGTGTAGCTGGCTGTTAAGCTCTTGATAGTTCATACTTTTTTTGTATTTGTTTCTGGTGGCCTGAGGTATTAGAGTATCACTCACACTCACCTCTTGGTCTTTGAATTAAATTTTCCTTATCTAAAAAAAAAATTTTCCTTGCGCAAAAAAGAGGCCTTTCTTGCATCAGCACCTTTTTTTCTCCTTGGCTAAAAAATCAGATTATTCAGAAAATTCCCTTCGATTTGATATAAAATTCGTCAAATTCCGAGTTAAGGATCAAAAGTTATGCCTATTTATAGTAAGTACTGCTGAAACTTGGAAAATTTTTCTGGAACTCACAACCAGTGCCTATCTGAGTGTCTGTGATGCATCAACACACTAATATATGATGAAACAAGTGTGGATACCAATTTAAGTTGGAGTCTTTTTCGTGCAGCCATTTTATACAGACATTCTGAAATTTTGGATCCTCAATGCTGTATAACTTTCACAGAAGGGTGGATTTTGTCTTTACGTTTGAACCTGTTATTTTGTGTAATATGATTTTTTCCTGGGTGGTTCTTTGTAAATTAGATCAGTTGTTGTGGGGAGCTTATGTTAGGCTACTAGTTTTCTGTTGTTGTTGACTAGTAATCCTGAACTGTTTCTCACATTTATCTGTATCTGGTTTCTACCTTGGGGTGCCTGAGTATTTCTTATACTCGGTCATTTTGGGTTTATTAATAAATTTTCCTTATCTACAAATAAAAGGGGGGCTCATGTTTTGTTTCATTTGTTTTCTGTTTTAAAATGGCTCCACTGTTTGAGTTGCAGGGCCTTTGGTTTGGTCTTTGTAGAGTGTGCTTTACTTATCTGTGTTTTTTATTGGTGCAGCTGGCTGTTAAGCTCTTGATAGTGCATACTTTTTTTGTATTTGTTTCTGGTGGCCTGAGGTATTAGAGTATCACTCACACTCACCTCTTGGTCTTTGAATTAAATTTTCCTTATCTAAAAAAAAATTTTCCTTGCGCAAAAAAGAGGCCTTTCTTGCATCAGCACCTTTTTTTCTCCTTGCCTAAAAAATCAGATTATTCAGAAAATTCCCTTCGATTTGATATAAAATTCGTCAAATTCCGAGTTACGGATCAAAAGTTACGCCTATTTATAGTAAGTACTGCTGAAACTTGGAAAATTTTTCTGGAACTCACAACCAGTGCCTATCTGAGTGTCTGTGATGCATCAACACACCAATATATGATGAAACAAGTGTGGATACCAATTTAAGTTGGAGTCTTTTTCGTGCAGCCATTTTATACAGACATTCTGAAATTTTGGATCCTCAATGCTTTATAACTTTCACAGAAGGATGGATTTTGTCTTTACGTTTGAACCTGTTATTTTGTGTAATATGATTTTGTCCTGTGTGGTTCTTTGTAAATTAGATCAGTTGTTGTGGGAAGCTTATGTTAGGCTACTAGTTTTCTGTTGTTGTTGACTAGTAATCCTGAACTGTTTCTCACATTTATCTGTATCTGGTTTCTACCTAGGGGTGCCTGAGTATATCTTATACTCGGTCCTTTTGGGTTTATTAATAAATTTTCCTTATCTACAAAAAAAGGGGCTCATGTTTTGTTTCATTTGTTTTCTGTTTTAAAATGGCTCCACTGTTTGAGTTGCAGGGCCTTTGGTTTGGTCTTTGTAGAGTGTGCTTTACTTATCTGTGTCTTTTGTTGGTGCAGCTGGCTGTTAAGCTCTTGATAGTTCATACTTTTTTTGTATTTGTTTCTGGTGGCCTGAGGTATTAGAGTATCACTCATACTCACCTCTTGGTCTTTGAATTAAATTTTCCTTATCTATAAAAAAAATTTTCCTTGCGCAAAAAAGAGGCCTTTCTTGCATCAGCACCTTTTTTTCTCCTTGCCTGAAAAATCAGATTATTCAGAAAATTCCCTTAGATTTGATATAAAATTCGTCAAATTCCGAGTTACGGATCAAAAGTTACGCCTATTTATAGTAAGTACTGCTGAAACTTGGAAAATTTTTCTGGAACTCACAACCAGTGCCTATCTGAGTGTCTGTGATGCATCAACACACTAATATATGATGAAACAAGTGTGGATACCAATTTAAGTTGGAGTCTTTTTCGTGCAGCCATTTTATACAGACATTCTGAAATTTTGGATCCTCAATGCTGTATAACTTTCACAGAAGGGTGCGATTTGATATAAAATTCGTCAAATTCCGAGTTACGGATCAAAAGTTACGCCTATTTATAGTAAGTACTGCTGAAACTTGGAAAATTTTTCTGGAACTCACAACCAGTGCCTATCTGAGTGTCTGTGATGCATCAACACACTAATATATGATGAAACATGTGTGGATACCAATTTAAGTTGGAGTCTTTTTCGTGCAGCCATTTTATACAGACATTCTGAAATTTTTGATCCTCAATGCTGTATAACTTTCACAGAAGGATGGATTTTGTCTTTACGTTTGAACCTGTTATTTTGTGTAATATGATTTTGTCCTGGGTGGTTCTTTGTAAATTAGATCAGTTGTTGTGGGAAGCTTATGTTAGGCTACTAGTTTTCTGTTGTTGTTGACTAGTAATCCTGAACTGTTTCTCACATTTATCTGTATCTGGTTTCTACCTTGGGGTGCCTGAGTATATCTTATACTCGGTCCTTTTGGGTTTATTAATAAATTTTCCTTATCTACAAAAAAAGGGGCTCATGTTTTGTTTCATTTGTTTTCTGTTTTAAAATGGCTCCACTGTTTGAGTTGCAGGGCCTTTGGTTTGGTCTTTGTAGAGTGTGCTTTACTTATCTGTGTTTTTTGTTGGTGCAGCTGGCTGTTAAGCTCTTGATAGTTCATACTTTTTTTGTATTTGTTTCTGGTGGCCTGAGGTATTAGAGTATCACTCATACTCACCTCTTGGTCTTTGAATTAAATTTTCCTTATCTAAAAAAAAAAATTTCCTTGCGCAAAAAAGAGGCCTTTCTTGCATCAGCACCTTTTTTTCTCCTTGCCTGAAAAATCAGATTATTCAGAAAATTCCCTTCGATTTGATATAAAATTCGTCAAATTCCGAGTTACGGATCAAAAGTTACGCCTATTTATAGTAAGTACTGCTGAAACTTGGAAAATTTTTCTGGAACTCACAACCAGTGCCTATCTGAGTGTCTGTGATGCATCAACACACTAATATATGATGAAACAAGTGTGGATACCAATTTAAGTTGGAGTCTTTTTCGTGCAGCCATTTTATACAGACATTCTGAAATTTTGGATCCTCAATGCTGTATAACTTTCACAGAAGGGTGCGATTTGATATAAAATTCGTCAAATTCCGAGTTACGGATCAAAAGTTACGCCTATTTATAGTAAGTACTGCTGAAACTTGGAAAATTTTTCTGGAACTCACAACCAGTGCCTATCTGAGTGTCTGTGATGCATCAACACACTAATATATGATGAAACATGTGTGGATACCAATTTAAGTTGGAGTCTTTTTCGTGCAGCCATTTTATACAAACATTCTGAAATTTTGGATCCTCAATGCTGTATAACTTTCACAGAAGGATGGATTTTGTCTTTACGTTTGAACCTGTTATTTTGTGTAATATGATTTTGTCCTGGGTGGTTCTTTGTAAATTAGATCAGTTGTTGTGGGAAGCTTATGTTAGGCTACTAGTTTTCTGTTGTTGTTGACTAGTAATCCTGAATTGTTTCTCACATTTATCTGTATCTGATTTCTACCTTGGGGTGCCTGAGTATATCTTATACTCGGTCCTTTTGGGTTTATTAATAAATTTTCCTTATCTACAAAAAAAGGGAGCTCATGTTTTGTTTCATTTGTTTTCTGTTTTAAAATGGCTCCACTGTTTGAGTTGCAGGGCCTTTGGTTTGGTCTTTGTAGAGTGTGCTTTACTTATCTGTGTTTTTTGTTGGTGCAGCTGGCTGTTAAGCTCTTGATAGTTCATACTTTTTTTGTATTTGTTTCTGGTGGCCTGAGGTATTAGAGAATCACTCATACTCACCTCTTGGTCTTTGAATTAAATTTTCCTTATCTAAAAAAAAAATTTTCCTTGCGCAAAAAAGAGGCCTTTCTTGCATCAGCACCTTTTTTTCTCCTTGCCTAAAAAATCAGATTATTCAGAAAATTCCCTTCGATTTGATATAAAATTCGTCAAATTCCGAGTTACGGATCAAAAGTTACGCCTATTTATAGTAAGTACTGCTGAAACTTGGAAAATTTTTCTGGAACTCACAACCAGTGCCTATCTGAGTGTCTGTGATGCATCAACACACTAATATATGATGAAACAAGTGTGGATACCAATTTAAGTTGGAGTCTTTTTCGTGCAGCCATTTTATACAGACATTCTGAAATTTTGGATCCTCAATGCTGTATAACTTTCACAGAAGGGTGGATTTTGTCTTTACGTTTGAACCTGTTATTTTGTGTAATATGATTTTGTCCTGGGTGGTTCTTTGTAAATTAGATCAGTTGTTGTGGGAAGCTTATGTTAGGCTACTAGTTTTCTGTTGTTGTTGACTAGTAATCCTGAACTGTTTCTCACATTTATCTGTATCTGGTTTCTACCTTGGGGTGCCTGAGTATTTCTTATACTCGGTCCTTTTGGGTTTATTAATAAATTTTCCTTATCTACAAAAAAAGGGGCTCATGTTTTGTTTCATTTGTTTTCTGTTTTAAAATGGCTCCACTGTTTGAGTTGCAGGGCCTTTGGTTTGGTCTTTGTAGAGTGTGCTTTACTTATCTGTGTTTTTTGTTGGTGCAGCTGGCTGTTAAGCTCTTGATAGTTCATACTTTTTTTGTATTTGTTTCTGGTGGCCTGAGGTATTAGAGTATCACTCATACTCACCTCTTGGTCTTTGAATTAAATTTTCCTTATCTAAAAAAAAATTTTCCTTGCGCAAAAAAGAGGCCTTTCTTGCATCAGCACCTTTTTTTCTCCTTGCCTGAAAAATCAGATTATTCAGAAAATTCCCTTCGATTTGATATAAAATTCGTCAAATTCCGAGTTACGGATCAAAAGTTACGCCTATTTATAGTAAGTACTGCTGAAACTTGGAAAATTTTTCTGGAACTCACAACCAGTGCCTATCTGAGTGTCTGTGATGCATCAACACACTAATATATGATGAAACAAGTGTGGATACCAATTTAAGTTGGAGTCTTTTTCGTGCAGCCATTTTATACAGACATTCTGAAATTTTGGATCCTCAATGCTGTATAACTTTCACAGAAGGGTGGATTTTGTCTTTACGTTTGTACCTGTTATTTTGTGTAATATGATTTTGTCCTGGGTGGTTCTTTGTAAATCAGATCAGTTGTTGTGGGAAGCTTATGTTAGGCTACTAGTTTTCTGTTGTTGTTGACTAGTAATCCTGAACTGTTTCTCACATTTATCTGTATCTGGTTTCTACCTGGGGGTGCCTGAGTATTTCTTATACTCGGTCCTTTTGGTTTTATTAATAAATTTTCCTTATCTACAAAAAAGGGGGCTCATGTTTTGTTTCATTTGTTTTCTGTTTTAAAATGGCTCCACTGTTTGAGTTGCAGGGCCTTTGGTTTGGTCTTTGTAGAGTGTGCTTTACTTATCTGTGTTTTTTGTTGGTGCAGCTGGCTGTTAAGCTCTTGATAGTTCATACTTTTTTTGTATTTGTTTCTGGTGGCCTGAGGTATTAGAGTATCACTCATACTCACCTCTTGGTCTTTGAATTAAATTTTCCTTATCTAAAAAAAAATTTTCCTTGCGCAAAAAAGAGGCCTTTCTTGCATCAGCACCTTTTTTTCTCCTTGCCTAAAAAATCAGATTATTCAGAAAATTCCCTTCGATTTGATATAAAATTCGTCAAATTCCGAGTTACGGATCAAAAGTTACGCCTATTTATAGTAAGTACTGCTGAAACTTGGAAAATTTTTCTGGAACTCACAACCAGTGCCTATCTGAGTGTCTGTGATGCATCAACACACTAATATATGATGAAACAAGTGTGGATACCAATTTAAGTTGGAGTCTTTTTCGTGCAGCCATTTTATACAGACATTCTGAAATTTTGGATCCTCAATGCTGTATAACTTTCACAGAAGGGTGCGATTTGATATAAAATTCGTCAAATTCCGAGTTACGGATCAAAAGTTACGCCTATTTATAGTAAGTACTGCTGAAACTTGGAAAATTTTTATGGAACTCACAACCAGTGCCTATCTGAGTGTCTGTGATGCATCAACACACTAATATATGATGAAACAAGTGTGGATACCAATTTAAGTTGGAGTCTTTTTCGTGCAGCCATTTTATACAGACATTCTGAAATTTTGGATCCTCAATGCTGTATAACTTTCACAGAAGGGTGCGATTTGATATAAAATTCGTCAAATTCCGAGTTACGGATCAAAAGTTACGCCTATTTATAGTAAGTACTGCTGAAACTTGGAAAATTTTTATGGAACTCACAACCAGTGCCTATCTGAGTGTCTGTGATGCATCAACACACTAATATATGATGAAACAAGTGTGGATACCAATTTAAGTTGGAGTCTTTTTCGTGCAGCCATTTTATACAGACATTCTGAAATTTTGGATCCTCAATGCTGTATAACTTTCACAGAAGGGTGGATTTTGTCTTTACGTTTGAACCTGTTATTTTGTGTAATATGATTTTGTCCTGGGTGGTTCTTTGTAAATTAGATCAGTTGTTGTGGGAAGCTTATGTTAGGCTACTAGTTTTCTATTGTTGTTGACTAGTAATCCTGAACTGTTTCTCACATTTATCTGTATCTGGTTTCTACCTTGGGGTGCCTGAGTATTTCTTATACTCGGTCCTTTTGGGTTTATTAATAAATTTTCCTTATCTACAAAGAAAGGGGGCTCATGTTTTGTTTCATTTGTTTTCTGTTTTAAAATGGCTCCACTGTTTGAGTTGCAGGGCCTTTGGTTTGGTCTTTGTAGAGTGTGTTTTACTTATCTGTGTTTTTTGTTGGTGCAGCTGGCTGTTAAGCTCTTGATAGTTCATACTTTTTTTGTATTTGTTTCTGGTGGCCTGAGGTATTAGAGTATCACTCATACTCACCTCTTGGTCTTTGAATTAAATTTTCCTTATCTAAAAAAAAAATTTTCCTTGCGCAAAAAAGAGGCCTTTCTTGCATCAGCACCTTTTTTTCTCCTTGCCTAAAAAATCAGATTATTCAGAAAATTCCCTTCGATTTGATATAAAATTCGTCAAATTCCGAGTTACGGATCAAAAGTTACGCCTATTTATAGTAAGTACTGCTGAAACTTGGAAAATTTTTCTGGAACTCACAACCAGTGCCTATCTGAGTGTCTGTGATGCATCAACACACTAATATATGATGAAACAAGTGTGAATACCAATTTTCGTGCAAAAATTCCACCCACAGCTATGTTGAATGGCACTCACAGAATCACTAGAATAGCATCAGTTGTGCAGAACAGCAAATCAGCAAACAGGGCAACTTTCAATTAGTTATCAGAATGCTTATTCACACACTAACTACACTAACTAATCTAACTAACTACTGTATGATCTTTGGCAAGAACCGATAATCCCCGGCAACGGCGCCAAATTTTGATCGAGGCTGTACCCGATCAAAATAAAAGGTGTTTATTCTGTAGTACTAGGAAGGTGATCCTAGGTCGTTTCCCAGCGAATATCGGTCTAGGCAAAGTATCAAACACGTAGTGTGCAGTAAAATGGGGGGGTTTTTGTGTGTGACAAATGTGAAGAACAAAACATAAACAGAATACAAAAACTAAGAAAATCAGAAACAAAAGCGGGCAAACCCCTTTGGCTACGTACACTACTCAATCCTAGCTCACTAAAGATCGATTCCTCTCCTCTCTCTGTCCAACTCGTGATAACCAAATACTAAGTGAAAATTCAGTTATCACTCCAAACCCTAACTTCTAATTAAGCATCAGAAACCAGAATTGGAGTTTTTACGAGTTAATACAAATTAAGCATTTATATTCATGTATTATCTCTACGAAATGGAATTAAGCAAACCACTACACATCGATAAACATGAAGACAGAGAAGAGAAAACGAAATTGCATTAATAACAAGAGCTCAAGAGTAGATAATACAATACCAAAGGGATTAACCCTTGAAGTCTAGCCTTCCATGGCCATAAATGAAGAAAAACGAGTAGAAATGGGGAAGAACAAAACCCTAGCAGCCACCACCACTTGGGAGAGCCAAGAGAGAAGTTCTAACCTAGAGAGAGAGAGTGAGAAATCTGAAGTGGGAGTGTGTTCATGGGGGTTACACGAATTTCCCCTCTTAAGACACAAAATGGGCCTAAAACATGGGCCCAAATCCTAAGAAACACTATTCTGAAAATTACAATTAAAAAGGGACCTAAATGCAAATTACAATCTTCACTTCAATACTTCAATCTTCATTTCCAAACTTCCCAAAGTGTCCTTGTGCCAAATATTACCTGAAAATAGAAATAGAATTAATTAGGCTAAATAATTCCAAATTAAACAATATTCGGAATATTAGTCCAATAAACTCTAAATCAATAAATCAAGCTAATCAATGTCAAATGGGCAACAAGTATCAATAATAGGAGTAAAATAATGCAAGGAATAATGGGAAATAAAATGCTCATCAATGGATTATTTAAGCTGAGTTTTTTTTTTGAACTTTAGGAAAAAATTATTATATTAATTAGCAAGTACTTAATTTGATCTTGTACTCTTTGGATTATGGAACAATATAATCTTATGTTATAATCTTATGTTATTTTGGTATGTATGGTGATGATTATAATTTAATTTCATTATATGTGTGTCTATATATATATATAGACATATATAATTTTATTAGAAGTGTTGCATATATATTGAACCTAAAATAAGTGTTGCCTATGTGAAGTTGACAATAGTTGTATAACTGTTGCGGAAACATAATGCAACGGTTTTATCAGTGTTGCAAATTCTAAATGAAAAAAACCGTTGCTGTTTCAAAGGCAAAGGCAACGGTTTTCTTAACAAAATCCGTTGCTGTTTAAAAGGAAAAGGCAACGGTTTCCTTAACATAACCGTTGCATATTTTGAACAAAGAAACTGTTGCTGTTTATAGTAAAACCGTTGCATATTATATATATCAAGAAACCGTTGCTGTTTCTAAGTCAAAGGGGCAACGGTTTTTTTGAATCTGTTGCCAAATACAAAAAACCGTTGCCTTTGACAATAGGCAACACTCACCTAGAGAACAGTTTGAAAACCGTTGCCTATACTTTCAGCAATGATTTTTGTACTTTAAGCAACGGTTTTGTGCCGTTGCAGAAAATTAAAAATGTTGTAGTGTTATTATAATTAATAATTAATAAAAGAAAGCATAAGAGACATGCTACTCTATTTTGCCTTCAATTAGTGAAGATTAAACTAATTTGCTAGTTGCTTCTCTACTCTGTTTGCTGAATAGTTGGGTTAATTTGGTTTGAAGAACACTTTTGGATGTGTCTTCTGATTGTAGCCAACTAAATTCTATCTCACTATTTATATGCTATTTTTATTCTGAAACTTATATGCCACTAATTTAATTACTATGTTTTGATGCAGAAATTGAAGCAACGTATATTTAATATTGAGAGTTGTTTTCTTCCCTTTATAAAAGAAAAATTCCCTCGTCTCTTATTACTTTCAGGTATTTTTTTTTAATTTCATCCTTTACTTCAATCATAAGACATGCATGCATTATTTTACTTTACATATGAATTTACCTTTGTTTATTGTTCAAGAACTATTTTGCTTTCCTTTTTTTGCACAATATACTAGTTGTTCTTGAATTTTTTAAAATGGATAGTCTAGGAATTGAAAAATCACCTAAACCACCACCTTGTCTCACTGGTTAGTTGTTGCCCTTACACCATTCATTTTGTTTTTGTAATGTGTTTTCAATTTTTCAATCTAATGTTTGTGTATGAGCAATTTTGTTTTGTATTTCTCACAGTCTGCTATGTATAGTTTGCTATGTAAAAAAAAAATGTTTATCCCAAAAATTATTTTAGTTACAGCTTTAGGAATTGCATTAAGCACAGTAGAAGATTGTGAATGGCTTTTGTCTCTGCCATTAAGCATCCAAGTGTATATTTTTTAGCTTCAGTGTAATTAAAAGTGAAAATAGCACATCGTCATGGAGAATAATGTAATGTAACAAACCCCCCCTAGTTTGATTGTTAGATACCTACTTAAACTGTTCCCTTGCATTAGAAGATAAAGGCAACCACTTGGTAGAAGATCCTCTAGTCTGCAAGTGAAGGATGTCTAATTCAACACCTGATGGAATGAGTCCTGCAATTGCGTATGCTACTCCCTCTACTAGCTCCTCACGCTATCACATTGATGATTCAATAAAGAAATTGTGAGAAATCTCCCTTAAACTATGTCCATGATAAACTTTTATGGTGAGGTAATGGAAGAACGGATAGGAAGCGTATGGTGAAAGCTAGGCATATCTGAGGAACTATTTACATACAAAGCTACAACCACATGATTACTGAAAATTATGAACACAAGGAAATGGGACTAATCTTTGTGATTGGCTTACCAACCTTACCTGCTTCTCTGTTGGGTTCCAAATTATTACTATGCCCTCTTTAGGCTTGTCTTGTCGAGTTTTGTGAGTTAATCCAACAACCTGCAGCCTCATAAACGGTGTGCCTTCTCTGTTTCTTAAGCCAACATCTTTCAATGCTTTCTCAATTGATTTTTCCATTTCTGAATGTTTGGTTGCGTGAAGATGGACAAGAAATCAGAAATATAATTTTGCATATAGACTTCTATCAAGGTAGGAATATAACCTCACATTTAATTTGGCCTTATAAGCAGCAAAAGAACTAAGTTGCTCTGCACTCATATCAGCCATTAGGAATTCAGGTTCTGCTGCTGCCTCCAGCATGTTATAAATCTTGGCCCCTTCACTATCACTGTCATCATTCAAACATGAACCTCGTCTTTCCTTCTGATATTCCAAAATGACATCTTCTACAACAACAGAGTGTCTACAGCCATATAGGTGATCAGTAACAGCACAAAAACAAAAGTCACATTAATGGGCTGTACAAATGATAATCACACCACTCAGCTAGTACCGGTTATATTTTACTATGCCTTTGGTATACGGATACAAGTTACACAGTCATAAAATTAATCGTCTTTATTCATCTTATGCACCCCATCATGCAGATAAAAAAAATAATAATTTACAGTGGCAATAGAAATTAGATTTCATAGAACAGTTAAGACAATTGAGTTGGGTCCCAAGGACCCCACTTAATTCCATATATAGCCACCAAATTATATAATAATTCAGGTTTAACATTTATCAACGAATCAATGTAAATTAGAGTTCAATACTGATAGACCCATAACATATCATTTCCAATTTAGACAAAGCCAATTTAGGCAGTGCTACTAACCAAACTGTTACCAATATGGTATAATAATAACTCTTTCCTATTTACCTGCATACTGTTGTGGAGTGCTCCCTTTGATTTGCATATCCAATTTCTCCATCTCACTAACTTGATTTTATTATTATTAATCTTTTGTAACACAGATATGATAGGCAAAGCGTAATACTAAGTCTTTGCATTGAAAAATGTTTGTATAATTCAATTACTGATCAATATATACTAGAAAACATGACATTTGATTGGGCACCTCTTGGTTAAACCAATATGCACGCACATAATGTGCTAAGAAAACGCTACTTTTTTAGTGCAATAGTATTCTTCGACAATTCTGTTTTGTTCAAAAGTAGCAGTTGTTGGCTGTCAAAATTCTTGGTATTTGCTGACCAATTTTGATATTATATGCCTGCGTGTGTAATCCATAAAATACAGGAAACCAAAGAGTATTTTATACTTCAAAGATCCTTTTTTGACTCCAAAGTTTTTCTTCCAACTTGTGAAAATGACCAAAATCTAGCCAAGTTCTCGTTGTTAGGCTAAGATTTCTCTGATGATACTAGTTATTTATATAAAAATGTTCCTTTGTTTTCAACTATTAGAGTAATTAGCATTATGCAATTATATAGTTACGTGTAATTCTTGTATTTCTTTAGCTTCCTAATCCTACTTCAAGTTTATAACTTCATAGGCCTACCTGTATATTTACTGCTTGACCAAAAGACTAATTTATCTCTTGCACAACATTTGAAGGAAGATATGAGATTGAGTTAACTGGCTCAGGAACTGATTTCAACTGATCGCTTAGCTCCTCAAACTTGGTAGGCATACATATTACTTTCTTGTAATTATTTTGAGTACTGAAATTTATTTTTTCTGACTGTAATTTGTTCCCTTAATGCCTTGTTTACTCTTTCTTCATTTTGCTCATTTTGCGAAATGGCATATACTTTCTGTGCATGCCCCTGTGTGCGTGTATGTACGCATGCATTCAGTCAAAAACTTGTATTGTGTTTGCAGAATGTGCTTTTCTATTTTTTTTACTGCAGTAGTACAACTATGCAGGAATAGAACATATATGATCCTGCCTTCTACTTAAGTTCTTCTGTTATTAAAATAAAAGTCTTGTCTTCTTCTATTCAAGAAGTATATGCACAAAGATTAGGCATAGCTGTGAGGAAACTTGCTTCATAACCATGTTCAATTGCGTAGTTTCTTCTAAACCTTTCTTGAAGAATCAATAATGTATTGTTCTCAGTAGGGGCGAATGGCTGCTCCACATAATAATTAAAATGTATTTAGAGATATTAACTTAAAAAGCAATAATATTGTTAGTTACTGGTCATCACAAGAGAAAGCTAATTCAATATAATGTCAATAGCATATAATTTGACAATTACGCTTGAAGTTACAAGATTTAATTTAACAGTATATAAAAAAATTATCACCCTCTTTTTTTAATTATTATTTATTTTTCAACTTTCATATTGCAGTAATTTGTTTCCATAATTCCATTTGAACTTAGGAAAATGTGGAGTGAAGCATTATTATTTCCACCAACTTGTGTTTTAATATTTAACTTCTGTTCTACTTTGGTTGCAGGTGATGGCATCTCCTAATGGTGAAAATCCTCATATGGCATCTCCTAACGGTGAAGATCCTCCCATGACAACTCCTAACGGTGAAGGTCCGCCTAACACTAAAACAAAAAAGCGTACGCGTGGGCTGACCGCTATGAAGATGGTTATTCGTGCAAGAAGCAAAAATATAAAATTACATGTAACATACTTTTTTATTTAACATGCATGTCTTGTTTCATATATAAATTGATTCCTTTGTCTTTATTGATCTCTTACACTCTATCTCCCTGTGTTATTTCTATACTTACACTGTCATATTAATATTGTTAGGTTGAATGGAATGTAAAAGGTCAACCAAAGAACAAAAAGGGGGGCAGCATATTGGTGAGCTATATTGGGGTGATTGTTCGACGGATGGTGCCAGTTACTTATGACAATTGGCATGATAAAGCTTTGCCTGGTTTGAAGGATATCATTTGGCAGGACATAATAGTAACAATCACATACTCTAGCACTTATTGAAATTTTTTTATGTTAACATGTTCATTGTGAGACTTTGTTTATCTTTTGCAGTCGGCTTTTGATGTTGAGGAGGAGCATAAGACATACATACTTCAGTCTGCTGGCAGGAGTCATAGACAATTCAGAACTGATGCAAGAAAATATGTAAGAGATGCCGAGGGAAATATCAACCTCAAACCTCCAATAAAATATCAAAATATCATACGTGAGACTTGTAACACCCTAGTAATAATTACCCTTAAGTACCCATAATATAAAATAGTAGCTTGAAAATTTCTTTTTGAAACTATTTGATTTCTAAAATCTCTGTCAAACCGGACAGAGTTTCCTTTATTTATTGAGTAAACCAAAGTTTAGATTTCCTGAAACCTGTGCAATGCAAATATATATATATATATATTTTCCTTTCATCCAGCGCCAGCAGGGCCAAAACATCAATAGTGAAATAACCATCCACATCATCACATAATTACATCAGAGGTCGCAGCAAATAAACAAGTTGTGGAACTATGTAAGTTTCCCAAAATAATGTACTTCCTTTCCAAAAGAAGCAGTCCTGGGTACCCCAAAGATAATTTGCATAACATATACAAAACATATAGACACATATACTATCTCCAATATACCCCAGGACTACACCAAAAATCCCCTCAACTCTCATAAGCTACTCTCCCTGTAAGGGAGAGTGCACCTGCTCGGTCGGGGGTTGTGCAAGCTCAATCTCAGTACCTGTAAAATATAGCAAGAGGGTGAGCATTACACATGAAGTAGGAAGCAGTTTCTAATTAGACATACTAACCCACCAAGTCATACACACTTAGACATTTAGCACATGTAAGTTCATACAATCATTCCATGTCATATTCATGCAATTTCAATATTCATTTTCTTTCTCTTTGTCCCATTATAATTCAATTGTCCAATGATCTTTTCACCATTCAATTTCTCATTTCCATATATTAGTACCACTAGGAATTGGTTGCTCCTGCTAGGGCATTTGTACACCCATTAGGGACTTATACACCCATCAGGACTTTAATCACCCATTAGGCTTCACCCGTTAGGACAATACATGCAATCTTTATCATTGCTTAACACATTTCATAACATTTTCACTTTCATCTACTTTATTCCTTTTCACATTTTCCATACTCTTAATTATCGTTGAATTGATCACTTGGGCACATCGACGCCTAACGGGGCGTTTGGACCTAATGGGGCATTTGGCCTGACGGGGCATTTAGCCCTAATGGGGCATTTGATACACCTAGCAGGGGCGACCTAGTGTGCCAATGTCCCAATGATCAATTCAACCATCCATCCCTTTTTAATTCATTTAAATTATACTTTTCCATTTAGCATTGTATTCCACTCAATTCGACCTATCAACCAAACATTACTAACATAATACAAACAATTAATTTAATCATATACATCAAGTAGCACATATCCATGTTCATTCATATATCACAATTAATCATTCATAAGTCATATCTATCAATATTTATTCACATTCTTGCAATCTTATTGAACATTTTCACTTAGGGCTCATTTATGACAATATCATAATAATTTCAATATGTATTAATTCCTTGGGTTCCTATATAACTCTAAACACATAACCTTAGCAAATCACTATGCACTAGCTAGAAAACTAGTCCCTAAACCAAGGTAACACACACCCCCTTACCTCAATCAAGGAGAGAGTGGGAGAACCTCAAGCCCTAGCTTCTAGCACCCAAAACAAAGAGCTCCAAAGGCAATCGAAGGAGGAGAGTGATGATGATCTTCCCTAAGCCATAGAAATGAGGACGATGAAGAGATCATGACATAAAAACAAGAGGAATTTCGTGTTTCACCAAGAGGTGGGAAGAGAGAGAGGAAAAATTCAAACCAAAGAGAGAGGAATGAAATTAAAAACATGAAAAATTACTTGGAGTGACAAAGATGGGGCTTGATGATGGATTTTGGAGTGATTCACTTGAGGTTTAATGGATTTAGAATGAGAGATTTTGTGCCCTAGAGAGAGAGAGTTCGGATTTTGCCAAGAATGAACGCATGAATCGCTTTTATTTTTTTCTCACAGTACAGCCTTTAATCGATTAGTAATCGATTAAGCACTTCAAACTTTCTGACCTTAATCGATTACTCTGCAGCTTAATCGATTAAGCTGCTCAGTTTTGCAGCATTCATACTTTGGAAGGCCATAACTTCTTCGTTACCCGTTGGATCTTCCCCAAATTTTGACACAAGCTTCCTCACCTATCCTACTTCACATCCAACGGTGGAATTTGTATTCTAAGCTACCAATCTTGTTATTCTTATTCCCCAAAGTCCTATGTTCTAAACTTGAATTTGTATGTCTAATTGGCCAATTTTCTAACTTAAATCATAATTACTTCTATCCTAAGACTATCAAAACATGATTTACACTAAGAATTAAATTTGGGATGTTACAAGGCTGATTGGATAGCGTTTGTCAAGAAGCGTACTGAAGATGAGAAGTTCTTGGTATGATCTGTTATATGTAAAGTATATCAAGTGTCATTATTTTTGAATATACGATTATAAGTATATATTCATATGATTATTATTTGTCTAAGCAGAAACTAAGTGAAGAAAATCGTAAGAGAGCAAAAAAATGTCTTTATCCTTATAGAAAATCAAGGGCAGGGTACAGAGGAGTTGAGGAAGACATTGTAAATATATATATATATGTACATATATATATACATAATTATGAAGATAGTAAATATGATTTTTAATCTCTTTTGTTTCTCCTCTGTCAATGTACAGCTGGGTCGTCCTGAGACAAATCCAAATGTTAAAATGATAGATCTAGAGATTTTGTGGGTGGATGCCCGCAAAAACAAGGCGGGTATTATTGACAATCCAAATGTTCAGGAAGTGAAAGACCGATGTGTGAGTGATATATTAATCCAAATGTTCTGTTCTGATCTGATGCATTTGTTCTGATCTGTTATCTATTCTGATCTGTTCTGCATTTGTTCTGATCTGATGCATTTGTTCTGATCTGAAATTGGTCTTTCTAAGCTAATTTTCATGATGTTTGACACGACTTGAATGCGGAAAATCACTATGCAGTTTATGGAAATTTCACCAATGTATTTCTGATTTTGATTATTGATTCATATTGTTGCTACTAGTGTTCTTGTTTTTCAGCCTGCTGCTGAAATTTGTGTGCCTATTTGTGTACCAAGTGAATTTCAAGAAATAAGTTTTAGCTCCAATATTCTTCTGTTGCTGGCTATGCTGAAATTTGGCTCATTTCATGTTCAAAGTTAAGATTAAAAACTGATTTTCAGATTCAGTTTTCCAGCAATATCAGTTTTTGAATTCAATGCCTTGTAAGGCTTGATTTAAATTGTATAATTCATGATAGGGTGCAAACTTATCATGATTTTACTCTATTATATCCCATCTTTGATAAGTGATCCTATTTCATGTGTTTTGATTAGTGTTTAATAGAGTTTTTGATGGTCAAAGTGAGCTATATGCTAAACCTGTCCTGTTTCATATTTGACAATATTGTTGATAATAATATGAAAATAATATGTGTGTTAGGATGCCCTAAAGCAACAATCTGTTTCAGAGGGGGATATACAAGAACATGGAAAGAAAAACATACTTGGTAAAGCATTAAATCTCCCTGAATATCCTGGTCGTCTTAGGGGTGCAGGAGCTGGGGTGTGCAAAACAAAATACTTTCCCCCTCAAAAGCGCGCTAAAAGAGCCGATGTAGTGGAGTTCGAAGAGATGAAACAGATGATGAAGGGCCTTCTCCAAAGGGTTGATGAATTGGAAAATAAGAATCAAGAAAAGGCTATTGAGAGACAACATGATTTACCTTGTCATGGTCCTAGCATCAAAGATAGTTGCACAATTGCAACTCTCAACATTCCTGAGGTAATTTCTTGTTTATTAATTGATTAAAATAGAGGTACATCAATTCTTTATTTATCAATTTTTTTAGGGCGTCACCACCTGCAAGTTATATTTGGATAGCCCAATGAAGGGCTTGGTTGGTATTGGTAAAGTGCATAATCTTCCTGGTACCATGCTACACAATACCCCACTTCCCCCCAACCATGTGAAGGTTGGAATAGATTTTGCAATAGAAGGTGATGCATAATTACCAGTACCTCTTGAGGACACATATATGATAGGAGAGGCAATAGGTACTTTTGTTGCATGGCCAATCCACCTTGTTGTTGTAGATTCTAAGGTAGACCAATATGATTTTTTATAATACATTGCTCATTGCTCATGGTTAATTTATATTAGTTAATCGATGATTGATTGAGCTATTAACTTCAAAATTTCAGGTACCTGAAGAATCTAAGGGGAAGGACAAAGAGTCACAGCAAACAAAAGCGTCTGTTACAAGCTCGGCAAAGGGCAAAAAGAAATCTCCTCTTCAGGTACCAAAAAAATCTAAAGTTCAAGTCAAACAACCTCAGGTTAGAATCAAAGGAAAATCTGAGCTTCAGGTTCAGGAAATGTCCAAGAAGAGCAAATTTTGCAATCTTCTTAAGATGCATGTACAATCCTTGGGGGATGGTGTTGAAATGAGTATAAGCATGCCAAAGGACATTTTTGGATTTGAGACAGAAGAATTCCTTAGTTTAAATGAAGTCAATGAAATTGTTGAGCATGCATGGTTAAGTTCCTCTGTTATTTGCTTATATATCAGGTACTTTACGTTTCCTATTTTTTTATTCATAAACATATGTGTTCCTTTATTATTATTATTTTTTTTTGCTGAGCATGAATATATATCTTTTAAGATTCTTGCATCAACATTTGGTCAAAGACAAAAGGCCAGTCACGTTCTTATCCCCATAGAAAACATCTCTTATGATTCAAAAAATGAGTAATCTTGGGTTGATGGATGAGGGAAATCTTACTGCACACCAAAAGAGAGATGGTCAACCACAGTATATAGTTGATACTCTTGGGGAAAATAAGGACAAAGAGTTTTTCCTTGCACCTTATAATGTTGGGTGAGCTACTTGTTTTGTTGAATATATTTTATGATAATGAATTCTATAAAAGGTGATATGCTTAGGATTTGCTAACTAAACATTTCTTTAGGAATCATTGGGTGTTGATTGTCATTAATCGCATTGAAGAACAAATATATTATTTGGATTCTCTGCAAGGAAGTGAACCGAGCATGTACCCTGATATGAAGACAATTTTCACTAGGTAAGTATTTGTTATTTGTGTGTGTGAAGAATTAAATTGTGTACTTATATTTTATTGAATTTGATATTGTTATCAGGGGTTTACAAATTTACCGGGCACAAAATCAATCCAATGCTACTTCAAACACCATAAAATGGATCCGGTTAAAGGTATTAGCAAAACTTCAAACAAATTATTTAAAATTAATATGTTTCAAAATTTCATTTTTTCTTTTTAATTTTTGTTTTATAGTGCCCTTGCCAAGATAATTCCATTGATTGCAGCTATTATGTCATGTATTTCATGAGGGAGATCATTGAACAATGTCAAAACAAAAGGCTCCCGGCTACATTATGTCGTTTCCAATGCTTGAAATACACCGAGGATATGCTTACTAGACTCAAGGAAGAGTGGGTTCGTTATGTCTTGAATATCATATAATCAGTAAGTTATGGTGTTAGGACTAGGGGTATATTTATAGAAGGAGGGATATATTTCTTGTAGCTATTTTTTTTTGTTTATGCAATAGTATAATTTTGAGTTCTCAAGACTATGTGGATGCTCTTGTGAAGAATTGGATAATACAATGGATATGATGCTTTTGATATTTTATTTATTTCCATTAGTATGTTTTTGATTGGAACAAGGATTCAGGATTAATTAGAGATGTATTTAATTAGAAACCCTTTCAATTATATTATTTAATTTTAGTACTTTTTCCAACTCAATTGAAATTTATTTTACTATTTTTTGATCAATTATTTGATTTCATTAATATATCCAATAACAAGTTTAAAATTTAAACAAACAGCAATATATATGAGCAAAAAAAATTTATATAAATATATTTACAGCGCTTGCTTAGGCAAGTGCAGTAGAAAATAGTTACGGAATTCACATTTACAGCATTTATTTAAGCAAGTGCAGTAGAAAATAAAGGAATTTACAGCGCTCGCTTTAACAAATGCAGTAGAAAATAGCCACTAATTTCATATCTACAACGCTTACTAAAGCAAACGCAGTAAAAAATATGCGAGTTTACAGCGCTTCTCGCATATCAGCTTAGCGAACACGGGCTTTCTACAGCATTTGTGAAGCGCCGTTGTTTCTGGTACCACTTTCTACTACACTGGATTCAACCGCACTTCGCAAATGTTGTTATTTGTTGTTTTCAAACGCTGTTGTTTCACTTTTCTGTTGCAGTGACAATTTGGGGTTGGAACATACTTCTATATGTTTATGCACCCCAATGCCACACTATCTTTATGACATTCAAATATAAATTCAGAGACTTACTTGTATTTTGATCTATTACAATAAATAAAATTTATTTTGATATGTTACAATAAATCAAATAAAAAAAATTAATTATAAAAAAAACTGCAACTCCACGCTGAACAGTTTGGGATTTCTGAATGACTTTCCTTATGTTACAATTCACGCTTTTTTGGGGTCTTCAATTGACACAAACAATTTAGTCTTCTATTGACACAAACAATTTAACAACCAGATATTGTGCATCTTCTAATAATTGCTGCGTGAATATATAAATATAAATATATATATATATATATAAAGGATTGAACCACCGCGACACACCTCATCATGAACACGAATGTACTTAATCGTGTTGCCACAGATGTAGCATTCAGGCATACGCGCATATGCCAAAATCTTTCTCCATCCTACACATTACCAATTTTCATTCAAATATTGTAAGTTGTAATAGACAAGATATAACATGGCAATAAATAAGAATAAATGGCAAAAACACACAACAAAAATCAAATATAAAATAAGAAATAAATAATTAGGAACATAAAATACGAAATAATAAAATTATAGAATTATTGGAAGTAAAGAGATCTGAAGGTGAAACAAAGGTAAAGAATGAATGTCAGATCATGCATGTTATTGTAAATTCAATGCTCCTAATTATGTGGATATGATTTTGATGATGACAAAGTAATTAACAATCAAGCCTTGAAGTCAATGCAACATCAACAACAACAAGAATTCAAGAAAGAAGAGAAGTGCTCACTCATTCTCAATTGGATTGTAATTGTAATTTTTCATTTATGTTGAGAGTGGGTAGAATTAGTTAATCTCTTCTAAGAATAAAATAAGTAATATGGTTATCAGGTTGAGATTAACCAAAATTAATACTTGAGAAGAAAAACAAAAAGGAAAATTAATTTTTTATCATATCTGATCGAAATACTCGAGTATTTTGAAGAACACTCGAGTATCTACTCGAGTATTGATTGCCAGATCAGCAAATATAGCCGTTAGTCTTGTTCGTGCAATGGATCTTTCCAACCTGGCCAAAGGACTCGAGTATTGGCCAAAAGACTCGAGTCTTTAGGTCCAGTCAGCAAAAATAATGACGTTGGAAAGACTCAAAAACCCATCTTAGGGCACTTGAGTCTTTCCCAACTCCAGAGAACAACTTCAGAACTTCATTGTAAAATTTCTCTTTGATTTGCACAAGAACAAACAAGACAACAAGAAAAAAATCATTACAAGCTTTCATTAATTCTTCTTCTCAAGTGTTAATTCACAAAAACTCAACTTTGCACTCATATTGTTATTTTCTTCTCAAGTTGAGTTTAGGTCTCAATTTCTATATTGAGCTGTGTTTATTTGTGCGAATCCATTGTGAGATTCATAATACACATTCAAAAAGCTTGTTGATTCAAGTCTTGGATTGTTCCCAAGCAAACCCCTAAGTGGCTTAGGGTGTTGGAGTCTTGAGAGGTTCTCAAGCACAAGACTAAGAGGTTCTTAGCCCGGTGGAGCTTCTTGAAGAGAGTTCAAGGAAGCTTTAGAAGAGTTCTTCGTCACCGGAATCAAATTGGGGTAGAAATCAAGAGTTTGGTACATTGTTCAAGGGTTAGGTTGAGTGAGGCTATCTCAATTAATCCTTGTAATTTCTAACAATTTGATTTATAGAAAAATCTCCTAAGGTGGTTAGGAGGACTGGATGTAGCTTATTGTTGGAGTGAACCAGGATAAAATTGCTTGAGTGTTGATTTATAGCTTTCAATTTACATTCTTGCTCAAACAACCTAAAGCTTTTCAAAGAAATAGGATTTGTCTAATTGGGTAGCAAGTTCAAAGAATCTAAGTTTTATTCAATTGTTAAAAGTCATTTAAATTGCTTGCTATTCTGTTAGATAAGTTTCTGTTTTGTATTGGATTGATTTGAAGTGAATTACTGAGTTTTGTTTCTGGTTTAGTGCTTATCTGATACGAAAGACTCGAGTATTTTTCAGAATACTCGAGTAGTTCGTGCTTGAGACTCGATTATATCTTCAAAGACTTGAGTGGTTCTTCCTGAAACACTCGAGTATTTCAAGAAAGACTCGAGTATTTCAAGTCTTTTCCAGAAAAATCAGTTTCTGCTCAATTCTTTTAATATCATTCGAAATATTTGGTATTACTGCTTCAAATTACTATTCACCCCCTAGTAATTGCTAAGCCCGCTTGTTGGTTTCGAACAAATGGTATCAGAGCTCGGTCGAAAGATCGAGTGTAACAACTTTTTCGAAAAAGATCCTATTTGGAAACTATGGGCTCAAGCAATCCCTTTGGAGGAGAAGGCTCTTCAATAAACCGCCCTCCACTATTCAATGGTGAAGGGTATGCTTATTGGAAAGTCAAAACGAAAATTTTTATTGAAGCAATTGATATGGATATTTGGGATGCTATTGAGAATGGACCTCACATTCCCAAGAGATTGATAAATGATGAAACCGTAATCATTCCAAGAGCTAGTTGGAGTGATGATGACAAGAAAAGAGTATCATATGATTTAAAAGGCAAAAACATCATCACTTCCGCTTTGTCTCATGATGAATTTTTCCAGGTCTCTCAATGTAAATCTTCTAAGGAAATGTGGGATATTTTGCAAGTTACTCATGAGGGAACAAGCGAAGTAAGACGTGCAAGATTAAATACTTTAACTCATGAATATGAATTATTTCGCATGCTTCCAAATGAGTCCATAAATGACTTGCAAAAGCGATTCACTCACATAATTAATCATTTGATTGCTTTAGGAAAAACATTTCATGATGGTGAAACTACTAACAAAGTTTTGATATGTCTTGATAGGAGATGGCGACCCAAAGTAACGGCCATCGTAGAATCCAAAGACTTAGACAAAATGGAGTTGACCACTTTGTTTGGCAAACTTCAAGAACATGAAATGGAACTATCAAGACTCAACACTCATGAGGAGTCCGACAAGAAGAAAAAGGGCATATCTCTCAAAGCTTCAACCAAAGTCACAAAAGAAGTTGAAGAATGCTCTACAAGTGAGGATTCTGATAGTGAACCCAATCAAGAAGAATTTGGGATGTTTGTCAAAAGATTCAACAAATTATTCAAGGGAAGGAAAGGTAGTTTCCCATCAAAAATGAAGAGAACCAAAGACTCCAAACAAAGAGACAAGAGTTCCAATGATGGTGTGAAATGTCATGAATGTGGTGGGATTGGTCACATTAAAATGGAATGTGCCACATTCTTGAAGAAGAATGACAAGAAGACCCAAGAGACCAAGGGGAAGAGAGCATACATTGTTTGGGATGCACCGGAGAAGAGTACTGAATCATCCTCAAGTAGCTCCGGTGATGAAAATGCAAACCTTTGTCTCATGGCCAAGAACAACAATGAGTCCTCATCAAGAGCTAAACATGACATGAGTGAAAGTGATGATGAGGTAAATTCCAATTCTTCTTGTTCTTCTTCAAACTCCATTTCTTATGATGATCTGCAAGAAACCTATAATGAAATGTTAATTCAATTTAGAAGGCTTGCTAAAATTAGTAAGGAGAAAGGAAAGAAAATCTTGGAGTTTCAACAAGAAATTGATGAATTGAAAAAATCTATAAATGAGTTGAAACTTCAAAATGAATCCTTAGAACTTATTAATTCTAGTCATCAAGGTGATTGTGCAAATCATGAGGAAACTATCACTCCATGTGAGAAATGTGGTGAACTTGAAAAGGAAGTGAAAGAGTTGAAAAACAAACTCACAATCTCACATAGTGATAGAAACCTCAACTGGTTATTGAACTCTCAAAGACATAATCATAACAAAACCGGTTTAGGATATGTTCATAAAAAGAACAAAAAGTACAAGGTGGTTGGATCATTTTCTAAGAAAAATTCATCAAAGAAGCCAACTTGTACTTATTGTGGAAAAGTTGGACATATCATCATTGAGTGCCATATTAAGAAATTTGAAATGAAAAAGGGAACTTATATGTGGATTAAGAAGGGAGAAAGTCCCAACTCTAACCCTAAGGGACCCAACATAGTTTGGGTACCCAAAATGAACAAGTGATTTCATCTTGTAGGTGTGCCTTCGAATGGGAAAGGAATTGTGGTATCTAGATAGTGGATGTTCAAGGCATATGACGGGAGATAAGCGGCATTTCATTGAGCTTACTCCAAAAGAGAAGGGTTATGTCCCTTATGGGGACAACAACAAAGGCAAAATTCTTGGTATTGGTAAAATCGGAAACTCTTCAAACTTGATTATTGATAATGTGCTCTATGTTCAAGGATTAGAACACAATCTCTTGAGCATAAGCCAATTATGTGATATTGGTAATCATGTATTATTTACCTCTACTCATTGCCTCATTAAAAGTGACAAAGATGAATCTATCAAATTTGTTGGTAAAAGGTCAAATAATACTTAATTGATTTGAACAAAGTTACTTCTTTGGTCTCTACTTGTTTAGTGAGCAAAGAAAGTGACACTTGGTTAGGGCATCGTAGGGCCGCTCACATAAATGTAAACCAATTGAAGAAATTACAATCTAAAGATCTAGTAGTTGGTTTACCAAAGCTAAATTTTTCTATTGGAGGTGTTTGTTCTCCTTGCAAGAAGTGTAAACAAACTAAAAACACCTTTGGATCAAAAACGGTGATGTCCACATCAAGGCCATTAGAAATGCTTCATATGGAATTGTTTGGACCATCACAAGTAGAAAGCTTTGGTGGCAACTATTATGCATTGGTGATTGTTGATGACTTCTCTAGGTTTACTTGGACTCTATTTTTAACTACAAAGAGTGAGACCTACAAATCTTTTAAACATCATGTCAAACTTTTGAAAAACCAAGTGAATCAAAAAGTAATTATTATTCGTACCGATCATGGTGGTGAATTTGAAAACCACAAATTTGATAGGTTTTGTGCTAAAAATGGTATTAAGCACCAATTCTTCGCACCAAGAACTCCGGAACAAAATGGAGTGGTAGAGCGGAAAAATAGGGTGCTAGAGGAACTTGCTAGAACCATGCTAAATGATTCTCATGTACCTCAATATTTTTGGGCCGATGCCGTCAATACGGCTTGCTATGTTTTGAATCGAATTTTGATAAGGCCCTCTTTAGACAAAACCCCCTATGAACTTTACAAAGGAAGAAAGCCAAACATATCTCATTTTCATGTCTTCGGATGCAAAGTTTTTGTTTTAAACAATGGAAAAGAAAACCTTGGCAAGTTTGATTCCAAATCCGATGAAGGCATATTTTTAGGCTATTCTTCTCATAGTAAAGCTTATAGAATTTTCAACAAAAGAACTTTAACAATTGAAGAATCTATTCATGTTGTTTTTAATGAGTCTTCGAAAGAAGATAGTGTTTTATGTGATGCTAGTGAAGATGGCATTGATTTTTCAAATGAAGAAAAAGAGAGAGAGAGAAATCAAAAAGTGATGAAGGTGAAGTTAAACAAGAACTTCCTTCGACTTGGAAATCGGTCAAGGCTCATCCTATAGACAATGTCATAGGAGATATGTCAAAGGGAGTACTAACTCGTAGGTCTATTCAAAACATTTGCAACTATGTCTCCTTTGTTTCTCAAATTGAACCCGATTCAATTAAAAAGGCCATTGAGGATGAACATTGGGTTCTCGCTATGCAAGAAGAATTGAACCAATTTGCGAGAAATGAAGTTTGGGATCTAGTCCCTAAACCCAATGATCATACCATAATTGGCACTAAATGGATTTATAGAAATAAACTTGATGAATCCGGGTTGATTATAAGAAACAAAGCTAGACTAGTGGCTCAAGGGTACAACCAAGAGGAAGGTATCGATTATGATGAGACCTTTGCTCCGGTTGCACGTCTTGAAGCAATCCGAATTTTACTTGCTTTTGCATCAATCATGAAATTCACTTTATACCAAATGGATGTTAAAAGTGCTTTCTTGAATGGGTTTATAAATGAAGAAGTGTATGTCAAGCAACCCCCCGGTTTTGAAAATAGTGAATTTCCAAACCACGTTTATAAATTGAAAAAGGCACTCTATGGATTGAAACAAGCTCCTAGAGCTTGGTACGATCGACTGAGTTCCTTCCTATTAGAAAACAAGTTTCAAAGAGGGAAGGTTGATAATACACTACTCATTTATAAAACTAAAGATGACATATTGTTAGTGCAAATCTATGTTGATGATATCATATTCAGTGCTACTAACGTGTCTCTTTGTAGAAAGTTTTCTAATTTAATGAAAAAGGAATTTGAAATGTCAATGATGGGAGAGCTCAAGCTCTTCCTAGGCTTACAAATAAAGCAAGTCAAGGAGGGGACATTTGTGCATCAAGGGAAATATTGCAAAGAGCTCCTTGAAAAGTTCGGATTGGATAAATGCAAAGAAGCCTACACTCCAATGAGCACATCATGCTACCTAGACAAGGATGAACAAGGTACTGATCGAGGCCGTACCCGATACAAATAAAAACAATTTAAGTATAGTACTAGGAAGTGACTCCTAGGTCATCTCCCAAGGATTATCTTATCAAGCAAAAGGTCGAACACATAGTATGCATAGAAAACAAGGGGGGTTTTGTATTGAATGTTGAAATCTAGAATCAAAACAAAATTAAATAAAACCGAAGTAACAGATAAGGAAAAGCGCATAAACCCCTTTGGCTCGCGTTCACAACTCTATCATCGGTCACAAAAGATCAATTTCTTCCCTCTTCACTGTCCAACTCGTGAGAACTAAATACTAAGTGAAAATTCAATTCTCACCCCAAAACCCTAACCTCTAATTAAGCATCAAAAGCCAAAGCATGGAGATTTTACGAGTTTGCATAAATTAAGCATTCATACACATGGATTATCTCTATAGAATGGAACTAAGTGAACCATAACATATCAATAAGCATGAAAACAGTGAATAAAAACGAAAGAGCATTAAGAACAAAGCCTCAAGAGTATGTGATACATTACCAAAGGGATTTAACCTAAGAGTTTAGCCTTCCATGATGAAATAAGTCAAAAACGTGTAGAAAAGGGAAGAGAGAGAAACCCTAGCAGCCACCACAAGCTTGGAGAGCAAAACTAAGCCTTCTCTAAGAGAGAGATTGGGAAAAACGTGGAATGATAGATAGCTGCTAGGTCTACACGAATTTGGCTTTTTAAATCACAAAATGGGCCTAAATCATGGGCCAAATCCTAAGGAAAGCTAATCTCTAAATTGAATCTAAAAATATCCTACAGATAAAATCTAAATCTTAAAAGATATAAACTAAATCTCAAATAATCCTAAAGATAGATTACAATCTTCACTTCATCATATATCTTCTCTTCCAAAATTAAATCTTCACTCCCAAAATGTTCAAAAAGCCCTTGTGCCAAATATGACCTGAAAATAATAATAGATTAAATTAGGCTGAATAATCCAAATTAATTAAAATCTGGAATGATAGTCTAATAAAGTCTAAAATACTAAATCATTCTAAACAATGTCAAGTAGGCACCAAAAATCATCAATGAGAGCAAAATAAGGCTATGAATAATGGGAAATATAATGCTCATCAGGTACCCCGGTTGATGTTAGTAAATATAGGGGAATGATAGGTAGTCTCCTATATCTCACTGCATCTAGACCGGATATTATGTTTAGTGTATGCATTTCTGCTCGATTTCAAGCTAATCCTAAAGAATCTCACCTATCCGCAGTTAAGCATATATATAAGTATCTAAAAGGAACAATTAACACTGGTTTATGGTATCCTGCTGATGCCAATCTTAGTTTAGTTGGTTACTCGGATTTCGATTTCGCGGGATGCAAGCTTGATCGCAAAAGCACCAGTGGTACTTGCCATTTCTTGGGAAGTTCATTGGTGTCATGGTTTTCTAAAAAGCAAGCTTGTGTTGCTCTTTCTACCACCGATGCGGAATATATCGCAGCCGGTAGTTGTTGTGCTCAACTATTATGGATTAAACAACAATTATCGGATTTTGGTTTGAAACTTGAAAATATTCCTATTAGATGCGATAACACGAGTGCAATCAATTTGACTAAGAATCCGATGTATCACTCAAGAACCAAACAGATTGAAATAAGACACCACTTTTTGAGAGATCATGTGCAAAAAGGTGATTGTACAATTGAATTTGTTAGTACCACAAATCAATTAGCCGACATTTTTAAAAAACCTTTACCAAGGGATACCTTCTATCACATAAGGAGAGAACTTGGTATTTTAGATGAATCTAATATAGGCTAATTGCATTTTGTGTCATTTTTGAAAAATCACCATATTAGTCTTATTCTAATTTGTTCTTGATTCTTAGTTAAGAATGTCCTTGATGATGCTCTGAATATTGTGTATTAATTGTGTGTGATTCTCTATGAATTCCAAGTTGGCATTGAAGTTCATTGTGTTTGATTTGTGTTTGCTCGTTTAAAACTGTGTTCAAAATCCTTATCTGTCAAAAAGACTCGAGTTCTTTTCCAAAGACTCGAGTGTTTTAATTCAAATTAATTCAGTTTTAAATTGAAAAAGTTTTTATTGAGGGTCTGACAAAAAGACTCGAGTGTTTCTAAAAAGACTCGAGTCTTTCCAAAATCTCAAAATTGGCACGTTCTGGCAAAACTCGAGTTTTTCAAAAAGACTCGAGTCATTTTGATTTTCTGAAAAATTGGTTTTCTGACCAAACTCGAGTCCTTCAGTTTTACTCGAGTATTTGGGCTGACCCTGGTGCTGAGTCTTAAAAGACTCGAGTATTTCCTTCAAGACTCGAGTCGTTCTTCAAGAACTACTCGAGTATTGACAAAAATAATCGAGTATTTCGCAGCCTTTATATATATCTTCAGCACCATTCTCTTCATTCCACTCGAGTTTCTTCGAACTGCTTTTTCTTCTCTCTCGGTTTTCACACAATTTTCTCATCCAAACTCAGATTTCTTCCAAATTTTCACCAAAACTCATTAGAATAACATCTCTTAAACACTTTTCCTCAATTATTTCAACAAATTTCAAGCGTTTTCATCTTCAAATTCGCTACCTCCTTTTCAAACCCTAACTTCCCAAAAATATCAATCTTCTCAAAAAAAAAATTTCAATGGCTTCATCCTCTAGGCATGGGAAACGAGTAAGGATGACTGAATCATCATCCGAAGATGATGTCCCTGAATATTATCAAGAAGCTGAGTGCATGGACAGATTAATGGTTTTTCTTCAAGAGGGTTTGGAGTTATCAGCTGGGTAAACTGTGCATTTCTCCAGAGTAAGAGCTTTTCTTTTATTCCTAATCTTAAGGAACAGAAACTCATCAAATTTCTGGAATTTAATGGCCCTGTTTATCCTAGATTAGTTAGAACATTCTATGCAAACCTTAGGCTGAACAATAATGTTATGGAATCCATGGTTGAAGGTGTCATATTTGCTATTAGAGTTAAGGATCCGTACCATGTTTTTGGACAGTCACGACACGGGGACAACTCTTTAAGGGCAAATGCCGATCAAATTTTTCAAAGTCTCTTGCGCCCTGGTCGTGTCTGGACCGAAGGGACTAAGCACTCATCCATGATGACCGCACAGTCTAGGGTCCTGCATTATATTGTTTGCCACCAGCTAGTTCCCCAAACCTCACCGAACTATGCGAAACCAACCAACAACAACGAGCTTCGGATTGTCAGTGCCATTCTTAACAATGAGAGGTTGAATTGGTGTCGCATCACTATGGATAGAATGCTAGCTGCTGCCAAGTCTAAGCACCCTAAGTCCCTACCATATCCTATGCATGTGTCACGCCTCTTGACCCATTTCCGTGTGCCTATTCCACCCAATGAAGAGTCCATGACCCTTCATGTCAACTAGCATTGCCTAAACAATGGTACTCTCAAACTTAAAGGCATCGAATTTCATGCACCCTCTGGCGAGTACTTGTACCAATTGGATGGGGCAAATTTGAATAGGGCTGAAAATGTTGCAGCTCAACAAGGGGTTGATGTTGAGCAATTAGAGGAAGAAGCTGCAACATTTGAGGAAGCTGAAGGTGGGAATCCAATTGAGGACGAGATTAACTTTGATGATTTTACTGGTTCTCAGTTTGGGTTTGATGGCTCGGAGTGGAGGGAAAATGTCATCTCGCGGCTGGATACCCTCGATGGGAGGGTGGATTCTCTTGCGTCTGCTATTGATGCCCAGCGCGATGATATTGCGAGTCTGGATGCTAGAATGGGTGCACAGTCTGCTATGCTCTACTCCCGCCTGGATCAGCACTCGGATCAAATGAACCGTCGGTTTGATGAGATGATGGCAGCCTTTACTCGATTTTACCCTCCTCTAGATGATGCACCTCCATCAATGTTTTGATGATGCTGTTTTTAGATTTTTATATTGGTTTTAAGTCTTATGTCTTTGTTAAACTTTATGTACTTTGGAAGTTAGTCTTTGAAACTCTCTGTTATTTATTTTAAATCTATTGTGTTTTTAATGCTAAGCTTCAGGGGGAGCTCTTCGTTTTATGTTATATTTTTTTTCTTACATATTTGGTTAAGGGGTTTCCAAATATGAGCCTCTCCTCCCCTTATCTTTTTCTCAAAGTGTTACATCTTTTTGGCTCATGACAAAAAGGGGGAGAGACAACACTTGTTTTAAATCTTGTTAAGTTGTTGCTGCAATTAAATTTTCATATATGCTCTGATAATGCACTTCATGATATGTTATTTTTTCTGATCTCTGATGGTTGCTCTGATACCATGATATGCACTTGTAATAAGCTTGTTGTTGTAATTAAAATTTTATAACTCCTTGCTAGCACAAGCTGAATTTTAGACAGGTTAAGAGGTTCTTGTAGAGAGGGGGAGTTGCCTCACAAGTATCTTCATGTGCAAGCATCTTCATGTGGTATCAAGCTCAACAAGTGTTAATTATTTTGTCATCGCCAAAAAGGGGGAGATTGTAAATTCAATGCTCCTAATTATGTGGATATGATTTTGATGATGACAAAGTAATTAACAATCATGCCTTGAAGTCAATACAACATCAACAACAACAAGAATTCAAGAAAGAAGACAAGTGCTCACTCATTCTCAATTGGATTGTAATTGTAATTTTTCATTTATGTTTAGAGTGGGTAGAATTAGTTAATCTCTTCTAAGAATAAAATAAGTAATATGGTTATCAGGTTGAGATTAACCAAAATTAATACTTGAGAAGAAAAACAAAAAGGAAAATTAATTTTTTATCATGTCTAATCAAAATACTCGAGTATGTTGAAGAACACTCGAGTATTCTCTAAAAGACTCGAGTATTGATTGCCAGATCAACAAATATAAACGTTAGTCTTGTTCGTGCAACGGATCTTTCCAGCCTGGCCAAAGGACTCGAGTATTGGCCAAAAGACTCGAGTCTTTAGGTCCAGTCAGCAAAAGTAATGACGTTTGAAAGACTCAAAAACCCATCTTAGGGCACTTGAGTCTTTCCCAACTCCAGAGAACAACTTCAGAACTTCATTGTAAAATTTCTCTTTGATTTGCACAAGAACAAACAAGACAACAAGAACAAAATCATTACAAGCTTTCATTAATTCTTCTTCTCAAGTGTTAATTCACAAAAACTCAACTTTGCACTCATATTGTTATTTCCTTCTCAAGTTGAGTTTAGGTCTCAATTTCTATATTGAGCTGTGTTTATTTGTGCGAATCCATTGTGAGATTCGTAATACACATTCAAAAAGCTTGTTGATTCAAGTCTTGGATTGTTCCCAAGCAAACCCCTAAGTGGCTTAGGGTGTTGGAGTCTTGAGAGGTTCTCAAGCACAAGACTAAGAGGTTCTTAGCCCGGTGGAGCTTCTTGAAGGGAGTTCAAGGAAGCTTTAGAAGAGTTCTTCGTCACCGAAATCAAATTGGGGTAGAAATCAAGAGTTTGGTACACTCTTGAAGGGTTAGGTTAAGTAAGGCTATCCCAATTAATCCTTGTAATTTCTAACAATTTGATTTATAGAAAAATCTCCTAAGGTGGTTAGGAGGACTGGATGTAGCTCATTGTTGGAGTGAACCAGGATAAAATTGCTTGAGTGTTGATTTATAGCTTTCAATTTACATTCTTGCTCAAACAACCTAAAGCTTTTCAAAGAAATAGGATTTGTCTAATTGGGTAGCAAGTTCAAAGAATTTAAGTGTTATTCAATTGTTAAAAGTCATTTAAATGTCTTGCTATTCTGTTAGATAAGTTTTTGTTTTGTATTGGATTGATTTGAAGTGAATTACTGAGTTTTCGTTTCTGGTTTAGTGCTTATCTGATACGAAAGACTCGAGTATTTTTCAGAATACTCGAGTAGTTCGTGCTTGAGACTCAAGTATATCTTCAAAGACTTGAGTGGTTCTTCCTGAAACACTCGAGTATTTCAAGAAAGACTCGAGTTTTTCAAGTCTTTTCCAGAAAAATCAGTTTCTGCTCAATTCTTTTAATGTCATTCGAAATATTTGGTATTACTGCTTCAAATTAGTATTCACCCCCCTCTAGTAATTGCTAAGCCCGCTTGTTGGTTTCCAACAGTTATATATAGTGATTTTCTTTAAATATATTTTTTTTAGGATAATGATTGCATATTTTTTCAACAAACTGAGGATAATGATTTCATATACAGATAATGCTCAAGCATCATCTCTTTGTGTTTATCGATCTTTTTGAGGATAATGATTTTTTTTAACAAAATGAGGATAATGATTCAACATTTCCACATATAGATAATTTATTTAATTTTAAATATTAATTTGAACAAATAATTTATTTATTTTAAATTATAATTTTGATTAAAGACGATATTATCTACCTACAAATGCTCTGGTGCGTGTATTTCTTAAGCTAAACAAACGTGGTGCCTCGAAAAGGGATGTTTTTATATAAGTATAGTAGAGTTTCCACTACACCTAAATAATCAATGCTCCCATTTAAAACTTTGATATTTTTTTAAGAATTAAATATTAAATTTAAATTAAGCTTAACCTTAATAAATATATTTAGTTTCTAAAAGAATAAGCATAATTTACATATATATATATATAGTATTTTTCACTACACCTAAACAATCAATGCTCCCATTTAAAACTTATGATATATTTTTTTTAAGAATTAAATATTAAATTTAAATTAAGCTTAACCTTAATAAATATATATAGTTTCTAAAAGAATAAGCATAATTTACAAATATATTATGTAGTATTTTCTACTACACCTAAACAATCAATGCTCCATGTAACACCCCTAATTTTCGTCTCCCGAATAATAGGAAATTAATTATAGAATTTGTTTTATAATAAATTTATATTAGTTTTGAAGTTTTATTTTTGTACATTGTTTGGAAATATAAAAATATGAAATATATTTTTAAATGGATATTTTGTACAAAAACATAAGTCTTGCAATTCAGTCCTTGGGTTAATGGGTTGGGACCTAATTGTAATATTAGAAAGGTTTTGGAGGGAAAACAATTAAAATAAAAATATTTGAATTTTATTAGTATCTAACCGGTTAGATGTGCCCTGTAACCGGTTAGACGAAGAACCCAGAAACTGGGTTAGTGCGTTTTGATGAGTAATCACTTGATTAATCTGTTAATCGCCACGAATCAACTCTAAACTCAGTGGAGATCAACGTGTCGACCTGCATGGCACTTGAATCCCTCTATAAATAGCCTTCCTTGCTCAAATTAAACTCCATTTTTGCTCTTGAATTGCTGAAGCTCTGTTTCTAGGGTTCTTGAATTCAACCTTGCAGTTCTCTTTCGTTCATGAGAGTTGGAGTGTGAGTGATACACAGTTTCAAAGCTTAAATCAAGGGCTTTGTATAGACACAAAAATCATAATCTGAGAGTTCCTGAGTTGGGAGAAATCGAACCACAAAGTTAGAGATTCAAGTCTATCAAGTTAAGTTTCTGGTTTCTGGAGCTTAGTTCAAGCTATGATTTGAGTAAGTACATACCCTCTCTAAGTCTCAAATTGGTTTCATTCTTTCATGCATGTTGCATAGAATGAAGTCTAACCGATTGTAACATCCTGATTTTCTTTTGTATTATAAATTTTGAGTTTTATCGAATTAACAATTAATTCTTTTAATTTATCATTAAAGCGTTGAGCATTTTTGTTAAAATATCCTATGGTATTTACCAAAAAGTATATTTTAAATATGTATTTGGAAGTAGATTCATTTAAGGTAATTACCCATTTGAAAAATATATTAACTATACTTTGATTTAGATATACCAATATTAGATTATTTTGTGAGTAATGTCAAATTACTAACCTTATGATTTACCCTATATGTGTTGGTATGAGAATTTATTTTTAGAGTTGGTTTTTCCTTTAAGTAATAATAATAATCATGATAGGGATAATATGGTTTTATTGTTGTTATTAAAAATTAAATTAAATAAGTGTGTGTGTTAAGTAAATAAAAAAAATAATAAAAGTGATTAAGTGTTGTGTGTGCAGTGTAATAGGGTGAAAACCCTATTTTCTTTGTTGTTTCCCCCTTCTTCTTGCTGAAAGAGCCGCCGCCACCATTTCCCTCTCTCCAGCCGTGCGATCTCTCTCTTCTCTCTGGACAATCAGCCGCCGCCCAAGCCACCATCATTACCGCCTCTAGCATTGCAACACTCTTCTCTCTCTCCACTCAAGATTTCCCTCTCACTCTCGCTCCTAGCCGATCTCTCTTTCTCCCTCTCTCTCGGTTTGGGCACAAACCGCGACCCACCAGCCTTCGCCGCCTCTTCCTCGCGCCGCCGTCGCTGTTGGGGACCTCACAATTGCGAGCTCTCCTTTTTCCTTGGACTGTTCTTTTTTTTTTCTCACGGTCTCTCGCTGCACAGTGTCACCGACGACCCAGCCGCCGCCATCTGCGTCGCTACCTCCATCAACGAAGAGCCCGACCTCTGCCATTGTGTGTTGTTGGTTGCTGTTGTGACGAGTTCAACCCAAACCGGCACCATGGGGTGTTCTCGTGGTTCGCCGGGGTGCCGAGGTTAAGGAAACAAGTAACTCTTCTACTATGCCTTAGACCGGATACGAGTGGAGCCGTAGAATCGAACCGATCGTCCCTCTATTCTTTCAAAAGTGAAGTTGAGGGTAAATCCCTAATACCCTTTTAATTACTCTATGTTGTGTTTTAATTTTAATACTAATACTAGTTTTACTGTTATCAGTAATAATTATAAAGTGTTAAATTGTTTTAGAATGTTGTTGTTTTGGAAGAATAAATGGTATTTTAGTTTAATACTGAATTTTTAAATTATACTGACATTGATAATGATTTTAATTGGTTACTTTAATTTGTAATAACATCGAATTAAACGTATGTCAAATGAATTGTTTTGAAGAGTATTTTAGTTAAACGTGTTGAGTTCCTAAGTAAGTGAACTGTTGTTTAGCTTGGTGGACTTGTCCCTAGGTTGAACAATACATAAGTTAATTAGGAACCGGATATATTCGACATACGTTAATTCGAGTTTAAATCTACCTTGAGCTTTAATTCCGAATTGAAGGGGGTGTACCTATTTGGACTCTGGAAATTAGTTTAGACTTATTTTTATCAAAGAATGCTCTCTCTCAATTGGGAATTCGTAGTGTCAAGTATCATAAACATCGACTTTTCGAATTGTTATTAAAGCTATGTAATTTTTAATTAGTTTTGATAAACATGTAGTTTTGATAGTTAAAGTGTTTTTAATAAAGAATGGCCATTTTCAAGCAATGCTAGCCTTTATTTTCATGCGTTGAAGTTAAAAATACTTGACCCTAATGTATTTTAATGATTATATTAGTTTGAAAGTTAATCTCTTTCCAATGAGAAACTAAACTATTTTGTGAAGACATTGGCTCTTATTCTAATTTTGATTAACTTTGGTTTACGAACTATAATCAAGTGCTTTGACCCCGCTATTAGTTATTAATTTATCTCTAAAACTTGTTTTTAGTTAACCCCGAAGGATCTCTATTTTAATACTTCGCGAGCTTATCGCCTATAACAGAAAAATTATGTTTTATAACGTTATCAATCGAGGTTTAGGTGATAGTCTTATTATCGTGTTTGATTAATCCTTAGTTCGTTATTTTGATGATTCTTTATTTTATATAATATGTTTGGGCATTATCGCACGAAAAGAATCATGTCTAAGGAAACGCCAGGTAAGGAGTGAGTGTTACCCTAATTTAGGAATGAGTTTCTAGTATGTATATAATACTTGCTAAGAGTTGAGTGTTAGTTGAGGGTAATGAATATGATTACATATTAGAAAATGGAAATGAAGGAGTTTAATTAATGATGCTGTTGT
This sequence comes from Crotalaria pallida, assembly GCA_037953625.1. Classification (NCBI taxonomy): domain Eukaryota; kingdom Viridiplantae; phylum Streptophyta; class Magnoliopsida; order Fabales; family Fabaceae; genus Crotalaria; species Crotalaria pallida. The sequence continues at coordinate 62,662,678 of CM075650.1, forward strand.
GAATATATGCTTAATTGTGAATATATGCTTAATTGTGAATAAGTTCTTATTTGTGAACATGTGTATATTTGTGAAAATGTGTTTATTTGTGAATATGCGCTCAATTGCAAATATGTGTATATATGAGATTAGGTGTATACTTGTGGACGTGTGCATATATTGGTTGTTGTTGAAATGCTCAGAAAAGGTGGAAGTAATTACTAAATAATTGATTTGGGAAGAAAATGATAATTGATAAAGGGATAATCGAATAAATAAAATGATTGAGTGAAGTACCTAATAAAGAAAGAAGATTATTTTGTGTGGAATCCGACTGCGATGTGGCGCGAATCGGATAGTCCACGAAAAAGATTAAATATTATTCTCTTGCGGCCGGTTGCGATTGTACGTGAGCCGGGGTCGACTGCGATGTACGCGAGTCAGTTAGTACGCGAAAGAGAATAAAAACTAATCCCTTGCGGCCGGTTGCGATTGTACGCGAGCCGGGGCCAACTGCAATGTGCGCGAATCGGTTAGTACGTGAAATGGACTAAACATTATCCTCCTGCGGCCGGTTGCGATTGTACGCGAGCCGGGCCGACTGCGATGTGCGCGAATCGGTTAGTACGCGAAGAGGAAAATCACCTAAAACATGTAATGAAAAAGTGAATGATTTGAAAGAATATAAATATATAATAACCCCTTGCGGCCGGCTGCGATTGTACGCGAACCGAGGCCGACTGCGATGTGCGCGAATCGGTTAGTACGCGAAAGGGGAATAGAAACTAATCCTCCTGCGGCTGACTGCGAAAGTACGCGAATCGGGGCCGACTGCGATGTGCGCGAATCGGTTAGTACGCGAAGAGGATAGTTTCTCAAAAATTTAAAGAATGCAGTTAAGACATTTAAAAGAGAGGAAAGTATGGTATTGTTAGAATTATTATGAAAGTTAATAAATGTTAAGTGAATGATTATGAGAAAACTGATAATATGGTTTTGGTGTGCATGGGACTTGTCTGGTATGACTATGTGTTTATGTGAACTAAATGGATTAAATGTGTTTGACTTAGTGGGTATTATATCATATCAGAAACTGCTATTCCTATTTTATGTGTAATGCTCACCTCCTTACTATTTTTCAGGTATCGAGATTGAGCTTACACGATTATTGGCCGAGCAGGAGTACACTCCACCCCGTGGAGTGTAAGCTAATTAGAAGAGAAAGTGTTGTTTTATTTTAATACAATTGAATTTTTTTTAGTTTTATTATATTTCACCCGTGCAAGCCTTGAGTATGTTTTATTTGGTTACCAGGGCACATAATTCAAATTAGTATGTTTATAAATATTTTATGGACTGTACTGGTTGACAGGTTTATAAAATGCTATTTTTGGGAAAGTCCGATAAACAGAGGAGACTCTGTCGGATTTTTATTAAGATATAAAACGAAATTTTCAAGTCCTAATTTCAAATCAACTTAATTATTTGTAATTAAGCTATATTTTTGTTTGGGTGTTACATTTATGGTATCAGAGCAGTTTCTCCTCGACCTTGGAGTGTGGACTCACAATTCCTGTTGTGTTACTCACCAAGCGAGTAATTGATAGATAGCTTAGTATCTAAGTTAGATGAATAGAGTAACAGGTTGCTAGCCTTATATTAGAGTTTTGCAATGATGCAGATAGTGTTTGATTGAATCTTAAATTAATTTTGGTTTATGCGTCTCGAGTTTTGCCCAAATGAACCCGATCTCTTGGAAAAGGGACGTTGTCACATTTAGAAAATGGCTGAAATCCGAGATTAAGGAAAGTTAAAGAACCCCAGCGGGCCAGAGTAAGTACTCCAATTTTTAAATGTTGTTGCTACCCCAACGGGGAGGAACAATCCTTGGTTTCGAAGTAAGTACGCCAATTTTTAAATGTGACAATGCAACAATAAATGTTTTCGAACTTAATGTCTGAAACTTAGGAAGGACGAAGTGATTTTACCACCAAGGTAATGTATACTTGAGACTGGCCATCTCGAGGACTACATTTGTTGGAAGGTGAAATCATCAAGTCCCCGAGTTCCAGAATATATCTTGAGTTGAGTGAAGTCTTAGAACCTAGGGGAAATAGTTTGTTTATGCCAAATAATTAAAATGTAAGTTAAGAAAATTCATAGATATTCTATAAAGTATAAAATAACAAACATTTGTCTGTTGTAAATATCTTAAGTGGATGTCTTGTAAATTACGTGGATCTCTATCTTGTCCTAAACTTTATTTAAGTTGATACCTACTTGGCTACAACTAACTAATGCTTGTGACCTTATAAATAGGGGTCTTGTTTCTATTGTAAAATAAAAAACAATGAGTAATCTGTCATTTTGGTTCCTGAATTTACACAGCATTTTTATTTTAGTCCCTGAAATTAGCAAAAATGCTTTTAGGTCCCTGACTTTGTAAAAAGTCATTCACATTAGTCTCTGTTCCTAACCCCCGTCAACAGACGTTAACTGAGTGATAACGTGGCTGACTGGGACCATAAACGACGCCGTTTTTGCATCCACGTGCACTTATAACGGAGTAAACTGTCACGTTAGTGCCATGTTCAGTTGCACCAATGCCATGTTCAGTTACACCAGTCCCATGTTCAACTGCATCAGTGCCATGTTTTGAAGTGTGCATATTTTGAAGTGTTTAGCTTCAAAACATGGGATTGGTGCAGCTGAACATGGCACTGATGCAACGGATAGGACTAACGGGACAGTTTACTCCGTTATAAGTGCCACGAGGACGCAAAAACGACGTCATTTAAGGCCCCCGGTCAGCCATGTTATCACTCCGTTAACGTCCGTTGACGGGGGTTAGGGGCAGGGACTAATGTGAATGACTTTTTACAAAGTCAGGGACCTAAGAGCATTTTTGTTAATTTCAGGGACTAAAGTGAAAGTTCTGTGTAAATTCAGGGACCAAAGTGACAATTTACTCAAGAAACAATTGAAGTATCTTTCATTTACTTATCAAATTGATTCTTATTCTCTTCGCTGTTAGTTTCATATTCTTTCATATTGATTCTTATTCTCCTCTTTGTTATTAGTTTCATAACAGTTTTATAACACGTTATCAGCACGATACTCTGAAATCTCTGCCATTTTATGAAAGTTCATATATACAAGTATAACTCTAATAAGTGATAATTTATATTGACCAATAATGATCATAAATAAATTCTCAAGTCACATACATAATCACAACAGAATAACAAAACTTAATTGTCATACCCTTGGGTCTATTGTTATTATTATTGTTTGTTGGAAACCAACAAGTGGCCTAACAATCTACTAGAGGGAGGTGAATAGTAGTTGGAAGCGATAGTACCAATTTTTCGGATTACACTGAAAAAGGTCGGATATTGTCTCCTGTTAAGTTTAGAAAGGCTGACTTTGGCTGAGAAGAATATGATAATCGGTTATCTAAGCTGACCACCGATTATTCGAGCTGCACACACAGTTCAGTTTTGCAGGGATTGTAGCAACCAATATTCGAGCAAACAGAAGTTGAACTAAACGATTAAAAGTGCTCAGAAAGAAGAACTGAAAGATTAAAGAAAGTAAAAAGACACCGAAATTTTTATACTGGTTCACTCACAAACCTTTTATCAAAATCAAATTGTTAGAATTACAAAGGATTATTGAATGAACCTCACTCAACCTAACCCTTTCCAAGAGAGTACCAAACTCTTGAATTTCACCCCAATTTGACTCCGATGGGAAGAACCTCTTCCAAGCCTCCTTGAAACCTTCAAGTAGCTCCACCGGGCGAAGAACCTCTTCGACTTGTGCTTGGAAACCTTCCAAGACTTCCACTGCTTGAGAATCTCTCAAGTCTTGTTTACAGCATAGAATGAATGAATGAATGATGTTAATGGCTCCAACCCGAAACTCAAATGTGTATGATTCTAAAAGTCTGAAGAACATATGAGTATTCGGTTGAGAAAGGATTTTTTTTTGGAGAACGAATGAAGCTAGGTTTTCAAAGATACATCAGTTTCTGTCTCAAGCTCTGTTCTCTGTTTCTGCATGTTTTTCTTTTATTGTTTCTTCTCTGTGAATGCTAATGTTTTTCTGCTCTTATTCCTCTTTTCTTGTTGAAGAAAAGCCATGCCTTTTATACTTATAGCCAGCACACAGGAGGTACGAAAAAGGAGAAAATATCTTGGGAAACGTCTTGTCCTTTCAATGAATATTTCAAGATATTTTCCAATTTCCAGCAGCGTTCCAATCTATCCTTTTTACCGTTGATTTAAGAAATCCAATTTGTAATTCAAACTTGGTGATAGATAGGCACTTTGAGATAAAAACAAAATTGCCAGCTGCAATCAGTACGGTAAAACCAGTACAGAAACGAAGAGGTGCTAGCGGCGCCGTACTGTTGGTTGTTGAAGAAGATGAACAGTGTTGTCGAGTTTGACGACTGGTTCGAGCTTGGGGACTTGAGTGACGAATCTGATCTTAGTTGGCCAAGCTGATCTTTTGCCGAATGCTTTGCACTGAGCGGTAGCTCGGATTAATCACTACCGAGAACCCCTGAGCTCAAGCTGAGCTGCTCCGATTTCATCAACACAACATTCCGATCTTTAGCTTTTCGAGTAAGGTGCCGAGAGTAATGTGAACACCGAGCGCTTCTTGGAATTTTGACTTCGACATCACAGTGATCAGATACAATTGTCTCCATCGATGGCCGAGATCAGAGATCAACATACAATATTGATTTGATTGACTTGGCCGAGATCCGAGATACTTCATAGCATACCGAGCTGATATTTGACTTCATCAAAACCTTGGCCTAGAACCGAGCGCATGAAATATTTGACGTCATCAAAACCTTTGATTTAACAATCTCCCCCTTTTTGATGATGACAAATGCTTGTTGATTTTTGTTCGGTTCTCCTGAGTGTATGCTCGAAGATCATTCCCCCTGAATAGCATCTTTCTCCCCAATAGTACCTTTCTACCCCTGTAATGTTGTGACACTAAAAACAACACCTTTCTCCCCCTTTTGGCATGATAAAAAAGGAGCCGAAGAATTAAGCATATTTCCAAAAGAGTAGTAGGTAGCATAATCCGAGAATAAAACAAAGAGCAAGTAATTTTTTAAAAAAAACTTGTTGACACCAAAAAGAATTTTCTCGTTGTACCACTTGTTTAAAAACAACAGTTGGAAACAAATATATTCTTGCCTTACTCCCTCTAAAGATAATATGCTCAGAAGATACAACCTTTCTCCCCCAGAAAATAGATCGAAAGAAAAACGAGCAGAATTTTCAAGCTTTTAAAAATGATAAACAAAGACTTGAATAAATAAAATAAATCCGAGCAATTTTGCATTGACATAAGACTATGATTCAGGTGATTAAGAACACTGACCGACCATTAGCTTACACTAGATGCATCTAGAATGTCGAGTTCCCTTATGATATGAAAGTAAGTATCTCTCGGTAGATGTTTCGTAAAAATGTCGGCTAATTGATTTTCAGTGCTTACAAATTCAATAACACAATCACCTTTTTGAACATGATCTCGCAGAAAGTGATGTCTTATTTCAATGTGTTTAGTCCGAGAATGATATACAGGATTCTTAGTTAAGTTGATTGCACTTGTATTGTCACATTTGATAGGAATGTGATCCAATTTCAAGTCGAAGTCCGACAGTTGTTGCTTCATCCCATGGATTTGAGCACAATAGCTGCCAGCTGCAATGTATTCTGCTTCTGCTATGGAAAGAGCAACACAAGCTTGCTTTTTAGAAAACCACAACACCAGAGAACTTCCCAAAAGATGACAAGATCCACTAGTGCTATTTCGATCAAGCTTGCATCGTCCCGCAAAATCAGAATCAGAATATCCGACCAAACTAAGACTAGAATCACTCGGATAAAACAGACCAGTGTTCTCGGTTCCTTTGAAATATTTAAATATTCGTTTAACAACAGATAGATGTGATTCCTTCGGATTAGCTTGAAACCGAGCACACATACAGACGCTAAACATTATATCAGGCCGAGATGCAGTTAAATATAAAAGACATCCTATCATGCCTCTATATTTGCTTACATTTACCGACTTACCTGACTCATCCTTGTCGAGATAGCAGGAGGTACTCATCGGCGTTGCTGCACTCTTGCAATTTTCCATACCGAACTTCCTCAGGAGCTCTTTGCAATATTTTCCTTGATGCAGAAAGATGCCTCCTTTGGCTTGCTTTACTTGAAGTCCGAGGAAGAATGTGAGTTCTCCCATCATCGACATCTCGAATTCACCTTTCATCAGTGCTGAAAATTTCTTACACAAAGACATATTAGTAACACCGAAAATTATATCATCAACATAAATTTGTACTAATAAAATGTCCTTTTTAGATTTAAAAATGAATAAAGTGGTGTCGACCTTCCCTCGTTCAAAGCCTTGTTCTAAAAGAAAGGAACTTAGCCGATCGTACCAAGCCCGAGGTGCTTGTTTCAATCCGTAAAGAGCCTTTTTAAGTTTATAAACATGATTCGGAAATTCATAGCTTTCAAAACCGGGAGGATGTTTCACATAGACTTCTTCATTTATAAATCCGTTTAAGAAAGCACTCTTGACATCCATTTGATACAGGGTGAATTTCATAATAGATGCAAAAGCAAGGAGAATTTGGATTGCTTCAAGCCGAGCAACCGGAGCAAAGGTCTCGTCATAATTGATCCCTTCCTCTTGGTTGTAGCCTTGAGCAACTAGTCTAGCTTAGTTTCGGATAATTATCCCTGATTCATCCATTTTATTTCTAAAAATCCATTTTTTGCCGATTATAGTATGATCATCGGGCTTAGGAACTAACTCCCAAACATCATTTCTGATGAATTGATTTAGCTTGTCTTGCATAGCAATAGCCCAATGTTCATCCTCGATCGCTTTTTGAATAGAATCTGGTTCTATTTGAGAAACAAAAGAGATGAAATTGCAAAAATTTTGAATTGACCGACGAGTTAAAGCTCCCTTTGATATATTGTCGAGCACATTCTTGATCGGATGATTCTTGTTTGTTTTCCAAGCAGCAGGGAAGTTGTCCCTCCGAGCGTCGATATTAGTTATTTCAGCGTCGTCTTTTTGAGCTCCATCTCCAGTTATGTTTGGTTCATCCTTATTGAGCTCGACTCTTGAGTTTTCCAGAATCTCTGCACTTTTTACACAACTCAAGGTATCTCCCTTCGGAAACTCATCAAATACCACATGTATAGATTCTTCCATAGTGGAGGTTCGTTTATTGAACACTCGGTAAGCTTTACTTCAAGTAGAATAACCCAAGAATATACCTTCATCCGCTTTTGAATCAAATTTTCCGAGATGATCTTTTCCATTGTTTAAAATAAAAACTTTGCATCCAAAAGCATGAAAGTAAGATATATTCGGCTTTCTACCTTTGTAAAGTTCATAGGGCGTTTTCTTTAAGATAGACCGAGTGAGAACTCGGTTTAATACATGACAAGCTATATTAACCGCATCCGCCTAGAAATAATGAGGTACTTGTGATTCATTCAGCATAGTCTGAGCAAGTTCCTCAAGAATTCGGTTGTTCCGTTCCACAACTCCGTTTTGCTCAGGAGTTCGTGGAGCTGAAAACTGATGCTCAATGTTGAACTTAGAACAAAACTTATCAAATTTGTGATTCTCGAACTCGCCGCCATGGTCTGTTCGGATAACAATTACTTTTTGGTTTACTTGATTTTGGATTCGTTTGACTACCTCTTTGAAGCTTTGAAAAGTGTCACTTTTTGCAGCTAAAAATAAAGTCCAAGTAAATCTAGAAAAGTCATCGACAATCACTAGCTAAGGCATAGTAGTTTTCACCAAAGATTTTTACTTGCGATGGTCCGAACAAGTCCATATGAAGCAGTTCTAATGGCCGAGTTGTTGAAACCATCGTTTTAGATGAAAATTTATTTTTGGTTTGTTTACACTTTTTGTAAGAAGTGCAAACACCTTCTATATCAAATTTCAGCTTTGGTAGGCCGACCACTAAGTCTTTGGATTGAAGTTTCTTTATCTGATTTACATTTATGTGAGCAGTCCGACGATGCCATAACCAAGTGTCATTCTCTCGGCAGGTAGAGACCAGTGAAGAAATTTCATTTAAATCTACTAAATAAGTATTGTTTGATCTTTGTCCCACAAATTTGATCGAATTATCTATGTCACTTTTAATAAAACAGTGAGTGGAGGTAAAAACAACATGATTTTTGATATCACAAAGTTGGCTAATGCTCAAGAGATTGTATAAAACATTTTCGATAATCAGGTCGTTAAGAATTTCCGATTTTACCTTCACCCAAAATTTTACCTCGATTGTTGTTTTCATACGTGACATAACCTTTTTCCTTTGGAGTAAGCTCAGTAAAGTGCTGCTTATCTCCAGTCATGTGCTTCGAACATCCACTATCCAAATACCATCGGTTTTCCTTTGTTCGGATGCACACCTACAAAGCAGATTACTTGTTCATTTTGGGTACCCAATCAATTTTGGGTCCCTGTCGATTAGTGTTTCATGTTCGGGACGAGACTTCATGAGGACTAAGGATAGCTTTTGGGCATTATAACGGTGGTAGCCTTCCCTAGTTGGTCAATATATTCAATATCTATGAGGAGGGTTTGAAGCAGGAAGCCTCTGAAGGCGCGGGCAGGAATGCACAGGGGACAGGAGGTCCTATCAGGGGTAAGAGACCAGTTCAGAAACCAGGTCCCTATGTCAGTACCAAGGCTGGAGTAGCAGGTCCCAAGGAAGCGGGCCAGAATATGAATACTACTGGGGCTATGCCACCATGTCCACACCGCGGGAAGTTTCATCGTGGTACGTGTTGGTGGTTGCACCAGCGTAAAGTGGGGAAACGTTGCTTCCGGTGCCGGCAACCAGGACACTTTGTTGTAAACTGTCCCGACAGCATTGGGAAGAAGGAAGTGAATACACTACAGACGCAACTGGCAGGTGGGAGTCAACCTACATAGAAAGGTACAATGTTAGGTTAATGGATTCCCATTGGTGTACTCTTTGATTACGGTGCCACACGTTCTCTTTTTTTTTCTCCTTTAATTACACGAAAAGGGCTAGGACTTTCCAAATATAAATGCCTTATGAACACTAAGTCTCCATCCCCCTAATCTTTTGGTAGAAGACCTCATGGAGTGTGTTCTACTCTTCTCTCCCAGATGTATATTTAAGAGTTTCGAATCGAACTAAAGTACGAGCCCAGCTAAGCGACGTCAGTTGACTAATACCTTTAGATCTGTTTGGAAGTAAACCTTGCACGAATTTGTTCCAAGATAGCTTTTCTGCAATATCTTCCTAGTAGCCATTAGCAGTAGGAAAAGGATTAGGATCCCTAATTCGTCAGGCGAAGGACTGTGAAACTTAGAGGATACGTAGGATTGGTCCAGTTTTTAGAAAATCATGAAAAGCCAAACTGAATTTTGGATAACCCCAACTTACCGAGAACCTTACTGATTTGGGTCCAATATATAGTGATTTGAATATGATTTAGACTCCCTTTTACTATGTGTTTAGCTTGTTTCTCAAGTATTTTGTAGGACTTTTTGTTAATTCTTAGAAAAAGTTCTTAGTTTTGAACCCTTTGAACTTTTTGATCCTTTTTGGGTATGTTTCAGGTACTTATGGAGCTTAAATGCAAAATATATTGATGGACTTGGATAGAGGATGAAAAAAGCTTCGAAACGGTCCAAGAACAGAGTAAAACGGAGTCCGGAGCAGTTCGTAGCGCCCAAAACAGTCCGGGGCGCGCGAGCTGAAATTTTGCTATACAGAGCGTGCGCGCCCGGGGCGCCCGAACCCATGCACCTGGGCGCACGAACGCTGCACAGGCCCGAAACAGGCCCGTTTTGATGCAGTTTGATGGGGATTCAATTGGGACTCAATGAGGGTTTGTTTTAGGCATTAAATACTAGGTTTTTCAGCAGTTTTTTTAAGCTTTTAGAGAGGGAGATTACATAGTTTAGAGAGAGGTTTAGAAGAGGAGGAGATCCAAGGATTGAGAGATCAAGGCTTCTCCATGGTAATCATGTATTATCCTTCTATTTCTTCTCTTGTTCTTCATTATTTATCATGTAACTAAAACCCTTTGTTAGGAATTGGTGGATTTGTATGGATTAGTTTATGTAGTTATAGAATTAGTGTTTTTCCGTTTCTAAATCATGTGTTTGATTGTGATTTAATTGTTATGCATGAATCTGGCCAATTTATGTTTTGGATTTCTAATCCCCAAATTGAGAGGTTTAGGGTTTAGATAGGCCTTTCCAATCAAACAATATAATTAATCCAGGGGTAGAGATGCAATTGGGTAATTATATAACTTTATTTAAATTCATTATTCTTAATTATTATTCAATGAATTAATTACTTGAGAGATTGAGGTCTATGAAATTGAATAAGAAAAGGTAACTAAACATGAGAGATCTAATAGTTACTAAATTAGGGATTTGTTCATGATTTAGGGGAAAACAATAATTCATAATTAGATAAACGAAACATACAATGAAACCACGTTCCTAACAATCCTTCTCTACCTGCTCACAACTTCTTTTAATTTTCAGCATTTAATTAGTTTTAGTTTTTAATCTCAAATCTATTTTAATCAAATCTGAATTTCAATTATAGGATTTACTTTTAGTTGCATTAAGGTAAAAGTAGATTGAACATTCTCACAAACTCCCTGTGGGTCGATATCTGGTCTTCCTGAGACTATATTACACGTTGACCCAATACACTTGCCGGCATCTCAACAAGTTTTTGGCGCCGTTGCCGGGGAGTTTAGAATTGTTCAATTTATTTTTGGTACTTAGTGTAATTTTTAGTGAGTTCTATATTTTTTTTAGTTTTTAGTTTTATTTTTTTTAATTTTTTTTAGTAGTTTCTTGTCTCAACAGGTGCTGCGTAATCTTTTTGTTGTTTTTGTGCTAGCAGGTATTTTATCTATTTGAGTGCAACAAAAGAGAAGTAGCACAAGAGAAGAGAACACTTAGAAGATGGCTGAAGGGGGAGGATCCGACGGGTCCATTCCACCTCCTCCTTCCCGTATGACGTTAGGCGATTCTGCAACCGTGAGCATGGACATGTTTGCCTCAAGCATGGTCCATCCACCAATCTCAGCAACCGCCTTCAAAATTGATCTCAATTACATACAACTCATCAAACAGGATCAATTTGAGGGTGCGGCACATCAAGACCCACGGGAGCATATCGCCAACTTCTTGAGCCTCCTCGACTTATTCAAAATCGAGGGTGCTTCGGATGAGGCCATTCGGATGAGATTGTTCCACTTCTCACTGAGAGGTGAGGCAAGGACATGGTTGCACAATCAGGCACCTGAGAGTCTTTCCAGTTGGAAAGTGCTTGTCTCCAAATTCATTGACAAGTTCCTACCAGCTGGAGAGCAAGCAAAGCTGAGGCAAGACATCAATTCCTTCAAGCAAGAAGAAGATGAGCCACTACATGAGGCCTGGGAACGCTACAACCAGCTGTTGAGGAAGAACCCATACCGTATGCCAGAATATCAGGAGATTACTCTATTTTACAATGGGCTCAATGGGCATGACCAGACTATGATTGATGCAGCAGCAGGTGGAGCATTGAGGAAGAAAACTGTTGAAGAGGCCAGAGAAATCATCACCAATTTGGTATTCAGCAGTAGTCAGGCTGTCAGAGGGAAAAGTATTCAGAATAATAAAGGTTCAGACTCTTCTTTAATCCAGACCCTCATCCAGCAAAATAATGAGATGCAACAACAGATAAAAGCATTGGTGAAGCAAGTTGCATCCCAGGCTCTTAAGTGCAATTTTTGTGGAGGAAGTCACCGGAATGGTGAGTGTGCGTATGAAATTAGAAAGGGTCTAGCCACCATTGAGGAACAAGCGAACCAAGTCAATTCCTCATGGTCCAAGCCGGCAATCAATCAACCTCAATCACAAAAGCAAAAGTGGGAGAAGGTAATTGAAGCATTGGCTGCATCAACTCAGAGCTTCATGGAAAGAACTTCAAGCTACATGGCCAAAACTGACATAACTCTCAATAATCAGCAAGCCAGCATTCAGAACTTGGAGGTGCGAATGGACCAAATAGCAAATCAAATATCAGAGATAGCAACCCACACCAAGGAAAGATGCATGGCAGTCACCCTTCGAAGTGGCAAGTCATATGAGGAGCCACAGAAAAAGGGTGATGTAACTGAGAGGGAGGCTGAAAAGAGGGAAGAGCCCAAGCCATCAGCTGAGCAAGAGGAGCCTGAAGCACCACAAGCACAGGGTCCACCTGCGGATCTCAATCAAGGCACACCCAAACCAGCACCACTACCTTTGAGGGTACCTTTTCCTTAGAGGTTGAAGAAGGAAGATGACCAGAAGCAGTTCTCCAAATTCTTGGAGATGCTACGGAAGCTTCACATCAACATCCCATTTGCTAAGGCACTTGCACAAATGCCTCAGTACGCGAGATTCATGAAGGAGTTGCTAACAAAGAAGAAGCGGATGCTCTTAACTGAGGAGACATTCCCAATAGCAGAGAAGTGCAGCAACATCATCAAGCGAAACCTTCCACCAAAGCTAAAGGACCCAGGTTGCTTTAACATTTCAGTTAGCATAGGCAAGGAGTATTCAGGTAAGGCTCTCTGTGACTTAGGAGCTAGTGTTAATGTTATGCCCTTGTCGGTGTTTGAAAAATTGAAAATAGAAAAGATTGAGCCTACCTGGGCGACACTTGAATTAGTTGATAAATCCATCCTCCGCCCTTATGGAGTGGTGGAAGACCTTCTGGTAATGGTGAATGATTTTATCCTGCCCCTTGATTTTATGGTACTTGATATAGAAGAGGATAAAAATATTACTCTAATTTTTGGAAGGCCATTCTTGGCCACAGCAGGGGCAGTGATTGATGTGCCTAGGGGATAAGTGATTCTCCGAGTGAATGGTGAGCAATCCACTATAAAAAATTTTCCAAAACCACCAGTCACCGCGGAGACCTTTGCTCCTCTTAAATTTATTCAGCACTCTAATGGAGGGGGTGTTTGAAAAAGGTGGAGTGACCACGCAAAAGTGTTTCCATTGAAAGGGTCATGGCAACCACCTTGACCTCTAAAAAGAGATGACCCGTCAGGCTCGTGACGTTAAACAAGCGCTTGTTGAGAGGCAACCCAATGTTAGGTAATTCCCTCTTAGGATAGGTCTTAGGAAGAATTGTTTTGCCTTAAAAAAAATATATATAAAAAAATAATATAGAGGTACAGACCTCGTGCGCCCCAGGCGCATGCGGTCGCGCGCCCGTGCTCTGAAAGACCCTGTTTGGGGGAATTTCACTCCTACTTGATTCTCATTAGTTTCCAACTTCCTATTCTAGCCCGTGTACCTCACCAAAAATAATGTCCCGCTTTCGTAGATGCAGTTTTTTTTAATTTATTTTGTAGTTTTAAGATAGATTAGTTTGCTTGAGGACAAGCCAACATCTAATTTTGGGGGAGGACATACAAAATAAAAAATTTTCAGATCTGAATTTTTTCTCCCATATTGGTATTGGTTTGTGTCCTTAGCAAGAGTAATTAATTTTTCTAACCTTAGGACTTTTTCTCTGATGATGCATGTACGTACTTAGTTTAGGACTTAGACTCATTGACTTTTGACTCTATTTGATTGAGCTGTAAATATGGTTGTGAACTGGTTATTAGGACAAATGCTTTCAGAACTTGTGATTAGTGAACTGACTTTAGCCCTGTGAGGTTTTGAGCCTTATATTGAGGGGTATGAATTTTATTGAAATATTCTGATATTGAGACCCCTATTCTTTCATGAGTGTGTTCTTTTTGATGATTGTGCTCTAGAACTTGACCTGTGACTGTTTTGAAATTGATGATTGATTGCATGCATGAAAATGATTAAGGCACCTAGGTTGTGTTTTTGAGGCCTTCAGAATGTTGCATTGAAAATTGTTCTCTTAGTTGCCCACATTGAACCTTATAATGATATATGATTTTTCTTTGGTACCCTGCAATTGTTGCATTAATTCTATTGTGAGTACCTTAGGAATTTTGGATGAGCAATTAAGTGGAATGTAATGCAAAAGAAAAAAAAAGTGAAAAGTGTTATGTGCCTACTTCTCTTCCTAAAAAAAAGAAAAAAGAAATTAAATAAAAGTGAAAAGGAAGAGAGTAGAGGAATTAAAATTGAAAAGTGAGAAGATTAATAAAGTTGTGAATTGAGTTGTGATTCATTGTAATACTACTAGTTGCTCATTCATAATTTCTGAGGGAAATTTGCTTTGCATTTTACCCTTAGTTTTATCTCTTCTTTCTTTTATCACACCTAACACTTTAGCCAGGCCCCATTACAACCAATATTAAGACCTTTTGATTTTTGTGTGCAATCGATAATTTCAGTGGAGATGTTGGTCTATGGTCAAGCATATGGTAACACTTTATCATTGATGAACTTGTGTGCTTAAATGAAATATTACCCTTATACACTTTTGAGAGGTTGAGAGTGTTCACTAGTCTTGAGTTCTGATTGGGTTTGTTACTCTAACTAGTTTGTGATTGTGTAAATAGTTTGTGATAATATGTGTTGGAGTCATGAGTCGAAGTCTTAGATGAGGTGTATATATGTTGATTTAGGGAGTTTGTCTTTTGTTTAGAATTTTATTTTACTTTTGCCTGGGACATGCAAAATGCTAAGTTTGGGGAGTGATTTGGGTCCAATATATAGTGATTTGAATATGATTTAGACTCCCTTTTACTATGTGTTTAGCTTGTTTCTCAAGTATTTTGTAGGACTTTTTGTTAATTCTTAGAAATAGTTCTTAGTTTTGAACCCTTTGAACGTTTTGATCCTTTTTGGGTATGTTTCAGGTACTTATGGAGCTTAAAAGCAAAATATATTGATGGACTTGGATAGAGGATGAAAAAAGCTTCGAAACGGTCTAAGAACGGAGTAAAACGGAGTCCGGAGCAGTCCGTAGCGCCCAAAACAGTCTGGGGCGCGCGTGCTGAAATTTTGCTGTACAGAGCGTGCGCGCCCAGGGCGCCCGAACCCATGCGCCTGGGGTGCACGAAGGCTGCACAGGCCCGAAACAGGCCCGTTTTGATGCAGTTTGATGGGGAATCAATTGGGACTCAATGAGGGTTTGTTTTAGGCATTAAATACTAGGTTTTTCAGTAGTTTTTGTAAGCTTTTAGAGAGGGAGATTACATAGTTTAGAGAGAGGTTTAGAAGAGGAGGAGATCCAAGGATTGAGAGATCAAGGCTTCTCCATGGTAATCATGTATTATCCTTCTATTTCTTCTCTTATTCTTCATTATTTATCATGTAACTAAAACCCTTTGTTAGGAATTGGTGGATTTGTATGGACTAGTTTATGTAGTTATTGAATTAGTGTTTTTCCATTTCTAAATCATGTGTTTGATTGTGATTTAATTGTTATGCATGAATCTGGCCAATTTATGTTTTGGATTTCTAATCCCCAAATTGAGAGGTTTAGGGTTTAGATAGGCCTTTCCAATCAAACAATATAATTAATCCAGGGGTAGAGATGCAATTGGGTAATTATATAACTTTATTTAAATTCATTATTCTTAATTATTATTCAATGAATTAATTACTTGAGAGATTGAGGGCTATGAAATTGAATAAGAAAAGGTAATTAAACATGAGAGATCTGATAGTTACTAAATTAGGGATTTGTTCATGATTTAGGGGAAAACAATAATTCATAATTAGATAAACGAAACAAACAATAAAACCACGTTCCTAACAATCCTTCTCTACCTGCTCACAACTTCTTTTAATTTTCAGCATTTAATTAGTTTTAGTTTTTAATCTCAAATCTATTTTAATCAAATCTGAATTTTAATTATAGGATTTACTTTTAGTTGCATTAAGGTAAAAGTAGATTGAACATTCTCACAAACTCCCTGTGGGACGATATCTGGTCTTCCTGAGACTATATTACACGTTGACCCAATACACTTGCTGGCATCTCAACACTTACCCAGGTTCCTGAATGCCTTACCAAAGTCCTTAAATGATCACCCGTTAGAAACGCCAACCTTGACAACTTCGTGAAGTCTCTGCACCGAGACCCACCAATTTGAACGATTGATCCGTACTCCTCATCGAGCACAAGAACTTAGATTTGTGCGAACACGGGATATCGCAAACCTTAGGAAACTCAGTCTAACCCACTGACCGTTGCTGGGTAGTCAACCCAACATGATCTTCGATCTCGAGAGTGATGCAAATCTCAAGAGTGTCTGCCTACTTCAATTCATGACCTCTAAAATTCATTTAAGGCTCTATTAGTGTTTCTATTGAGCCTTAATTGATGCTTAATGCTTCAATTCGTGCGAGTAAACCCTTTCTTCTTATTCTTCGGGGTTAGATTCCACTTTGATGTAGCAATTTCAAATTCCAACCGAATGTACTCTCGCTCCAACCGGCTAAGGATTGTAAACTTGCACTCTTATCCTTGTTTCTCATCCTTGAATATCTATAGTTCCTGGAGTTCCAATCCTGTCTATTCAATTCGGTTCCTCTTTGATGAGGATAACTCTGGTCATAATTTTTGCATTTTACGAAAAATCCTTAAATCACATGACTTAGGCTACTTTCCTTTAAGGAAAAAGCACAAACCCTTCCCGGATTCCAAAGATTGCATTTCCTTCCGTTGTTAGACCATTGCACACTTCATTGGAGGTTGTCCTAAAGGCGACCAAGAGCTGACGTATTCGATTCCCTACTCCCTGGCATGTCGATGCCAAGTGGGGCAGGACTTAGCAACCGAACTAAGATCTTATCTAAGTAACAAACGGAAACGAGAAGGAAAGTCATGCGAGAACAAGATGTAAAGTGTTCTAACATAAGTTCGGAAGCGCCAAGGAGTATGGACTTAGGAGTATCCTAAGTGGGAGAACGAAACTGAAAGGTAGTAAAAGGGGTTTGTCAATGGGATGGTTCTCCATTTAAGGAACTGAACGGAATTTCAGGGATGAAATTCCAGTAAGTGGGGGAGAATTGTAACATCCCGAATTTTAAATCCAAGAGTAATTAGAATAATAATGAGATTTGGAAGTAATGATTACTCTAAAAAGGATTTAAGATGATGGATTAGGAGTTCTTTGAGTGCATAAAGGAGTCAAGGAGCATTGGCATCAGAAAGGAAATTTAAAGAAGACCAAACGAGTGTTGAAATCGGTATTTTCGGTGTTGGAAACACCCAACATTAAGAAATTAGAAATATAATGGGATTAGAGAAATGATAATTATGCTCAAGAGTAATCAAGGTGGAGGATTAGGGTCAAGTTGGGGCTATGAAGTCGTTAGATATCCTTAGCAAGGAATAAGAGGTCAGGAGATGGGAAAACGAACGTTAGAAATGGCTTTTGCGAAGTTTTAAATATGCTACAATAGGAAATTAAAAATAAAAGATTTGCAACTCAAAACGCAAATTCCACCGTTGGATGTGAAGGTTAATATGTAGGGGAGCTTGCTTTCAAATTTGAGCAAGATCCGACGGGTAACGAAGGAATACGACATTCGTTAAGCCAAAAAAAAAAGAAAAGAAAAGAAAAGAAATATATATATATATATATATATATATATCAGACTACTCGAGTAGTCGAGTAGTGTGTGGCAGCAAATATAAAAAAGAAGAATCAAACTACTCGAGTAGTGTGGGGTCAACAAAAAAAAATAATCAGACTACTCGAGTAATTGAACTACTCGAGTAGTGTGTGCCAATAGCGGAAAAAAAAAGCGTGGTGGAGCAGCTTCGTGCTCCATTCTTCTTCAGAAAGGGGGAAAAACGCAAACCCTCCATGAAACTAGGGCTCCATACCAAGACTTCCATGGTTTGATCAAACACCAAAGGCACTCATTATCATCATCAAGCTTCATTCCTTCTCTTTATTTTCTTGGCAATTTCCATGATTATCAAGCTTCTCACCATCTCTCTCTTGTTTCTCTCTCTCCATAGCTAGCAAGAGTCAAGGTAAGCTTGATCAAGTTCTTCCTTTCCTTTCCTCCATGAACACGAGATCATCATCATCATCTTTAAATCCTTGTTATCTCTTTTGTGTTTTGTGACTCTCTCTTTCTATTGATTTTTTTCTCTCTGAGGAAAGGTGGAAAACTCCTCAACCACACTTTATTATCGCTTCTCGGCGCTCTCCGTCTCGCCAACTTGCCGCTCGTTTCGTTGTTACACTCGGCTCTCCCGGTTCTAATTTTTACAGCACCAAAAAGCAAGGGTTTGGTATTTCTCTCTCTATACTTGGTTGAGGTAAGAGGGGATGTTACCTTAGCATAGAGGATGCATATTTAGGTAGTTTATAATGATGATTAAGAATGTGTGATTTTGTATGTTAATGAACCTTAGGGTAACCGGTAATAATCAAGAGTAATGACTTAGGGAAAAGAATAGAAAACCTTCACTTGACATTTATGTTTTACATGCGTTATGTGTTGATTTGAATTTAATGTTTGATATTTTCCTTGGAACTAGGTGTGGGTGGTCGAGTGCATTAGTTGTGGTTATTTTTGTGGGCTTAGGAGAGAGAGTAGAATGATTTAGGAAACGATAATAGGGTGGTATCTGAAATAAGAAGATTGTGGTTGAATGATTGAGTTAGAGAAATGAAAGAGAAATTGATAAGAGATTTAGGGATTTGGGTACGCGAATGTCAGGCCATGTATGTACGCCCCGCTGGGTGCATTGGTTGCGTAAGTCGCACGATTTGATGGTGTGCGCAGCGGTAATTCTTCCTTGCTAGGTGCACAGTGGTGGGTTCGCGAAACCTTGAAAATAGAATTAAGTATGTTGTGTGAATGTCAGGCCAAGTACGTGTTGGAAACCAACAAGCGGGCTAAGCAAATACTAGAGGGGGGTGAATAGTAATTTGAAGCACTAATACCAAATATTTCGAATGATAATTGAAGAATAGAGCTAAAGCTGAATTTTCTGGAAACAGACTCGAAATACTCGAGTCTTTTGTGAAATACTCGAGTTTTTCAGGAAGAACAACTCGAGTCTTTCTAAATATACTTGAGTTTTTCGTATCAGATGACAGCAAAACCATAAACGAAAATTCAGCAATTCACCTCAAATCAATCCAATAGAAAACAGAGACTTATCCAACAGATTAGCAAGCAATCAAAATAACTTTTAACACTAAGATTTCTTGAACTTGCTACCTAATTGAACAAATGCTATTTCTATGAAATGCTTTAAGTTGTATTGAGCTAGAAAGTAGATTGAAAGCAATAAACCAACACTCAAGCAATTTTATCCTGGTTCACTCCAACAATGAGCTACATCCAGTCCTCCTAATCACTTAGGAGTTTCTACTAATAATCAAATTGTTAGAAATTACAAGGATTGCTTGATAATGGCCTCACTCAACCTAACCCTTCAAGAGTGTACCAAACTCTTGATTTCTACCCCAATTTGATTCCGGTGATGAAGAACTCTTCAAAAGCTTCCTTGAACTCCCTTCAAGAAGCTCCACCGGGCTAGGAACCTCCTAGTCTTGTGCTTGAGAACCTCTCAAGACTCCAACACCCTAAGCCACTTAGGGTTTGCTTGGGAACAATCCAAGACATTGAATAATCAAGCTTTTTGTATGTGTATTACTAATCTCACAATGGATTAGCACAAATAAGCACAGCTCAATATAAGAATTGAGGCCTAAAACTCAACTTGGAAGAAAATAACAATTATGAGTGAGAAGTTGAGTTTTTCTGAATTAACACTTGAGAAGAGGAATTTATGAAAGCTTGTAAACAATATGCTCTTGTAGTCTTGTTTGTTCTTGTGCAAAAGCAAAGAGAATTTTTACAATAAGGTTCTGAATTGCTCTCTTGGGTTGGATGAGACTCAAGTGCCCTCAATTGGGTTTTGAGTCTCTTCCAACGTTCATTTTTGCTGACTGGGCAAAAATACTCGAGTCTTTTATGAAATACTCGAGTCTTTTTGGCCAGTCAACAACGATCTGGTGCACAAACAAGACTAACGGTCATATTTGCTGACCTGGCACAAATACTCGAGTGTTTTACAGAATACTCGAGTATATACTCGAGTCTTTCTCAAAATACTCGAGTATTTTGATCAGACATGAGAAAAATTAATTTTCAATTTTATTTTTCTTCTCAAGTATTAATTTTGGTTAATCTCAAACTAATAAACATATTAATTATTTTATTCCTAGAAGAGACTAACTATATCTACCCACTCTCAACCACTCTCAACATAAATGAGAAATTACAATTAAAATTTAATTGAGAATGAATGAGCACTTGTCTTCTTGTTGTTGTTGATGTTGTAAAATCTTCAAGGCTTGATTTGTTAATTACTTTGTCATCATCAAAATATAATCCACATAATTAGGAGCATTGAGTTTACAATCTCCCCCTTTTTGGTGATGACAAAATAATTAACACTTGTACCATTTGTTGAGCTTGAAAACACTTGAAGATGCAACTCCCCCTCACTATAGGATCCTTTTCACCTATCTAAAAAATTCAGCTTGTGCAAGAAGTTATGACAATATAATTTTAGCACCAAGCCTATGGTATTAGAGTATTCAACAGTTATCAGAGTATATACCATAATTAGAAAAATTTAGGTGCAACAAGATCAAGACAAGTGTATAACATCTCTCCCCCTTTTTGACATGATCCAAAAAGGTGTAACAATTGAGAAAAAGATAAAGGGAGGAGAGGTACATAATTGGAAACCCCATAACCAACTATGCAATAAAACAAAGACATAATAAAAATAAAGAGCTCCCCCTGAAGCTTTGCAAAAACACCATAATGAAAAATGCGATAACAAACCCAAAGAGACAACCACCAAGTTTTCAAAATACATAAAGTGCAACAAAGGCCAACATAAAGAAAACTAAGATAAAATCCAAAGGACAACATCATCAGAACATGGATGGAGCAGGATCATCTGAAGGAGGATAAAACCGAGAGAAGGCCGCCATCATCTCATCAAACCGGCGGTTCATCTACTCTGACTGCTGGTCCAGGAGGGAATAAATCTGGTCCGAGTGCTGATCCAAGCGGGAATAAAGCATAGCAGACTCTGCACTCATCCTAGTATCCAGGCTAACAAAATCATCACGCTGGTCGTCCATAGCAGTCACAAAAGAGTCCATCCTCCCATCTATAGTATCCAGCCGGGTGATAACATTGTCTCTCCATCCCGAGTTATCAAACCCATATTGAGATCCAGTAAAGTCATCAAAATTAATTTCATTCTCAATAGGGTCGCCACCTTCAGCCTGTGCAAATGCTGCAGCTTCCTCGTCCAATTGTTGGGCATCCACCCCTTGTTGAGCTGCAACATTTCCAGCCCTCTCCAAATTGGCTATGTCAGATTGGTACAAGTACTGTCCAGATGGTTCATGAAATTCCATGCCTTGATGATTCAAAGTACCATTATTGAGGCAATGCTGGTTAACATGAAGAGTCGTGGACTCTTCATTTCGTGGGATAGGCACTCTGAAGTTTCTCAAAAGGTAACAGACATGCATGGGATAAGGTAAAGACTTAGGGGCCTTAGATTTGGCAGCAACTAGCATCCTATCCAAAATTATGCGACACCAATTCAGTTTCTCATTGTTCAGGATAGCACTTACAAGTCTAAGTTCATTATTTGTTGGTTTAGCATAATTTGCAGAAGTTTGAGGAACTAACTGATGGCTAACAATATAGTGCAGCACCCTAGTTTGGACAGTCATCAGAGAGGAATGCTTAACCCCTTGGGTCCATACACGACCGGGGCGCAAACAACTTTGAAAAATTCCATCGGCATTTGCCTTGAGAGAGTTGTCCCCGTGTCGTGAAGGGCCGAAAGCATGGTAAATATCCTTAACTCTAATGCAGAATCTGACACCTTCAACCATGGATTCCATTACATTGTTGTGTAGCCTAAGGTTTGCATAAAAAGTTCTAACTAGCCTAGGAAAAATTGGACCATTAAATTCCAGAAAACGAATGAGTTGTTGGTGCCTAAGGTTAGAAACAAAGGAGAAACCCTTACTTTCGAGAAATTCACTGTTGATCCATGTGACTACACCAAACCCGCGTGTAGCAAAGCCCTCCAACCTTTCCAAACACTCATCCGCTTGATAATACTCTGGAATGTCCTCCTCGGATGATGATTATGCAATCCGTACTCTTTTTCCTTTTCCAGATGATGAAGCCATTGAAGAATTTTGGAGAAAATTGAAAAGTTTGAAGGTTAGGGTTTGAAAAGGGGGTGACGAATTTGAGGGTGAAATTTGTTGAAATTCGTTGAAATAAGAGATGAAAAGTGTTTAGAGGATGTAAAACTAGTAAGATTTGGCAAAAATTTGAGGAAAATCCGAGTTTTGAGGAGAGAGATATGAGAAAACCGAGAGAGAAGAGAAAGGGGTTCCGAAAATACTCGAGTCTGAGGGGCTGTGAGTATATATAAATGTTCCAAAATACTCGAGTATATTCATAAATACTCGAGTTGTTCTTGACTAAAGACTCGAGTTTTTCACATTATACTCGAGTTATTCGTGACTCATCCCCAGGTCTGCCCAGAAACTCGAGTATAGAACCAAATACTCGAGTTTGGTCAGATCACCAAAATTTCAGGAAAAATTGAAAATACTCGAGTTTTTGGTAAATACTCGAGTTTGGCCTGAAAGTCCAAAAATTGGGGTTTAGGAAAGACTCGAGTGTTTTGAGAAAAACTCGAGTATTTTTGTCAGACCCTGATTAAAAACTTTTTCAATTTAAAACTGATTTAATTTTGAATTAATATACTCGAGTGTTTTTAGAAAAACTCGAGTATTTTTGACAGAACAACATTAAAAACACAGTTTTAAAAGACCTAACACAAATCAAAACAATACTCTTCACTTCCAACTAGGAATTCAGTACAGAATCACACACAATTAACACATACAATTTCAAATATCATCAAGGACAATTTAACTAAGAATCAATAACACATTGGAGTAAGACTAATATGGTGATTTTCCAAAAATGACACACAATGCAATTAGCATATATTAGCTTCATCTAAAATACCAAGTTCTCTCCTAATATGATAAAAGGTGTCCCTTGGTAGAGGTTTTGTAAAAATGTCGGCCAATTGATTTGTGGTACTAACAAATTCAATTGTACAATCACCCTTTTGTACATGATCTCTCAAAAAGTGATGTCTTATTTCAATGTGTTTGGTTCTTGAGTGATACACCGGATTCTTAGTCAAATTGATTGCACTCGTGTTATCGCATCTAATAGGAATATTTTCAAGTTTCAAACCAAAATCCGATAATTGTTGTTTCATCCATAATAGTTGAGCACAACAACTACCGGCTGCGATATATTCCGCTTCGGCGGAAGAAAGGGCGACACAAGCTTGCTTTTTAGAAAACCAAGACACCAATGAACTTCCCAAGAAATGGCAAGTACCACTGGTGCTTTTGCGATCAAGCTTGCATCCCGCGAAGTCGGAATCTGAGTAACCAACTAAACTAAGATTGGCATCAGCAGAATACCATAAACCAGTGTTAATTGTTCCTTTTAGATACTTAAATATATGTTTAACTGCGGATAGGTGAGATTCTTTAGGATTAGCTTGAAATCGAGCACAAATGCATACACTAAACATAATATCTGGTCTAGATGCAGTGAGATATAGGAGACTACCTATCATTCCCCTATACTTACTAACATCAACCGGTGTACCTTGTTCATCCTTGTCTAGGTAGCATGATGTGCTCATTGGAGTGTAGGCTTCTTTGCACTTGTCCAATCCGAACTTTTCAAGGAGCTCTTTGCAATATTTCCCTTGATGCACAAATATCCCCTCCTTGACTTGCTTTATTTGTAAGCCTAGGAAGAACTTGAGTTCTCCCATCATTGACATTTCAAATTCCTTTTTCATCAAATTTGAAAACTTTCTACAAAGAGACACGTTAGTAGCACCGAAAATGATATCATCAACATAGATTTGTACTAACAATATGTCATCTTTGGTTTTATAAATAAATAGTGTATTATCAACCTTCCCTCTTTGAAACTTGTTTTCTAATAGAAAGGAACTCAATCGATCATACCAAGCTCTAGGAGCTTGTTTCAATCCATAGAGTGCCTTTTTCAATTTATAAACATGGTTTGGAAATTCACTATTTTCGAAACCAGGGGGTTGTTTGACATACACTTCTTCATTTATAAACCCATTCAAGAAAGCACTTTTAACATCCATTTGATATAAAGTGAAATTCATGATTGAAGCAAAAGCAAGTAAAATTTGGATAGCTTCAAGACGTGCAACCGGAGCAAAGGTCTCATCATAATCGATACCTTCCTCTTGGTTGTACCCTTGAGCTACTAGTCTAGCTTTGTTTCTTATAATCAACCTGGATTCATCAAGTTTGTTTCTATAAATCCATTTAGTACAAATTATGGTATGATCATCGGGTTTAGGGACTAAATCCCAAACTTCATTTCTTTCAAATTGGTTTAATTCTTCTTGCATAGCAAGAACCCAATGATCATCCTCAATGGCCTTTTTAATTGAATCGGGTTCAATTTGAGAAACAAAGGAGACATAGTGGCAAATGTTTTGAATAGACCTACGAGTTAGTACTCCCTTTGACATATCTCCTATGACATTGTCTATAGGATGAGCCTTGACCGATTTCCAAGTTGGAGGAAGTTCTTCCCTAACTTCTCCTTCATCAACTTTTGATATCTCTCTCTCTTTTTCTTCTTTTGAAAAATCAATGCCATTTTCACTAACATCACATAAAACACTATCTTCTTTCGAAGACTCATTAAAAACAACATGAATTGATTCCTCAATAGTTAAAGTTCTTTTGTTGAAAATTCTATAAGCTTTACTATGAGAAGAATAGCCTAAAAATATGCCTTCATCGGATTTGGAATCGAACTTGCCAAGGTGTTCTTTTCCATTATTTAAAACAAAAACTTTGCATCTGAAGACATGAAAATGAGATATGTTTGGCTTTCTTCCCTTGTAAAGTTCATAGGGGGTTTTATCCAAAGAGGGCCTTATCAAATTGCGATTTAAAACATAACAAGCCGTATTGACGGCATCGGCCCAAAAATATTGAGGTACTTGAGAATCATTTAACATGGTTCTAGCAAGTTCCTCTAGCACCCTATTTTTCCGCTCTACCACTCAGTTTTGTTCCGGAGTTCTTGGTGCGGAGAATTGGTGCTCAATACCATTTTTAGCACAAAATCTATCAAATTTGTGGTTTTCAAATTCACCACCATGATCGGTACGAATAATAATTACTTTTTGATTTACTTGGATTTGCAAAAGTTTAACATGATGTTTAAAAGATTTGTAGGTCTCACTCTTAGTAGTTAAAAAGAGAGTCCAAGTAAACCTAGAGAAGTCATCAACAATCACCAATGCATAATAGTTGCCACCAAAGCTTTTTACTTGTGATGGTCCAAACAAGTCCATATGAAGCATTTCTAATGGCCTTGATGTGGACATCACCGTTTTTGATCCAAAGGTGTTTTTAGTTTGTTTACATTTCTTGCAAGGAGAACAAACACCTTCAATAGAAAAATTTAGCTTTGGTAAACCAACTACTAGATCTTTAGATTGTATTTTCTTCAATTGGTTTACATTTATGTGAGCGGTTCTACGATGCCATAACCAAGTGTCATTTTCTTTGCTCACCAAACAAGTAGTGACCAAAGAAGTGACTTTGTTCAAATAAACTAAGTAAGTATTATTTGATCTTCTACCAACAAATTTGATTGATTCATCTTTGTCACTTTTAATGAGGCAATGGGTAGAGGTAAAAACTACATGATTACCAATATCACATAATTGGCTTATGCTCAAGAGATTATGTTCTAATCCTTGAACATAGAGCACATTATCAATAATCAAGTTTGAAGAGTTTTCGATTTTACCAATACCAAGGATTTTGCCTTTGTTGTTGTCCCCATAAGTGACATAACCCTTTTCCTTTGGAGTAAGCTCAATGAAGTGCCGCTTATCTCCCGTCATGTGCTTCGAACAACCACTATCTAGATACCACAATTGTTTTCCCGTTCGAAGGCACACCTACAAAATGAGATCACTTGTTCATTTTGGGTACCCAAACAATGTTGGGTCCCTTAGGGTTAGTGTTGGGACTTTCTCCCTTCTTAATCCACATATAAGTGCCCCTTTTCATTTCAAACTTCTTAATATGGCACTCAATGTTGATATGTCCAACTTTTCCACAATAAGTACAAGTTGGTTTCTTTGATGAGTTTTTCTTAGAAAATGTTCCAACCACTTTGTACTTTTTGTCCTTCTTATGAACATATCCTAAACCGGTTTTGTTGTGATTATGTCTTTGAGAGTTCAACAACCGGTTGAGGTTTCTATCACTATGTGAGATTGTGAGTTTGTTTTTCAACTCTTTCACTTCTTTTTCAAGTTCATCACATCTCTCACATGGAGTGATGATCTCCTCATGATTTGCACAATCACTTTCATGACTAGAATTAATAAGTTCCAAGGATTCATTTTGAAGTTTCAACTCATTTATAGATTTTTGCAATTCATCAATTTCTTGTTGAAACTCCAAAATTTTCTTTCCTTTTTCCTTATTAATTTTAGCAAGCCTTCTAAATTGAATTAACATTTCATTGTAGGCTTCTTGCAAATCATCATAGGAAATGGAGTTTGAAAAGGAACAAGAAGAGCTAGAGGTTACCTCATCATCACTTTCACCCATGTCATGATTAGCTCTTGATGAGGACTCATGATTGTTCTTGGCCATGAGACAAAGGTTTGCATTTTCATCACCGGAACTACTTGAATATGATTCATTGATCTTCTCCGGTGCATCCCAAACAATGTATGCACGCTTCCCCTTGGTCTCTTGGGTCTTCTTGTCATTATTCTTCAAGAATGTGGCACATTCCATTCTTATGTGACCAACCCCACCACATTCATGACACTTAACTCCATCATTGGTACTCTTTTCTCTTTGTTTGGAGTCTTTGGTTCTCTTGAATTTGGATGAAGAGCCACCTTTCTTCCCTTTGAAGAATTTGTTGAATCTTTTCACAAACATCCCAAATTCTTCTTGATTTGGTTCACCATCGGAGTCTTCACTTGTAGAGCATTCTTCAACTTCTTTTGTAGCTTTGGTTGAAGCTTTGAGTGCTATGCCCTTTTTCTTTTTGTCTGATTCCTCATGCATCCCAAGTCTTGTAAGTTCCATCTCATGCTCTTGGAGTTTGCCAAATAAAATGGCTAAGTCCATGCTATTTATGTCTTTTGATTCCTTGATGGCGGTTACCTTGGGTTGCCAACTCCTATCAAGACATCTTAGAATTTTGTTAGTAGTTTCACCATTGCGAAATACTTTTCCCAAGGAAATCAAATGATTAACTATGTGAGAGAATCGCTTTTGCAAGTCACTAATGGTTTCATTTGGCAACATGTGGAACAATTCATATTCGTGAGTTAGATAATTCAATCTTGCCTCTCTTACTTCACTTGTTCCCTCATGTGTGACTTGCAAAGTATCCCACATTTCCTTTGCCGATTTACATTGGGAAACTCTATAAAAATCATCATGGGATAGAGCCGAAAAGATGATGTTTTTAGCTTTTAAATCAAATGAGACTTTCCTCTTTTCATCATCATTCCAACTACTCCTTGGAATTTCAACAATTTCTTCATTAATTTTCTTTTTGGGAATAAAAGGACCATTTTCAATTGCATCCCAAATATCTATATCAATTGCTTCAATAAAAACTTTCATGCGAGTTTTCCAATAAACATATCCTTCACCATTAAATAGTGGAGGATGGTTTATTGAAGCTCCTTCTCCACCAAAGTTATTGCTAGAGCCCATTTAGTTTCCAAAAGGATCTTTTTCGAAAAAGTTGTTACACTCGATTTTTCGACCGAGCTCTGATACCACTTGTTGGAAACCAACAAGCGGGCTAAGCAAATACTAGAGGGGGGGTGAATAGTAATTTGAAGAACTAATACCAAATATTTCGAATGATAATTGAAGAATAGAGCTAAAGCTGAATTTTCTGGAAACAGACTCGAAATACTCGAGTCTTTTGTGAAATACTCGAGTTTTTCAGGAAGAACAACTCGAGTCTTTCTAAATATACTCGAGTTTTTTGTATCAGATGACAGCAAAACCAGAAACGAAAATTCAGCAATTCACCTCAAATCAATCCAATAGAAAACAGAGACTTATCCAACAGATTAGCAAGCAATCAAAATAACTTTTAACACTAAGATTTCTTGAACTTGCTACCTAATTGAACAAATGCTATTTCTATGAAATGCTTTAAGTTGTATTGAGCTAGAAAGTAGATTGAAAGCAATAAACCAACACTCAAGCAATTTTATCCTGGTTCACTCCAACAATGAGCTACATCCAGTCCTCCTAATCACTTAGGAGTTTCTACTAATAATCAAATTGTTAGAAATTACAAGGATTGCTTGAGAATGGCCTCACTCAACCTAACCCTTCAAGAGTGTACCAAACTCTTGATTTCTACCCCAATTTGATTCCGGTGATGAAGAACTCTTCAAAAGCTTCCTTGAACTCCCTTCAAGAAGCTCCACCGGGCTAGGAACCTCCTAGTCTTGTGCTTGAGAACCTCTCAAGAATCCAACACCCTAAGCCACTTAGGGTTTGCTTGGGAACAATCCAAGACTTTGAATAATCAAGCTTTTTGTATGTGTATTACTAGTCTCACAATGGATTAGCACAAATAAGCACAGCTCAATATAAGAATTGAGGTATAAAACTCAACTTGGAAGAAAATAACAATTATGAGTGAGAAGTTGAGTTTTTGTGAATTAACACTTGAGAAGAGGAATTTATGAAAGCTTGTAAACAATATGCTCTTGTAGTCTTGTTTGTTCTTGTGCAAAAACAAATAGAATTTTTACAATAAGGTTCTGAATTGCTCTCTTGGGTTGGATGAGACTCAAGTGCCCTCAATTGGGTTTTGAGTCTCTTCCAACGTTCATTTTTGCTGACTGGGCAAAAATACTCGAGTCTTTTATGAAATACTCGAGTCTTTTTGGCCAGTCAACAAGGATCTGGTGCACGAACAAGACTAACGGTCATATTTGCTGACCTGGCACAAATACTCGAGTGTTTTACAGAATACTCGAGTATATACTCGAGTCTTTCTCAAAATACTCGAGTATTTTGATCAGACATGAGAAAAATTAATTTTCAATTTTATTTTTCTTCTCAAGTATTAATTTTGGTTAATCTCAAACTAATAAACATATTAATTATTTTATTCCTAGAAGAGACTAACTATATCTACCCACTCTCAACCACTCTCAACATAAATGAGAAATTACAACTAAAATTTAATTGAGAATGAATGAGCACTTGTCTTCTTGTTGTTGTTGATGTTGTAAAATCTTCAAGGCTTGATTTGTTAATTACTTTGTCATCATCAAAATATAATCCACATAATTAGGAGCATTGAATTTACAGTACGTACGCCTCACTGGGTGGGTTGGTTGCGTAAGCCGCACGATTTAATGGCGTGCGCAGCGGTAAGACGCCCTCGCCATTTGCGCAGTGGTGGGTTCACAAAACATTGAAAGGACGATCAGGTACGGTGAGCGAATGCCAGGCCAAGTAAGTACGTCCCGCTAGGTGCATTGGTTGCGTAAGCCGCACGGTTTGATGGCGTGCGCAGCGGTAAGTCGCCCTCGCTAGGTGCGCAGTGGTGGGTTCGCGAAACCTTAAAAAGAGAATTAAGTATGTTATGTGAATGTCAGGCCAAGTAAGTACGCCCCGCTGGGTGCATTGGTTGCGTAAGCCACACGATTTAATGGCGTGTGCAGCTGTAAGACGCCTTCTCCAGGTGCTAGTGGTGGGTTCACAAAACATTGAAAGGACGATTAGGTACGCTGCGCGAATGCCAAGCCAAGTAAGTACAGCCCGCTGGGTGCATTGGTTGCGTAAGCCGCACGATTTAATGGCGTGTGCAGCGGTAAGTCGCCCTCGCAAGGGGCGCAGAGGTGGGTTCGCAAAGCCGTCAAAAAGGAAAGGTATTAGGATTGTCGAGAGAAATCAAGAGTAAGAATTTAGCGAGGAAAGAGTTGAGTAAGAACAGGGAATAGATGACAAGCAGGATTAAGTTTAGAATATTAAAACGAGAACGAAATAATAAGTGTCTGTGATTGAAAAATATGGGATTGAATTGCTTGATACTTAGGTGATTAATTGCTTATTTGTCTATGATTTGGTTATTATTATGCCTATTTAGATTTCATTCACTAGGTTTTGTGTAATGCTCACCTCTTAACTGTTTTTATACAGGTTCAGAGTATGAGCAGATAGACGTTGAGGCCGAGCAGAGGCACACTCTCTCACAGGGAGCGTGAGTGTCAGATGTAGGACGAATGTTGAGTCCTGGGCCGTGTTTTGAGTCTGTTATGATATGTTGCTTATTTTGGGATTTGTATGTATGTATTATGATTTAGATATTCAGCATGGCCGGCCTAGGACATGTCTCTTTTGGGTTTGGGTATTTTTGGGGAGATGGTCTCATTTCCGCATACTCTTTTATATTTGTTGCTGATGGTTAGCCACGATGCATGATCTGATATGATATTATATGATCTCTGGATGTCTGTTGATTATTGAAAATGCTATTTACAGGTTAACAGGGAAAAAGTAATTTTTGGAAAGTGTGACGACCCAACTTTTATTCCAAAACTTAATATTCATTCTTAGAAAATTCGACCATTTTTTTTTTTTAAAACTAAAAGTCAGTCATCATCCATTATCGAGTCTTTGCGGAAATTATAATTATCATGAAAGAAACTATTCATATTATATTTCATAAAAAGGAAAGTACATTTCCATTACATTAAAACTATCACTACTAGGTTTAACTTAAGTACTCTAGGTCATTACATTATATTACATATCTTACAACAAAATTTATAATAACCTTGAGCAACTGGTTCGGAACTCAAAATATCAAATAGATAAGAGAAACCTGATGAGTAGCACTATCCACACTCCAACATCCCAACTCAACTCAATCATCAGTTCCCCACTGACTACCGGTTGAGTTGTCCATGAAATCATCATCAGCCACCGGGTCAGCATCCTCCACCGGATCCTCATCCTCTATCGGATCCTCCTCCTCCTCCTCCTCTTCATGTGCCGGTTCAGATGGCACATATACCGGAGTCCGAGATCGGGCTCTAGTGGAAGGACGAGAGGGAGCAGGAACCTCCAAAATAATTCTTTCTTCAGAGGGTGATGGACTTGGTGGGAGGGTGCGTCTCGGAAAACGTCTTGGCGGTGGTGGTGGTGTTCCATGCCGAAACACAAAATTGGGCGGAATGTGCATAATGTACATCATTGGGATTCTCGTCCTACGCGGACGCATTCGGGACCATGGGTTCGGGTGACGGAAAATAACTTCCACGTCTCCCTCATAGATGGCCCGATGATCCTCGAAGTTCCACTCCCCATTAGGGAGCGGCCTCATCTCCACGCAAAACATATTCCTGGCCATGACCTACAACAAGGGATTAGGAGTGAGTCATAGCTAAACACAATAACAAATGAGCATAACAGAGACTAGAAATAACAAGCACAAGTTTCCAGATAGCAATAATAAATGCATATGTATATGCTCAAACTGTCTTTTATAATATTTCATTTAGTTTCGTGATGCATGCCTACTCTCCATTCATGCTACGCGGTTCGGCATCCGAGTATCTCAGGCTCGGGATATTCATAATCCTATGGTTCATCAAACCGGAGCGTATTCACAACCCAGGCGTCACGATTTGATTGGGAATTTGGCCATCATAACATTTTCATGTTACGGAATCCAAATCATCACAGCATCTTCGTGCTATGGCATCACAGCTATCTCAGGGCTGCGGAATACTTCTACCTATACCAGATTCCACAATCAAAATCGGAGCATCTCCATGCATGTCAATGTCACATAATTGTTCATTGTCTTTTTCTCTTTTAATTCATATCTTTGAATATCATGCCTCCAATATAGAGACCCAAAATTCATAATCCTTCTTGCTTATAACCATCTTTTCATTTTTGCATTAACTGGTGCTTGTGCTTTCCAAAAATTCCATCAGCGGCCCAGCCACTTTGTGATGGTTTTATACAATAGGAATTTAATTACGTTGTCATTAATTTGTGCAACGACCCCATCTAGGACTCCCAAAATATCAACCAAGTGGGTAAAAACTTCCACTGGGACGTGGGAATAAAATCAACCAAATGGGTGTACGCACCTCCATTGGGACATCCTGTCCGAATATGTCAACCACTGAATAAAATTCCAGTAGGACTCATCCAGGATAAAATCAACCAATGGGATTAAATCTATAGATATTAAGAGCAGAAATTAAAATTTAAGCATATAGGAGTTTAGACGAGTTAATCTTTAATTACTTCATAAAGAAGTAAAGATTTTCTGAAAATTATTTTAAATTACTCGAGTAGTTCTTCACATACTCGAGTGTTCATGTAAAATTACTCGAGTCCTTCAAGACATACTCGAGTGTTCTTCCCATTTTCCAGAATACTCGAGTCTTTCTTCAATTACTCGAGTGTTTTAGCAGCAGCAGCACCAGTTTCTGCACTTTATAATGCCAATTCGAGTTCAGAGCCTTTCCTTTCCACTTTTATGCAAAACAGTAACTTAGATACATAAAATAAACATGTTAGAACATGTAATCAATATTGAAACAACATCAAATGCAATAAATCACAAAATCAACATAAACTTAGCAAATAACCATTTCACATATGATTTTCATTTCCTTTTGTTTTTAACTTCGAAAATTGATCCAGTGAGCATCATTAGGTCCATTTAGACATGTTTGGTTTATAAAAACTTGGGTTTATGACCTCTATGTCATATTCCCAATTCAAACTTCACCCCTTGATGAACCATATGAGGTTCCTACATTTCCAGCTTGAAATAACTCATTCTAGTATTTAGATAACTCCTCCCTTACCTTAGAGAAGCTAATCAACAAGTAAAACGACAGAGAAATCGGTTGGATCAAAAATCCAAATTCTGGACTTGGTGAAAAAGAGTTGAGCAGGCTGACTTTGGCCACAGATTTCACCACGGATTTGGCATGAAAAGAATGAAACAAGTTAGTTTCAGAAACTAGGATATACTAACTTTAATCAGAAACAAGTTTGACACGAAAAGAATCCATGAATTTACCAAACGGTTTCAATGAAGATGAATACTTGAGACTGAATGTTACTCTGTTTTTCTCAGTTTTGAACCTCCAACTTTGTAGGCCTAGAACCTGATCTTCAGAAGGCTATTTGAAGTGATTTCGAGTTCTAATTCAAGAATGGAATCAGAACTTCAGTTTGTGTTTAGGTTTCAAGGAAAATGAGTGAGGATTGAGAGAGAACAAAGGGATCAAAGTGAACTCTGTAAAACAGGGAAATTTCTGGTCAAATTCGGGTTTTGGAACTTCAGAGGTGTTGATGCTTCACCCAAGCATCAATTTATAGTCTAAGAGTACTTCAACTCGAAGTAAGGTTCAGCTCTATGCTTGTCACGTCAAGAAACCGCGTTTTGGTGCGAAATTAATTATAAAACCAACTTATACATTTAGCCAGACTGCTCGATTTACTCGAGTCTTTTTCTTTCTACTCGAGTATATTTCAAAAACTCAAGAACACTCGAGTCTTTTCTGACATACTCGAGTCTTTTGACTCAAAATTCAAATTTTCAAACAGATAGTGATTATACTCGAGTACCCTCTACAATACTCGAGTAAAATATCTTAATTTCAGAAAAATCATTATTTTATTCAACACATTTATTTATTTTGTTTATAAAAATACAGGACCTTACAGAAAGTCCATAAAACAGAATAAACTCCGCCGAATTTTTCGGAGATTTTTATAAAAAGTTATATATAAAAAGAAATTTTCAAGTTGCTAATTTTGGTTAAAGCGACAAATTAGGATTTTAAAGTTAGGATGTCACATTCTGAATCCTGGTATTTGGGTAAGGGGGACGTACCCAACCTATGGGGTTTCAGACCATCGCATTATTGACTATGGCCGAGGGAATGCTGAGGTGGACCTGACTGCTCCTAATCTCCCGAACCCACTGGACTTTGCTGAAGAGGAAGAAGTTGATTTTGACGACTCATCCATTATTCTTTCTGATGATGAGGAATAGATTTGCTAGGCCCCTTTATTTGTGCTTTTTATTTTCTAGCGCTTTCATCCGTTTATGGACATTGTAACACCCCAAATTTTTAATCCCTGATTAATGAAAGTTTAATTATAAAGTTTATTTATATATAATTACTTTTATTTTAATCTTCGATTAAATATGTATTTTGTGTATGCATTTATTAAGCAAAAATGCATGAAAAATAATTTGATGGTTATTTTTCATGAGAAAATAGGAGTTTTGCATATTAGTCCCTATTTAAGGACCTAAAGGTAATATCAGGAAAGATTTTTGGAGGGAAATTGATAAAATAATGAATTGTTCAAAATTGCACTGTGGAAATCGATTACCACGACTCCGATAATCGATTAATATCATGCAGAGTAGCTATGGTTGAGTGCGTTTGATGAGTAATCAACGCGATTACTCGTTAATCGCCACGAAATCACCCAGAAACATGTCAAGGGGACTCGTGTCACTTTGCATGTTCATCAATTGGGGCTATTTAAGCAGTGAGAGTGGATCAATTGGATCCATTTTCGTTTCCTTGTGTTTAAACTCTGCAGAAATTTTGAATTAGGGTTCTTAACTTTGAAGCATTCGTTCTTCTTCGTTTCTGAGAGTGAGTGTGAGTATTATACACCATTTCAAAACTCACATCCAGAGCTTTGCAAAGACACCAAAATCGTGAGTTAGAGTTGAGTGTAGAGGAAGTTCTATAGCTGCAAAGGGGAGTATCAAAACTTGCACATAATTAGTTTTTGGTTTCTGGAGCACACTTTGGAGCTCGATTTTGGTAAGCTCGATTTTGGTAAGCTCCAGTGCTCATTTCATTTCAAATCAATTCCTTCAGTTAGTACATGTTTCATAGAGTCTAGAGAAACTAATTTCCCCAATTTTTGTGTCCATTTCATATGTCAACCAATTCGGTTTTGGTGCTCTGCTGAAACTACTCTGTTTCAGTGTCGTGTTGGTGGATTTGGAGTCTCAATGCTTTTCTTTGTCAAGATTCTGTTTGTACACGACCTAGAGCTAAGGAGAAAGCTAAACCTACACTAGTTTGAGATTAAAGTGTATGATTTTAATGGGAGAGCCATCAAGAGGCTCTAAGGGCTTAGTTTGGATAAGGAATTTGGTTTGGAGACCAATTCATGCTCTAAAACCGATTTGAGCAAGTTATATTTGATACATGCAAGCTATTAGGAATCTGAAACCATGACTTAATTGAGTATTTGAAGTTTTGGTATGTTGAGTTGTTGAATTTAATGTTTTATGCACAATTGGGTGAATTTGTGCAATCTTTGAGAATTGATGAAGTTTCAGTGCGTGAGCATGTTCATAATATGTTATATGAACTTTGTGAATGTTTGGTTTGGGTTAGATTTGGTTAAAAATGAAAATGGTATGTTAAAACCCAATTTTTAGTGTTTTACTATCAGGGGTAATCAATTACCACGATATAGTAATCGATTATCTGCCCTGTTTCTAAACCTGAAAGCAGAAATACACTTGATAATCGATTACCAGCTTCTGATAAACGATTACCAGTGCTGAAAATACTTAAAAATACCATTTTTATTTCTGAACCATAAATTTAACATTCAAATAAATATTATGGAATGAATTTGAGACTGAAAAACCACTGATTGGATATTTTAATTATTTTCTTGAAAATGTTCATGAAAAATGATTTGATTACTTGGACATAATGTTCGATATTATCAAGTAATTTAAATACCAATCAAGGGAATCTATTGTGATTCATACATGCATGGAGTTGGTTGATAGATCAAATTGTCATGGTTATTTTTATAACCTGAGGAGGGCCTCTGGGAGCGCCAAACACGTCTTGCTTGATGACATGTTTATTTGTAATAAAAGTAAACGTGTCCAATGTGAGGATATTAATGACGTGATTATTACGTTGGAACGTGACGTCTGCAAGGTTGCAGCGTTTTGAATCACTACCAAGCTTGAGCGTAATACACTTCCAAGGAATTGTATTGAATTGTACCCCACAAAGGTACCGAGTACATGAATTGTACATGAAGTTATAAGGTGGCCGCCCTGAAGAAAGGGAAATAGTTTCTATGGAAGATAGGACTTTCATACATCATGCCACACATAAATAATTAAATGTTATTTGATCAATAACCTTAGTGTGAACATATTATGTGCATTCTTACTTGTAATTGACTTGTGTTTTCGTAATGACTTGTAATTGATTATATGATTGTTTCATATCTGATATGCATATAAAATGTTAAACCTTTATTCTCTTTCGATTATGTGTATGTTGTTGCTTATCCCTGTGCCCTTATAGGTGATGGCCAGATACCTAGTGGTGTATGGACATTCGAGGAGCACCGAGCTACCTTTCAGGGTGAGGTGGAGTTCACTCTCTATCACCCTAACCCCCTTGCTCGTGTGCGTCCTCGTAGGTTTAGGGTTCCCATTATCTATACTATGCACGTACCCCCTTTCTATACTTTTAGAGGACCACCACAGCCAGCTCGACCCGTACGTAGGTTCCATAGTTTTCATTTTCAAACAGCCACCCGTTCTCATCCCTCTGCTTCTAGAGTTTTCACTGATGCTGATGTCCCCTTACCTAGTCCGACGGGTGCTGTTAGGACTGCACCTGCTGCAGACCTCAGACCCAGTGGTAGGGTCTCTACCCCGACGGACGAGATTGAGGAGGACCCGGAGGAGGGAGAGAACGAGGAGGAGGTACCAGTCGAGCCGGCTACTAGACCTCGAGGAGGACCGAGTGGTTCCTAGGTATAGGCATAATATAGGTAGCGCAGATCCTGGACCCGATCTGCACTTGCTGTGGACCCTATGAATGGATAGATGGATGCTACTCTGGTGACTTGGACTACTACTGCTACTGCTACTCCTGGATCAGCTCTGAAGCCATTATTTTGATATGTTATATATTGTACATATTTTGGGAGAGCTCTAGAGTGATGATCCCACTTTTTAGTTTTCAGTTGTATGAACTTGTATCTGGATCTTGTTTCTTTTCACTACTCTGGACTATGTACCTTTTTACCACTGATATATGTATATATATAATTTTTACATTATCCACTCATGGTCCAATGATTTTCCGCTACTGTGATATTGTTTAAGAAGGATTCATTTACGTCACTTCGAAAGATTAATGCTTTAAGCTATGAAAACGACGAGAGATAGCCTCACTACTATTTTCATAATAAAGCTATACTAAGTTTTCAAAGTCAGGTGAATGCTATATCACACTTTACTTCTAAGATTATAAGACACCCTTTATTAATATCAAAGGACGTCGAATCCAAAGTTAAATCAATGTATATGATATTTTCCGAGATCCAAAGTTTTGTGATTTTGCGCACCCGACCCATTAGAATTTCAAAGGAAAGAGAAAAGGAAAAATTTATTTCCTACAAATTCTAATATATTAACAAGTCCATAATATTTCCGAGTAGTACTTATTTAAATTATTTATTTCTTAATTACTCGGGTTAAGAAAGTAGGGTGTTGCACTTTGTGGTATCAGAGAATAAATGGTCCTACGGCTGAAGAAGTAGTCCAAGGAGCTGGTCATCCACATCAATCAGGTCACAACAGTGTATGATTTATGCATGTTTTATGTTTGTTTGATTTGTTTGTATCTATTACTTATCTAGATACAAATTGTGTGAACTGAAACTATTGGGTATAGTCGTAGTATAGATTAGGTGACTGAACGTTACTTTTGTTAATCATACATGACCATAAGCCCATAGTGCAGGTCTAGTATGACGACTAGAAACCAAAGTCATACGAATGTGATGCTGAAAAGGATCACAACTGTCTTGGAAGGTATGCAGCAGCAACAACATCAGCAGCAACAGCAACAACAAGCTAATCCCCCTTACCAGTGTAATGCTGGAACTGCTAAATCCAAAAGTCTTGCGGATTTTCGTAGTTTTAATCCACCTAATTTTGAAGGAGAATTTAAACCTGAAGAGGCTAAGAAGTGGATTCATGATATGGACAATATTCTTGTAGTGTCATGGACCAGGATCAGCCTTACGGTTATGGAAGAAACCAAAGGTCTGATCCTAATCGAGTTATGTTGTAGGACTTTGTAGGATTTTCTGAATATCCAGTTGGGATAATCAGGATCTCCCTAGTCAACAATGTGTGTGATAGTGTCAACTTATGGATGGAGAGAACGTACTTAGCCCCCATAGCCTTGTGGTTCTTACAGGGGATTACCTGATACGTGTGTCTTTGGGCTTTCTGGTGAGGCCCGTGATGAAGGAGTGTTCAATTAAGATTAGTAAAGGTTCTAATAAGATTGCCTTTGTTAATCCCGTATGTGATGAACACTGATCTTTATCCCGTAATCTAACCAAGCTGTGCGAGAATATAGAAGTGGTTGTTAGGTTGTAGGGACCGTGTCAGGAGTGGATAAGGATGAAAATCCTGTGCTCGGTCCTGATCCCGTAAGCCTGAGAACCATCCAAGTGTCCCTAGCTCGGTACAACATGATTCCGACCAGATGATGGTCGGTGTTCTCTTATTCCAGTGCTGAACTGGTCGGCATAAAACGATATTGGTCGGATTGGAGTCTGGTCCACTACATAAGCCCCCAAGCTGGGTAAGGTGATTTAAGCCTGTGCCGAGTTTAAAGGTGAGCCGAGCAGTTAATCGACCGTTTGGAATTTTCTGACTGGAAGAGGATTCCAGCTGTTCACGACCCCTGGGATTCCTTAACAATACTTGGGACGAATTTTCAACCAGAGAGAGAGAGAAACATGAGAGAGGACTCAGTAAACTCCAACTCGCCTTCGCCAATCATGGGAGATGGTCAAGATAGCAGTGTTAAGCCGCCAGCAACATATTACCCGCGAAACTTGGCGGAATCAAGACAAGGGATTCTATTTTATAAATTTGTCGAGAGAATAGAACGAGCAAGGTTAAGGAGACAACGGAGAGGTACCAACAGATTCAATTGGGG
Source organism: Crotalaria pallida (assembly GCA_037953625.1). NCBI lineage: Eukaryota > Viridiplantae > Streptophyta > Magnoliopsida > Fabales > Fabaceae > Crotalaria > Crotalaria pallida. The sequence continues at coordinate 62,701,952 of CM075650.1, forward strand.
AGGTCCGATGGCGGTTTTCCGAGGGAAGTGCTCCCCAATTGGTAATGTATATAGCTAATAGCTTAGAATTAACAGTTTATTTGTTGATACTGATCTGAGTGTGCCTCCTTTTCCTCAGGTATGGTTCGAAAGTGCGTATCGAATCCCGAGCTGTTTCTCTTGCCTCCGGATGTTGCTGAGTATGATTGGGTCAACCGAGAGGTCGTAGGCACCCCTTCCGAGCTTACGACTACCGAGTCATTGGAGCAAACGAGGGCCATCTTATTGCCGTGTCCAGGAGACCGAAATGGGAATTCCTACACCATAACCTTAGTAGGGATAAATGAGCGAATTTGCACCCGAATTCCGGACGGGAGCACAGGCTTTTATTTTTACGAGGAAGTGGTGACGCGGCTCGGTGTTAGGGTGTCGTTCACCGAGTTTGAAATAGAAGTCTTGAGTTCGTTAAGGATTGCCCCTTCTCAATTACATCCTAACGCGTGGGCCTTTGTTCAAGCTTTCCAACAGGTGTGTTCGGCAATGAACTGGTCCTGTACTATACCCATTTTCTTCTATTTGTTTACCCCTCAGGCCAATGCGTTCGAGAAGGGGTCCACAAAACGGCCCTGGGTGTCACTGAAAGCCCGGAATGGGTATTCATTGCTGACCAAATACTCTGAGTCGTGGAAGACTTTCAAACCATACTTTTTCAGATATAATTTTGTCGGAGACGATGTTTGTTGGTTCACAAAGGCAGGCGAAAACCGACCGATTCCACGCTTCCCCTTACAATGGTCTGAACACTTCTTTAATCGTAGGATTAAGTCTTATGGTTCGGACTGGAAACAAGTATTCAATTTTGAGAAAGAAGTGTGCAGAGAGTTTCAAAGTTACTTGGCTAAGAATGGGATGATAGAGACCAAAGAATTAGTGAATCTCCCCTCTGCAAGTGTTAGAGTTCAGCTCGGTATAGCATTTGTTTTCCTTGTTTATCATTTCGTTTGTCTGTGATTTTTATTCTAAGTGTTTAATGGGTTTGATTCCTTTTTGCAGATACCATGGCTGTGCGTATGGCAGAGCTGGCGAAAGAGAGTAAGAAGATGAAAGCACCCTCAACCAGTGCAGCCTCGGGATCTTCAAATCTGAGCACACCTACTCCCTCTGTTTCACCCATCGGTGGCTCGCCTCGGCAGAGAGCTACCTTAGCTGTTGTTACTGCTGCTGACTCCCCAACTTCGAGTGGTCAGGCCCCTTCTCCTCCTGTCCAACCACTTAGACGTCAGTGTTTGGACAAAGGCAAAACTAAAGTCGGCGAAGGTGCAAGCTCTAGGAAAGCTCATGCGATGTCCCTCCTACCGAGCATGAGGAGGATAGCTCGGTGTGGAATCGGAGGATGGATGAAAAATTCCCCAACTTCATTTGCCCGGAAGCCGATCATGATAGCTACTTCGGGCTCACTGCTTCTGAGTGGGTGCAATACACCCAAATCCTGACATAGTTCCTGCTTCGAGGGGCGATTCTGACGCACTATATGTCCCAACATTCGGAGGACTTGTTCGTGGGACTCAATGCTGAGCAAAAAGAAGCTCGTGGGCTCTTTGCTGCAAAGGAAGCCAGCTTGACAGACGAGCTGACCCAAGTACGGTCTGAGCTGGATAACTTAAGGGCGGATCATGGTGAGTTGGTGAAGGAGCAGGATGCCCTGAAAACTTCTCAGAAGGCTGCTGAGGAGGGGAAGGAGAAGGCCGAGAGAGCTCTGCATGTGTCTCGGCAGAGGAATGAGGATTTGAATAACGAAGTGTAGAGGTTGACTGCCTCTGCAAAGAAATTCAAAAGGAAAGCGCACCCCTATCATGCTGCCCAGGATGGTAGACTCATGGACCTCTCATCCAAGGAAGAGGTGGATTTGCAGGCTGAGGATTTTCCTAACCCCCTGGTGGACCTGGTTGAAGGCCCGACTTTTGATGACTGAAATATCGTGTTGACTGATGATGAGGCGTAAATCCCTTATGCTGGGTAGCCCCTTTTTTGTCATTGTTTAGTCTTTTTGTGAATTTTGTGTTTAAACCTTGTTGTGTATGCAAGTAACTATGCGCTTCTTTATGGAAATTTAAGCTCGATGTTCGAGCGTTTCTACTCGTAATTCTGCTCTTTAGTTCGTGCGTATTTACTCGTAATTCTGCTCTTTTAGCTCGTTGTCGTACGAGCGTATTTACTCGTAATTCTTCTTTTTAGCTCGTTCTCGTATGAGTGTATTTACTCGTAATTCTGCCTTTTAGCTCGTTGTCATACGAGCGTATTTACTCGTAACTCTGATTTTTAGCTCGTTGTCGTACAAGCGTATTTACTCGTCGTTCAGCAATTGTTTTTAAATGTTTGTTGGATACTATGAGGAAGAACTCGGATCACCGAGTTTAGCTGAAGCGGGACCCGCAGGCCGCGATGCAAGGAAAGAAATGTTCCTGGGATCAGGCATTCTTTTAGTACGATGTTTAACTCGCGAGGGGAGCTATCTCTCGATTTCGCTCGGTGGCTAGCCGAGCAAAATGAGTCGTACGTGTATTCATAATGAAATCAAAAAGATTTTGAATAGAATCTGTGAAATTTTAGTAATGAAAATGCACAAGTAACAAAAGCTCGATTGAGTAGCTAACAAACAAAGAACTAAGAAAAAGTTGTCTAGAAGCTCGGTACCCAAGCAGTAAACTGTAGATGTTATCCTACACTACTCATTAACTTATCTAACAGCTCGGTAATCGAGCAGTGACTGTAGATGCTACTTATTAAAATAAAGAAATCAAGAAAAGTGAACGCTTAGCTATAATAAGCTCGGAGCTTGGCCGCATTCCAACTGTTGTTGATCTCCTTGCTAGAGAGAGTTTCCAACCTGTATCCTCATGTCCCAGATTTAGATTTTACCCAGTATGGTCCTTCCCACTTTGGGCTCAGTTTGTCGCATCTAGAATTTCCCTTGCCAATATCAGCTCGTCGCAGGACCAAATCCCCTTCCTCGAAACTCCGAGGTCGGACCTTCTTGTTGTAGTCACGAGCTTGCCTTTCTTTGGCTTTCCTTTCGTGGACTGTTGCTGCTTCCCGTATTTCCTCAGCTAGTATAAGTTCATCTCGGACCAGGGCATCATTTACTTCCAAGGGGCATTCTCATACTCTAAATGTAGGGATCCTCTTTTCGATTGGTATGACTGCGTCGCAGCCGTAAGTCAATCGAAAGGGAGTTTCCCCAGTAGAAGAGTGTATGGTCGTACGATGCGACCAAAGAACGCTTGGTAGTTTATCTGCCCATGTGCCAGCAGCGTTGCCAAGCTTTTTCTTAATGCCTTCCAAAATGGATTTATTTATCGCTTCGGCCAATCCGTTGGTGTGTGGGTGTTCCACCGAGCTGAAATAATGAGTAATTCCCAGGTCGGCCGCAAGTTCTTGAAAATGTGAGGCTGAAAACTACGACCCATTGTCAGTTACTATAGAGTGAGGCACACCAAATCGTGAGACTACTTCCTTCATGAAAAACGACTAAATCCGAGCAGTCGTGATCGTTGCTAAGGGAACTGCCTCGATCCATTTGGTGAAGTAATCTATGGCCACTACGGCGTACTTCAATTGGCCGGGTGCAGTGGGGAATTTGCCAATGATATCCATCCCCCACTGGTAGAAAGGCCAAGGAGCTCCGAGTGAGTGCAACTCCTCAGCTGGTCATTGATAAACATCGTTATGTAACTGGCACTGAACACACTTCTTGACATGGTCCATGGCATCACTCTGCAAGGTAGCCAGAAATAGCCTGCTCGGATTACTTTAGGGGCCAGATATTTTCCGCCCATGTGGTGGCTTCAGATTCCACCGTGAATTTCCTCAAGTATCTCCTCAACCTGAGAAAGATCAAAGCATCTGAGCATGGGCGAACCAAAACCTCTTTTGTAAAGAACCCCCTCCTCGACTGTGTATTGCCACGATTGGCGAACTAACTTACGAGCTTCTTCTTGGTCTTGAGGGACAAAACCATGCTGAAGGTAATTCAAGATTGGGTTCATCAAAGAATAGGACAAGGACACGGCTAGGATCACACTCGGTTCAGGGATAGTCTCTTGGATTAGAGTCTTATTATTTTCCGACCCCTTCGTACTTGCAAGTTTGGACAGTATATCAGCTCGGCCATTTGAATCTCTTGGAACATGGGATATGTTAAACTCTGAAAAATTGGAGATCAAGCGTTTTACTTCGTCGAGATACTTTTGAAGAATAGGCCTTATCTTGGTACTGTCCTTTAACTTGGGAGACTACCAACTGGGAATCACTGAAGACGTTGACTTGTGTCGCTCCCAGTTCCTGAACCATCTTGAGGCCTGTTAGGACTGCCTCGTACTCAGCCTGATTATTCGAGGTTTGGAATTCGAACTTCAAAGAATACTTCATGATAAGTTCATCGAAATTCTCAATGTTGATGCCAGCACCTGCCCCCTTCCTATTGCTCGAACCATCCACGTATACCGACCATGAGTCTGAAACCGAGCCAGATAACGGCTCGATAAACTCAATAACAAAATCCACTAAGACCTGGGACTTTATTGCTCTCCTTGGCTCATAGATGATATCAAATTCTGACAACTCGACAGACCAAGTAACCATGCGGCCAACCAGATCAGGCTTGTGGAGAACCTGCCTGAGAGGTTGAGTAGTTCGAACAATGATCTTGTGGCCTTGAAAGTACTGCCTCAACCTTCGAGCAGATATTACAAGGCAGTAGGCAAGTTTCTCTAATTTCTGATACCGGAGCTTTGGTCCCTGAAGAGCTCAGCGAACAAAGTAAACAGGGGCTTCAATACCAGAATCTTCCCTGACTAGAACAGAACTAAAAGTTGCATCAACCATCGATAAGTAAAGAAGTAGATCTTCAGCGAAGAAAGGGCTGGCAAGGACCGGTGGGCTGGACAGGTATTCCTTCAATTGAACGAAGGCTTTTTCACACTAGTCGTCCCAATGGAAATCTTTATTTTTCTTGAGGAGTTGATACTAAGGGAGGGCCTTGCGTGCCGACTGAGACAAGAATCTGGAGAGTGCTGCTATCCTTCCAGTAAGTTGTTGGACCCCTCGAAGGTTGTTCGGACTCTTCATGTCCAAAATAGATTTGCACTTGTCTGTATTCAACTCAATACCCCTTTCGGTTAGCATGAACCCAAGAAAAGAACCTGCTGGTACTCCAAACATACACTTTTCAGGGTTCAGCCTCATGTCGTGGTTCCTAACGCGAGCCAATATTGCCATGAGATCCTGAGCATGGCTTTCCTGCTGTTTACTCTTAGCAATAATGTCATCAATGTAAACCTCCATGGTTGTGCCAATCATTCCCTGAAAGACTTTATTTATCATGCGCTGATAAGTGGCTCCGGCGTTTTTCAAGCCGAAGGGCATAACGTTGTAGTAGTAGGTTGCTTAGTCAGTGATGAGACAGTCTTGTCCTGATCAGGAGGATACATCGGTATCTGATTATAGCCTAAATAGGCATCCATGAATGACAACAGTTGATATCCAGCTGAGTTGTCGATGAGCTTGTCAATGACGGGAAGCGGATATTGGTCTTTGGGGTAGACTTTGTTCAAGTCCGTGTAATCGACGTACATCCTCCACTTCCTGTTGGATTTCTTGACTAAGACGGTGTTGGCCAACCAGTCTGTGTAGTCAATTTCACGAATGAAACCCGCTCGGAGTAACTCGACAACTTTTTCCTCGATTGCCAAAGCCTTTTCCGCACTAACCTTCCTTTTTCAATGAGCTACCGGTTTGGCACCGGGAAAGAAGCTCAGTTTGTGACAAATAAAGTTTGGATCAATGCCGGGCATGTCGGCTGAGGTCCATGCAAACAAGTCCTTATTTGCGATCAAGAGTTCCGAAATTTCAATTTTGATACTCGGTGGGAGGTCCGAGCCAATCTTGATCTGCCTGAGAGGGTCATCTACCAAGGTTAAAAACTCCCACTGACCCTTTGGAGTTGGTCGGGTCATATTTGATTCGGCTCAGACATCAAGATCGGCAAGATTCACATTTCATTTTCCGAGAGAGGGTTTCTCAAAATGGGTCTGGTCTTTGTTTTTGACTTTGCCAAGGCTTGCATTGTAACATTTTCGCGCTGCTTCTTGCTCGGATTTAACCGTTACCACCATATCATCTGTCCCAACAAACTTCATTGCTAAGTGGACAGTCGATACCACGGCGCCGAACGCTTGTAGGAAAGTTCTTCCCAGAATAGCGTTGTAAGCGGTGGGGCAATCAACAACCAAAAACTTTATTATCTCTGTATGGGCTGACGATTGTTGGCCGAGGGTAACTGGTAACTGAATATGCCCTAGGGGTTCGACAGTGTCACCAGTGAATCCGATTAACTCCCCTTCGAAATGAGTGACATTACACTCCCTCAGTTTCAAAGCTTTGAACAGAGGCAAAAACATAATATCGGCCGAGCTCCCCTGGTCTATGAAAACTCGCTTTACCTCATAGTTTCCAATTAGGGTTGTAATAACCATGGGATCATTGTAACCAGGGAGGATTCCGTCTAAATCCTCATCACTAAAAATAATTGGGACATTCTTTGCCGACCTTGTGGAGATAGGCTTCTGACTAACGACTAGGATTTGGTTGATGTACTTCTTCCTGTCAGACCTTTTCTCACCTCCCCCAGCAAATTCGGTTGCAATGGTGTTAACTAGAAACTCATTTGGAGATGTATCATTTTCGGGAATTAGGTCGGTTTTTTGCCGACCAGAGTTCTAATCATCAAGGGACCTGCTCCTTCGGCGTTTGGTCCTATCAGGGAAGTGTGATCTATTGCTTACTCTTCGACTAGCCTCATCCCTGATGTGTTGTTGCAACTTTCCGTCCCTTATCATTTCCTCAATCAAATCCCTCAACCAGATGCACTCATTAGTTGTGTGACAGTAACCTTTGTGAAAGTCACAGTATTTGGACCTATGACGTTGTGAAACCTTTCTAAAAGAAGGAGGTCTTTGGGCCGAGCGTAAGTCGGTCTGCATCGTTTCTCGGAGGATCTAGCTCCTAGGAATAGTCAGAGGAGTGTACTCCTAAAATTTATTCCTAGGGGGTGGTCTCCGATCACGGTCGCTTCTCTCAGGTCTACCACTGAATCTCTTGTCACGCTTATGCTTGTTCTGGTCTTAAGAGTCAGTTTTTTGCTGATCGTCTCTAAATCTTTGGCCCTTATGAAATTCCTCCAAATTTATAAATTTAAGTTGCCAATTTGGCAAGTGTACCGATCGCACAAGTAATGAAGAGTAAGTAAAATTATCGTTCCACTTGGGGATTGCAAATTGTTTCAAAATTCTTCCACCTAATTGCGATTACTATGTATAACTTGTATAGGTTTAGAATTTAGAGATAGGAATGTAGAAATAAAGGTATGAAACAATTCAGAAACTAAAAAGGAATTAGAAGCAAATATGGAAAAGGTTATGAACTTGGTTTCATTGTAGGATCAGGTTATTACTTATGAAAATATGTTTTCTAATAAATCAAAAATCCCAGAAACAACAAAAGCTAGATCCCTCCAACAATTATGTTTTTTACTAAACTTTACCCCTTAATCCCTTAAGTGAGTTAAATTTTATAAGAGTTATACAATTACCCAAAAGTATTCCTACAAGTTGAATAATTATATTGTTTGGTTGAAAGGCCTAATCTTAATCCTAATTTCCAATTAAGGTTCAGATTACCAAAGCAAAACATAAAGTGATCAATTCTATGAATTGTAATTAAAACACAACCAAGCAATTGATTTGAAAGGAAAAACATTAATTCATGAATAAATAGCCAAATTAAGATCCATACAAATCCACCTTATTCCTAACAAGAGGTTCAATTATACATATTGGGAGAAGAAATACAAGGAATGGAATAAACTAATAATCATAGACAATAATTAATTTAACCCCAAGAGATCTTCAATCATCAAGTGGATCCCTCCAGCAATTTTGATCTCCAATCCTTGTGCCTTGCCTCCTTGCTCTCAATTGCATAACAGTCTCTCTTCTCTAATCCTAATTCTATTCTAATCTCTTATTTGGCTCTAAAAAGTCTACCTAACCTAATGGAAAAACCTATATTTAAAGTCTAAAACTAATCCCAATTGATAGGATATGGTAAGATCCTATTAGAATAAACTAATCTTTAAGAATCTTATCTACAAATAAAATTTATCATTAAAATCCTTCTATAATCCCGTATTTGTGTTTGACAGCAACTTTGCACTGATTTTGACCCCCAAGATGGACGAATTTGAGCAAGGCTATTTCTGGAAAAGTTGTAGATATTTTCCTTAGCTTTAAAATGATACCCAGATCGCCTCATTTGGATAAGCTTAATTCAAGTTATGGTCAAAATAGAGAACAATGTCATTTTCTCGCATTTTGCGCGCCTGGGCGCCCAGGGCCTCACGCCTGGGCATGCCAGGTCTGTAAAATGGTGCAATTCTCATTGTGCGCGCGCCTGGGCGTGCGGGTCTGTGCGCCTGGACGTGCGTCACCTGCTCCGGCTCCGTTTCGCTCCGTCCTTGCGCCATTTTCAAGGTCTTTTCATCCTCTTTCGTGCTCCATATTTATTTTCTTCATTTAAGCTCCGAAAGTACCTGAAACAAACCCAAAACGGATCAAAACGTTCAAAGGATTCTAAATTACCTAACTTCCTAAAAACTATACAAAAAGTCCTAAATTAACAAGAGAAGCAAGCCAAATCCATAGTAAAAGGGAGTCTAAATCATACTCAAAACATCATATATTAGACCCAAATCACTCCCCCAAACTTAGTATTTTGCATGTCCCAGGCAAAAGTAAAATAAAAACTCTAGAACACAAAACCAATTCTCTAAGTTAATATGCAAACACCTAATCTAAGACTTCAGACTCATGACTCATACACTTTTATTCACAAGCATTAACTTCATCAAAAACTGGTTAGAAAAACAAACTCCAAAAGAACCAGAACTAGTGAACACTCTCAATCTCACTGTGTGTATCTCTCATGTGTATCAAGGGTTATAACAATTCACTCATGTTCATCCAATGACAATGTGTTACCATATGCTTGACCATAAACCCAAATCTTCACTGAAATTATTGTATACATGCAAAAATCAAAAGGTCTTAATTTTGGTTGTAATGAGGCCATGACTAAAAGATGAAAGGTGGAATAAAAGAAACAAAAGATACAAATGGCTAAAAATATGAAATCAAACAACATCCCCTTAACATAAGAATGGAGCATTGGTTTTATAACAAATATCAACTCCAATATTTAATTCTCCTTCATTCTTTTTCATTCCCACTCTCTCTATTCTCTTCTCTTTTTCATTATATTTTTTTCTTTTTTTTTTCTTTTGGAAGAGAAATAAAGATCACAATTAATACATTCAGCTCAACATTTTCTGAATCAACATATTCCCAATTGCACCATTCAGATTTTAAAGGATACCAAATATATATAAAATTTATGAAAAGAGTACCAAAGAAATTATATATCAATGGGCTCAAAGTGGGTCACTAAGGGATAATGTTTATCAAAAATCTGTTGAAGGCCAGAAAAAACACAATCCTAGGTGCCTTAATCATCTTAATGCATGCAATCAATTATCAATCTCAAAATGGTCACCGGCCAAGTTCTAGAACACAACATCAAAGTGAACACACTCATGAAAGAAATAGGGGTTTAAATCACAAAAAAATCAATATAAATCACATACCCCTGTCAAGTGTAGAGGCTCAAAAATCTCACAGGCTAATAGTCAGTTCACTAATAACTTATTCCAGAATAGTGTCATACAATCAATGAGTCATCATCCTAAATCAACTATTTACATATATAATCAGAAAAATAGTCCTAAGCCTAAAATAATCATCTACTTCTACCCAAGACACAAACCAACACCAAATGTGGGAGAAAAATTCAGATCTGACAAATTTTATTTTGTAATAATCTCCCCCAAACTTAGAGGTTGGCTTGTCCTCAAGCAAACTAATCTAACCTAAAACTACAAAATAAAAATTAAAAATAAAAGCAAGGAGTTAGAGATTTCCCTTTGTAGCACAGCTTTCTCTCTTAATGCACCATGGAGGAGACTCCCCCAAACTTATTCACCTGTGTCACATGAACAACTAAAAATAGTGCTAGAAGCACCTCATTAGCAGTTACATAGAAAGCTCCAAACTCTTTATTCACTAACTAACTAAAAAAAATAAAAACCTACACTACTACATAATTACAAAGAATCCACCAGGATCCCAAAACCTATAGGTTAAATCCCATGTGATGCAACAATAAAAAGTTATTCCCACATCCCCTGGGGCAAACCTTGGCTGATGGTGGAGTAAGGAAGTTTCAAAAATAAGTTCAATCCCACCAGGGTCAAAAGGTGCATTCCTTACTCCATGCATCATCTCAGACAAATTATTGCTTTTCCCATTCATGAAGGTGTTAATTCTATGAATTAGGAAAACTACCTTTCCAGGCTCCCTATTGTTCAATAATGATTTAGATTGATTTTTAGAATTTACATGAAAGCACAAAGGTTGAATATAATGGAAAAATTTTGAGTCATCCAAGCATGCAATAGATTTGACCAAATTTTTAGGTGCAAGAAATTCATCATGCAAGGGTGGATCAAATTTTTCTATCATATTCAAACCTTCTAAAGTTTTATTTGGTCCTCTTCCTCAAACTCATTATGCACATTTTTCTCAATTTGCTCCTCCATAGGAGTTTCATCATTGGTCACATCCATCGCCACCACCTTTTGTAACACCCCGATTTGGCAACTTGAAAACCACAACTGTTTATAGTGAAAATTTGGGCCAATTTTTTTTTCTTTTTTTAGCGTTATGCAAGATAAGAACACTTAGGTTTTCAAAACACAGTTACAATTCAAAGCTCGTGTTCTCACATTGCATAAGTCCGTTCAAGTTCCAAACCGAGATGTCACAAGACACCGCACTTTGAAACTTGTTTTCAAAAACTTCTTTTAAACTTAACAGCCCATTCGACTAAATTTCAAAACACAAATACTGAAAATGATTTCAGTTGGGGTTACAGCGTGCTAGCACCAGGACTTCTAAGTAACTTGCAATGGAATTACAAAACTCTGAAAGGGAATTACCTATCTTCTAGTCATCTACTCTAACGCTTCCGCTGCGCTACTCTGATTCTTGGTAAGTCAAATCCTCGGGTCGCCAGCAGCATCATCCTTATCATCCTCCTTAGCAATACTTTCCAGAGCAGCCTCTCGTGCTTTCTTCTCCTCCTCATAACGAGCTAGTAGTCTCTCCATGATTTCCTTTCGATTCCGTTTCATCTCAATACATACTATGACACGGCCGGTCATAGTTATATTGTCTCCCTTTAATGGAGATGCTCCTATCTCCCGAATGCGCTGGAACTTCGCTATATTTTCCATCTAAGGACCATACAGAATTTTTCCCAATACAAAACAGCAGTACGAGAGAGTGAGCTACCCAAAACATGTAATGTCGACTATGTGGATTTACGATAGGCAATTATTAAGATAAAACAATAAACAACATACAAACCAAATAAAAAAACATAAACATCGATATCATATAAACAACATCTTATTATCACTTCCCAAATCTCGTTCAATACTCAATACCATTACTTTATTATTCTTTTTGAATCTTTAAATTATTAAGTCTTATCGTCTCAATCCACTCAATGATTAAGGAAACAAACATCATTGAGGCAAATGGCTCACACGTCTACATCTCCTCGGTCATCCATCCACACCTAGTCGGAAGCAAACAGGAGTACAGGACCTTTACCACGCGGGCACGACAGCTGTCACACAACAAATGGTCCCAGACCAGGAGGACTCAGCCTCAAATCATATCATTTCATATCATATAAACAGGCACGCTCTCAGCGGCAATCACAAATGCCCCGTTCCAGTCCCTCTCACTGTTCTCGATTTGCAATCAAGGGGGCGACAGTATAGTTCTAGTCTCGAGTGCAAAACTTACCACGGTATTAGACCCAGTCCCCACCACGTTAGTGCACCGCATATGGAGTTAGTTCTGCCTAGAACAGTACTCTAGACTTCTTGACGTTTCACCGTCATCGTCCTCCCCTCATGCAATCTCCTCCTAAGTATCCGCAAATACTTATGGTTCCTTCCTCTCCATTACTTCGACACACACTCATACCTCACCGCGTTATTCATGTCTTTTAATAGTCTTTTAAAGATTTAAAGTTTTTAATGTTTTACTTAAAAGCTTACTCCTAACGGTCGGCTCATCCTTAGTGCATCCCTTCAACGAGTTCCGACCACTAAACTTTCAAACTGTTCCCCAAATCATCACCTCACACTTTAACATCTCGTATCACACTCTTTCTCATCTCATCTCATCAACTTTTCTTATCACATTTCATCATCTTTCTCATCTCATCTCATTGCACAAAATTCCTCTCTTTCTCAAGGCTCATTTCCTCATTTTTCTCAAAAACATCTTTTCGTAAAACTGTTTCGAAAAACATCCTTTCACAAAACTTTCACTTCACCAAACTTTTTCCAAAATATCATTTCATAAATTTTCTCCAAAATAACCTTTCCCAAAACTTTCTCAAAAACTTTCACAATTCTATTTTCACAAATGTTCACAAAAATATTGCTTTCACAAACTTTTCTCAAAAGGGTCATTTCATAAAACTTTCTCAAAAATATTATTTCGAAAAGACTTTCTCAAAAATCTCCTTATAAAAGACTTTCTTAGAAATATTATTTCAAAAGAGACTTTCTCAAAAATGTTGTTTCAAAAAGAATGTCGTCTCAAAAACTTTATCAAAATATTGTTTTCCAAAACTTTTCTCAAAAATAGATCTTTGCACGAAAACTTTTTCGAAAATATCGGTTCACAGAACTTTTTCGAAACTATATCTTTTAACAAAAAGATTTTCAAAAATAATTTTTCAAAAACCTTTTTCAAAAATCACAATTTTTGCTGAGCGCTAATGGAGGAGCAAGCTCAACTCAACACTAGTTCCCAGTCTAAAACAAAAACACAGGAGCCAAGTCACATCTCACTTCCATAACTCATCTTTCTTCCATAACTCATCTTACTTCCATAACTCTTTTCCAATCTCAACTCTTTATCTTTTTGCCATTACATTCTGATTTCTCATCATTATTCCTTACTTATACAACCTTTATTATCACTCTTCTTTCAATCACATTTCTTACTTTTTCAATTTGATTCTTATTAATCCATTATTCAACACCCCAATATTTCTCAACAATATCATAATTACTTAACCAATAAACAGATCATAAGGTAATTAAATAACTCAAACATAATCAACCAGAAAACATCAGATCAGATTTAATAAACCAATCTCAGCCGTTCGGGTGGATAGCCAAACAAACAATCAAACAATTGCTATCACATACACCACTACGCTAAATGAGATTGGAGTCCAACCTTTGAGATGATTGGACCTCTTAATAAGTTACCTAAATACCACGGCGTCTTAAGGGAAGCCCCTCTCTCACCTCAAATGACGTAGCCTCCAAAAGCTTTCCGATTGCTAAACCCGTCTCGTTTCCTTTGCGTCGGTCGTCCGAACTATAGCATTTTTCTCCCGTGCGTTAGAAAACATTTTTAACATATTCATTAATTTGTTTTAGAAAACACCTTGAAATCATTCTTATTTGAGAACACATTATTCACATCCCAAAAGTTTTCAAATCCGAATCAAGATAAAGATGTTTTACAAGAAAACTTTGAAAATAATTTTCTTATCAAAACAGAATTCATTCTTCTTGAGATAAACTTACTTTAAAACGTTCATGTTATAAAAATCATTTTTCTCAATCATCAAACAAAATTCAACACTTAAGAAAATAAAATCAAATCAATTTCTTAAACCATACTTTTTAGTAAAACATTCTTCAATTCTTTAGAAATTCAAATATAAAACAAGCCATATTAAACACAAAAATTCCTTTTAAATTATTAAATCAACCTATTTATTTATCTCTAACAAAACCGAAAAGATCAAAAACAAATAATAGTCACACATATAGCATCACACACATAAAAGCATAGTCATTTACAAAGATCGTTTCATGAGAATAATTTTCCTAACTATACTAGCATGCATTGGCCGAACCACATAGGTGTAAATTTACAAGGATTAATACACACATAAAAGCACAAAACAATTGAAATCATTTTCTTTCTTTTTAGAACTAAAAACCGAGAGCATAAAAAGGAAAATTCAACAAACATAAACCAAACAACAAGTTAAATCATAAATCACTCCAAAGTTTCATATACATATCCAATTACTTCATGCATGTACATTCTAAACCTTTAGATTCATTCAATTTTATCATACATGCATCTTAAACATTGATCAAATACAATTTCCTATTCCTTTTCCCTCATGGCTGAATACTAACATATAAACATGCAAGGTTTTGGTCCAATTTTCAACATATAAAAATCACAAAAATCCAATCAAACATGTAGAAATTCCAAACAAACTTCTCAAGACATCACATCACATCATCCATGCACTAACTTATCTAAGCAAGGTTTTTATTAAAGAATTTCAACAAAAACTTAAGTTTATTACCTAATCTTAAATAAAAATCAAGATTACACTTTTAGAAGTCTAGAAACAACATGCATGCACTTAAAATTATTAGATCTAATCCTATCATGCACATGCATTAACTTTTCACACAATAAAAAGCATGAAATTCATTTACATCAAATATGGCCGAATGGCCTACTACAAAACATAGCACACATAAAATCAATTTCCAAAACTAAATCATGTTCACACATTAAGAATCATTTTAAAACTTGTCCTTTACATTTTCTCTTACAAAACCGTGACATGCATTAACCAAAAACATGATTTTTCTACTTGAAATTAACATGCTTGATTTAAAACTTGGATCATTACATATATGCACATAGATCAATAAGATCATTATCAAATCAACATGTAAAGTAAAAGATCTCAACATTTATTTTTCAAACAAATTTAACACAACATAGATCACAACTTTAAACAAGAAAATTTAGCATGCCAGACTAAAGATCTTAAAGCAAGGTCAAAGCACAATATTTATTTATCAAATCATTTCTTAAAAATATTATAGCTTACGGTTTTAGCAAGAAAACTTAATATGAAAAGGAATTTATTTTGGTTTTCACAAAAATCTTAAGCAACACTTTAGATCATAGATTGATTTCTCAAATAAACACATAAACATACATAGATCATGATTTAGAACAAGAAAAACATACATGCAAGGAAGATCTATGTTAAGCTTCACAAATTCTTACACAAAACTTTAGATCTTTAAGTTTGAGTTAGAAAAATGCTTAGATCTAACAAAGAAAGCATAACCAAATCATACACATAGAGTCACAATTATTACAAGTTACTTTTAGTCCATAAAAGTTCAAGATCAAGAAAGACGAATATACAAGTTCATCTTACAAATCATGAAAACAAGCATGCAAGAAGAAAATAAAAGAAATCTACAAACTAAGAAAGAAAAACTAGACTATTACATTTCTTCCTCTTGATCCTCGGATTTCCAAACAAGAAGGGTTGGTCTCTTGGCTTCTAACACTCTTGATCTTCAAAGGAAAGGCTTGGTCTTAGTGTGGATCTTCCTCCTTCTTCCCCCTAAGGCTCACGGCCACACTCTCCTTTTCTCTTTCTCTATTTCTTTTCTATTTCTCTCTAAGAGTTTGGATGGCTCTTAGAGTAGTGTATTGTGTTTGAAGGGTGGAAACGAAAGGGGTGAAGGTGAAATGAACCAAGGCTTCATGCTTATATAGACAAGTTCACAATTCCCCTTTTGGCCTTATAAAATTCGGTCCATGCATAGCTAAGGAGGGCGGTTTGGTCCGTGCAAAAGTTTGCATGGCTAAGGTCACCAAAGTCAAGGGAACAAAGTGGAGTGGGCTAGATGGCTAGGGGTCACTTAGGTTCAATGGATAGTTGGCTCTAGTTAGGGTTTTTCTTCCACTTTAGTTTGGTTTGGTTCTAGTTTGGTTACTTAGTGTCTTAATCCCTAAGTCTCTACAATCCTAGGCTCATATACACACACACGTATGACACATACACACACCTACATGCACATGCACACACATGGTTTGCAAATTTTTATTTTTCAAAATCATTTTTACATAGAAATTATTAATTCACACAATCATGCAACCAATTCTAAGAAATCACATTCACAACCATTTTCCATGCATCACATATCACACATATTAAATTAAACACACAACACATAAGAATTCATGCCAAGACATCATCACAAAAAAACATTTTTTCTCAAAATTCGTTTTTCTTATATTCTGAAAATAAATTTTATAAATCACTCCAGAAAATTCTAAAAATCACATTTTCAAATCATTTCAACTCAACAAAATCATTCATATTTCTTATAGAAAATATTTTGTTTGGAAAAATCCATGGAAATCAGCACTTCATTTCTTTCTTAGGAAAAATACTTTTTCTAAAAATCATGATTTCAAAGTTTCTTTCGTTAAAAATCGTTTACGCACGTACGGAAAAAATGCGGGGTGTTACACCTTTTCCTCTCTTTGAATAGAGTCAAAAACTGTTGGTGATGCTTGTGACTCTTCATCTAATGGCTTTGAAATGTGTCCAACTATGATTTCAAAGTTCCTTGAATTGGAACCTTGAATCGGGTAATAGGTTCTAACTTCTTCAATAAATTCTTTAGTGTTTTGAGAACATTTCTCTAAAGCTATTTCTCATGGAGCTTTCTCCACGGGAATTGGCTCCACATAAAATGGTTTCTTAGCTGTAACTTCTAATTTCTCTAAAGCTATTTCTAATGAAGTTTTCCTATGACTTATGTTTTGTGCATAATAGTATGGAGAATAAGGATCCGAAAGAAATCTATCACAATCAAAATCATTATTAAAACTATAGTTATACATGAAAAGGGACAAGTTATACAAGTAATTACAAAAAAGTACCGAAAAAAATTAGAATCAAATTTCAATCCCCGGCAACGGAGCCAAAAACTTGTTTTCAATTCGGCAAGTGTACCGATCGCACAAGTAATGAAGAGTAAGTAAAATTATCGTTCCACTCGGGGATTGCAAATTGTTTCTAAATTATTCCACCTAATTGCGATTACTATGTATAACTAGTATTGGTGTAGAGTTTAGAGATAGGAATGTAGAATTAAAGGTATGAAACAATTCAGAAACTAAAAAGGAATTAGAAGCAAATATGGAAAAGGTTAGGAACTTGGTTTCATTGTAGGATCAGGTTATTACTTATGAAAATATGTTTTCTAATAAATCAAAAACCCCAAAAACAACAAAATCTAGATCCCTCCAACAATTATGTTTCTTACTAAACTTTACCCCTTAATCCCTTAAGAGAGTTAAATTTTATAAGAGTTATACAATTACCCAAAAGTATTCCTACAAGTTGAATAATTATATTGTTTGGTTGAAAGGCCTAAGCTTAATCCTAATTTCCAATTAAGGTTCAGATTACCAAAGCAAAACATAAAGTGATCAATTCTATGAATTGTAATTAAAACACAACCAACCAATTGATTTGAAAGGAAAAACATTAATTCATGAATAAATAGCCAAATTAAGATCCATACAAATCCACCTTATTCCTAACAAGAGGTTCAATTATACATACTGGGAGAAGAAATACAAGGAATGGAATAAACTAATAATCATAGACAATAATTAATTTACCCCCAAGAGATCTTCAATCATCAAGTGGATCCCTCCAGCAATTTTGATATCCAATCCTTGTGCCTTGCCTTCTTGCTCTCAATTGCATAACAACCTCTCTTCTCTAATCCTAATTTTATTTTAATCTCTTATTTGGCTCTGAAAAGTCTACCTAACCTAATGGAAAAACCTATATTTAAAGTCTAAAACTAATCCCAATTGATAGGATATGATAAGATCTTATTAGAATAAACTAATCTTTAAGAATCTTATCTACAAATAGAATTTATCGTTAAAATCCTTCTATAATCCCGTATTTGTGTCTGACAGCAACTTTGCACTGATTTTGACCCCCCAGATGGACGAAATTGAGCAAGGCTATTTCTGGCAAAGTTGTAAATCTTTTCCTTAGCTTTAAAATGATACCCAGATCGCCTCATTTGGATAAGCTTAACTAAAGTTATGGTCAAAATAGCGAACACTGTCACTTTCTCGCATTTTGCGCGCCTGGGCGCCCAGGGCCTCACGCCTGGGCGTGCCAGGTCTGTAAAATGGTGCAATTCTCATGGTGCGCGCGCCTGGGCGTGCGGGTCTGTGCGCTTGGACGTGCGTCACCTGCTCCGGCTCCGTTTCGGTCCGTTCTTGCGCCATTTTCAAGGTCTTTTCATCCTCTTTCGTGCTCCATATTTATTTTCTTCATTTAAGCTCCGAAAGTACCTGAAACAAACCCAAAACAGATCAAAACATTCAAAGGATTCTAAATTACCTAACTTCCTAAAAACTATACAAAAAGTCCTAAATTTAAAAGAGAAACAAGCCAAATCCATAGTAAAAGGGAGTCTAAATCATACTCAAAACATCATATATTAGACCCAAATCAATTTGTTGGAACGTTGTCTGAGTTTTGTCTTGTCCTTGGGGGGCTTATCGATTAGAGATTTTTGGAAATCCCCTGGTTGTAACCCTTGGGTAAAAAGTAGCATGGCAACACCAGGTTCGAGTCGTGGAACCGAACTAGTTTCTGTATGGAAGCGTGACAACTAATCCTTAAGAGGTTCATCAGTTTTTTGAGTAACTGCAATCAGTGTATGATCAGACTTGGGTTGAATACAGCTTGCGGTGTATCTGTTTAGGAAAACACTTTTCATTTCTTCCCACAAGTTTACTGAATTTTGCGGGAGATATGAGTACCATCTTAACATAGAAGATTCGAGGGTCATAGAAAACGCTCGGCATTTCAACCGATCACCCCCTTAATAATAATTCATTTCCCCCTTCATAAGGGACAATATGATCGACGAGATCGGTCAGGCCGTTGTAGTGTGTGATTTGGGTCTAATATATGATGTTTTTGGGCTTAATTTCACTTCCTTTGGCTTTGGTTTTGCCTTGTTTCTCTTGTAAATATAGGTATTTTGTATTAGTTTTAGGAATTTTTAGTTTATTAGAATCCCTTGAACGTTTTGATCCGTTTTGGGTATGATTCAGGTGTTTTGGAGCTTTATTTGGAGAAAATATTATTGGAGCTGAGAAGAGCATAAGAAGACCTTGAAAATGGCACAAGAACGGAGAGAAACGGAGTCGGAAAGTACCTAGCACGCCCAGGCACGGGAAGGGCGCGCCCAGGCATGCTGCTTCACACGCCCAGGCGTGCATGACACGATAAGGCCCAATTGGGCTGATTTCTGATGCGTTTTTCAGGGGATTAATTAGGATTTCGTTTTATCTTTTAAATATAGGTTTTAGAACTAGGTTAGGCAGCTTTTAGAGAGGGAGATTACATAATTTTAGAGAGTTTTAGAAGAGGAGAAGATCAAGGATTGGAAGATCCAAGGCTTTTCCATGGTAATCATGTATTCTTCTATTGCTTTTGTTCTTATTTTCATGATGTGTAACTAAAACCCTTGTGTTAGGAATTGGTGAATTTGTATGGATTAGTTTATTGATTTTATGAATTGATGTTTTTCTGTTTCTAAATCATGTGTTTGATTGTGTTTTATTTTCAATTCATAAATCTGGCCAATTTATGTCTTGTTTTGGATCTCTAATTCTTCAATTGAGAGATTAGGAATTAGAATAGGCCATGCCTTCAAACAATATAGTTATTCAACAAGTAGGGATACAATTGGGTAATTATATAACATGATTAATTCCCTGTTCTTAATTAAGATTATTCAATAGTTTAATCTCTTAAGGAATTAAGGAATATCTAATTGAATAAGAAACGGTAATTTTACAAGAGGGATCTAATAGTTACCAATTTAGGAATTTGTTCATGATTTAGGGAAAAACATAGATTCATGATAAATAAACAACGCCTACAATGAAACCATGTTCCTAAAATCTTTCCAAATCGCTCACAACTTCTATTTATTTTCTGTTTTTAATTTAATCTTAATTAATTAGTTAGAAACCTATAGATTTTGCTTTTAACTACTCTTTGGTCAGAATTAATTGAACAATTTGTAATCCCTGAGGGACGATATCTGATCTTATTGACTATATTACTTTGTGATCTAGTATACTTGCTAGAGAGTGAACAGTGTGGTACATTCGAAGGGCCTAAGTATCCCTGAGGGGTTTCGACGCCATGATGTAAGGGGTAAAAGGGTGACCGGGATGGAAATCCCCTTGACTAGGGTCTGTGCTTGGGTTAGCATTGAGGTGAGGGGGTGGGGGAAGCTGAATCATGGGCATGGGCAATGGGTTTAAAGGTTGGGGCGTTAGATTTGGGAATGGATGGACAGGAGGTTGATTTTGAACGAGCCTTGCCATTGCCTGCTGTTGAAGCTCGGCAATGGCTTGTCCTTGCTGCTGGATTAGGGTTGTCTGTTGTTTCAAGATGTTAATCATCTCCTGCTCGCGACTCCGAGCGGATGCAGTAGTTGCGTACGTTCTACTACTAGAATGCGCTCGTCGCGCGTCTCCTCGGGTTGTCCTAGTTGGCTCAGTTCTGATACTGGGGGTTACCCTTCTGTGTTCATGGTTGGGTTGGGATTGGGGTGTTGGGGTTTGACGAGTATTTTGGCCATGATGTGCTCTGGTTCCCGTTGATCTGGCAGTATCACGGGTTGGGGGAGTTGTGCTGCTAGAGTCTCCGTGGGTAGATCTTACAGTAGGGGTTTGGGAAGGTGGTGACGGTGGGGGTGGAGGCGGGGGACGGAGTAGATCCCTTCCTGGAGGATTAGCCCCACGTAAGTCAGGGGGTGGCTGGGAATTAGCCCCACTTCCTGGGGGAGGAATAGGGGGGTGAGTGTGGTGGCTGGGAATTAGCCCCACGATTTTGATTCAAGCGATCACGTAAGTCACCGACGGGTTGGTGATCATTGTTGTCTACGTTTCTGGGCCTGTCGCGGTTATGCGCGATGCGATCGCGGAGATCCCCTATGTGGCTTCTGGTGTGAACCATGGTGGAGATGGGGATGATTTGTTATTCAATCCCCACAGACGGCACCAATGTAGTGTCCTGGACCAGGAACAGCCTTACGGTTATGGAAGAAACCAAAGGTCTGATCCTAATCGAGTTATGCTGTAGGACTTTGTAGGGTTTTTTGAATATCCAGTTGGGATAATCAGGATCTCCCTAGTCAACAATGTGTGTGATAGTGTCAACTTAGGGATGAAGAGAACGTACCTTAGCCCCCATAGCCTTGTGGTTCTTATAGGGGATTACCTGATACGTGTGTCTCTAGGCTTTCTGGTGAGGCCCGTGATGAAGGAGTGTTCAATTAGGATTAGTAAAGGTTCTGATAAGATTGCCTTTGTTAATCCCGTATGTGATGAACACTGATCTTTATCCCGTAATCTAACCAAGTTGTGCGGGAATATAGGAGTAGTTGTTAGGCTGTACGGACCGTGTCAGGAGTGGATAAGGATGAAGATCATGTGCTCGGTCCTAATCCCGTAAGCCTGAGAACCACCCAAGTGTCCCTATATCGGTAAAACATGATTCCGACCAGATGATGGTCGGTGTTCTCTTATTCTGCTGAACTGGTCGGCATATAACGATATTGGTCGGATTGGAGTCTGACCCACTACACTCTGGTTTGTTTTATTCGAGTGATGCTAATATTAGTTTGGTCGGACATTCTGATTCTGATTTTGCGGGATGCAAGCTTGACCGAAAAAGCACTAGTGGAACTTGTCATCTTTCGGGAAGTTCTATGGTGTTGTGGTTTTCTAAAAAGCAAGCTTGTGTTGCTCTTTCCACCGCAGAAGCAGAATACATTGCAGCTGGCAGCTGTTGTGGTCAAATCCATTGGATGAAACAACAACTGTTGGACTTCGGCTTGAAATTGGATCACATTCCTATCAAATGTGACAATACAAGTGCAATCAACCTAACTAAGAATCCTGTTTATCATTCTCGGACAAAACACATTGAAATAAGACACCATTTTCTACATGATCATGTTTAAAAAGGTGATTGTGTTATCGAATTTGTAAGCACTGAAAATCAATTAGCCGACATTTTTACAAAACCTCAGCTGAGGGATACTCACTTTCATATCATAAGGGAACTTGGCATTCTAGATGAATCTAGTGTGAGCTAATAGTCGGTCAGTGTTTTCAATCACCCAAAACAAAGTCTTATGTCAATTCAAAATTGCTCGGATTTCTTTTATTTACTCAAGTATTTGTTAATCTTTTTGAAAAGCTTGAAAATACCCCTTGTTTTTCTTTCGATCTATATTCCGGGGGAGAAAGGTTGCATTTTTCCGAGCATATTATCGTTAGGGGGAGTAAGGAAAGAATATATATGTTTCCAACTTATGTTTTCAACAAATGGTACAACAAGTGGTATTTTTTTTAATTTGCTTGCTCTCTTTCTTATTCTCAGAATATGCTACCTACTACTCTTTTGGCAACGTGCTTAATTCTTCGGCTCCTTTTTTATCATGCCAAAAGGGGGAGAAAGGTGTTGTTGTTTTTGTTGTCACAACGTAACAGGGGAAAAAAGGTGTTCAGGGGGAGTGATTTTCGAGCATACATTCAGGAGAACCGCACAAAATCAACAAGCATTTGTCATCATCAAAAAGGGGGAGATTGTTGAATCAAAGAGGTTTTGATGAAGACAAATATATCATAAGATCGGTTCTCGGTCAAGGTATTGATGAAGACAGATATATACGCTCATTTTGTAGTATTTCGAATCTCGACTATTGATGAATCAGCTCAGTATGCTATGAAGTATCTCGGAACTCGGCCAAGTCAATCAAATCAGCTCAGTATGTTGATCTCTGATCTCGGCCATCGACGGAGAAAATTGGATCCGATCAGTGAGATGACAAAGTCAAAATTCCTGTTCTTGCTCGGAAGGCTAAAGATCAAATTGTTGTGTTGATGATGTCGGAGCAGCTTAACTTAAGCTCAGGCGTGCTCGAAATTGATCAATCCGAGCTCTCGCTCTCAGCGCAAAGTTGTCGACAAAAGATCAGCTCGGCCAACTAAGATCAGATTCACCATTCAAGTCCCCGAGCTCGAACAGATGCCAAGCTCGAGCAGATGTCAAGCTCGACAACACTGTTCATCTTCTTCAACAATCAGTAGTACAGCGCCGCTCACACCTCTTCGTTTCTGTACTGGTTTTACCGTACTCAGTGTGGGTGGTAACTAGTTTTTTATCTCAAAGCGCCTACCGTCACCAATTTTGAATTTCAAATTTGAGTTTTAAATCAACGGTGATAAAGAGACGGATTGGAACGTTGCTGTGAATTAGAAATATCTGGAATGATCCGTTGAAAGGACAAGATGTGTCCCAAGATATTTTCCCCTTTTTCGTACCTCCTGTGCTCTGGAAATTAGTATAAAAGGTGTGGCTTTTGTTCTCCAAAAATAGAGAACAAGATACACATACACAGAGAAGCGAAAAAGAAAGAAGAAAAGAAAACAAACAGAACAGGGAACAATAAAGAGCTAGAGAGAGAAACTGATGCATCTTTGAAAACCAAGCTCAAATTGATTCTTTGCAAATCCTTTCTTAACCGTTACTCATCTATTCTTCAAACTTTCAGAATGATACACATTTGAGTTTTCGGGATTGGAGCCATTATTACTTCAATCTTACTGCAAATTGCAGAAAAGGGAAGAGTTCTTGAAGGTTTCAAGGAACTCTGTCCAGTTCGGTGAAGGTTTCATCGAAAGAAGTGCTGAAGAGGTTCTTCAGCCATCAGTTCAAGTCGGGGTAGATTTCAAGAATTTGGTACACTCTTGAAAGGGTTAGGTTGAGTGAGGTTCACTTGTAATTCCTGTTGTAACTGATTGAATTGATTTGAGTAAAAGGCTCTCTAAAGGTTTTAGGGGGACTGGATGTAGCTCACAAGGTTTGTGAGTGAACCAGTATAAAATCTGTTGTGTCTCTCTTCTTTACCTCTTTCAGTTTTTATTATGAGCATTTTAATAGTCTCTGTTTAACTTCTGTTTGCTCGAATATTGCTTGCTGCAATCCGCTGAAAAACTGAACTTTGTGTATGTCGTTCGGATAATTGGTGGTCAGCTTAGACAACCGATTATCGGATTCTGCTCGGCCCAAAGTCAGCCTTTTTATTTTAACAGCAAGCATTATCCGACCGACTTCAGTTTTATCCGAAAAATTGGTACTATCGCTTCCAACTACTATTCACCCCCCTCTAGTAGATTGTTAGGCCGCTTGTTGGTTTCCAACAGGACTAAGTATATCGGTCATCGTCACACGCCATATTCCACTGTTTGCGAGATTAAAGAGGCCATTGGTGCAGATAACAATAAAGAACCATCTTCCTTAGTAGTTTACGATAGCCACCTTGAAACAATGCAACATTAGATTTTGATGCACTCTATTCTCACCTGCAATTGAAGAATCAATCACTAAAAAACAGCTGGTTGAACATTATTTACTTTGCCGGGATGGACTCCTCCAATTGTCTTTCTCTACTCCCTAATAACACAATTGGTTACACTTAAATCAAAATTTTGAACAAACTACGTTTTGATCAATGGTACACACAAATTGCTGAATTAAAATAAGGAATTAGTGAGAAACTTAAGAATCAAATAATTTAAATTAAAATGAGCGAGAATAATTAGAATTAGAAAAATTTAATGACGAAAAAATAAAAAAATTGAAGGCGAATATAATTGTGAGATTACTGTTTACCTGAATATCCATAAGTTTGTGAGTCAATTGACATAAATGCTAAAATATTGTTGAGAGTCATCCAATGCATATTGCGTACCATATATAATGATTTGGAAAACTTGTAAAACTAAAGATAATGATTTCACAAATAAGATTAAATAAAATTTAAAACTAAGGATAGTGATTTCGCAGATAAGATTAAATAAATTTGAATTGTTTATTTAATTTTCGACAACTAAGGATAATTACTTCACATATAGATAACGATTATCTCCCTACAATCGCTCTGATGAGAGGAAAGCTTCACGTGACAAACGTGATGCCTCAAAAATTTTTCCAACAAACATAGTACCTTGAATAGGCGTTTTTTATATATAGATAGTAGATTCCTATTAAATTCATATCATAATCCTATGGAAGTTAGGAGAATATCCCATCCTTTACATCTGCATATCCTAATCATATATCTTAATTTTCAGTTTTGTTGTTTTTCTTTTTAAATTATCTATTAATTTTTAATTGGTGTTTTAATATAATTATTGTGTTTTAAATTTTGGCAGAAGTTGATAATTCAGAGTAATGATTTTTAAATTTTGTGGAGAAGTTGTTGATGTGATATTTTCTCATAATTTCCTAAATTTTAGTTTTTTGAAAAATAAGAATTCAATGCATATATATATATATATATATATATATATATATTGAGTTAGGATCCGTTGACACCAGGTGTAAAACTTGGTCACTTACACTTTCACATAACTTTTTATATATTATGAAATTTGTCAATCCAATCGTTGAATTATATATTATTATCGTAACGATCATACATACCAAATTTCAGATCATTCGGAGATTCATGGGTATGTAATCTAATAATGCATAATTACTTATATTTTAAATAACGTATTATCCATTAAAATAAAATAATCGGATGAAGTATCAAATAATTTTTATATTCTATGAAATTTCGTAGACTTGATCTACTTGATAATAATATATAATTCAACGGTTGGATTGACAAATTTCATAATATATAAAAAGTTATGTGAATGGGTAAGTGACCAAGTTTTACACCTGGTATTAACGGATCCTAACTCATATATATATATATATATATATATATATATAATTAGGATTTACACATATTTAATGTTGTTGGATATGTTGCATTTCACTGAAGATTGTGTCATTAGCAATCTAGTACCAAAAACATTGGCAATTTGTTTGATATACATGAATATTTTCCAACTATTTATAAAACTATTGCCTTTTTTTAAAATAAATTTACTTTTTAAATCTTAAATTGTTAAATATAACCACTCATGTGATAATCATGTAGTGACCAGATTTATAAATGTGAATAGAATCTCAAAATTCAAAATTTGAAAAGTAGAAAAAAGAAATAGAAAAAAGAAATGGTTACCAATGCCAAGCGGATACTTTAGGTAGTGTTTGGGGTGGTTGTCAGTTTCTATTCTTTTTTGTTTCGAAATTGTATTTTTAAAACAAAATTTGTTTGAAAAAAATTTGAGCTAAAATGTTTTTTACTTACTTATCTGAAAAAATTCACTTTGATTCTCAAAATAACAAATAATGGTTTCATAATTTCAATTTTGAGTTGCAAACTTATACCACTTCACTTTTTTTGTCATTCAATCACCACCATCATCATCATCACCCCTTCCACTACAACCATTATAATAATCACTATAACATCCCTAATTTTAATCCCTAATATATTTATAAGTTGTATTGACTTAAATAAATGTTTCTTAAAAATCAATTATTTAGTTGTGTATTTTTATAAAAATACATTATGTTAATTACGAAAATATATTTCATTTCTTTTATGTTCTAAAGTAAATTTATTTAAAATAGTTATCCTATATCAAAAATATACTTTATGTGTTTTACTTTATTTTGATATATTTCATGTGAAAATATTTTATTGGAAATATTTATAAGTTTCTTACTTTATAATTTTTATTCTAGTAATTAAAATTGATTATTGGTATTTTGAGTTTTAAAATAAAAGAATAAATAAAATAAAATAAATTAATAAATAAAAGTGTGTATTAATATATATGTTTAAAAAAAATGTGTTTAATAGTACTTTTAAAATGATACTAACATACACTAATAATAATAATAATAATATTGTAGTGTCCTGGAACACTAGATGTTCTTAACCCTCTAAGTGCTCAAGACTATGGAATCAGGAGCCCTAGAGAGGATCAAGAGTTAATGTGTGACTTATGGTATTTCTGCAGTTCCAGTTGGGAAAAGCAGGTTCTCCCTAGTCAACGTGTGTGCAGAGTGTCAACTTAGGGATGAGAGTACGTACTTGAAACACTAGCTGTAGTGAGCTATTTATAGGGTTTGGAGGAGGCTGATATGGGCCGTCTGGGCCCTGTATCAGGGTTGAGCTGAACCAGGATTCTGTGAGATAATATCGGAGGATTATGCTCTTAGAATCTGTATAGGATCAGCTGAAGATCTCATGTCTAGGCTGTTGCGAGAATCTAGGAGAGATTTGCGGAAGGGATAAGAAGCCTCGGTGGGTTTGAGCTTATCCGCTAGCCGACGGTACGTCTCGGCCTAGAGTCTCAAGCCTGATGGATTGAGGACCGATGATGAGGCTCAGTTCCATCAAGTCTGAGCCTGGTCCTTTGGGGATGTTCGGAGTCCACGAGTCCGAGCGAGGGACGTTCATGTTAAGTAAACCGAGGGAAGTGCCCTTAGATAACTCCTTTGACAAGGCTTGAATCCGTGTCTGGTCGGCAGACCCTACAAGCCCCCCAGCTCGTAAGACTTTGAGAAGTCTGGCGAGGTAGCAAGTGTTTAGGGTTGACCATTTCGGATGCCTTAATTCGGGAGTGTGTGACAGCTGTAACCAGGTAGCCTGCTCGAGGTGACGTTTTGGGTTCTCTAGGGACAGCGCGTGTCCTTGAGAATTGTGCCACATCATTTGCAATTTTTGAAATTTGAAAAAGCGCCTTTGTAACTGCCACGTTTCATCGTGTGAGTGGCTGATAAGATAATGGGCTTTCGGCCCATACGTGTATCGTGGAAGGAAACTGAACAGCCATTTGGGGGTTATTTGAATCACTCATTCTTCCTCCCCTCACTTTTCCTTCACTTCTCATTTCCGCAAGACAAAAACTCTCTTCGATTCCTCTTCAAATGCATCTCCTCCACACTGTCACGATCATCCATTGCTACCAAGCTTTCCCATAGAGATCATCAATCTAAAGCAGGTAACTACTACTCTTTTTGGTTTCAATCATCCGTTTTTGGTGTTGCGATTTCTTCTTTTTTCTTTTTTGTAAAAGGGGTTTTGGTTTCTGGGTTTTTGCAGGGATTTTGGGATTTTAGTTCTGGGTAGATAGTGTTTAAGGGTTTGGATTTCTGAATCATGAGAGGTTGGAGGGACTTGAGGAGAATTTATCATGAACTTTGTAGGAAATTAGGAGAAGAGCCTTCTAGTGATAGTGATTCGGGTTTTTCTGGGGATTTTGGGGATTCTGGGAATAGTGATGACGCAGTTGATCCTTCCTCTCCCCCCATCAGCCAGGGATCCACCGTAACAAAACCGTTAGCTGTAGAATACCCATCGGATCCCGCTGAAGTAAGCAAGTGGCTGTTGGCTTATAGGTTTGCTGAACGTAGGGCTCAGGTTAGGGTTAGTCCCGAGCGCTGTACAATGGAAGAAGAGCCTTTGGGAGATCCGAGGAAAGAGGGGGGGAAAAGTCCAAGGCTCGGCCTTAACTTTAGAATTAAAACATCTGCTATAAAAAATCCTAACGCCGAGACTTTTGCTTTTTCCCCAGATATGGTGGAGCGCAGGTGTGACACCAATCCTGAAGAATATCCCTTACCGCCAAATCATGCGCAGTATGATGAAGTCTTTGATCGGGAGGTGCTTGGAACAAGGCCTTCGTTGCTGACGAGTAACAGTTTGCACCACCTTCGTCCTCTCCTAACCCCTCCGAGCGCAGATGGGAATGAGTCGGAATTTGAGTTAGGGCACATGAGCATCGACGACCGGATCTGCTTTGAAGTGCCGCAAAATCGACAATTCTTCTACTTTTACGAAGAAATAGTAACAAAGGTCGGAATCCGCATGCCCTTTTCGACTTTCGAAATCGAAGTACTCAACCACTTAGGCATAGCCCCGAGTCAACTACACCCGAGTGGATGGGCATTTGTACGAGCATTCCAACAGTTCTGTGATGCCGAAGGTTTAGTCGCCACACTTCGAGCTTTCTTTTGGCTATATGTCCCACAAGTGAGCAAGTTCGGCAACTCCAAAGGGCTTTGGGTGTCACTGAAAGCTCGGAAGGACCACGCGCTCTTCGCTAAAGTCACTGACTCTTGGAAGTCTTTCAAGCCTCTATTTTTTCGGTATGAGTACAATGGGGCTGGTGTATGCTGGTTCATGGAGCAGGTTGAGGATGAAGGAGAAATCAAAGTCGTACCTCGCTTCCTTTAGGTTGGACGAATGGTATCTACAACCGAGGGGCCTCCTTGTATCAATTTGACTATAAGGTCGATTTGACGAAGGCCGAGAGACGGTTGTGTGACCGAGTTTGGGAATACCTCAAGGCGAATGGTCAAATTGATACCAAGAAAATATTGTTGAAAAGGACACGGGCCAAAGTGAAGGCCGAGCTGGGTATATACAATTTTTTTTTACTCGGTCTAAAGCATATTTCCTTGTTGCAGAAAAAATGGGAAAGAAAGCATCCAAAGCTAAGAAGAGTGCTGCTGCTTCGGCCAGGATGGCTCAACTGGCTGCTGTGAGAGGAGAGTCGGGATCCTGGGCTAAAAGCCAAACTCCCGAGCCAACTCCAACCACTAGTCCTCTTGCTGCTCCTCGTGCTATTCCTTCCGAGGTACCTCAGGCCACCAAAAGTGCTGAGCCAACAATTCCCGTAGAAGTGCAACAAAGTACTCAGGGTACTCCTGAGCGTCCTTCCAAGAGACCTCGGATGGAGAAAGGGAAAGGATTGGCTGGCGACTGGTTTCACCTGAGCAAGCCCCACAAAGGAGTTCAAGTTACTGAGTTTATGGACGAGGCCGTCGCCAAAACTGTATGGAGTAGGCATAATAAGTTGGATTCCTTCACCGCAAATCTCTTTCCTCCTGAAGATGCTGAAGTTATAAGTGCCTGGGGTCCAGGCACCTGGGAAAATAATTGCGGGGCCTTGGTGAGGAGCTTCCTTCGAGGTGCAAGCATTCTCAATTTCCTCGGTCAGCATGGTGACGACGTCTACGCTGGAGTGGCCCCCGAGGAGAAGAAGAAAAGAACAGAAGCTGATGATCGGGAGGATTATTTGCAGCTTCAAGTGGAAAGCTTTGAAAAGAAACTTCAGGTTCTGGCGGCCGAGAATGAAAGACTGCAAAAGAGGATGCAGGAATCTGAAGGCGCCAAAGCTAAAGCCGAGGCTGATAAAGAAGCAGCTAAAAAGACTTGTCAAGAGGCTGAAGAGAAGTTGAGGCAATCCGAGGAAACCCTGAGAAAAGCTAAGGAGGATGTTGCTGTGGCTCAGGAGCAACTTGAATACACTAAGGATGAGGTCACTGGGCTCCAAGCTTCTATGGAAAAGATGAGAGCGAAAGCTCTCAAGCATAAGAAAGCAGCCTAGGAGAATCTGTACAACTGGAGTCACGCAGTTGAAGATTCCTTCCTTAACATAGCCGAGCAGCTTCGCATCCTGAACCCCAACCTCGTGACAAAGGGCGCTGACCCCCTCTTCGCTACCAAGAATGGTCAGATTGTGGGTGCGAATGGGGTTCCTATTGACATGAGCAGTAATGATCTTCTTGACCATTTTGCCGAGGAATCCGAGGAGGAAGAGGCCGAAGGTGCCGAAGGTGAAGAAGAAGAAGAGAAATTCGACCCTGACAGCGTAGTGCTGTCTGATATTGAGTAGTTTTTTTTTCTTTTGCTTTTTTACTTTTGTATCTACCCCAATAGATGGGTTGAAATCTTGTTGCTATCACTTGTTTGGAATATTTATAATATCCGTTTTTATTTTATGCTTCTTTCTGAACTTTTTGTTAAGAATTCAAGTGTTAAGACCTCGGAACTCCAGCACTTTAGCCGAGGTGGGTTCTTCTATCCGCGATGTAAAAATGACTTTAAAACAAATCATGTTTGAATCGGGAATCCTTTTAAGGTACTTGACAAGTTATAAGCTCTTGTTTGAGCTGTTTATAATCGTTCGCGTCATAAACGGTGGCTAGTCGATTATGAGGAAAAGTACGTAAATACAATGAATTCAATAACAGCACTTTTATTTATTCGAAGAATTAACAATAAGTACAATGGGCTCGGAGTTCCACCGAGCGTACACCATCATTAAAAATAAACAATCCTATAACAGCAAGGAAAATGATAAAACGAAAACAATTGAAAACATAATTGAAATGGATAGAAATTTCTAACTGAAATATGCTCTAAGTTTTGCCACATTCCATGTGTTGTTGATGAGGGCACCCGAGAGAGTCTCGAGCTTGTAGGCTCCTGTTCCTGTTTTGGAAGTTACTCGATACGGACCTTCCCAATTCTGAGCCAGCTTCCCATCCTTAGCATTTTTGAGGCCGATGTCAGCTCTTCGTAGGACGAGGTCACCTACCTCGAACTCTCTGGGTACCACCGAGCGATTATACCCTTTCGCTTGCATCAGCTTGGCATGTTTTTCCCGTTCGGTAGCTAAATCTCTGACTTCTTCTGAAAGAACCAGGTCCTCACACAGTAAAGTGTTGTTGAGGGGGTTCGATTGTTGTAAGGCTCGGAAAGATGGGATGATCCTTTCCATTGGGATGACAGCGTCGCAGCCATAAGTAAGACGATAAGGGGTTTCTCCCGTTGAAGTCTGTATGGTGTTGCGGTACGACCAAAGCACTTCATGCAGGTTTTCCAGCCAATTTCCCTTAGCACCGATGAGTCTTTTCTTGATCCCCTGAATGATGCTTCTGTTCACTGATTCTACTTGTCCGTTGGTCTGAGGGTGCTCGACCGAGGAAAAATAGTGTTCAATGTTCAAAGCGTTGACCAAGTCCTGGAATGCCTTTGCCACAAATTGAGTTCCATTGTCAGTTACTAAGACCTGTGGCACTCCAAACCGAGCTATAACCTGTCTCTCAAAGAACTTCTGAACCTTGGCCGACGAAATAGTTGCTAGTGGTTCGGCTTCAATCCACTTGGTAAAATAATCGATGGCCACTATCACCCATTTGAGCTGTCCTGGTGCGGTGGGGAACTGCCAATCAAATCCATTCCCCATTGATAGAAGGGATAGGGAGATGAAAGTGAATGAAGTTCCTCGGCCGGCTTCTGGTAGACGTCACTGTGAAACTGACATTTTTCACATTTCTTTACATGACTGATTGCATCCTGCTGTAGGGTCGGCCAGTAGTATCCTGGCCTCAGAATCTTCTTGGCCAGTGATTTCCCTCCGACATGATGACTTCCGATACCTCCATGGACTTCTTCCAATGCCCGCTTTGCTTCGGCGGGGTCTAAGCACCTGAGCATAGGGCCGCTGACCCCACGGCGAAACAGAATTCCATCGATCATAGCGAATTGGGATGCCTTTCTGACAAGCTTTTTGGCCTCGGCTGGATTTGTCGGCACGATTCCTTGTTCCAAGAAGTTTATGATCGGAGAAGTCCAACTTGGATCCACAGAAACAGAGAGGACAACGCTAGGTCCATGCACCATTTCTTGGATCAACGTCTTGTTATTTCCAGGACCCTTCGTTGAAGCAAGTTTGGAAAGAATGTCCGCTCGGCCATTGCTTTCCCTCGGGATGTGGCAGAATTCGACCTTGGCAAACTCTAAAGATAGGAACTTCACCTTCTCCAAATATTTTTGTAGGATGGGTTCCTTGGCTTGATAATCACCTTTCACTTGCGATACCACCAACTGAGAATCGCTGAAAATCTTCACTTCTCGGGCCCCTACTTCTTTCGCCATCCTCAGACCAGCCATCACAGCTTCATATTCCGCTTGATTGTTCGAAGTCGGAAATCCGAACTTCAATGAATATTCAAGGGTAACTCCCTCGGAGTTCTCTAGGATTATTCCCGCCCCAGCTCCGAGCTTGTTGCTTGACCCATCGACATAAATTCTCCAATCCAAGTTTGAGCTCGTTAATGGCTCAGTAAACTCGGTGAGAAAATCAGCTAAGACCTGAGACTTCATTGCTTTTCGAGGTTCGAAAGTAATGTCGAACTCGAAAAGTTCAATAGCCCAAGTCACCATTCTGCCTGCCAGGTCGGGTTTTTGAAGGATCTGTCGGATTGGCTGAGCAGTTCTGACCGTGACATGGTGGCTCTGGAAGTATTGACGCAGCCTCCTAGCCGTAACAACCAAACAAAACGCCAACTTTTCAACCTTCTGATACCTCAGCTCTGGTCCTTGAAGTGCTCAGCTAACGAAGTAAACAGGAGATTCTTTGCCTGATTCTTCCCGAAACAGAACCGAACTGACCACCGAATCCCCCACTGATAAGTACAGGAACAAAACCTCTCCTACTGCCGGACTAGATAAGATTGGAGGAGAGGCTAGGTATTGCTTAAGGTCAGTAAAGGCCTTTTCGCATGCCTTGTTCCATTCGAACGTCTTTTCTTTTTCCTTCTTCAGTAGTTGGTACCATGGCAAGGCCTTCCGAGCTGACTGAGACAGAAACCTAGAGAGAGCTGCTACCCGACCTGCTAGCTGCTGTACTCCCTTGATGTCGGAAGGGCTCTTCATCTCAAGGATGGCTCGACACTTCTCTGGGTTTGCCTCAATTCCCCGTTCGGTGAGCATGAACCCGAGGAACGAACCAGCAGGAACCCCAAAAGTGCATTTTTCTGGGTTTAACCTCATGTCAAACTGCCGAATTCTATCAAGTATAACCTTCAAATACTTAGCATGGTGCTCCTCCTTCAGACTTTTTGCAATCATATCGTCGATGTATACTTCCATTTTCGGCCCAATGAGCGGACCGAACACCTTGTTCATCATTCGCTGGTAAGTCGCCCCAGCGTTCTTCAGTCCGAACGGCATGACGTTGTAACAATATGTAGCATTTTCTGTGATGAACGAAGTCTTCACCTGATCCGGGGGATACATAGGGATCTGATTGTACCCCGAATAAGCATCCATGAAGGATAGCCTTTGATACCCTGCCGAGCTATCTACGAGTTTGTCTATGCAGGGAAGTGGGTATTGATCCTTGGGGCAGACTTTGTTCAAGTCTGTGTAATCCACGCACATCCTCCATTTTCCATTGGATTTCTTGACTAGCACGGGATTAGCCAACCAATCAGTGTACACCACCTCCCTGATAAATCCCGCCTCTAGTAGCTCGGACACCTTTTCTTCAGTTGCTTGTGCCTTCTCGGTTCCGACCCGCCTTTTCTTTTGACACACTGGCTTGGCGCCAGGATACACACTTAGCTTATGGCAGATAAAATTCAGATCGATCCCCGGCATGTCTGCCGAAGTCCAAGCAAATAAGTCTTTGTTTTCTACCAGCAGTTCCGTCAGTTCTCTTTCTATTTCCTCAGCAAGGCCGACACCAATCTTGACACAATGGGACGGATCGGGACCCAGAATTACCTTTTTGAAGTCCCCCTGAGGGGTTGGCCTAGTTTTATCCTCGTCCCGTACGTCGAGATCTGCCAAGTTAACACTTCCTTTGTTGAGTGGCTCCTTCATGATCTTCTCATCGTCATCCAACTTCAGCTTTCCCAAGCTAATATTGTAACATTTCCGAGCCAACTCTTGTTCGGACCGTACCGTTACCACCTGGTCATCGGAACCTGGAAACTTCATGGCCAAGTGAACGGTTGATACAATGGCACCAAATGATTGGAGTGATGTACGGCCAAGGATGGCGTTGTATGCCGACGGTGCTTGTACAACTAGCCACTTTACCATCTCGGTTCGAGCAGACGGTTGTTCACCCATGGTCACTGGGAGATGAATGTGGCCTAAGGGAACAATGGAATTCCCCGTAAAGCCAATCAAACTACCCTCAAATGGAGTTAGGTCAGATCTCTTCAACTTCAGCCTCTCGAATAGATCCAAAAACATAATGTCTGCTGAACTCCCCTGATCGACGAGAATCCTTTTCACTTCGTAATTACCGAGCCTGGCTGTAACTACCATTGGATCATTGCGATCCTGAATAATATCAGCAAAGTCATCGTCACTGAAACTGATGACAATGTTCTTCTTTTTGGGCTTTTGGATCGGTCAGCTAGCCACCGAAAGGATCTGTCCCACATACTTTTTTCGATCACTTCTTTTTTCCCCACCACCCGCAAATCCACCAGCAATGGTGTTGATCAGAAACGACTCTCGACCCTTATCCTATTCGGACGGTGGGGCGGGGGCTCCCCCTGCAGGTGGTGTTGGGCTTTTATTCCTTTTTTCTTCGGTTTTGGGTGGTGAATGACTTCTTCTCCGTGAACGCTTCCGCATCGCTTCCCCGATGTATTGTTGAAGCTTCCCATCCCTAACCATTTCTTCAATTAAGTCCTTCAGCTGGGTACATTGATCGGTGGTATGCCCCCATCCGCCATGATGGTCGCAGTACTTTGTCCTATCCTTTTGAGAAGTTTTTCTCAAAGCTGGAGGCCGAGTGATGTTACGCATCTCGGTATGCATAGTCTCACGAAGGATTTGACTCCTCGGGACTGTGAGCTGGGTATATTCATCATACTTGCCTTTTGGAGGCAGTTTTTCTCCTCTTTCTCTCTTGTCCTTCCTCCCCCTGTTTTCTCGAAAACGATCAGTTTGACGGGAATCATTCTGACGAGGGCGCTGTTCTAGACCCCAAGCCGCGGTGCTGATTCTATGGAATTCCTCCAAATTAACAAATTTCCTAGATCTTTCCCTGAGTTCGGCCATATCCCTCGGTGGTTCTCCAATCAGACAATCCTTGAAATCACCATCTCGCAATCCTTGAGTGAGTAAGAGGACAGATACTCCCGATTGCAGGCCTGATATGCCACTAGCTTCTTGTTGATACCGAGCTAGGTAATCCCGAAGAGACTCGTCAGGTCTCTGTGCGACTCCAGCCAATGAATGGTCCGACTTGGGTTGTGACATACTGGTTGTATATCGATTCAAAAATGTTGTCCTCAGCTCGGCCCATGAGTGAATCGAGTTGGCAGGTGGGAAATTGAACCATCTCAAAGGTGCCGATCCCAGAGTCATTGAGAATGCTCGGCACTTCATGAAATCCCCTCCTCCATAAAACATCATGGAGGATTCGTAAGCCGCAATGTGGTCCATCGGATCAGTCGTCCCATTATACCGAGGGATATTCTGATGACCCACATAAGTCTGCAGGGTTTGAAACGCCATTATCTCAGCTATGAAAGGATGCCCAGGATGGGGTTCCCCAGTAACACGCCCAGGAACCAATCCCGGATTAAGGGGTGGGGGTGGAGGAAGGTTATTAGGGTTGCCGAGAGCCACGTTAGGGCCTTGCTCGACTATTCTTGCCATGCTTTGCTGCTGAAGAGCAGCGATAGCCTGATTCTGCTTTTCAATCAAAGAAGTTTGAGTCCTCAAGATCTCCATGATTGATTCCTCTCTCCTACGGGCCGACGAAGTAGTCATGTAAGATCTACCTTGTGTTCCGGAACGTTCACCACCTTGAAGTGTTCCAAAACGACCCCTGGTAAATTGAGGGACTTCCCTGTTGGATCGCTCGGCACGGGAGTGGTCATGTCGAGCGGAACGCTCAACTCGCCGATCCTCACCAGTTCGTGATCCAGCAGGGGCCCTCCGAGATCGATGTGGTCCAGAGTCCGCAGTATCGTGCCAATCTGAGACATGGCCATCCGGAACAGCGCGTAGATTGGATCGCCTTCCGCCGCCTTCCACGAGGGGAGGAACAGTGGCTTGAACCACCGGAGGAACGGGAGGAACATCACCCTGAACTGGAGGAACCGGGGGAACGACCGTCTGATCCACCGGAGGAACTGGTGGAGTGTTACCCCGACTGCCTCCAGTAGGTCTTCCTGGGGCGATTCTGTCCCTAACGTTTCCTGCGTTCTTAGGTGGCCTCCCACGAAGGCGACGACGGAGATCCCCTTGTTCTTGGTTATCGTTGTCGTTTGCCATGAGTACGGTGGAAGTGGGAATACTGGTTATTCGTCCCCACAGACGGCGCCAATGTAGTGTCCTGGAACACTAGATGTTCTTAACCCTCTAAGTGCTCAAGACTATGGAATCAGGAGCCCTAGATAGGATCAAGAGTTAATGTGTGACTTATGGTATTTTTGCAGTTCCAGTTGGGAAAAGCAGGTTCTCCCTAGTCAACGTGTGTGTAGAGTGTCAACTTAGGGATGAGAGTACGTACCTGAAACCCTAGCTGTAGTGAGCTATTTATAGGGTTTGGAGGAGGCTGATATGGGCCGTCTGGGCCCTGTATCAGGGTTGAGCTGAACCGGGATTCTGTGAGATAATATCGGAGGATTATGCTCTTAGAATCTGGATAGGATCAACTGAAGATCTCATGTCTAGGCTGTTGCGAGAATCTAGGAGAGATTTGCGGAAGGGATAAGAAGCCTCGGTGGGTTTGAGCTTATCCACTAGCCGACGGTATGTCTCGGCCTAGAGTCTCAAGCCTGATGGATTGAGGACCGATGATGAGGCTCGGTTCCATCAAGTCCGAGCCTGGTCCTTTGGGGATGTTCGGAGTCCACGAGTCCGAGCGAGGGACGTTCATGTTAAGTAAACCGAGGGAAGTGCCCTTAGATAACTCCTTTGACAAGGCTTGAATCCGTGTCTGGTCGGCAGACCCTACAAATATAAAAATAAAAATAATAATAATAAAAGTAATAAAAATAAAATAAAAGAAAAAAAAATAAATAAAAATAAAAAGAGAAGGGGTTCTTCGTGAACCCCAACTCTCTCTTCTTCTCTAAGGACCAGCCGCCGGCCCTAACCCCCCACTCCCTCTCACCATCACTTTCTCTCTCCCTCCGCCGGCCACCACCCGCCCAGCCGCCATACCGCCGCCCCATAGGCTTCTTCTTCTTCCATTCCTTTCTCTCTCTCTGCACTCGAACTCTCCCTCTCACACTATGTCCCTTTCCCTCTCCTTCCAGCCCAATCGCGATCTCTCTCTCCTCTCTGTGCTGTCGCGCCGCCGCTGCCGTTGTGGACAAAGGAAGCTCGCGAATCGCGAGTCACATATCCCCTCCGCCACCGGTGCTCCTCGCCGCTGCTGTTTAGCCGCCAGTCTTCGAAGCCACCACTGTTCCAAACCGTCGCCGCCTCTCCGGTGCTCTTTGCTTGTTGTTGTGCCGTGAACCATTCGGGTTGAGATTGGCCGAACCGATCTTAGTCCTTGCTGCTTCAAAAAAAAATCCGAAGTTGAGGATAAATCTCTAATACCCCTTTTTAATTGCTTTATGTTGTATTTTAAAAATAATAATGATGATAATATTAATCATATTGGTAATAATTATAAAGTGTTAAATGGTTTTGGAAAATTAGTGTTTTGTAACTTTATTATTGTTTTGGAAATTTGATGGTAGTATGATTTTATATTAAGTTTAATATATGGTTGTTGATAATAACTCAGTTAGTTGCTTTGATTTGCTGTAATACCGGGTTAATGGTTATGTCGAATGATTAGTTTTAAAAGTATTTTTGCTAAATGCGTTGGGTTCCTAAGTAATTGGGTTGTAGGTTAGTCGGGCTGAATTGTCCCTGAACTAACAATACATCAATTAAATAGGAATTCGATATATGTTCGACATACGTTAATTCGGGTTAAAGACTTTAACTTTGATTTTGAATTGAAAGGAAGTGTGATTGCCTAAACGTTAGAAATGTAATTTGGACTTATTTTAAATCGAGGCATTTCCTTTTAATTCGAAATTAATAGTGTCAAGCAACATTAGCATTTGATTATACGAGTTAATATCAAAGTTACGTGATTTTGGTTTGTTTTGAAAGATTATATTAGTTTTGAAAGTTAAGGCGTTTTCAATAAGGAACAGTACTATTTTATTAAGAATGCTACGGTTCTAAGTTTAATTTCCATTTAACTTGGGTTTATGAATTTCGTTTAAACAATCCCTTGATTTAATAATCTATTAAAATAGGATATGTTAATGCTTATCAGTTTTGAGGATTTTGAAGTATTGTGTTTTGATTTCTTTTTTAAACTCCCTGTACGTAAAGTACTAAAGTGTTTGTTTTAATACAATTTTAAAGTTGGTTCTTTATGTTAAGATTAATTAAGTACTTAAATTTTAAATTGGTATGTGTTAGAAAACACTGAATGATTGGTTATCGGTGTTAGTTAAAGTGTAAATAAAGGTTTAAGCAAACATTAAGTGATTGACTAATCATAATGTTCGAATAGAATTTCGTGAGTAGAGTCATTTGTTGGTTGACTTTCTGTGCTATGATTAGGGAAATTAAATGACTTTGGGTTGATTGAGACGCGAAGGCAATGGTCCTTATACGTCTGGGCATCGTCAAATGAAAAGAAAACAGGTTTTGGTAGAACCCCAAGGTAAGGGGTTTATTTGTCGTCTCGGTGGGTGAGATACTAGTACTGTATAATCTGGCTCAAGGTTAATTGCTTATGTGTGATTAGGGAATTTAGAATTTATTTTAATGAGATAATATGCTTATATGAGATAAATGCTATTTGAAATGTGTTAAATGTTTAAATGATGAATTCTTTGAACTACATGTTAATTATATGTATGTAAGTGTCAGTACCTGGGTAAAATGCTATTTGATGTCAAGGATTATATGCGTGATAATTAAATAAAAATTGTAATTGTTAATTGAATATTTAATTTATGATTGTAATTGATATGTTTGATGTATTCAAAGAGGTAAAGTGAGTTTGGTTTGCGTAGGTGCTAAGTTAGGAAGAGAATAGAATATATAGGAAAGTTTAGGGAGAAAAAGAGGAAATATGAGAGTAGAAGAAAAGGGTGTTAGGTGAGGCGGACTAAAATTGAGAATGAAAGGATAAGGTGTGGTATGAGGGCGGAAATAAAGTAAAAAGAAAAGACATAAAATAAAAGAGAAATGAAAAGAGAATAAAGAAAGCACTCGGGTATGCGAATATCGATCCTATAAGAGTACGACTGGTGTCATGACGATGACAGATGGACCGTATGCACGGGTTGAGCAAGACGTGCGGCCTTTGGGGATCCGTACGCATCGGTAAGTCGTATCCTCGACAGACGGGGAACGCAGTGGGGTATTCGCATCACCCATTTCCATGTTAGTGGGTACTGGACCCTAGAAGACGTGTGGTAGGTGGAACCCGCACGCATGGGTTGAGTAAGACGTGCGGCCTGTAGGGATCCGTACGCATCGGTAAGACGTATCCCCGGGAAGACGGTGGATACGCAGTGGCGGGAGCCCCACAACACTACAAAAGAAACAGGAAAGATAATGAAAGAGAATGGGTCAGTGGGTACTGGACCCTAGAAGACGTGTGGTAGTTGGAACCCGCACGCATGGGTTGAGTAAGACGTCCAGCCTGTGGGACCGTACGCATCGGTAAGACGTATCCCCGGGGAGACGGTGGATACGCAGTGGCAGGAGCCCCACAACTCCGGGGTCAATGGGTACTGGACCTTAGAAGATGTGCGGACCGCGGGATCCGTGCGCATTGGTTGAGTAAGACGACCAGACAGAGCCTGGCGCATCGGTAAGACGTATCCCTGGGTAGATGGAGGATACGCAGTGGCAGGAGCCCCATGACACCCTAAAACATAAAGGAAAAATAATAAGGATAAATAAATATAAGGAAATAAGAGGAAGGACGGGGGAGTAAAGGAGATGTGAAAGAGATGACTAGAATAGGGGTGAGAGAGAAGGGTAGAGAGGATAGGAGGGAAAATTGGAAACTTGGGGTAAAGTGTAGAGAGTGAGATTTTAGTGTAAATAGGTAAGTGGCGAAATAGATTAGGTAAGGACATGTGTCAAAAGGTGCTAGTAATTCGGAGACGATTGTGTTTGTAGTGAATAGGTGCTTGGGTGTGATTATGATGGTGTTATTTGGCTAATTGCTAAATGTGTATGACTTGGCTTATATTATGCTTTACTAGTTGTGCAATTCTCACCCTTACAACCACCATAGGTACAGGTCAGGAGCATAACTGTTATTTGGGCCGAGCAGGAGCACACTTCCCCACGGGAAGTGTGAGTAATTTATTTTCATTTTGAGTTGAGTCGTACCGGGTCATATTATGGAATACTATATATTTCTAAGAATTTATTAATAAATGTATTTTTAATCTCAGTTGTATATTTCGTGGCTCGGGCTCTTTATTTGGTTCCTCGAAAATCTAAGTATTTTCATCTTAGTATTTATCCCCAGATATTGGGAGAAGAGTTAAATTATATATGTATATTCTATCTGGATGCCTGGTTGTTGTTGAAACTATTTTGAACAGGTTGCAGGTCAAATATAATTTTTGGGAATGTCCATAAAACAGAAGAAACTCTGCCCAATTTTCCGGAAAAAATTATAATAAGTATTTTAATTTTAAAGAAATTTTCAAATCCATATTTTCAAAATAGGTAAAATAAAATAGGTTGTTACAATCACCGCTATCACCATGATTATCACCTAACTACCACCATTGTGACCACCTTAACCTCAAACACCATTGTGATAGCCACAACAACCCTAGCCACTACCATCCCTGATAATCACCACTATCAACGTCATCGCCACCCCAACTACCACCATATCCTCACCAGCTACCACTGCCCCTCCTTCCACCACCACCATCATCACCACCACTCGGACCACCACCCAACCACCACCATGGTGACCACCCCACCCACCACCCGCACCCCAAAACACTGCCCCGGTCCTCTTTGCACCACCATCATCACCACTATGTTCTCACTTCCCATTCCCTACCTTACCACCATCTCTCCCTTTACCAACACCACAAAAATTACCACCAATCACCGCTCAAACCACCACAATCGTCACCTAGAGTCCAAGACCACCATTGTTTCTATGTCATCATCGGCCCAAACCACCATCCACGATGAGCACCACCATCACCATTATCACAACCATCACTCTCGACAGCAACCATTATAACAATGACCACCACCTCCAACTAATAATGACAACAATCACACAGAGGCTGTTATTAAATAGTGATGATAATAACAACGCTTTTAAAAACAATAAATTCAAAAATAATTTTGAAAATTGAAAACAAAAAGTTTAAAACCAACGTTATAAAACTAAAAACCTGTTTTGGTTTTTTAAAATTTTAAAACTCAAAATTAAAAATCATCCCAAAAAGGACCTTAGTTGATGAGAAATGTCTAACTTCTACTAACACAGCATGATTTCAAAAAGGAGCAAAATAAAAGCTCCAATTGTATACTCCCTTCGACTCAAATTATAAGCAAAAGTAACTAATTTTACGCTTATTATAGAGGTTAGTTGATTGTATTTAATTTTCTTAAATTTATAAAAGAAAAGAGGTATTTTAGGAAAGTTGTATTGAGAATGAAACAAATATTAAATAAGATAACAATTTTCTAGGGATGTTTTAGGAAAGTAACATTGAAAATGAAATAAAATTTAAGAAAGTTAGTTAATTTTGCTTATATTTTAAACCAAAAGAAATATGTTTTTTTTCTTATATTACAAGCTGGAGGAATATCTTTTTATACAAAATTAATTTTTTAGATGAAAATAGACACCAAAAAATTTTCTATCTTTATAAATAATTATTGATATTAAAAATATTAACATTATTTTTTTAAATTACTTTTATAATTAGTATTGAACTTTAAAAAAAAATCAATACTTAATAATATTTGTAAAAATAATTAATTAAATAATATTAAAATTAAGGAAAATGCTTACTTGTTAAGATACTAAAAAAAATGTGATTTTTGGAATTTTAAAAGAGTGATTAATGCAAATTTATGATTGATTTATCATTCTTAATAATCTTAACAAATGCCCTTAACAATATCCTAAAATTAAAATAAAATATTCAAAAGATCCTGTACTAATAGTTTTATTGAGATGGACAATGTTCTCTCATGCACGTGGACCTCCATGTCTTTTAGCCATCTCCCCGAGAACAATGCCACCTGCGATATCAACCTTCGATTAAATTAAGAAATGTTTTAATTAAATAATTGTCCCCATCATAAAAATTAACTACATGATTATTTATATCAAGCTCATAAAAACTAATCAATAACTTCTATATTATTCTATGGCGATTAGTACTACATTAATAGTAGTTCATCTTAGGTAAACCCACCGCATTGATTTAAATGATGTGTTTGTTTCTTTAGGGAAGAAAGAAGCTTTCGGCTCTGCAACACTAACTTAACGTAAATAACATAATATTGTTCTGATGTCAGTTTCATTGAAAAGGTGGTGTTAAAGAAAGAGGAAATATTTGATAGTGAGTTTTAGTTTTTTTTTTTCTTGCGTGGTATCTAGAGATGGATATAGGCGAGTCACCTATTAGGGCTATGACTTGGCTTATTAAGGGCCTAGACTAATTTGACCCATTTAAAAAAGAGGTCAATCATAGGTTTTTTTTATAGCCTATTTAGTTAAAGAGGTCCGGCTTTATTTCATAAAAAAGTCTTATAAGTCTAATAGGCTGACCCATTAATAATAAATAATATTTATATTTAGTTATTATTAAATATATTATTATATTATTATTTTTTCTAAAATTACAAATCCTAATCAATGTCACTGTGTTTCTTACTTTTGGTCTTTTCTCATTCTCTACTCTCAATCGCTTACCCATAGGAGGCATACCAACAACAAGTACATAATTTTAATTCTTTCGTATC
This sequence comes from Crotalaria pallida, assembly GCA_037953625.1. NCBI lineage: Eukaryota > Viridiplantae > Streptophyta > Magnoliopsida > Fabales > Fabaceae > Crotalaria > Crotalaria pallida. Next base: position 62,745,696 of record CM075650.1, read on the forward strand.
TTTGATATCTGATTATTTTCTCTCAACTCTTCATCACGTCTCTTTTCAATGCACTTCATTTTGCAGACTTGCTTCATTTTGGTTTATGTTTTGGTGCCATTTTGTAGAGATAATAGATGACAATATCTGAATGGAAGCAATCGCATATCAAATTTACAATAGACTTTTTAATGGGCTAGTAGGCTAATAGGCTTTGAAATAAGTCAGGCTCAGACATAAAAAACTATTCGAAACAGGTAAATAGGCCAGGCCAAGGCCTAAAAACTAAGCTTGTTAGTGAATCGGGTCAGACTTATTTTTCAGCAGGCCTGGTCTGACCTAGCCTATTTCCATTCCTAATGGTATCCCTACCTCTTGCATATTGGTGTAGTTACCTCTTCTTAGGGATGAACATGGTATGCACGGGGAGAATTGTGTTTACTCATGCATGTACTTGCATATTTGCTGGAATTCATGTGAATAATGGATGTTTATGGGCATTATACGAGTTTTAAAATTTTATTATATCATTATATATTTGTAATAATTGTTATACATAAAATAATTGTAAGAGGATTAATAATATATATATAATGATAAATTTTTGTCATTATAATTTCATCTTTAAAATTTATTATGAAATATAAAATTATATATATATATATATAATCAAAGTAATAAAAAATTATTAATATATAAGATATTTATTATCAAAATATAATTATGTACATATGGATATCCGCGAGACGGGTATCATAATACCCATCCTTACCCATAAGAGAATATTGCGAGTGTCCATTGCGGACACTCATGAATATGGGTATTTTGACAATCTCTACCTCTTCTAATCATATCTTGATTTTTAGCCATATACTTTGTAATCCTTAATACTCCATTAAATTTTATAAAACAAAATTTAATCTTATCTATAATATTTTATTTTAATTTTTAATGACATTTAATTATTTATTTTATATATATATATTTACTCAATATTTTTTAAATTTTTAATAATAATTATAAGTGACATTTTGGTAAAATATATAAATGTTCAATAATAATAATAATAATATCTAACTTCTGAACCTGAATTTTATTTTAAAAAAACTTATATTTGGAGTATAGAGTATGATACTCTCATTCTCTTATAAATTATGTATTTTTGACCATTTGGTGTTGTGTGATATATTATCAAGTCTTAGAAATTCAATACTAATTTATATTTTTTTAAGTATATTTTTATTTATCACATTCTTTTTTTCACTTCTTATTTTTTACCTCTCTTTAATCTAGTTTTCATATATTTATTATTACTCTGTCTTCGATCGGTAAATAAAAATATTTTAGTAAAAATATTCCAAATACTTAACTTAATTATTTTTAGTAATATCTAATTTAATTCATATTAATATTTAATATCATTCTTATTTATATAAAAAACTGTGCATTTGAAGTGTTCACATTCACTCTCAGCAAAATGAAGTCTCCGCATTAAAATTTGGAGAATGGTAAGTTTTTAAGACATCCATGTGTCTCACAAATAAAGTTTCTTTTTAATTTCAATTTAGCAACGTTTTTAATTGTCACAAACTGTTTTAGAAAAACCCCAGTTTAACTATGGTTTTAACTGTCGCTACTTTGAACAGAATTTCAATTTTGAACTTATTAGTAACCATTTAAGAAATGTAATAGTTATAAACCACTCTAATTTTTAACTTCTAAAATTTTATTTTATTTTTTGAAATGATGGTTTCGCGGCGCCGGCGTTAATCGTCGCGTACTATTCTCAAATAAAACTTCTCAATTTTAACTGTTCAACTTTGCTACAGTTTTAACTGTCACAATCTAAAAGAATTTCTTCTTTTAGCTTATTAGCGATTATTTAAAGAACGTGATGATTATAAACCACTCAAATTCTTAACTTTTGATATTCAATTTTCTTAGTTGAAACTCTGATTTAGCAACGGTTTTAACGAATTGTTTTTTGCGACATTTTAAATTGTCGTTACTTTTAACAAAATATTAGATTTGAGTTTGTCAACCATTTAAAAATCGTGATTTTTTTTTTATAATTATTGTTTACACATAAGTTGGTACTATTAAGTTAAACACCATAGCTTCATGATTATTATTTTTTTAATATTAGTTTTATGTTTATAAATAAGTTAGTATTATTTCAATTCGAAAACATAAAATGATTAACAATTATCAGAATATGATGTTAATTAAAAAACATAATGAAGTTAAAAAAATAAATAGAAAAAAAGGTCATTTATAAAATACATCAAAATATCCACTTAAATTTTCAATGATAATTAATTAATAACTAATCCGTGCAATGCACGAGTTAAAGCACTGGTTTAAAACCAGTATCAACTAGGGGTGTAAACGATCTGGTCCCGGATCACGAGATCGGTCGGATTGAACCGGATCAGACCGAAAAATATGGTCTAATATGGTCTCGTGGTCCGATCCGGTCAAAAATTCCTAGACCGTTCCTATATGGTTCGGTCCATGGTCTTATAAATTTAGAGATCGTTGGGACCGGACCAGACCGGTAGTTTATAAAAAAATAAAAATAAAAATAAAGCAGTGACCTGTATTAAACAAGTAACATATCAATTTTTTTTTAATATAAACACATTTGAACACTGAACAGAGAAATACATTTGGCTAGAACATAATTTTATTTGAGTTCAAATCTATTCACGTACAAATGCCTATTGAACAGAAGTGCTATGTGTTCACGGAAAAATTGAAAGATTATGGCATTTCTACCATATTTTTTTTAGTGAACTATATTGAACAAGTAACATAATTTTGTTTTTTCTTCCCTATTTTGACTTGAATAAAGCAGAAAAAAACTAAATAAATTGGACTGGATCGGATCATTCATGAATGATCCGTTCTGATCCGGTCTTTAAACATAAAAAATATTTAGATTAAACCAGACCAAACCATGTTAATTTAATCAGTCCGGTCCCTAATCTACTATCTATATATAAAATGATCCCTTTTCGAGGCACTACGTTTGCCGGAGAAATTTTCGAAGCACCACGTTTGTCCCGTGAAGCTTTTTTCGCACCAGAGAGTTTGTAGGTAGATAATCATTATCTCTAATCAAAATTACAATTTAAAATTAAATAAATTATTTAAATTTATTTAATCATTATATGTATGTAAAATTATTATCCTCAATTATTTTTTGGAAAAAAAAAAGTAATCATTGTCCTCAACAAAAGTATTTAAAAAATATTAAAAAATCACAAATTTATTTAATCATTATCTGTACGTGAAATCATTATCCTCGATTTGTTTAAAAAAGTTATCATTATCCTCAACAAAAATATTAAAAAATTTATAATAGTAATCATTAACCAAATTACAATTTTAAATTAAATTAATTATTTAAATTTATATAATAATTATCTGTATGTGAAATCATTATCCTGAATTTGTTGAACAAATCATTATCCTCAACAAAAATATTTAAAAAATATTAAAAAGATCACTATATATATAATAGGCTCTCCACTCAATTTTTAAAGTTCTATCTAATTCTAAGAATTCTCGTCTCCAAATTCTCTCTTTTATTTTTATTTTTTCCCTCATTCCTCTACTTAAAGCTCTTAATTTTGATTTTTGAGTGTTTGATAAATTACTTATTAGATGATGCATATTTTGTTATAATTTTAATTGACTTTTGTTTATTCCTTTACGTAGAGCTCTTAATTTTGATTTTTGAGTGTTTGATGAATTACTTATTAGATGATACATATTTTGTTATACTTTTAATTGACATTTGTTTAATGTTAATTTCAGGAAAAATGACAGCAATGAGTTACTTCAAACAAGAGCATGACCTTGGTAAGTTGTTTTTTTTAAAAAAAAAAAATTTGGTAAGTTGTTATACATACTTACTTTGATTATTCTTTGTTGAATTGAAAGAATATGCAAATAATTGATCTTTTTCTCTTTTCAAAGAAGAGAAGGGCTCTCCTAGGATTAGGAAGAAATACCTTGATCGTATTCCGGTGAGAAATAATTTTGGTGAGTCTTTTGCCTGTTTGAAGAAACAATGTTTTTCGATTTATTTATGATTTTTTTTCGTTTTTGTCATGAGATAAGATAAATGATGAAAAAGATCAAAATATTAAATTATGAATAATAATAATAATAAATGTGATAATTATATTAAAAAAATATTAATGGTAAAAAAATATTAATTTATCCATCAAATAAATATAAGAAATATCTTGTAATATTATCCAATAAAAAAATCAGAATTTATAATTTTGGTTTAATTATGTATAATTTTTCATATTAGATGTGATAATTATATTTAAAATATGCTAAATTATCATGTCTTATGCAATAGAAAATATTTTGATTTATCTTTAAATCTACTCATAATACCATCAAACAAAAAAATAATAAAAAAGTTTAATTTTCATTTCACTCTAATAATTAATCATAATATCATGATAAAACGTGTTAATTCATCGATCAACTAAATAAGGAATACATTAATTTAATACTCATCTATACATAGACAAATATAATATTAAATATATATAAAAAAAGAGTCAACATTATATTCATAATAAAATGCAATTGTTAACCAAGATAGTCAAAAATAACAATTTCAATGTCTTCTTCATGTTCTATGAAATAGTGGATATTCCAATTTATCCTTAAATTTTCTCATAATACCATTAAACAAAAGAGATCAAAATATTTAATTCTGATTTGTTTTTAATTATCATAATAAAGTTGATAAGCATATAAAAATATTAATTTATCCATTAAATAAATAAGGAAGATCTAATTCTTATTTACTTTTGATTCATCATAATAAAGTTAATAATCATGTAAAAAATTGTTAATTTATCCATTGAATAAATAAGGAAAATCTCAGAAAAAAAAATGTTATTTTTTATTTATAAGGAAGTACAAAATTTTTCAACAAGCTCATTTTTTATTGTTGTTTAATAATAATTTTTACTTTAAAATATTTAAATATTAATAATCCGTGCATTGCATAGGATAAAAATTAAAAAGTTTAATTTTGATTTCACTCTAATTAATAAAACATGCTAATTATCGATATTAAAATAAAGAATACATTAATTTAATATTGACCGATACATAAATAAATATAATATTAAAAAACGAACTGTCATTATCTTCCAATAAATTCATGTCCAATGAAATAAGGGATATTATGATTTATTATTAATTATTCTCATAATACTATCAAACAAAAAAATCAAAATAATAATAATAATTTTTTATTTATCATAATAAAGTATATTGAATAATCATTTTTTTATAATTATTTTTTTTATTATTTAATAATAATCTTTACTTTATAATAAAAATAATAATAATCTTAAATTTAAAATATTTAATATAAAAAAATTTAATATCAACAACCCGTGCACGGGGTAAGAGCTAGTATATATAAAAAACTGGATCGGAACATAACTTTAAAGTTTAAATCGAGATTACCTTGCAGAAAGAAGAAAATTACGTTGCCAGCACGCACAACAGCACTCCCGTGAAAGAAACAAAACGGGGAAATTTCTATTATGCAACCTAATTTTGGGTTGTTGCTAAACAATCTTTTGTATGAACCAATGATGCATTGCCACATCATGTATTGTTGTCATGTCATTTTTTAAAAAGTCAAAACTCATAAGTGTCAACCCAAAAATATGTGAGATGACAAAGTATTATTGATTAAACAAAAGATTATATGACAACAACCCAAAATTAGGTTGCATGGAAGTAATGCCCCAAAACGGGTAACAAAACAATTTCTAACAGATTTTAAAGCATAGTACAGTACTAATAGACTAATAGTAACGTCTTAGCCTACGCACTCCCTCTTTCTTAACCTACACCCGCCATTATCTAAGTCCACTGTCCCCAGTATTCCCATTTTTCAAGGGGCCCTTACCCCTGCAACTGCAATTTGAATCCTTTTTCTTTTATTTTTTGTTCATTCAGTTTTTTAAAAAAAGAACCATAACCAACTTCTTCGTCTTCTTTTAATGATAATATAAATATAAATGTTAAATGCACGTAGCAGAGACAGTTACCGCGTGTTTCTCTCACCCATTACACCAAATGTTGTTAACCTTCTCTTTCTTCTTCTTCTTTTTCTTTTTCCTGTGTCCTGATCTGCTTCCATTTGGGCTTTTTTTCATGACAAAAACATACCCTTTTCAGTTTATTCTGTGTACTTCTCAATTTCATTCTCCAACAGATCTCACTCTTTGTAAAGATGTAAGCTTTATCCATTTTTTTCCTTCTTCCTTTTCTTTTCTTTTTCACTGGTTTGCTTTTATTTTTTAATCTTTGAGTTTGCACAATGGTAAAGTTGTTTGCTTTATGGTTTCAAAATCTTACAGACTATGTATGTTGTATCTGATATGTTAAATTGGGTGCATTTATGGCAGATTTACTACTGCACAGAAAAGGATCTACTTTGTGGATAGTTTCTGGTGGAGTTCATATAGGACACATGATTGATTGATTGATGGCAAAGGTTGCTAAATTTGGTTTAGTTCTAATGAAAGTTTACATCAATGTGATCTAATTGGGGCAGATTATAGAGTGGATGGATGTATGTGAATCAGAGAAAGTAGTATTAGGGAAAGACAAAAAAACAGTGGAGACATCAAAACCAAGAGCACCATTGGTTTTGTCAGAAAAAAAGAACAATGCTGCCACCATCACCACCACCACCACGATGCGGTCTAGAACTAGGGAAGTTAGTTCTAGATATAAGTCACCAACCCCAGCTACACCATCTGGCCCTAGGCGATATCCTTCGCCGAACCTCACGAGATCAACAACAACAACACCTGCGTCCGCATCGTCGCAGTTGTTGTTGCCTAAGAGAGCTCATTCGGTAGAAAGGAAGAGGCCTTTGACTCCGACTTCGCCGCATCCGCCAAGGCCTTCTACACCTGTCCGTGACTCGTCTATAGATGTAAAGTTGTCATCGAGAAGGATTGCAGGCAGCCGGTTGCCAGCGGGAGATGGTTTATGGCCTTCCACGATGAGGAGTTTGAGTGTTTCTTTCCAGTCCGATAACATTTCCATACCAGTTAGCAAGAAGGAGAAGCCGGTCACTAGTGCTTCTGATCGAACTCTGCGGCCGGCTTCAAATGTGGCAAACAGGCAGGCTGATAGTCCAACATCAAGAAAGCCTACACCCGAGAGAAAGCGGAGTCCTCTCAAAGGGAAGAATGGAACTGATCACTCTGAGAATTCTAAACCAGTTGATGTTTTGTCTTCAAGATTGATAGATCAACATCGATGGCCAAGTAGGATAGGTGGGAAGATCTCTTCTTGTTCATTAAATAGAAGTGTTGATTTTGGTAATACTAGAATGGGGAACACTCCAGTTTCTGGAATTGGTTTGTCTTCACTGAGAAGATTGTCTTCATCAGAAGAAGCAAGTAAACCCTTGCAAAGGGCTTATAGTGATGCTGTAAGACCATTATCGCTAGATGGAATTGGTAGAATAGGATATGAAAGGAAATCATTTGATGACTTTTCACTACCCGTATTAAGGCCTCAGAAATCTGCTCCTGCAACTCCATCGGAGAAAGCAGGGTTGGCATTTGCTGGAGTCAGATCCCAGTCCTATTCAGCCACCGGATCACGTCCAGCCTCTCCGAGTAGGACCTCAGTGCTATCAAGAGGTTTAAGTCCATCTAGGTCAAGGCCATCAACTCCTCCTTCTAGAGGGTTTAGTCCATCTCGAAATATTCCAACCAGTTTATCCATTCAACCCAACAATTCAATTTCAGTGCTCAGCTTCGTTGCTGATTTGAAAAAAGGGAAAAAGGGTGCAGCTTATATTGAAGAAGGTCACCAATTACGACTTTTCTACAACAGATACTTACAATGGAGATTTGCCAATGCTAGAGCTGAGGCTGTACTTTTCATTCAAACTGCAATTGTAGAGGTATTTCTTCTAGTTTTGGCAAACGGTTTTTAGAAGTAATTTTCTGCTATTCATATGGTTTACCAAACTTATTTTTACTTGAACTTGTTCAATGGTGCAGAAAACTCTATTTAATGTATGGAACACTATTTCGTCTCTGTGGGAGTCTGTCATTAGGAAGAGGATCAATCTCCAGCAGTTGATGCTTGAGCTTAAGCTGAATTCTGTTTTGAATGATCAAGTAATGTTTCTCTCATCACTGAACTATATTATTCGGATGCCAGCTTTTATTGTTAATGGCATATTGTAGTATGTTTTTCCTTTTTCTTTTATGTTATAGCTAGATTAAATTAAGATAATTACTAGAGAGTTCATAAGTGATGCAAATATGCACTTCAGGAGATTGGCCCTATATATTGACGAGTTATTTTTCTTAGTTCTGTCTGTAGGTTATTCATATTATGTAATTATGATTTATTTAAGTGATTTAAGTAATATAATTCTTATCCAAATAAAAAGATTTAAAAGTAATATAAAATAAAAGCTTTTGAATCTTTGTGTTCAAGTATGACCTTTGGATAAAGGGGTATGGTTAGAACATCTGATATAGATACTGGTGTTTCGTGAAATCTTATGCTATGAATGTGTGATGGTGCTCTTTGCTTTCATTTTTTGAAAATTCATTGTTTCAACTTCAACACTTAGTGATGCACATTTTTTAATGTGGGTTCTTACAAAATACTAAAATTACTGAAGCAGATGACCTACCTTGATGATTGGGCTGTACTTGAAAGAGATCATGTTGATGCCCTATCTGGGGCTGTAGAGGACTTGGAAGCAAGCACTCTTCGTCTTCCACTAACTGGAGGGGCAACGGTATGAATGGTATTAGGTGTCCTTTTTATTTGATAACTGGAGAGACACTGACAACATTACTGTGTATACACTAATAGGTAGATATTAAGGTTTTGAAAGTTGCTATCTGTCAAGCTGTTGATATCATCAAAACAATGGGATCTGCAATATGCTCTTTACTCTCACGGGTTAGTTAATTGTTCTACAGTTCTTTTGATATGTATAGCGTATATATCAGCATCGATGAGGATGAAAATAACTAATTAAGGTTTATAATAATATGAATAATCACCTAACACTTGTCTATCCACTATCCAGCATTATTGGCCAATGCATTTACTATAATTTTCTTTTTCCACTTTATGCATGCTAATATTTTTATTCTGATTCCCAAATTTGTAAAATTAGAATTTTAGATTCTTTGGTAAAGGACCTTACTATCATTTTGTTTACCTTTTTCAGATCAATTGGTCTATTCTAGCTTTTGACTTCTGACACCATGTTTTTTTTGGTGTCTGATAGGTGGAGGGGATGAACGATTTAATTTCTGAAGTTGCTGTTGTGGTAGCACGGGAAAAAGCCATGCTTGATCAATGTGAAGTTATACTGGCTTCGGTAGCAACTATGCAGGTGAGACTTGAGAGCCATGATATATGGTTTAAGAAAATGAATGGTACACCACATATATCTCAAGTTTATGCTGCCTATGAACATATATTAGTAGGGGGAAAAACTCCATTGTCACCTGTCAGTTATCAGGGTGTGCATTAAATAATATAAACTTGATCTGTTTTACATAACATCCTGTAGGGATTCAACATTTAAGTCATGCTGGATTAGAGAATTAAATCTATTGTAGTCTAAAATCTAGATCATCATGACCCTGGTCCGAGTGTAAACTAATATCATTTCTATACTATGCTAATGTTTTTAATAAACTATTGCCCTCCTTTTTCATCTCTCTTTCTTTGATGGTGTCAGCACGTTTGTTTGTTAAGGATAGTGAAAAGTGGGGTTACAGAGCTTTCTTTTTTGTATTATTATTATTATTATTATTATTATTTATTATTTATTTATTTATTTTTTTTGTAAATATCCATTTTGATTGGATATGGATTGAATTATTCATCCATTTGGATGAACATTTGGACTTCATTGAATATTTAGGTTGGATTCTAACCATCCAATCTTAAACTAATCCATTGGATCACATCCATTCAAATCCATTAGCTAATTTGGATGGATTGTATGGATTCAAGTTGTGATGAATTGTGGATTATGGATAAGTTTGCCACCCCTTCAGTCCCATATACTAGGACAGTTTGAAAGTATATATATTTCTGTAACATGTGTTTATTAAATTAGTGCATAAATAGAGTAGAATACATTGCTCCATGAACACCATCTTTCTGATGCTGGTTTCTACTTTTTTTTTTTTTTTTTTTTTTGCAAAAACAGGCAGAGGAAGGTAGCCTTAGGACGCATCTCATGCAATTCAAGCATGCTTTGGGGAGAAGTAGCCAATTTTGGAAATTTAAACACTCATGAACCTGACCTGCTGCTAAGCTCACAACCTGCAGCTTCAGCCATAGTAGTGGTGGTATCTTAAATCTTTCTGGATCATTTACCACTGTAAATTCTCAAATAGGTTATTTTCCCCCTTAAATATATTGGAATCAATAGTATTTGATTACCTTCTTTTGATTTTTCTTCAATACAAGTTGTCAGAGTCTTCCACTTGTAATTTTATATTAGGCAAAAGGAAAAGAAAATGAAAAGCAATAGAGTAAAATATTGACATCTATCCAAATTTACGCTTTGCTTTTATCATATCCACCAACCACCTTATGCTTTTATGACATCCAACATGGCTGAGGCTAGAAAACAGACTGGCTTATTCCAAGTGATCTCAATATAATAGTATTATTATAGTCGTCTCTCACAACTCTACCAACTTAAGCATTTAATTATAATATTTAATTTAATTTTGTAATGAAGTAATTCTTATCCACAACTTGAATATAGGGATGGTAATAGGGCCGGGTGGGTACTGCATTACCCGGACTTGTCCGGTTAGTTTAAATATGGACCTGGACCCGCTCCTGACTCGTGCGGGTATCCACTGCGAATCTTACCAGCGGGGCTTGATATACCCAACAGGTTTGCGGGTATCCGTTACGAGTGAATCTGTGAATGTTAGTGGCGGTTGGACAAAAGTCATGTATAGGTTGAAAGAGGGACACTAAAAAGGAAGATAAAAGTGAGCAATACTAAACAAAAAGATAAAAAAACTGAAAAGTGAGCAATACACCTCGTATTATAATGAGTTAGGATCCGTTGACACCAGCGGTAAAAGTTGGTCACTTATAACTTCACATAACTTTTTATATATTATGAAATTTGTCAATCCAACCGTTGAATTATATGTTATTATTAAGTAGATCAAGTCTACAAAATTTCATAGAATATAAAAATTATTTGATACTTCATCCAATTATTCTATTTTAACGGATAATACATTATTTAAAATGTAAATAAATATGCATTATTAGATTACATACCTATAAATCTTTGAATGATTTAATCTAATATTTTTATCTTTTACCGGATATCCTCACAATATAGCTGGTTTAAATCTTCATCAAAATTTCTTTTTTTTTTTTTTAAATCTTTTCCTGGATATCCTCACAATATATCTGTGCGACTAACTCTCAAACCTTAATGATGCTTAAGATAAAGATCTTCCCAAAGTGATGATTCCAAGATTTAAATTTTTGACTTTGTAGATAAACTTTGCCTAAAGACGCAATCCATATCCACTACGAAAAACCACTTTTGAGTTCTTCGTCCGAACTTTTAAAACAAAGCTTTTAAGGAATCATTTCAATATTTAATTTTGAATCATAAAGTGATAAAGTCAGTTTTTTCATCATCTATCAAGTTATCAATATTTTCTTTTGATATTTCCCTTTTGGTTCTTTATTCTGTTATTCAGTATCTTCTTCAGTAAGTCTAATAAACATATGTGCTATTTGGAGCTTCAGTTGAATGAATTATGTGACCTTGATCTCAATTGCAGCCAAAAAGTACCATAAGCAACGTTTGAGTTGTTATTTACAAAATTATATCTTTTGCTCACTGCTCCCCTTTCATTTAATGAAAACAGGAAATAGAAATATAACCAAAAATAGGGAAAATAGTAAAGATAGGGTAATTTATGTAGCATGTTGTCTCAAAATTTTCCCTCTAGCATTTTTCATTTCTGTGCATCTAGGCTCTTGGGGCTATAGGACATGCATCTTTAGGAGAAATAGACCCATGGATTTAGCAACTGATTCCACATTGCTTGACATCAGGTCCCTTTGTTTTTAACACAAAAGGGTCAACTCTTACCCAAACCAAGGAGAAGATAGAAGCCAAAAGCACTGACCATATGACAATAAGAGTTGGTGTTCTGTTCTGCCTACCCATGAGACCTTTAAGGAATGGATACATATGTACAATAACCCATAGAGAAAAGAAGAGTTTCCCAAGCAGTGCTCCCCATGAATGTTCACCACTGTTCATAGCATCAGTGAAGCCAGCTACAATACCAATAATGTTGATTATTATGATTGTGGTTGGAGGTATTAGGAGTGCAGTCCATTTGATGGTGTACAGTTCATTAAACTCTCCATCATCGTCTGGCGCCTTTGATACAACGCTGAAGTTTGTATTAAATTTAGAAAAGGCGGTCATTAGGCCTTGTATGATGGCAAATAGGTGTGCAGACACACTGCCAATGACCCAGAATTGCTGATTTCTCCACCATTCCTCAAGGCTAACTCCACTCCATCTCACTTCAAGAATGGCAGATGACAAGATTGAGATGAACAAAGATATAAAGATTATGCCTCCAAGAGTGCCAACCTGGACAATGAACAAATGAACGATGACCTTATTAGTGAACAAAGCAAGAACTTCATTAGCATGTAAGAAGAGATCAGTAACCAGAATAGCAAGAAAGAAGAAGGCTACTTTCATTTATAGATAAATAGATAATGCATAATATACTTTTGTTTATTCATCTGTCTGATATTTAACCCTTGCAACATGCATTACAATTCATTTAAGCTAGAATGCTCATTTTTAATGTAACTGACAAACTGTTATACTAGAGGACTACTATAAAGTATGGATATTTCAAATAGTTGCCTTCAAGGGTAATTTCAAATATACCTGATTGTTGTGTTCTACCATTTTTTTACGATGCGAAAATAATTAAATATATCTTAGCATTTTATTATGTCTATAATAACTCTTCTTTTAATAAGATTTGTGTTTCTATGTTAACCTTGTATCATAGTTAAACGTGTCAAGTGAGTATGTGTGCTTCCTAACTAGAGGTTCATGATTATCAATTGGTATATCATCTGTCATTATTGATAAAGCAAAGAAGAAAAGGAAATATTGTACCGATGATACGATGAATTTATCAGTGAGCAAGCAGATGGCAGGGATGAGGCAATATATTAGGAGAGGAACTGAGCTGAAAGGATAGACGGCGCTGTTAATATAGGCAATCCTTTGAAGCCCTTTGAGTCTTCCTTCGTTGAAGCCGTACCAAAGTGGGCAATGACGGCTGAATAGTATCTCAAGTGCTCCCACCGCCCATCTAAGCACCTGGTTAAGTCTATCTGTAAGGTTGATAGGAGCTGTACCCCTGAATGCAGGTCTCTTTGGCATGCAGTATATAGATCTCCAGCCACGCGTATGTATCTTGAAACTTGTCAGAATATCAGATGCTATAGAACCATAGTTCAGTCCTACCTGTGCATGGCAAAAATGATCAAGAAAGTTGCAGCTGTATATCTACTATTTCATTTAGGAAAACCTTGGATTCATTGGCAAAGTTATTAAATTTTACTAATTGATGAGGTCTAAGAAGAATAATACTACCTCATATCCCCAGAGAGTTCTATCTTCATAGCTACAACTCATGACATGAATGGCTTCTTTAAGAAGGGCTGCCTGACCTGAAGACGGATCAATACCGCCTTCTTCTGTTAATGATGAATTCATAAAAAGTGCAGACTTTCCAAATTTACTTTCAAGATTCCTCTCTGACTTCAATAGTTGCTTGTTGTCTTCATCTGTTCCTGATAAAAATGAAACTAGCTATTTCAGAAGGAAGGGAGAAAGCAAAACATTTTCTGTCAATTTTATGGAGGATTCTGGTAACCTGTTACGCTTGCATCTTCTCCATTTTCGTCTTGTTTTGAGTGAACTTGAACCAATCGCTGGCGTTTTGAAGCCTTTGGGGGATCAAAGCCATATAAAGCTTTCCTTCTGAAGATACATCCTGAACCAGCATAAACAGGCCCCTGAATTCCATCTAGGCACCTCATGTAAATCTGCATAAAGTCAAATACAATGAGGTCCATATCAAATTCTGTGCACACAATCAACAACAATCGTCAAGCCTTTTCCCACTAGGTGCAATAGGCTACATGAATCAAATGACGCTAAAACTTTTGAACGGTTGGCTACATAATAGACAGATTAATTACTCCATTCACACAATCTAGGAAGCGAAATGATTTTTTCTATATAAAAAGGGTAATTTAATGCTAAAACTTTTGTACTTACATCAAATAATACAGTGTTTTTGTTGGCATAGCGATCATTCCTATCAAGGCTGTCAAATCTTTGTGGAAACTGGACAAAGCCAATGCTATTTCCAAGTTGTATGTCCATGAAGAAACACATGGCCTCTCGCACGACTTTGCTGTTATTCACATAATGGTTACAATCCAAGTTCAGCACGAAAGGAGAATTGCTTAGCACTGCTGATACACGAAGCTGGAAATCCAGGAACATTTAGGCCTCAATTAGCTTTATGAGTTAGAGGATGATAACAACATAATATGAAAGATAAAAAAAATGGTGCTATGAGTGTTTACCAAGGCATTCATTGCACCAGCTTTACCGTGGTGTTGAAATACAGGCCTTTTCTCGCGAGACATGTAGACAAGGCAGGGAAGTTCATTACCTTCATGTCCTCCACTGTGAGCAAGAAGTATTTGTATCATACCTGGATGATCATTGGTATTATTTCCTGGCCATGGTGTCTCATCTTTCATAATCCACCCTTCTGCGGGAACTCTTATAGAGTTCGCCACAAGTGCATTTATCCTCACCTTAAATTCTTCATATTCTCTCTGTCAATGCAAGTGACAAGAAGCCATGAAACATTGTAAATCTTCACAAATGAAGTGATATAATATTCTAAGAGAACGTATTAAGAGGGTTAATACTAACCTTCATGGTACGGCGTTCTTTGACATATGTGGGCTGAAGCTTATCCTTCAGAAAATCTATCTTCTCAGAGAAGTACTTCTCTGGTGCTCGCGGTTCGACAGAGAATTTTTTGCAGAAAGGTACCCACTTTCGTGCAAATTCAGCAGTTTCTTGAAGAGCTTCAAATGTGAGCATTGAAGCGCCATCATCAGAAACATAGCATGAGATTTTGTCTGCAGGGTAATCCAAAGCCAAGATTGATAGAACAGTATTGGCTGTAACTAGAGGAGGTTCCTTGATTGGATCTACTGTAGTGACAAAGACATCTATCGAAGAAAGCATTTTGGGTTTGTTCTCCGGTTCGAACCTGCATTACATGCTCTTGACATTTAGCTTGATTATGCAGATTTCAGCCCTTATTAAGATGTAGAATCACTGTATCAATGCCATTCATTCTTTGATTCACACTTTGAGACTGATACAAAAGACAAATCTAGTAGTTCTATTTATACTAATTATAGCCTTAGACAATAAAGATCATTGAAGTTACTCTAAAATATTCCAAGACATAAAAAAAAATAAAAATATTACCAAATATTTTTCACATATTCTAACAATTGGTTCTGAATTCATATAAAATAGTCATGTATTTTAGATAATGAGTTGTTAGTAGTGCAATTATTTGTTAAGGTTTAATCTCAAAACCAATTGGTAATTAGAAGAGTAATCAACTAGTATTTCCAATATTATGATATCCCAAGGTATTTTGTTATATTGGTTACTTGGTGCCAACTCATGTTCTTATAAGTCATATGAATATGAAAATGAGCTCCATTTGGATATATCTGGTAGAGAAATTCAGGACACCTGGTTGAAAGACGGTCAAGGTATGTCTCACGATCAATGGGAAACCATTTGGGAAGCTGATCAACTAGCCATGACAATGCCAGCCAAATTTCACATATTACAGATGCGAACCAGAGTCCAATTGCATCGGATACTGGGTGGAAGATCCTATACTGAAAGAAGAGTATTAGAATGATGAGCCGAGCCACAACCATCATTCTATAAGGACTGAGTTTGCCTGATGGTATTGCTACTTTCCTTGACAGTGGCTGTCTGGTTTCATCTTTCCTGTATCATATTATATGTCAGTACACAAAGCATGAATTAGTTTAGGATTTTCCTTTAGTCCAGGATTCATGGTTGTTAAAATAGTATTACAAGATTCCTAAAATCGGAACAAGTTCATAGTGCATACATGTTCTTTTCTGGATCATCTGAGGCATCAGTTTCAATCAAATTATTGCCTTGGTGCAACTTCCAATCATGTATTCTCTCCTTGTTATCCAATTTTGCACCGCCTGCTTAATGTCATGACAATGTTCATGTTAGAATAAACTAGTTCTTTAACTTTATTTGCTTTCTCTTTCTTCCTTTACATGCAAGAATAGAAAGCTTCTGCTTCATCATGAAGAGATCAATAACTTCAAATTACAAAAGGGGGAAAAAAAATAGTGTTTAATAAAGTAGAAGTCAAAAGCATACCAGGTTCTCCAACACTGTAAGAAGATATTGGCAGCTCCCCATCTACCTGCATGTTTGCATTCAATCAACCTATCTTATGTTGAAAGCAATAGTTTAGTCAAAATAAAAATGAAAATCTCAAAAGCAATCTTTCACTACCAGTGTTGATTTAGCATTTTCATCATCATATCCACTGCTCATCTTTCCTTGCAGCATCTCTCTATGCATAAGCTTGTACTTCTCTTCTTCCATTTTGAATTCATGTTCAATATCATCCACATCATCCTCATCCTCATCTCCCTCCACTCTTGGGCTTCCTTTGCACAATAAGATATTACAGTTAAAAGATTGAATTGTTTCTTTTCCTATTTCACTAAGATGGGGAAAAGAGTGATTAAATGACTATTTAAATGTTTTTGACAATAAATCTCTTATAAGTTATATCTAATTTTTCAGTTTACCTTTGATACGCTTGTATCTTGTATGGCACTGAGGGCAAACCTGAGTCCCTTCCCTTCTTTCATACTCATAGCATGGCCTGCACACAGGGAAACCACACTCTTCACAAGCTACAAATAAGTCTCCGTCCACCGTGAGTCCCACTGAATCCCCGCATATCTCACATAGCTGACCATCTAAGTTCTTCACTGGCTTAGGCTGCAGCAAAATTAAATGTATGTTAGTCCAACATAAAGAAAATATATCACCAAATTATAATACAAAGATGAATTTTAGTCCCTCTCTTCTTTGTCTGTGTATGGTTTACTTACCTCATCATGCCCTTGAATTGCCACAAGCTCATTGCTGTTATCAGTGCCAGTAAACAGTCCAGTACTAGCTTCCATGGTGTGTGGGGAATGGAAGCAGTGCAAGTATGGGTGAGTGATGTTTGGGGGTATACACATATATAACTCTTTTCATGAATTTAAGGTAAAGCATAGAGGTCCTAAAGTGCATGTTTTTCTTGTGTCCACGTAAGGGCACTATTGTTGGTTGTGAGGTTACTATTGACTTGAGAGTTGAAGTTTATGCTGCAACTAAATTTATATTCAGGGTAGAGTTTGCTTTTAAGAAATAAAGCTTAATGTAGAGACAACATCTTTCTGATGCGGGCATGCTCTGATATTGAGTTTAGATTATTGGTGAAAAATTTCCCTTTGTTAAGAAACAAAGGTGGAATGGAATATAGCATCTCTTTTTTTCTGTTTCATAATGTTTAGACTACAACTTAAGAACAATGGACATTCTTCCTAAGATGCTCGACGTTTTTAACCCACTAGTGACTTTTATGACCTTTGTTGGATCCATCTTGATTCTTAGTATGGAACTCAATCTTTTTCAGGATACTGAGATCCTTCTCTTGATGTTTCCTCACACACAAAGTGATTGCTATGTTGTTTTAGTTCTACCCTTTAAAAATGACTATTGGGGAACATAAGGATAGGATGTCATCACCACCTTGTTTCTTCACTAAAAAGATATAAGTTCTCACCTTTTAGATAGTTAGGGTAAGTTGAGCGATGTATTTGTTTAGTTTGACATAATGGCTATTGATAATGAGTATTCTGTTCTATATGAACCCACCTTCCTTAATTTTCATGACACAAGTCACACAAGCATAAATAAGAAGACTAAAATATAAATATTGTTCTACACTATTTTCTATCTTTCTTCTTTAATATAGGTCTATGAAACACGGGTACTCCTAAACTAGTGAGGTACCCGTACCTGGTACATCTTGGATACCGGTACACGTACCGTACTTAGGGTACTTGTAACTGGTATGTTAAAGTATATTATAGGTGTGAATTATCCCAATAATGTAATTTTTGTCTTAAAATTTATATTTTAATGTTATAATTAATCTTTCGTCGTTATATCTTGATTTATTTTAAGTATCAACCTCTAATTTTAAGATACTTATATGTTATTTCAATGTAAAAATCGTTTATTTGCACATTGTTTATATATATTTATTTATAAAATTTGAATTTATATTGCCGTACTCGTATCCTAGTTTTTTAGAAAATATCGTACCCCGTATTCGGTATTGTACCCATATCCGGTACCATACCCGTACTGGTGCAACATAGATATAGGTACAAGAAAAAAAATCTTGGACCGTAAATGGTTGGATTCGAAGAAGCTGATTTTAAGAGCTAAACACATATCATTATACAAAAAGAGTTGGAGTTCCCTGCCCCCAACTTTCGGTCCCGTTTCCCATTTTAATTGTCAAAAGATATAAATATCTCTCCATCTATTTTTTTTTCCGAACCCCAAATCCAAACCCTTGCAACACTCTTTTTCCTCTAGCCTACTCCCACAGCATCCTTAAGACTTTTTCTTTTTGAACCCCATTATGTACTCATTGGCTCCCATTGATTTTTGTATGGACGAAGTTGCCCTTAATGTACCGCCTGAAACAAGACGGAAGAGTTTCCCGATTTACACAAGGCGAAAGATAAATTTATCAAATTCCGAATTTTGCAAGGCGTAAACTGTTCCAATTTACAAGAGGCGGTAATAAATTAGAACCACCCGACTATAAACAGTCGGGAACATTCATAATTTTTTATAATACCAAATTTTTAACAATAATTGGTAATACATTTTATCAGGCGAGCTTCCAAGGGAATTGGGAAGCCTTACAAACTTGAACTCTTTTAGGATGGTTATAATGGAGGTGTAGAGAGAGAGAGAAGGGAAGGACAGGCTAAAATGAAGGCAAAGCAGTCTGTAGATGTTGTTATTGTCTTTCTACATAATTGGCATGCATGAGTAATTTATCATGCTGATACTGTTAAGATTTATTATTTGTTAAATTTGCAGAGGTTTTGGTTCAAACAACTTCTCAGGATCTCTCCCATCTAGTCTATGGAAACAAATTAGAGGTAGAACAAACATAGAATCTGGTATAATAATTGGTAATACATTTTATAACTTGTTCCGCCTCTTTAAAGGCGGAAATTCAATTTTTATTCCGCCTTCTTCAAAGCGGATTTATTCCCGCCTTTGTCAAATCGGAACAGTGGATTTTATTTGCTTCCGCTTAGTTAAAATCAGTAAGTACATTCCGCCTTCCTTGAGTCAGTATATTAAGGGCATATTCGTTCATAAAAAAATGAATGGGGGCCAATGAGTATTAACTAGGGTTCAAAAAGAAAAAGTCATCCTTAATATGGATCTTGAGAGAATCACACATTACAAAAGCTAGTTATTTTAGTGGAATAACCCAAGTCCTTATAAACCCCACATTAGAATTCAGGATGCGGTTAAAGTACATACTTGTCAAAAGTTTGTACACATACAAACTATGTATCTAATGGTAGCAATTAATGTCAAGATTGGACGGTATAGATTGAAAAAGTGTACTAATACATCGTATCTAGAGAGGAACATTAAAGATTAGGCAATATATTTTTAACAAATCAATACTACCTCCGTCCCTAATTATAAGGTCCTCTTGGGAGATTTCACGTCCATTAAGAAAGTGTGGAATAATTTAGTTAATTGTATTGGAAATGTGAACTTTTGATATGTATTTTCAAAATTACCCCTATTAATATTATTGGGAATCTAAAAAGTGTTAAATAAATAGGGGTGTTCGTGGAAAAAAAATAATTAATGCTCATTGAAAATTGGTAAAGGACCTTATAAATAGGAACAAAATAAAAGTGTTAAGAGGGCCTTATAATTAGGGACGGAGGGAGTAATTTTTTTAAAGAAAAGGCTACATAAATAATTACTTCATTCGTTCTTATTTATGTATCATATTTTAAATAAAACATAGCATTTAAGAAATGTAATCATTTCTTAAATTTTCAATACATTAATTATTATGTTTTTTTTCCACTATATTCTTTCTCTCTATTATCATTAATTTTCTCTACTATTTACGTAAATCAAGACCTATTGAATATTTTTGAAATAACATTTATTACACTTTTTAAATCCTCAAAAGAATAGATAAAGGGAAAAAATTCTCCAAAAAATGACCGATAATAAAGAACGTAGAGAGTACTATAAAGACATTGTTTAAACAAGAAAAAAGACAATTTTACTTTGAGAAACGAAATTATGCTTTTAATGTATCGAGAAATGTTAAACTTGATTTTCCAATATTTACTTTTTTTTTTGAATCCTCAACCAACATCCTTATGATACTTATTAGCTAATTTTTATTTTTTTTTAAATTATGAAAACTTTAGCATCATCTTATATACTTCTTCAAGTCCTTTAGAGAATTTTATTTTGATTATATTTACAAGATCTCATTCTAATTTTCAATTGTATTTAGAATGAAGTACCACTTTAGCCCATCATGTTTTTAGATAAACACTTTGATCCCTCAAAATGTGGAAATTCACTTTTAGTCATTGAAGATTTTTTTATGGGACACTTAAATCCCTCAAGATTTTTTATGGGACACTTAATCTGCAATTGAGGCAGTTGACGGAGTGGACGGATGGACTTAAGTGTCCCATAAAAAAATCTTCAGGGACTACAAGTGAATTTTCACATTTTGAGAGACTAAAGTGTCTCATCTAAAAAAAATAAGGGGCCAAAGTGGTATTTCACTCTTGTATTTAATTATTTTTTTCACATACAACCTTATTTACTTAACATTTTTTAAAGTTTTAATAACAAATTTAGAGATAACTTTAAAAAGTTTATCAAATATATATTCACGTTTTTAATAACACTAATAAAATTAATCAACTTTTTTTATAGTCATGAATTTTATTTTAAAAAAAAATCTTATACTCCGTATTAAGAATGAAAGAGAATATATATTCGTTATAAAAATAGATTTACCGTTATAGTCACATTTCCCTCGGAGCAAACTCCTAACACAATATTTGATTAGCAAGTAACCAAAACCACTCCGCTTGATGAGATTTTAATGCTAAGTGAATCAATACAATTAATATAAACACATATTTATTTTGTCTCTAAATATAAGCACTAGATAATTAGTTTTGTTTGTTTCTAAATATCAACAGCTAATGAAGCTATTGAGGAACCGGTAGACACGTTACATAAACTCGTAGGGAAAGTTTTATCGGGGAAGGGAGTGAATGTAATGGGGTTCTCAGATACGTTGAAAAGAATTTGGAAGCTTCATGGGGGAGTCACGACCAAGGGTTTAGGAGAGAACACTTTTATCTTCAAGTTTCTTTCCTTACGTGATAAAAGAAAGGTGGTGGAGGGTTCTCCTTGGACCTTTGATAAGGCCATGATAGCATTCCAGGAGTATGATCCGAAAACCTGCATATCTGAGTTGGATTTCTCATTCGTAGTGTTGTGGGTGAGGGTGTATGATCATCCTATTGGTTGTCTTAATCGGAAGGTTGGGGAGGCTATTGGGGAGATGATTGGGTGTGTGGTGGATGTGGATACGGATGATGATGGTATGGCTTTCGGATCTTTCCTTCGTATCAGGATTCTGATTGATATAACGAAGCCTCTACGTAGAGGGATCTTTTTGTCAGTGGATCCAAAGGAGAGGAAAAAATGGTTTTGGGTCAAATATGAGAGGCTCTCAGGATTTTGTTTCAACTGTGGAGTTATTGGTCATGGTGAAAGAGAGTGTGAGGCTCCAATGGTTGAAGGTCCGAAACCCTATGGAGATTTTCTGAAGGTCTCATCGGGGGCGGTGTTTGTTGCTAGTAAGGTGAGGGATTCAGCAAAGGCAAGGGAATTGGGAGGGCTCAAAAATCCAGATGATTTGGTCCCTAATCTCCTCCGTTCTAAGTATGATGTGGAGCAAAGTAGTAATCCTAGCCTTAGCAAAACTGAGGGAGACGGAATGTCTAATGAGTCGATAGGTGCTCGCTCTACGGTGGCAGAAGGTACTTATGCAATTGTTATAGGTGGTCCGCAATCGGTAAGGGTTCCTTCTTCTCACGGGATCAGTCCTAAAAGAAAGTTCAAACAGATTGCCAATGAGGAGGGGGTAATTTGGCTATCTCTCAGCATGCGGAACCGGTGCAGGGGGTTAACCAAAAATTGAAGCTTGGTGGAGGTGATGGGCTTTCAGTTTCTGAATCGGCGAGGACTGAGTTGCAGTCCCGCCGAAAACCATGAAAATCCTTTGTTGGAAATGTAGGGGTTTGGGGAACCCTCGTGCAGTTCAGGCGCTCATCCTATTAGTTAGGATTCATTCCCCCAACTTAGTTTTTCTCTCGGAAACTAAGTTGTTTGCTAGAGAGGTTGGTTTTCTGAAATGTCGTTTGGGTTTCAATAATGCTGTTTCGGTTGATTGTGGTAATCATCGTGGAGGTGGTCTAGTCTTACTGTGGAAGGATTCAGAAGATGTGTCTTTGCAATCTTTTTCTAAAGGTCATATCGATGTTTGGGTGCATAGTCAATCTATTGGTGAGTGGAGGTTTACAGGGGTTTATGGCAATCCGGTGGCTAGCTTGAGGTGCCAGTCGTGGGAGCTTCTCCGTCTGTTGGCTTCCCAATGCTCTAGACCTTGGTTATTAGGAGGAGATTTTAATGAGATTTTATGCCAATCGGAGAAAGTGGGGGGTAGAACAAGAGACCAAGGCCAGATAAATAACTTGAAGGAGGTTGTGGATGAGTGTGACCTTTATGATTTGGGTTGTAATGGTCAAAGTTTCACTTGGTTCAGGAAGCTGGGGGATGGTTCAATCACGTATGAGAGGCTTGATCGGTTCTTGGCAAGTGACACCTGGAGAGATTGTGCCAGTTCTTTCTCAGTGGACATTCTAAATTCACCTGTGTCTGATCACAATCCCATTTTGCTTCACTGTGTTTTTGGGAGAAGGTGCCTTATGAGAGGGAAACGGGATAGGTTCTTTTTTGAAACCACTTGGGCTTCGTATGAGGGATGTGAGCCCATTATAAAGTCTGCTTGGGCTAACGGCCTTCCTGGTTGCTCCCTAAGGCTTGTTTCTGAAAAATTGGAAGTTACTAGATCTGATTTGAGGCTTTGGAGTAAGAAAGAAATACCCATTATCCCTAAAGAGTTGAAGGAGCTGCAAAGGAAGTTAGATAATTGTGGGGAGGCGGCGATCTTGTCCCATTCAGCCCATGCTAGAAGAAATCGCCTGGTCGATCAAATGAATGTTTTGCTGGAAAAGGAAGAGA
Source organism: Crotalaria pallida (assembly GCA_037953625.1). NCBI lineage: Eukaryota > Viridiplantae > Streptophyta > Magnoliopsida > Fabales > Fabaceae > Crotalaria > Crotalaria pallida. The sequence goes on from CM075650.1 coordinate 62,769,418, forward strand.
GTTATTGGAAGCAACGTTCCAAAGTCCATTGGCTTAGGGAGGGGGACTCAAATACGAAGTATTTCCATAGAAGGGCTTCTGAGAGGAAGAAGAAGAACACTATAAAGAAGTTGAAGGATGCTGGTGGGGTGTTTCATTCGGAAGAGGAGGTCATGGGTAAAATCGCCACGGATTATTTTGTGTACTTGTTTCAATCTGCTAACCCGCAAGGTGTAGGGGATGTTTTGAACTATATTCAGCCAAGAGTTTCTGAAGATATGAACAGTTTCTTGGAGAGGCCCTATGATGCGGTGGAGGTTAAGGAGGCAATATCTCAAATGTTTCCAACTAAGTCCCCCAGTCCGGATGGTTTCCCACCTTTTTTCTATCAAAATTATTGGCATGTGGTGGGAGCAGACATCTCGGATAGTATCCTTATTTTCTTGAATGGAGGTAATTTCTTTGAGGCTCTTAATTCTACTCATATTGCGCTTATTCCAAAAATTCATGATCCTGAAGCTATGTCCCATTTTCGTCTTATTAGTCTTTGCAACGTTTATTATAAAATTATTTCTAAAATGATTGCTAACAGACTAAAGGATGTCCTTCCAATGGTCATCTCTGAATCTCAAAGTGCGTTTGTCCCTGGCAGACAGATCACAGATAATATTATTGTGGGTTTTGAAATGGCTCACATGATAAAAAATAAAAAATCAGGGAGACAGGGTTGGATGGCGCTGAAGTTGGACATGAGTAAGGCGTATGATAGAGTGGAATGGTGTTTTCTGGAGGCTATGCTTTTGAAATTGGGCTTTTCTTCTAAATGGGTAGCCACGGTTATGAAGTGTGTAGATTCGGTGGCTTTTTCGGTTATTTTGAATGAGAAAGTTTTTGATAATTTTAAGCCCAATCGAGGGTTGAGACAAGGCGATCCGTTGTCTCCTTATTTATTTATCATTGTAGCGGAAGCTTTCTCTACCTTGTTATCTAATGCTGAATCTACAGGTGCTATTTATGGTGCTAAGGCTTCAAGGAATGGTCCCTCTGTGTCCCATCTTTTCTTTGCGGATGATAGCCTCATTTTCTCAAAAGCTAGCAAGTTGGATGCGTTGGTGATTAAAGATGTCATCCATAAGTATAGTAACGCCTCAGGCTAGCTAATCAATTTTGACAAATCCTCCATCATGTTTAGTCCGAATTGTTCTAATGCTTTGCGAGAGGAGGTTATGGGGGTTTTTGGTATTCAATGTCAAGTTCTTTCAGAGACCTATTTGGGCCTTCCCACTCATCTTAGCAGGTCAAAAAACGTTTCTTTCCAACCCATTATCGAAAAAGTGACTAAAAGATTAAAAGGGTGGAAGGAAAAGTTTCTCTCTAGAGCTGGCAAAGAGGTCCTTATTAAGGCGGTGGCTCAGGCGATTCCGGCTTATGCTATGAGTGTCTTCAAGCTTCCGGTGGCTTTCTGCTCTCAGCTGAGTGGCTTCCTTAATAAGTTTTGGTGGGATTCCTCGAAGGAAGAGAGGAAGATCCATTGGATGAGTTGGAAAAAAATGTGTAAACCAAAGAGTGGTAGTGGGTTGGGGTTTAGGGATCAGGAAACTTTCAATCTAGCTCTCCTCGCGAAGCAAGGGTGGAGGATTATCCAAAATCCGGATTCTCTGGTCTCAAGGGTCTTGAAGGCGCGTTATTTTCCCTATTGTTCTTTTATGGAAGCATCTACGGGAAACAATCCTAGTTTCCTGTGGCGTAGTTTCTTGGAAGGGAGAAGGATCCTTGAGTTAGGATTAAGATGGAGAGTAGGGGATGGTTTAAATATAAAGGTTTGGAAGGATCCTTGGCTTCCTAAGCCTTGGTCATTTAAACCGGTCACACCAAACAGGTTTCGTGATGCTCATTTATTGGTGTCTGCCCTTATTTCTGATGATGGATCACAGTGGAATTCTCAGCTCATCGATCAGTTTTTCTTACCGTGTGACAGGGAGGTGATTTATAGTATTCCTATTAGTGCTAAGATGGAAAAGGATAAACTCATTTGGCATTTTACCCCGGATGGTGTTTATACGGTCAGAAGTGGCTATAGGACAGCTTTGTGTAATTACTCCTCTGTTCATGAAGGTGGTGTAGGTTCATCTTATGGGGGCTCTGAGGCGGTTTGGAAATCCTTATGGGCTATGAAGATTCCTGAGAAGGTAAAGATTTTCTGGTGGCGAGCCCTCCACAATATCCTTCCCATGAAGGATAATTTGTTAAGAAAGAAAGTTATGGTGTCTAGCTTGTGCAACCGGTGTTAAGAGGAAAGTGAATCTTTTTTCCACTGTATCTGGGGCTGCGAATTTGCGAAGGACATTTGGCGTGAGTTAGGATTATTTATTAAGATTAATCCTGGTCTTTTGTCAAATTGTATAGACTGGTTTGGTTTTCTATTGCAAGTTTTCCAGGTCGAAGAGTTGGGTTTTGTGTTGATAGTTTGCTGGTCTATTTGGAATTCCAGAAATGGTGGGGAATTCAATGATAGGTGGAAGACGGTGCATGAGGTTATCTCAGAGAGCAGGAAATTCTGGAGTGACTGGTCTCATGCTGCAACTTCGCAGAAGGTCCTTTTTCCTCAGCGTGGTAAGGTGGATAGAGAGCATCAGGTTCCGGTTGATGCCTTTACTCTGTTCTCGGATGGAGCTCACTCTTCTAAGGCTCTTTTTGGGGGTAGTGGATTCGTCATTTTTGATTCTGGGGAGAATTTTCTTCACGCTGGTGCCGAAACCAACCGCACATCTCTGTCCCCAGCTCACCAAGAAGCTATAGCCATGATAAAGGTTCTGGAACTAGCTAAGGAGCTTAATTTGTCTAAGGTGGTGGTGCACTCGGATTGTAAAACTCTTGTGGATGGCCTTTTGTCTAAGAAGGCTGATTTTTCAGAGTTAGGGAGTCTTAAGTATGTTATTTTGGGTTTAGCTAGTTCTTTCAATTATTGTCTGTTTTCTTTTGTTAATAGATCAGGTAACAGAATTGCTCACACTCTAGCTAGTTGGTGTGTGCAAAATAATGTACCCAGGGTAAGGTATCAAACCCCCCCTGTCTATTTGTTGTCCCTGTTTAGACAGGCTTGATTTTTCAATAAAAGTGGTTTTCTTCAAAAAAAAAAAATAAAATATAAACACTTATCTCAATGTTTAATTACATTAATTACTTCTTTTCCACAAACAATCATATTTAGTTAACACTTTTTAGAGTCTTAATAGTAATTATAGGGGTAATTTTGAAAAAGTATACAAAATATTTTCATTTCCAATATCACTAACTATATTAACTAATTTTCTTAATGCACGTGAAAGTCCATCATCCATCATAAATCATAAATGCTTATATTTAGAAACGGAGGAAGTATTATTTATATAAAGAGACATAATGTTGACTCATTTATATAACGAATATATATTTTCCAATCAACTTTTTTTTAATTTAAAAATGTGACCATAATACACATATTTCTTACGGTAAATCTACTTCTATAATGAATACTATATACTCTTTCCCTTTCTTAATATAGGATATTTTTACAAAATTCACATTTATGGAAAAAATTGATTAATTTTGTTAGTGGTATTGAAAATGTAAATATTTGATATACTTTTCTAAAACTATCTCTACATTTGTTATTAGAACTTTAAAAAATGTTAAGTAAATAGAAATGTATGTGAAAAAAGTAATTAAGTGAAATTGAAAATTAGAATGAGATTTTGAAAATATCATCAAAATAAAATTCTCAAAAAAGCTTATATAGAAAACCAGAAGAAGTATATAAATTGGTGTTAAAGTTTCACACAATTAAAAAAAAAAGAGGATTATGCTAACAAGTATCATAAGGATATTGGATGAGGATTTTTTTTTTTTTAAAAAAAAAGTAAGTAAAAATTGGATGATAAAGTTTAACATTTCTCGATATATTAAAAACGTCATTTTTCAAGGTAAAGTATATGGATATTTTTTAAGCAAACAATAGGGTTGTATGTGAAAAAAAATAATTAAGTACAATTGAAAATTAGAATGAGATCTTGTAAATATGATAAAAATAAAATTCTCAAAAGAATATTTAAAGGACCTGAAAAGGTATATAAACTGGTGCTAAAGTTTTCATAATTAAAAAAAAAATAAATTATGCAAACAAGTACTCTCTCCGGTCCTATTTATAAGACCCTTTTTTCACTTCCGTCAAGGAAAGCGGATAAATTTGTTAGTGACATTGGAAATGTGAAAATTTGATATACTTTTTCAAAACTACCCCTATAATTATTATTGGAACTCTAAAAAGTGTTGACTTTATAGGGGTGTTTGTGGAAAGAAGTAATTAAATGCTATTGAAAATTGAAAAGAGGTCTTATAAATATGACCAAAACAAAAACCCCAAAAGGGTCTCATAAATAAGATCATAGTGAGTAGTTTCATTAAGATGTTGGTTAAGGATCCAAAAAAAGCAATAAATATTGGAAAAAAGTTTAACATTTTTCGATACACTAAAAGCATAGTTTCGTTTCTCATAGTAAAAATGTATTTATTGCTTGTTTAAACAATGTCTTTAAAGTACTCCCGTTCCTTATTGTCGGTCATTTTTTGGAGAAATTTCTTTTCCTGTTTATCTATTTTTTTTGAGGATTTAAAGAGTATAATAAATATTATTTTTCATGTTTACCCCTATTAAATAGGTCTTGATTTACATAAATAGTGGAGAAAATTAATGATAATAGAAAGAGAAAGGGTATAGTGAGAAAAACATAATTAATGTATTGAAAATTTAAGGAAAAATTACATTTCTTAAATAGTGTATTTTGTTTAAAATAAGACACATAAATAAAAATCGATGAAGTAGGAGTAATTATTAATGTAATCTTTTCTTTAAAAAAATTATTGATTTGTTAAAAATATATTGTCTTGTCTTTTATGTTCCTCTATAAATACAGTATCAGCATACTTTTTCAATCTTTACCGTTCAATCTTGACATTAATTGCTACCATTAGATACATAGTTTGTATGTGTACAAACTTTTGGCAAGTACGGACGTTAACCGCATCCTAGAATTCATTATTTTCAATGTGAGACTCCAACTAAAATTCATTACTTTCATATGCAAAACCCACAACCCTTTCTTTCTTACCAATAAAATGCAACACCCGTACACTCGCCCCCCAACAGCCCCCTCTTTCTTCTCAATAAAACCCAACACCCATAATGATATATCATTAGCAAAAAGTTTTCCAACCAGATAAATAAGTATTTGCTTTTGGTGAAATTTGATTCATGTTACCTGCTACACCTCATCTTAATAAGCCCGTGTTAAAAATAATCAGGATCTTCCCGAGACACTCAATTGTTTTTTCTATCTATCATTATGAGGTAGCCATGCAACAAATTAAATAGTCTTTAAACAAGTTCTTATTACGTGGCTGTGAAGTGGTGAATACTTCTTGGGTTGGGTTTAGGTTTGAGCTTTCGTAGAAATTTGGAAGTGCATCATCAATGGGGACTCCAAATGCTGGCATGTAACTCCTTATTGGGGATGGGTTTATGGGTGTTGGGTTTTATTGAGAAGAAAGAGAGGGTTGTAAATTTTGCAGAGGAGAAGGAAAATCATAGATTTATAGTAGTTAAGGAAGAGATGTGAAAAGAAAGAAGGATGTCGTGGGGAAAGATTAGACAAGAAGAAAGGTGGTGTGATGTTTTAGGCTTTGGTTGTACTAGAGAAAATGAGAAGAGAGAAATAGGGAAGAGAGATTATGGTGAAAAAATGAGTAAATTTTGTGGTTGTTTGGTATGAGAGAAAATGTGAAAAAACGGGGAAAAGTGAAAAGTTGAGTTTTCTTTCCTTTCGTTTGGTTGAAGAGAAAAAAGAGAAGATAAAAAACAACAAATTTGTCAAAAGCCCTTGTTTTACAAAATAAAAATAAATATTTTTTTTCTTTTTTACATGTATGTATATTTAACATAGCCAAAGATTTTTTTTACTTCAATTTTATATTATATGATAAAAATTCTGAGTCCAAAATATATAAAAAAAAAGCTTTATTTTTTTTCCAATTAATTTTTTTTAAAAAAATCAAATAAAATGAATAAATTAAGGACAGATAGGTAATTTTTAAATGTCAAAACTCATTTTCTTCTCGTTCTCTTTTCCAGAGAAGAGAAAATTTTTTTTGGTGGGACCTACCTCATTTTCTCTCCCCTCTCATTTTCTCTCCTATATCAAACAAGGTTTTTCCTTGTTTTCTCTTCCCCCAATTTCTCCTCCCAAAATCACCCCAAACAAAACATATCCTAAGGGTTGGAAGCAAAAAACAGGAGATGTATATTTTTGACAATTAAAATAAGGATTTAAGCTAAAAATTGAGGATTAAAACTCGTGCAAAAGTGCTGATCAAGTAAGTTTTTGCCCAAGATGCTTTTGTAGTCCACGTTTTGATGAATTTATTCTGATGAATGTTTGTGAAAGAGGAATATATAGATTCTGTGGTCTGATTATTTTTATTTTTATTTTTTTTTGTTTACATGGGAGGTCTTGGACTAGAACCCATGACCTGAAGGGAGGGGGAAATCCTAAGTGTCCCTGCAGCCACCAACTGGGCTGTCTTACACGGACTGATTATTTTTTTTTAAGTGAAGAAGAGAAATACAAAAATAAATATAAAAGAAACTCAAATGGACCTACTATATTAATCTAGGCTTAATTATGTCACAAGTCCGTGAAGTTTGGGGTACTTTTGCCAGATATCCTTATTCTTTCTTTTTAATGTCTGACTCTCCGAAGATATTTCAAGGTTTGTCAAATACCCCTACTACCGATTCTGACCAATTTTGCTGACATGTAACATCAAAATCCTGATCAGACGCAGAAGGTTAAGCATCTGTTGCCCCGTGGGCGAAGATCTTTTTTTTTTAATTCAAAAAACTAAAAAACTTAATATTTTTATATTTTAACTTTAAAAAAAAAAGAATTGAAGAGAGAGTTCGTCTTCGCCCGTGTGACAACACGCGATACCACATAACCAACCTCCTGCGTCTAACTAGGATTCTGATGTTACATGTCATCAAAATTGGACAGAATTGGTAATAGGGGTATATGACAAACCTATGTCATCAAAATTGGACAGAATTGGTAATAGGGGTATATGACAAACCTACAAGTAACTTCAGAGAGTCAGACATTGAAAAAAAATGGCAAAACTATTAGATTGGTCCTGCAAGTTAATTTTTGGTTGCGATTTCGTCCCTTAACTTTTTTCGTTTCAAATAAATCCGGAAGTTTGTAACTTGTTTCAAATAAATCCTTCCGTCCAATTCTGTTTTAACACCGTTAATGGGAGTCTACTACATGACAACCAATGGTCTTACAAGGCTAAAAATCAACGTTACACCCCAAAACGATGTCGTATGAGACCAAAATAGAAGCTTATTGGGCTATCCCTAACTGTTTTGGTTTTCTCTTTTGGCCTCGTATGACATCATTTTGCGGGTGTAACGTTGAGTTTTAGCCACGTAAAACCAATGGTTGCCACATAGGAGGCTTCCATTAACGGTGTTAAGACAAAATTGGATGGAAGAATTTATTTGAAACAAGTTACAAACTTACAGATTTATTTGAAACGAAAAAAAGTTAAGGGACAAAATCGCAACCAAAAAATAACTTACAGGACCAATATAGTAGTTTTGCCAAAAAAAATTATAAGAGTATCTGGCTCAAATATCCCAAACTTTAAAAACTTATGACATAATTAAATCTTTAATCTATCTGTTTCTATCTCTCATTCATATCATCACTTGAGAAGAAAAAAATACATTAGATAATCCATCAAGATCCTCTGATATGAAGCAATGTCAATCCCAAAGATTTTAGGCAATGGAGGCCAACATAAAATACAAATTTAAATGTTTACGTAGCAGGGGTAAAAAATTATACAAATATAAATGTATAGTACAAAAATGACTGTATAGTATAATATAAATTTTCCCAAGTCACCAACAAAGCCCAGTACAATTGGTAGATAGTTGGGTTCCTTAAGCGTAATATCAGAGGTTCGATCCCTGCCATAGGCATGAAAAATACTTTGTTGTAGAGACAAAACCCACTTCGATGATTTCTACCCCTCGGAAGGATTAGTCTTCGGCCCTCGATTGAGGGATACCCTTAGTGTAAAAAAAAAAAAAAAAAAAAAATCCCAAGTTAGGTAGAGGCATATTCGTCCATGCCTTCAAGTGACGACCAATGAATGGGATCTTACTAAAGAGAGCCAAGTTTTAATTTAGTTTTTGATGTTTTTTATTGTACTAATTTAGTTCATAAAAATTTATAAATTGGTATGTAAGAAAATTTTGAAAAATCAAATTGGTATATTTGAAAATCTTGAGGAACTAAATGTGTATTTATAAATTTTCAAGAACTAAATTAGTATAATGAAAAAAATTAGGAACTAAATAGGTATTTCACTCTAATAAATACTTTCTTTTTTTTTTGTCTGTACACTTTGGTCAGTACTACAAGTGTTTCCAAAAGCACCATTAATATCAGAAAACCCTTGAGACTAATCATGCACGAGGTCATGTCCCATGTCTCTCTCAACGGGATGTTTTAACTGGGAATTGAACCCGAGACTACTAGTCTCAAGCCATCTTCCCAAGTTCTCAAGTAGCTGGATCGTACCACTTGAACCAATCCTCGTTGCTTAATAAATATTTTCACTACACTAAATGTAGGTCTTTCCCAGTTTGACTTTACTGATGGATGAGAATTGAGATCCTGAACTCTCAATATATTTTACTCCCTCGGTTTTTATTTAATTGTCTTTTTTTTTAAAGTTTTTTGGTTTTTTATTTGTCGTTTTGATGATTTCAAGAGTGTAATAAATGTTATTTTTCATGTTTACCCCTATTTAATAAGATATTGATTTTCGTAAGTATTGGAAAATAAGTAATGATTACGGAAAGAGAGAGTATAGTGGAAAAAAAACATAATTAATGTATTAAAATCTAAGTAATGATTGATTTTTTAAAAGGTATATTTTGTTTGAAATAAGACAGATAAATAGACATGTAAGGAAGATTACATAATATATTTCCGTTTTAAGAGTGAAGTCTTACAAATAAAGATGACATCATAACAATTGTAACACTTTCTACCCTTAATTACCCATTAGTGAAAAGTGGCCATAAAAATTTCTTTATAACTTATAAAAATCTCTGTAAAAACGGACGGATTTTCCTTTGTTTGTTTAACTTTTCCAAAATTTAGCATTCCTTTAAACCTGTTAAAAACAATCATTTATACAATCCAGAAGGCAACAGAGCTAATATAAGCATATATCATAACTTAGTGCATCAGTGTGCACACATCGCAACATAGGCATATCAACATCATAGAATTTTTCCAAAAAGACTCCTTTCCCTAAAGGAGTTGTCCTGGGTCCACCCAAAAAAAATATATTTACGTAACACCCCGATTTAGTAACTTGAATATCTTTCATTTAATAAAAAATCTGGGAATTTTTTTTTCATTGGTGACGTGGACATGAGTTCGCCTTTATAAATTATTTTCACAAAACAATTTGATCTCAAAATTTTCATTACAGGAACTTATCTGTCATGTCACACATCATCCCTCGAATTCCAAATTGAGATGTTACCAACACCACGCTTTGAACTCTTTTCCATAAAATCTTTCATACGTTAAAATAAACCTTGTTTCATAAATACTAGTTCTAAATCCAGTTACTTCCATCAGAGTAATAAAATTTTTCCAAAACATATTGTTTCCTAAAACCGTTACATCAAAGTAGATCCATTTCCTCTTAGTACATCTCAAGAGAGTGCAACACATATGAAAAACATAACTAAAAACCTAGATTACGGATCACCACCTTCACCGGGCACTCCTGCCAGCTCGAAAAGCTCTTCTGCATCTTCAAATCTCTCTTCATCATCATCGGGAAACATTGGACTCAACGTGCACTCCTGGTCTGTCAGTACTAGCCTCTTCATCATGTCGCTCACATCTGAACACGCCAGGGTGAACAATGGATCAATAACTTCCAAGCCGATGGATCCACGCCACTTCCAACCTGCTGGAGTCAATTCCCAGTCTCCGTCGTCCAATGGACACATGGAAATCCTGATGCCGTACGCCATCTTCATTAACATGGTATTAGATACCAATAAAAGAATAAGGTAGAAGAGAGAGTGAGCGATCCCGAACGATTTCTCGTTGGCGGGTGGTGTTGGACTACCGGCAAGTATATCGGATCGTACAAAAGTAATATAATGAAAGTAAAATTATCGTCCCACGAGAATTGCAAATTGTTCAACTATTTTCACCTAACAGTAGTTCTAAGTTAAATCTATTAACTAAATTACTTTTAAAAACTGATTTGAGAATAAAATTAAAAATAGAATAAATACTGAAAATAAAAAGAATTAAGTTGCAATGGAAGAAAAGTTGTTAGGAACTTAGTTTCATTGCAGACATCGTTTATTAATTCTGAATTATTGTTTTTCCTTTAAATCAAGAACAAATTCCTAAATTAGCAATTACTACTTGTGTAATTACTGTTTATTATCCAATTTGATAACTCTTAATCCCTTAAGAAATTAAACCATTGGACAACCTTAATTAGAACAGTGAATTTATGAAAAGTTGCATAAGAATCCAAAAGTATTCCTACAAGTTGGATAGTTATACTGTTTGATTGCAAGGCCTATTCTAAATCCTAATTTTCTTTTCCAATTTCAGATTTAGAGATCCAAAACATAAACTGATCAGGTTCATGCATAACCATAAAAACACAACCAAACACTTTATTTAAAATTGGAAAAACACTAATTCATAAATTAAAACAAACTATCCATGCAAATCAACTGTGTTCCTAACACAAGGGTTTTAGTTACACATAATAGAGGGAAGAAACAAAGCAATAATAATGGAATTCATTCCTAAATTACCACTAATACTGATCTGAATCTTCAAGCTTCAATGGATTCCTCCTTCAAATGCTTCCAAAGTGTGTAATCTCCCTTCTACCATAGCTGCTAACCTAGTCACTAATCCTAGTATAAATAATAATACACAAAATCCTTAGAGAATCCTTCGAAAACACTATGAAATTGGCCCAATTGGGCCTGATCGAGTGTCGCGCACCAAGTCCGATGAGTGGGGTTTAACATGGCACGCGCGTCTGGGCGTGCGGATCTGCATGCCTGGGCGTGTGGTGCCTCTTCTAACTCCGTTTCACTCTGTTCTTGTGCCATTTTCAAGGTCTTCTTATGCTCTTTCCAGCTCCATAATTATTTTCTCCAATTAAGCTCCAAAAGTACCTGAAACATACCCAAAACGGATCAAAACGTTCAAAGGACTCTACTTCTAATAAAAATCCTAAAATTAATAAAAACAACCTATATTTACAAGAGAAACAAGTCAAAACCATAGTAAAAGGAGGTGAAAATAAGCCCAAAAACATCATATATTAGACCCAAATCACTCCCCAAACTTAGCATTTTGCTTGTCCCAGGCAAAAGTAAAATAAAAATTCTAAAACACAAGACTACCCTCTAAATCAAAATGTACACACCTAATTTAGGACTTCGACTCACAGACTCAAACACTTATTTTCACAAGCAATTCATACAATTGAAACCTGATTAGAGAAACAAACTCAACAAGAACTCAGAACTAGTGAACACTCTCAACCTCTCAGTGCATATCTCTCATGTGTATCAGGGTCATATATCAATAATGCACACACGTTCATGCAATGACTAAGTGTTACCATAAGCTTGACCATAGACCCAAATCTCCACTGAAATTATTGAATGCACACAAAAATCAAAAGGTCTTTTATTTGGTTGTAATGAGGCCATGGCTAAAAGTGTCAGGTGGGGTAAAAGAAAGAAGAGATAAAACTAAGGGCTAAATTGCAAAAAAAAATTTCCCTCAAAAAATCATGAATGAGCAATGAATACTAAAGATGAGTCACACTCAACTCACAATCAATTTCATACTTCTTTTCTTTTCACTTTTTTCACTATACTCTCTTCCAAATTTCTCTTTATTTATTTATATTATTATTATTATTATTATTATTATTATTATTATTATTATTATTATCATTCATGGAAGAGAGTAAAATCACAACACTTTGTACCATTCAATCACTTTTCCTTATTCATTACTCTCAATTGCTCATTCAAAATTCCTAAGGTACTCACAAAAATTATACAATCAATGCAGGGTACCAAAGAAAAATCATAATTTCATTAGGCTCAAAATGGGAAACAAAAGGAACATGTCAATGCAAATCAGTTGAAGGCCACAAAAACACATCCTAAGTGCCTTAATCATCTTAATGCACACAATCAATTATCAATCTCAAAATGGTTACCGGTGAAGTTCTAGAACGCAAAGCCAATAATGTGAATAACACTCATGAAAGAAATAGGGGTTTCAAATAAAAAATTATTCAATAATCACATACCCCTTCTGTGACACCCTCGTTTTATATCTTGAAAATAATTAATATTTCCAAATATAGAATACTTGCTATCAAAATTTGGGACTAGAAAATTTTTCCCTTTTTAATGTTTACTTGCTCAATTATAAATGCCTTTTTCATTGACGAATAATTTGAATTTGGCTTAATATTATCTTAATTACGAAAAAGGCTCTCGAGACAATATCTGTTAAACATAATAAAACATATTCGTAACTTTTCATAAAAACATATTATTTGTCTCTTGAGTTTAATCGAACGTAAGAAATAGAAACTTATTGCCGAATCCTTTTGAATCAAAATCAGAGTATGCGGAAGTAAAAGTAATACTTGTGGGGCACTGCTGAGGTAAATAAAAACAACATATATATATATATATATATATATATATATATATATATATATAAGTATCATAACATATAACATCCCCACATGTATCAGTAGCAAGTAACCAAAGTCGAGATAGCAAGTTTTGATGAAACATATACAAGCCAGCTGCTTAAAATAAACCTCACTCTAAGACCTCTCAAAATATATACAATATATCACAATATCAAAAATAGAAGTCCCAGAGCAGGTCATCCATGTCCTCAGCAGCTCCTCTGATCCTCTGCAGCTTTATCCCTAGGACCTAGGATCCAAAACATCTATGCTATGCAGGCTTCTATGAACCAGCAGGTCCACCTCTAGCAGAAACAGTAGGCTCGACATGTACCTCCTCCTCGTCCTCATCCTCCACGGGATCCTCCTCGACCTCGCCCGACTGTGCAGAGACCCCTCCACTAGGTCTAGGATCTGCAGAAGCAGTCCTATCAAAGTCAGTCGGACCAGGAGAAAGAGTCTCCTCAGTAACAACTCTGTGGGAAGAAGGATGAGTACGAGTGGCAGCTCTAAAACGAAAACTATGAAATCGACGCACAGGTCGAGCCGGGGGTGGTCCTCTATATGTATAAAAGGGTGGAACATGCATAGTATAGACTAAAGGAATCCTAAATCTACGAGGTCGTACCCGAACCAGAGGGTTAGGGTGGTAGAGAGTGATCTCCACCTCCCCCTCAAAAGTGGCACGATGCTCCTCGTACGTCCATATACCACTAGGGATAGGGCGTATCTCGATGCAGGCTAGGTATCTGGCCATCACCTAAACAGGGCATAGGGAGTAAGTATACACATATACATAATCAATAAAGACTAAAATTACAAACACAAGTATGTCATGGACAGACAATAATGCAAGTACATATGAGCATACCAATTTTCAACATTATATCTATTATAATGCAAGTGGCATGGTGCATGATTTCTATCCACATCTGAGGCCTCTAACAAAAGTCCATCTTGGACCTCCATCCAATACACCGTTGTGTTCCCGGAACACTGACATTCGTTCCTAGAACGTAATGCCAAACCATACTTGGATAATAAGCATCACTCCCAGAGTGTGCATCACGTTCCCAGAACGCATACGTTCCTAGAACGCATAAAAAAAACCATGTCCCAGACACTGGCCACATTCCCAGAATGTGTCATCAAGTAGGTTACAATTTGGTACTCCCGGAGTACCCTCCTCATATTCCCAGAATATGATAAACGTTCCTACCAACCAATATTCCATTCTCTATGCATGAATGCACAATTATTAATGTTGGTTTTATCTTTGCTTTAATTACTGTGCTTTAGAAATATTTCAATTTCTCTTTTGAATGATTAATTTGAGGTATAACCCTTGGCACAAAAATTCACTCTTGAATTAATTCAAAAACATGCCATATGGCTTAGATTGGGGAAAA